>JARQAD010000002.1:21910879-23300879 GCA_029955455.1 Quercus agrifolia | reverse complement strand
CCACTACTAATATTACATTATTATTTACCATTAACAATATGTCACCTCACTAATTGTGAAAATTATTGTGATTCTAGAATTATTGTTCCTTAATGTCAATGTTTCAGATTCTTCATTTAAATCCAACCATGTGGATATATTGATCAATATTGCACAAGAGGGATTATTTCTAACTACAATTAAATTCAATTGTGTGATTCATTGACCAATACAATTATGTAATTGAATCAACTAAAAAATCTAAAACACAACTAAGGAGAGTACAAACTTTTTTAAACTTTAATTTTCCAGTGTGGATTTTTCAAATGGTTGAAAAAAAATAAAAAAATAAAAGACCAAGTTTAGCTACAAAATTGGTTGTAACCTAAGGTTACAACCTTACTCAATATCATTAACATTACTACATATTTCGAAAATCTAACCGTTAAATTGTATTTTCTTTACGCTCTTAATACACATGTCAAATTTTGTGTTAATCAGATATTAATTACTATATGATCAATAAGATTATATTTTATGCATAATTTTAAACTACAAAAACATATAATTTAAACAATTTATTAATGACATAACTACTGATCTTTAATTTTCTAGAAATTTTGCAAGCATAAAAGATATAAGAAGAAAATGTAATTGAATAATGGATATGTCAAAATTCACCTACAATAAAAAGATATTGAGTAAAGTTGTAGCCTAAGGCTAAAACTAATTCTGTAGCTAAACTTTGTTCAAAAATAAATGCTTAAGTACGTACTTTTTCAAACTTTAATTTTCCAGTATGGATTTTTCAAACGATTGAAAAAAAATAAGTAAGACGAGAAAAATAAAGGACAAAGTTTAGTTTCAAAATTTGTTGTAGTATAAGACTATAACTTTACTCAATAAAATAAACATTACTATATATTTTGAAAATCTAACCATTGAATTGCATATTATTTACACTCTTAATACACATGTCAACTTTTGTGTCAATCGGATGTTAATTACTATATAATCTATGAGCTTATATTTTATGCATAATTTTAAACTGCAAAAACTTGCAATTTAAACAATTTATTGATGACATAGCTATTGATTTTTTATTTTCTAGAAATTTTACAAGCAAAGAGAATATAAGAAGAAAATGTAATCTAATGGTGAATTTGTCAAAATTCAAATCCAATAAAATGATATTAAGTAAGGTTGTAGCCTAAAGTTACAACCAATTTTGTAGCTAAAAGTTACAACCAATTTTATAGCTAAATTGTGTTCAAAAATAAATGCTTAAGTAATTACTTTTTCAAACTTTAATTTTCTGGATTTTTCAAACATTTGAAAAAAATAAATGCAAAAATATGCACTTTTTCAAACTTTAATTTTCCAATATGGATTTTTCAAACAGTTAGAAAAAAAAAATAAGCAACAAGAAAAATTTAAATGTTAAAGTATATTGTTGTGATGTGACTTAGAGAGTGAGAGAGAGGATGAAAAAATAGGCAAGGATTTTTAAACGGGTAAACTACAATTTTGGTAATTTAGTCCTAAATTTTTCAAATATGTCAATTTAGTTTCTAATCTAATCTCTACATCCATTCTTGAAAAAGAAAATAAAAAATAAAAAATCTCTTAGTCCGTAAAGTTTTCCTTCGATGAGAAAGACGCCTTAGAATATCAATGAGCTTTTCCTATAATAAAAAAATGTGTATATATATAAGAGAGAGACTTGTAGTTAAGTCCAGGGGTGGAGGGGGGGGGGGGTGCAGGTGCCCCCTCTGAACTTTCAAATATTTTCACTAATAATTTTATAATAACCTAAAATGCCTTATCCCCCCCCCCCCCCCCGCCCTCCCCCAACACAAAAGACAAAAAAATAAAAATAATAAATAAATAAATAAATATCAATTCACAATACCTTTTCCCAGTAGACTTCTCCTCCTACTACAATTCTAATATATAAAACCAATGGGTCCCACTTAGTAATGATTAAAATATATATATATATATATATATATATATATATATATATATATATATATCTACATTGAAAAGGATAGGAGTCTAAACACACTACACAATAGCTTGATGGACTTTTAAAAACAAAAACATACAACTATCATATAAAACCATGGATCCCACTTGATAATGATTAAAAAAAATAAAAAAATGATGTTTCATATCCATTAGTTTACTCATTAGTGACTTTGGCATTGATCTTACTAGTTGCAATAGCTAATATTGAAAGAGCTTTTTCGGCAATGAACATAATTAAAAATTGATTACGCAATCGAATAGGAGATTGGTTGATGAATGATTGCTTAGTCACATATATTGAGAAAGATGTATTCAAGACTATTGAGTGTATTCAAAATGTGAAAAATAGTCGAAGGCAATTGAGTAAAATAAGTTAGGTGTGAAAAAATAAATTAAAATTTACATTTTATGTTATATTCTGTATGACAATTACATTATCATATAGTAGTTTATTTATTTTATTATTAATATTGATTAAATTTTTTAGATTAATTTTTTACTTTCAAACTTATCTTTTAATCTTGCTCCCCCAACCTAAATTCCTAGCTCCGCCACTGCTCAAGTCTATATATAAGCATAGTTGTTAAATCGTGAATCGTATCATGAATCGATTTTTGATTTTTCTATACCGTGTATCGTATTGTATCATGTATTGTAAGATACATAAACACTTAAATAAAATTTATAAAAAATTATAAATATGCATATATATATAAATGATATATTCATTATAAATTTTAAATATATTCAATTAATGACTAATTTATTTATCGCTTATGTAATAATATTTAACAAGTTAACTAAATAAATCAAACTAGCATGTATTTATAACATATACATTCAAATTGCTTAAATTCAAAAGTGATAATATATTATAAATGAACCAAAAATAATAATTTATTTTCATCATGTTGCTTAATAAACCCCATCTAAGTCAATGCTATCATCATATTTATCATTTTGCAAACTTATTCTTTATTAAAAATTTCTTCATTGTTATTAACATTAACTATCTCTTCTTATTCTTTTTTATTTTAATAATTAAAAAAAAATTCTTCTTGACATTCTAGTTTCTAGACTTATAACAATAATGACAAAATAAAAAATAATTATATTGTCAATTAATAACTTATTCATAGTATAGAAAATAAATTTGCAAACATTAAAGTGAAGTGTAAGTGTATACTGTGTAGTCCAAATTTTATAGGAGGAGGGGAAAACACTTATGAATGCATTATTTTATTAGGCCAAATAAGGTAACCTAATAATTTTTTGTTAAAAACAAGTCTAACAACTTGTTAGATTCAAATAAAAGTACAAATTTTAACAAAAAATCACATTTTAAAGTATTTGTCTATATATCGTACGATACGTATGATTTTACGATACAATATGATTCATACAATACACACACTATATCGTACGATTCATAAGCACTTATGATACGCCAATACGATACGAAACTTTTAACATACGATACGATATGTATCGTGTATCGTACAATACTGACAACTATGTATATAAATAGTTACTACAAATATCTAACAAGGAATAATGTGCAAAACGTGCTACTTCATCATTGAGAATCTCAAAACGTGTGGAAGTCTCCTATGTGAAGCGACAAGGCAATAGGCTTGCACATCTTTTTGACTAAGTGTGCCAAAGAAATAGATAGCTTTGATAATTATGTAACCTGGATAGAGGAAAATTCATTGCTGATTAAGTTCATTATTTCTCATGATGTAATGAATTTCTCTTCTTAATAAAGTTACAACATTTTCATCCAAAAAAAAAAAAAAATCTCAAAACCTATCGCAAGCCACACACTGGGCAGCTCTACAGCCAGCTGCCCAAGGGGCCAAAAAAACAAAAATTATATATAATTTTTTTTTTTTTTTGACCTCCTAAAATCAAAATTTGAACACTCTAATCCTAAATTTTTTTTAATCTGAGCTAAAATAAGTCTAAATATGATCATCTTAGTGTTACTTTCACAATATTATTATCACAATAATTTTGAGAGAGAGTTTCAAACTATGACATCCGCTCCTGATAATAACTCTTTATCATCGAACTAAAACGCAAATCGATTTTTGGTGTAGATAGGGATTGAATCCCAAGTCTCTTATTCAACCATCAGAAACTTTATTAGTAGAACTAACTAGAACCCACTTTTACAATAAATGTTAAGTGGCAAGTTTTACTTGGTTTTTATTTAGACCCACAATTAACATCACGATTTTACATATCTTTAACAACTTGCCACATAGATTTTGTTGTGGAAGTGTTGTGTCAGTAGCTCTACTCTTAAAATAAAAAAATAATAATAAACAAAAAAAAAAAAAAACCTTTTCTCTAGACTTTGACTTACTTTGTCATTCGCCGCGAATGAAACTGTTTTTCCCTACACTTTTCTTCTTCTTTAGCAAAAAAAGCAAAAAGTAATTTGATTGAGTGCTCTACAGATTTTGAAGTCCAAAAAGTCTTTTAATGCTTGTTCGAATTCCAAGAAAATGACCACTTGTATGGTTAAAAAATAAAAAAGTCATACCCTTCAAAAGCAAAAACTTATATCAATTGCTTTTTTTTTTCTTAGTTTCGCGTTACTCCCAGTCCTACTCCTAGGCATGTTACTATTCTTCTTTATTATATATTTTTATTTAATTGATATTACATATGTGGGGACCTGGGCCCAGATTCCCAGATTAGGCTTTGGCCCTGTCCAAGTACATTGAATGGACCGAGGAGGAACAAGTAGTTATTGGAG
The DNA here is from genome assembly GCA_029955455.1 of Quercus agrifolia. Classification (NCBI taxonomy): domain Eukaryota; kingdom Viridiplantae; phylum Streptophyta; class Magnoliopsida; order Fagales; family Fagaceae; genus Quercus; species Quercus agrifolia. The sequence goes on along the minus strand of JARQAD010000002.1, from coordinate 23,296,102 downwards.
GTTCCAATTTGAAATCTAATTATTAAGGAACAAATGGAAGGTGGTCCGAGGAGGAACCACTCCTCAAATATAATACATGCGGCCCAAGTATCTATTCCTGCAACTAAATTGATCCTCCAGGAAGCTTCATTGATGGAGACGTGCCCCTTGAACATACGAGAAGGAAGGAAACCCAAAAATATCTAAGGAAAAGCTGCTACCACCGCATTAAATGCACAGTAGCTACTTTTCTGACCGCATTTATGTGGAAAAAACCTCTGAACAGTGTTGCCTTAGCTACCACAATTCACAGAAAACCAGAGAAGGTGTCCGATGGAATAGGTATTCAAGTGAAGGCTCAGATGATCAACAAATGTAAGATGAAGATGATCTAAATGAAGCTATATAATGTGAGAGATCCACCCTGAGAGACAGGGGGAGAAAACTCTAGAAGGACTGTAGCGATCTAATCTATATTTGTACTAAGTTTCAATTGATTTATATGAACCTAAACCTCCTCGTATGGGGAATATATTCATATTTTTGTTAGTTGTTTTATTCAAATTATCTCTTAAACTCATACTAATTGTTGTCTAGCTTATTAGGGCCCAGTTCTTCAACTCACTCTCTACAAATTTATTGTCGTGGGCTCATTGGGTCAGCACACCCCATATTTTAGGTTTGGGCTGCAAACAGAAACCTTACAATTGGCACCATCTGTGGGAAGAACTTATGCATTAGTGAGTATAACGATTAAATATGGTAGGATCAGGTCAGCACCAAACAAGTCCACACCAAGCAGAGTCTGCAAATTCTCAACGACGCGATGACTTTCTCAATCTTAAACGTGAAAGAGATCAGCAAAAATATCGAAAGGGTAGTGTGCACACCACCCATACAAGTAAAAGCCACTCTCAAGGGGGAAGTCATGTATCCCAAAGGCAAAACGATAATAAAGTCATGCAAAGGGAGATTGATGACTTAAAGAAGAAGTTACGTCGTGCACAACGAAAGTGGTCTCCTTCCAGTTTCAATGTCTCCTCCAATGATGAAGAGGACGCTAATTATAGGCGAAGGTTAAGAACTCCGTCAAGCAAATCTTTCTCCTGCGATGAAGAACACCACCACCAGCGAAAATACAAGAGCTTGCCTCGTAAAGGCATCGGAAATGACGTTATGAGCAAGGCGCTGAATCAAATCTCTAAATCCCCTTTCACACGCAAGATAGAGGGGGCAAAACTTCCACAGCGCTTCCACCAGCCTACGTTCACCATTTACAATGGTCGAACAGACCCTGTAGAACATGTGAGCCAGTTCAATCAGAGGATGGCCGTCCACTCAAAGGACGAGACCTTGATGTGCAAAGTATTTCCTTCCAGCTTGGGACCTCTGGCGATGAGATGGTTTGATGGTTTGAGGGTTAATTCCATAAATTCCTTCAAGGAGCTTACCCAAACCTTTGGCTCCCGTTTTGTTACGTGTAGTAGGGTACCTCAGCCCTTGGACTCATTACTATCCTTATCCATGCCAGAGGGGGAGACCTTGAAAACGTACTCGGATAGGTACTTACTATCCTTATCCATGCCAAAGGGGGAGACTCTAAGAACATACTCGAATAGGTACTGGAAGATGTACAACGAGATAGATGGTGACTTTGAAGATATGGCCATCAGTACATTTAAGGTTGGCCTCCCTACTGAGCACAGATTAAGGAAGTCCTTGACTGGCAAACTTGTTACCAATGTGCGCCAATTTATGGACCGAATTGATAAGTACAAGAGGGTTAAGGAAGACCAACAGCAAAGAAAAGGTAAAGCGAAGGCTATCCCTCAGGAAATGAAGGACTTCAAGTAGGACCAGTTTAATAATATTCGACCTAGAAAAGATTACGCCAGATAATCAGGGTCTACTAATGCCCAGGTGGTTAGTGCTGTGTTCTGAGAACCGATGCATCGAGTTCTGGAGAAGATCAAGAACAAGCCATTCTTTAAATGGCCAAATAAGATGGTTGGAAAACCCGCGAGGTGAAACCCATGCCTTTATTACCAATACCATCAAGACCAGGGACACACTACAAAGGAATGTAGGAATTTATGGGACCATTTGGAACTATTGGTCCAGGAAGGAAAGTTAAAGCACCTGTTGCACCATTCCAGTGATCGACAGAGCAGACTAGTTCAGATCCTCAGAGGGATGCTCTTCCAAGACATCCTCTAGGAACAATCAATGTTATCTTTGCTGCTCCAAGAAGGACCGAATCCTGTCCATCCAGAGTAATGTTCGTGACTCGATTACCTACCGAGGATTCCAACTCGGAGCCAAAAAGAGCCAGAATAGATATCCAGACGATTCTCAGCTTCTTGGACAAGGATTAGATTGGAACCATCTAACCCCATGATGAGGCTTTGGTGGTCACTCTCAGAATAGAGGGGTATGATGTGAAGAGAGTGTTGGTAGACCAGACCAGTGCTGTCAAGATTATGTATCCCGACTTGTACAAGGGGCTAAATTTGAAACCCAAGGACCTAATGGCCTATGATTCCCCCCTGGTGAGTTTCGAGGGAAAAACTGTTATTCCCAAAGGTCAGATTAGATTACCCATACAAACCAATTCAGAAATAGTGGAGGTGGATTTCATTATGGTGGATTCCTAGTCACCCTACACAGCTATTGTGGCCAAACCTTGGCTCCACACTTTAGGAGCCGTCTCCTCTACCCTACACCAGAAGGTGAAATATCCGTCAAAGGGCCAGGTTAAAGAGATTCTAGAGAGTCAATCCATGGCTAGGCAGTGCATAGTTGCGGCCATCTTACACAGACCCGAAGCTGAGTCCTTTACCTCTAATGAAAAGTGCTTATAGCAATTAAAAACTCCAGTGTTGTCAGAGAAGGGATCAGCCGAGGAAGCGAAGTGCGAAAATCTAGAAAGGGTGGTTGTCGATAATGATCCGGAGAAATTCTTTCAAGTCGAGGTTCAATTGCCTCCTCAAGAACAAGAAGAACTAATAGAATTCCTTCAAAAGAATGTTGATGTGTTCGCATGGAACGTTTATGAAGGCCCAGGGGTTGATCCGAGCTTAATCTATCATCATTTAAATGTTAATCCATCAATCACCCCCAGAAAGCAACCACCTCGACGCTCATCCAAAGATCACTCAAATGCTGTTAAGGACGAAATGACTTAGCTTAAGCAAGCAGGGGCCATTAAGGAAGTATTCTACCCCGAGTGGTTGGCCAACACAATGGCGGTAAAAATGAAAAACGGTAAGTGGCAAGTGTGTGTGAATTTCACAAACTTGAACAAAGTCTGTCTGAAGGATCCCTTCCCCCTTCCTCAGGTAGACCAACTGGTAGATGCAACAGTGGGTCATCCTTGGATGAGTTTCTTGGATGCCTTCTAGGGATACCACCAAAAACCACTAGCCCTGAACGATTAGGAAAAGACAGCTTTTGTCACTTCCATTGGAAACTACCACTATAAGGTGATGCCCTTTGGCTTAAAAAATGCGAGATCCACCTATCAAAGGATGATGACTAAGATGTTTGAACCACAGTTGGGTAAGAGTATTGAGGTCTATATAGACGATATGGTGGTGAAAAGTAAGATGGTGTTCGAGCACGTAGGAGACCTCAGAAATATCTTTGAAATCCTGAGTAAGCATAAAATACGCCTTAACGCTTCTAAATGCTCTTTTGGTGGGATCAGACAAGTTTCTGGGCTATATGGTGACTTACCGAGGAATCGAAGTTAATCCCGACCAAATTAAGGCAATAAACAGCCTACAACCACCCCGGAACCCCAAAGAGGTTCAGAAGCTAACCGGAATGACAGCTGCCTTGAACCAGTTTATCTCTCGATTAACAAATAGATGCAGACCTTTCTTCCTGCTAATAAATAAATGGAAAGGATTTGAGTGGACCAAGGAGTGTGCTTCAGCCTTCCAGCAACTTTAGGAGTATCTCTCTCATCCACCTATTATGTCCAGTCCTGAAATCGATGAAGTTCTATTTGCTTATATCGCTGTGGCCCCTCATGTTGTGAGTTTAGTATTGATACAAGTCGATAGTGGCATACAACGGCCAGTTTACTATGTGAGCAAGTCACTACATGAGGTCAAGGTTTACTATCTACCACTGGAGAAAGCCATCCTGGCAGTGGTGCATGATACACGAAAACTTCCCCATTACGTCCAAGCATATACGATTGTTGTCCTCACTCAGCTTCCGCTCCAAGCCATACTTCGAAGTGCTAATTACACGGGGAGGATTACTAAATGGGGGACAATCCTAAGGGTTTTTTACATTAAATACATGCCCCGTACTTCTGTTAAGGGCCAGATCCTCGTAGATTTAGTGGCTGAGTTCGCTAAAGCCCCGTTAGAGAGTGAGATAGAAGCACAGCACGTGGATGGAAAGTCGGTTGGCTCAATTGCCCTGCAAGAACCATTCCATTAGAAGGTATATGTCGATGGAGCAGCGAACCAAAGGGGATCCAGAATGGGGCTAGTACTGGTCTCACCTGAGAAGCTCACCATTGAAAAATCGTTAAGATTGGGCTTCTCGGCCATGAATAATGAGGCCGAGTATGAAACTTTTTTAGAAGGAATGTCCATGGTTCAGAGGATGGGAGGGAAGGCAGTAAAGATGTTTTCGGACTCAAGACTGGTCGTCGGATAAATGAAGGGCGAATTGAAGGCAAGAGATGAGAGAATGCAAGGGTACATAAGTCAAGTTAGGCATTTGGAATCAAAATTTGAATCCTTCAGCCTACTGCACATCCTTAGAAATGGAAACACACATCCTGATTCCTTAGCCACGCTTGCAACGTCCTCGGGGCAAAGCTTACCTCGGGTCATTCTTATAAAAGACTTATGCAAACCCACAGAGGAAACAAGAAAGGCAGTTCACATTCACCAAGTCAGAGTTGGGCCTAGCTTAATGGATCCCATAGTATTATTCCTAAGAGAGGACATCTTACCAACAGATAAATCAGAGGCTAACAAAGTACGGAGAAAAGCACCCAAATTCTGGCTATCCGCGGACCAAAAACTCTACAAGCACTCCTTCTCTGGGCCATACCTACTCTGCATTCATCCTAAGGCGTCAGAGCTACTCCTTGAAGAATTACATAAAGGGATTTGTGGAAACCACACAGGAGGAAGATCTTTGTCTCATAGAGCTATCACGCAAGGCTATTGGTGGTCGAATATGCAAAAGGAAGTATAAGAATATGTGAAGAAGTGCGATCAATATCAAAGATTTGCATCAAACATACACCAACCAGGAGGAGTCCTTAATCCCCTATCCAGCCCTTGGTCGTTTGCATAGTGGAGCTTGGATATTATTGGCCCTTTCCCCAAAGCAGCAGGTAACAAGCGATATTTGCTGGTTGGCACAAACTATTTCACCAAATGGATTGAAGCCGAGCCCTTGGCAAACATCAGAGATGTGGACGCCAAGAAATTTGTCTGGAAAAACATTGTCACCCGGTTTGGGGTCCCTCATACCCTCATCTCGGACAATGGACTTCAATTTGATAACAAAAGCTTCAAGAGATACTGCTGTGATTTGGGAATTACGAATAGGTTTTTTACCCGTGCTTACCCCTAAGGAAATGGTCAAGTTGAGGCTACTAACAAAGTTATAGTGAATGGGCTCAAGAAGAGGTTGGATGAAGCGAAAGGAAGATAGGTGGAAGAATTGCCTATGTCCTGTGGACATATCGAACCATGCCTCGGAGGTCAACAAGGGAAACCCCCTTTTCAATGACTTATGGAGCAGAAGTCATCATTCCTTTAAAAACTAGCTTCCCCACACTAAGGACCAGCTCATTCAATCCGAGCAGTAACAATGAATTGCTAGAAAAGAGCTTGGACCTTGTCGATGAAAGAAGAGAAAATCCAATGTTTCAATTAGCGAACTATTAACACAAACTCAAGCAAGGTTATGATGCAAATGTGAAGCTAAGACCCTTAGCACCTGGTGACTTGGTACTAAGGAAGGTTCTAGACACTACAAAGAACCCAGTATGGGGAAAGCTGGGGCCCAACTGGGAAGGAACATATCACATCACCTCGGTGGCTATTATAGGAGCATACTTTCTTGAAGATCTAGATGAACATGAAATACCATACCCGCAGAATGTAAACAACCTAAAAATGTATTATTATTAATGAGAATCCCTTTTTGTCAACATGTTCATTCATTAAAGGCATTATACTTCCTATTACTTAATCTTTATAAATGTTAAACAGATCCCAAGGCATATCAAGTCTCTCGGACCACATACTTGGTTGAAATTAACATTCGTTGGCATCTTTATAAGTGTTAAACAGAACCCAAGGCATGTCAGGTCTTTTGGACCACATACTTAGGTGAAATTAACATTCATTAGCACCATTATAAGTGTTAAACAGAACTCAAGGCATGTCAGGTCTCTCAGACCACATACTTGGGTGAAATTAACATTCATTGGCATCTTTATAAGTGTTAAACAGATCCCAAGGCATGTCAAGTCTCTCGGACCACATGCTTGGGTGAAATTAATACTCATTGGCATCTTAATAAGTGTTAAGCACTATGCAAGCATAGGGTAAATCTTTTTGTCACTAATATATAATTATTTCCAGTTTTTATTATGGTTAGAGTAGCAACAATTCAATATTATTTGTGACAATCATAAGCTTCGAAACAAGCAACAATAAAAGTAAAAGAGATAAAAGGAAAAACACATTTCATTCAACAAAAAAGGGATACATTATCCTAGGGCAGAATGCCATTAAAAAAAAAAAAAAAAAGATCTTATATCTAGGTCTTCGCCGAAGGGAGATCCTTTTGGGAGTCAGCTTTCTCAGACAGGGGACCCTTGGTCTGAGACTTCAGCTCCACATCCTTGACCTGGGAGACTACATCCCTGATGCTAAGGGCATCCTCGGAAGACTTGGCTTTCACTAGAAGCTGAGCCTCCTCACCCCCTCCAGCTCCTTTTGGAACTTCAGCATCAATAAGAGGAGTCTATGTGGGAAGGAGTTGCTCAGTAGAAGGGACTGTATCTAGAATTTCTTGAATATCCACTAGAAAGAAGATACTCTCGGCCCTCCTAAGCTCGGAGTCTGCAAAGACTCCCGCCCGATCCATGGCTACACCTCATGATTCCGTGACGTAGTCCCTGCAGACTATGGCTACCTCCTCCACCAAACGAGTCTCTGTATCTAGCACCCCGCACTCGTAGGACGCGTTCATCGCGGCCTCAGCGGCTTCCCTGGCCACCCGAGCAGCTTCCTTAGCTTTCTACAGCTCCGCCTTAAGATCCAGGATGGTTTGCTTCTTGGTGGCCAGGTTTATTTCAGTCGTGCATAGTTTTTGGCGCTGGTCTTCCATCTGCCTCTCCATAGTCTTCAAGCCAGCCTCGGTGCTACATCTTACCTTGTCCGAGTCCTTGAACTTTTCAAATAGCTTAGCATGCTCCTCTTTCAGGGCTCCGAGAGCCTTCTCGACCTCGAGGCGAGAGTGGGTCTCAGCCTTAATCTGGTAGTTAGAGTTCCTAACCCACTCCTTGGCGACGTAAACCTGTTGGGTAACTTGAATATAAGTGGTACAAAGAGCCATAAGACATATCAAAGTGTTAAATTTGAACATTGTAAAAGAATAAATGCACATCAAAATATTTTATGGAAGGAGTGTTAGCAAACTCACCAACACAAGGTCCCTCTTCAACGACATGAAGAGGTCAGGCTGCCAAGTACGCCTAAGACCCTCCATGTCCTTGGGAGAAGGAGGGGTTGCTCTAGGGCCTTAGCGAGGATGTTAGCATGACCCCTTTAAGATTCCCAGAGCGTGGCGTCCCAAAGGATGGGAGCACCTTCCACCTCCAAGCGACTAGCCCAAAAGTGCTGCCCTTGGCGTAGCTCGGCCTCATCCCTACTCTCCACCGATTAAGCCCTTTTGTCCTTGGGCTCCTTGGTCTTCCTTTATTGCTTAGCCCCTTTTTAAGGCCTAACCTCCCCTTCCTCCAAGTCTTCAACTGTCCTTTTCTTCTTCAAATTGGGATTGGCCTTCAATCTAAGGTCGGTAGGGAGCTGTGGATGAGGAGGAGGAGGAAGATTGGTGGAGAACTTAGGTCTAAAGGGGCCTCCTTAAAGGTTGACCCTTTGTTCATATTGGCTAGCAGGCCCTTCAAGCTGATTCTCTGCTTCAGGTCCATGCTTTCCTCTTCTTCCTCTAAGTTGTTTGTAACTTGGGCGACAATTAGCTTCAGAGGACGAGCCACAGAGAGTCTGTCGGACTCGGTTTAGGAATCCAAAAGCTGCACAGGCCTCTCCGGAACTCCTTCCTCCTCGTCAAAATGGAATTTGTCTATCTCCTCATCAAGGGATAAGTGGGAGGATGCTATCTCTTCCTTGACCGCAGCTGCTTGAAGTGGTACCTGCTGCAATGGAACCGCAAGCAGTGGGGGATTATGCCGGATCGGTAACACGACTGGGGGAAGGTCGTCTCGGGCGAGGAAATCTGGTCTCGATACGTCGATCCTAGCCAGTTCGGGGTCACCTACTCTGATGGCATGTCCGACCTCTTAAAGTATCTTTGAAATAGGATCAAACTCCAGAATCAGGTGGATGGCTCACAGCTGGCCATCCTCACTTACAAATATCTTCAATCTAAGCAAAAAGTTCAAAGCTACAACGTTGGAGAAACTAAGCCAAGGCACAACTTGATTCTTATCTGCAAGCATAGCCAAGAAGTAAAGCACAATTAGAAAATCGGATTCTTGGAGTATCTTTGAAATAGAATCAAACTCCAGAATTAGGTGGATGGCTTGCAACTGCCTGTCCTCACTTACAAATATCTCTAATCTGAGCAGAAAGTTCAGAGCCACGACGTTGGAGAAACTAAGCCGAGGCGCAACTTGATTCTTATCTGCAAGCATAGCCAAGAAGTAAAGCACAATTAGAAAATCGGATTCTTCAAAAAAAAAAAAATAGAGTGACAGGGATATGATGATATGGTTAGGGTTAAAATAAATAAATAAATCTCTAAGTCTCTTACTAATAAACCTAACTCTAAGGTACCCCACCTGGCACTCCTCTCAGACTAGGCAATGAAGACCATCATGCCACACCCCCGAAGCGATGAGGTAATCGTCCTTCATCCCCTTGTTAGATTTGGCAAGGCAGGAGATAAGCCTGACAATAGGCAACCTGGACTTGAGGTAATACCCTCCATCGGCCTGTGAGTGGCATTCGTATAGGTGGACCATGTCGTGCCAAGTAAGTCCTAATTAAAGATGCTCATTGAGAGCATCGACACAGCCTAAAACCCTAAACATATTGGGTGCGCATTGGTGGGGGCACAATCTGTGGTTGAGAAGGTAGTCCCGGGTTATCCTACCCATGGGGAGAGTCATCCCTCCCTTTATGAAAGCTATCATGGGGATGATGACCTCCCCTTCCCTTCTGTGTGACACGATTTGTTTCAGGGAATAATATCGTAGGCCTACTTCCTGGGGTATGTAGTACATTTCTTTGAAGGCTTTTATTTTAGCAGGGGAATCTACTAAGTGCGTGAATCTACCCATTTGAACAACCCAAGAAAGGGTTACTGGAATCTGTAAGTGAAGAACTAATAATTTGATGGCTGAGGAGATTGGTCGAGTAGAAAGAGAGACACTTAATAGAATGTAAACTTCCGAGAACCAAGATGTGTGCTAATCCCAAGTACCTTTAGAAAAGCTTTCAAGAGATTTCTTAAGGAACAGAAGAAAGAAGTCTAGTGACTGGAAAAGTTAAGAAAATCTGAGTGTTGGATGTCTTTGGAAAGCTTGAAGATGTGTGAAATGGAGAAATGATTTCTCCGTGCGCTTTATATAGAGAAAGAAGATGAATGGAAAGACTCCCACCCAAAATTCTAGGGGAAATATCATCCGTCAAATTGGCATCTCATCGTTGGATGTGGGGAACATCATGCCGCCTAGAGCAATTAATGACGCCTCATGGGCTACGAAGTGTCAATGACAATTATGAGGCACATAAAACCACATTCCCGCACATGCGAATTAATGAGTCAGTTGGCCTTATCTCTTGGAAATCAAAACCCCAATTTTTCTCCTTGGATGAAAGGGAAAAATCGAAGTTTTGAAGGGCTATTGTAAGGACATGGGCCCAAATTCCCGGATTGGGCTTTGGCCCTGTCCGAGTACATTGAATGGACCGAGGAGGAACAAGTAGTTATTAGAGGTCCCAATTTGAAATCTGATTATTAAGGAACAAATGGAAGGTGTTTCGAAGAGGAACTACTCCTCGGATATTATACATGCGGCTCAAGTAATTATTCCCGCAACTAGAGTGATCCTCTAAGAAGCTCCATTGATGGAGACGTGCCCCTTGAACATATGAGAAGGAAGGAAACCCAAAAATATCTATGGAAAAGCTACTACCACCACATTAAATGCACAACAGCTACTTTTCTGGTCTCATTTATGTGGAGAAGAACTCTAAACAGTGTTGCCTTGGCTACCACAACTCACAGAAAACCAGAGAAGGTGTATGATGGAACAGGTACTCAAGTGAAGGCTCAGATGATCAACAAGTGTAGGATAAAAATGATCCAAAGGAAGCTATATAATGTGAGAGATCCACCCTGAGAGAAAGGGGGAGAAAACTCTAGAAGGAGGACTGTAGCGATCTAATCTGTACTTGTGCTAAGTTTCAATTGATTTATACGAACCTAAACCTCCTCGGACGGGGAATATATTCATATTTGTGTCAGCTGTTTTATTCGAATTATCTCTTAAACTCATACTAATCGTTGTCCAGCTCATTAGAGCCCAGTTCTTCAACCCACTCTCTACAAATTTATTGTCGTGAGCTCATTAGGTCAACACACCCCATATTTTTGGGTTTGGGCCACAAACGGAGACCTTACAACATATAAATATAATAAATTATTATTAATATGACAAAAATGTATGATTACTTATATAATTATATTTATACTATTGTACAACATAGTTGTATTGTATACTCAATTGTATTTAGAATATTAACTTAGATTATTGTATATAATATGAAAGTTATATATACAAGAAAAAAAATTTAATCATTTTTTTATTACTCCCCACAACAAATTTCAATCTCTAACACTATTGACTCCCTTAGAAAATAAAAAATAAAAAATCATGGAGGTGTCATGCCATTGGCCACACAAATAACACCCCCATAAGGAAAACATTTAAAATAAATTATTATCCCATGTGGTTCCAAAGACTTTGCCAATACCATGATTTTAAAAACTAGAACGGTAAAAAAATCGTTTTTGTTCTTGATTCTTGGTTTTTACTGGTGTTTTATGGGGTTTTACTAGACTGGATTGGTGACTAGTTCCCAACTGAACCAGTTCGACCAGCCAGTCTGGTCTAGTTTTTAAAATAGTGACCACAACCCAATAAATTTAAATCTAAGGTCCTAAAGTTCTAATACTACTTGTTTTAGCCAAATCACCATCTCATGGTCATTCTTAACGAGTCCAAAATAATTATACATGACTCATATGCCAGACCTAAAGCATCAGAGAAATAAGAAAAAAAAAAAAATCAAATTCAGTTTTCAAGTGGCCATGCGGCTCGGTCCTACCCAACCCCCAATCTTGCTAAATTCATAACACCTATCTCGTTTTATAACAAATTCAAACAATGTTATTCACTTATTCAAAATAGATAGAAAAATAATAAGTGATATTGCTAACAGATTTACAACAATTTATCATTGTTCTTTTCTCTATATATTTATTCCCTATAATTTACATGTTCTTCTCATAGTACTACTAATTACTAAACGTTGTGGTTGGTCAACATATCTTCAATAGCATCTTTGTTATGGTTATTTAGTGTTTATAAGTATTGTCAAGACTACAGTTCAAGTGCAAATCTGAGTTGTTTGACACCTGCTAGCTCAATTGAGAAAGCTAGATCTTAACAGAACAAATTGTTTCTCGACTGATTGAAACTCGAGATTACTGAAATGTGATTTCAACACATTAAGTGATTAGGGTTTTGTGCAAATAAGTCAAAAATATTTAAGCAAACCCTAATATATGAAAATAGACTTTAGTAGATGTTCTCGTGATCATAAGGATTTTTTTGCCTCCTACTCTCAAAAGCCTCTATAGGTGATCAAGCAAAGCATATTTTAAATCAATGGTGTTGAAGTTGTTGCAATACCATTCATCGCAAGTGATGCTAAATCTGAATCTTCAAGTGGGTACTTGAAGTTACGAACAGGAAGTTCACATGCAACATCTCTATAACTAAGGAAGCTCGTGAACTCAAAGTTGCATTGGGTATAACTTTAATAATGCTTGCTAGGAATATAGTTCTTTAGTTATTATAAACTTCTAAACAGTTAGTGGGTTTCTTTTACCTTGGGATTGATATATTAAATTCTCTGGAGTTTTTATTGTGAAATTTTATTTCATTGGTTTTCCTTGTATCACCATATCATTATGTACTGTTTTATTTCACTTAATTTGTTTATCTTAATTGATATTGGTGACGGTTGCATTAAGCAAAGGCAGTTCATAATTGATTTAATTAATAACCTGGAGGTAAAACTGGTTAGTAACTGTTTTAATTAACTTTTAAGAGAGGTCTGAATACTAACAAATTTCATGGTAAAATAAGTCGTCTTAATTATAGTAGCAGGATGTTATGGAGCCATATAACGATGGGCAGCGGTAAGAGGAAGAGTTTTTTAAGTGGATGAAAAGTTCTATGCGTAGATGTGAGAAATAGAGCATGAGAGGAGACCGTCAATGGAGACGGCTTAATATCATGAGGGGAGAAATTTCATATGTTTTTTGGTCCATTCTAAAATAACCCAATTTATATTATTTAAATTATTTTCCTTTTATTTATTTAGTCCAAGTACAACCTAAGGTTAAAAGGTAGAAAAAAAAAATTTCAACACTTTATAATAAATTAACATTATTTAAATGAGAAATATTGAAATTTATGGGATGTTACATATATAGAGGCTATTCCGGAATTCTTCCTACTGTTTGTAAATTTCAACATGCTATGTTATGAATATGATTTAATGAAATCTTATTTTCTCTTTTGATTAAAAAAAATAATATTTGCCAATGTGCTACATAGGAACATTTATTTTTATCTTTAATTCATTTGGTCAAATTGCGAATTTGAACAAAATGAAATAAATTAATAAATCAAATTGGCAAGTAATCTCCCTTTTTTTATGAATAACAAACTTTTATTAACAAAAGAAGAAAACAGAAACAACACAGCAACAGAATACAGTAGACTAGTAGAGAGCAGCCTCTAGAAGATGACACGGGCAAAACTTGGGGTTGGGGGGCAATTAATCTCCCTAATATGGAAAGGCAATTACAAAACACTATTGATCATTGCAATCACAGTTTCACTTCAGTAGTAAGGAAATATTCATAGCGATATTTACTTATAGTCATAATTATCGTGATTAACACCCAGCTTAGTTTAGCAAGTGACTCTGGGAAAATTTCACTCAAACTCGGAAACTCTTTTGGAAAATTGATTGGAATACTAACAAATCCGTGTACATCCCATAAGGTTTTCCTACAGCGTAGGAAAGAGATCTTAGAATATTAATGAACCTTTACCCAATTTTGGAATCTATATATGATGGAAATCTGATGTAATATTGAGTTTTTTCTTTTTTTCTTTTTATGACAAAATGAGGGTATCCAAACCTCTTTGAGTATTTAACTATTTCTTTTGGTGTATAAAGTCCCCCTGTTCCACACGCATCAGATTATTACAAAAACAAATTCTATGAGAGTGGCTTTAAAATATTAGCAAGAGGTTTCGATCCCAAGATCTCATAGATATAATAAGGTCTTATGAACCATTAAGGAGACCTAGTTTGTCACCCTCTCTCAAGCCTATACAAGTTCTCCATCCATCTTGCTTAGCTCATAAAGAAATCTGATTTGTGCAGCCCCACTTTTATATCTTAAAATGGAAAAACAAATGATTATTGATAAACCATCCCTGAAGGTAGTTGCTCTCGGTATATCATCACCAAGAAGCAGATTCCTATTAGTTATTACAATATTCCAATTTTTGAATCTGAATGTATGGGGAAATCTGATGTAATGGAAGTAGGCAACTTGGGTCGTGTAATCTTAGATTTTGGGCATGTTTTGTTTTAGCTAGGTCTGGGTTTAAGGTAGAGACATTTTGGGTTTGTAAAGGTTTGATATCCCCACCGCAATTCAATTCAGTTTGGACGATAATATCCGAGTCCAACAACCAAAAGCCCAAACTCCACATATTCTTTTCTTTTTTTTCTTTTCTTTTTGGTTAAGTACTCCACATATTCTACTATTCTATTATTGTCTTGTAATTGGGTATTTAAATAGAGCAAGACTTAGGTACAGTACTTAGGTGCTGTTCCTTAGATACCCTTTTTAAGATTCTGCCATGTGGATTTTTCCTCATGGGATGAAAGTGTATTTTTTAATTAAGTAGCCACATGGCTAAATCTTAAAAGGGGAACCTAAGGAACAGCACCTAAGGTATTGTACCTAAGTTTTGTCCATTTAAATAATACTCCTTTTTTTTTTCCTTGGAATCAGTAAGCAATAAAAGTGACGTGACCTTACTATGAATTGGTGGATCTCACAATATATTTAATTAGTATGACACATATTTATGTTGGAGGATATAATAGATGTTGTTGTATATCTAAAATACTATATACTTAGTATTATTTATGTGCGATGCATGGCTTGATAAAAATTCATATATAAGCTAATTTTTTTAAAAAAAAATTATATACATATATATATATATATAAGTTAATTTTAAAAAATAAATAAAAACTAAATTATTAAATAAATAGTAATAATAAATTATAAAATAAGTAAATAATTTTAATTAAAAATTTGCTTTAAATTCTAATTGTTTAGAGTTTAGACTTTATTAGTATTTATCTATTTTTATTATTGAAATTTATCTTTATGCTTTGTGCTAATTTCTTAATATGAGATATGAAATGAATTTGATCGTTCCTATTTGGGTTATATTTAATATATACTATAGCCAGCACAAAAAATAATAAACAAAATAGTTCATCAATAAAAAAAATTTCCTAGTGATAGTCTAACTAAAAAAATCAACACACTTACAAATTAAATATAATAACCAAAACCAAAAATCAAAACATACACAAAAGAGTTCAAAAATTGAGAATATAAATAATAATAATAAAAATTAAAAACTTACATAAGAGAACCAAGAAATTAAATGGGTGTCTATTATTTTGCTTCTTTATAGTAAACTTTCTTTGGCATAATATCCTGCACACAAATTCAGAAGTAAAAAACAATAAGTAAAATGAATTTATTAGACTAAAATATAAGCATAAGTTGCATCTCGGGAAAAAAAAAAAAGTAAATAAAAAAACATACAATTACGTGAGGTGTATTGTATGGGATTTAATTATAGGGATGACTTTATTTGTTAAGAGAGATTATATCGAAAAGTCATGGCTTAGTGTGTGTGTGTAAAAATTTTGATAATAGACTATTAGTTGGAGTAGAATTTAAATTTCAAAACCTTAGATGATAGAATTTTATCTAAATTTAATTATTGTTAAATTTTATTCCTTAATCAAGAGTCTTGTGACTTAATATCCTAATAAAATATTAATTTAATAAGATGCAACTTGAGGAAAAAAAAAACAAAACAAAAACGTGAGTTATGTGGGATTTAAGTTTAGAAAATTTTGATGATAGACTTTTAGTTTTATTTAAATTAAACAAATGTTAAATGTTATCCCTTATTTTGAGGAAATATATTATAACAAATAATATAAAATTAATTCACTAACTAGTTGTCCTTAAAATGTTGACAATAGACTTTTAGTTGGAGTAGAAGTCAAAAGGTTGTATTATTTTTTTTTT
Source organism: Quercus agrifolia (assembly GCA_029955455.1). Classification (NCBI taxonomy): domain Eukaryota; kingdom Viridiplantae; phylum Streptophyta; class Magnoliopsida; order Fagales; family Fagaceae; genus Quercus; species Quercus agrifolia. The sequence continues at coordinate 23,280,166 of JARQAD010000002.1, read as the reverse complement.
AGAAAGAAAACGTGGGTTATTATCTAGGATTTAAGTTTATAATTTTTTATAATAGACTTTTAGTTTTAGTAGAATTTAAAATTATTGAAATATTTAAGTTTAGAAATTTTTGATAATAGACTTTTAGTTTGAATATAATTTAAATTTATTGAAGTTTAAATGTATAAAATTGATTTACTAATTAGTTGTTCTTAAAATATTGATAATAGAATTTCAGTTGGAGTAGAAGTCAAAACAAGGTTTTTCTTTTTTAGAAAGAAAACGTGGGTTGTTATTTGGTGTTTAAGTTTAGAATTTTTTATAATAGACCTTTTTAGTTTGAATAGAATTTAAATTTTTTTAATTTAAATAATAAAGATTTACCTGAATTAAACAGTTTTTAAATATTATTCCTTAATTTAAGGAAACATATTCTAACAAATAATATAAAATTTATTTACTAATTTATGATAGTAACCACTTGGCATAATAATGGCTTCTAAACCCAACTTTTAGAATTTTTATAATAGACTTTTAGTTTGAATAAAATTTAAATTTGTTGAACTTTAAATGTATAAAATTAATTTACTAATTAGTTTTTCTTAAAATATTGATAATAGACTTTTATGTGACGTTTGGTACAGGGTAATATTTTAGAATTCTCAGGAGAATCTGGATTCCCCCTTTAAACCCCTCTCAGTAGGAATGTGGATTCCCTTTAAAACAGGTGGGTATCCAGATTTTCAAATTTAAAGAAAATTGTATTTTTTTTATAAATTGACGATTTTAACCCTTTTTCCTTATCATTTAAGCAATTAAGATAAAATATAAAACAAATCATCAATATCTTTTCCCTTGTCTTTATATTTTTCCACCAAAATAACATAAACAGGATAGACAACTTTGTTGATATATTCTTTAACAAAGTTTTATTTAGGTTTCAAGTGTGGGGAAAAAAAAAAAGTTTGAAGTGGACCCCTCCATTATTGCCAAATATTCACTTTTTTTGTTGTTGTTGTGTGTGTTGCTCAACAAATTATTAATAGTTTATATTTTTTTTTTCATTATTTATTTAGAGGAATATTTTTTTAAAAGAACTTGATAGTTCACATTGAAATCTAAGGATAGAATAGGAAAAACAAATAATTCATTTAAAATTCCTACACTACAACAAAATGTATTTTTAGAGACAAAAATTAGTGAGGAAATATTTTTCGTCACTAAAAATACAACTTTAGTGACGAAATATGAATTTCGTCACTAATAATGAAAAAAATTATAACATTTAGTGATTAAAAAAAAATTCGTTGCTGTTGTGATCTGAAAAATGGGTGCCAACAGAGGGAAACTTTGGTGCGAGCTTAATTAATCTATAGTGACAAAAAATATTTTTCTTTACCAATATTTTTATTTATATTAAAAGGCTAAATTTCCCAAACAGACATTAGGGCCATTTCCAGTCATAATGCATCCATTCAAAATGTTGTTGATGGGGGACCTTTTTCAATATCGAATCTGTTCATTGGGCTCTAAATAATTTTTGTTCCTTGAATGTCCATGTGCTTGTCATCACAACAGTTGGTTTGTAGTCTATACCATCCAAATGCATTTATATCTTTAGTGTGGGCCCAAAAGTACTTTGACACGACTTAGTGTTGTGAACCTTCACATAGAAAGATAACCAATGGCTTAAAAAGATAACAAATTAGTGTTTTCTGGGCCTTAAAGTGAAATAAAATAACATTTCAAAATGATTCTCAAAAAAGAAATAACACTTAAAAAGGTGAAAAAAAAAAAAAAGGAAAAAAAAAGTAAAAGAGAGTATTTGAATGGATTTAATGCTGCTGGGCCCAAAAATGCCGTGCTTGTGGATTGAAATTCAACAATTATGGGCTTAAATTCTTTATTTAGGCTTTTTGGGCCTCTTGGGTCAGACATGAAGACATTGTCTTTAAAAAAAACAATTATTTATTGTGTGTACACACTACAAACAGTAAGTGAATAAGCCAGTGTATTATACTCTACACAGTATACACACACTTAGACATTTAGTCACGTGTGGCTCTAGGTACCTGCCTCAATAAGAAATTCAATAATATATTTCATTCAGCACTAGGTAGGCCATGATTGTTCATGGTTTCTAACACATCAGATGTTTTGACAGGTTTTCAAGAGAGGCCCTCTTTTCATATCTTCAAAAGGTCGGTAAAGATTTTTTTTTTTTTTTAAAGCTTTTTCTTTCATTAATTTATTTGTTTAGGTTCTCCAGCATATATATTTGTTGTGATTGTTATCACATACACTTTTAATTACATGGCTTTACATCTTGTTAAAGATAACTTTCCCCTCATCACTTTTCTGATGATAGTAAGCACTACCCAGTGGCGGCGCCACGTATAGGTCAGGGTGTTCCCAGGAACACCCTGACCTGAAAAAAATTAAAAAAAAAAGAAAAAATTTTATTTTTAAGCTAAATTAGGAACACCCTCAACATAAAATTAGGAACACCCTAACATTAAAAAAAAATTTATCTGTTCAACTCTCAAGCAAAAAAAAAAAAAAAAAAAAGCACAAAATAAAATTGAACTAAAATCTGAAAAAAAAAAAAAAAAAAAATTTGTGAATGCAAGCCCAGCAGAGCAAACCCACCCACGGCAAGCCCAGCAGAGCAAACCCACCCACGGCAAGCCCAGCAGAACAAACCCACCCACGGCAAGCCCAGCAGAGCAAACCCACCCACCCACGGATTCTCAAAAAAAAAAAAAAAAAAAAAAAAAACCAACAAAAAATCAAAAATGAAACTTACCCACTATGCCACGGTCACGTCACTGCAGAGATCACAGAGAAAATCAATCCGAGATTTTCTCTTTGATTACAATCAGAACAAAATCAAAACATACCAAAAAAAAGCAAAAGCAATATACTAAGCTAAGCTCAATACAGACTCTGTACAAAAAAAAACAAAAAAAAACCCCAATACAGACTCTGTACCAAAACGGAAAAAACCCCAATATACTAAGCTCGCCCGTCGTCGTCGCCGACTCGCCGTAGCTCACCGCTCATCGCAGAGAGATCAGATCGCAGTCTCGCCGCGACGCCGCTCATCGCAGAGAGATCAGATCGCATCTCGCCGCGACGCCGCTCATCGCAGATCGATCTGCTCTGCTCGCTGCCTCGGCCTCGCCCCTCGTAGTCGCCATCAGAATCTCCGGTGCTCTTCAGTCATCGCCGTAGCTAAGCGCCTAAGCCTCCAGGTATTTTCTCTCTTTTTCTCTCTCTGTCTCTCTAAAAGTGTGAAAGAAAATAAATTGTCCCTCTCTCTCTCTCTCCATGGTCCAGCCTTATTTATTATGATATTATCTGATTATCTCAAGACTGAAGACTCAAATCTCAATAACTCTCTCTCTCTCTCTCTCTCTCTCTCTGATTGGCTGGCCGCCTGGGCCCTCCCTGGCCGAATGATCTCTCTCTCTCTCTCTGATTGGCTGGCCGAAGGCCAAAATCAGTGTTTTGCACTTTTTGCTTTTTTTATATTTTTCTTTTCCCTTTTGTTTTGTCTTTTTGAATTGTGCTGCAGTGTTAATTTTATCTGTTTGTGTTGTGCTGGTCAGTAAACACACTGTGTTGGTGTGATATTAATTGTCGTTTAGTGAATATTATAATTTGTTAATCTTGTGAAATTTTCTGATTGACAGGTTATTGTGATTGGGCATCAGGCATGAGCACGAGGCTTGTGCTTGTCCAATTTCCATTGAGTGGGGTGGGGATAGATGGGCTGTTGGGCACAATAATAATTAAAACAATATAGTTTATTGTTACGCTAAACAACAATAATTAAAACTGTATAATTAATCAATACATTATAAAAGATAAATAAATTAAATTATGTTATGCTAAATAATAATTAATAATTTTATAATTAACGAAATAACAATATAACAAATTATAGTTTATAAAAGACAAACAAATTAATGAAACAATTAAACAATAATAATTAATAATTTTATTAATATTTCAAATGAACTTATAGTTTATTGTTTATTCTTTTGCTAGAATTATGGACAAATATTTGATAAGAAAACCACATACCCAAGATTCATCTCCTGTGCAAGATTCATCTCATGTGCAAGATTCATCTTCATCTTCTAAGCGAATTCGTGTTGACTTTAACTTAGAAAATCTTCCTTCAGATCCTGGGTTACGACAAAAGATATCATCTTATCATCCTAATAATCATGATGAAATAAGAAGACATTATTTAATAAAAGGCCCTTGTCAACCTGCTCTTGATGTTTTCCCTGTATCATATTTTTCTGAAAAGCCTCGTCGGTTTAGATCCGATTGGTATAAAGGAAGAAAGTGGTTGGAATATAGTATAGAGAAGGATGCGGCATTTTGCTTTTATTGCTACCTATTTGGGCGGCAAGATGTTGGTAAGCAAGGAGGAGGTGAGACTTTTGTAACGAAGGGATTCAAACTTTGGAATCAGGTTGCGAAGTTAGATTCTCATGTTGGAGGAGTTAATAGTGCTCATAGCCAAGCTGTCAAAAAGGGTGAAGATCTTCTGATGGAAAAGCAACACATTCAAACTGTTTTGGTTAAACAATCAAATAAAGATAAACAGGATTATCGGGTTCAATTAAATGCAATAGTTGATTGCATAAAATTCCTTTTATGCCGGGGATTAGCTTTTCGTGGTCACGATGAATCTCAAGGTTCAAGTGATAGAGGAAATTTTCTTGAGCTTGTGCAATTTTTGGGAGATCACAATGAATCTATCAATGAAGTGTTGCAAACAGCTCCGAAAAATTGCAAGCTTACCCACCCGGAGATTCAAAAAGACATTGTGAATGCAATTGCAAGTGAAACATCCAAAGCCATCATCAAGGATCTTGACAATGGGTTCTTTTCAATATTAGTTGATGAGTCACGTGATATTTCAGTGAAAGAACAAATGTCCCTCGTTCTTCGTTATGTGAACAAGAAAGGAACTATTATAGAGCGGTTCCTTGGTATTGTACATGTTGCAAGTACCACCGCTTTGTCACTCAAATGTGCTATTGAATGTTTACTTTGTGAACATAATTTGAGTTTGTCGAACCTACGTGGGCAAGGTTATGATGGGGCTAGTACTATGCAAGGTGATATCAATGGTCTCAAAACTTTAATTTTGAAAGAGAATAAGTCAGCATTTTATGTCCATTGTTTTGCACATCAACTTCAATTGACACTTGTTGCTGTTGCTAAAAATCACATTAACATTGCAGAATTTTTTTATGTGGTTAGTAATTTAGTAACTGTTGTTGGAGGCTCTTGTAAGAGACGAGATGCTCTTCGAGATGCACAATTTGTCAAAATTAAAGAAGATTTAGAGAATGGTGTACGTAGAAGTGGGCAAGGTTTGAATCAAGAGACAAATCTTAAACGTCCTGGTGATACACGTTGGGGATCATATTATGGGACTATTTTGAACTTGATTTTAATGTTCTCTGCTGTTGTTGATGTACTTGAGATTATTGAAGAAGATGGCCTGTCCGACCAAAAAGTTGAAGCTCGATCTATTATAAGGTCAATTCTATCTTTTGAATTTGTCTTTGCCCTACACTTGATGAAAAATATTTTAGGAATCACAAATGAGTTGTCAATAGCATTGCAAAAAAAAAATCAAGATATAGTAAATGCTATGGATCTTGTTAAAGTGTCTAAGCAAAGATTGCAAGTAATGAGAGAAGATGAATGGGAATCTTTATTGACTGAAGTATCTTCTTTTTGTACAACGCATGATATTTCTGTCTTGAACATGGATGAAACATTTATAGTTAGTGGGAGGTCACGACGCAACACTCAACAAAAGACAAATTTACATCATTATCGTGTTGAACTATTCTACACAGTCATAGATATGCAACTTCAAGAGCTTAACAATCGTTTTTTTGAGGCGAATACCGATTTGCTACTTTGTATGGCTTGCTTAAATCCAAGTAATTCATTTGTGGCTTTCGATAAGGAAAAGTTGATTCGTCTAGCTAAGTTCTATCCCTCTGATTTTCTTGGGACAGATATTTTGGCACTTGACTCTCAACTGCAGAATTACATTTTTGATATGCGCAGCAACAACTTCTTTTTAGAGCTTCAAGGAGTTAGTGAACTTGCTGAAAAGTTAGTGAGCACAAGAAAGCATGAGACTTATCCTTTAGTCTATTTACTTGTGAAGTTAGCTTTGACACTTCCAGTTGCTACTGCAACAGTAGAAAGAAGTTTTTCAGCAATGAAATATATAAAAAATGAACTGCGCAATCGAATGGGAGATCGGTGGATGAATGATTGTTTAATGGTGTATATTGAAAAAGATGTAGATTGTAATATTGATAATGAGACTATTATGCAAAGATTTCAAAATATGAAAACTCGTAGAAGACAATTGTAAATTTTATGTATTTGTGTATTTTTTGATTGTTGTTGTTATCAATATATAAAATTTTCTTTTTATTAAATTGTGTAATTTATGCTTGTTGAGGAATACCCTGACAAAATTTCCTGGAGTCGCCACTGGCACTACCTGTATTATATTAGTAAGCTATGAGTTTGTGTAGTAATTTATGAAAGGATCATTTTCAAAACCGAAGTACTTATAAATTTAACTTTTCTTTTGCAAGCCAAATATACATTGTTTGCAATAACTTTGGATTTTTTCTTAAAGTTGTAAGCTTAACTTGAGCAAAGTAAGTAAATTTTAGTTAAAAACTTATAAAACTCTATACTTGTGATATTGGATATTGGATTTGTGGTGGTATGTTGTGTTGGAGCAAGCAGGTGGCTTGCATGATGTTATAAGGTGATTTAAATACATATTGTGAGTGTTTTTCAATTTTTGCAAATGTGAATGAGTATTGTTAATTAGATGTGATGAATAATATTTTATTTGATTCACATACTTGTAAGTATTATAGTTATGATGTTGGAAATTTATTTTGTGGTGGGTTGTTGTGTTGGAGCAAGTGGGTGGCTTGCATGGTATTATAAGGTGGTTTAATTTCATATTAAGAGTGTATATTTGTGTGTGCAATATATATTTGTTTAAGTATTAATATAGACTTGTGTATTCATGAATGTGATAAAACTTTATCTAAGTAGCTTATAGACTTAGACGTTAGAATACATTATGCATGTGTTGTCCTTATTTTACTAAAGTAGCATTCATTTTGTAATTTTAGTCAAACATGGATAAAAGTTGGATGACAATGGATAAAACACTCAATGGCAGATTAAGCCATCCATATATTGAAGGGGTCAATGTATTTATTAATTTTACAAGAGCGGTTGTGGACTAGAGATGTGGTGCTTCAAAATATTGCAGCAAATTTACATTGATAACATCTAACTCGTCTTTGTTGTCACTAAGCATATTAAATTCATATAATAATATTTTATGATACATATACACATTATTTTGCAGGATCAGTTTGAGCTACATATGTGGATACACCATGAGGATGAAGCGACATATGTATGTGTATCATTCTATCCCTATCATGTTTTTAAAGTTATAACATATGTAGTATTAATGTTGTGATTGTTTGTTTCTTTCTCTCTTTCAAATAATAGGAAAATATTCTCAAAATGCAAGACGATCATTGTCAAGATCCTAATGCAATTCCCCTTACACAAAAGGAGATCTCAAACTTGATTTTTAAGAAGAAGTCTGATATTGTAAAAGGACTTGGCATGAGACTTTCCTCTTCTCTAGTAACCACCACCTCATCTAATTCCTCGGTGGAGTATATCCAATGACTAGAAAATGAGATAATTGAGCTTAAAGAGGCTAGAGTTAGGGACCAAGAGGAGTGAGCTAGGGACCAAGAGGAGCGAGCTAAGGACCAAGAGGCACGAGCTAAGCAATAAGAGGTCTAAAAGAATATTTTTAACTTTTTAAGGAGTAAGGGTTATGATGGCGCTCTTATCTATGGGGGTGGTTCAACTTCAAGTTAAAACACTTTTTGGTTAGTTCTTTATTTTAGCAATTGACCCACACTACATGGTGTAACTACTCTTAATACATTGTTAGAAATGTTTCTTATAACATAATTAATGCTTTTACTTTACAATTTTAATGTAGTACTATTTTTATATTTATGCGGATTTCTTATTGGTGGCTTTTAGGAGATTTACTTTTGGCATTACTTGAAGACATATGAGGACATCTTCTGTTAGTTCTAATTATATTATGCTACATTTTTTGTATTGTTATAAAACATCTTGAGTTATTGTATATGTTGCAAACAATTATTGTATGGAAAGAGTTTCAATTGGATACTTGTTTTATTTTTTACTTGTGGAATGTATGGATCTTTTTTTATAAATGTGTTTTTGAAATAAATGTATTATTCAAAATGTAAGGTTTTAATAATGTAATGACAGGTTACAGGTTAATATCAAAGTCATAAAAAAATAAAAACAAAAAAAATAAGTTTTAGTGACGAATTTTTTCGTCACAAATATAGCAACAAAAAATTGTTTTAGTAACGAAATATTTCTTCGCTAAATGTAGCAACATTTTGTAAGAAATGGTTTTAGGGACGAAAATTTTCGTCGCTATATGTGCCTAGATTTTCTTTAAAATAGTTTTAGTGACGAATTTTTTCGTCACTATATGTACCCGAAAATAGTTTTAGTGACGAAATTATTCGTCACTAAATATGATTTAATAAACTAAAGTATTTTTAGTGATGAAATATTTTCGTCACTGAATTGTGTTTTTAGCGAGGAAAACATTTATCGACAAAACGTTTTCATCGCTAAAATTTTTTTTTATAAAAATCAAATTGGACTTTTAGTGACGAAATTTTTCGTCGCCAGGACTTTTAGTGACGGGGTTTCAGCAACGAAATGAGTTTCATCACTAAAGGTTCTTAGCGGCGGAAAAATGGACTTTTAGTGACGAATTTTTTCGTCACTGAAAGTACATTTTGTTGTAATGCTAGAAATAAACCAAATATTATCATCTCACATTCCTAAAAATCTTAAGAGATTTCCAATGAAACCAAACATCGGAATAGCTACATTCCTAGGCATTTAGATTACAAGGAATCTCACATTTCTAGAAATTTGGATGAAATGAGTATTGTGGATTCCCCCGTGAGTAGAATTCAAAACGTGTGGTTTTTTTTTTAATAAAATGTGGGTTATTGTTTGAGATTTAAGTTTAGTATTTTTTTTTATAATAGACTTTTAGTTTGAATAAAATTTAAATTTGTTGAAATTTAAATGATAAAATTTTACTTAAATTAAACAGTTGTTAAATAAAATCCTTTAATTTAAGAGAATATATACTAACAAATAATATAAAATCAATTTACTAATTAATGAGATTAGCTACTTAATGCAACCACGGCTTCTAAACCCAATTTTTGTTATATAATATATAATATGATATGATTACTATATGATATAATCATTTTCATGTTACCAGTTATTATGTCGTGGGATGCATTATATAAGTAATAGATATCAAATGATCCCTAAGCCCAAAAAAAGAAAACACACACACACACATATATATATATATATATATATATATATATTTGATCGGCAAAATCTTGTTTTTTTTCCCCCAATTTTTATATTAGCAATGCTTGAAAGCTCTGATATTTTAATATACATAGTTATTATTGATCATAAGATTTCATTTATTTCAATAAGTCTCTCGGTAATAGCGTAAAACACTACTAAACATATGTATGAATATGATTAAAATAGAAATGGATCTGCTAAAATTTCTTTTTTGAAAGGAAATTTGATCATTTTTACTAGAAAAATTTTTTTTTTCCTTTTTTCCCCCTTGTAGTTAGGCCATTGGAACTGTTTTTAAAAACTAAATGTTAATTTTGTCATTTTAGGATTCTTAGCATGCTACTTTCAATAACTTATACACTTGAAACAGGTTCAAAATAAAATAGAGAGGATATTATTAAAAAAAAAATACAGAGAGGAAATAGCTACTCCTGGAATAAATAAATAAACCAATGTCAAATGTTTGGACTTAAAAATAAATAAAAATTTAAAAAATAAAAAGATAAAGTCAAATATGGTTGCGGCAAGGGCCTTGATAGACGGATAGGAGGGAGTAGATTGGTCCAATTTGACTGCTATGTCGGTGACAGGTGTCTCCCTTCATTTTGATTGGACATCATAATTCATAGGACACATGCCTGGTTTCCTGTCAGACATGTGAACATTATGAAATTCACTTCACCATTTATTTAGGAATACAAAGATTTTCAAAAACTTTTATAACAATTGTTGAGATATTATGATGTAACTCAAATTCACACAGGACAGAGGACTAGGAGGATTTATAGGTTCGAAAGGTCATTAAATTTTATTCACCATAAGGCCAAATTTAGGAGATAGAGGAAAAAGAAAAGGGGAAAAAAACTATTGGAAAAAGTAATTATGCGAAACAATATTTGGCATTATTACTATTTTTCTTCTAAAAAAAAATGTTACAATAGGATGATCCATTTCATGATTAAATAATTTAGTTTTTTTTTTTTTTTTTCATGTATTCATAAAATTCGCTTTATCATTTTACCCAAACTCATATGGTTGTGCTTCTGCAAACCTGCTCTCTAATTTCCAATTATGAAGGTCATCCCATGACTTTTTTTTTCCCCTCTTTTTGAGATGGTTTTAACCTATAATGTCTGCTCTAGTTGAGCTAATTAGAACTCACTCCCATAACTTTATAATGAAAATATTGTATTTGATTATGGATGACCATAAGCCACATTTCATGGAGATTATATTGTTTAAATTTCTCTTAAATATGATTTTTCTTTTTATAGTATTCAAAGTATTTATTTTGGAGGCATATATGATACATGGGGCCTATGGGAAGGTCTAATATAGCAGAAGGCCAAGAGTTTTGTGAGTGTTCAGCACAATTTTGATAGGTAGATAGTGGGGAAAGGGGCGTCAAATTTGAATCACATATATGAGACACTACTAAAAAAAAAGAATACCATGTTTTTGTATCTTGGTAATTGTAATAAAGAAAAGTGAGTGTTTTGAAGAGTGTGAGATAAATAATAAAAAATTAATGATGAAATAATATTTAAATGAAATAGAATTTAAAATAGAAAATCTAATGTAGATGAAAATGAAAAGTAGTTAACTAAAATAAGAAAAATAGATTCATAATAGAAAAAATAAAATTGATAAGCTAATACCAATACTCATATTATAGAATCACAAGTTTCGTAATTTTTTTTTTTTAACTTCCCAATGTTGTTTATTGTTTTGATTCAATATCACTGAAATACAAAATTCATATATCAAACTTGCAAATTAATCACTAACATCACTATGTCTTATCTAAACTTAGAATACAAATGACTTCCCAATTTTGTTTATAATTTTGATTCAGTGTCTAATCTTATTTGTGGTGATTTTAAGACCCTATATTATGAGAGAGAGAGAGAGAGAGTACTATTAAATGTTGTGACCAAAATAATAAAGTCAATAAATCTCTCTACTCTGAAATTTTGGGGTTAATTGCAGTATGAGATATTTGTACTTTGCACCACCAAACTACAAAATTTTGCAATTAGTGACCCAATTATAACAAATCTAGCAATTTGCACCCCCATAGTTCATTTGGATGTTAACTCCAATGTGCGACCTTCGGAAAATGAAATGACAAGATGTCCTCAAATTTACTGAGTCGCCCTCACCTTAAAAATGAATAAATTAACCCTTATCTCAAAATCCTAATCTTAACAGTAATAATAGTAATATGATGCCCGAAATCCCTTTTACTCATGATGAAACATGGCAAAACAGAACGGTTTGTCTCTTCTACGAATGCGATGTTTGATAAACTTTAAAAGTTCTATATAATTTAACATTGACATTGTTATTGTCTTGAAACCTTAATCTCAACCTCTACCATGTACTCTGCATTTTTTCTCTCAGCCTCTAGGCTCTTCTCCTTCTTTTTGTCTTTCCGTTTCCTCTAGTGTAGGGTGAAAATTACTAAATTTATTATAAATGGGGTGTGATTTTTAAATTTTTATAATTTGGGGCACAAAGTGCAAATACCACCCCATAGTTTAGGGTAGATTTGTATTAACCCTTGAATATAACATGAAATGTGATAAATAAAGGATAGTTCAGTCACACTTGTTTTCTTTTCTAACAACAGACAAATAGTAGCCAAAGCTAAAAAGGTTATGGAAATTGCCCCATCTAAGTAGTAAACCATTTTTTTTTTTTTTTTGGTTGCTAATTCTAAAACAGTGAAACTTAATGGAGGAGAGCAGCCATTGTTTTTGTTCTCCCTTCTTTTTATTGTTGACCAATTGATTTTTTGGCATAAAGAATTTGATGTATACCTAAGTCGTGGTCCGTTTAATGTTTTTTCATTTTAATTTTCTTTCTTTCTTTCTATTTGGTATGGTCTCTTACCCTACTAGGTATTGATTGATTTTTTTTTTTTTAATTTTTTTTATTTTATGGGAGGTATTGATTGATTGTGTTGTTGACAACTTTTGGTGAAATCATGACTAGGTGAGACCTCCATCATTGAAGATGTAACACTTTTTCTCAATAATTTGATTTTGATCCTTACTTTGATGTGAATGGTGGTGGGTCGAATGAAAGGGACCGTAATGTTATTTCAGACCAGTGATTTATGGGTTTACAATTTTTTTACCAACATTGTTAATCTCCATATGCATCATCATCAATAAACACCAAAAATATGCATGATCAATGATTAGTTGGTCAGCGAATTGATCAAGGTTGCAGCCTAAATGATGGGACTTCTAAGAGAAAAAAAAATTAACAAATACATGATTTTATTTTATTTGTTATTTACATGATTCCCATATTATTTTCTGTCTATTTAGATCTTACATTTAGGCAACTTTTGCCAAACTTGGTGTATTAGTCAAAAGATGATATATAATGTTGAGAACAAAAAGAGAGATAACAATTTTTGCCACGACTAGCTTATGTGGCGAGTTGTGAGTAGTAGAGTTGTGAAGTCACCACACACGACTTGCCACATGAATAAATTGTGACAAAAGTTATGGAAAAAGTTGTGATCCTAACATATTTCTAGTCTATTAGTTAAATTTTGAGGATAGGAATTAGGATAACCACGTTGACATTTTTTTAATGCTGATAGGGCGCATACGTTTTGTTCGGAATCGTACTTTTTAAGGCAAGTTCGTAAGATTTATAGTTCTCAGTTTTGCTTAGCCTTGTTATTATACTTATAGCTGTTTTGGTTTGAAATTGTAAATTTTTTTCCTATTAACAAAATCGTACATTATAAGACTTATGGCTGTTTTTCGCAAAACTTAGGGGGAGAGGAACGCAATCCAAATTAAGAAAATAAACATTAAAAAGGTGGAACAAAAATGGTTTTTTTTTTGGTCTCGTCCCGATGGATATTATGAGCTCAAATCTTACAATTTGAGAATTTATAATTTAAAAAATAAGTGCATATTTTAGAAGAAGTATACATTTTATGATTTTAATAAGACGTATACGTTTGGATAGCATTTTGCGTGTCCAAACATCTAGCGTTTCCTCATGTTTTTTTTTTTTTTTCCTTTTTGAGATTTGTGTTTCTTTTTAACTTTGTCAGTTAATGCACTGTTCACACCAGTAAAATAAGCAGTGGACAGGGCACACTAGTGGGTCCCGTGCACTATTTACGAGACCCACAAACTTCTTTTTTCAGCAATTTTTTCATTAAAAATGGATCCCATGATACTATTCACACATTTAAAAATTATTTTACTACAATGTTTTCAGTTTTCAGCAAAATAAATGGTATCCAAATGAACCCTAAATTGCAAATTATATCCCTAAAGTATGGGAACATTTAGATTTTACACTCTGAAATTTTATAATTTTAATTTTATCTCCCGAAATTCTATTTTGTTTGCATCAGTAGCCCCTCCACCCATATTTTCAGCTAAGTACCACATAAACTTACTATGCGTGTTTAGTTTGTTCAATAAAATGATGCCACATCATTTTTGAATCCTAAAAAATTAAATAATTAAAAATGACATGGTATAATAGAAATGGGGTGACATCATTTTATTTAATGAACTAAACACGCGTGGAAAATTTATGTGGCACTTAACGAAAAATATGGATGGATGGGCTATTGATGCAAACAAAATAGAACATCAAAGGTAAATTTCAAATTCTGAAATTTCAGAGGTGAAGTTCAAAAACTCCCAAACTTTAGGGTTGTATGTTGCAATTTAGCCTTTTAATAAGCAAAAACTTAGTAACCTCCTAAAGTGAATTCACAAATTTGACCCTAGCTATTATAGGACAAACTAACCAATAGCGGAGTTAGGAATTTATCTTTGGAAAGGATGTTAAATGTTTTTGCTATCCATAATACATTTTATAAAAATGCATATACTGACAAATTAAAATTATTGAAATCAGAAAATAAATAGTTGGGGAAAATAATAATTGGCTAAGCAAAAAGCCTAACGGGCCACATTTTCCGATAATACTCTTCTTGAAGCTTGAAGGCCTAACTCATTGTTTAAGCTCAAATCTTACAATCTAAGATTTATTTATAATAAAAAAACAAAAACAAAACCCTCTATATATAGTTAGTAGCCATTTATTTAAGTTTATCCTCTCTAGGTTATTAGGTTTAACTTTTTAAGACTTTTTCTAGATATAGCATATTAAAAATTTGCTGTAAGATATGTCATATACCCCCCACAAATATAAGCAATCTATATATAATAATAGCAAACATATAATTTGATTAATTAAAAGTAAACTGAGAAAATAAATCAATATTGTAGGTGCAGTGATTAATTATTATTATTATTATTATTATTATTATTATTATTTTAAATTGCATGGCATCTAATCTCTTCCAATTATTCAAAATTTTTGAATTTGTAACAAAAACCCTATAAAACATGAACAAAAGTACTTACAAAGTGTCTTGACTCTTGACCTAAATACCTTTTTCTTTTTATATTTTCATTTTAAATGTGGATTCCAAATAATGTGGGATATTGGGGGGATCCGTGGGTTTGGTTTCATGGAAAGAAAAGTAAGATAGTATTGGTGAAAAAGGGATGGGTTTTTTTGGAATTTTTTTTTTTAGAAAGTTTCAACTTATGGTGCCCACTTCTAATGATAGCTCCTTATTATCAGACCAAAACACCAATTAGTTTTTGGTGTAGGCGGAAATTGAACTCCAGATCTCTTATACAATCATCAGAGACTTTACCAGTTGAGCTAACTGAAACCCATTTTAGGTTATGGGTAATCTTCTCAATTGTAAAAAATGAGAAGATTTATAAAACATTTTTACAAAATAGAGATTATTTTACTACTTTTTAAATAAAATATTTTGTGCAAGTGCGTGGGCACTTTTGAAAGAGCGGAGGCTGTGTTGATGACATTATTGCTTTATCCGGAGTAGCTTCTTCTAGGCCAATACCACTTACATGATAGGAGAAATTACCCATCTCATCCTCCACAATCCACATGAGAGGATGGCACCAAGGAAGAAAAAAAAAAAAAAAAATATATATATATATATATATATATATATATATAATGTGAATATAATAACTTCTCTTTTTCTAATAACAATATGGTTGTACCTCATGTTATTATTTTCATTTCCTTTTTCATTAGATAGGCTAATCCACTTTGTAATCAAGTATGGATAATAGAAAGTATTTTTCATTGATAAATGACAGTACACGTAATATATGAATTTTGAACTCATTTTTTATGAGAGAAAGAAAAGAAATGTTCTTGAAACATAGCTCATTAACAGATGAAAATAGAATATCTTAAATTTATAGTACGAGCATTAAAAAAAAAAGTACAGAGTAGTATATACTGACCAAGCTGCTTACACAAAGCTTATGCTAGAATCAGTTTGATGCCAAGGACAGCTTTGTATATATGATAACATTAGAGCATTTGTATCAAACAACGTAAAATAGAAAAATTTATCAATTTCATACATTCAACTTTCAAAATCACTCATATAAGATAAGTTAAAAATGTGTAAATTTGCAACATTGCTACAGTAATTGTGTAAATTTACAATAACAATATTCACTTTGCATATAACTTTATTCTTTCTATTCTTTCTTTACATGTCCTGAGGCTAAAGGAAGAGAATAAATGATAGTTATTGTAGGTAAAGAAAGATAAAAAATTAAGAAAATTAAGAAAAATTGATATTTTAATGTGATATATTATAAAATAGATAATTTAACGTGGAGTGTTTTAAAAATTGCGTATGTAAAATAGAAAAAATAAATTCTTATGTTAAGATAGAAAAAATTGATATTTTTTGCACATATGAATACTCTTAAGCCTAATAAATTGGTACTTCATATTTGTTGTTACATTAATAGCTAGAAGTGAAGGATTGAATGACTTGAATATGAATTGAACTACAAATTATAGCTATATTATATAATCAAGGAGAGTATGATCACTTACCACAATCCCAATTTTAAAGATCCAAAAAATCAAGTTAAAGATCCTAATGCTATAATCAAACACTGTTGTCAATAATCAACTAAAACACAACATGCGAAAGGCAAAATGGATGTTTTTTAGTGGCAAAATAGAGCAGAGCGAGAGCGACAATTGAAGAGACTTGGATAGCAAGGTCCACCATTCTTTGGTGATCCCGAGAGCACAAACTTTTCCTTTTACCAAAGATAGAAAAAGCAGGATCGAGGAGATTCTCAAAGGTTCTGACTTTTCACTTTTAACCATGGAGATAGAGATGAGATCCCAATACCGACCATGAAATTAAAATCTCACATGTACAACATGGAAAGATTCCTTCCTGAAAGTATACGTCCCACATCAAAACCCAAGTTTTTGTTTTTTTTCTTTTCTTTTATCTCAATACGTCAAAACCAAGTTGCATACAAAAAACACTTCCACATCAAAACAACTTGTTCACAAGGGAGAAAAATAATAGAGATTGAAAGAGATCCCCAATTGACATTTGCTTTGTACAAAACAAAGTTTCCCAAAGATTAAATTTAGGAAAAGAAACATAAAAAATATACACATAATTACATCTACCAAAACCACCAAACCGTCTCTAAAATCTAAGAGAAACAAAACATGAACATGACCACAAATAGCAAACAAGAAATTTAGAACCCAAAAAAAAAAAATTACATTAATCATTTGTCTTTGTTTCCCAAAACTCTTAACATCTCACTTTATTGAGATGAACTCACTTACCCCCCTAGCAAGCTAAAAAAACTAAAACATATACTATATAAGAACGCTATAAAATAAGAACCTTATAGTGCTCCACGTCCACCGGAATATCTCAACTCCGGTCACCGGAAAACAGCAAATTTATCGTGATCTATGCTTACCATGCTTTGTCCTTTGACCACCCTTTTTGTCCGGATTTCCGAAAGCCCGGCAAAACCCACAAGCGGAGACCTTCGGCGATGGCGGCTCGATGGCCGGAGACACCTTTCCAGTGCGGTAGCCACGTGTTCCACCGTTGGATCGGCTGCGCTCGATGGTGTTGGTTGATCCAACGTTTATTGATGGCTTAACCTCTTTGATATCCAACTTCTCTACTAGCTCTTGTTGTTGCCCTTGTTCTTGGTCATCTTTTTGGTTCACTTTGTTTAGCTCCTCAGATATGAACCTGTCATCCCACACAAGCCCTGATGAGCCTTGCCTCCTAAATGAAACTGCAGATCTTTGCAAACCAGCCATGCCCTCTGTCTCTGTCTCTCTGGATCTTTCTTAGGCAATGTGAAACCTTTTTTAGTTGTTGTAACTAGTAAAGAAAACCTTTTTTGTTTATATATAAAGAGAGAGAATGGCTAGGAGGCTATAAAGAAGGTTTTTTTTTTTTTTTTTTTAAGTTATCATGAGGTCATAACATAACAACAGGGTCAACTTTTACTGTTCTTTTCATATTTGTTTATGTTAAAATTGTATATTATATTTTATAAGATGGGTTTGTTTAATTTTCTTAATTATTGTATTGTGTAATTTGTCTGTTTATATTTAGTTTTCAATGAAAAGATTTATTGCAGTAGTATGGGCTTGATTGAGTGTTTTGTCCACCACGACTGACCTGGCCTTCATTATCTTGTACAAGTAAAAGCTAGCCACCTTATTTTGATTAATTTTTTATAAAAAATTTTAGAAAGATTAATTATTTTTTAATGATTATGGATGTTCGATGTGGTTTCCAGGATAAGCAAATTCAACAACAAGAAGAAAGGAATTTGAAAACTGGGTTTAAATTCAAAAGTAGTGATAACCTGTGATTTCGGGTTTTAGTGTGGTTAGTTGGTGGCATGTGAATTTTTGAAGTTAAAAGAATTAAAATATAAACACTGGTGTCGTTTAATTTTTCTTTGACAATTTTGGAAATTTATTGGCTAGTTTTTGAAGGAAAATAGAATACTTAAAAAGAGAAATGATATGTTTATAATATTTTCACAATAAATTTTATGTGACAGATTGTTATTGTTGAGATAAAAAAGTAATTTCAATGTTATGTTCAAATTAGAACCAATAACAACTAACCATCTATGATTTACTGTAAAAATGTTATAAATATAGCATCTCTTAAAATTAAATGGAGCTTTCTTCTCTCGAATTTATGGTGGATCTCATTAATTAAATACATGGTGAGATTCATCATAAATATGAGAGAAAGAAATATATTGTAACCACATTTCGAAAACTTCTAATAAGTACTCTATAATTTATATTAGTTTCATAATCATTAAATGGTCTAATTAATGGATACTCTTAAAGCAATTTTTACTAGAACCATTTTAGTAAAAAAATTATACTGTTTTAGACTTTTAGTAGGAAATAGAAAAGGCTAGTAAAAATTCAAATTCATTTTTTATTTTTCTAATAAAAAATTCTTAAAATGATTCATTAACAAACGCTCTTTAGGCATTCGTTAACAAAATTCATCGTTAAAACTTTGTCATCTTAATCCTTGACAAGTCTAGAGTTTCGATAACTAACTACATTCTCCTAGGACCACAATTTTTATGGCACAATTTTTGTCCTAACTTTGATGTGGTTAATTGTGAGAAGTTTTCTATCATTTACATATTGACCCACTAATTGTTCTACTTCTACACCAATTACAATTAATCGCATTAGAATTATAAAAAAAGTTATGGCTCAAAAATTGTGTCCACACCATCACGACATGTAACATGTTGGTCAAGGAGAGGGGATCATAGGTTCAAACTCTAGAGGGAGCATTACAAGGGTAAATAAGATAGATTAGGATTTCTAACTCATCTAAAAAAAAATGTGTGCAGTGATTTTCGTATTTACTATTTAAAAGATTTTTTACTGTGTTAAAAAGAAATTTGGGAGATTTTATTTTATTTTTTGAGACAGACAATAGAATTTTTAAATTTTTTTCAAAATGGAGTGGAATGTACCCTTAAATGATTCTGTTGTAGCTAATTAATTGATGCTAAAAGATTCAGAAGAACTTTGATACGGGGATACTGAAAGATAAATTTGGATAAGAAATCACTAAAACTTAGGGGAAGTTGTAACGAAAAAATTTACTATACAAAGTGTTTTTCTTTTTCATAGGGGACAATACAAACTTTTAGATTTTTTTTTTTTTTGGGGGGGGGGGGGGGGCCCTAAATAACAAACTTTTGGAATTGCTCATTACGTGTCCTTTCTTCTAGCTTAAAATAAATAAAATAAAATAAAAAAGGCTAACCAAAGTGGCGTTTAGTACGAGGTAATATTTTAGGATTCCTGAAAATGTTGAAATATTCTTACATTTAGGTTGCAAAATGCACAGGAGGTATCTAGATTTTCAAGCTTTAAAAAATTACATTCGTTATAAATTGACAATTTTACCATTTTTCACTTATCATTTAATTAATGGAGATAAAAATTGGAGATAAAACATAATACAAATCATTAGTATCTTTTCCTTTATTTTTTATCTCTTCCCACCACAACAATATAAATACTTAAAAATATATATATATTGTGGGGAGTGGAAGAATCCTCCCCCCTCCCCCCCCTTCCAGGCCTAAAGCCCAAATGTTAGTTGAGCCCCGGGGAATAAATTGGGCCATACACCCCGTGTTCATAAAAGGGCCCAATGAAGTTATAAGAATTGAAGGAAAGGTGCGAGGTTATCCTGAGCAACCCGAGGAAGGTAGGAGCCTTTGTAAATCGTACCTGTGGAGAAAGCAACAAGATAAATGGAGCCAAACCATATCTGAGGCGAAATGAATGGGAAATCCCACATTTTACTTCCAGGGGGTACCTTGAACCTCGAGGAGTCTTCCAGAACCTGTAGGAAGGTTGAAGATCTTGGACACGGCTTGTATCCAGTGGAAATTTCCACTGGACACGTTGGATGATGGACACGTGTCCACCCTTGGACACATGTCCACCATCTAACGTGTCCAGTGGAAACTTCCACTGGACACACAAGCCAAACCTGAAGATCTTTACCTCGGCATTAATGAGGGGGTTTCCACCCAATTCCTGCCGCATTGAATGCAAATAAAACAATCTAAATTGTACAAATACTCCCAGAAATCAAAATTTCAGGATAAGGGACGGGAGGAAACCGATAAAGGGGGAGAAAATATCCCTGAAAACCCAGTTGAAGACCGGACAACTGTAGAGATAAGAACAAGGCATGTATCTATATAAGGGAAGAGGGAAGCAAGTAGAGGGGGTGACAAAAAAAAGGATATAGAAAAAAAGGAAAAAGAAAAAACATCGGTTTGTCTAAAAGAGAGAGAGAGTGTGGCACCATGGGAAAAGAGAGAAACTCCTGTTGTAATACTCTAGTTTTATATGAAATAAATGGTGTTGATCAAGTCAATTGTTTGAGTCTTCCATTGTAGAATGTTAATTCCCTCTATGCATTTTTATAAGTGAATTGTCTGTCAATCAAACTATTTCCCGAGGAACCTTACCTTATACCCCAAGAAGTGTAGTTTTTGACCCCCACAAACACAATGATTGTCTTTTTCAAATTTATTTTTATTCTCTTACATAAATACATAATTGAAAGGGTGGAGTAAAAGATCGTTAGAGGGAAAAATGAAACATATGTGCTCAACAATTAATATTGTTTTATGTATGTCACTATATATACGTGCAATTAATAGCGTATATCTTATTTTTAAATTGATTAATTAATTTTAAAACTTGTCCATTTTATTATTAATATTCTCATTTTTTTTGTATTTAATTTGTAATTTTTTATGGGAATTTAATCTGTAATTGACATTAACATTGAAGATTTATTGTTTGAACCAGTGAGAAAAACTAACATTAGGTCCATCAAAAAAAATAAAAACTAACATTAGGCTAAGGTCCAGCCCTTGTTTAATAACCATGTTATGTTATATTAGATTCTATTTAAACATGCATGTTCTTCTGAATATATATATATATATATATATATATATATGTGTGTGTGTGTGTGTGTGTGTGTGTACACACATCTAGCTAACTCGTTAACATATTACATTATTCAAAAATTTGATTGAATGAGTATAATTCATGGTATGATTTTACATTCTTTCTTCATTCCTTTTATTTTTATAATATATCAAAACAATAAACAGGCCAAAATACTTATTAAGCATTTTTTTTTCTTGAGTTTTTAAATGGGTACTATTAATTCTTGAAGTTTTAAAAATTAACATTATTAAACATTCGGTCAACTTCAATTTTCCTGGCTTATGCCTATTAGATCAATGATGTGACTAACAAGACTTGGGCCATTTTGTTAGTATACCATTAGTGATATTAGACCTGTTAGTAAACTAGATTTTCCATGTTCTAACTTAACTAACTTACCTCTCAAAAAAAGAAGAAAAAAAAAAATCAATGATGTGACTCTTTTTAAAGGATTGCAACATTTTTAAATTAAAAATATATATAAAAAATTACTGTAGGGGCCAAAGTTTGAACCTTTGCGTTGGGCTTAAAGTCTCATTTTTTAATAATAACGCATCCGAGGAGAAGAAAGCGTGGGGAAAGGCCCCGTAATAGGTAGTAGAGCAAATAAATATCCAAGGGTGTTGGTCCAAGAGGATCATCCTCCTCGGATCTGATGAATATCAGTAAAGTAAACCTCGTCTTACCCTGGGCAACCTTTTAGGAAGCTCCAGCAGTGAAGATAGACTTCAAATGTACAGGGAAGGGATAAGAACACAAAAATATCTAAGAGAAAAGCTGCCACCACCGCATTAAATGCATTACAGCAGCTTTCCTGGCCGCATTAATGTGGAGAAGACCTCTGAACAGTACTTTCAACTACTACCGCTCATAGAAGACTATAAAAATCTACTTAACAGGATAGATACGAGGGTCGAAGGTTGGATGAAGGACAAGTGGACGATGGAGATAGATCAGAGGGGACTATATAATGGGGGAAAACCTCCATAAGGAGGGGATCGGAAAATACTACCAGGAGAGATTGGAGAAGATTTACTGTAGCATTAGAAAGAACATACTATACGAAATTGTTTATCCATTCTAAAGTTTACTCCTCGAACATAAATTCAGCTTCAAATTGTATGTGTATTCCTTCTTGGACAAACTTAGAACCCTGATTAACTGTTAAAAAACTCATTATCAGCCCAATTTTTTCACCCATTCTCTCACAAATTTATTGTATTAAGCTTATTGAGCCTATTTCCTATTCCTTTTGGGTTTGGGCCACAATTTGTGACCTTACAATTACATATGAACAAATTAGCTTAGGAAGTCCCATGACCCATCCCATTTCTATTTTGATTTTTTCCCAAATCAAAACTGACCCAAATCAAACTATGCTATACGGTAGAAGAGTACTAGAGGAGGTTGTCCATTTTATTAAGAACCAAAGCAAACCTTAACCTAGGATCCAAACCAGAAAAGAAAGCTCTACATTGTCAATTTGTAATGGTCTTTCTCTGTTGTAGACCTCAAGAACTTCTTATAGCCAATCCGGAACTGTAAAAGATGTAGACATACTTGATCTTCTTTCATTTTGTGCAATTTTGAGTCACAGGGATTCATTACTATTGTAAAATTGACGAAGGGACCAAAATTGTTCATTTTTCAAATTTCAAGAATCAATAGCACTCATTTGAAACAATAGTGACAAAAGATGCTCACTTGGTAAATTTTACAGACTAATAATATATATATTTTGGCCATAAAAAACTGATAATTATTCCATCTATAAAAACTCAAAATTTAGGTTATTTTTATTTTAAAATGTTTACAAAATATATGGGATATACTAAACTCCCTTGAGGTTTTCCTTTCTTACACTCACATTTCATCTAATTCGAAGTAAGACATCCACCTCTCCTAAAATGCAAACTATTTACACTAACCTATCTGATTGAACAAAGGCTTAAAAAAGTTGAAATTCCTATTTTACCACCCATTAAACTATCATTCACGCCCTCTATAATGGGACATTTGGGATTTTTTAAACCTTTTTTTTTTCAATCTGGGGTAGGATAGTGCACATAATTGCATTTTAGTGGAGGTGGGTGTCTTATTTCGAAAGGAGAGATTTTTTTTTTATATATATTTTAGAAACAAATTAAGGGAGAGATAAGTGTAATAATAGATTTTTTTTTTTTTTTTTTTTTTCTAGCAAAGGTCATTGCAATTTACCCACAATATAATAGTGAAAAGAATTAATTGGATAATAAAATATTAATTCAATAGTTTTTTATTTTATTTTTAAAAAATATTGGTAATATAGTTTTAGTTATGGTAAACCATCTCCATAACTAGTGAGTCTCATTATAAAAGCATATTATACGACATGTAATAGTTATTTTTGTGTTTAGTCACTTGTGTAAGTACAACATGCAGAAAAGAACTTTTTCTTATAGTGGAATAATTGGTGTAGTAAATATTTGAATAATTAATGAAAAAAATATTTAAAGGATATAGTTAAATAGATTATATGAATTGTAATAATTTAATGATAAAAATGTTTAAATAATTGATGAAAGCCTAAATTTTAACATGATATAAAACATATATGCATAACCCACCACCAATTCAACCTGAACCATGTGGGTTGGGTTTGATTAGTTTTTACACATGTAATGAGTTGTGCTGTATTGGAAATTTCTCAATCTTCAACCCAACCCAACTCGACTCATACACACTAATATTTATATATGAAATTTTTTTTTTTCGTCTATGGTTATTCGTTATATATATAATGAAAAATGATGGATTCAAATTCTAAACATCTATATTGGTGACATTAAAAAAAATTATTTGACCTAAATGTGATTGATATGGTTAATTAAAATATGGACACAACTTCAAGATGAATTATAGATGTTTTATTTATATACAATTTAATTTAAAAATAAATAGAATTTATTCTCAAGATACCTGTTGACAAATTGATTCTACCATTCACATTGGAAGTCAGTTTCATATTAAATGAGAATATGCACAAGAACTGTCAAGAAGCCAAGACCAATTAAAGCTGGGTCCATGTAATAATCGATATGCACAACTTCTTACCTCTAATAGGAACACTCTTTGTACCCACTGCCTTATCATAGTCAAGAAATTAAAGTCAGAAAACGCATTAACAAGCTCTCCTGCCTTGTCGAGAAATTTCTTTCAAGTTCTTTTAAACTTAAAAAACTTTCTTGTTTCAAACCTGGCAGCTTCATCTCTAAAATTGTTCACTTTAAAGGAAGTCAAATATTTGAATATGTTTGGCCCTACTCAATTTTAATACTCATAATTGTGGTGTTGAATTTGGTAAAGCTACTATGATAAAGATAGAGAATTTGGTTAAGTAATTTGAAGTCTAAAACATCATCAAGGAACAATTTGAAAATAACCTTATCATCATCATCACATTCAACACCATCCAATTATGAATAACAAATGTAAACAGTCCTAACCAAATGTGAAATCCAAGAACCATGATTAGTCAAATAATCAATTGAACTTTTTTCCGAATGCCGTGGGGGTAGTTAACAACTCAATTGACTTTCAAGTATGGACATACGTATTATATTGGAAAACGAAAGTTGCTTTATGATTAGATAAAATAAATGCTACTCTTCCTCTAAAAGAAAAGAAAAAAAAAAGGAGTATGGTATATATTTGGCTTCCATGCTTTACACTATATTTTAATTTGGTCCCGAACTTTTCAATTATGTCAATTTGGTCTTTAACGTTTCAAAATCATATCAATTTAGTTTGTCATGTCATCAATTTCCATTCAAAAGATAATGACAGTGACTAAATTAACACTACATTGAAAGGATAAGAACCAAATTGACACAATTGAAATGTTAGGAACTAAATTAATATATGGTGTAAAGGACAAGAACCAAATGCGTAGTTTACCAAAAAAAAAAAAGTTGCTACTCTGTTTCTTTCTTATTATTATTATTTTTTGAAACCTTCTTGTTAAATTATTTAAATAACCATAATAGGGCTTTTAAGTAGAGTTTGTGGTGTGCCATTATATTAAAATTTCTTTCCCTCTTTCTTGTGTGTGTTTGTTTCTAAAAATAAATAATCATTTAAAAATACAATTGATTAATGTATTGAAGAAATGTAAATTTTATCCCTCTTTTCGTATCAATAGTTTGTTTATGCTACCATATAGAGATCCACTTTGGCAGTTTGACGCCGATTGAATTGCAACTCTATTCATAATTTTGTATGAGGTCCCTCGTAATGTCTTTAAAGTAAACTATTTTTATTTTCGATTAAAAACAAAAATGCACATTTATTATTTGATAAGTTTAATTTGATAGATAGCAACCTTTTATTTTCTTTCTACTACAAGTGAAAGAGGAGAAATTATTCATTGCTGATGTGGTCCCCTTTGTGGAGTGAGTGATTTCTCTTACCTCCCCCTCCCCCGCTGTCTATCTAAAAAAGTGGTAAAGGGGATATGATTATGAATCAAAGTTTCCGAGTTTAATGTAATTGAAAGATTTTTTTTTTTTTTTTTTTTTTTTTTTTTCTGGAGAAGAAATTGAAAGATATAATTCTATTGATTATTTATCCTAATTATGGTAGATATGCAAACACATAATAATTTCATATAGATAATATTGATTTTTTTTTTTTTAAAGAAACGAACATACAGGGAGAGGGATTGAAATGGGTTCTAACATATCGGCACAATATAAACTCCACTCCAAATTTATGGTATATTAAAATTTAATTAAATATAAATAATTGCATTTATCTAGTTAGATAATATATTTATTGAATTAACTAATTAGAATTTGAATTGTGTAAGAACATTATCAAATGAGAGTAATGTTAAAAGTACAAATTATTTTACAATATTTTTATAAACTACTAATTTGACTTTAACATTTTTCAAATAATTATTGATAAGTAAAAATATGATATTAGTGATGAGACCATATTAGAACTAATAATAATTTGTCATATCAATAGTTTGTAAAAATATTATAAAAAAATTTTGTAGCTATAAGATTACTCATCAAATGAATAATCAATACATGCTTAAAAGACTAAATTAACTCTAAAAAAATGTACGGTTTTCTCTCTAGGTTCCTCTGGAAACCCTAGAGGTGAAAAAAGGGGCTAGTATTAACATTAGAGTTGCCGTCAGGCATATTTTCTCTCTGCGTAAGCAGTAGAACCGGTTGGTTTTCTCCCAAAAGCTCGAATATGGAGGAGATTACGGAGAGATGTGCAGGGCTACAATTGTCTTCGAAGGAAGATGCTGAAGTAATAATACACGAACCTGTACCAGAGGAAGGTTTAGTTCTCTTAGGAAAGTTCTATACAAAGAGAAGAGTTAATCTAGAGTCTGTGGCAAGGGTGCTAAAATCGGTGTGGAAAACAGAGACTAATTTCGAGGTCAGCGATCTGGGGGAGAATAAGGTCATGTTTCTATTTCAAAAAAAGGATGATATGGATAGAGTGCTCTTCCTGTGTCCGTGGTCTTTTGATAAATACTTATTAGTCCTCCACAAACTGGCACATGGGGAGGCGATGCAAGATATCAAATTTGATAGGGCCCCGTTTTGGATTCAAATTCATGGGCTACCTACAATGTGTCAAACGAAGACAGTAGCTATGAGTATTGGATCTACTTTAGGGGAGGTGGAGAAGGTGGATGCAAATGGGAAAGGCTTTTGCCTGGGAAGTTTTCTGCGAATAAGGGTGCAAATGGACATCACTAAGCCCCTGTGTCGTGGTCGGAAGGTTCGGCTAGGTGAGCATGGGATGAAATGGGTAGATTTCAAGTATGAAAGGCTCCCGATTTTCTGCTACTTGTGTGGGATGATTGATCATGATGAAAGAGATTGTTTGTAGGGTTTTCGTAGCAAGGAAACGCCAAGGCCAGAAGAGAAGCAATTCGGTCTGTGGCTGCGTGCGAACCTGGACAAACTCCAAAAAACGTTACTGATCTCTACCGGAAAGAATGGAGAAAGTAGAATCGAGGAAGCCGAACCTGATACAAGGGATCGAAGGCGGAATGATGAACCCACAAAGGAAGACATGAATACCAGAAAGGATGGATTGGGTTCGACGGAGAGTACGGTGGAGGTCCGGGCGAATGTGGTGAACGTGGATACCATACCAGATCACGTCCAAAACAAAATCACGAATATCTCGCTGAGTTCAAACTTTGAGGCGGAACTTCAAGAAATTGATGCCGCAATTATGGGAGATGTCTTAGGTGTAAATGATGATCCAAGAAAGGAATTAATCATGGGGTGGGAGGAGACTACGTTGGCTCAAAAGAGTACCATGCTGGACAGGATGGATCAAAACAGTATAAATGGGCTGAACATTGTGGGCCAAGATATAAATGATAATTCTGGGCCTTTGGAGCAACTTATGGAGAAGAACTACAGGCCAGACGCGGACTTGGGCAGGACTCCATCAGGCATTAGTTTTAAAATGGAGCCCACTTCTCCAAAATTATCAAAATCTCATAAAATAAAGAAAGCCACTGAAGGTGGCCAAAAGAAAAATAAAAAAAATAGAGGTGGCGTGGGAACAAGGAAGGGCTCGAATAGGGAGTGCATGCGGGCTCAAGAAGTTGACAGTGGTACTGGGAGGTCCATGGAAGTTGATCAAGCAGAAATGGGATTAAAGAGGAGAACTCGATCACCGTTGCCTGAGCTGGAGAATTTTGATGTTTCTGGGAAGAGAGCAAGAATGGAGGGAGAGGTTAGGGAGTTTGGTAAATTGTTAGCTCACCCTTGGGATAGGCGGAGGCTGGTAACCAGCTCCGTCGGACACAATGAGTGCCATCAGTTGGAATTGTAGGGGGCTTGGCAACCCCCTAACAGTCAAGGCACTCCAAAAGGTAGTTTTGGAGAAAGATCCCACATTAGTTTTCTTAATGGAAACTAAATTTAGTGTCAATAAGATGGAAGGAATTAAAGGGAAAACAGAAAGACAGGAAGGTTTGGTGGTTCCTAGTGTCAAACGTGGAGGAGGCCTGGCTCTTTTATGGAAAAGAACAATGAACGTTGATGTGTTGACTTATTCCCCTAGACACATTGACGTAGTAGTCATCGAAGAACAGGGGACAAGGAAATGGTGCTTCACTGGGTTCTATGGCCATCTGGAGACAGGGAAGAGAGAGGAGTCATGGAAGCTGTTGGAAAGTCTTAGTAATAGAAGCAACTTGCCATGGATATGTATGGGAGATTATAATAAGATTATGTATGCCAGGGAAAATGAGGGTGGTGGAGTGAGACCTGATGGGCAAATGCGATGTTTCCAAGAAGCAATTAATAGAAGTCGGTTAAGGGACTTGGGTTATGTGGGGTCGGATTTTACATGGAGTAGAAGACTAGGCAGTCGTGGCTAGGTGCATGAACGGTTGGATAGAGCTTTGGTGTCAACGGATTGGGCAGCGATGTTCCCGTCGGTGAAGCTTTATCATTTATCTAACTCGGTTTCAGATCATAGTATTCTTGTTCTCAAGGAAGCTCGGGTACCTCGGTGGAAACGGCAACGAACAAAGCTCTTACGATTTGAATCCATGTGGCTTAAGAATAGGCGATGTGAAGAGGTGGTAGAGGTAGCGTGGGAGAGAGGGTAACATAGTTCGACAAGGTGGCCATTAGAAGCTTGTCTGGAGGAGTGCCAAAGATCGCTTCAGTCATGGAAAAAGCATACTTTTGGCCATGTTGGTAAGCAGATTGCTGACCTTCAGAATAAACTCCAAGGCCTTGAGTCAATGAAAGGCAATGTTATTGACTTAGAATCACTCCATGCTATGAAATTGGAGCTTAATAAATGGCTGGGCATTGAAGAGGAGATGTGGCATGAAAGAAGTCGTAACAATTGGTTAAGGGCAGGGGACAAGAATACGACCTTCTTCCATACCAAAGCTTCAAACTGGTACCAAAAGAACACTATTAGTAGAATCTTGGATTCTAATAATGTGTGGCTCGAGGAGGCAGACCAGATTGGACAGATCTTCATAAACTATTTTGAGCATTTATTCACTTCCTCACAGCCAAGGGTAGAACAAGAGATGATTGAGGCAGTGCACCCTAAGTCACAGACAAGATGAACTCTATTCTTTCCCAGGAGTTCCACGCCATGGAGGTGGAGAAAGCACTGAAACAAATGCACCCTCTAACGGCGCCAGGCCCAGACGGTATGCCGCCCTTATTTTATCACCGTTTTTGGCCAACTGTAAAATCCATTGTTATTCACACTGTTCTTACCTTTTTAAATAATGGTATAGCTCCCCCAAAATTCCATGATACACACATAGTGCTCATTCCCAAAATTAAGAAGCCAGAGAAAGTCACTGACTATAGACCTATTTCTTTATGTAATGTGGCTTACAAAATTGCTTCCAAAGTGGTTGCGAACAGGTTGAAAGGGGTGATGCAGGATATAATAGGGGAGAACCAAAGTGCTTTTGTGGCGGAACGCCTTATCACAGACAATGTATTGGTAGCACATGAGCTGATGAACCATATTAGTAGAAAGAAGAAGGGCAAATGTGGGGAGATGGCCGTGAAGTTGGACATGAGCAAGGCATATGACCGAGTCGAATGGGAATGTTTGCAACAGATTATGAGAAAGCTTGGGTTTCATGAGAAGTGGATTGGCATTGTGATGAGGTGTGTGACATCGGTAAAGTATGCGGTACGAATTAATGGACAACCCTGCGGCCAAATCCAACCAACTGGAGGGTTGAGGCAAGGCGACCCCCTATTGCCTTATCTCTTCCTTATTTGCGCCGAGGGATTGTCGGCCCTTCTGCACTGTGCTGCCCAGAAGAATGCCATTAAAGGTGTAGCCGCTTCAGCTAGAGGGCCTAGAGTATCCCACCTTTTCTTCGCCGACGATAGTTTAGTGTTTGGAAGAGCAACAGTGAGTGAAGCCACAGAAATCCAGAGGATTCTCAAAGTTTATGAACTCTCCTCTGGACAACAATTGAATTGTTCCAAAACCTCCCTCTTCTTCAGCCCAAATACGGATGAGGGAACAAAGGAAAGGGTGAAAAACATGTTCGGTGCCCAAGTAATAAAGCCCCATGAATCCTACCTTGGCTTGCCGTCACTTGTGGGTAGGTCAAAAAATAATACTTTTGCTCAGCTCAAGCAGAAAATGGCAAACAAAGTCTCGGGTTGGAAAGAAAAATTACTCACCCCTGCAGGAAAGGAGATACTAATTAAATCAGTTGCCCAAGCCGTGCCATCCTATATGATGAGTTGCTTCTTGTTACCTAAGAAATTGTGTGAAGAGCTTACTAGCATGATCAGGCAGTTCTGGCGGGGGCAGGTGAAGAATGAAAAGAAGCTTGCGTGGTTAAGCTGGGACAAAATGTGCCTGCCGAAGGATAGGGGTGGATTGGGATTCAGAGATTTAAAAAGCTTCAATTTGGCTCTTTTGGCGAAGCAAGGGTGGCGGCTTCAAACCAATTCCACCTCACTATTTAGTCGTGTATATAAGGCTAAATACTTCCCACAGTGCAGCTTTGTTGAAGCAACGGTGGGCCCGAATCCTTCATACGCATGGCGAAGTCTAATGGCGGCACAGGGAGTTGTCCGTAAGGGTATGAGGTGGCAGGTGGGAAATGGAAATAGAATCAGAGTATGGCGAGATAAGTGGATCCCAAGACCGAGTACGTATAGGTTGGTAACACCAGAAAAACCAAGCTCGGAGAATGCTCTGGTTAGCGAACTCATAAACAGAGCAACTCATGAGTGGAACATGGATAAGCTTAAGGATTGGTTTTTACCCGAAGACAGAGAGGCTATAATGAGCATTTCGTTGAGCACAAATGAGGTCTATGATAGACTAATTTGGGCTGAAAACAGAAGTGGCAAGTTCACGGTGAAAAGTGCCTATGCTCTGGCTCTCAAGGAACAAAGTCACCTCGCCATGGTTGATTGCTCCAACGGCTCAGTCAGAAGGAAACAATGGAAGACTATATGGCAATTAAAGCTGCCTTAGAAACTGAAACACTTTGCATGGAAAGCAAGTTGTGGCATTCTCGCCACAAAAATGAACCTGGCAATGAGGAAAATTGCACCAAACGGATTGTGTGAGCTCTGTGGTCAGGAAGAGGAGACAGTCTGCCATTTACTCTGGTTTTGCAACCACGCCAAAGAGGTATGGACAGAAAGTAAAATGGCGTTTCCATTTGAGATTGCTAAATCCTGGAGCTTCTTGGATATCGTTGAACAGCTGAAGAGTTGCGAAGAAACTCGGCCTAGTATTCTAGAACGGGTTATTGTTGTCTGTTGGGGCATTTGGAAGAACAGGAACGAGCTTCAAACCAGGGGGAAAGGAAGTCAGGTAGGACAATACTGAGGAGTGCCATGAACTTGGTGGATGAGTTTCGCACGGCAAATGAACCAGGAAATGATGGCCAAGTTGACGTTGCACCAACAGTTTCATGGCAACCTCCAAGCTGTGGGTACTACAAAATCAATACGGATGGCGCGGTCTTCTCATACAGTAAGCAAGCAGGGGCAGGTGTCATTATAAGGGATGGGGCTGGGGAAGTTGTTGCTGCTCTAAGCAAGAAATGGAATTACCTATTGGGAGCTATTGAAGCGGAAGCGAAAGCAATGGAAGCCGGTGTCATCTTTGCTCACGACATGGGAATCCGAGATGCTGAGTTGGAGACCGACTCATTGGAGATTTTTAATGCATTGCGAGGCCACTCAACTCCGCCGGCATCGGTGGTGAACGTGGTAGCTGGAACTCTGAACCATGCCTCTTTATTTAGACAGTGAAAGTTTTCTCATATCAAAAGGCAGGGAAATGTCCCTGCTCATGTTTTGGCCCAACATGCCAAGAATGTTGAGGACTATATAGCCTGGGTGGAGGAATGTCCTAGTTTGGTTGAGCACGTGTGTGCCTAAGACAGAATGTAGCTATTTTATGCTTTCTTAATAAAGTCAAGTTTTCGCATCAATCAAAAAAAAAAAAAAAAAAAAAAACTCTAAAAAAATGTGGAAAGTCAATGTCAAATTGGATAAACTTAAAGTGGGCCCCACTCTGATTCTTTGGCATCGCAATCAAAGACATAAGTGCTGAACATAAGCTCTGGAGTGTCTGTTGGTGCTTGTGTTTATGACCTTACACACACATACGTATACAAATAACATATTATTTGATAGTTGTGAGAGGAAGAATTTGAACCATACATATCTCTATTAAAAATATCAAAATGTATCAGCCAATTGAACAACAAGGTTCTTAGCAAAGATTTAAGAGGGGTGAACTTGATCTTCTTGTATCAAATGCGACTTTCAGTACCTAAAAACAAGAAAAACAGCTCTTTTTCTCTCTCTATAAATGGGAAGAGTTATTATAGACTTGGAAGTGGACCAAATTTGTCCAAAACTTAGGCTAGAGCCTTGCAGTGAAGAGAATCAAAATCCATCCTGGTCTTCAATTAATTCCTAATTTGGAATTTGCATGCATTTAGTTTTCTGATCTGTTTATCAAAATATGTTCTGGAGTATGATTTCAATATCATGTTCTAGTAAATAATATGTTAGGGTTCTTTAGATCTAGTAATAATTTATTTGATAACATGTTCTTGCATTCATATGATTAATTATTTCATCCATATGATTATATATAGATCTAGGGTTTTGAATTGAATCTATAGATCAAGGAATTTAATTTGAACCTATAAATTTGGAATTTAATTCAAACATGTAGGTCTAGGGTTTTAGTTAATCATATGTTCATGCATATGATTAACCTTTTAAAAAAATTGCATGCTACAATAGTTTCCGAATCATATAAAAGAAAAATAAATAAAAAACATTTTATTTTTTTTATTTAAATTGAGTTGTTTACATGTTATCTAAACTAAAACGAGAGTTTCATTTTTTTTTTAATGGTGAAAACGAGGGCTCCATGACACTTACTCTCACACCATATAAAATTAGCTCAAAATAAAATTATTATTATTATAAAAAATTCATTTTTTATTTTTATTTTTTTGTTGTACCAATAATGGTCCAAACACTTGAAATATGCCCGGTACAGCCGGTGCAACTTGGTATTTTTTCTATATACTTTAGAGGAGTACCAATATTGATTTAATGGCTAGTACGATATATTTCCTAGTATAATATTGAGTCTATGAACTTCCTTAATAAGTAGAAAGCCAACTTCATATAGGAAAATGGTAGTGTATATATTTACATATGAGCAAGGTTGTTATAGGACAAGGCCTTATTAAAGTTAATGGGGCCACGATTTTTATATTATATAATGGTAAAGTTCTCTTGTAATTTAAACTATTTAAGAGGTTCTCTCTTTTGTTTGAGATAGGCAGATAACAGGAGAGAAGGAGGCGGAGATGGGGTTCAAAAAATTAGACATGAGATATTAGAAAGGATGTCATCACTCATCATCACCACTAAACTATCACTTGAACTCTAGTTAAGTATCTCTTATATAATAGATAATTGAGTACAACTTTAAATTCCAAACACCTTTATTTTTTTGGAAGAAAGATTCCATTTTAATTTTTCTAAAATATAAAAATATTATTCATTGTACAAATGTGAACTCTAGGCATAAAAACTTAGTCTTTCGATCAGTGAGTAGTCACACTAGGCTTTGTAAAATACAAAAAGAAGCAAGTTTTACACATTTTGCTCCAAAAATCTTCCACATTAGTCAAGCCAAAGTTGTCTAAATATCCAATTAGCTATAGTAACTATGTATATTTACACGGTTATTGTTCATTTGTATTTTATATTTTATTATTATTTTCTCTCTCCATAGATTTGATCTCTCTCTCTCTCTCTACTTCATCCGACATTCTCTCTTCTAGGGAAAAATGGGCTTTTGCCCTTATTTTTTAAAAATATCTAGCACAATGTCCCTATTTTGAAACTATTGAGCACTATGTCCCTATTTTGAAACTCGATTTTTAGAAAATCGAGTTTCCATAGAACTCAATTTTATGATTATCGAGTTCTAGGTAAGTTTTTGCATCGCTAGAGGAACACTCATGGCTTTTCCCAATTTAAATCCAGTTGGAACTCGATTTTATTGAAATCGAGTTCTAGGGGAAAACTTACCTAAAATTTAATAATCATAAAATTGAGTTACATTGAAACTCGATTTTTAGAAAATCAAGTTTCAAAATAGGGACACGATACTTAATAGTTTCAAAACAAGAATAATTTGCTGAATATTTAAAAAAATAAGGGCAAAAGCCCATTTCCCCTATCTCTTATAAACACAAAATCTCGATACATACCCATCCTCAAATACTTCACCTACACAATTCTATCCCACTAAACACAAAATCCCCACACAATCTCAACATAATATACTTCACCTATACAAACCCATAATCAAGACCCAACCCACAAAGAAAAACCCACATCTCAACCAACCACTACAACAAACACATTCACTGCTACTGCCACTACCGGAGCTCCGATGAACTCCACCACTCCAAAGCCATCGCAAATATCAAGCAAGGAAGCGATTTGGGTTGAGAAATGTTTTTTTTTTTGGTTATTTGTTTTAGGTTAGATTTGATTTGGGTATTTGACATTAATCTGGGTATTTGAGAATTTTGTGGGTTTGCAGGAATTGATGATAGAAGGTACAAGTTTTGTTTTTGGTATTGCTTTGAGCCCTTTGACTGGGTTTTGTTGGTGGGGGTGGTAGATTGAGGAAGATTGGTTGAGGGAAGAGAGAGATATATGAATTGAGAGAATGATTAAAAAAATGATAAAGAAATATTATTTTAATGAATTGTAGTATTACTCCAAATTTTTTTTTTTTGAATTATAGTATAAAATAGATAATTTGATGTGGATTGTTTGGAAAAGTAGTCGTATAAAATAGAAAAGGTAAGTTGTTATGTTAAAATAGGCAACAAATTTTACAAAGACCAATGTTAATGCTCTAATATGCTGCCCTCTCTTGCTCTCAAGTCTCACACTTCCAAATATTAGACATTTTATATTTTATCCCTTTCATGCCTTTTGGTTTTTAGTAAGAAATTTGTTGGATGAACGCATCCCAACATTCGGCCACTTTTTTTTTTTGAAAAGGTCATGTCTTATTACTTTAAAGCATGGTGATAATTAGCTCCAGGAAAGTGACCTATTGAACAATTCCTCATTGAAAAGTTCTTGTTAATTACAATGTTATGTTTACTAGTTTGCTCTTGTGCTTCTTCTCCTTTTAATTTTTTAATTTTTAATTTATATATATATATATATATATATATATATATATATTATAATAAACAACAGGATTCGAATTCATGATCCGTCATACTCTTGAAAGGTTATGAAGAGAACTATTTTTTTAATTGAAAATGATTTTTCTCAATGCTGACAAAATGTATGATGAAATTTCCCCCATAAAAAATAAAAAGTAGGTGTAGGTGAAATCTTACAAAATCAGTAGGAAACAAGAAACTGTTGTTCTTATTATTTTGTTTTTTTGGATGAACAGCCAAAGCTTCATTAATATTATTTCCGTCAGCTATCCTCTTGCATGTGAGGGAAAATACCAAAATGTTGATGTCAAGGTTTTGTCCTCTCTTATTGAATTGGGAGAGTGAAATAGAACTACGAAACAGAGTAGAGTATTATATAAATTTTGATAAACTAAGGGTGCATGATTTCTGAAAACCTGGTCAACTTTTCATTTCTCTTCAAAATAAAGACATGCTTTCATTTTTTAATCATTTGGACACTATCTCCCGTTTTGGTTGTCAGGAAAATGCGTTTTCAAAATTTTTAGGAGCTACTGATTAAATCGTAGATTATATGTGTCATACAAGGTTAACTCCTTTTTATTTTGTATAATGTTAATTAACTAATAGAGACGGGTTAGCCTTGTTTCACATATAATTTTAAAATACAAAAAAAAAAAAAAAAAAAAAAAATCTTGTAAATTTAAATAATAAATAGATGACATGGTTATTAATCTCTAAGCTTCGTTTGGGAGGAGAGAATGGAAAGGAATGAAAAGAATCATTTTAGAATATTCTTCCCTTCCTTTGTTTAGGAGTTTTAACGGAGGGAATAAGCTTTCCATTCCCTTGTTTGGGAGTTTAAATAGGAGAGAATGTAATAGATAGAATGGAACACTCATTTCTCTCTATTCTCTTAAAATCTCAAATTTTCATTCTCCTTAAAATTGGGAAGAAGGGGAGGGAATGAATTTAGATTTAATGATTTTTTTACTAAAACTCTCAAAATATCCCTGTATGTTCAATTCTTTATTTTAAAATAGGGGTCTAATAGTAATATTGTCATAAAATGATTCAATTTCATTCCCTCTATGTTGCTCCCAAATAAAATTACTTACATTTCATTCATTTCCATTCATTTATTTTAAAACACCCAATCAAGGTTACTTAATTCCATTCATTTCCCTTACTTAAACACATTCCATTCCATTCTTTTTCATTCCCTTATGATCATTCCATTCCATTTCATTCACTTCCCTTATGAACTCCTAAACGGAGCCTAATATGCTTAAAAGTTTATGGTGGATTATATCTTCATTCTTCAAAGAATTTAATATGTGTGCAAATAATAGCATAGCAAAAATTGGGTCTTTAGTTTTTACGACCCATAGACTTTGTTATTTTTTATGAATTGCAGCATGTGGTGGGACCTTTGCTTACTTTTGATAAAGTTGAGCTATTTTGTAATAGACTTATTTGTGATTAATGTTATTTATCTAGTTTAACTAAAAAAAAGGTGAAAGTGTAATCCAAAAGTAGATTTATCAAAACACATATCCAATAGAAAATTATTGATTGATTTAATATTGTCAAGTGTAACTTAAACACAACCTTATAAATATATATAAGATCAAGCTACGCTTGATGTGATTCTTTGTTAATGTTACAACACTTTTAATATATGAAAATATCATTCAATATATTACAAAATTTCTTTGTTCTTAATATACATGATAAATTGCCCAAAACTTTGTAACTCAATTGATACATTTTGTCGTTTTCAATTAAGACTTTCAAAGTTTAAATAATTTCTCCTTTGTTATGATTTACTAATTATCAAGAAGAAGAACATAAATGCCAAAAATGTTGTTAATTGGATGTACTTACTATCCAAACCAAAACTCATTTTTGTTTATTATTCTATAATAAAAAATGAAAGTTAAATATTATACAAATGATATAATTTTTGTGTACATATACTGATATTTTGTCTATAATTATATGTTTGAAATTAGGCTCGCAGTGAGATAAGATCTTGCTTTAATAAATGGTTAGATTGAATATTCTTATAAATCACCTAATTAAAATGAATTATATAACGAATCAAAGGTTAATTACATGCCAAATCCAACACGTTGGAGACTTTTAGCAGCCTGTTTAAAAAGTAAAAACCCATATAATTATTATTATTTATTTTAAAAACCATATAAAATTCTTTAAACATTTTCTTTTTCAAAAACGGCACTTGGGAATTGCAATTATTGGTTTTTTTTATGGCATCCGTCTCAATATATCCCCGATAGGTTAAAATTCTTTAATCAATTTGGGCTGTGACGTTTGATTTGCTTTCGGTTGGAGCCTTCCAGGTGAGTTGTGTTTGAGATTGATTCCCTTTGAAATTATTAATATCATTTTAAAGTAATGGCTGAAAATAACCACTATATAATCTATATCTATACTATTATTTAAGGGGCTTCCCCTGTTTGGATTCCTTATTTTTTAGTTAAAAATGTCCCTACACCCCTATATTTAAGTAGAGACAAAATAAAAGGACAATTCGATAAAATGCAACTCTAACTCCTACTAAAACATTGCCTAAAAAATATGACAAGTTTCCTGTTAATTGTCAAATTATTTTATCCATTTATAAATTAAATTGTCAAAATTATTTTTTAGTTCAAAAATGTCCCTACACCCCTATGTTTAAGTAGAGACAAAATAAAAGGACAATCCGGTAAAATGTAACTCTAACTCCCACTAAAACATTGCCTAAAAAATATGACAAGTTTCCTGTTAATTGTCAAATTATTTTATCCACTTATAAATTAAATTGTCAAAATAAAAATTATATATATAAAATAAAATCACAGAGTTTTTTTTTTTGCTAAAAGAAAAGCCTTATCACACGCGCAAAGCGCGTGTGATGA
Source organism: Quercus agrifolia (assembly GCA_029955455.1). Classification (NCBI taxonomy): domain Eukaryota; kingdom Viridiplantae; phylum Streptophyta; class Magnoliopsida; order Fagales; family Fagaceae; genus Quercus; species Quercus agrifolia. Next base: position 23,241,478 of record JARQAD010000002.1, on the reverse strand, counting down.
GGCTAGTTACTATTTAAGGGGTTTTCCCGATTTGTTACTATACTACTATTTAAGGGGCTTCCCCTGTTTAGATTCCTCATTTTTTAGTTCAAAAATGCCCCTACATTTCTATGTTTAAGTAGAGATAAAACTAAAGGACATTCTGGTAAAAATGTAACTATAACTCCCACTAAAACATTGCTTAAAAAATAGGACTACTCTCCTGTAATTTTTCAAATTGCTTTATCCACTTATAAATTAGATTTATTTTTCACACAAAAAAAACACTTATAAATTAGATTCTCAAAATACAAACATAGGATTTTTTTTTTTTTTTTTTTTGCTTAAAAAAAAAAAGCCTCACCACACGCACGTAGCACGTGTGATGAGGCTAGTTACTATTTAAGGGACTTTCCCGATTTGGATTCCTCATTTTTTAGTTCAAAAATGCCTCTACACCTATATGTTTAAGTAGAAACAAAACTAAAGGATATTTTGGTAAAAATCCAACTCTAACCCCACTAAAACATTGCCTAAAAAATAAGACTACTTTCCTGTAGTTTTTCAAACTGCTTTATCCACTTATAAATTAAATTCATTTTCAAAAAAAAAAACTTATAAATTAGATTCTCAAAATAAAAACACAGGTTTTTTTTTTTTTTTGGCTAAAAAATAGGGTCACTTTACTGTGAATTTTTAAATTACTTTACTTAATTATAAATTAGATTTTCAAAATAAAAACATGATTTTTTTTAAATTAAAAAAAAATTTGTCGTACGCTCTACGGTTGATTTTCAAATTACTTTATCCACTTATAAATTAAATTCTCAAAATAAAAAAATTATATATATATATAAAATAAAAACACAATTTTTTTAAAATTAAAAAAAAAAAGCATCATCGCACGCGCGAAGCGCGTGTGATGAGGCTAGTATATATTTATTTTGGTTTACACTTTACATCCAGTACTTTTATATATAAGATTCTCAAAAAAATAAAGTACTTTTATATATAAGATAAGATGATATTATATAAACTTTGGCTTACATCCAATCATACATAATACGTGTCTTAAATTGATCATATGTCAAACTAATGTCCAGTATAATGTATAATGTGCAGAGTATAGGATGAAAGTTTTACTCTTCAAGTTTCTAAATTATAAACTTTGTTTTCAAGTTTCAACTACAGGATTCAATATAAAAAATAAAATAAAAACTACAGGATTGTGATCTTGGTCCGTTTGGCTCTTATATTTGTTTTTCTCAATTATATGTGTTCCTTCAAATAAATAAATAACTACATTTTTGGTCTGTAGTCTGTAGAGTATGGACCAGGACTGTAGCGAATGGTTACATCTTCTTTGTTAATGTTGACCCGGGTTTTGGGTAGTCCGGATCGGGATCAATGAAACCCTGTCATGGTTTAGGAAAAATCCCATCCCAAATCCAGACATTCTTAATTCCTATATCCAAACAGTCTTTTGGCGGTAAATTTGAAATTTTTGTCACCGCCAAAAGCCAGTGAACCACATTTCATTAGCAACTTTACATTTCTCTCTCAATAATTGTCTTCACTTTCTCTCTGTTTTTCTCTCCCTCCAAACACTGAAATAGGTAATCCATTTCTCAATCTCAAAACCCTTTTGTTAATTATCACCACTTATCAAAAAGCTCAAACCTTTTTACTGTTTATACTCGTCCCAACAAATTCCAGATTTTTATTTTTATTTTTTTTTTTTCACTTCACCTTATATGCACAAAATGAGTGCTTTTATGTGTGTCTGCTTGTATTTATGTTGTTGGGTTTACTTTGGAATTTTGGATATTGTTAATTTTCACATGCCTAACAAGTGTTCGATGAAATGTTTCAATGAGTGTAGGTTTGTGCTGGATAGTTTTGGTGAATTTGAAGACTAAGGTGGGGTTGGCGTTTTCTTTGAATTGAAAGATGTATGGGAGAAAGGCATGCCAGCTGGTGAAAGAACTTGCAAGTGGTGAAAAGGGGCAGCTCACTCCTTACAATGTAAGTCTCCGGACTTGGTTCTAATATGCGTAGCTTGTATTGCTAAAGGAAATGGCTGTTTGGTGTCCTAATATATACAAAGTCTTTTGCAATGGGTGGATGAAGCTTTTTTTTTTTTGGAAATATTTGGAAATTCTTTTGGTGGGTATGTTTCGGTTCGACAAAATTTGGTGATATCTGGCTGTGAATTTGATGAAATTGTTTTATGGGCATAAATATTACCCTTCTTCAACTTTGATGTGAGTGTCAATTTGGTTCTTGGACTTTCAATTTGAGAAATTAACGTTAGGCTTGTGACAAATTCAACCTTTTGGTAGTATATTTTTTTTGGTTAAAAATTAACAGATTTATTTACGTGATGTGCACATATTTTCCACCTCTTTGTCAATAATTTTAAGATGCTATTATTACCATGTTCCATCATATGGTTATATTCATTAGGCTCTGAAGGAAAATACTACTCAAGTGTCTAAGGACCAACTCAACACTCACATCATATCCAAAGTAGTCTTCGTAAAGTGTAAACACCCCACCTGGTTGGTTTTTTATTTTATTTTATTATAATTATTCAAAATTTGGTGGTACGTGGTTGGTTTGTTGACATAGTTTTATCATTGTAGCTTTTCTTTTGGCCATAATCTTTGGTGATTTATAATTTGTCATATTTAATAGAATATACATTTTGCCAAACATACAGTATCTTGTTAGTGCTTGTTGATTGAATGATAAGTGCACTCTTCTTTGGTGAAAGTTATATTTCTTGATAATGCTTGTAATCTGATTGGGGACCTAGAAGTTGATCTTCAATTTTTTATTTGTTCTTTGAACAGAAGAGTGCCTTCCTTGAAATTTGGAATTTTTTGACTTGCTTGGCTCACATTTTTAAGCCTTGGTGGCCATAATGTTTTATGAGCGCTCTTGTATGGGATATGGCAATCTATGTCATGGAGCTATACTTTGGATGCCAATTGTGGAAGCACTCATATTATCTATTTTGATCATGTCTCCAAAGCATCTTTTGATGGAATACTGTGAAACTTTTTTTCTTGGTACATGTTGTGTCAACTTCTTAGGATTTAACATTCCCATCATCCTCTCTCTCCTTTCAATTACATTGCCATGATGCCTCTAACTCAATTTTTTCTTACTATATGATCTTGTAGAGCGACCTATTTGATCAAGTGATTGCAGAATGTAGTCAGCATCACCTTGAGCTTCAGTCCCTGATAAGGTAATGTTAATTTCCTGTTATGCTTATTACTGTTCCACCATGTATACCTTTTTAAACTGTCATATCAACCTACCTGTTTTTGGTCCCAACTATAACCTTGTAATATTAGCAAAATGGCGAGTTGAAAATTCTGTTAACTTATTCAGCTGGAATTTATTTTTGGGAATTCCTTTCATTCATTGACTATAATTTTGCTTATAGCTACCATTTCTATTACCATTTCATATGCAATAATAAATAACATCAGTTTGGTTTGATGTGGTTCATATAACTTTATATTCTTACAGAAAAATGCAGGAAGAAGGATTGGATGTACAAACAACTAGAAATGCAGATCATTATGGAGCACTTATCCACCACCTTTCTTTGGTTCGCAATAAGCGCTGTCTAATGGCATATATGTAATTATCTCTTGCTTGCTGTGGATTTTTTTTATATGCGAACAGCTTCTAGCTTCCTTTTTCAATGAAGGTTTATCATCCAGTTATAATGGGTATGGTCTTTTGATAATCATGCAGGTATAACAGGGCAGAAATTATACGGAGTTTGATATGGAAGGTAGGGCCTGTGCTTCCTCAACAAATTCAAGAGAAGCTCAGTCACACAGAGGAAGAGTATTTTAAGAAACATTCTGGAGCTTTGCAATCATACATGTCGAGACTTGACCTTGATTTGACTGTGGTAACCTCTCTCTCTCTCTCTCAAACTTCCACACAGGCAAATTACAGCTTCTATTTATGTGATTATCAATGCTACAGAGTTGGAAGTATCCATATTCTGAATTTTTAAAAATTAAATTTATTTATATGGTATGATTTTGCATCTCAAATGTAACACCTCTATCTCTTCTTTGGCAGGATATGGTGCCACCCAAAGATCCCTACATCCAGGTGAGAGTTCTTGATGATATTGGCGTGGTACTAAGTGACGATAAGACAACCAATTTTGCTCGCCACTCAATGCACTTTCTTAAACGAACTGATGCTGAGCAATTTATCTCGAGGGTGGGTTGTCCTTTAACTTCTTAACTTGAATTCTCATTTTAGAATGGTTTTTGGGAATTTCTTTGACCTCTATCTTATTCCCTTTGATAACAGGGTTTGATGGAGGAGCTCACAAGTTAACTTAACACCTTATTTCTTAATGTTTATCATTTTCAATGTAAATGTAGAGAAGAGATCAGTTATGTTTAAGCATTTCTTACCCGTGGGGCTTGATGACGTTTGTTACTTTTGGCAGTGTGTACATATTTGTTATTGTTACAACATAATGCTGTTTTTTGAACTTATGTTTTGGTCATTACCAAGAATGAACCTTCATGGTATGCTAAAAATCTTCTACAATCAGCCTCAATTTTTTGGGGTTTCAGATAAACGAATACAATTCTTCAATATATTTTTAATAAAACATTATTCACCTTACTGTATGAAGCTGAACCAAGCCAAAAATTCCACATTTTGGAGGTGAAGAGTGGCCAACAAAATTAAAAATAATGTTGTTATCTTCCCATTGTAGGCGACTTTTCTATTATTTCAAACTGGTTGGAAGGTGATGATGCCGAAATGTTCACCAGTGAGATGCACAGTCCTTGTACTCGAGTGACCGTTGCCTGAAAGAAATAACAACACAGAAACACCTTCAAAGGGCACCGGTGTGGAGCCGGCCAAACACCCTCCGAAGGTTAAGTCAGAAAACGCTTTTTTACAACTCTAGAGTGCTAGAGAGGGGTCAGTTGCGTGTACCTTTTTGTGGGGGTGTTGGGGCCTTTTTATAGTGGTGAGGCCCTGCCTCCTTTCCTTGTAGAGCAAGCTCCTCAAGCTTGCTGAGCAAGACTCCCATCCTTCCAGAGCAAGACTCCCATCCTTGCTGAGCAAGCCTCTTGAAACGTGGTGGGCAAGTCCGGGCCTTCGTCCTGTCAGGGGCCCACGCGAAGAATGGGCTCTACCTTCTTTGGGCTTGCGGACATGGGCCCATTGGGCCTACCAGGCCTTATCTCACATTTTTACCCTCTTCAGCTGCCCCCTTCACCCCATTTGACCCGTCTCCGTCGTGCGGACGGTCAATTGGGGTGACGGTCAAAAACAAACAAGAGAGATGGTCCGCCTTTACGGAGGTGACGGATGGGCATGAGCGAACGGTAACAAAGAACTGGGGCGGCAACCATAAGTACAGATTGGTGGAAGACGGAGTAACAGAGGTGACGACCAGAGCTCAATGGATGGTGATGAGGATCTCCGGAAAGGGGGCGACGGATAGGGGAACCGTCATGATAGTGGGGGTCTGACAGACTACAGAAGCATTTAAGACGAAGACACGTGTCATTCGTAGATTGGTCCGTATCTTGGATCGAAGTGCCGCTTCGTCTTCCGTGCACTCCACCTATAAAAACCAGCGTTTCTCCTTCATTTTTCTACTTTGCGTAGAAAATTCACTGTCAGAGCGAGTCCGTCGTTTGTCAGAGTTTACCCGTTCACATCTTCCAGCAACGAGATCAACCCGTTCGCTCCTTTATTCGGTAAGTGATCCTATCCGTCCCCTTGATGTTCCTTCAGTTTTCATATTTGTCATGATGGAAACATCAGACTTCTTGCATCCGTCTATTCCCTTTTTTATTTTAGACAGTCCGTCTTAGGCTTTGTCAATCCGTTGTAGGAAATGTCTAGTGCGTCGAGTAACCAGTCCTTCGTCCGCGATGGAGCGGGTTACGAGGAACTGTACCCGTCTGGTCACAAAGATCCAGACGAATTGATCGAGAGGACTCCGTCTGCCACTTCACCGTCCTCAACAGATGAGGATACGGAGTTGGCCGAACCAGGGGAAGGTTCTGACGACGGTGGAGAACATAAAACTGTAGTCGGGGATGACGGACTTAGGGAGTTCGTCATGCTGCCTGAGTGGACGGTGCACAAATTTGTGTCGACAATTAAGGAAGTCCACTTCAAGACAATTAGGGCGATCTACCAAATACCTGATCACATCCCCATCCGTCTACCCTACAAATCCGAGAAGTGTTATTACGACGGGGTGGATGACTTGGGGGTGTACGAACAAGCGCTGAAGGCCGGACTTAGATTCCCCCTGAACAGGGTAAAACGAGAACTCCTCCACTTCTTAGGTATATCCGTCAGCCAGGTTTCCCCCAACGCCTGGAGGGTTTTTATTGCAATGGAGGTCTTGTACGGAGCCATGTCCAATGGCACGAGGTCGTTGACTGCACGAGAGTTCCTCCATTGCTACCGTCCGGACGAGATAGACAAGTCGAGGGGCATGTACAGTTTTGTTCCTAGGAAGTCCGTCCTGAAAGTCATTTATGAGACCCCGGACTCCAACCGAGATTGGAAGAGCCGCTACTTCTTCCTGGAGGGTGACGGTTGGATGTGCCACCCGGGGGAGACGGATTTTCTGCCCGTCGACAAAACATGGGGCATCTTGGACCCGTCCGGTACAGTTCGGCCCGTCGCGTTACGTAGGTAATTTTGCTTTAACTTTTTAACAGCCGTCCTAAATTTCTCTCCGTTTTTTTTTCAGTGCGACGGCGTCCACAAGTTGACTTAGAGGAGTTTAGCTTTTTGGAGAAGATTTTTTCAAAGACGAAACCAGAGGAACGGACTTGGGCGAAGCTTGTCAATCTAAACACCGTCCACTGGTATTGCGACGGACCGGAGCCTACAGCCGCCGCGATAAAATACGAGGAACGCACCCGTCAGCGTAAGTCCGTCAAATCTTTTCTCTTTTGTTCATTCGTTTTGAGTTTTACCCGTCTACTCTTGTTTCTACAGAGATGGACGACGCGAAGAGGAGGGCCGTCATCAGAAGCAAAGCCGCCAAGAACAAAGAGACGGACGTAGGGGTGATGGGGACGGGCTCGAGTAGGCCCCTGGCGAAGAGACCGATGCCCAGGGTCGACCGTGCGCCCAAGAAACAGAAAGTTTCCACGGAGCCCGTCATAGGCCTCATGGCGGAGGGAAAGAAAACGGTGACCCCTGTCAAGCCTGGGGCGGGGAAAGGTCTGATGGTTGCTCCCCCGGGCAGCCAGAAGAAACCGCCCGTCCTACTCCGCGAGGACCCAAAATATGCCTTGGGGAAGATCTCCTCCATCATTGGGAGCGAGGACTACGAGGATTTGGGGAACCATTCGACGGAGGCCATGGGGGAGACGGGCCTCTTCAGCATTGCCCAAGTGAGTACCCGTCACCATTCATCTTTCAATTTCTTTTGTTGTCATCTTTTTTTTTTTACTAAGTCCAATTTGATCGTCAGGCTATGCTCATGACGAAGGGTCTGATGGACCGGGCTCTTCGCAATGAGACGGCGTTGGAGAGGGTCCGTGACCAGGCCAGGGTGACGGAGGAGGAGCTGCTCGAGCTCAAAAACTGGAAGGTTGTGACGGAGAAAAAACTCAAGCTGGCGGAGGAGATAAGGGACGAGCTTCAGAGGACGGTGGAGGAACTCAAAGCCGTCCTGGAAGATAAGGAGGACGAGCTTCGTCTGGCCAAGGAGAAGGCCGTCCAAGAGTACCGCGACTCGGACGCCCTCTTGACGGAGCTTGGGTCTTCGTATACTGATGGCTTTAAGGATGCCCTCCGTCAGGCCAAGGCTCTATACCCCAAGTTTGACTTTTCAGCCGTTGATATCAACGTCGCGGAAGGCATGTCCGTCCAACCAGACGCCTCTGATGACACTGCCGACCTTTTTGCTGAGGAGAAGCCTGTTTCCGTCGCCCCTGAGCCCCAAGCTGAAGAAGCGAAGACCCCAGAGCCCAAAGACCCCGTCGCCCCCAGCGTGTAGCCGTTCTCTGTTTTGTATTAGTTGTATCGGAAAACTCATTGGATTTTTGCCCGTCGTGTGTAGGGCTTATTTTACATCATTTGTATTTGACATTTAAACTGATTTATTTAAATGCTTCTCTTAACATCGTATTGATAATGTTGATGAATGCTCCGTCCTGATGTTAAATACCTGTTTAATTCGATCCGTTCACGTCGTGGACCTTTATGTTTTTGTGACCCAGTTGGGTCCGTTCATTTTTTGTACTCGTGTACATTTCTAGTGCATGTTGGTGTCCGTCTACTTAGTGGATCTGTATGAATTTACAAACCATGGTCGTGTCCGTCCTCTTTTTAGGAATTGCAAATTACTAACCCATGGTGGGGTCCGTCCTCCTTAGGACTTGTAAATTTTCTGACCCATGGTGGGGTCCGTCCTCTTTAGGACTCGTAAATTTTCTGACCCATGGTTGGGTCCGTCCTCTTTAGGACTTGTAAATTTCCTGACCCATGGTGGGGTCCGTCCTCTTTAGGACTTGTAAATTTTCTAACCCATGGTGGGGTCCGTCCTCTTTAGGACTTGTAAATTTTGTGACCTATGGTGGGGTCCGTCCTCTTTAGGACTTGCAAATTTCCTGACCCATGGTGGGGTCCGTCCTCTTTTGGACTTGCAAGTTTTGTGACCCATGGTGGGGTCCGTCCTCTTTTGGACTTGCAAGTTTTGTGACCCATGGTGGGGTCCGTCCTCTTTAGGACTTGTAAATTTTTTGACCCATGGTGGGGTCCGTCCTCTTTAGGACTTGTAAATTTCCTGACCCATGGTGGGGTCCGTCCTCTTTAGGACTTGTAAATTTTTGTGACCCATGGTGGGGTCCGTCCTCTTTAGGACTTGCAAATTTCCTGACCCATGGTGGGGTCCGTCCTCTTTTGGACTTGCAAGTTTTGTGACCCATGGTGGGGTCCGTCCTCTTTTGGACTTGCAAGTTTTGTGACCCATGGTGGGGTCCGTCCTCTTTAGGACTTGTAAATTTTTTGACCCATGGTGGGGTCCGTCCTCTTTAGGACTTGTAAATTTTTTGACCCATGGTGGGGTCCGTCCTATTTAGGACTTTTGATAGCAGTCGTTTAGTAGCAAGATTTACACAGCAATGTTCTGAACGTTCCTTCATTAAATTCGATCTTGTAGAGGAAAGTACCTGCCCCTTCTTGGGCTAACAAAGGTTCCAAAATACAAAAAGTTCGAAAGTAGTTGCCCGACTGCTACAAAATAACTGAAATCTAGTAAATATACATTGGGGGATTAAAACTTGACTTCTACTGGTAGTATCTCCGAAGGTGCTCCGTGTTCCACGGATGCTGGAGTTTTCTTCCGTCCATGGTCTCAAGATGGTATGTGCCCTTCCTATGCCATGATGTGATTCTATACGGTCCTTCCCAATTTGGTCCGTGCTTTCCCTGAGTAGGGTCCTTAGTAGCACCCATGACCTTTCGGAGTACCAGGTCGCCGATCTGGAAATCTCTGTGCCTCACCTTCGAGTCGTAGTTCTTTGACATGAGGTTCTGGTATCGCGCCAATCTTTGTTCAGCCACTGCCCGGACCTCGTCCACCAAGTCTAGCTGAAGGCGCATTGCTTCCTCGTTCTTGTCCTCCGTGTAGTTCTGCACGCGGTAGCTGGTGAGGCCGATTTCTGCTGGTATGACTGCATCGGCTCCGTATGCAAGTCGGAACGGGGTCTCCCCAGTTGGTGTCCTTGCGGTCGTCCGATATGCCCACAAGACGCTTGGCAGCTCGTCTGGCCAAATACCCTTTGCCCCCTCGAGCCTGGTCTTGATGATCTTTAGTAGTGTCCTGTTTGTGACTTCTACCTGTCCGTTTGCTTGCGGGTGTGCTGGTGAGGAGTAATGATTCCGAATGCCTAGCTCTGAACAGAAATTCTTGAAAGCGCTGTTATCGAACTGTTTTCCATTGTCGGAGATAAGCACCCTCGGGATCCCGAACCTGCATATGATGTTTTTCCATACGAAAGCACGGATGTTCTTCTCGGTGATAGTGGCGAGGGGTTCTGCTTCGACCCACTTCGTGAAGTAGTCGATGCCGACTACGAGGAACTTTAGCTGCCTTAGAGCCGTTGGGAAAGGGCCCATGATGTCTAATCCCCATTGCGCGAACGGCCATGGGGCCGTGATGGGTGAGAGTTCTTCTGATGGTCGTCTGATCAGGTTACTGAACCTCTGGCACTTGTCACAGGCCTTCACATACGATTGGGCGTCCGTGAGCATCGTGGGCCAGTAGTACCCGGCTCGGACAAGTTTGTGCACTAGAGACCGTGCTCCAGAGTGATTCCCGCAAATCCCCTCGTGGACTTCCCTCATCACATATTCTGCTTCGCCCTGGCTTAGACACCTTAGGTAAGGCCGAGAGAAACCTCTCTTGTACAAAGTGTCGTTGATCAGCACGAATCGTGTGGCCCGGACCTTCAGCCTCCTTGCAGCATCCTTTCCGTCTGGCAGAGAGCCCGACTGTAGGTATCCTTTTAAGGGCGTGGTCCAGTCCTCTCCAACATCTATCGCCTGTATCTTTTTTCCATCATCAATAAGTGGGTGAGTTTGAACGAAGGATAATACCTGTTTAGGCGCATTCATGAACTCCGCGGAGGCTGCTTTGGCCAGACGGTCGGCGCACCCGTTTTCCTCCCGTGGAATCTGAATGAATTTGACCTCGAGGCCTGCGATTCGACCCTTCACCTCCACCAGGTACTTCTTCATCCGTTCGTTTCTACACTCGAAATCGCCATTGATCTGACTGGTTATCACCTGGGAGTCGCAATGTATGGCCATGTTACCGGCGCCCGCGGCCTTTGCGAGATCTAATCCGGCTATCAAGGCTTCATACTCCGCTTCGTTGTTGGTTGTAGGGAAGTCTAGTCTTATCATGCACTCGATCTTGTCCCCTTCTGGTGTCCGTATGACTACGCCGGCTCCTCCTGAGTGCTGATTTGATGATCCGTCCGTGTGGATGATCCACAATTTCGGCCCTTCTGCCCCCTCGTCTTCCGGCTGAGTGTACTCGGCTATGAAATCTGCCACCGCTTGCCCCTTTATCGAGGTCCGCGGACGGTAGCGCATGTCGAATTCGCTCAGCTCAATTGCCCCCTTCCTGCCGCCTCGGGGTTGCCCATTGCTCTCCTCAGAGGCTGGTCCGTCAGGACCACGATCACGTGGGCCTGGAAATACGGTTTGAGTTTCCGTGCTGCGGTCATTAGGGCAAGGGCCAATTTCTCAATCCGTGGGTACCTTTCTTCCGCTCCTCGGAACGCCCTGCTCACAAAATAGACGGGTCTTTGGGAGTGTCCGTCTTCCCGCACCAGGGCTGCACTGACTGCGGCCTGTGAGACTGCAATGTAGAGGTACAGCTCCTCCCCGGGTACGGATGGACTGAGAAGTGGCGGTGACGACAGGTACCTCTTCAAATCTTCGAATGCTCTTTGGCATTCGTCCGTCCATTCGAACGATTTCTTCAGTACTCGGAAGAAAGGCAAGCACCTATCCGTCGCTTTGGAGACGAATCTGTTTAGGGCCGCAACCTTCCCGTTCAAGCTCTGAACTGCCTTTACTGTCTTCGGGGGTTCTAACTCCATTATGGCTCGCACTTTCTCTGGGTTGACCTCTATGCCCCTTTGGGAAACCATAAATCCCAAGAATTTCCCGGCCGTAACCCCGAACACACATTTACCTGGGTTCAGCTTCATGTTGTACGACCGAAGGGTGTCGAATGTCTCCTGAAGGTCGCTGAGATGGTTGCCCTCGCGCACGCTCTTTACCAACATGTCGTCGACATAGACTTGTACGTTCCTGCCGAGCTGGTGCGCGAACATCTTGTTCATCAGTCTTTGATACGTGGCCCCCGCGTTCTTGAGCCCGAACGGCATTACCTTGTAACAGAAAAGTCCTTGGCTGGTCACGAAAGAGGTTTTCTCCTGATCCTCCTCCCCCATTTTAATCTGGTTGTAGCCTGAGAAGGCGTCCATGAAACTCAAGAGCTCGTGTCTGGCCGTCGAGTCCACCAGAGTGTCTATCCTCGGGAGTGGATAGCTGTCTTTCGGGCACGCCCGGTTCAGGTCCGTGAAGTCAACGCACATTCTCCACTTTCCGCTACTCTTTTTTACCATGACCACATTTGCTAGCCAGCCGGGGTAGTAGACTTCTCGAATGAACCCTGCTTCCAGCAGCTTTCTAACTTCTTCCGCAACCGCTTCATCCCGTTCCGGCGCGAACACCCGCTTCTTCTGCCGGACCGGGGGGGAGTCCGGGTTGACATGCAGCTTATGTACTATTACTGACGGATCGATTCCTGGCATATCTTCGTGACTCCACACGAATATGTCCTTATTACTCTTCAGGAAGGTTGCCAGATCTTGCCTTATCGTCTGGCTGGCCATGGTGCCCATTCTTGTCGTCCGTCCGGGCCTTGATTCATCGAGAGTGATTTCTTCCAACTCTTCTACCGGCTCTGCGACGGTCCTCTGTTCGCCAATGCATAACGTCTGCTGGTGATCCTCCATTTCCAGCATGGCGACATAGCATTCCCGGGCGGCCACCTGATCTCCCCGTAACTCTCCAATCCCGTACTCGGTGGGGAACTTGACCATCAGGTGGTATGTTGAGGTTGCTGCTTTCCAAGAGTTCAGCGTCGGTCGCCCTATGATACTGTTGTACGCGGATGAGCAGTCGACCACTAAGAAGGTCACGTCTTGAGTGATCTGCTGCGGATAGTCACCGACTGTCACCGAGAGCGTGATTGCTCCTAATGGGAGTATCCTTGTTCCCCCAAAGCCAACCAAAGGGGCATTCGTCGGTGTTAGCCGTGCTCTATTTATTCCCATCTGTTGGAACGCTGGGTAGTACAGGATGTCCGCCGAGCTGCCGTTGTCGACCAGCATCCGGTGCACGTTGTATTCTCCTACCCTTAGACTGACGACGAGGGCGTCGTCGTGTGGATGGTAGAGGCGCCTTGCGTCGTTCTCCGAGAACCCAATGATAGGATCTTCTCTCCGCGCCATCTTGGGTACAGAACCCGTGGTCTGCACATGTTGGACCATCCTAAGGTAGGTCTTCCGGGCCTTCTTGGACGATCCCGTTGCTGCCGTGCCCCCTATAATCATCCTTATTTCCCCAACGGGGGGTTTCTGACGGTCATTCTCCCGCCGGGGGGCCTGCTCCCGTGCTTGGACATCCGTCCTTTCTCTGCTGACGAACTTCTGCAGTTTTCCATCTCTGATGAGGGCCTCTATCTGCTGTTTCAGATCGTAGCAATCCGCGGTGTCGTGACCGTGATCACGGTGGAAACGGCAATACTTGTTCCTGGATCGCTTGGCTGGATCGCTCTTTAGCTTTCCCGGGAATGTCAGAGATCCCTCATCTTTGATCTGCATCAGCACCTGGTCTAGCGGAGCGTTCAGAGGGGTGAATCTCGTGAATCTCCCTCCTGGGGGTTTAGAACGCTTATCCTCGCGTCTATCTCCCGTTCTTGGTTTCTTCTTTCCGTGGTCCTGCTCGGCATCCTCCGGTCTCTCCCTCTTCCTGGGTTTGTCTTCCCTAGCCGACAGTGCGTCCTCCGCATTCATGTATTTCGTGGCCCTGTATAGGACCTCAGACATGGTCTTCGGGTCATTTTTGTACAGGGAGAATAGGAATTTTCCCTTCCGCAGGCCATTCGTGAAGGCTGCCACCAGAATCTTGTCGTCGGCCTCATCAATGGAGAGGGCTTCCTTGTTGAAGCGGGTTATGTACAACCGCAGCGTCTCGTCCTCCCGCTGCCTGATGCTCATTAGGCATGCTGTCGACCTCTTGTACCTGTGCCCCCCGATGAAGTGCGAGGTGAAAAGTGCACTCAGCTCCTTGAAAGTACTAATCGAGTTTGGCGTCAACCTGCTAAACCAGACTCTAGCCGCGCCCCTCAGTGTTGTAGGGAAGGCCCTACACATGACCTCGTCCGGGACTCCCTGGAGGTGCATCATGGTCTTGAAGGTTTCCAGATGATCTAATGGGTCCTTGACCCCGTCGTAGCTTTCGACCTGTGGCATCCGGAACTTCGGTGGCAGGGGACAGGAGTTGACCGATGCGGCGAACGGTGAGTCCGTCCTATTCACTAAATCGTCAAGGTCGCTGGAGACGCGTCCCTTCAGTGCGTTCATCATGACCTCCATCTGCTCTCTCATCGCCTGCATCTCCGCGAGGATGGGCGGTGGCGTTGCATTTGTGAGGGAGGGCATGCTCGAATCGCGCCTCTCCGTTTTACTGGGCTCATTACTGCCCCCTTGCTTCTCAGTCCCTCTTCTTTCGGAGCTGTCCCCTTGGTTCTCCTCCTGAACGTTATGCCCCGCGTTCTTCTGTCGCAGCTGTTCCTCCAGGTCATGATTCTGTTTCGTGAGGCGCTCTACTGCGGCTGCGAGGGTCTGAACCTGTCTTTCTAATGCGTTGGGCCTTGGCGGCTCATCGCCTTGTACGTCGTTGGAGTTGGCCATCGAGCGCGTGAGTACCATGCAACTCTTGTGTCCGGGAGGCGACAATGGCTTAACTTGTCACGATCGTCGTTTCCCACAGACGGCGCCAACTGATGATGCCGAAATGTTCACCAGTGAGATGCACAGTCCTTGTACTCGAGTGACCGTTGCCTGAAAGAAATAACAACACAGAAACACCTTCAAAGGGCACCGGTGTGGAGCCGGCCAAACACCCTCCGAAGGTTAAGTCAGAAAACGCTTTTTTACAACTCTAGAGTGCTAGAGAGGGGTCAGTTGCGTGTACCTTTTTGTGGGGGTGTTGGGGCCTTTTTATAGTGGTGAGGCCCTGCCTCCTTTCCTTGTAGAGCAAGCTCCTCAAGCTTGCTGAGCAAGACTCCCATCCTTCCAGAGCAAGACTCCCATCCTTGCTGAGCAAGCCTCTTGAAACGTGGTGGGCAAGTCCGGGCCTTCGTCCTGTCAGGGGCCCACGCGAAGAATGGGCTCTACCTTCTTTGGGCTTGCGGACATGGGCCCATTGGGCCTACCAGGCCTTATCTCACATTTTTACCCTCTTCAGAAGGAAAATTTTGTTAATGGTGTTTCAAATTAAGAGAAAAGTGAAATCTTTCTTTCCAATTTTGATTACAAGGGATAGTGGAAGGACTACGCTTGTGGAGTTGACTTCTGAACATCAGTGTAAGGACCACGCTTGAAATTGACTACAGAACAAACAGCTTAGCAGTCTATAGCATGTGCCTGGGCTTTTGCCTCCAAACAGTTGTGAATAATCCATATTCTGTTGAAGGTCTCAATTGTCTGCTTCAGTACACAGGTCTGTTTACTATCTGATTTTGTATAGAAGCCCCCAAGCTACAGTAATCCTTGCCTTTTCACCCACAAAGAAGCAAAAAGACAAACAAAAATCTCTAATTTTATTTACCTAAATCTCAAATTCTCAATGGTGTTAAACGAATTCTAAGACTGAGTGTTTCAAGGAGTAAACCACCAGCTTCGGCTGCATCTGGATTGATTCTGGATTCTGCTTTATATTATAGTTTACCTACCCAACCCATGCTGAAGAAATGTCCAAAAAAATAAGACGGTATTGATTGGTGGGGTGAGGAGTTTGGTTGGTCAATATGAAGTGGAATGGCTTTATTAGTTTGAATACAGAAGAGTTCTGATGTCAAGTGAGGAATAATGATTATAGAGACCTACTTTCTGTTTTCCAACTTGTCCAAGTTGTAACAAAGAGAAACCAAATGGAATGGCTCAGTAAAGAGGGCGGTGAGGGCAGGTTTTCTTGGTACACAGAGTTGGGGATTTCATAGAGAAAACTTACAATGAGATGAGAGGGACCTAGATAATGCCACTCTGTTTAACTTCTAGACAATTTATGAGAACAGAGTTGAAGTCATATATTTTACAGTTTGCTGATATAAAATGATTGAGAATTGAATTCATTCATTTAATTCATGTGTATTCATCAATGTATTGTAATAAGCAAACGGCCTTGAGCCAAAGAAGCAGGCTCATAGTATATCTTTCCTCTTTAGTTTGACTAGAATCTACAAGTTTTTGTTTCTACTTTCTACCACAACCACTACTACTGGCTCCTCTTATTGATCCATCAGATGCACAAGCATCTATAGCTGCTAAAATCCGGGCTTCAAATTTATGACCTTTCATGGCAACCCTCACTTTTCTAACCACTTGTTGCTTCATAACCTTACGCTCTGCTTGCGAAATATGTTTGCACTTATCAATTCCCTTGAGAAATCCAACCACAGTTTCACCAGAGCCCCCACTCAATTTTTCTAACTTTGCGAGCTTCTCCACTACTTGCAAAGAAAACATCCGCTCCAAGCATTTTTTGTTTCCCAACTCAACAATATCTAAAAGACAGTGCACGTTGATTTCCCGCATTTTCATTGATTTGCTTTCAATTGAGTGAGCCATCTTCTCTATAAGACCCATCTGAAAGATATTCTTTAAAACCAGGACCCCACCACTGCCAAACAGCATCTGGTGTAGAGCTGTATAGGCTGCATCCTGATGCTGCACAATGGTGCACTGCATCATCTTGACTAGCTCAGGAATAATATCATACTCTAGATATTTCTTAATGCAAGGTTCTCCACCAGCGCAAGCTAGTTTCATTAATAAAAAGGCAGATTCAGATTTCATTGAGCTCTGTTGTGAGTTTCCACTTTGCAAAAGTTCAGAAAGCCTTTTGATGAGGGGGCTGTTTAAAATCATGTCTCTGATTTTGGGGTTCCCTGCTTTCTCAACAATTGGTATGAGGTCTTGCATTGCTTCCGTTACCTGCTTGTAATTGCTGTCAAGTACCATGTGGATGAGATCTTCTAAAGTTTGTGGCTTTGGTGGAAGGGTAACATTCTGGTCTGACAAAAGAAATTTTTCCAAACGAAGCCTCACTTGCCATGGCAAAAGGTTCAGATTAGCGGGCTGAAGAGAGCCATTTGTAGGACAGCCTCCTAGCTCATAAAATGCCTTCAATGTTACAATGGCATGGTGTTGCACTACTTCAGTTCCATTCTCAAGAAGTTTAAATAGATTTTTATCAATTTCACAAGCAATCATTCTCTCAACAGCTTTTGACTTTCCAGCTATGGTTAACGACATCAATATTGTGAACATGCTTTCATGCCATTCCTTGGCATCTGGAGAGAGCAAATCAGCCAGTTGGTTAAAGTGAATACCCTGAAGCACCTTATTGACTGTCTCGGAACATCCAAATTCTGCAAGCTTTGCAAGGACAATTGAAATGTTAGTTTGGATCTTGGGGTCCTCACAGTTTTCTAGTATCATTGACAGCTGCTCAACTGCACCAGTACTTTCAAATGAAGGAAAGTAATTGCAATAGTCACTTCTATTGAATATATTTGTGATAGCTTCTGCAGACACTGCAACAAGACCCTGTGAACCGGATGATATCAGGCCTTCAATTCTAGGTCCCAATATGCTAACAAAGGTTGCTCTGCTAGCTTCAAAATCAGAGATGGTTTTGCTAGCCATTAGCGCCTTGATAATTGCTTCTATGGTGGTGACAGCCTGTTTTTCTTCGAAAACACTGAGGAATGTCTCTATCTTTTGCTCGGAAATTCTTTTGACACTCTCTTTCCCAAAAATAAAAAGCCAAGGGCAAATCAATGCTTTGTTTTCATCACTAGATTCATTTACAAGAAACACAACTGAATCATTTGTCTTGCTGTCAAGGTATAGTGAAACCATGTCATGCACTTGATACAAGGGATCTGTATCAGTTTTCATCAGCAGGGAGCCTTCAACGAGCTTACAGACTATGAGAGGAAACATCATCTCCTGCCCAAGAACCGACCAAATGGCCTCCAAACAAGCTTCAGGTACAGGTTCTGCCCATGAAAGAGCAGCAAGAGCTATGAAGAGCTTTCTCAAGTCTCCAGGCATTGCTTCTAGACTGAACTCAAATGACCCAAAAATGGTTAGTGTGTTCTCAGCTTCTTTCTCATTTACATATGAGACAGGACCAGGTGCACATGTGGCAAAGGTGGATAAATTTGTGATGGCCTTCTCCCATTTCTCAGCTCTTATTTCTTTTCTAAGAGCCTTACCCATGACAGCAACTGTAAGAGGGTGGTGGCCACAGCGCTCAAGCAAGCTTTCTGCTACACTCTATGAAACAAGTAAATCTTAGAAATCCTAGAAAAAAAGAAAAAAAGAAAAATAAACAATAAATGAAACAATTAGAAAATGAGCACAGCACAGGCAGTTGAAATCTAGATAATACAGAAACGGACTACTTAAAACAAACTTTAGTTTGAATAAGCTCTATCATAGGAAAAGTAAATGCTTGGCAATAGGCCACAAAAACAAAAACTCCTGTGACGGCAGCGATGATTCCCATGACACATATGATTGTTCCAGAATTACAGAGGATGCACATTAAAGAGGGTAGATGGAAGTACTCTCTGGATCTACACAATAAACTTCATACCACAAAAAAATATTGACTGACTATTGATTTATTTTTTTATTTTTTATTTTTTATTTTTTATTATGAGTTAATACACATAAGAAGTCCATGTTTATATGATTTCTAGTACTATAAATAACAGATAATACTAAGCTTTCTTTTTCTTTTTGGCCTATCCTCTAGTACATGAGAAGTATACAAAGGATGAGCCAAAAAGAAAAAGAAAAAGGTAAAGAAATCAACATCTACAATTCAGATGTTCAATGGAATCACAGAATGATGTCGAGCCTGATCCCACACATGTAAGGTGGGTAAAAATAAAAAATCTCAACTTCACTACTGACAGTTGATTGTCTTCAAATGTGTGGGCATTCCTTTCTCTTCAGATAGTTCACGTCAAGCAAAAAGGAACAACCTTCCAAGTTTCAGCCCTATCGTGTTTCTAAAAGTGCTTATTCCAATAAGCCAGCAAACCGGTCACAAATCTTGGCATAACCCAAGTCACACCAAATAAACAAAAAACAAAAGACCATAAATTTCTATCTATCTCAGACAGAAGTAAAAGATGATCTACTGATTCTTCATAAGACTTGCTCATGCAGCATGATTTATGATGTCGGCTATGATTATCCATCATTAGAATCTTATCCATAGCAACTGTCCACCCAAAAAAGGCCACTTGTGGTGTAACTTTTACTCACCTTATACTTTGCCATGGAAAATATGTCACCCCCCTTTCTCAAAGCCTTGTAATAATCTTTCACACTGAAATCTTGGCTTTGGAAAGAGAACAAACCAAATTGTCTTCACCTCCCTGAGTAAATTTAGAAGCACATGAATCATCTAGAAGCCATTGACTCTAACTCCCACTCTTGGACTGATCTTAAGAAGGAGGGATTCCATTGAAGTCTTTGGTTTGAATCTTGGAAAATTTTTTTTTTTGGGGTAATTCCTTTTGGTCTACACATGCAATTCAAGGACTAAGCAGGCTTGCATGTGAAAGGGGGTTGACAACGAGCTCTAATACCAAAACTAATGTAGCAAAAAATCCTCAAAAGGGAATTGAGGGAATTGAGAATAACAAAGAATGTAAAACTAAATAAACCTAGGAATCAACACCTAGGATTCCAGCAATCAGCAACAAGGCATTTAAAAATTCTCATAGAAATTGTATTCATCAATAACATGTTTCATAGGAAAACAATAGCATGCTTATATAGACTATTAGGACCAAATCCTAACCCTAATTGACTAGGGTCAAAGCCCAATTATTGATTTACAAAATTAACCTTGGCTCTAGGAAATTTTATAAAATACTAATAACCTAATTAGCTAATAAGACCTAAAATAAAATACAATGGACCAATAGTAAAAATATATTTGACTTCTAAAACCAAATAAAAACAAATTTGTCTTTGCTCTCCTTGTATTATTCAACTAATGCAACACAATTCTCAAAGGGATTTGAGAATAACAAAGAAAAAAAAATGAAGATAAACTTGAGACTTGGCACTTAAGGTTGCTTGGAATCAACACTGTAGAAGATAAAATGCCTTGGAATCAATGGCTAAGATTGCCTTGGGACTAAATATTAACTCTAATTGACTTGGTTCAGAGCCCAATTATTGAATTACAAAAATAATCTTCACTCTAGCGAATTATTTTTTTCTTTTGATAAATGAATCTAGGGAAATAAATAAAATACTAATAATCTAATTAGCTAAAAAGATTTAACATAAAATCCAGTGGACCAATAGTAAAAATTCAATTGACAACTAAAATTAAAACATATATGTGCTCCAAGGATCAGCTTGATAATAGATTGTTAATAAGAATGAATAAGTTTGTGTGTTTGGCTCCCAAGTAAGAACATTGGACTTAGCAGATTTATTAGAAATAGAAGTTCAACTCAGCTAGCATTCCTTTTTTAGGAAAAACAAAGATTAGCATTATGAATGTGAACTGTTTGTGTAAGCATGATGAGCATGAAACTTGCAGTTCACTAGTCATATCTTTGAAGTTTGGTTTGATGTAAATTACTCAAATATGTTCTGAATAATAATAAAAAGTAGAACTTCATGGTTGTGAATGGGATTGCCATTGTATAGGTATTGATGCACGCTACATGCCCAAAAACCAAAGTGATATGAAATTGCATTTGAATTAACCACCTTTTTGTTATGCATATTTGGTTATGCATGAAGAATGAAATATTGGAGATAGTCATATCCTGCTATGTGCTAATCACCCAAAACAAAGAGAAAGAGAGATTTGGCTCTTACCGGCAACTCCTCCTCACTAAGGAGGCTATGGTACAGAAGGATTGCCTTGCTCATTTCCATTGTGTCATCTTTGCCTAATTCTACTTTCTCAGCTTCTGTAATTTCATAGACAGCTTCATTTCTTGTTGTCACTAAATACTTGCAATCATTATCATACAGCTTTGCAAATCGCTCCACAATGTCCTGCTCCCATACATCATCAAGGAGGATCAAAATGCTCTTACCATATAAGGCTTCTTGAAGCAAGCAACATATATATTCAAGATCTCCAGTGTTCTCATCTTCAATCTTCTTCCAAAATCCAATCTGCACCAAAAATTTACAAATTTTTCTTGCTAAACGCTTCTGATATTCAGCCCTGTTTCCGTTACAGGCAGCCCTACTACACCATTGTCCAAAGCCAAGTTGAACTGCGCCATCCACAAATTCAGCAGGTGGATCAGAACCCACTTGACGGGCCATACATGACTTCCCAATACCAGATAACCCAACAATCAGAATGACCCGATGAGAACCCTCTTGTTCTAGTAAATTCCTTGTTAGATTACATTTACTAGATATTGGGTACCCATGTTCAGTATTTATTTTTAATCGAGCTGGGATGTTTCGTGCAGTGGATTCTATTACCTTCTCAGCGTCTTGCATCAATCTTTGAGATTCAAGCCACCAGTTTAAGTCACCCCTGATTGCGTTTGCTAGTTTCTCAAGTGGGTCCCCAGCCACAGAATTCTGTACTATCTTAGCCAGGCTCTTCCGCTTACTGCTTGACACAATCCCTCTTGCCTTGGTGATATTTGGATGAAGCCGTTGGACCAGGGCATTTAAGCTTTGAATTTGGTGATACAATTGAGGGTTATGAAGCTTGTAGACATGCTTTTGCTTTATTCTGCGAGTCAAATTTTCAAGATCGCACACAAACTCCTCTAGGCTTTTGATTCGCTTTGGAGCTTCATCAAGATCCCAAGAGGCTTGTTTTAATGCACTAATAGTCCCTACCATACTTGACACTATTTGTGTTGCTGAAGAAATAAATTCCAAAGCATCCATTGCCACATGAATCAACTTGCTACCCGTAATTCCAATAATCACTAATGAAAAATACGTGCTCAAAACAATGATCAAAGAGATTCAAAGAAGCCTTGATGACTATCCTAATCAATCCTCAATGTGAAATGTATGTGATGGGGATTTCCTTATTAGTTGGTTATGGATTTTAATGGTTTAAAAATATTGAGATCACCAAGGATTTGAACCAGCTACAGTGATAATCCAATTTGACTGAATGGAAGATAAATACAAAATTATGCTCGAAGAAGTTCCTCACAGCATTTAAAACACCTTTAGCAAATTTCAATAATTCCAACTCTCTTTTGCAGTCTGACAAATCCATACAACAAACAAAGACCAGTCATAGAAAAAGGTATGTAATGTGGTTGATTTCCATCAAATAAACTTGCAATCAGAATCAATTTCCACCTAATAGACTTAAACTCACTAACCAACCATGACCATTTTGCAATGATCACCATCCACCCATCAACAACCAAGAATTTCCAGAACAGAACCAACCCATATATAAAAATCAAAACCAAAATCTCCAAAATGCTTTAAAACAATCAAAACTCGTTTAATAAGCAATCAAAACCCTGTTTTCTTCTAGCAAGATTCTTGAACTCTTAAACCTGCAAAACCATCCATTATCCATACAAATTAAAACCCAGTTCTTTAACATAGTTCAAGTCTATTATAGTTCAAAAATAATTGAAAATCAGTTATCATAGCAGGAAATCAAGAACTTCAACATTCACAAAACATACATCAAACTTAAAGCAAAAGTTGAGAGAGATTGTCTGACCTTGAAGGCTTGGAGTGAAACTCATAAAGCTTTACACTGAAAAACTAGAGCATCAAAGTCAAAGATGCATGTTCTATTGGATTAAGATTGAATGTTGAGCATTTCATTTCAAAAAAGATTGAATGTTGAAACTATAAAAGAAAGGTTTAACTTTTTAAGTTAGAATATTTGAAAAAGAAAACTCACCTGACGGCTGACATGCTCTCCTAGTCAAAGTTGTCAACTGACTAAACCGTAATTGTCGTTTCAAAAAAAAAAAAAGAAACCGCAGTTTTCATGTCTTGTGAACAAAGAAAGCTGTAAATGTATTAACAATTTATCTGAGGAAATTTTTTATTGGAAATTAAAATTTTTAATAAAAATTTTCCTAAAATATACCATAGCTTTGCCGATTAAGCTTAAAATTAATCAATATCAAGTCATGTAAAATTGTGTAAAAATATATATGGTTACTATTGTAAATTTATTTTGACATTACTCATTTTGCATTTATTTTTTTATTGATACTATTCATTTTGCATTTAATTTTTTATTTTTTATTTATGTATTTAGTGGATAATGGAAGATAGTGGATGATGATTGTTATATGTGAAAAAAAAAAATTAAAAAAAATCAAGAAAAATTGATATTTTAATTAAATTTATTGTAACATAGATAATTTGATGTCGGGAAGGTTGAAAAGTTTTCTACATCAAATTATCAATGATGTAAGCTCAATCCATATTATCTATCAAGTTTTCTTAAGTATTGATATTTTTTCTATTTTAGCATAAATACATATATATTTTTTTCTATTTGAATTACTTGAGACTTTCTAATATTAATCTTTCTTTTTTCCTCATTACAATTTACAAGGAGAGAAAGGGGATTTGAAATTGATATCTCTTGGTTGGGTTAAAAACAGAGTCATTTAAAAATTTTCATGCATCCTCTAGCTTGCAATGTTAAATTATCCACAAAACTATCCATTGATTTAGCTTTAAAGTTTTATTTCGTTTCTTACCTTGTTAAAAACCTAAAAGTGAAAGAAATTAAATTAAATCAATGATGATTTCCAAAAGAGCCATATGTAACATTAAACACTAATGGTAGCTTGTTGGGAAATCTTAGTTTAGCTGGTAGGTGGTGGGGGGGGTGGGGGGAGCGAATAAAAAAAGGGTTTTATGTAAAGATTGGTATTAAAACTAATAATATAGCTTAAATAGGGGCTATTAGATATGAATTAGCATTAGCTTGGAATATGAGTTTTGGTAGGTGGGTGTGGTTTGGGGGGGGGGGGGGGGGGGGGTGTTTGATGAATAAAAAAGGGTTTTATGTAAAGTTTGGTATTAAAACTAATAATATAGCTTAAATAGGGGCTGTTAGATATGAATTATCCTTAGCTTGGAATATGAGTTTTAAATATATTTAATCTTAATGTTGATTCAACTCTAGTTTTACAATGGTTAACAATGGATGGGGTTTATGTGCCACAAATTGTCCATTTACTTGATGATTACAAGAACCTTTTAGCTCAAGAGTGGATTGTCCATCCTCTTCACATAGAGTAGTGAGTGGGCTAGTAGCACGGGGAAGCTTGTAGCAAGACAACACTTTGGAATATACTACATGCCCAAATTTTGTGTATGACAACTACTTAAGTGATGCAATGCAACTAGGCACTCATACAAAGTGCCCTACTAATGGCTATACAAACATATTAATTATCTTTATAATTAAATCAAATTCCCCCCTTTGCATAAAAAAAAAAAAAAAAAAAGATTTCATGAAATTTTGAACATAAACTTTTCAAAGTATACAAATTCCACATAATTTTTGAAGTAAGTTTATTATCCAACCAAGGGAAATCAACATAAGAAATTCTCAAATTATAACTTTGGGTAAAATTCAATTTTAAAATCTTGATCAAGTTATACTTTTAACCCTTAATTAAAATTTGGAGTTGTTTTCACTTTGGTCCCTTGTTGATGCCTCTTTTTGACGAAAGGGCCCAATGGCAGAAGAAGCACAACAATATGAAAAAATGTGGAGAAAGAAAGCAGTAAAATAAAGACTATTGGGCCAAAATGGTAGGAATAATGGTCAATAAGCCCACTAAAATAATAAGGGACCTAAGAGAAAGCAACGGGCCGAGGAAGTCCCAAAGAATGAAGTAGTAAGACCATAGGAATTGTAAGAGATGGAAAGAAAGTAAAAATGAGCCGGGGAAGCCCAAAGAAAGGAATTAGTAAATGGGGTTGGCTAAAAGGCCAATAAGCCCAAAGATAAGGATGTGGTAATTGGACCAAGGAAGCCTAAATGATTTAGCAAAAGTTTATGGGAATGAAAGAGGTAGAAAAGGATGAAATGGGCCAAGGATGCCCAAAGAATGAAATGGGCTAAGGAAGCCCAAGGTACGGAATGGATTGACCCAGCAAGAATGCTAGGCAATAAAGACCAAAAGAAGGAATAAGGTAAGAAATTGACAATGTAGGTGCTTCAGCCTATAAGCCTAGAGGCAACAACAAGGCAAAAAGATAAGTGATATCACAGTAGAAGCAGTGTAGTGATATGGCAGGAACACCAGTCAGCCCACGGACGCAGGATAAAAAGGGACATAGGCCAAGTTAAAGAAGAGAAAGCCCATACCTAAGCAATGCTCAGTTCGAAGAAGAGATGAAATGCAAAGAATGAAAGCCCAAAGACTCATTCACGTTGCAAGAGTTAAACGAGCACTAAAGTGTGCAGCAGAATCAGACAAACCTGGAGGCAATGGTAAATGCTTGAGAGCCAGAAAAGCAATGGACTCATATGGAAGTGGAGCATGCACACAAGGCTCAGGCATCATCTACCTGTACCCAACCAATATAAGGGAGGTGGGCCACGGGTCAGAGATATGAGAGGGTGTGGTCTGACGGTGGGGAGAAGGGGGAGTCTATTTTGGAGTTCCCCTTGAAACTCTTTTGGGGGAAATGTCCTACTAGGATGACATCTCATCCAAAAGAGGTAAACATGAGGTAGAATCATTGGATGCATGCTATAGAGGTTGGTAAGGGAGAGGTTTAACCCTTATTCGGATGAGAGTGTCAAGGGGAGTAAGAGACAAAACAAAACTACTTTTGTTTGGGGATGAGGCGTGGCACGGCCAACATAATGAAGTGGTGGAAGCTAGACAGCTGGCAGACTAGTGGACAATCCTGGAAGGAGACCTACAACAGATTGAAAGTGGTTGAGGGGTAAAAATGGAAAATCTTGTCATGGTAGGCAGTATATAAAGGTCATAGACGTGCACAATGGAAGGAAAGGAAAAAATGGCAAACAAGAGATATAGAAAAACAAAGAGAAAGAAAGAAAACAGAGTAAACGAGGAAAGAAATAAAGAATACAATCAACCAAAAGTAATGGGAAAATACTAGTGATAGGAGTAAAAGCATGCATCAATAGGCTACCCACTTCTCTCCCTCTCAATAACTCACTCTCTAATGAATCAAGAATCCAAGATTAAGCCATCTAGGTCATTTTTCCAAAGTGCGTAACTTCTACGATAAGACTCCCCTCTAAGGTTATTGGAGATTGGTTCCCTTTTGAACTTGAATCTACTAAAGAGTCAAGCCCATTCTTTTAACAGACTAATCTTCTTTTCTCTTGTCTTAGTTGATTAATGACTAACTTGACATATTGCTATTAATCTTTCTTTGCTGTAATCACGTTGTGATATCTTCCTTTGTGAAGCTATTCATGTATTATTGTTCTTAGTAGAAGAAATTTTAGTTAAAAATGTTTTAGTTATCTTACTGCATTATGTTTTTCTGCTATAACATTTGTAATATTCTTTCCTGTCGTGAGTACATGATACGCTCAAGACTTCTGCCAAGGCGCGTCAGCACAAGGAGGGCCCAACTTGCGCACAAGCTGGCCTAAGGTGTGTTTCAGTTAGGCCAATCCCGACTCTCCTACCCACAATCACAGGGTCGTAGTATAGCAGGAGCAATCTAGCCCAAGACACAAAAAAGGCCCACCACATCCCTTAAATTTGATATTTTTCAATTTTGGTCCATCAAATTTGATTTAATTTCAAAATGTTTATTCTGTCCATGTTCGTATGTAATTGAGAGAGAGAGAGAGAGAGAGAGAGAGAGAGAGAGAGAGGGAGACCATTTTACTCAAAGTTGGGTCCATGGGAATTTTTTTTTATAAAAAAATTCAAATGTTGAGCAACATTGTCTTGCTAAATGGGACAAAAAAACCCTAGATTTTAAGGGGGGGGGGGGGGGGAACCCTATAGTTTTATACTTAGGACACATTATAGCCCCCACAATTTTAAGTGGGACACTTTAAGCCTCACACTTTCATAAATAAGACACTTTAAACCCCATATTTTGATTTTGATTTTTTTTTTGGGGTATATTTGTGAAACTATGAGGTTTAAAGTGACCCATTTAGAAATTTAGGGTTTAATGTTCTGAAGAATAAAATTGTAGGTTTTTTTTTTTTTTTTTTGCTAGTACGCGTTAAACTTCATGTAAGGACTTTAAAAGTAAATTTTAGATAAACTTCAGCTAAAAAAAGAAAAAAACGAGAGCCTACTAATACACTTTATATATATATATATATATATATATATATATATATATATATATATATATATATATATATATGTGGTTTCAAAAAATTTCAAAAATACCCCTAATTTAACTAGATAATCCTTATTCTTAAAAAATAAAAAATAAGGTTAAAATTGTAATTCAACAAAATTAAAAAAGAAAAAATTTAGAGAAATTTTTTTCCTAAAAATTAGCACACTTTCTACCTAAACATATCTCACGTATGTTTGATACATTTTTTTTCTAAAACCTAGCACACACTAAACCCAGCAGTTTAGTCCATTTCAAATCCTAAGTTTTAGTTTAAAAAAAATCATTTCCTGTGTAACCTTGCTAACAATAGATAAATTCAAATTGAAAAATTATATTAAATTCAAAATAAAAAAAGAGTTTCATCGTACATGCAGAGTGCGTGTGATGAGGCTAGTATATATATAAAATAATTCGACAATTATAACTTACAATAAGGATAAGATATTCAAACTCTGGACGTTTCTATTAAAAACATCATAAGGTGCCAATTGAACTGCAAAATTGTTGGCGAGAGTCTAGTAATGTTAGTTCAAAGATGTCATGAATTTGTTTTTCAAAAATTTTCCTTCCCTTTCATTTTCTCTTCTTTGTCTCTCTCTCCCTTCATTTTGTTTTATAAAAAAAAAAATATATGTTTTTGATAAAGCCAGCCCAAACCAAAAGTCATCCCAAGATTCCCAACGGACGTTACGTAGAAGGCTGGAAACCCAATAAAATAGCCATAGTGGTCCATCCCATCTCTTTATTTCTTCCACTTGAGAAAACTAACCCAAATTTTGGTATGGGTTGGTTGGTGTGCCTTAAAACATCAAGATTCTTCATCAGTTTCCTAATCTCAAAGCATATCTTGCACTTCGGCAATGTGCATTTTACACCCTCCATTACATTTACATACAAAAATACTCAACCTCAACGAAGAAAGAAGAGAATTGCGCCTTTGCCAGTTTTGCTTTTGAAAAGGTCATGTATCCATAACATACCACCCCCTTTTGTACCCACAGCATGGTATATATAGTCATTTTTCTTGCTGGAGTTTGTGATGCAATGTACAAATCTTATTCTATATAGGAAAATAAAATAAAGAATCGATATGAAAAACATTTTAGAGGAAAAAATTACCAAATGCAAAATATGGCAATCAGCATAAAAAATTACTTATCTTTTGACTATTGTGAAAGTAGTTTATTTACAAAGGAAAAAGGATTATTATATAACGAAAGAAACATCATTATTCATTACACTAGCAAAGAAAATCAATGTCAACAAAATGAAATTGATGTTAAAAAAGAGAACTCACATGCACAAATGGGCCTCATTAATTTAGAATATGCATGAGGGAGCAAGACTAGGCTGAAGAAGTACTCCTTTAATTGGGAAAGTTTGCACTTGTTTTCCCCCAATGGAACAACACCCTTCAACCCAGAACCATTCCCATTTACCCTTATCAACAACTTCCCTCCAAACTACCATTCCTGACCTAAGGTCTCTATACAAGTAAATAGCCTCATCACTACCTACACATTTTGTACTACCCCAACTTCTCTTGCTACCTAAAAATCTTATCCCAAATTCAATTGGCATCTTCTCAACTAGTCTCCAATTGTACCCTTCAACAAGCTCCCATACACAAGCCTCTCCACCACATATGCCACCAACAAGTGTTAGCACCCCATTCCTTCTCACTAGTGTGGCAAATTCAAGCTTGTCTGCCATTGGCACATTCAATTCCATCCATGTGTTAGTACCAATCTCCAACCCCATTACACTGTAAGCCCGAGCTGAGGTAATCCAATACAAGACCCCCTTAGAGTACACACTCTCATTGGGTGTCCAAACCGTCAGCCTCACAGCAAATTCAACTGGCATGGGTCCCACAATTTGCCACGTGTCTTGTCGTGAGTCGTACATCTCCAATGTGGGTTCATACAAGGCGCCGCGACGTGGCGCCACGGCCTCGGACATCCCACCTGCCACAAAAATCTTAAAGCAAGGAAATGGAACAGATTGAGTCGAATCTAGTACCATAATAACACCCACGGCTGGGTTAGTCCTTGTAATGTTCAACATAGGAAGGTGCCTAAATTGTCTAGTAAATGGGTTACAAATAGCCAATTGGAGAAATGTAGAACTCGTTGTTCTAATAAGAACAAGGCTACCAATTGGACCAACAAGCCGAACTGGGTCTGGAAGAAAGTCAAGAGAGAGAGCATGCCAATTGTTGAGAACTGGGTTGTGAAGATAACAAGATAAGAGTGTATGATTGCGCTGAATTGGCATGGCCAAGAACCATGCCAAATTATTAGAGGTTGTGCTCAAAGGGTAAGCCTTGGCACACGTGTGCCAGTGCCGGCAAGAAGAGCTGGCACGTGCCAAGGAGTCTGGGGAGAGGAGGGAGAAGATGTTGGCTAAGAGATCAGAAGGAAGGTTGCTCCACATTGTGTTTGTGTGAAGCAGATGAGTAAAGGTTTTATTTTTATTTTTGCATAAAGTAAACACATATATGTATGTATAATATATGTCAGAGGTGATGATGCAGAGTGGTCAGTTTCTTGTAGAGCAATTATTGTGGTTGAATTATTGGACGGTATCTATCTTAGCATTGAGATGTGTGACCCACATAAACTACGGAGTATATCATCTCACCGACAGCTACATGTGCGCCCCACTTTTAATTTGTTTCCTTGTACGATTTGCTTGCTTTATAAGATTATAATGGGTGGTTGTAGACATAAAGTTTTGTAGCTCATATATATATATATATATATATATATATATGTATGTATGTATGTATGTATGTATTATTTCTTATTATTGTCTCCTTTAACTATCAAATTATCTGAAAAAAAAATTGGATGACATTTGAAATAGCCCAAATGCCTAGTGAATTGTAAATTAACTACACAAACTCAGGCAAATTAGTAGAATAATATTATTTTAATAATAATTATTCAAATTGACAATTTATTAAAAGTATTTGTGAAGTTAGCTTTATTTTTGTTAGAGATATATATTAGACATATTAGCCCAATGTAATAGGCCCAAGCCCAATCCTGCTTGTACTAGTAGTCTAGGGTTTAGTCGCATATATATACTCATGTTATGGCTCATTGTAACACAGGTTGTTGTACTACACTCTTATACATAATAAAGATGTAGCCCTTAAGGGATTCCTCCGTGGATGTAGGCCGTCAAGGCTGAACCACGTAACCCTCGTGTTCACAGTGTTCCTATTCTATGCTTCCTCTTCCGCATCCACTCTAGCATACACAACATGATGTATCAATGCTAATATTTAACAATTTTTTAAGTGTTTGAAATTGAGTTTTTGAATATTATTTCACTTAAAATTCAGGTATTTGAAATTGTGTTTTGAAAGCATGATTTTAAGTGATGATACGAGCCCATTTGGTACCACAACTTAAACAATAATTTTCAATTTTTAAATAACATTACACATATTTTCACATACTTTTTTCACCCACACGTATTTCTAAAAAATATAAACAACATTACTAGAATAACATTACGGACTCGAAATCTTTTTGTTTATAAACAAGATTTAAGAGCATTAGCATTAATGGTGCTAAAAAGCCAAATTGCTAATTTTAGCAACCAACACACACAACAACATGCTAAATATATTAACGGTAGAAAAGTTAAATTTTTTAGCAACTAAACTAGAGTCAGATGGTATCGATACCAATTCACTATAGCTGCAAGGTAAAGTTGAAAATGATATATATATATATATATATATATATATATATATATATATATATATATATTTTTTATATTCTTCTTTGCTAACTTTATGCCTTCTTCTCTTTCATTCCTACTTCTCCCTTGCCATCTTCTCTCTCTCTCTCTCTCTCTCTCTCTTAACCAAGACCCATGGTTGAAGCTCATGAAAGGACCACTTTATTATTTTTTTGATTTCTTTTGTTTTATCTATGGCTAAAAATCTCTCTCTTTCCTATTTATTTGTTTGATTTTGTTAGGGATTGGAGATTAAGGCTTTGTTGGTTGTTCACTAGGAGAGAAAGAGAGAGATGACGGTGGGTTTGGATTTGTTGGTTGTTCACAGGGAGTGGGTGGCAGGGCGGTGGTGGTTGTTCACAGGGATGTGGTTAGTAAAAAAAAAAAAAAAAAAAAAAAAAAACTCGGTGTTTTTATTTTATATATATAATTTTTATTTTGAGAATCTAATTTATAAGTAGATAAAACAATTTAAAAATTAATAAAAGAGTAGTCCTTTTTTTAGGCAATATTTTAGTGGAAGTTAGAGTTGTATTTTTACCGGATTGTCCTTTAGTTTTGTTTTTATTTAAATAGAGGGGTATAAAGACATTTTTGAACTAAAAAGTAAAAAATTCAAATAAAAAAGTCTCTTAAATAGTAGTATAAATTAAACCAAAATACTAATTGATTTTTGGGTATACACGATATTCAACCCATTATCCTTTGCTTGTAGACAAAAAACTCATCTGAACTAGTTGAACTCCATATGCTGTCATTTCTGGATAACTCATTTAAAAAAATCTTGTCCGGTTGCCCCGTTTAATAAGATTCGCATGATATCATCTAAAAACCAAAATGTTAAAAAAGTGAACGTCCAAGGTCCTTTTAAGTCTTATAAATATTTTAAAAACAGGTGTACCAATCATTCTACTTTTGCCATTATCAATTCAATATCTGTATGATAGTTCCGTAGTCCAGTGGTTGAGAATTATATTAAAATTGCACGTTACAATGACAGCTTTTGATTTTTACAGAAATCGGTTTGAAAGTGAAAAATAATGATAGTTGATATTGTATAGGGTCATTCTATATAATAGGGGTCATACAGGGGCATATGATATGTATATTATTATATTAACTTTGTATAACGGGTATATATAACAAATTTTCTTTTATGAAGTGGTCCTTACAAGTGTGGGATCTATTCTCATATAAGATATTAGATGTTATATATATAATTCCGTTACACCAAATACCATCTCTACAAATTAATAAGCTTATCAGTCATAGTATTTGGAACGGGAAGCAAGGGACCCTTCCTAAGAAACACTATGGCTTATTACATGCATCTTGTCATTTCCTATATGACATTTTTTTTTTAATTTTAAAGCTCCCTTTCTTCTGAAAAAGTCATAGTAAATTCTCTAGTTAAAAACTTCTTCTTTGTTTTTCTATTTTTTATTTTTGGGGCTAACTCTAGTTAATACTTAATATAAACACAAAAGGGACAAATACTCTAAATCAAAATTACCCAAGATTGCAGATAAAGTATTTTGGTTTTGGTTCATATGCATGGCATAGTTTGTAATATACATAGAATAATTGCAGTACATATTATACATGTGTTTTATTCAATTCAAAGTCTACAAAACGTTTTCAAAATTTAGTATAGAAAATGAAAAATAAAGTAAATAGTAGTATATGTAAGGTTATATTATAATTTGAATGAAAAACTTGAGACTAAAGAATGGTTATAAAGGTTAGAGTATTTCTTTTATTATATTTAAATTTAGTAGCATTGTTATTTTATTTAAATATGGTTTTATAGGATATTAAAAACCAAATAATTAATCTGGACATCAAATAAGTAATTTAATATATATATATATATATATATATATATACACACACACTTTTACCATGATTTAATATATTTAGTATATATATTTTCTTTTTTGACCGTGTTTTAAGTGAAATAGTAGACATTATTATTTATTTTCACATATTATTATCAATTGATTATTATTATTATAGAGACACACAAAAGCATGCATGTGAGATTAAAATCGAATAATCCAAATATCCAGAATAAAATTCAATTTTATAAGAGCATTCATATCAAAAGTGTTAAAATAGCTAAAATGCTATTTTAGCACCCAAAACACTAAAAAATCTACTACATAAAAGGTGCCAAATTATAATTTTTGAACACATAGTTACTAAAACTATCATCTCTAACAGTTTATTGTAGCTAGATGGTAAATAAAAAATAAATAAATAAAAATTTATTTAAATGAGAGAGAGAGAGAGAGGTAAAAAAAAAAGAATATTTTAAAAAAGTAGTAAAACAATAGAGTATTTAATTTTGGGAGTATTGTCAAGTGGGGTATTAAAATACTACGAAGTAAATGCTAAATCTTATTTTTAAGTTGCTAAAGCATGTGAATGCTCTAATAAAATATGAAAAAGTTGATGTTAGTTATATAGAATTGTATATTATTGATTATGTGTGCTATTTTATATGACATTAGTTGTTGACAAAATAAACCATTATAATAGTATTATTAATAAGATTATTAAATTTTAGTTAAGTTTAAATACTTATAGAAAGCGTTTAATATTTTTAATTATAAAAGCTATGTAGTTTTAGAATATTTTTGTTTCATATGATGAAAAAATATATTCTATAAAAAAAAAAAAAAATCCGAATTGTAGGCATATATTACTATGGTGAATGGATTGGATAGAAAAAGCTACAAAAGATTTGACAATGAAGGTAAATTCTGTAAGTCAGTCAACACTCTAATCATTTGGTCCACTCTTTATGCAAGATGCATGGATAGAGAAAAAAAGGCCAAAATTTTTTTTAGTAGTTTAATTTTCAGTAAAAAATAAAAAATTTAGACTTGGGCTCCCCTTACTTTATAGTTTGGGTCCCCTCCAAAATCATGAATCATCAACCTAGTCCATGTAAATCTTTAAATAAAGAAATGTAAAAAAAAAAACAATAGTGTTCTGTGTATTAAGAAATAATAATCTTTTGTGTCTTTTGTTTTTATTGGTAGATGATTGCATCTTATTATATTAAAAAACAATGATTTTTTGTGTATTTTTCTTGGTTGAAAGTTTCTTAATACTATATGGAAGTGTATTTAAATTTTTTTTAATTTTTGCTTATCTCGGGCACCCTAGCTTGAAATCCTGGGTCCGTTCTTAATTAAAGAGAGAATATATTTAAGGTATGGGAAACTTCAATATTAAAAAAGTCTCAGAACTCACACACAAAGGAGGAATGTGAAATACAAAACGTCTGAAAGAAAAGAACCCAGAGAGATTGCATAGCCCACGAATAGAGATTTCAATCTACCTTGTGCTTAATTGAAACTCCTACACGAGAAAGAGACACAAATAATGCATATATATCCCAAATTTTCATCTATTGTCTTTTTTTGTTTATTTATTTATTTTAAATATTACTCGGGAACTTCTTTCATTTGAGAAGTTTAGCTCATTGCTTAAAGAGAAATGATATGTCCACAATATTTTTACAACAAATCTTAAGTAGAAGGTTGTTACTAGTTGTTATTGTTGGGGTAAAAAAGTAATCTTAGTGTTATGCTCAATTTTGAACCAATAACAACTAACCACTTGTAATTTGTTGTGAAATGTTGTAAAAATGTTGTGGACTTAGTATCTCTTTTGCCTAAATGGTTTAGGGGTTGAGCCAGCCCTGTAACAATATAGAATATAGGTTATGAATATTTCATTTTTACTAGACAAAAATTGGCTTATATCAGGGAAAAATTAATTAACAAAAGAAAGCTAGAGGAATAATTGTAACAAACAATTGGAGGAGTTGGAAATTTAAATGAAAGGGAATTTTTTTTTTCCCCCAAAAGATTAAAAAGGAAAAAAGAAAAAAAAAACCAGTCACCATGCACAAAAAAAAAAAAAAAAAAAAGACCTATTCAAAAGGTGTGAATGATAACTGATAAGTTAGGGCAATGTATTAATTTCGGTTTGGACTGCATTTCGGTTTGTCCAGTGGAAGGAAATAGTGATAACTGATAAGTTAAGGAAATGTTAGGAGATTAGGTACATTTTAATTTTTATATATCCACAAAATTTTCATAATAATTTCACAACAAATCATATGTAATAAGTTATTATTTGTTCTAATATGATCTCACTATTGAAATTATTTTTTGGTCCATCAGTAACAGCCAATAATAAATAGACAATTAGGATTTGTTACAAAATTTGTTGGGAAAATGTCAAGTTTCAAAGTCCAATTGTTTCGGAAATTACCCAATGAACCGTGTGCCAACAACAACTTCCATCACTTCTCCGGCTTCCCCGTTTGTGGGGTTTCTCTAAAATCTAAAAGCTCCATATTTCAAAAAGTTTCCTGCAAATGCAATGGCGTCTTCGAGGAAATGGGCTCGTATCATATCTCTTATTGCTTCTTGGATAAATTTCCTTTTGATTATCTTTCAAATTCCACTCTTCAGGTAAACCGCAATAGTACTTTTCGATTTTTCTTTAAATTAGCAGTATTAGATTAATGATGGAGGGATTTCAAATAACCATTAAAAAAAAAAATTCCTTGTTTCAAGATTTTATTTTATTTTTTCTCCTCTTAAGTATTTCCAATTTTCCATTGCTTATTATTATTATTATTATTTTTCATTTTGAATAAATCTATCATTTGTATGATGAAAATATAGAAACTAATTTTTCCTATTCACCAAAATTTACATATTATTTTGCTTAATGAAATTTTATCTATCGGTTTTCCTTTCATAATTCTCAATTTTTTCTAGTAAGTTGTGATCACTTCGAAAAGAAAAGAAAGAGAAAAATTTTCTGGTATATATATACGAAAATTAATCTAGTAAATGCGCTTCTATTTTATCTTATTTTTTATTAAAAAAAAAAAATTGCCCATTTGGTAATGTGGTTTCAAACCCATTTTTCAAAATACATAATTTTTAAATTTCACTTATTTTTTTTAGGTATATCTTTTTCAAACAATCATATTTTCAAAAAAATTGAAAAAAAAAACTGAAGTAAATGCTCCCTATGTAAGGTACCAAAGTGAAAAAAATGAACTAACAACTAATATATTCTTCTGTTTGACATACAGGATCCCATGTAGAAGTGGAATATGTAGGACACCTATACAAGTGACATGTTCACAATTGATTGCAAGTGAACTCTTTCCTACAATTGTGGTGAAGGCTCTACTATATCCAGGGGCAATTGCAAATGCTTTGTTTAAGAACAAAACCATCCCAAGCTATAACAACTTGCTCGAGTTATATAATATGACCAATATGAAGGCAGCTCTTGCGACATCTGATCTCCATCGCATAGAGGTTAGTATATTCAAACTACTCTTTCATGACTAGCCATCCTTTGAAAGGGAAAGTGTGAGGATCAGTCTAAACAACGTGGAGAAGAGTATATAGAGGGATTGTGTTTGTTACAAGCAAACAGTTTTATACAGAAATTATGTAAAGTGAAATGCGATACTTTATGTGAATTGCAAAATTCCACGAGTCATTGAGTTTTTGAACGCAAGTTGCACTCAAAGTCATTTGGCAAAGGGCTCGTTTGCTTGGGTGTCACACATCGTTGCTCCCCAAACTCCGCACCTCTCAAGGGTCGTGGGGCATCCACGGGGCAGAAGTTGGCAACAAGTATTTCCCTATATAAAAAAGAGGATTTAAAAAAAAAAAAAAAAATAGAAGTTGGATAGATCTAGAAAAGAGGATTTGATATAAAGGAAAAAAAAAAAAAAAAAAGAGGTAAAATTACATTTCAAATCATATACTTGAAATCTTGAGCTGAAAAAAATAGTCTAAAAAAGTAAAGAGAGTAAAAAAGTAGTAGTTATCTCATGAATTCAAAAGTAATAAATTAAAACTCAATTTCAAAAAGTAACAAATTAAATTTTTATTTTATATTAAATTTTAAACCTAATGCCAAGATTTTTTTTGTAATTTTTTTTTTCAAAAATTAGTGTTTAATTTATTAGTTTTGAAATTATAGAATTTAATATGTTATTTTTTGAAACTTTAGGATTTAATTTGGTATGTTTTGAAACTTAAGGTTTTAATATTTTACTGTCCTAAACTATAAGATTTAAAATGCATTTTACCTAAGAGTTTATTTCCATGTCAACTTTCAATATTCGAGGCATATACATTTCGTTAGTCATATTTATTTAACCATATGTGAAAAAATAGATGTTAAAATGTCAATTTGTTTTTGGGATTCTTACAATACTACCATTTAATATATATATATATATATATGTGTGTGTGTGTGTGTGTGTGTGTATTAAAGGAAGTGGAGTCTCAGTCTTTAGCGTGACAATTCCAGCTTCTTCTTATAAGATATCTCAAAAACTCCACAAAATAGTAGTGTGGTAGATTGAATCTAAGATCTTCAGATTTGTGTCATGTCCCAAATCAATGAGCCCACCACCTAAGTACCTTCGTGAACGTTTACAATATCACCGCCGGACTTTCACTTGTGTGTGGTTCGTCGATTCTTTATCTGAATTGTACAAATTAGAAAACTACAATTTCCTTACTTTGGCTTGCACCAGCTTCTTGCAGGGAGTTACTTATCGGTTACAGGAGCAATTTTAGGTCTCATAAAACCACGAAGGTTGAGCCTCTTCGGAACACTTCTTATTCTATGGGGCCTTGTTAGGGAAGCCATTATGAGAAAATCTGCTGACAGATATCTTATGGAAGCCATTTATATCTACCCAACAATGCTGATAGCTGTGGTTTTTGCCTTCTTGTCTATAAGAAAGGATGTTAGAAAGATAGTTCGAAGCTACAAAGATAAGAGACATGCAAATCATTCATGCAGCCATTTAAAAGCAAAACAGGTATGAACCATTGTGTTAAAGAAAGTAACTTTTCATTTTTCCAAAAAAGAGAGACTAAACGGTAGTTTAAATGATTCATGTATATGTGGGAGACAAAATTTGTCTTGTAGCAGCAAAATAGAGATGATTTTTCATTTTTTTATATGTT
Organism: Quercus agrifolia; assembly: GCA_029955455.1. NCBI lineage: Eukaryota > Viridiplantae > Streptophyta > Magnoliopsida > Fagales > Fagaceae > Quercus > Quercus agrifolia. The sequence continues at coordinate 23,203,452 of JARQAD010000002.1, read as the reverse complement.
TTGAACAAAAAAAAGAGATTATTTTATGAACAAAGTTTAGTTACAAAATTGGTTGTAGTTTAAGTCTATAAACTCATTCAATAAAATAAATATTACAACATATTTTGAAAACTAACCATTGAATTATATGTACTTTAAGCTCTTAATACACATGTTAAATTTTGTGTCAATTGGATATTATTTACTATATAATTTATAAGCTTATATTTTATGCATAATTTTAAATTACAAAATCTTGCAATTTAAAAAAATTATTGATGACATAACTATTGATATTTAATTTTCTTGAAATTTTACAAGTTTGGAGGATATAAGAAGAAAATATAATCCAATGGTAGATTTGTTAAAATTCACCTTCAATAAAAAGATTTTAAGTAAGTTTGTAGGCTAAGACTACAACTAATTTTGTAGCTAAATTTTGTCCTTATTTTATTTTATTGTTTATCCCTTTCGAAGAGTATTGTGAATAAAGAAATAGAGGAACTTATTATGAGCTGTAGATTCCTGTTATGTAGTTGTTTCCACTTACACACTTTTCTCATGGAGGGGACAAAATTGGCTTCTGCCATTTTCGAGCAAAATAAATAACATTCTACCCCCTTTCCTAAACTAATTAGGAAAATGCCATCTTTTGAAACTTGACTTTCTCAAAATTGAGTTAAGTTCTATAGTGACATTTGTAAGGACCTATAGTGGCGTTTTTAAGAACCTATAGTTGCGTTTTTTAATTCAAGCTCCATGAAATCGAATTATAGGTAAAAAAATTGCATGTAACTCGACTTCATGGAAATCGAGTTACAAAACGCCATTATAAGTCATAAAAATGTCACTATAGGCTCCTTAAAACGCCACTATAGGGCTCAAATTTATTTTTAGTTTATTTTTTTTAACTTGGTTTTGAGAAAGTAGAGTTTCAAAAGAGGGGCATTTCTCTAATTAGTTTAGAAAATGGGATAAAATGCTATTTATTTTTCCCGAAAAGGGCAGAGGCCAATTTTGTCCCTCATGGAGGTAATTTTACTTTTCAAAATTCCTTAAAAAAAAAAAAAAAAGGCCCAAAATTAGTCTATTTTCAACTAATTCTAACTTACTCCCCTTCACTCTTTCTCCTTTTCCCCCTTAATCCAAACAGGTTATAAATTCTAATTTTGACTTTTGACTTTGGTTTGAGGGTTTTTTTTTTTTTTTTTTTTTTTTTTTTTTTTTTTTAATTTATAATTTATAAGATTTGAGGTTTTTTTTACTCAAGTGTGAAAGGTGAGTATTTTCATTATAAAAGAAGTAATTCAATATTCATTATTCACTGTTGAATACATATGGAAGTTTCATATCTCATTTCTCACTTAACAATGGAACTTGTTACTTTTTTGGGATCCACAAATCAAATAATATTTTTGTTCACTTTTTTGGAATCCACAAATCAAATGATATTCTTTTTCCAAATTTGGCCTCTTCTTCACCCTCTGAATTAAACATTTTCTTGCCATAATGGTTTAGTTCTTCCTATAATTATTAATGATAAAAGTTGGATCCTAGATATAGAAAATTAAGAAGGTAGATTCCCTTCTCCATTAAAAAAAATATGATATTATCGAGGATATAACACTTAAATAGAGAATTAAGCAAATTTTGCCTATTGTAAAGGCAATCAAGAAAGCTGTGTAAGTGAATATATAACCTTAAAAAAAAGGGGCTAATCCAACCAATCTTGCTTGCACAATAGAAAGAACCACTGGTTTATCTTGATATATATAGGGGTGGAGGTAGAAATTTTTGTTTGGGAGACCAAATTATGGTACTAATACATTAATCAATAGCCAAGATAAACCTTCACACACATGCGCAAACACATAGACACATATATAAGTCTTAATATTTTGATACTAGAGTAGGTCATAATTTATAAATATACAAAACTATCAACTTTGACATATGCATATTCGCGAGACAACTTTTTATGAGAACTTATCATCTTTTAAATTTCAGTGAGTATACAAAAATTGTTTAGTTTGATATTGTACATGGACAAAAATTGAATTTGAGAAAACAAAAACTACTTTGTCTCTATAACTACTAGACTAATTGAAAAATTATATTATTTTTTAAGTGCATCATTAGACTTGTTGATATCGTATTTTGTTTGCCTTGTTTTGCATACCATTTTTTTTTTCACAAAAATTACTATTTTGATCCAGGGTTCATTGGAATGTTTAAAATTTTGTAATTTATCTCGGTCAAATGGCAAATTATCCAATTTTCCATGTTTAAGGTTAAAATAACTAAAATGCCCATGTTCTTTGTTGAGGTACAAATTTTCGGGCCTTAATTTCATTAGCCCACTCACAAAAATACCTATATGAGCTCATACATTATTCTAGGCCAACATAAATATTTCTCACACATTATTCAAATATTCTCCATGATATTGGGCTCCCACTAATTTTTCCTATATAAAATCCACATAAATATTTCCCATATATATTACCCAAACATTCTCCATGTTATGGGGCCTTCGCAAATGCTCCTTACACAAGCCCATAAATTGCCATGGGCTTTCTCATAAATACTACCTATTATAGCCTACATATTATCCAGCTTGGGTTTTTACAAAAATACTCATCATATTACTACCAAAATTGGGTCACAAAATTACATTATCCTCACACAAAGCCCAACATCATTCGGCTTGTGGGAAAAACCCAAAGAAAGCCCAAAATTCCAAAAGTCCCACTACGATGTGGCTAATTCCAAACCCCACTACATTGCGGCACTATTTACAAAGCCCGTTGCTACATGGCAATACTTTACAAAATCTCAAAATCATTTCTACAAAGCCCAAATTCCTATTTGGCATCTATTTTCACAAAGCCCAAATTCCTATTTGGCATCTATTTTCGCAAAGCCCAAATTCTAATTTGGCACTACTTTATAAAGCCCAAATATTATTTTGGCAACTATCTTTACACTCTTTCATAAAGCCCAAATACTAATTTGGCAATTATCTCTACACTATTTCACAAAGTCCAAATAATAATTTGGCACTATTCTACAAAGCCCAAATACTAATTTGGCATTTATTTCACAAAGCCCAAATAATAATTTGGCAACTATTTTTCTTAAAGCCCAAATGATTAATTTGGCACAATTCTACAAAATCTAAATATTATCTTAGCAACTATTTCACAAAACCCAAATAATAATTTGGCACTTATTCCCTTAAGCCCAAATACTAATTTGGCACTATTCTACAAAGCCCAAATACTAATTTGGCATTTATTTCACAAAGCCCAAATAATAATTTGGCAACTATTTTTCTTAAAGCCCAAATGATTAATTTGGAACAATTCTACAAAATCTAAATATTATCTTAGCAACTATTTTACAAAGCCCAAAATACCATTTTGGCAAGCACTTACAAAACTCAAATATTATTGACACTTGCTAATTCCCCCTCTCATGGGAAAATATGATTATTCAAGAAATATCTCTTTCACAAAGCTTTATGGAAACTATGACTATTATTGCCATAAGCAACTAACTATAAAGCCCATGAGTATAACCCATGGCAAAGCTACTCATCTTGTAGGATTAAAACCAAGCCCAAGCAAGCTTATCAACAAAGCCCAACTGGGTCTGGCCGGCCCACACACACAAATCCAGCAGATTGGAAAACACGTGAACTACTCAGCTGAATTTCAGCAAAAAGGGAACAGTTGGAGCTCCCTCCCATCAAGCCACAACTTGTCTAATCTGATCAGAACATGGACACGTGTCCAATAGGGGAAGAATCCTTTCTCTAAAAGCTGAAGTCTCATCAGTTCTCAAGTGACATAAAGCTAAAGATGATGTGACAGAAAGCTAGGAAAGCTGAAAAGGCTTCTGCCAGCTGTTGTTTCTTTCTTCTTCAGCACACATAGCCAAGAAACTAAAGCTGCCATTACCAAACCAATAAAGCTCATGAAACGACACAAAAATCAGTTCATTTTCATACCAAAAATATGTATTTTCAGGTTCATGAACCAAGCACATGAACCCCAAATATGGATGGTACCAACGATAAGAAAGAAGAAGAAGAGGAATCACTTGATGGACCCTTTTTCTCCTAACTACAAGATGTTCTGCTATCAAGGCTGAAAAACAGGAAACCTGTCTACCCTTGTTCTTGTTGATTTGCTTGATCAATCTTGGGTCGCTTTCACACCTGTGCACACATGATATATGTTGCTAGGTGAAACCCAAACTTTGCCGCACCAAAAATCTGATACGATCTACACTTGCTTTAGGTCTTGGCTGGAGGAGAAGGGTCTTCTTTCTTGCTCGGTTGAAATGTAGGAACATCTTTGGCCTCTGCTTCCTTCACCTTAATTGCGTCATCCTGGATCTTGGCGGCATCCTTGGTTTTTGAGAAGGGCTTGGTTTCCTTGCCCTGGCCTCTAATCCTTGGCCATCTCATTCCCTAGGCTTTGATCACCATCTTGGCAGGGTCCTTGGGAAGGCCTGAAGGGTTGAGAACTTAAGATTTTTGGAGAGCTCAAGGATCTGCAAAGTGAGGAAGAACGATTCCCTTGGGGCACCTTATATAGAAGGTGAAATCTAGTGGGAGTTAATCCGCTCGAAATTCAAAGAAAGAGTTACAAGCAGGACAAATCCCGCTCAATTTCTAACGAAATCCTCAACCGTTGGAGCCACACGAATTTAATGAAGGCGCGCCTCGTATACCGAAACATCAGGAACGCGACTTGGATAGTTAAAAAGACACCTTCCAGTCAGAAGTGGTGTAAAATGGGCGCGAAGGGGCTACTATCACATCGAAATCCTCCTTTCCTCCCATGAAGTAGGAAAGAAGAATCTCAAGAGGCTATTGTGGGGGTGAAAGGCCCAGAGAAACCTGGGAGCTACGCTTGTAACAAAGTTTTAAGAACAATATTTAAGAATCAATCTCCTCGGATAAAATCCAAGGACGTTTTTCCCTAGTAAACTTTTGTTATCTTTCTTTCTTTATCATTAAAATCCATTGGTCAATCATCTAATTCGCAAAAGCCCAGGTTTCCAACCCATTCTCTACAAATTTATTGTTTGGACCTTTTTGGGCTTAAGTCCATATCTCTGTTATGCTAGAAGCCCAAATTATGACCTTACAATGAATAAAATCCATTGATTTTAATTTCATTATAACCATGGAACCCCTTTTCTTAAAACCCTTTTTTAAGTGGTTTGAAACTAAATCTTGAATATGTTCTTTCAAAGGCATGAGAATCATTTTTCCTAAAAGCAAGTTTTCAAAATGGTTTTTGAACCTTAAAATTTTGTTTCTTTAAAGGCCCGTAAAATTCCTTTTTTTGTTCTTACTTTCTCAAAACTCTTATTTTTTTTAAAATTGTTGCCTCTTTATGTATTCTCATCAAAACCCTTTTTATATACAAAAATCAAGAGAAGCCTCATTTTAAGCAAATTCTTTTCCCAAAATTCAATCCTTGTTTTAAAGAAAACCTTTTCCCCCAAAAGTCTTGAGGTTTTCTAAAGGAAAATGGTAATCTTTTCAATTGAAGATAAAAAAAGTCTTTTTTTGCACAAGTTTACTTTTAAATCTTTCCTTTTAAAATGACATCATTTTTATGAGGTTTGTATCTATGGTTCACCTCCATTGAACCATTAGATTCCCCTCAAGCCAACACCCTCCCCCTTCCTTTACACTAAACATTTTTAGTTTATTGTGTTTATGCATAAGATTGAAACTTGGAGAATAGAACGAGTTTAAATGGAAAATGTGACATTTTTTCCTCCTCTCTTTTTCTATTTTATATTGTACTTATTCACATACTAGATACATAATAAATAAATACGCATATATGCTAGCTATATATAAGAGGAATTTGTTTGTAATTAGTTGTATTAATTGCAATGGCTAGGTTCAATTATAACTAAGCTCTCACTCTCTAATGATTTCAGTCTTTGTTAATAAAATACAAAATAGAGCATTTTTATTGTAATTCATAATGGGAGAAAGATTATTAGTTTTCAGTTTTCTCTCCAATTCCTCGATTCTCTATTTTTCCTTTCCCACATGGTATCAGAACCATAGAAGCACATATATGGCTTCCTCAACCTCTACATCTTTAACCTCTTTGATTAAAAACAATTCTCAGTATCCTAACCTACAAAATCTGATAATCCTTCTATCAAGCATCTCAAATTTGATTTTAGTCAAGCCAGACAGTACTAATTATATGGCCTAGAAAAATCAAATTACCTCCATTCTTGAAGCCTATTATCTTCTTGAATGGTTCGAATGTTTGTACAAGATCAATCAAGTTTTGTAACTACAATAATAAATCCTTAATACACACAATGGATGGCTTAGGTCACTCTAGCTCCTTCATCACTATCAATGGTGAGAGAGTTAAAGTCTGCATGTGCAGTTTGGGGAACCCTAGAGAGAAGGTTCACAATTATCAATCAATCTAGTATTCTTGCACTGAAAATGGAATTTCATGCAATAACAAAGAACAATGATTCAATTGAAGTGTTCATGAATTGAATCAAAGATAGTAGAGATAAATTGGCTGAAATTGATGTTCACATTGACGATGAAGAATTTCTTGGTGTGGTTCTAAAAGGCTTACCTAATGAGTTTCACTCTTCTATAACCACGTTTTTAAAATGCGGCTATAGGTAAAAAAAACGTGGCTATAGCCTGATTTGGCCTATAGCCGCGTTTTTTTAGGCCGCATTTTCAAATATGGCCTAAACCCCGTGACTATAGGCTTGAGGGGTCTATGGCCACACTTTTTCAAATGCAGCCTTAGACCAGGACCTATGGCCTCATTTAAAACGTGGCCTAAGGCAAAAGCTATAGCCGCGTTTGAAAAAGTGCGGCCATACGACCCTTGTAGATAGCTCCGAAGACATATTGGATCATTTCTTGTTTTGATTGCAGCACGAATAGATCTATTCGTGCTGCAATCAAAACAAGAAATGATCCAATTTCATTTGATGAATTGAGTGACTTTAGAGGAAACTTCTATGAAATTCGCAGTTGAGCACAACAAAGAAGCATGACAATGCTACCTCAAATTCCTCTCTTTCTCAATATAATTCTGAAGGAAATCAAGGGAGAGGGAGGAACAATGATTTACAAGGAAGAGGTGTAAGTTGTAACACTCACACTCTCTATTGATTTCAGTCTATTATATGAGTATAAAACTGTGTAGCTCTATCATAATTTATAGTGTTAGAATGATTAGTTTTGGTTCAAGGGTCGAAGCATTATGTCTTCTATGAGTTGTTAAGACACTTTTCAAATATAATACTTAAAGTAGTCGTAGATCCATGCGTTGCGTGAGAATATATAATTATTTTGTAATATTTTGTATGTGTCATTTATTCTCTAAAATTTATATATATATATATATATATATATATATATATATATTAAAAAGAAACATGAGTATGTTTGATTAATATTATTCTTTTTGGAAGTGGTCTATATTCTAATATTCTTCAAACTTTTGGTATAGTGTGCTATGTTTTCCTCTTTTTTTAAATACATCTAAACTTTTTTAAGTTTCAAATTAATTATTCAAATTTCCCATTCTCTTACTTATAAAAAAAAATTCTTATCTTCTTGAATAATTGAAAGACACATTCAAAGATATGTAGATTTTATTTTGATACAAACTCTAATTCTCACTTATAAAATATCTAAAAATTAACTAAAAAATGTATAGTGTAAACATCAAATTGTCCGAGTTATGCTACATAGTACATAATAGAATAATATTATACTCACATTATATACTATATAATGTCACAAGATATCATCTTTAAATTAAAGAGAAGAAAATAAAAAAGATAATAAATTAAAACACAACCAAATTGCATCAACCCAAAGTAGAGTTCAACACAAAAATTCATGAACCTAAAGCAAAGATGCAATCAAGAATTAAGAATCTACAGAGACAGAGAGAGAGAGAGAGAGAGAGAGAGAGAGAGAGAGAGAGAGAGAGAGATTTTACCTTTTTGTGTGGGCAAAATATGGATTGAATGAAAATGAAAATGAAAATAGAAAATTTTTAGAAGAAGCACAGGTGAAAGAATAAGGAGATAAAATAGAGAAGAGTAGGGAGGGATGGTGGAAGGAAAGAAAGACAACACAAAAATAAAACTCACACACTGTTTCTAAACCCCAACTCCCCCCCCCCCCCCCCAAAAAAAAAAAAAAACCATAAGCCCTAGTAATAAACTTGTTATTACAGGGAACAAAAAACTGCCTTCCTTAGAAGGTACTTCAATTCTACAGTCACATGGAAAGAAGGAGAGAAAACCTAGCTTCCTAGCCAACAGAGAAACCTTAAAAAAAACCATAACTTAAAAATGCTAACTATTCTTTTTTATTTTGAGAAAAAAAAAATGCTAACGATTCAAACACCAAAACTGGAAACATATTTTGGGTATTTGGGAGAAAAACTTTGTTCTTTCAAGATGAACAAAGTTTTTGTCCAAAATTAGTTTGGAGAGAAACCCTACAACCTCCTCATATATCTTTATATTGAGTGTAAATTTTGAAAATTTAACCGTTGAATTGCATGTTCTTATTATATCCTTCATACTTACAAAATTTCAAGTATATCAATGATAAATTTCTATATCATTAAACAAATGTTAAAATTTCAAGTTTTTATGATCTAAAATTGTGTATAAAAAATAAGTTAATTGATCATATAGTAAATAACATCCAAATTGAATGAAATTTGATAAGCATGTTAAGAACATAAGGAACATGAAATTCAACGGTTCCAAAAAAGCACAACATTTTTGTAAATAAAGCCACCGACCCAATAATCATATCTCTCACTCTCTCTCTTTCCATGTGGTGTAACTTTTTAATCCACCTACAGTAGTGGACCAGTGGTAGAAAAATAGAGAGAACCATGAGAACCACTGACTCAGAGCCCCATCTTTATCTTCCTCTAAGTTTTCTTAATTTAAAGATTTTATATTTTTGTATTTTATAATTATGCATAAAAAATGAATTTATAAATGAGATAACTAATAAAATTTCACTATTTTGTAAAAAATACATCTTAAAGAAGATATATAACAAATAATCCACGATAGGATTTTCAACTAATTAATAGAGATTCTAAAAAATTATATACCATGTATAAAATAAGGTTTTGACCAAAAAAAATTTGTTCTTTTTTTACCTACAATCGGTCCATTTGATGAATGATTTTTTTTGGCGAAACTACAGTTTTGGTCCCTAAAATTTACCCTATGAGCGTAGTTGGTCCATTAAGTTTTAAGTGGGTACTTTTAGTCCCTCAAGTTTAAACAAATAAGCATTATTAGTCATTTTGTTAATTGCAGTTATTGTTAATACCTACATGGCTAACTGAGCAGTGATGTGGTGTCTCTTTTTATTAGAAATTTACAAAACTCAAATGACACATCATAAACCCATAATCCAACACCTGAACAAATCCCGAACGGGTTACTCAAATCAAATCTCCCAAATCACCTATGAGATCTACAATTAAAGAATGTCACTGTTCACCATCACTCTTCAACGCTTTAAAATCACTCTGTTAGTTGTTGTTATGCATTTTTTAATCTTTGTATTGCTTTTCATGTGATTTGCAGATCCTTATTTTTTTTTTTCTTCTTTCCTTGCCTTGGCCATTTTTGTCTTCAAGACTATAAGTGTATACTTCTTTTCAATTCTTTAATACAATTCTATCTTTTATCTCAACAAAAAAAAAAAAAAAAAGGGAGAATCACAATCTAGAATGAACAAACCACCAAAACAATAAAATGCTAAAACACAATTATGAAAAAAATGCCTACAATATAACATGCACAGTTTCAGAGAATTGGCTAAACGATGGTTCAACCGTTCAAGCATAAACACAAATAGATAGTGTGCATAACAATAACAAGAAATCTATTTCGAAGGACTGTGACTACGGAGAGAGAAAAAAGAACAATACTTGAGGCATTGTATGGAGAGGTGAGGAGAAGCCGTGAGGCACTAGTGGTTGTGCAAGCATGATGAGTAGTGGCTGTGGCAGACAACATTGGAAGAGCTAGAGCCAAACTAATAATATTCAATATATAATATTCACTTTTAATAATATCTCTTTGTTATCAAACTAATAAACCAATTAATTTTTGAAATAGAAAATAATTGAATTTCATATTTTTTATTCAATTATCCTAGGAATGATCAGGCAAAACAAAATCCTTAAAAATCGTATTCTATGTTTTTATTTTGCTAATAAAGTCGTGTTCTACGTTTTCAATTGGTCAGTGGTTGTTACCTCTTATTTATCTACCTCGCGCATTGTTATTTGCATGGATTATAGAGCAAAGATGGAGTTTGTAGCTGGCGATTATGCTTTCTAGTCTGAGATGTAGACTGAGAGAGAATCCATGGACTTGCTTTGCTAGAACAAGATGTGTTTTGACAAGTGACAACCCAATAAAGGGTTTACAATTTTGGTTGTGGGTTTTTGTTCTTGGGACCCAGATGAAAATTTGGGGTTTTTTCTTTGAGCTCAACTTTTACTAGTTTTGGGAGCTGGGTTTTAGCTGTGGAAGGTGGAACTTCTTTTATTTTTTAAAAAAAATCAGAACTCATTGCTTGGGTTTTAGTCGTGAGGAGCTGATATGGAAGTTTTGAACGTAAGTTATTTTTCATTTTCATTGGCAGTAAAATTTAGAAAATCAAACTTAATTATTAGCCTTAAATGGTTGGCATAGTAGAGGTTTGATGGAAGCTTGATAATGTCTTTCCTTACTTTGCATTATACATCCCATTTATTGTGTCATGTAGATATACAAAGACACCTGTATAAGACTCGGTTGAATCCAGTTCTAGCTATACCTCCATCTTCAATTCTCTTACACACCAATGAAAGTGAGAAATTTCCTGAATCCAAGAAGGGTTCTGGTTCAAGTACACCTTATAGAAGTGTTGATTTTGCTGGTTCTGTAGTCAGTCAAGTGAATACAGTCGGTATCATTGGAGGGGTGTCTTGTGGATTCTACACTGAATTTTTTGAGAAAACTAGTCAAGTGGAGCTCAAAGGATGGAGAAAGTTGTGTTCCTTTTGTGCTTTGCTCGATCCTGTGTTGAATAAAGAGGTTTTTTCACATGAGAGAAGTTTTTTTCCTTCCCTTAGCTGTAAAAGCGATTGTACTCAATTAGATCCTACTCCAATTGTGAAGAGTTTGCAGAGTAAGGGGGCTTTTCTTGAGAATTCAGGAGCTCGTTGCATAGTGATGCCTTGTAACGTTTTGCATTCATGGCATGATGAAGTTTCAAAGGGATGTTCTGTTCCTTTCCTCCATATGCGTGAGTCTGTTGCCAGGGAGCTTAAGGAAGCAAAGTTGAAGCCTCCAGAAGCTGGGAGTCTGTTGCGGATAGGAGTGCTTGCCACTGATGCAACTTTAAAAGCAGGATTTTATCAGGAGAAACTACAGAATGAGGTAAATTTTTTCTTCAGCTTGTGTCTGTTGTTGTTTCACTCTTCCTTGCTCTGCAATATCTGTTGGGGGCATGTTTATTGCATTCTGGTATTAGGGGACAATAGTGTTGTAAATATAGATTGATACATTTTAGGCAAAAGAAGTATTTTATGGACATTGGAGTACTCGGTGGATAGTTTCATTGACTTGCTTCAAATGATCTTGCTTGTATGGAATCAATATAAGCTTTAAAGGTAGAACACTAGGCAAGAAGAATCTGTATTTCCATTGCCACCAGTTTCAGAGTCTGAAAGTGGTTATGCCTTACAATCTGGATCCTTTTGTCCTTTTATGTTGTGGCCCTTGAGCCTTGAAGAGTAATTTAAGTCTCGTAAAATTTATGTTGTAGTAAATTCTTCATACTAGATTATTTTACTAACATTGTTGGATGGTTGAAAAACAACTTGGAAAGGAGGGAGGAGTGTATATTATTTCTCAAATTTATTGTCAGCTATCTTTGCTTCTCTATATAAGAAAAAGATAAAAGTCTACTGGCTTAAGCTTAACGCAATATTTTGGTAGACTGTATTGCACTGTTTTAAAAACCGGACCGGACCGGCCGGTCCGACCGGTTCAACCGGGAACCGGTAGCCAGTCCGGTCCGGTTAATACTCCCAAAACCGGTCAACAACCGGTCAAAAACCGGAAAACCGGTCAAAAACCGGGCAAAAACCGGGGTTGAACCGGAAATTAAAAAAAAAACGGTTTGATGTCCGGTTCGGTTTTTAAAACCATGCTGTATTGTCTCGTGCTTTTGCTTTCAAAAAGGTAACTGGTGATAGAATTCTCTCTCTCCTAGTTGTATACAGGAGTAGTGGTTCAGTGGATTGTATATAGTTTAGGATAGGAATGTAAACCTGGTCTGTTATGACAGATTGTGTTGGAGTGGGTGTTATTAAGAAACTTACTTTGTTCTATATATGAATTTCTGTTTTAAGATTCTCTTTTTCCTTTTCCTTTTATTTCATTTTTTAGGGCTTTAACCTATTAGTTACTTACTGTGTACTTGGTGCCTAGTTCAAATAAATGCTATTACTAAACAAAAGAAGTATGTACCATTCTCCTCGTTCTGTAAGTTCTATTTATGGTCTAGTTTGTTGAACCACAGTATCATCCCCTTAAGGAAATGTCTTATTAGAGCAACTTATTGTGGTACATCCGTATGAAGAACAGAAAACTCATTGATCTAAACAGAAATGGCACATTCAATGAGCTCTAGCTCAACTGGCACCTCCTCCCCTTGCAAGTACTAGGTGGGCCTAGAAAGCATGAACACTTTACTTGGGTTGCCGTACCTGTGTCGTAACAGTGTCCTATCTGCCATATATGTTATAATTTTTTAAAAAATTGCTCTTGTTGCTGTATCATACACATGTCTGTGTCCATATCCATGCATCATAGGTGGAGGGTGAGGTTGTGGGTTCAACACCCACTAGGTGTGTGGGTGTAACTTACCAATCACAAAATAAAAATAAATAAATAAAAATCATAAATCTAAAAGAAGGTTTCTGCTTCTTTGGGGGTCTAAGAGAAGTAATTGGTATGCAGTCTTACCCCAATTTAGGAGAGGCTAAATCTTAGACATGAACACACAAGTTATCACTTAGGTGAAGGGCACTACTAATGGCCCTACTAAATCTTCCAATTAAGTTTTTTTCATGTTGCCTCGTTTGTGCAATGATCACATATCAAAGAAAGTCCCCACCATAGCAAGGACATTAGAATCGTACATAACAAAGACATTATGCTCTTATTTACTTTGGAAATGATGTGCCAATCTTTTAGTAGAAATTAAAATGCGTCCATTTTATTAACCACAACATTTAAAATGAGCCATTGTTTGCCATGTACAGACTTGACGTACATTTAGCTTTTCAATAATACTCATCACATTCACCTGCTTGCTGGCAATGACTATATTTTTTATATCCTCAATCTAGATGACTGATCCCTTTTCTTAAAGCTGTGGGAAACAGAATGAATTCGCTGAAATGATTCAATTTCTATGACGTGTCCAAGCTTGCCAAGGGTCACAGTTTACATAATGTTTCTATGGTTTTTATTTCAATTTTAATAAAATTTTCCAATGTAATCTTGGAAATTTTTATGAAAGAACGAATGTAATCTGGCATATCTATTGAAATGTCAACAAGACTAGTACAAGGGAAAACCATAGAAATTGAGCATAAGATGGTTTTTTGTACTGGGAACATGAAAGTAATGATTTTGAATTTTAAATAGGGGGTGAGGGTCAAGAGTTGTGCTAGCAGTAAAAAAATGAAATGTTAATTAAAGAGGTGACAAGGAGAATAATTTTGGATAGAATAGAATACTGGTGGCTTATCCTGATTTAGTCTATTGAAGATCCATAGTTGACCACAAAATTTTGGGATCACAGTTTTGTTGTTGTCATTGTTGGGAGAGGTGAGACTTCTTCCTTAAGTAGGGGTCTTTAGAGTCTCCATGGGAGGAAAAGAAGATGGTTTTGTGAATTTGTGGTTGGTGAAACACAGTACTATTCCCTAATATAGAAAGCTTTGAAGACTATATTCCATCCTCTGGAAGCCTGGAAAATGATTGTAGTAAACAAAAATAAATTCAAATTAAGTGTGGCATAGATTGGACCAACAATTTTAAATTTTAAGGTTTATCCAAACAGATCCAGGCCATCACAAGAGAACACACTAATAAGTCTTTCCAAAGTGAGAGGATAAAAGCTGCACTTCGGAAAGATTTAGTGTGCTCTCTTGTGATGGCCTGGCTTAAAGAATATGATACATCAGTGTAAAGAGTAAATGGGATCTATGAGGTTGGTTATGGTAAGGTCTGGCTGAAAAGTTCTCTTGCCACTTATCTTAGCATGGATCTAGGAAGCACAAATGCAGCATTTAGGCTGCCATGTCCAAGCCGTTTTTTGTTTTTTTAAATGGCCCAATACAGCTGGGATATGGCCCAAAACACTTACTCACTTCAGCCACTCCGACCTCTCTCACTCTATCTCCACGCTGTGGATTATCCCAGTTTCTGGAGTATATAATTCGATACTTATTATAAAATAACTTTTTGATAAGTAACAAATCTTATTCATCAGCAAAATCTAACCAAGTGCACAGGGTACTAGAATCTTCCTATCATACTGTTTGCTAATTTGCCTGACAATGACTCCGCCCCTCGTTTTTGTTTTTTGATTGTGGGGAAGGATGTTTACATTTTTTTTTTCTTTTTGGCTGGGCAGTGGGCACCATTCTGCTCTACAGTTTTTTTTTTGGCTTGATCATTCTGTTCACTTTAAGAACATTCTTTGTCATATTTTGCATATGAGCAGGAAAACCTACATTTTACTTAAAAAGTTGACTTCATTGCCATTTCATTATGATTTATTCCTTTTATGAACAACCTTTTGAATTCCATATGAACTTCTTGGCCCCTTAGTTCTAGAAGATGAAACTATGAGCAGGCTTAGTAAGTTTTAGTTAATACATGAAAATTGAAATCTGATAAATTCAGTACATTCTTTTTTGACAATTGCAACTTGCAAGTAATTATTGTTCATCTTTTCCTCTCTATGTGCAGGGATTTGAGGTTGTGCTGCCAGATAAGGCAACTCTGGAACATACTGTTATTCCTGCAATTGAAGCTTAAGTAGAAAGGACATGGAAGGAGCGAGCAACCTGTTGAGAATCTCTCTCCAAGTTCTTTTGGTGAGGGCAGTAAACTCTGTCATCATTGCCTCTGATGATATGCAGGATCTTTTGCCTCAGGACGATCCACTTCTTAAGAAATGTATTGACCCAATGGATGCATTGGTTAGGACAACTATTAAGTGTATGCAATCTGCTGAAAAAGGCACATAGAGAATACTGAGAATGCTGTTAATCACGTATCTTCATTTGTAATTTCTGTAAAACATTGTTTTTTGTTTTTTATTGGTAAGTGACACACACTCGGTCTTAAATCCACAACCTCATTGTCCACCTAGCACTTGCAAGGGGAGGAGCTGCTAGTTGAGCTAGACCTCATTGGCATTTCTGCAAAACATTGTTATATAATGTAATCTTGATTCTTAAATATTCTTATCATGCACATATTTTCTGCTATATTTTTCTGTCTTTGTTATGTCAATTGAGGATTATTGGAAGGGAAGGACTAAATTTCAAAATTTGTTCATGAAAGACATGCTTTCTTGGTCTATTTGAAAAATTAAGCTTGAAGCTCCAGAGTTAGTAAGATTATTGGAAAGAAATCTCGAAGTACAAAAATCAAGAGAACTCATGATTTCCCAAGAGAAGCTCCAGAGTTAGTAAGGTTCTTGTTCTATTTTTTGGGAATAATTAAGCAGAAATTTTATTAATAAAGGAATCTCGAAGTACAAAAATCACATGGTACGCATAACCAGGAGAAACACCCAATACCGGTAGCCAAAACCTACAGAAGATCCCCCAACAATCACCCAATACTCAATATCAAAAGTACAAAAAAAACCACAAATTACACAGAACCCAGGAGAATCCCTAAATACAAGAAGCCAAACATACTCGGGAACTCATGATTTCCCAATGTTTTAAAACTTCCTATTGCAGAAATTATGCACTTAGCAGAAGAATCTCCAGGCTGGCCTTAACCTCTCTTCGCATTGCTTTCACAATTTGATCCTCTGTGCTGATATTTTCCTTGATGAGTAATTGCATAGCATTCCTCTCCTTCCAGTTCCATACATGGTACACAGTAGGACTAAACCCCAATTTACACCAAAGAGTACACAAAGACCTCTCATTCCAATGCTCTACTGCCCAACCAACAAGAATATCCCAATTATTATCCAAGCTCTCATGGCAACAAAATCTTCTTTCACAGATTCTTTTTGACAAATGAACATTTAAAGACAAGATGGTCCCTCCTCTCAATACACAATCTGCGAAGTACACAAGCAGGGTCTCCCCCATTTCCCCCCATTAAGCTAATCTTTCTTTCATTGCTAACCAACATATAAATCCATGTTTAGGGATTGATTTTGAAAACCAAATCACCTTAGACCAGTATACAACGGACTTTGACATGATCTTAAGACCTAGCAGGATTCTATGACCATGCTTTATCCTCTATCACTCTTGCACCAATTTGGCATTTATGGACTTAGTTGCATCATAGATCGCAAAATGACTATAACTTGGGTACAGAAAGCCATTAGGATGCCAACTGTTATACCACAAGGAAATACTAGATCCATCATCCACCTTGAATTTAATAAAAGCCTCACTAGCTCTCTTAGACTTAATATTTTCCTCCAGTCCCAAGAGCAATCTTGTGGGGACTTCACCAACCATAAACTCCTTTCTTTGATCAAATGTGATCTAACCCAAGCAATTTTCATAGAGATGAAAGGCATAACTTTGGATTATCAAATTATTTTACTGCATTTCTTTTGGTTGAACTAATTCAATCCGTCCCCCCGCCGGCCCCCTTCAAATATAACGATTTTCACCTTCCTGAGCACCTGGTGTGGTCATTGCCACGCCTAAACATGTAGATACGGAATTTTTTTTTCCTTTTTTTCTTTCTGATAAGTATATTGTTAGGCTTATTTATAGTTGAAAAAAGTCACCAAACATGTGGTACTATAATGTAGTATGGACAACCCTAAATCGGGGTCAAGCATTAGGTAATTTTCACCCAAAAAAATAATGTTGTAAGATACTACATATTTTACTACAACCGATAGAACACTCGTTTCTATCATTTGTAACTAAGCTGTAATATCTATCTTGGATGTTGGATCTCAAAAAACTAAGCTGTAATAAAATATTTTATTTTCCCTAGCTTCACTCTTTTTCTGTTTTTCATAGCTTATCTTGTTTTCATACCAACAGAATTGGTACAAACCAACAGAACTTAAAAGGGTATAAACTGCGGTAAGGCATGCGATTCATGAGAAATAATAAATAGTAAACAGTAGAAAAAGAAAAATTAAAACTAAGTTAAATGGCACTGGTCCAAGACCAATAATTACTAAAGAGAAGAGAAATTCCTCCAAAATTTGATTGCCTTTTTTCTTTATCCAAGCGTTAGAATTCTTTTTGTACTGGAAGTATTAGAATACTTGCTATGGAATATGTGTGGTGGGCCTTTTTTGCAATTGTGGGTTGGGCTGTCTCCCACCACGTTACGGCCCAACAATTCTGGGTAAGAGAGTCAGGACTGGCTTGACTGCAAGACACCCCAAACCAACTTGTGCAAAAGCTAGAACCCCTTTGCTAAGACCTTAGATACGTGCCCATGGCGGAGGAAACTTTTACAAAAAGGTTATGGCAGGTAGGTGCAATATGACAATAATAAGAAGAATATGTTCACTGTTAACCAAAAAAGAAAAGCTAAATCATGATCTTAGTAAAGGAGGAGATAATGTAGCAGAAGTGAGTTAATAACAATGATAAAAAAATAATAATAATATTAATGCTTGATCAATAAAATAAATGGAAGGATGGTTAGTCTGCTATGCTTGATTTCTCCACACAGTCAAGTCCAAGAAGGGAACCACCCTTCAATGTGGGCAATCTCACTAGGACGTCCTACCACAGAAATTGCCCACTTTGAGAGAATGGGCGTAGATGGCTTTTCCTCAAATTCCTTAACCCTCACTAGAGAGTAGACTTCTAGAGGGAGAGAAATGGACAGCCTATTAGTGCATGCCTACTATCACACTCTTGCTCTCTCTCTGTTTTCCCTCCTATCTTTCACTCTTTTTATTACTTCTTTTTCTCTTATTTTTCTTATCTCTTGTGTTTTCCTTTCTCTTTTTTCTATTCTTCTTTGTTCTCCCTTGTTCTGCCTTTTATGTGCACAGTTAAGTCCCTTTTTTTTATACTACCTGATGTGATGGATTTTTACTGTTTTGCCCTTTAACTGCTTTTGTCCTGGCATAGGTGTCCTTCCCAAACCATCCACTGGTTTGTCGGCTACCTAACCATCACCACTTACCTGTGCTGGTCGTGCCACATCCCATTTCTAGACAAAAGAGTTTCATTTTGTTTTTTTGCTCACCGTGACATTCCCATCCGAACAAAGGCGGGCATTCTTTCTTACTATCCCCTATGGCATGCACCTAGTGATTCCAGATCACGTTTCCCTCTTTTTTATAGTATGTCATCCCAGCAGGACATTTCCCCCAAAAGTGCTTAAGCGGGAAGCCCAGAATAAGCTTTCCCCTTCTTCCTATCGTCAGACCATGTCCTCTCTTATCTCTGACCCATGGCCCACCACTCCTATATTGGCTGGGTACAAGTGGGTGGTGCCTAAGACTTGTGCATGCTCCACTTCCATGTGTGTCCATGGCTTGTCTACAGTTCATGCGTTTGCCATGACTTGAGGGCTTGTCTACATGTTCTGCTACTCGTTCTTGACCTCTTGTGGCATGGATGAGTGTCTGGGCTTTCATTCTTTATGTCTTACTTCTTTCCTAGGCTGGGTCTTGCTTGGTTATGGTCCTTTCCTTCTTCAATCCATCCCTTAACCTCTTTGCGGGTCGATTGACACTCCTACCATGCCACCCCGTTGTTCCTGCCATGTTAGTATTTGACTTGTACTTGCTGGGCCTCTTTTGGGCCTACTATATGCTTTCCTTCTACTTAATTCCAATAGCCTAGTACTATCATTGGGCTTGTACTCATGTTGTTTTGGGCTTCCTTGGCCCATTTTATCGCCTTCGAGCTCCCTTAGGCCATTTTATTCTTTTGGACATCCTTGGCTTGTTTCATTTCTTTGGGCATCCCTGGCCCATTCCAATCCTTCATTCCCATGGGCTTTTGCTAAGTTTTTTAGGCTTCCTCAGCCCAAGTTAGTATATCTTTTACTTTCAGGGCTTATAGGCTTTTCCACCAACCCCTATTTACTTAATTCCTCCTTTGGGTTCCTTCGGCCCATTCTTACTTGCTTTCCATTTCTCATAATACTCATGGATTTACTACTTCTTCTTCGGGTTTCTTTGGGTCCGCTTGCTTTCTTTGAGGCCCTTTTGCTATTTTACAAGCCAATGGTCCATTATTCCTATCATTCGGGTTTAATGGTTTCCTTCTCAATTTGCTAATTCTTTTTCTTTATTCCCTCCCATATTGTTGGGCTTCTTCCTATTATTGGGCCTCCTTGCCAAAGTGGGCATCAACAATATGTTTCTTCTTGTCATTGATATGCTTTCCAATTAAATCATCATAAAATTGGGTAATCAACCAATGACTTGCTTCCTAATTCATAATTTGCTTTTTTTTTTTTTTTTCCTCAACATAATTAGTGTTATTCTGTTAATACTCAATGTTGCTGCCTACTTTTATCTATAAGGTCCAAAATACCCATGGCTCAACAATATCAAAATGGGAAATGTTTTGCTACATACTAGTATGCAGCTATTGCTGCATAATGTGTTATGTGACAACAAAAAGAAAGCAAAATGTGTCCAAGGGCTCACCTAATCACGTGCATTGAACATGACCCTTGGACACATGTTGCTTACTTTTTACTACCACATGAGGTGAGAAACATTAAGAAAAAACTTTTACCTAAGTAATCATAAAGTGGGCATTGAACTGAAATCAAATTACAAGAAAGCCAACAATATCAATTTTGGTTTGGAACACCCATTTAGTTTGGAGTGTCAAAATTTCATCTAAAATGTTACACAATAAAGGGTCACCACTAAAAATTTCGGCCATTCCAACTGAAATGGAACAATACTCAACAAAACATTACTTTTACTACTAACCCATCAATGCAAATAGAATTTAAAGGTTCATCACCTTCTATGACAACCTCTTGAAAACTACAAATTTTTGTAATTTATAATTTATGATAAAAGATATAAAAATACCATGTCCATGACATTTTTACAATACTTTTACAGCAAATCCTACTTGTAAATTGTTGCTTATTGTTACTAGTCGGCATAAAAGTAATTTTATTGTAAGATTCAAATAAAAAACTTGCATACTGAAAACTAGGATTTGTTGTAAAAATGTTGTACGCGTTTGTGTGTGTATATAGATAAACTTTTGCACAAAAAAACTTGTCACATATTGGGCCTGAGCCCAAATAAATGTGATTTTGGTCCCAACTCCCAACAACTTGTTAAACAGCTTTCATGTTAACTACTATACCTTTCAGCCGAAGCATATCCACCTTTAGGCTTTAGCTCCACCAGTCACATTGCATGTACCTTCCTCAAAATTTACATTTTTTCAATCTTTCATAGATGTATCTTAGGTAAATTTTGTTGGCAAAAATAGCCAAATAGCATCTTTTTGCAAACTATGTTGTAATCTATCATTGTTTCAGAAATATGTAGGGATGTACCACTTTTTGGGTACTCAAATTTGGTGAAATCGAGTTTCCCATGGTACTCATGTTCCATGGAAAATTTTTGAATTTTTTTTTATAATATCTCTTAGTGTGTTGTATCTTGTTCTGTGTTCTATCCCATATTTTCATGTTATCTTTTATACGTTTTTAAAAATTTATGTCATTAACCAGTTCCCATAATCTTCTTACATCCTATTCTGTTAATTCCTTTCTCTATATTAGTTGGTATCAGAGCCCTATGATTTGTTTCTCCTTCCTTTGATTAGTATACTTTGATTATTGTCTTGATTAGTATTCTCTGTGATTTACAGTTACCACAATACTTGGATCCTCTGTATTAATCACATCAGGACACTGGATTTGATAATCAAGTAGAACACTAAGGAGTTTGTTCTCAAAGTTCTTAAAGAACCTTGTTTTCCAAAGTTACCTTGTGGACGTTTGAGCCTAGAGTTGGCGTTTTAGTCTTGTTAGGTCTTAGGTAAACAGTTCTTTCTTGAAGAAACTATCATGGCCAATTCATCCTTAGTAGTTACTGATACCACTAAACCTACCTTTGATCTTTCCCTTTGTACATCCACTACAAATAGGTTAGATTACTTGTATGAAATCTCCCACGTACCTAAAGATAGTAAAATCCCTATTACTAATTTCCCTATTGTAAATCCCTATACTGTGTTTGATAAACCCCAAACTTCTTTCAAAAAATCTATTAAAAAGTTTTTAGGTCCTTCTCATCCTTCTAC
The DNA here is from genome assembly GCA_029955455.1 of Quercus agrifolia. Classification (NCBI taxonomy): domain Eukaryota; kingdom Viridiplantae; phylum Streptophyta; class Magnoliopsida; order Fagales; family Fagaceae; genus Quercus; species Quercus agrifolia. The sequence goes on along the minus strand of JARQAD010000002.1, from coordinate 23,181,835 downwards.
TGTAAAAGAATATGCTCAAGCCTTCAAGTTTGACCAGTTTAATATTCCAGCATGTGAGAATGAAAACTTTATCACCCTTGCTCTTCCTAGAGAATTTGTAATTCCATGGAAAAAACAAGGGTACACACACCTTCATTTTGGTGCAGTAAGGTTGGCATTAATCTTCCACATAAGAAAGGGACTCCCTCTAGTCTTTAGAATTTCACTCATTGATTCTAGATTCTTGGAATATAAAAATGCAATCATAGGAACAGTCTAAACTACTTTAAATGCGAGAACAGTTTTTGTCACACTTTATCCCAATTTCAATATGTCTCTCAAAGATCCTCATCTTTGCGATGCTCTCAAAGTACAAGTCCAAATTACAGGTGCCTCTTAAGTGCAAGACACATTTGCTACTACACTTCATTACTAGCTTGCTTATAGGCTTCAAAATCATGCCTTTGACATGGCAGTTCCAGACATGGCCCAATCCAATGATGCTTTGCTAATCCAAGTTGATCCAGGAATGACACCCATGTGTACATTTGTTCCAAGACAACTCAACAAAGACCAGATGACTTCTCTCTTCCCAGAATCATGGATTACGAAATATGAGATGCTTCATCAGGCAACTAAGCCAATTCAGTCAAATGATCCTTTCTTTATCAGAAAAGCAAATGGTGAAGTTAAGATAAGATTTTTGAAAGCTCCACTAGAGAAAAAAGATATAACGGTCTTCCTAACTCAAATTGCTATACTCCAACCAATGTCATATGTTTGTGAAAATGGCCTTAAAATCAAGGCATTTCGAGAAGATGGAATGCCCTGCTATGAAGGAAAATCACCTTTTGGTCACATATGGTAGGATATTTGTGATTATGCTGATTGCCAAAAAGAAGAAACTTTTGAAGAAGATCATTCAAGAAGGAAGAAAAAATCTTCTCAGCAAATACTTAAAGAGAGATATGAAGCAGGAGATCCAGAAGTTGACATCCTTAGAGAACCCTCTGGAAAATTTGATTATTATATTCTCTATCCTAGAACCAGAAAGCAAAAAACCCCCCTCATTCCCCTCCATGTGCAAAAAATCACGATCAAAATCGGAAACCTCCATTGATCCCATACTACCAAAAAGTCCTTCCCCAAATACCGAAATATCAAACCTCTCCCACCAGTCAAACCCAAACACAAAAGCCTTTAACCTTGTTATATGTTTGACCATGCTTCAACTTCCTACTCACAGAATTTTCCTCCTCTTGAAAGTTTTGACCATCCCCAAACCAACACAAAATATGTTTGGAAGATCAAAAATCCTGTTGGAACCAATCTAGATGGAACCAAGCGACAATTCTCTTCGGCTAAAGCAACTTTAAACTAGTAAGCAGAAAATGCTGTGGCACAAAACCAAGTCCTTTCGAAAATTCTTGATAATCAACAAAAGATGGCTGAGGTAGTTACTCATACCTTCTCATCCTTAAATTCTCTTATTAAAGATTTGAAGAAGAAAATCAAGACGATTGAGCAAGAATTGGCAACAATAGCTTCCACAATTAAAGACTTATCTGTTTCTTTTGCTCTTATTGGGCATAATTTTGTAGTAGAAATGGACATGTCCTCCTTTCCTAAAATGCTCCAATTCTAAAGGAAAATGCTCCAACATCCTCAGTTACTCAGATAGTCAAATTGGTTTTCACAATGGTCTTTCCAAGCACATTAAAGGAAAAGATAACCTTATCACTGATTACCTTTCTAGAAAACCTCTAGTTCTTAACACCACAATTATTTCTCCACCCCTATATGTATATCCTATTACATATCCATCCTCATCCTCAAACCCTTCTTCTACAGTTCCTAATAATATCCTTAATATGATATAAAATCTTCCCCTAGAGATAAGAGACCAAATAAAGACCTTGACCTTGGAAGCTCGATCTAAAAGAATCATTAGAGTCCTCCATAATTATCTCAAAGACCACCAAAGACTCTTCCTTGCTATCTTTCCTGATATAGACCAACCATGGAAAACCCCTTTTGCCTTTTGGATAACCTAATGGACTATCGTACATTATATCTACATGTGGTATTTACTTAATGAGTATTACCTGTATCTTCACTTTGAGCCAGAGTTTTATAAATATATTCTCCCATGTGGAAATAGATATTTTCACAAATTCTGGTTTGAAATTTTGAACAATGATGCTCATGAAGGAGAGTGGATAAAGTATCCTACCACAGAACATCCAAGATTTGGTTGAATTACTTCAGCGTGTTTAGTTGCTAAACTTAATTCCAAAAATGATATTCGTGCAGAAGGAATCCTTCACCCTGCAGAGATACATTGGGTCACTAATCCAGATGACACTCTCCACACACACATGGACACTTCTTGGGGATCTTGTTACCATACTCTCACAATGAAAGAATCCCTTAATAAGGGGATCTTATCTAAAATAGTACCAAATGATCTAGAAGTCTATAGACAGCAGTGGCCACAAGAAGATCATTGAGAAATGCCAATCCTCTTATGGGATATGATGACCCTTATTATCATAATCATGATCCAGATGTCAACGCGGTTGTTGATGAAGAATGGTTCCAAGGAAAATATGGATGAGACTAGACATCTTTAACACTTAGAAAAAAAAAAAAAAAAAAAAAAAAAAGGTTCCAGAAAAGTTTTCAGGCATGCTACCCTTATCTTTAGCAATCAGAGATACTTACTCCTTTGAAAAAATCATATCCGGATGAAGATCTCCAAGAAGCCTGGCCCCTTACTAAGTTTAACATTTGTCAACCCACTTTATTATTTGTCAGCTAGGACCCTACTTCCTTGGACATTTGTCAACAAGGAGCCAACCCCTATAGTCCTCTGTAAAAACCCATTATGACCTAAATGTAAACCATTTATGTGAATTATTGCCTATAAATAGGTCTCTTGTATCTTTGTAACGGACAGAGTGAAGAAAGCCCTTATAAGATGTCCATCAGTTTCTCTTATGTCTAATGTAAAAAAGTTGTTAAACCTAATAATATCTCTTAGTTTGTTGTATCTTGTTTTGTGTTCTGTCCCATATTTTCATGTTATCTTTTATACGTTTTTAACAATTTATGTCATTAACCAGTTCCCATAATCTTCTTACACCCTCTTCTGTCAATTCCTCTCTCTATATTAGTGAAATCTCAAGGGATAATGCTCTCAAAAAAGAAAATGGTTATAGGACAGTCTTCTATAGATTTTTTGGGAGTATAGTCCTCAGACCCTTCTTCTGCAGTTCCTAATGATATTCTTAATATGATAGAAAATCTTCCCCTAGAGATAAAAGACCAAATAAAGACCTTGACCTTGGAAGCCCGATCTAATAGAATCATTAGAATCCTCCATAATTACCTCAAAAACCACCAAGTTTTCGGAACTCGAGTTTCACGAAAAACTTGAGTTTCACAAACTCAAATTTCAAAAAGGTAATAGATCCCTATATATTTCCAAAACAGTGATAGATTGCTAATTTTTTTTGCTAAATAGTAGTAGTAGGCCATTTTCGCCAAATTTTGCTACAATCTTTATGAATTTTAGGTTCTCTTATTTTGATTATAATTTTTTAGGCTTTATTGATTTAGCTTTACCAACAATGATTATGGACTAGTGGTACTTGTAGTGGGTGGATGCTCTGGAGTGTGTGATGCTGTGAGCTAATTGCCTCATATGGTTTATTGAATGATTTTTTCCCCTTGTTTTTATGCATTAAAGTAGAGAAAAGTAACCTAAATTATGTAGTAGCTAGATTGCTTTAATTCTAGAAAACAGGCAATCTCTAATTGTATTGGTAATAATAGACAATGCTACTAAAGATTATAATGCCTTTAATTTTCTTTTTCCCAATATAATACACGGATGATAAAAGGTTCATTATTTTAGCAACAAAAAATAAAAGATAAAAGGGTTCATTATAAGTATAAAATAAATCAGTCATATGCATAGCCAGTTTGTATAGGTTCATCAGAATTATGAACAAGGTGCACCACCCACATGAGTTTTTGGTTCGATATGCAGCCATGAGAGGCTGAGTTCTGTGTCTAGTGTATGGAAATTACCTAAGCTTTTTGACAAATATATCAGAAAGTTGGAACATAAGACGGGAGATGCCAAAAAAAGAGTTGAGACATGATCTCACCAAACCTGAGGTCTAACTCAACATTGGCTTCTTTGCAAAATTCAAAAGAATTTAAAAGAAAAAAATAAATTAAAAAATCTATGTGCTATGATTTCAACATATCTATTTTTCAATTCCACTTATTAACAATTTTCAAAGCTCTTTGTCTTCAATGTAATCACTAGACCTGTATGCTGATCACACAATTGCAACGCGAAAGCTAAGGCATATCATCTTCAACTGAAAATGCTATAAACTTGAGGCATACAATGCTTGCAGTGTAACTGCAGAGCGTCACATTGAATGAACAAGAGAAAGTTTGGCCAAATCACTGAAGCTTCTTTATTCCAGGAAATGATGGAAGGATTGCAATCAAAGCATCACCATATCCAACAGGATCTGTAAAGCAAAGCAGACCAAATGAGAACATATGAAGTGAAATTTGCAGAAAAACCCAACAATAAAAAGACATCCAAAGACGCCAAACTCACCACCATCCTCTCGTAGAATCTTGATGACCTCCCCAGATATATCAGACTGGAGGAAAAAAAAAAATGAAAAGACAAAATAGAAACAAATAAATAAACAAGGACTTGCAAAGTAAATATTTGACATAAAGTGACAGGGAAGAGAAATAATAGGTGGAAGAGGATGGGAAAAGTAGAAAATCTTTTGCCCTCATTCAACACATGCACATACAATAAAAATATTCAAGTCAAAACCCAAACCTCAATTGGGAGCTCCCCACCAAGCTGTTCAATATAGCAAAGCACTTGGCCCTCCTTCACAATTTGCTTCTGCAGAATAATAATGAGAATGTTATTAGTAGAGATCAGAGTGATAAACTCATCATGACAAAAGTGTTCTAGCATTGCTCAAAGAACTTTAGTGGAAAATGGAATCAACTTGCGTTAAAGGGAAAGCAAGAGTGTTGTTTAAGAAGAAAGGTGCTGTGGTTGGGGCTGTTGGGCTATTTTTTTTTTTTTTTTTTGGTTTAATGAATGAGACATTTTATTTCAAAAGATGTGGTTGTTTAAGGAGATGTAGTCATAGCAATTATATGAATGCCAAATCAATTTATTTGATTGATATGTATACCTTAATAATCATAGGGTTGTGAACATATATAACTATAGGTAACTGACTTCAAATATTTTAGTGGGAAAAAAAAAAAAAAATTACACTTTTATAAGATCATATTAACGTATGCATACATAAATATATACATACATATTTTGAGACTTGGGTATATATATGTTGAGACTTAGGGGCCGTAAGCCCAACTACCTAAACCTCTTTCATACATCCTCAATCATCACACACTACCGTATATATGAAAGGATTTTCCAAAACTTAGGAGAGCCATGACCCCCTCTCACCCCATGTGGCTCAACCATTAGTTGCCACGGCAGTGTCTGGCAGCTGGAGTGGTATTTGGGTGTTTGGTTCACAGGTTTGTGATTTGGGTGATTGGATCATCAGTGGCTGGCAGTGACAGGCTTACGGGTGTTGCTACCTAGGGGTTGGCAGGTGGTGATTTGGTTTGCACATAAGGGCAACCCCCCAAGGGCAGGGGATTTCATGACATTTCTGATTGGCTTTCTTGTCTTTCTAAGAAGTTGTTTAATAGCTGGCCTGTTGATGCGAATGCATAATGAGTTGGTCTAGATCAATCCTAACCGACTGATTATGAATTAATTCTACATTAATAGATTAATTAATATATAATAATATCTCAAACCCAGTAAGAAAAAATTTCTAATGGCATATTTGTGCAAAATCCCTGTTATTTTTAGCATCCAAAAAGGCCGGTACAGGGTTACAGCCTGGAATCTAAAACAGAACAGAACTAGTGTTGTGACAGTATCTAATTTGAAAAGCTGTCACATCACAATATAGAACACTACAACACTCATTTCAATCTCCAAAAAAACCATAAACAAGCAGCACCTGTCCATTGCCATTGGTCTTATATTTCCTGGGTATTGGTTTAAATGGGACTATATGACCTGATTCCCTAAATTTCCAAAGTTTACACGAAAGCAACTTCATTCTTATAACATAATACTTTGTATGCTTATCAATGGTCTTATAATGTAATGTAAGTTTAAAAAAATCAACGGAGTTTTTGAGTATTTTACCTATCAAAATAAATAAATAAGACATAGAATATGTGTTAGAAAATCAAGAGAGAAAAAACAAAGCAAAGCACCACATAAGAAAATACAGACCAAATGAACTAATTCATCACTGAACCTAAAACATAACTATATTTTTAGGAAATCCTACTAAAAGCAAACATTATAAACAAGCAGTTGAAAGGAAAGACTCATTCCAATTGATATGACTAATCAAGGAAAATGTTTGACTTCCCTGTGCTCTCAAAACAGCCCTATGTTTATACAAAGTACCACCAATGAGCTAGGGTCTGTTGGAATACCATTTATTTCGCTGAAAACACTGTAGCAAAATAATTTTTAAATGTGTGAATAATATTGTGGGACCCAGTTTTAAAGTTTTTTTGAATAAAATACTTATGGGTCCCATGAACAGTGCATGGGACCCACTGAACAGTGCAAAGCACCACATAAGAAAGTACTTGTGGGTCTCATGAACAGTGCACGGGATCCACTGAACAGTGCAAAGCACCACATAAGAAAATACAGACCAAATGAACTAATTCATTACTGAACCTAAAACATAACTATATTTTAAGGAAATCCTACTAAAGCAAACATTATAAACAAGCAGTTGAAGGGAAAGACTCATTCCAATTGATATGACTAATCAAGGAAAATGTTTGACTTCCCTGTGCTCTCAAAATAGCCCTATGTTTATACAGAGTACCACCAATGAGTTATGGTCTAGTTGAATATTATTTATTTCGTTGAAAACTAAAAACACTGTAGCAAAATAATTTTTAAATATATTTACTTATCAAAAAAAAAAAATTTAAATATGTGAATAGTACTGTGGGACCCAGTTTTAAAGTTTTTTTTATTAATAAAGTACTTGTGGGTCCCATGAACAGTGCACGGGACCCACTGAACAATGCATAATAAAGTGAAATGCTCTTCTCAAAAAAAAAAAAAAAAAAAGCCACACAAACGGTAGCAGCTGTTTTCAAACGGGTACTTAGTGTGCATTTGGGAAGCGCGTTTTGCGTTTCCCAAATGCATGTTTTGCATTTCAGTTGCCTTTTTTCTTTTTTTCTTTTTTTTTTAAACTTTTTGAGTCAAAATGTTTGACTTTTCCCACAAATTTTACTTTTTAGACATACTATTCACACATTTAAAAATTATTTTGCTACAGTATTTTCAGTTTTCAGTTATATCTAAACGGACCCTTAATGTAATATTTTCCACACAAAAAAATTACAAACCAGTACCTCTTTGCACGGAGGTGGAGCACGCTTGCCCTTTATAGTTCTAGATCTCCTAAAAAAACCCACCTGCACCATTCATGCTTTTAGTTCCCAGAATTTATTGAGTAATTAGTATAGAAGCATAAATTAGTTAATATTACCCTTGGAGACTTAAGTATGGCCAAGCCTTCATCTGCAGCTTTTTCTAGAAGTGTCTGAATACCACCTGAAGAAGGTACTGGCTTGGAGATGACTAAAGATGTAGAAACAGAACCATTTGCAGGTGCTTCAGCAGTTGCGCTTACACTGACAGGAGTAGGAATGTGGGAAGGTGGAGGTTCAATTTTCCCATTCAAGTCCCTCATCACATATAACCGAAATCCATCAAGCTAACAATATGAGGGAAAGTAATAGAAAATATTAGAAAGAAAAAGATTTAGAATAAGGAGAGGATCCTCATCCCCTAGTAACAAAAGAAAATGAATTTTGAAATCATGTTTGCATTGCAGAATAACTTGCACTTCAAAATGTTTACCTTTAATTCAAACTCCGCAATTGAAGTTGTATCACATAGTGTTGTGAGCAGAGACTCTACCTGAAAATAAGATTTGACTGAGTAAATGATTGAACCTTTCCAAAAGGAATATATGTGTGAGCATGTATAGAGACAATCTGTGTGACTGCATTCATGCGATGGTAAAGAAATGTTTTGTCAAAATTCTTTCTGTTTCAGTGTTTCTTATAACACAAACAAATATCAGGTACGCTCTCTTGCACAAGCACAAAGAAGAAATGAAAACCACTAGCATTGGCACAATAAAATATATGGACATTGGAAAAAATTTGTGATTAGAATAGTCTCAATTTACAACAGAATTGAGAAAAAAAATTGCTGAAACTATCTGTCAAAGCTTCCCTAATAATTGATTTATCCACAACAATTATATCACACCATAATTTAAGACAGTTTTTAACTTGAAGAACTAAAATAACATATAGTTTTTGTCATACAACATACAAGTACAGAATTTTCTCACAGACAGTGACAAAAATGGTATTCCACCTGCAGGGTGTAGGTATCAAACCAACAGTGTATATGTTGGCTGACTGGAGTAACTCTAAAAGCTTTTTTTATATAAGTAAATTCAATTAAAAGGCACAAAAGGGGTGATACCCAGGAACACAGGATCTTTACAAAGGAGAACCAAAATAAAATTAAATAAATTATATTTAACATCCAAAATTCATCTTGTCAAGAAAAGCCGATAAATCTGATGAATCAGCATGGCTGATAGCTTGTTCCCACCTAAGCAGTAAAGCACAGACAGATACAAGTATGGCACGATAAAACAATTTCTGAAAAATTAGGACATGACACAGCAGGAATATGTATACTAATTAATTATTAAATATATTTTTATTTATATTTTTTATCTATTAAGCATTTATTTTTCATACAATGTTAAACATATATCAATTTACGAGCAATAATGGATAGTAATATAATAAAATCCAAAAACCAAAATACACCCTGGCCATGTCCCATCATATTTCAAAAAAAAAAAAAAAAGGGCTGGGACAAGCCTGCAGCCGTATCCTAGAGGTGTAGGTGTCTGGTGTCCAACACTTGTTGGTCATGGACACGGCAGCTCAAATGAATTGTCCGCACTTCCTAGGTTCCCACACATATAAGGATTTCAAAAGCTGAAAACTCCCATCCTTCAAAAGTTCATGCATTCCTTTTTTTCTTTCAAATGTTCCACATTAGACACATGGTGCTGTCCTTCCAAATCCCTGATCTTGCTTTTTTCCAAACAAATCTTTCCTGCAAACCAAACCTTCAACTACAGTCCTCAGCCAATCTCAAAGCTTTTTTTTTTTTTTTTGGGTTCCACATCATTAAAGGGAGACCAGCTCTCCCCAACACACATCCCTAATAACAAACATCTATATACATTCAAAAGAGGATGATTGTTGATTGCAAAGCATTTAATAATTTCCTAACTCACAACATAAATGCAGTGCATTTCATGATTAGAGGAAAAGTACTTGAAGAATGTGGACGTAATACATAGAGATGGTGGTCTAGACTTCAATAACCACTTAAAAAATGGAAAAATTGAAACATCCACCAGCCACAATGATGTGTTCACAGTTCAAAATTATTTTGATAAGAACTTTACCAAAAACATAGAAAGAAAGAAATGAAAGAATTGATTATTTTCATTTTAATTACATGAAACAAAGAAAGACACAACACTTCAAGAATTGTGTATTTTCACTCAGATGCCAGCCAGCCATGTTCTTTTTTTCCTTTTTTTTAATTGGTAAATTATACACAAACTCAGCGGGTTTTGAACCCATGACCTCACCCTGTGATTCTCATGGGGGAAGACAATGCCATTTGAGATAGAGCTCATTCACTCTTTTCAGGTGAAATGGTGCCGGCAAAACTATCAATGGTATAAACTATTGACAGTTTAGATTTAATAATATATAGAACTATTTAATTAAAATTATTAGCAAACTACTTACTTCAGATGAATTTGGAATGAGCTGATTTGTCAAACCAGAAATTTTAGTCTCTTCTGAATCATCCTCTACATTTCCAGAAGCTGTGCATCAAACAATAAATTCTTGTTAACTGGACTGCACAAAAAGTCATGAGAATTTCTTTCATTCTAATTTTACTATAATGAAAGAGAAAGAAAAAGAACTTGAAATATGTTCAAAACCCCGGGATCAAGTTCCCAGGCCATTTACTTTCAAACTTAATTACAAGAGGGATTGCAGTCTACAAACAGCAGGAATCCCTGATGTACTAATGTTATGTATATATGATTTGCAAACACATTATGGATGGTGAATGATCCAAAAGTGTTGATGATTTGTAATATATATCAAACTCTGGATTGCATCAAGAGTGTAAGAACTGATGGCTATAGACAACAGATATGCCTGTGTTTATGTATAGATATACTTGCACATACAATATTTGTAAGAACAGGAGGATTAGCTGAAAAATGTAAGCAAACAAATCAATTGACGAAAAACACCTACACTTGGTTACAATGTGTACATTCTCTAACTGTCGTGAAACTCGTAATGTTACCCCTGCAAATTGTGGTGTCCTCTGCCCTGTCCAAGTTTTTATGCCATACTGTTTTAAAATAGCAACTCTTGCTCTACCAAAGTCCAAGCTTGAAAATCTAATATTTAATGCTCCCAAGCTACCTGAAATAAGAGCCATGTCACAAGTGACTAAAGTACAATATCTAAAAAAGAATTTCTTCATATTTTTTAAGCATTTTCCGTGTATTTATTCATGTATCCGTATAATAGCAATAATATATAGCATCACCATGTCAAAGGAACAGAGTTGTTGACTTGAGAAATGGTGTACTTGCACACATTTAATCCATATATCAAGAATAAGCACACATGGCTAGTCTTCTGAACCACCACGTAGTGGGTTGTAAGAAATTTACTCCAAACTGGTTTAAAGGAAATTTTCGTCCAAAGAAAATTTAAGGAAATTTCTTACTATGTACCACTAACTAAGTTGCAATGGTTGAATCTGAAGTGTGTATGTAACAAAATAAAGAGTAGTCTATTGAGGAAGTTTACTGCTCCCACTTAAGGCCAGGTCATGCTGTGGCTACAAAGTGGCGCAAAAAAAAATGGATAAAAAAAGTGCTGCCTTTTATGCCTGTTATGCTTTGGATAAAAAATGGAAAAAACAAAGGCACATACAAAGAAGAAGCTTGTAACGTGGGTATTTTTGTCCAAATATTTTTGCCCCCTTTTCTCTCTCATTTTCTCCCCAATTTGGGGAGATTGTTTTTTGGTGGGCTCAAGGAGAAAACTCATGCACCCCACCAAAATTTACCCCCTTTTCCCCCTTAACCAAACAACCACATACACCATTTTCTCCCCGCTTTTCTCTCCCCTATTTTCCATCCTCCCTATAATCACTACAACCAAACAGGGCCTAAAATTTTTGCAGACATTAAACACTATATTGCTGTTTTTAAATGCTAGACCATGCTATAATCATATAAAACCCCAGTACTTTTTCAAAAACCTCCTCTACAATTCCTAACCCTTCAGAATTCAACTAGCATACCCTGACTTTAGTTATTTAACATTCATAACAGTAACTCTATTTAAATTTTAAAACCCCAAATTAAGATTCTTACACATCCTTACCATTTGCTGCCAAACATAACATCAAAACTTCATTTTAGTGCTAAAATTTGAAAAGATCACACATGATATCTGGAAGCAAAGTAAACTAGAGCGTTTTTATTGACATGTTAACTTCTAGCAAAACAGATATCATTTTAAATTATTCAGAGAATATTCTTAAACAAATGCTAGCATCAACTGCAAAATACTGGGTGCAAGTGAAACCCAGAAAATGTATCAACATTATCAAAGCTACACTGCACAGATTACAAACAAAAATGTAAAATTCTCTGTCCAATGGACATCCTAAGTCACTTCTTGTAACTCAACAATTAAGCCATGTCAATTAGTCACTTCCCTTTTCTTTTTTCTTTTTTCTTTTTTCTTTTTTATTGGTATGTTAAACGGCAAGTCTTGAACATGACCTCACCCTCCACCTTGCTCTTGTAAAAGAAGTATTTGCCTTTTCAGTTAACCCACTCAAATGCCAAATTTCAAGAAGATCACATACTGGTCAAAATCGATGAAGAAATTTTTTATTTCTTTAAGGTTGCAGCTATGATGCAGTTTCATAAGCATTATCATTAAGGAAAAGTATTGAAGAAGGGTTAGTTAGGTAGGATCAGAATATTTGTTAGTGATAGATGCTGGAGTTGTACATTAGCAACACCACAAGAAAGGATTCATACAATGAACTTTCAAAGAAAAGATTTACATAAACAAGCTTTAAAGGCTAAACCACACCAGTAACTACACTACACTGCATAAATCACCAGAATGAATTGGCCAGCATGAAGAAGTGAGGGATAGAGAGACTTGTGGCATTTAATGTTACTAAGGCAGTAAAGCACACATGTAGGATGTGAAAAATTTTAATCTTCCATCAAAGGTAACAAGAAGTAAATGCTTATGCTTATACCAAAGCACATGCAAACTTTTAAGTTTATGATAAGTTTTTTATGTTTCTTTTTTCTTTTCTTTTTCTTTGTTCCGGGGGGGGGGGGGGGGGGGGGGGTGGTGGGGGGTGTTTAATGTTACACATGTACTTGGTGAGTCTTGAACACACAACCTCACCCTCCACCTTGCTTTTAAAAGGGCAGGAGATGCCATTGAAGCTAAAGCTCATTGGCATTGAAGTTGAAGACTCGTTGATCCTTTATCCAATACACTTCTCATTGTAATCGTTATTATTATTATTTTTAATATAAGTAATTTATTAAAAAAACAGCACAATAAGTAATGATATTATTGCACAAGGGAAGCTAATGCCAAATCACCCTTAATAACCAATGGTAAGCCTTGGCGGCTTGACCTCAAACTTCCAACTCTTTAACAAGGACCATACCATCCTATATAACCAATCACTACAGAGATTTAAAAAGAAAAATAAGTTAATGAAAGAGAGAAATGATTTCGGTTCCCAACCCTGCTCTGCCCTTGTAACCATGGGAAAAAAACTACAAATGGACCATCCAACAAAAGTATTCAGAATAGCATCTCTATATAGACATGTGATAGGCTTAAAAGCCACAACATGGACTTTGAGCCATATGCCTCATAATTATTAGGATTCAATCATTCACCAAGACTACATCAAGCTATTACAGGGCAGAAACTTGCTAAAGTAGAAGTTAAGTAACAACTTTATCCAGCAATTACAAGGCAGAAACTTGCTATAGTAGAAGTTAAGTAACAACTTTATCCAGCAATTACAAGGCAGAAACTTGCTATAGTAATAGCTAAGTAAAGACTGTTATTTTCTATATACATAATGATTTCATGACTCCTAATTTAAATCTTAATTTATGGTTTACAGTAGTTTGTATATGGGATGATTAAAACTCATACAAATGCTAAATTCTATATGATAATTTCATCTCTTTTGAAGCTAATGAACATTTGATAATCAATGTGTGACTTCAATTCTTCTTAGCGGTGTGATCACACATTTCTTTTCTACTAGTCCTTCTTCTTCTGCCTTTTTTATCCATTTTCTGCCAATCCTCACTTAAATTTTAAAGAAACCTATATCAACAGTTCTCCTTCATTGGACTAAAATCTATTCATCCCTCAATTACTCTAATTGACAATCACAAAATTGATTGAGACATCAAATTCGAAGCCTAAAAGAGATTCCACACTAACACTACAAGTAAAACCACACTGGTACCATTCAGAAATTCATACATTATTATTACTTTAAATTGGTTTCTTCACTTCACTGAAGTTCATTTCAGTGCTGTACATTTCATCTGTTCAAATAGAATCTACCTGCTTTTTGTTTATACAAATCACTCACTCCAACCCAAAAAAAAAATCCTACATTAAAAAATTATCAACAAAAAGTGAAGGAAAAAAAAAAAAAAAAACTTAAGAGACTAATGACCATTATCAACCAATGTTCAGAATAATAAAAAATCAAATCTTTTCATCCAAAAAAAATCAAAGCAACTATGAGCATTTAATTCTATAATAGTCATGCATGGCTATCCTTACTTATGACTTCCACTGCTCACAAATTCAATAACATTAATAAACAAATCCCAGAAACCCAGGCACCCCAGTCTCTCAAACAAAACCAAAAATTAAAAAAATTAAAAAATTAAAAAAAAGCATTGACTTTTGAAATACCCACTTCCCCAAATGCAAAAATGATGAACTAAAAAGCCAAAAAAAAACACACACACACACAAAACGAAACCAGATATACAAGTAAAACATATTGTCATTGGGGCTGAGAGACAGAGAGAGAGAGACTCACAGGAAGCCATTGGAATCTCTGAGACTTGGGAGACCAGAAAAAAAATATAGAGATGGGGTTGGGGTTTAAAGTATAAACTAACAAAAGTTATCGAAAGTCCCAGAAGCCAAATTGTGTAGTTTGAAATGCAGAGCGATAGGTGTGAAGAAGAGGACACCCGGCATTTTAAACTTTAAACCCCAATACCAATAATATGATTATATGACAAGTTGACAACTGATTTCGCCGCAAAACAAATTACTCCACCTTGGTTCTTTTGGGCCCTGGCATCGCTTTTTTTTTTTTTTTTTTTTTAATTATTTTATCCATTTAAAAAAGGATAATGCTGTATGTGTCACCTAGAGGAAAAACTCTATCATATTTCTGGTGCATGTTTTTTCTCCCTCATATGCACCAGAAATACAATATAACTTCTCCACATAGAGATAGAGCCTAATGCATATTAAGGATGTGTTTAGTATTGGCTTAAAAAACCTTTTTTTTTTTTTTATTTAACTTATTTTTGCTACTATTTAACTTATTTTTATTACAATTCATCGATTTTATTGTACTTTTAGAACTATTAATGAAACCCACTATACTATTTTAGCTACCTTTTAACATTATTTACAGTATTTTTAACAAAAAAATTTCAATTTTAACTAAATAAGATGTTCCTAAACAACTTATTTAGCCATTTGGATCGAGTTTGAGAGCCATTTGGATCTAATAGTTAAAAAAGGTAAAAGTTATCAAAACAAAAAAACAAAACAAAACAAAAAGAGTTAAAAAAGCTTTTATAAAAAAATTAAGTTAGAAAAAGTAAAAAGATGAAATAGCTATCCAAATCCACCTAAGCTTAACCCTTAAATAAAATAAATAAATAAACCTTTTTATTCTCGGTCATAACTTCAAATTTAAGAGATTCTTTTTTCTCAAAAAAACTTAAATTTAAAATAAAATAAAATAATAAATTACAAATTTCACTCACTAACTTGAATAAAAATGTGGGTAAAATTGTTGTGAATATATTAGTGTTTTATTGAACAAATTAGGAAAACACTTGCAAGATATGGGATAGGTTCAAGTTTAATTCATATTATTATACCCTATAATTATCTGCAAGATATGTTGGTAGGTTCAATGTTACTGGGATGTCATGACATTTTAAAGCAAGTGCACATACTCTCATTTGATATATATTAAATTTGGCACTATGATTCTCTCTCTCTCTCTCTCTCTCTCTCTCTCTCTCTCTCTCTCTCTCTCTCTCTCTCTCTCTCTCTCTCTTTTGAAATCATTCATTTTCCTAAAGTAAAAGATTATTATAGGATAATGATTATCACACACTTGCTATTGTACACTCATCATACACACACTGCCACATGAACTGCAATTGTGTTTTGAAAATACAATTTCAAATAGAGTGTGCAATAACGAGTAAGTAATAATATTTTCCTTACAAAATAATTTAGGAAACAGTTTTTCTTCTTTGGAGGTGGCAACAATTTGAGCCAAATTATCATAGATTTCCTTTTCAAATCTTGTTTTGTTGAACCAAAAACACAAATTAAGCATCAATTTCAGAATGCCACTCCCCACTGCACAAACTTTATTTTAAATTCTATTCAAACTAAAAGTCTATTATAATTTTTTTTAACTTTCTTCCCTAGAAAAAAAAATAAAAAATAAAAATATTCTACATTGAAACCCAAAATCCCACATAACACACCACCTTTTTTCCCCCTCAAGTTGCATCTTATGTTTTATTAATTATTTTAAAAAACTATTTTATTAAATTTTGGGATATATTTCCTTGAATCAAGAGATAAGATTAAATTATAATTTAATTTAGCTAAAACTTTATCATCTAGGTTTCAGAAATTTAAATCCTACTCCAACTAAAAATCTATTGTCAAAATTTTCAAACTTATAATATATTCACTAATGGTCTTTCCATAGAATTCTTCCTGCACCCCATGTTTTTTTCCTTCAAATTGGCAACTAGTGTATGTATTTGTATATGATAGTTTTGATTAAATAAATTCATCATACTTATTGTTATTTGTTTCTAAATTTTCATGTATGGATATTATGTCAAAGGAAGTCTACTATAAAGAACCACCATTTAAGTTCTTGGCTTTTGTTAGGTAAGTTTTTTTTTAATTATTTTTTAAATTCTCAACTTTTGAACTATTTTGTATGTTTTAGGTTTTGGTTATTCTATTTGTGGGGTCACGTCCCCAATTAATCGGATTTATCCGCTTTGGGGAGCCAGTCCCTCGCGGTTTATCGGCTCGTCCCCGAGTGTGGGCAGGACCAACCAAGGGCTAGACCTTGTAGTTGTAATCGCAAGTCCCACATCGGTTAGAGTTCCCTCCCACATATGGTTTATATGCTTCTGGAGCTGCCATATGTGTACCACTCCCACACGTGACCCCAATTAATCGGATTTATCCGCTTTGGGGAGCCAGTCCCTCGCGGTTTATCGGCTCGTCCCCGAGTGTGGGCAGGACCAACCAAGGGCTAGACCTTGTAGTTGTAATCGCAAGTCCCACATCGGTTAGAGTTCCCTCCCACATATGGTTTATATGCTTCTGGAGCTGCCATATGTGTACCACTCCCACACATGTGTGGGAGTGGTACACATATGGCAGCTCCAGAAGCATATAAACCATATGTGGGAGGGAACTCTAACCGATGTGGGACTTGCGATTACAACTACAAGGTCTAGCCCTTGGTTGGTCCTGCCCACACTCGGGGACGAGCCGATAAACCGCGAGGGACTGGCTCCCCAAAGCGGATAAATCCGATTAATTGGGGACGTGACCCCACATTAAAAGGGCCCTTTTAATGTGGGGTCACGTCCCCAATTAATCGGATTTATCCGCTCATGTGTGGTAGTGGTACACATATGGCAGCTCCAGAAGCATATAAACCATATGTGGGAGGGAACTCTAACCGATGTGGGACTTGCGATTACAACTACAAGGTCTAGCCCTTGGTTGGTCCTGCCCACACTCGGGGACGAGCCGATAAACCGTGAGGGACTGGCTCCCCAAAGCGGATAAATCCGATTAATTGGGGACGTGACCCCACACTATTTATTTAGTTTGTAAATGTTTTTATTTTTTCAATCGACTATCACAACAAAAAATTTGGTTCAAAACAATTTTCAAAAAATTAAAATTGAAACTATTTTTCAGAAAATAATTTTTACATTATACATGTTTTGCTCTCACTTTTAAGAAAAAATTTAAAAATACTAAAAACTGAAAAAATGATGTTTGGGAGACCATTTCTATTTTTGAGAATTTTTTTAATAAAAAAGAACATGTTGAACCTATAGACTACTGTTTTTTGGGATAATGATAATAGAATAAAGCTAATGTATTTATTTATTTATTTACTTTTAATAATGATAAGTTTCAAATTTGAAGCATGAGATTTTTTTTTTTCTTTTTTGTGATAAAGATAAGCTCCTTAATTTAAGAGATAGAAGGGTTTGGACAAATCTATGAGATCCAATGTTTTCAATTTATTTACAACTATACCATTAAAAACATTTTATATATCTTGAAAATATCATCTCTGTCATTTTCAAAATCCTATTTTGAATAAAGAAAATTAGATACAATTTTCTGAAAACTATATTTAGAGAATATCAGTTAAATAATATATTCAAGTGTGAGACCTACCATTTTACAGTTTTTTTAATAAATAAAAAAAAACTATATTTAAATCTTTTTACCAAACAAGTCCTAAGTTCTTAAGGTTGGAGTAGGGTTCAACCAAACGTTGGACAGCAACGACATTATAATTAATTTAATAATTAACTAAAATATAAATTAATAGAACAAATTTGTAAGAATGAGTTGTCTTTATTTATTTATTTATTTTTGTAAAAAATATAAGAAAATAAAAGATATTTATCCATATTTTCACAACTTACATAAGAATAATAGAAAATTATAAGGCATGAGAAATGAAAATTAAAAGTACTATTAATCCACCACTCCACAACCTCTGTGGCTGCTGTGAAAGAAGGGACCCGTGTATATCTACTCCACCATTTTCGCAAAGTTAGGTTATGTTTGATAACAGTTTTTATTTTCTATTTTCAAAAACTTGTTTTTGAGAATATAAAGAAAAAACAATTTTCTTGTATTTTTGAAATAAAAAACATGTTTGGTTAGTTGAAATTAAAAAAGATGGTCTTTTAAGAAAAAAATAGAAAATACTAAAATATGTTGTTATTAGGATTTGAACTTTAGTGTTAACTCATTAAATGAGATAGATTCATTAAATTAAATGTATATTTTCATTGACTTTTGAAAATTAGAAACTGAAAACAGCCTTTTGCATGTTTTCAGTTTCCTTTACAAATTGAGTTTTGAAAACAGTTTTTGTTTTCTACCCGTTTTGAGTTGCCAAACAAGTTTTTTAGTCTCAAAAATAGAAAATTGTTTTTGAAAATAGAAAACAAGGGGAAAAAACAGTTACCAAGCATACCCTTAAATTTTCACATGAAGGAAGGCAAGGGAACAAGGTTGCACACTAATTAGCTAAACATATATATGGCATTTTAGATTATATAACTTAAATAGAAAAAAAATCCATGTTTCTTAGAGCATGTTCTTGCTCATGATGTAGTGACTTTATTTTCCTCTGAATAATAGTTACTAGCTTTTAATTTTTTTAAAAGTACAATTAATTTTTTTTTTTTCACCCTCAAAAAAAAAATACCATTAATTTTTCAAGTATAAAACATAAATTAGTGAAAACAAATTATAATTTTGAAATTTCACATTGAGTCATGTGAAATACATAAATCCACAATGAATATACTATTAATTATAATTTATTGTATTCTAGTCCATAGGGATTTGAGTTCTCTTGCAGCCGAGTTGTATGTTGCTGTATTGTTTTTTTTAGAGATACTTGTTGCTAAAGCATGTTGCTGTATTGTTGGCTAAAGCATGTGGTTTGACTTTGTATTCCTGATGCTTGGTTGGAAGATGGCGGTTGGATTTATACAGGCCATACTTTCTAATGTGCTATTTTTTTTAATACATTCTATCTAATGTGCTATTAATAATATATATTTCTAACCTTTTATATATATATATATATATATATATGAAAGCTATTAATAATATATATATTTCTAACCTTTCCTAACAAAGTTTTTTTTAAGAACCAGCAAATAATATATATATTTCTAACCTTTCCTAACAAAGTTTTTTTTTAAGAACCAGCAAATGATATGAAAGCTGATTTTAAGTTTTTTTTAAGAGACTTTTTGTTGAGAAAGAGTTTTTTTTTTTTTTTTTTGATAGGATAGGAAGAAAGAGTTGATTTTAAGTTAAGTGAGCCATCTTATTTTCCTAACATGATACGCATATCTTTTTATTTTTTTATATATTAGAAAAATCCTTATAAATTAGATTAAAAAATATTGGGGTTTCATTAGATTAAAAAATATTGGGGGTTTCCTTATTAGAGTTCTTTTTTTAATAAAATAAAAAAAATGCGGTGAGCGTGGATCGAACACGCGACCTTCAGATCTTCAGTCTGACGCTCTCCCAACTGAGCTATCCCCGCCGCCTTCGTTCCTTCTTTAGAGTTTAGCAAGTGATGATGGGTAAGCTTAGTGGAATTCCTGTGTTCGACCCCTGACGTAGGATTTATATTATAAACACGGTATCAAAAGAAACTAGCCGTTGGTTCAAAAATTCAAAACGGCGGTGCCAATCAATCCTAAACAGATTCGGCAAATTGGGAAACATTTTATATATATATGGTACAAAGATTGTAGATTTAGCCGACTTAAATTTGTTTGTGCTTCTGGTCTGAATTATCGTAATTGTAGAAGAAAACTGGTTCTTGGTTATGAGCATTGAGATGGCTAAGGAGGACATGGATCTAAATCAGGATCTGGGTGTGGGTGTGGAGGAAGAGGAGGAATATTTGGTGCCCGGTTCTATTGTTGAGGTGTTGTACGGTTTTTCTTGGAAAGCAGCGATCATCTTTGCAACACCCAACAACGACGACGACGATTGCTTCTTGGTTCGCCTACTTGGGGACGAGTTTGGGGGCTTTTGTGCAGTGAAGGACGTGCGAATCAATAAATTTCTTATCAGGATGTGCCGGAGAAAGGTGGTCCGTGAGTGGCTGACTTGCTTGCTATGTGTTTGTGAAAAGGCCAATTACGATGATGAGGATCAGGACGAAGAAGAGGAGGATGACTACCAATGCCAAGAGAAGAATTGTGGGAGTTACATAGTTTATTGTGGACAAAGAAGAAGGGGGGCAAAGAGATCAAAGTTACCATCTCATACACATTGTTCTCCGCTCAAAAAACCCCGGAAGGAGAAGGAGGAGGAGAAGGCTGTGGAGGAAGAGGAAAGAAGAAGAAGGCTGCTGGTGTATATATTATCATTACCGCGCTCAAGGAGAACATGGCTATGGGATAATGAGATTGAGAAGTATACGCCTTCTCGCCCTGACTGCAATTTATTTTCTGGGTCTCATATTCAAGGCAGTAGCGATCACAATTTACTATCACAACCAGTGATGGGTGACATGTACATACCTGATGAGTCTTATTTCTCTGGATGTGCATCTTCTTCTGTTGCTAGCTGTTCTACTTCTACCCAAAATGTTTCAACCTGTGGCTGTGTCAATGACATTGATCGTGACAGTGATTATTATTTTAGTGATGCCGAATCTTCTTGCTGGTGAGGATTTAAGGGATCTGAACAACTCAAGTTAGATATTCTCATGTTAACACGGCATATTCCTATTAGTTGTTAGTCAATTTTGCACAGTAGTAGTATTTTTCTTTTCTTTTCTATTCTTTTTTTTGGGGGGTCTTTTTTAAAGAACATGGAATAGAAGATTATACCTTGTTTCTTTATGAATTAATGGTAATGCTATCTTCATTTTTTTAAATCCAAGGATGATTTTTGCCTGTCATTTTATTTTTTGTTCTGTCCATGTCCACTGCTAACTTGTTTGTGGCCTTTCTTTTTACTTTCCTGGTTCAATTCAATGATTATATATATATATATTTTTTTTTTTCAGTTACTGAGAGTGTAGCTCTTGCCGACTTAAATTAGCTTGTGTTTTGAAAACCACACATAAGCATTTAGTAAAAATGTAAAATATGTGTTTTCTATTTTTAAAGTCACATTAAGCATATGGATAAACTATTTTAAAAATGACCATTTTGAGTGTAAATCTCAAAAAATGACTTAACTATTTTGTTAAGATTACTTTATTATTTTTCCTTTAATCAGTGTTTTTTTAATTATTGTTGAAAATATATAATTAAGCCTAACAATTACATTAATAATAATAACAATAATGATGTTGTCATTGTTGGAAATCACAGAGAGAAATTTATATAATTTAAAATTAAAAAAGAGAAAAAAAGTCAAAAAAGGAAGATATTAAAATGATTAGGAAAAAAATTATATTAAAATAATTACTAAATAAATAAGTAGAGCTAATTGGTATAACTCAAGGGAATCAATCAAGTATTGAAGTAAATTTAAGATCATAGAATAAGCAAAGTTCATCAAAGTCATTGACAAAGGTCCCCAATTGATTATGCTGCTCCCTTGGGGTTGTTATTAATATTAAGTCATCCATGTAGTTTAAAAAAAGTGAGCATTCAAGGTTGCCATCTATAGTTTTTCCAAAAAATGAAGCTAAAAAAAATATAAAGATGGGGTTGGGGTTTAAAGTATAAACCAACCAAAGTTATCGAAAGTCCCAGAAGCCAAATTGTGTAGTTTGAAATGCAGAGCCATATGTGTGAAGAAGAGGACACCCGGCAGTTTAAACTTTAAACCCCAATGCCAATAATATGACAAGTTGACAACTGATTTCACCACTAAACAAATTACTCCACCTTGGTTCTTTTGGGCCCCGGCGTTGGTTTTTTTTTTTTTTTTTTTTTTTTTTTTTTTTAATTTTTTTTTATCCATTTAAAAATGGATAAAGCTGTACGTGTCACCTACAGAAAAAACTCTATCATGTTTCCGGTGTATGTTTCTTCTCCTTCACATGCACCAGAAATACAATATAACTTCTCCACATAGAGATAGAGTCCAATGCATATTAAGGATGTGTTTGGTATTGGTTTAAAAAACCCATTTTTTTATTATTAAATTTATTTTTGCTTCTATTTAACTTATTTTTATTACAATTCATCGGTTTTATTGTACTTTTAATACTATTCATGAGACTCATTATACTATTTTCGCTACCTTTTAACATTATTTACAGTACTTTTAGTAAAAAAAATTCAATTTCAGCTAAAAAAGGTAAAAGTTATTTATAAAAAAAAAACAGAGTGAAAAAAGTTTTTATAAAAAAATTAAGTTAGAAAAAGTAAAAAGATGAAATAGCTATCCAAATCCACCTAAGTTTAACCCTTAAATAAAATAAATAAATAAACCTTTTTATTCTCGGTCATAACTTCAAATTTAAGAGATTCTTTCTTCCTAAAAAAAATTAAAAGATTATAAAAAAAAAACTTAAATTTAAAATAAAATAAAATAATAAATTGCAAATTTCACTCACTAACTTGAATAAAAACGTGGGTAAAATTGTTGTGAAAATCTTAGTGTTTTATTGAACAAATTAGGAAAACACTTGCAAGATATGGGATAGGTTCAAGTTTAATTCATATTATTATATCCTATAATAATCTGCAAGATATGTTGGTAGGTTCAATGTTACTAGGAATGTTATGACGTTTTAAAGCAAGTGTACATACTCTCACTCACTTGATATATATTAAATTTGGCACACTCTCTCTCTCTCTCTCTCTCTCTCTCTCTCTCTCTCTCTCTCTCTCTCTCTCTCTCTCTCTCTCTCTCTCTCTCTCTCTCTCTCTCTCTCTCTCTCTCTCTCTCTCTCTCTCAAAATCGTAAATGGGGAATACTTTTACTTCTTGAGGGGTGACAACAATTTTAGCTAAACTGTCATTGATTAATTTCTATGTGTGCTCTATTCAGGTGAATCTTTTGTAATCATTCATTTTCCTGGAGTAAAAAATATTATAGGCCAATAGGGTAATGATTATCACACACTTGCTATTGTACACTCATCATACACACACTGCCACATGAATTAAAATTGTGTTTTGAAAAAAAAATTTCAAATGAAGTGTGTAATAACGAGTGCGTAATAATATTTTCCTTACAAAATAATTCAGGAAATATCATAAATAGGGAATAGTTTTTCTTCTTTGGAGGTGGCAACAATTTGAGCCAAACTATCATAGATTTCCTTTTCAAATCCCCTTTCGTTGAACCAAAAATACGAATTAAGCATCAATTTCAGAATGCCACTCCTCATTGCACAACTTTATTTTAAATTCTATTCAAATTAAAAGTCTTCTATAAATTTTTTTTTAACTCTCTTCCCTAGAAAAAAAATTAAAATAAAAAAAAATTCTACACTGAAATCCAAAATCCCACATAACACACCACTTTTTCCCCCCTCAAGTTGCATCTTATGTTTTATTAATTATTTAAAAAAACTATTTTATTAATTTTTATGATATATTTCCTTGAATCAAGAGATAAGATTAAATTATAATTTAATTTAGCTAAAAAATTATCATCTAGGTTTTAGAAATTTAAATCCTACTTCAAATAAAAATCTATTATCAAAATTTTCAAACTTATAATATATTCACTAATGGTCTTTCCATAGAATTCTTCATGCACCCAAAGGTTTTTTTTTTTTTTTTTCAACTTGTGTATGTATTTGTATATGATAGTTTTGATTAAATATATTCATCTTACTTATTGTTATTTGTTTCTAAATTTTCATGTATGGATATTATGTCAAAGGAAGTCTACTATAAAGAAGCAAAACAAAGAATACCCATTTAAGTTCTTGGCTTTTGTTAGGTAAGTTTTTTTTTAAAAAAAATTATTTTTTAAATTCTCAACTTTTGAACTATTTTGTATGTTTTAGGTTTTGGTTATTCTATTTATTTAGTTTGTAACTGTTTTGATTTTTTCAATTGACTATCACAACAAAAAATTTGGTTCTAAACACTTTTCAAAAAAATTAAAATTGAAACTATTTTTTAGAAAATAATTTTTACATTATATATGTTTTGCTCTCACTTTTAAGAAAAAAGTTTAAAATAATAAAAACAGAAAAAATGATGTTTGGGAGACTATTTCTATTTTTGAGATTTTTTTTAATAAAAAAGAACATGTTGAACCTATAGATTACTGTTTTTTTGGGATAATGATAAGAGAATAGAGCTAATGTATTTATTTATTTATTTTTACTTTTAATAATGATAAGCTTCAAATTTGAAGCATGAGATTTTTTTTTTTTTTTGTGATAAAGATAAGCTCCTTAATTTAAGAGATAGAAGGGTTTGGACAAATCTATGGGGTCTAATGTTTTCAATTTATTTACAACTATACCATTAAAAACATTTTATATATTTTGAAAACATCATCTCTATCATTTTCAAAATCATGTTTTGAATAAAGAAAATATGATACAATTTTCTGAAAACTGTATTTAGAGAATATCAGTTAAATAATATATTCAAGTGTGGGACCTACAATTTTATAATTTTTAAAACAAAAAAACTATATTTAAATCTTTTTACCACACAAGCCCTAAGTTCTTAAGGTTGTGAAGTAGGGTTCAACCAACAACAACGACATTATAATTAATTTAATAATTAACTAAAATATAAATTAATATAACAAATTTGTAAGAATGAGTAGTCTTTATTTATTTATTTATTTTTGTAAAAAATATAAGAAAATAAAAAATATTTATCTTCACAAATTACATAAGAATAATAGAAAATTATAAGGCATGAGAAATGAAAATTAAAAGTACTATTAATCCACCACTCCACAAGGACCACAACCTCTGTGGCTGCTGTGAAAGAAGGGACCCGTGTACATCTACACAACCATTTTCGCAAAGTTAAATTTTCCCTCGAAGGAAGGCAAGGGAACAAGGTTGCACACTTACTATTAACTAACATGCACATGACATTTCAGATTTTATAACTTAAATAGAGAAAAATCCATGTTTCTTAGAGCATGTTTTTGCTCATGATGTAGTGACTTTATTTTCATCTGAATAATAGTTACAAGCTTTAAATTTTTTATTTTTATTTTTTTTAGTACCATTAATCCTTCAAGTATAAAACACAAATTAGTGAAAATAAATTATAATTTTGAAATTTCACATTCAGACATGAGAAATACATAAATCCACAATGAATATGCTATTAATTATAATTTCTTGTATTCTAGTCCATTGGGATTTGAATTCTCTTGCAGCCGAGTTGTATGTTGCTGTATTGTTGACTAAAGCATGTGGTTTGTACTTTGTACTTTGTATTTCTGATGCTTGTATTTGGTTGGAAGATTTGGCTGTTGGATTTATACTGGCCATACTTTCTAATGTGCTATTAATAATATATATTTCTAACCTTTTCTAACAAAGATTTTTTTTTTTTTAAAGAATCAGCAAATGATATGAAAGCTGATTTTAATTTTTTATTAAGAGATTTTTTTTGAGAAAGCGTTTTTTTTTTTTTGGATAGTAAGAAAGAGTTTTTTTTTTTTTTTTTTGATAGGATAGGAAGAAAGAGTTGATTTTAAGTTAAGTGTGCCATCTTATTTTCCTAGCATTATACGCACATATCTTTTTATTTTTTTATATATTAGAAAAATCCTTATAAATTAGATTAAAAAATATTGGGGGTTACCTTATTAGAGTTCTTTTTTTAAATAAAAAAAAAATGCGGTGAGCGTGGATCGAACACGCGACCTTCAGATCTTCAGTCTGACGCTCTCCCAACTGAGCTATCCCCGCCGCCTTACTTCGTTATTAGAGTTTAGTGAGTGATGATGGGTAAGCTTAGTGGAACGCGTGGAATTCCGGGGTTCGATCCCTAGCGTAGGATTTATATTATAAACACGGTATCAAAAGAAACTAGCCGTTGGTTCAAAAATTCAAAACGGCGGTGCCAATCAATCCTAAACAGATTCGGCAAATTGGGAACATTTTATATATATATATATATATATATATATATGGTACAAAGATTGTAGATTTAGCCGACTTAAATTTGTTTGTGCTTCTGGTCTGAATTTGCGTAATTGTAGAAGAAAACTGGTTCTTGGTTATGAGCATTGAGATGGTTAAGGAGGACATGGATCTAAATCAGGATCTGGGTGTGGGTGTGGAGGAAGAGGAGGAATATTTGGTGCCCGGTTCTATTGTTGAGGTGTTGTACGGTTTTTCTTGGAAAGCAGCAATCATCTTTGCAACACCCAACAACGACGACGACGATTGCTTCTTGGTTCGCCTACTTGGGGACGAGTTTGGGGGCTTTTGTGCAGTGAAGGACGTGCGAATCAATAAATTTCTTATCAGGATGTGCCGGAGAAAGGTGGTCCGTGAGTGGCTGACTTGCTTGCTATGTGTTTGTGAAAAGGCCAATTACGATGATGAGGATGAGGACGAAGAAGAGGAGGATGGCTACCAATGCCAAGAGAAGAATTGTGGGAGTTACATAGTTTATTGTGGACAAAGAAGAAGGGGGGCAAAGAGATCAAAGTTACCATCTCATACACATTGTTCTCCGCTCAAAAAACCCCGGAAGGAGAAGGAGGAGGAGGAGGCTGTGGAGGAAGAGGAAAGAAGAAGAAGGCTGCTGGTGTATATATTATCATTACCGCGCTCAAGGAGAACATGGCTATGGGATAATGAGATTGAGAAGTATACGCCTTCTCGCTCTGACTGCAATTTATTTTCTGGGTCTCATATTCAAGGCAGTAGCGATCACAATTTACCATCACAACCAGTGATGGGTGACATGTACATACCTGATGAGTCTTATTTCTCTGGGTGTGCATCTTCTTCTGTTGCTAGCTGTTCTACTTCTATCCAAAATGTTTCAACCTGTGGCTGTGTCAAAGACATTGATCGTGACAGTGATTATTATTTTAGTGATGCCGAATCTTCTTGCTGGTGAGGATTTAAGGGATCTGAACAACTCAAGTTAGATATTCTCATGTTAACACGGCATATTCCTATTAGTTGTTAGTCAATTTTGCACAGTAGTAGTCTTTTTCTTTTCTTTTCTTTTTTTTTTTGGGGGGGGGGGGGGGGGGGGGTTCTTTTTCAAGAACGTTAACATGGAATAGAAGATTGTGCCTTGTTTCTTTATCAATTAATGGTAATGCTATCTTCATTTTTTAAATCCAAGGATGATCTTTACCTGTCATTTTATTTTTTGTTCTGTCCATGACCACTACTAACTTGTTTGTGGCCATTTTTACTTTCCTGGTTCAATTCAATGATTATACATATATGGAATGGAGCTTCAGTTACTGAGTATAGCTCTTGCCCACTTAAATTAGTTTGTGCTTCTAGTCTGAATTAGTGTGATTGTGGAAGAAGACTGATTCTTGGTTATGAGATGGTTGAGGAGAATATGGTTCTAAATCTGGATCTGGGTGTGGAGGAAGAGGAATATTTAGTGCCGGTTCAATTTATAAAAGTTGCAATCTTCTATGTATTTAGAATGATGTGCACAAATAGTATCACATGACAAGTAGCAATTTGTCCATCACTTAACATATTTGACATGTGTCAATGTATTTAATATATGTGCCATGTTTCAATAATAAATGGACATAAAAAACTCACCTTTAAATGTTAACCAGTAACCTACAAATTTGTTCATTCATGGAGGTTTCTAAAAAAAAAAAAACTAACTAATGTATGCCAATAAACTTCTTATATGGCAACCGGTTGGTTCTATAGTACAAATGTAGTGGAAAAAAACGGGAGCTATAATTACCATGATCAAATAGGAAAAACCAGAAAACAATAAAGTAATTGTTTATGAGCCTGACAATTAATTGCTCTTATAAAATTCAAGAGAAAAAAAAAGGAAATAAATACAACATTTTTTTTATTTAGAAAGAGATAAATACAACTTAAATGGGTCTTATTCATTTTATTTGGGAATAACAAGTAATTTTATATATAAAAGTTGGATCTCATAACTGATAGATGCACACATCGATGACAAGTGACGCAATCTTTTATCTATTTAGAATGATGTGCACAAATAGTGCCACATGACAAGTAGCAATTTGTCCATCACATAACACATTTGATATGTGTCAATGTATTTAATATATTTGCCATGTTTCAATAATAAATGTACATAAAAAACTAACCCTTAAATGTTCACCATTAACCTACCAATTTGTGTATTCATGGAGGTTTCTAAATGGAAAAAAACAACAACTAATGTATGCCAATAAACTTCTTGTATGGCAACCGGTTGGTTCTATAGTACAGTGGGAAAAAAGAGAGCTATAATTACCATGATCAAATAGGAAAAACTGAAAACAATAAATTAATTGTTTGTGAGCCTGACAATCAATTGCTCTTATAAAATTCAAGTGAACAACATAGGAAAGAATAATACCAGAGATACAAATTATTTTATAAACTGTTGATGTGGTAAGTGATTATTGGCAAAGGGAGAAGTGATATTAATAGTGAGTTTAGATGAAAACTAATAAGAGGATGAAAACTAGTAAGAAGTTGGCCACATCAGTTCTTTCTCACCTCTCTCCTTATATTGTATTTTTCCTAGTCATGCCTCTCACAGTTATTTTATTTTATTTTTTTATTTTAACAATTGCTTACCGGCTGTTTTCACACATAACACGCATACACTTTGCTAAATTGAATACTCAACTTGATCTAAAAATTGATTATTAATTTTTAAGTTCTGTACATTTTAGTATATACTATTTTTCTTGATGCATGAACTACTGAAAATTGGAAATATATATATATATATATATATATATATATATATATTTGAAAAGTGCAAATGAAAATAAAATCACTTTTGATTCAAGTTCAAAAATCTATGATTGACTTGAAAACCTTGGAATTTTGATTATGTTTTTGTTCATAGCTTTTTCTCTACTCTTGAGGTTGATTTGAGTTCACAAAACTCCTTGACACATGAAAACACCTTCATGCTGAATTTTTATATCATTGAGATTTGAGATCTATATTGTATAGTTTAAATTGATTATCCCTAGAAGTGTTTGCATGCATTTGTTCATGGATCACATAATATCAAGTTTGCATATATTGAAAGAGAGAATATTTGTATTCATGTGAATCCTTACTTATTTAAAATTTTAGTTTGTATTTCTTTATTTTTTTCTCCCACCTAAATTTTTCCCCAAAACTGTTTTTTCCAAAAATTGTTTTATCATTCCTATATTTTTATAGGGGGGAAAAGTTGGTTTCAAAACTATGTTTTTCATAGGAGGAGTTACCTCTATTTTCTGTAGAGCTTATTTCTTCTATGTTTACTTGACTGTCCATTTTCTCTTGACCTCTTTTGTGAATGTTTTCTATCTACCCTCTAATTAGGTTGTCTTTGTCAATATGTGACAAAAAGTGGGAGAGAATTGGAGAAATTTGGGAATCATGTTTAAAAGTTAATCTTTAATAGGTTTTAACTTTTTTTTATTTAGGGGGAGATGAAATTGTTTTGAAAGGGAAAGAAAAGAAGTTTTTGATGTATCTAACTCAAGGGGAGAGTTAGTTTGAATTATTGTTGCATATATGCTATTTCCATAACTTTTGTAGGTTTATGTACTTTGGGATGTTTGTATCCATTGCATATGGTTTATATTTTCTTAGTTGTGTTCAACAAATTATTATCAAACTATTTGTTGTATGTCTCACATTCTGCATGCTTATATTAATTACAATGTATGTTATAGCATCGTGATTCATATTATATATCTGTCTTTATTTCCACACATGCATTGATGTGCTCTCTCGATTGTTTTAGGAAAAGATAGGTACATTCCAATCAAGATCTTCTACCTCTTCTTGCAACTTCTGGGTTAGGAGTCTTAAATTGGGATTTGTCATGTATTTGGACATTCTATTGTCTATGGGAATTATATTTCAGTTACTGAGAGTGTAGCTCTTGCTGACTTAAATTAGCGTGTGCTTCTAGTTTGAATTAGTGTAATTGTGGAAGAAGAATGGTTCTTGGTTATGAGATGGTTGAGGAAGACATGGATCTAAATTTGAATCTGGGTGTGGAGGAAAAGGAGGAATATTTGGTGCTTGGTTCTATTGTTGGGAAAATTATTGAATACTTCTGGAATACCATAAATGCGTACTCTCTCCTCTCACATGAATTGTGGGTCCCACCATAAATTTAATTTGTAGGACCCGCAATTATGTGAGAAGGGGGAGTACGCATTTATGGTACTCCGAGAATACTCAATAATTTCCCCTATTGTTGAGGTGTTGTACGACTTTTCTTGAAAACCAACATAAATTAAGGTTTTAAAATGCAAAAATTTCAGGAAATGGAAATAGATGGAACAAATGGTTTCAGGGTGGATTGTGATGGTATTATAATTAACTAAAATATAAATAAATGGAACAAAATTTGTAAGAATGAGCTATCTTGATAATGATTTTTGTTAAAAAAAAAAATACAAGGAAAAAAATATTTAAGCATATTTTCACAACTTATATAAAAATGATATAATATTATAAGGCATAAAAAAAATACTACTAATCCAAGTATAAAACACAAATAGTTAAACAACTTTTTTCTTTTGAATTACACATTCAATTATTTGAAATACATAAATTCCAATGTCATAGGTTCAAGGGGTTTAAATATATATATATATATATATATATATATATATATATATAATTGGTTTATATATTGATACAATATGTTGTAGATGTTCCTTAAAAGAAATTATTGGTATATGTTGATGTGGTTAGGAACCAAAATCTACCAGACACATTTGAAGATGTTGCAAGAAAATTTTGGAATAGAATGGGAATTCCGAGGAAGCATCAGGATTTTTTAACCTTCCTCTGGAAGACTGGCTTACAAACAACTGCTCTTCAAAATTTTATTTTATTTTATGAAAACCATATAAAATTTTTAAACATACCCTACATCATTATTTGTGTTCAATATCATTCTACGTTAGTTTACTCTTTACTTTCTATTGATTTTCTTTAAACATTCAAACGCAATCTTAAAGCATTTGACTCGTTGTAATGGTTAGACAATTACAGTAACTTTGCAAGATTGCCCTTGAATTTTTTGGAAATTTATTAAATACTCCCGTAGCAATGCTCTCCTCTCTCACATAAGGGGTGAGACCTATGTGTGGGACCCACTCTTCATGTGAGAGAAGGGAGTATGGCTCCGAGAGTACCAAATAACTTCCTGAACTTTCCTAGTATATTGAATACTTTGGTAAGATCCTAGGTGAATAATGTTGACAATTATATATATATATATATATATATAGAGAGAGAGAGAGAGAGAGAGAGAGAGAGAGAGAGATGAGTTCAAGTTACACCTGGTCTAATTTTGCAAGAGTTACACCATGTTTAGGTTGTAGATTTCTATGAGATCTGTTAAGTTTTATTTATGCTGGCAATTCATGAGCAAAATATAAGTTTTAAGTATCTTTAGAAGTTTATTTT
This sequence comes from Quercus agrifolia, assembly GCA_029955455.1. Taxonomy (NCBI): domain Eukaryota; kingdom Viridiplantae; phylum Streptophyta; class Magnoliopsida; order Fagales; family Fagaceae; genus Quercus; species Quercus agrifolia. The sequence goes on along the minus strand of JARQAD010000002.1, from coordinate 23,149,806 downwards.
TGAAGATAGAATTGTTGCAAAGTTCTGCAATTTAATTAGAGTGCAAATCTAGAAATTTCAACCAATCAAACCTAACAAGTTTGACAGATTGAAAATTGTAGAACATACCAATTTATAGATTTCAAGCCTAACAAGATCTAACAATTAAAAAAAACTAGTCGTGGATCCCATGTGTTGCATGTGATAATATTTTTAGTGTGGACTAGACATTCAAACACTGTCTTTGTACCACACACACATATATACAGACAATGCTATATACAAAAAGGAGTAGTAAAGAAACAAAGTTTAGGAAACAACAAAGTAATACTATATACAAACAATGTACAAAACATGTAACAGTTGCAAATGTATAATATGTAAGTTCAGCAAAAAAATGTATAATATGTATGTTCAACAAAAAATGTATAATATGTATGCTATTGTATCACACTAATCCAAAAAAAAAAAAAAATCAAGACATGAGGACACCAAGATCCTCATTGTCAAACTCCATCAAATATCCTGGATCTTGACCTCTATTGCAATCCTACCTCTTCTTCTATAACTTTAATATCCTCTCTTCTATGGTATCTCTAGCAATTATCCTAACTATATTTACTTCCTCCTTGTGGCCAATCCGATGAGCCCAATCCACTGCCTGATTTTCAAGAGCTGCATTCCACCATGACTCTAAGAAATAGACTCTAGAAGCAGCTATTAGGTTTTTTCCCATACTTGAGGCCTGATGACTTGCAAGCAAAACTGTAGGCGCATCTGGTCCTAGATCTCCAAATTCTTTGATCACTTTAGCCATTACCTCTTCATTAGTAGTCCCATCTAGAGACAAACTTCTAAAACCAACAACTTCTAGTGGCTCTGCAAGTAACATCAGCATCTTACGAAATTGTGAAAATATTATTGACTTTGTAGCAGGGTTATCATCTCTTGATTTCTCAAGAAGTTGTAGAAGTGATGAGACTTTCAAAGATGAGTTTCCTTTTGAAGAGGATGGTCCAGCATCAGAAGTTTCAGGAGCTGCTGGAGTTACTAGTTCTGATTGTTGAACTATTCTACGACACATTGGTAGGTACACTACACCAAAATAAGTTTATTACGTCAAGTATTAATACAACAAAATATATATAGTAGTATTAGACAAAATATCGCATTTACAAGTTAAAATTGTTGTAATAGTAACTTAAAAGTGTTAAATTATTGCAACAACAATAATAAATTGCAACGACTTATAATTTTCAGTTGTAGTAGAAGCTTTAATACATAAGGGAAAGTTGTTGCAATAACTTAAAATGAAGAAATCGTTGCAATAAATTGATATAAATTATGTTTGTAATTTATTGCAACAAAAATTTCGAACTAATAGCTTATTGCAATGAAGTTATTATTGCAATAATTTGATATAAATTCTTTTACAATTTATTGCAATGACAAACATGAAATTGCAATGAAAATATCATTGCAATAACCTTATATCAATATAGCAATGGCAAAATGAAGTATTTATCTATTACAATGAAGATAAAATTACAATAATTTGATATAATTTTTTTTTTCAATTATTTGCAATCTATTGCAATAAAATTCTTGAAGTAATAGTCTATTACTACAAGATATTTAAAGCAGTAAATTGTTTATTGCAACAAAGTAGTGATTAAAATTTTTGGAGTTTATTGCAACAAATTTTTGTTGTTGCACAAACCTATACTTCAAATTTTATTGCAACATGTTGTGTCAACTATTGCAATGATTCTTTTCGCTGCAATATACACTTTTTCTTGGAGTGATATACTACTTGTTGCCAACCCATCTTTGGCCCATGCTTGTAGTTACAAACCTGTCTACAATGGAACACTTCTGTTTCTTATGATCATCATCAACGAGAGTACCATATGTTGTCAAAACTATATCATTATCCTGAAGCACCTCAAAATCATTTGTTCTAACCTTTCTGTTATATCTGAACATTTCTGGACAATGTTCTTCTATTTGAAATAAACTCTAGACAAATTCAGCAAGCCCTTTTAGGATATAATAGAACAATTTATGATCCACATTTGCAAAGCGATGGTGCCACTCACTTCTGTTGTAGTAGCATTATTACATTTCATATACCTATTTTTACTGGGGAGAATGTAAATAATGAACTTTTAGATAAACTTTTTGAGCAAAGTATATGGAAGAATTCTGAGCTCCATAGGTAGGGTTTGTGATGATGGAGGGATTCAATTTTACTACATAGGTAGGGGATGATTCAATTTTACTACATTCACAAATATGTTTACCACATTCACAAAAAATTGCCAAGAATCTAAGAGCATCCACGTCAATATGTGCAATTTTTTTCATTTTGCACATCTAAAACTTACTTTTTCTATTTTACACACAAACTTTTACAAAACACCCACATCAGTTTGTTTATTATACACATTTATTCAAATAAAATATTCAATTTTTTTAACACTGTGAACAGTAACCGTGAGAGGAGAGAGAAAGGAAAAGAGAGTGAGGTGAAGAGAGGAGAGAAAAAAAAAAGAATAAAAAAATCATTTATATGGTGAATAGTAACCGTGTATATATACACAGTTACTGTTCATTTACAAGACCATTGTGCATATTTAGATATTTTTACAAAGACTGATATGGGAGGGTTTTGGGTTAAAATGTGTAAAATTGAATACTTTTTGTATTTTAGAAGACTATTTATGAGTTGGTGTGGTTGCTCTTTATAACTTAATTGACACATTCCTATACATAAAGTGCTTGAAAGCTTAGGGAGAAATGATTTGAACTGCAAGATTAATAACATATTGTAATTATCTATAAATAATTTTAAACAAATATAAAAGGAAAAAAAAAAGCATCAAAATTGTTGCTTGAATACATAATTTTGATGAAAAGATTTGCATTACACAATTTACATCTTTTGAAACATTAACAAAGCTAAAGATATCCGATTCTCATTAGATTAAAAAAAAAAAAGAGTATAATTGTCATAATGGATAACATTTGAATTTTAATGGAAGCCATTTCAAGCTCCAAATCCCTATTTGCAAAGAAACTAAAACTAAACTACTAGCTAACCTGTGCATTGCATGAAGCTTTTCTGAACCAAACATAAACATATCTCAATTTAATTTCTCTACCTTTAATTATTTAAAAAGCAGAATTATTTTAAATATTTTTTAATAGATTTCTTTAAGGGTGAACTTTTGAAGAATGTCAAATATATTATGGCTAGATTTTCAAAAGAATAGGAAATTTGGCTTGTGAATTTTTTTTGGATAACGTATCAGCAGTTTGCTATGTGATGGAGTAATTTAATATTAAATTGTTATCTTAATATTTTAATATATAATAAGTTGGAAAATTTAATGGAAAAAGATATGGAAGTTTCATGTGGTACAATCTTGCATTCTTACTCCCCCATGGCACAATAAGTATATCATTTATGTGAATAAATGGGTTATAGTTCTCATTAATATTGAAGAAATCCTACAAGTCTATATATATATATATAGATTTATATATGTTCACCATTCCTCTACACACATACATTAGTATATACAACACATTAGCAATCCAACACTAGAGCTGCGTTTTTTAAACGCGACCATAGTTAAGAATAAAAAAATAAGAAAAAGAAATACGCAGGTCTTATGGCCACTTGTTTTGCTCCACCCCCAAAAATGCAATTATAGCTCAAAAAAACGTGGCTTTAGACGTGTTCTATGGTCGCATGTTTAAAACGCGGCCTTTGTTGTTTCTTTAAGCCGCGTTTTTTAAAAACACGGCTTTAATCCGTCTGTAGCCGCGTTTTTTCAAACGTGATTTAAAAAAATGCGGCCTAAGACCTACGTGTTTTGTGGTGTGTTGGAGCTTTGGGCTTAAACAATTTGTTCATGATTCGTTTTAGCCAAACAACATTGTTGGTTGTTGTATCTTGGAGAAGACACATCAAGAGAAGGCATGTTGTATCAGTCTTGGACTTTGCCAACCGAGAGGGCTTAATCTTCTTAAAAAAAGTGAGATACCAATGCCTCAGTTGTGTTAAGATTTTTCAAGAAAAAAAAATTATAATTTTTATAATTGCTCTTATAATTTTTCTGTATTTGCACCAACATTATCAATTCAGGTAATCCAGTTGGCCAAACTAGCTTTATGATACCCTTTTAGCGAAAATGACCCCTAAAGAACATTCTAAAATTATGAAACCTCATCAGTCAGCATTTGATGAGGCTGATTTTTTCATGGTGGTGGCAATTACGCTAAAATTTTGGACAAATACAATAGATCAATCAAGTGCTCTTCTCGTGTTTGTGGTTGACACGTGGACTCAGATTTTAAAAGTGTTCCAAACCCAATTAAATAAATCTATTTCTTTTTTTTCTTTTTTTTTTATATATAAAAAATAAATCTATCTCTTGGTTCATGGTGAAATGTTTTGAGAAACAGAGACTTATATGAAAATCAATCTAAATGAGAGAGAGAGAGAGAGAGAGAGAGAGAGAGAGAGAGAGAGAGAGAGAGAGAGAGAGAGAGAGAGAGAGAGAGAGAGAGAGAGAGAGAAGTATTGTTATGATTTCACTTAATGAAAAATTACAAGAGGTTTCGGCTTTTTATACAAGCTCTAGGGTCAGGATTGACTACAATACCACCACTCACAAATTTTTTTACCACTCAATGTTTTACTTTTTTTAAAACTTGTTATTTTTATTTTAAATGTAGTGGTTGAGGTTGAAGGTTGTTTTTCTCAATTCTTAATCTAAGCCATTGAGTATTATTGCATTAAGTGAAATACTCTAGGCATTGCACTTTATCTCAAAATCACCAAATAATGGTTGAGAATCTTGAGATAATCTCGTATGACAACGAATCAACACACATGTTGAGCTAATAACATCTACATTAATTTATACGATATCGTTTCATCTCTAAGTCTAACTGCTGAATTATCTCAAAACGGCGCTGTGTGACTTAAAAGATTGCAACACCGTTTCATGATATGCTGATGTGAGTGTGCTTGCCTGTTTGGATTTGAAAACGATGTTGTTTGGGTCTGTTAGTTAACACATGGATTGATGGATAGGACTAAAATAGGCCCTGTCTTTACACTACATACTTGATACCACACCTCCAAAATTTGTGCAGAGCAAAAGCAAGGCAGGTTGGGACGAGGATAAGTTAACTATACGCAGTGGTGGAGTCAAGATTTCAGTTTAGGGGGGGGCAAAATTAAAAGACAAAATTGAAAGTAAAATTAATCTAAATATTATTAATTGATGTTAATAAAAATAGATATAGAATTGTATACTATTAATGCAATTGTTGTACAAAATCTAATATAATATAAACTCTAATTTATTTTTTCATACATAATTTAATTTGTTCAATTGGAAGATTAGTAAAATACATCTCGATATGAGTTTGTTTAGAATTTGAATCTAAATCATTATTATAATTTGGCTTCTCCATAATATCAATTGATTATAAGTATATATTTCATATTATTAAAAACAAAATTTCATAGTTAATAACAATCAAATTAAGAGATTATTCTAAATATATAGAATTTAAACATGTAATTTATTCCTTAAAATAAATTGAGAAAATAAATCAATATAAAAGAATTATAAAGTTGTGTTTTCATTTATGCAAAATTCAGTATTTTTTACTCTATTCTTTAAGTAGTAAGTAGTTAAAATTGGTTCTATAGTAAAAATAAAGTGTTTCAAAATTGAAATGATGAAAAAGTTAAAGTAGAAGAGAAAAAGATTAGAGAACGCTAAGGTTTTAGTTTGATATGTAAGGACCTAAATATATATTTTTTATTATGATTATATGGGAATATCTTATTTGAGGAACAAATTGCCCAAAGAAAAGCACTCTAGGAAAAAAATTTCCAGTGCTTGAGAACATGTGGCAAGGAAAAACAGTATGGGTGTTAAGTAGGACCCACAAAACTTTGTTTTGTTTGGAAAAAGACAAAATAATGTTATGAAGAATTGCATCTAATATTGCTTTCTTCTCTAGTTTCTAGGCGTGGAACGTTTGTGTCAAGGTCAAAATACTTGAACGTAATATATGCAAATCTAGAAATTTTTTAAGGGGTTAGGATCCCTGATTGTACGTATTTGGCTATTTCTAATTAGGTGATTTAGACATTAATGAGATAAAATATAAGAGAAAATGAATGATAGCCATGAGAGTAAAAATAAAAGAAAAAAATAATGATATCCATGAGAATATTAACACAGAGAGAGAGAGAGAGAGAGAGAGAGAGAGAAATCAATTTTTTTGAGGTGACAATAGAATATGTTCCCAAAAAAAGAATTATATATAAATACGTATAAAAAATTAAAATTATATATCAAAAACAATTTAAGTATATATCATCCCGGCCTCGTCACTTCTTTATGACTGAAAGAATCCACATAAGGGAGAATAAGTCGAGCAAGAAGGTAAATTTTTGTCATCCTTTAATGTGATGATCAACCTCAAAGTTCTTGTGAACAAATTAATACTTTTATATAAAGCTATATTTTTATTATTGGTTATAACAATAACAATCTCAGGCATATTCCAAATGATCAGAGGGTGTAAATGAGGTCTTTTACACCCTCCAATCAAACATTGACACATCAAATTTTTTCACATAAAAACATAGTGTCTGATATACATAATAACAACCCCTAAAAACGAATATATTTCATTGTTTATTAAAAAAAGAAATATAAATATAAATATAAATCAAAAACAAAAACTATTGTTGTTTGTTTCTTTGTGAAAACATTGCCTTGCCAGAGTCTATGCCTTCACCTGGGAGAAGTTGAATTGCCTTTACACCGTTGGCTTCAAAGACGGTAAAGCCTTTGAGCTCCTTTTGGACAAAAATGGCCTCTTCTTTGCCGACAAGCTCCACCTTGTTCTCAACCGCCTCGCATGAAGTGCTTCAACGAGTCAATGTGTTCAAACTTCACACAGCAATAGGTTTTCTTTTTTATTTGTCAAAAATCTATTATCACAATAAATAAAAAAATGCACAACTTTTGTCACAACTCTCTCATGTGATTGGTAGAGAAAAAGTGGTAAGTCTATATAAAATTAACTAGTAACCAGTCACAGTTTTTCACGTATTAGAGTTTTTTCAAAAGTAATGCATTTATTTGTGTTAGTAGAATTCCAGAGGAGAGAGAGATGCAAGCTAGGTTGTTATGGGTTTTTCTTTGCTTGTATGTGGTTGAAAGCTTTAGAGAAAAAATGGATATGTGGGGAAGTCACACGGGTGAGTTAAGAGTAGGTAGAACAAGACATTTTGAGACAATGCATATGAATAGTATTGAAGCGGGTTTGGGAAGAGAGAAAAATCTATGACTTATGGAGTGCCAAACACACTAGATGTGTGAGTTTGGAGAAAATTGAATAAGAGATGTGAGTTAAGAGTTATGAGTTAAAATGCAAAGTTATAGGCTGATAGCTGAGAAGATAGGGACACCCTGCCGTTAAAACCCTATTTGATAGCTGGAGTAGGATTCTCTTGGGAGCCTCTAGCTTTTTAATTTATTTTTTTCAAATTTGATCTTTCTTAAAATACTTTTATTCATGTACAGTCATAACTCAATTCTTTATATATATATATATATGTGTGTGTGTGTGTGTGTGTGTGTGTTTCAATCTACTTTTGGTCACCTTATTCATAATATTATGTTTTATGTAAACTCCTTAAGGAGTTTTAGTTTCTCTCATACCTATAGGCAAGATAAATTTGTTGTTGATGCCTTGGCAAAGAGGGCCAAATTTTGTTCTTCTTTCTCTGTCTGGAAGGAGTCTATTCCTCAAGAAATCAATACTTTTGTTTTGGCTGATAAGCCCTTTTCTTAAGTTATAAAATCACTGGATGGATTCTCAAATATATATATATATATATATATATATATATATATATATATATATATATATATCATACTCTCTAACTTTACTAAAATAAAATTTGATCATGTAATTTCTAATTGGACAAAACTTAGGTACAATATCTTAGGTGCTGTTCCTTAAGTTCCCCTTTTAAGATTTAGTCATATGGCTACTTAATTAAAAATACACTTTCATCTCATGAGGAAAAATCCACATGGCAGAATCTTAAAAAGGGTACCTAAGGAACAGCACCTAAGTACTGTACCTAAGTCTTGCTCTTTCTAATTTATTCATTTCAATCCTAAAATCTTGCCTTTTGTTTAATATAGTCCTTTCATCCACTTTGTTAAGTGGGTTGTCATTAAGTGCCCCTAAAATGATGTTTCAAAATTTGATAACTAGCAAAACAATTGTGTTTAAGACACCTATTGACACATTGTTCTAGAAGAGGATAAAAACACTCCATTGAACATGGAAGAAAGTTATAGGATTTAAATGAACATTTGAAAAGATCGTGTTTAAAAGTTAAGACACTTCATGACACATTGCACTAAAAGCGGATGAAAGGACTTCATTGAACATGGAAGAAAGTTATTGGATTTAAATGAATAGATTAGATGTACAGAACTCAATTGAATTTTGGAAAAGTAAAAGAGTGTAATTTCTCATTTAGCATTTTTTAAGTTACGGCTTAAATTTATATATTTACTAGTATAAATTTATATATTTACTAGTATATTAATTAAAAATTATATATAAATAAATTGAGATATATTAGTAATTAACGAGCCACCAAAAACTTTGATAAAGTTTTAACTAAATTAAATTAACTATCTTAATGAATCATGTTAGGGTTTTAGACTCCAGTTTTCTTAGATTTAATAAATTTTTAACTAGATAATTAATTAGATTAATTATGATCTTGATTAATATATATATATATTTATTGCTAATATGAAAACTTTTTTTTTTTTTTTGAGGGAATGCTAATATTGAACTTGGTTTGCTACTTTGTATTTGGAATTTTTTTTTTTTTTTTTTTTTTTTTTAACAATTCGATATTTTAGGGTTTTTTTTAGGACTAATGCAAAAGCTTGAGGGCCCAACTGTAAATTGCTATGGTTTAAATCCTAAAACTTGGTAACACGCACCACGAGACTCATGACACATATCCGGCGGGGTAGAGGAACACTATATTTGGAATGACCGAATCACCGACTTATCCACTATAAATGTTGGCAAACAAGGATTTTTTTGCAATCAGTAATATTGACAGTGTTCATGATCAAGAACACTATATACTATTATATAATTCTTTGCACGCCCATACACAGACCGAGATTTTCCTTGTTTCTCTTTTGTTTATATATTGTAGGGGTTGTCTTTTTGGAAGACAGCTAGAACAATGGTGATGAGGGATTCTGTAAGTGTAAGAAAGTGCTTGCATTGTGGGCTTAATGTTCACAACTCTAGCGGTATTACCACTGGCAAATGTGTCAAGCTTTTTGGTGTGTGTTTGCGAAACAACGGGGGTGATCATGATCATGATGATGCTATGAAGAACCGCGTTAGCATGGAAAATACGTGCTACGAAAAGGTCGAGAACAAAGATGGCGAAGGTGAAGAAGATGATGCTAAGGATCTCGCTTATGGCATTAATCAGCGTAAGGATGTTTTTGAGAGAACAAAGAGTTTAATTATACATACATATTATGCCTAATCCGTTGTTATTTTATATTATTTGTTCTTATGGGTTACTGCTTGTAAGTTTTTTTTTTTTTTTTTTTTTTTTTTTTTTTTTGTGTGTGTGTGTGTATATTTGCTTATTTGGATTTTGGATGAGTTTTGATCTAAAAGACTTATGTTTTGTACATGTGTGATTTGTTTATTTTGATTAAAATGATTTTTTTTAGAAGATTATGGTTTGGCAATCTATATATTTGCTTGTTCTTTACAAATTATTACTTTTAATTCATTTAAAAAAAAAAAAAAAATCCTGCTTTCAGTTTTGGTTTCTAGATAGAATTCGATCACCACAGTTTTTTTGTTGTTGAGTTTTGTTAGGTTAATGATCTTCAGTAAAATCTGTCCATTGATATATATGATTTATAATAATATATGGGAGAATTTTTAAATTTTTTTGCTCTTTTGTGTTTAACTGTTTATTGTGGTAATTTTTCACGTACAATTTAGACTGAAATCTGATTTTTGTGACATGAAAAATTAGCCACGACAACGGCACACGTATATATTATGGTAGATATATTCCCTTTATATTTCAGTGTTCTATGTTATAGTTAGTACTGCTGTTATTGTCACTACTTGTAACTTTTTTGTGCACCTTAATTTACAGCGTACTGTGTTTTGCGTGAACATGGGATTTATTTATTTTTATTTTAATCTTTTCCCTTTTTTTTGGTTAAAGGTTAGAGTTTGGTAATCTATATATTTGCTTGCTCATTACAAATTTTTACTACTTTAATTATTCATCCAAAAAAAAAAAAAACTACTTTAAGTTTTAGTTTCGGATGGAATTCATCACTGATTTTCCTTTATATTTGGTTTTGTTGTTGGAATTTATCTTCAGTAAAATCTATATATATATATATATATATATAAAAGATATTATAATTTTAGATGGGGTGTTTTTCTCCTTTTGTGTATATTTTTGCATTTGTCCAATATATTTTTGAATGAAATCTGATCTCCAAGAATTTATGAATCGTTGTATACTTTCTAGATTGATTTGGGGAGAGTAAAATTGGCTAGCATTTATTTAACTATTCACTAATTAAAATTTATGAATTTGAATATATCTAGGCTTGTAGGCTTGTAGCACAACAATGGCTAAAAACAAGAAATCTCGTATTTTTTTTTAAGAAAGTAAAAAATTGTGTCAATATGGTGTTTGCTAAAAACTATTTATTGTTGGACATAATTGTTATTAGTACTTTGTAAAATACTTAATTTGTTATCTGTTTATTCAGGGAGGCGATGGACTGAAGAAGAGCACAGACTATTTCTAATTGGGTTGAAGAAGCTTGGAAGAGGTGATTGGAAAGGAGTTTCAAGCAATTTTGTAACCACTAGATCCCCAGCCCAGGTTGCTAGTCATGCTCAGAAACATTTTATGCGACAACTTGTAATTAATAAGAAGAAACATAAACAAAGTGGGTTCGACCTATCTTTGAATGAAGCTGTAATATTTCTCTCCCTCTTCCTTCCTCTCTCTCTCTCACACTCTCACACACATTTCATAGATGTGACTATAATATTCATGCACCTACAGGAGCTAGCTCCAAATGATTTCCCAATTTCACATACAGAGAAAAGTGATACTGAAAAGGCAGTAAAGGTAAGTTCATCCATCCCAAATTTATTCATATATTGTATAAAACAGCATGTTAAAATAAAATGCCGTTGTTAACTTTGTTATGGCTTCTACTCATATAGAGGTAATGTCCATACATCAACAATCATTGTTGTATCTAAATGCGGTTGAAATTTGTAAGTCTTTAATGGCTTCCTTCAATGATATAGGCTACTACAGCATATCAGCATAATGAGAATCGATTCCCACACATAGCCATGGGTATTCCACCACTTGCTCAAATGCCACCCCCAGTATTTGGTGCTCCTAATTATTGTAGGATTCCTTCCACGGTAAGAAACAATTTGATTTTTGCCACATTTTATTTGCTGAATTGAAGTTGATATTTTGTATGGTGGTAAAATAAAAATTGATTTAAACCGAGTCTAATTTCACAGCATAGTATGTGTTTTATCTATAGTATTGGATAATTGGACGATAACTGCATATACTATTAAGCTTAAAACCTTGATTAACGATCTTTAGATGCAACTTGTCCTTACATTATTGTACCTTGTGAGGAATTAGACCATTGTTGGAACACTGCTTATAACAACCGAAATTTTAATGTCTTGAAGTGCTTTTGTTTTTTTAAATTATGAGGTTTTGGGTGAGGGATTAATATGAAGAATTCTCAATGAAACAAGATTACTTAATAATGCGGCTGGTGAAATCTACATTCTTGACTAATCACTGTTCTCTTATAGAATTCTATTGTGAATAGGACAATTAATCTTGACCTCTATCATGGTTAATTGCCACCTCAGATGATTCTAATAGCCACATATGGCTTGTTACCAATTACATCTATTTAAGCATGAAATTTAATTTGTAACTTCTCATTCACCACTAAATGTGAATAGCAATATCTCTTAGCATAAATGCAGTATGAATTTCCATCTGTTTTCTGGCTAGATTTATCGAATATTTGTTTTCATTTGAATATTTCACCTTGCCAAATTGTTAAACCAACTGTTGCGTGATGATATTGCTGGTTTAATAGGTGAATTCTGCCAATCAAATTTATTCATCCCGATTACCTGAAGAACCTTGCTGAATTATGGTACTTGTGCTCCTGATCTTATTGATCCATCCAAATATCCAATATTCCATCACCACAGGCGTTCCTCGCACACAGTGATCATTCTCGATTAGGTCTTACTAGGCTTTCAATGATTGCAAAAATGCAGTTGAGCATACAATTGGACTACCTCACCCTCGAGCAAAGTTATCCTCTCAGACATCTATAGTGACATGAAAATTTTGATACGTTGAAACTTATTTTTGCATTTTGATTTATCAGTTGATGGCTATAATTTTTTTCTTTCTTTTTTCTTTTTTTTTTTTTTCAATTTTTTTTTTCGGAGATATATGATAGAAATCTTATTTAAGAAATCAAATAAGCATAGCTATATTGACCACATCTCTAATTTTTGAACCTTTAGATGTTTTACACTATCTACCCTTTTGCGATCAATAAACCTGTGGCAAGAGTACTATTTCTGATCTATTGCTAATTATATCAGTCTACAATTATATCAGTCTACAGGGTAACATAACCTACACCATCTTCTTTAAGTAGGTGTCAATCTTAGCGACTGTATTCTCTGTCTAGTTCATCTCAATATCTCATAAACTCAATTCATATTATATTTTCATCTTCTTGATGTTGAAAAATAATATAGGTGACATCGTTGGCTTTGAAGTCCTTTTCGCAAAAATGTTCCTCTAATTTTTTATTCGATGCAAGGTGGGAAGCATATTTTGCCTGAATGGTATACATAGAGGTTAGTAGTTTCATTCATGGTCTTATATTACTATTTTCTAATTAAACAAAGACGGAAGTTAAAGTTGCATTAAAAAGAGATGGAAGTTAGAACTGAAAACCCGGACTTGGTATTTTATTTATTTATTTTTGGTTTCCTTCTTGATTTTTACTTTTAAAACATCAATGGAGATTCGAGAACTTAAGGAGAAAGAAAGAATGGGAGAAAAAAGGGTACAAGTAGTAGTGTTTGAATTTTATCAGTTTTTAATTTAAATAAGTGTTTTAAGTGTATAAATTGTCTGTATACAGAGATCATGCTTTTAAAATTCCATATATAAGTACACATTTTATAATCTTGAATGATAATGTGAACAAATAAAAAAATAAAATAAAAATTTACCATCTAATAAGACAACCAAAACACTTGCACACATATGTTCATACATAAATTTTACACATAGCCTAACAGATGGAGAAGAAGAGAGAGTACCTAAAGGAGAAATTGAATCATCGATTCTTGAGAATCGGGGAATACCAAGTTCATATGCAATTATAATTCCTACTACTATTACAAATTTTCTAACTAAAACGTAGATGATTAATCTTAAAAAAAATATATTGGGCCTAACTTATTAACAAATTATATACTGAGTACTTGTGTCATTTCTTGAAATATTATGAAGGGGAATTATTAAGTAAAATTGACTTTTAATTCAATTTTTAATAGAAAAATAGAAGGGAATGAAAGAGAGGCAGGTCCGTCATCACTTGACAAAACTATTCTTCAATTTACATTATGTTTTGTATAACAAAAAATGAAGTCATATTATTGGTTTGGTTTGTGCGTTGTAAGATTGCGTTTGGTTCAAATAGTCATTTACGATTCCTTTCTCTTAAATTTTCAAACATTCCTACATGTAATTACAAATACTTCAAGGTTGTGTTTGGATGACAACATTTGAATTTGGATTGGATTTAAAATCCATTGATTTAAAATGCTTTGATTTGAAATCCCTTAATTTAAAATTTCTTTGTTTGGGTCTTTTCAAACAATCAAGAAATTTATCAATTGACATTCCATTGTTTGGATATCTTTTTTTTTTTAAGTTGGAAAATTAGGCTCTAATGAGTTTTTTTTTGAAAGCCCATGCAAACTTCATTCATTCAAAAAAGATAAGTCGAAATACAAAGCATCAAGAGTTGGTGGCGGTGAGTCTTCCAACCACACAACTTCTTCAACTAATTCATTAGCATACCGAGCTAACGAATGGGCTACAGAGTTGGCATTGCGCCGTATACAAGAGAAAGACACATAAGCAAGACCAGCAGCTAAAAAACCAATATCATCATAAATAACCCCCAAGCGTGACCAGTTTGGTTTGTTGGCAGAGATGGTTGACATAACCACCGAGTTATCTCCTTCCACCATCAGCTCCGAGAACCCAGCATCAATGGCAAACTCTAATGCTTTCTTAAGATCAATAAAATTTATTTTTTAATTATTATTTTTCTTAATCCTTCTACATTTTAATTTTAAATACATGAGATAATATTGATAATTTAATTGACAAGATGATGACTAAATATATTTTCAGTCATAGCCAACTAATAAAATATCTTGCCAATTATTGACAATTAAAATGTTTTATATCAACTAGAGAGGACACCCAAATGCATGGGTAATTTTTCACAACATTCAAAATCTCAAACTAAAAAATGATTCTAAAGTTATTAACAACTAAAAAGGTACATATCAAGAGAGATAAATATCCAAAATATGTCTTTTACACGACTTCCAAAAGAACAAATTAATGTGGACTAAGTAGAAGTCGTATCTCTTCACCAAAAAGTTGTGGTTGCTCTTAATTTTCTTTGTTGCGAAGTACTCTTTTACAAATGAACAATACTCTTTAAGAGAGGAACTGATATTTGCAACAACTTCCATGAGTAGATCTTTGCTACTCCTTTTTCTTTGGTGAGGCTCAACTGCATAACTTGTTGATAGAGAATGCTGACATGGTTGTTGTGCAATTGGAGAATTCAACTCATTTTCTCCTTCCTCAGCCATAACTTTGCTTCATTCATATGTTCTACACCAAAGTCAGTAGCTCTATCCCTCCCACACAAGATCTTAATGTCCTCCCAATTGTCAATAACTTTGTTTTTATAAGCACCCGCTTCTGCATTTTCCTAAAAAGTAAAAAAATAAAAAATAAAAAAAGAAAAGAAAAGAAAAGAAAACAGAGGAAACAGGAACAAGACAGAGGTATTAATCAAATGTATCTAATTTTAGCACCAATAAATCATGTCAAGATGAAACTAGTTAGACAACTCTTGTAAGGTTCTAGTATTGTGGATCTGAAAATTTTGTATTAAGGATTCTGAACTAAAAACTTAATCCCAACAAAGTCAAGCACATAAGCATATATGATTGCAGTCCTATATGTAAGCCATGCTCATAAATAGTTTAATAGCAGGTGTGAAGACTATATTGGGACATTCTACAATGAAAGCACTTCAAGATTTTATTGTTACTTCAAGAATTAAACCCTGAACAACATTAAATTGTTTTTTGTATTAAGGATTCTGAACTATAAACTTAATCCCAACAAATTCAAGCACATAAGTATATATGATACATGTTTGACTGCAATCCTATATGTAAGCTGATGATGCCGAAAAGTTCACCAGTGAGATGCACGATCCTTGCACTCGTAGCCGTTGCCTGCAAGAGAGAACAACACAGAAACACCTTCAAAGGACACCGGTGTGGAGCCGGCCAAACACCCTCCGAAGGTTAACTCAGAAATGTTTTTACAACTCTAGAGTGCTAGAGAGGAGTTAGCTACACGTACCTTTTTATGAGGATGTTGGGGCCTTTTTATAGTAGTGAGGTCCTGCCTCCTTTCCTTGTAGAGCAAGTCTTCTTCTCCTTGCAGAGTAAGTCTTCTCCTCCTTGCAGAGCAAGTCTTCTGAGACTTGGTGGGCAAGCCTGGGCCTTCGTTCTGTTAGGGGCCCACACACAAAGGATGGGCTCTACCTTCTTTGGGCCTGTGGACATGGGCCTATCGGGCTCACCAAGCCTTATCTCATATTTTATCCTCTTCATAAGCCATGCTCATAAATAGTTTAATAGCAGGTGTGAAGACTATATTGGGACATTCTACAATGAAAGCACTTCAAGAATTTATTGTAACTTCAAGAATTAAACCCTGAACAACATTAAATTGTTTTTTGGGTAACTTGGACTCTAATAACGAGAAGACACACAAACAAATATTATGAAGAGCACAAAAATATACAAGAAGGTTTACTAGTCTACATGATTTTATGAAAGAGCAAGTCATCTCATTTCATGTATAAATATGACAGATTGTCATGGAACTTCCAGTGGAACATTAGAAGGAATGACTTCACTTCCTATGGGATTTAAAATCCTCCATCTATATTCTATATGTTTTCTATGTGCATAGTTATGACTTCACTCCTCAGAGCCTGGAAAAGTGGAAGGGTAGAGTTCCAAGCAGTGTGCTACACACCTTCACCAAATTCATTTTTGTTTACCTTCTTCAAGGCAAACGACGATGTTATTATACAGAATGTCACTAGATTTTGCTCCCCTGCAGGTGAACGGATAAATAAGAAATATCTCCTTTGTTACCTTAGCCTGTTACAAAAGGATCTACAATAGTTTTTTGCCCAGCTATTCCTATCTTTCATTTCTGTCCTACATTGTTGAAGTTTAATTTGACAACAGGTGTTAAATGAGGATTTGCGGCTTGTAGTTGGCCAGTAAGAGTGCATGCTCAATGGCGCCCATATCTGGAATTGGCTTGTACCCTATGATAAACTAGGGGTAAGGTACATGCTATGGAGAGATGATGTGGACAGAGGAGCTAAGCAACTACCCTACAGCGAATCAACGGTTTACAAATATTAATCAAATCAATTACTTATTGCTTCACAACTCATAGATAGTTCATAGAAGCATTTCATCAAACACATAATTTGCATTACAAACCCACAAAAGAAAATAGAAATAGAAGACAAACCCAAAACAAATCATTGAAAATACTATGAAACAAAATGCGCAAACAAATGAACAAAACCCAAAGAAAACCCTACAAACAATCAAATGAAATCCAACAAACCCACAAAAAAATCAAATGAAACCCACAACCTAGAGCCTATATGGATTCAAATTTAGTAGAAATAGAGAGGTTAAAGAAGAAGAGAAAAGTTGAGGGTGACCAACCTATGTTGCCGTGAGAAAGAGAGAGGTGGAGAAACGTGAGAATAGTGAAGAGCGTGTGGGTGAAAAAATATGTGGAAATAATTGTAATGTTCTTTAAAAACTGAAAACATGTGTTTAAATTTATGTATCAAAGGGGCCCCTAAATTCCATAGTATGTGAGGGGATTTGAATTCAACAAATTTGGACACCTGAAATTCACAATGGATTTGGGTCAAATCCAAATTCTTTTCATTTTAAGTTATGGATTTGGGCCAAATCCAAAATCTTCTCATTTTAAGTTATCAAAATACCATCGTACACCCTTGGTGCGATAGTCACTCCACAAGTATAAGTGCTTGTGGGGGTGAGGGGCAAGAGCCGGGGTTCAAATCCAAATTTAGACACCTGAAATTCACAATGGATTTGGGTCAAATCCAAATTCTTCTCATTATAAGTTATGGATTTGGGCCAAATCCAAATTCTTCTCATTTTAAGTTATTCAAATACCACTGTACACCCTTGATACGATGGTCACTCTACAAGTATAAGTGCTTATGAGGGGTGGGGGGCAAGGGCCGGGGTTCAAGTCTTTAAGAGAGAGCTTCACACACATATACATATAGATTAGACTAAAGTAAAATTTTTATCTTGTACATATATATATATATAAAAGATAAAAAAAAGTTATCCAAACAAAGAATTTGGATTTGGGCCCCCTAAATCCAAATCCAAATCCAAATCCAAATCCAAATCCAAATTCATAGTATCCAAACAGAGCACAAGAAAATCCATATGCCTACGCGACTAGACTCTCAATTTAAGGGTTTATGAACTCCCTTTTAAATGTCCAATATCCACATTCTCATGCTTTGGAAAGTTTTATATTATTAAAATCATACCCCCATTTAATACCCATTGATTAGAGGGTGCAAATTGTATTTTACTAAAAGAAAAATAATTTATTTAAGGTTGGCCTTTCGGTTTGATGAGATATGTGCTTAATATTTTTGGAATCCTACAACATCTATTTTAAATGATAATAACTTTAAACAATGCTACATACCTAAGAACTTCATATTGGATTAAAATTTTGAAAATCCCACTGTTAAATGACATATTCTCTATGTTCTTAAAACATATGCCAAATTTCATGTCAATTGGATGCTATCTATTATTCGATCCAAAACCTCATCTTTTATGTATAATTTTTAAATATAAAAACTTAAACATTTAAACATTTGATCAATCAAATAATCATTGATTTTTTATCATCTTAAAATTTGGAAGCATGTAAATTTTAAAAAAGAAAATGTAATCCAATGATGGATTTGTTAAAATTTATATTAAAAAATGTAGTATAACATTGTTTAAAATTACATCAAGTATAAGTTAAACCTAATTTATACTATAAATGTCAATATAAATGTCATTTATTCAACAAACAAACAAAAAATGATAATGATCCTTTTGGTGTATTCTAGAAGTTTTATTTGCAAGTTATTAAGATTAGTTTTTAAATAAATCTAAATTGACTACATACTCAATGAATTAACATATTACTTCTATATCAGTGATTCTTAGATGTAATTACAGGCATGAACAATTCTATTTTAAATTACATAGTTACCTGTTACCATGGTATGAAAAAGAAAATTACCAAAAAAAAAAGTTAATTTTTCTTATAAGCAAAAATTTAGCATCTCTAACAAAATATGAAGAAAAAAAAAACGTGTATAATTAATATGTTAATGTAGCTGGTAGTATCAATTATTTATTTAGTTATCATCCCATAATAATAATAATAATAATTATATATATATATATATATATATATATATTTTAAGATTGGGAGAAATACATAAAACCCCATGTTATTTTTTCACAAAACACTAAACCCCTAAAGTTTTGAGTTGAATACTTATATGTATAAATTGTTTAACATTTGTGAATAAAAGCAATGAATTGCTCATGCATTAATACGGGCCCATATTATTTTCACATAAACCATTATCAGCAAGTGTTTATTTATTTATTTATTATTACACTCAAACCATTATTTTCGTCACCTAATTTGTTCCTAGTAAACCTATAGCGACAAAATTATTCATCACCAAAAGGTTAAACTTTTAGTAACGAAAAAACTTGTCGCCATAAAGCAATTAAAATATGCGCCCCACTTTGAGTACAATTAATAGTGACCAAAATTTATTTTCATCACCAAAAGTTTTTGATTTTTTATAAATGACGACGAAATTTGTATTTCATCTCTATACATTACCTTTCGGTGACAAAAAAATGTTGTCACTAAATTTCATCACTAAAGATATATTTTGTTGTAGTAACTTCACCTTGATTATATTATCCCCTAAACTTTGGAAATGTATGATTTATAGTCCCCCAATTTGAGAATGTTGCTACAATGTCTCCTATGTCGTTTGTACTGGTGTTAAGTTTAACAAAAAATACTTACACGTTTAGGACACATGACTTCTAGACCCATTGAATGAGCTTATGTCGTTTGTATTGATGTTAAGTTTAACAAAACATACTTTCATAAAAATAAAAATAAAAACTTACACAGGTAGACCACATGACTTCTGGACCCACTGAACGAGCTAGAGCCTAGAGTCTTCAACTTAAAATAAAAAGACGAAAATACCTCTCTTAGAATAATAATAATAATAATAAAGTTAATTATCCAATTAATAAATGTACTAGTAGAATTTTTGTTTAATTTTATTTCATTTTACTTATTAAAAAAAAAAAAAACTAAAGCCCCTAAACTTTCTTAGGAACTAAACACCAACTTTAGATAATTGCACTCAATGGAGCCCCAAGAACCAACTTCCCTCACCATTAAATACAAGTTCTATAAATCTGCAATCAACCCAAACCTACCCTTAAAACACTCGCAAAAAATTCCTTAACATCAAAAACACTGAATAAATCAATCTCAGTCAATTCGAGCCAGCAAAAGCTTGATTCGTTACGTTATACACAATGTTAAGAGCTTTCTGATTAAAGAGTGGATTATTGGGAAAATTGTGATGCTGCTGTGGGAAAATTTGACTCAGCTTTCGTAGGTAACTAATGATAGGAGTGCTCTGGCGTATTGGGTCTTGCTGGTGTGTGGGGTGCTGATGACTGGTGCGTGGAGTGCTGATGTGACCAAGGGCTGCTGCGCTGGGATCAGAGGTGACTGCTATCATGTATATGGGTCTAAGTCATTGTGTAATTAGTTAAGGGGTAGTTGTAATTGGTAGTATTCAGTTAGTTACAGCTATTGAGGGATAGGGTGGTTGGTTAGTTAGTAATAGCAGTTATAGGAAATGGCAATGTATCACACTTATGTTAGACTCGGGTATAAAGGAATGTAAGTTCTGAATATACTTATCAATGAGAAATCTAATGCAAGTTCTTGTATCCTCTCTCTTCCTAATTTCTATCTCTTTCTCTCTTCTCATTTCTTACCGCCCATTCCTTCTTTCAATCCCCTGTTTCTTCTTATTTGGATAAGGTGATTCTTATTAACTAAGTATTTAGCTAGTTTAGTTCCATAATTCTTCTTTTAACTGGGTTCCTAAAAATGCTAACCAGGCTGCTCATGTTCTTAGCCGTTAGTCACTTTCAAATAGATTTTTTTTTACTTCTTTGGTCCTAGTTCAGCTCCTCCTTCTGTTTTGGATGTAATTAAGGAGGATGCTTAGCTTGTATTTTGTTTCTGTATATAAAAGTTTTATTCTCAGGAAAAAAGAAAAGAAAAAGTGGATATATATGACTTCTTCGAGGGAGTCAATCCTCCTAGAAGAGTGTGGGGGCCTTTTCTGAGTAGGATTGGGCTGCCTCCTGCGATAGCGGGCTGGGCTGCCTCTTGCGAT
The DNA here is from genome assembly GCA_029955455.1 of Quercus agrifolia. Taxonomy (NCBI): domain Eukaryota; kingdom Viridiplantae; phylum Streptophyta; class Magnoliopsida; order Fagales; family Fagaceae; genus Quercus; species Quercus agrifolia. Next base: position 23,128,648 of record JARQAD010000002.1, on the reverse strand, counting down.
AATGGGCCCTAGTATTTCTGAGTAAGGGAGCTGGGGCCGGCCCAATTGCAACTCAACTTGGGCCGGTTTGTGCACAAACTTATGCCACGCCTGCTAGGAGCAAGTTCTTCTGGCAAGCAGAATCGTAGCAGACAAGCTATGACAGGCTAGACTGTTGCAGAAGTTATGGCAGGCTAGCCTGTTACAGACAAGTTATGGCAGACAGATAATAATGACTAAAAAACAGAGTATTCTATCTATTCAGACAGATTGCTAGGAATCTCTTGTTAGTAAAACATGATTATCGTTACAATGATACCAGTCATTAAGGAAAATAAAGAGAGTGACATTGATTAATTTGAATAGACAAAATATTAAGTTATAAGTTTTGTCTGCCGCATCAAATCCAAAGAGGGGAGAACGCCTCTTCTCAATGCAAATAATCCCTAGGAAGAATCCTGCTACGGGAATTAATGGCTTTGAGGGAGTCGGCCCTGAATGGTTATAGTCCCACTGGGAAAGTTCTCGTTTTGCATTCTTTGGAAGAAAGGTGAGATTTTTGAAGGGGGAGAGAGGGAAGCCGACCTATTGGTGCATGCTCTTTCAAACTAACTCTCTCCTTTCTTTCTTAGTTTTCTTTCCTTTTCTCTCTGTTTTCGTTCTAATCTTTTTTCTTTTTCTCTTACTCTGCTTTTCCTTCTACGTTGTGAAAAATCCCCTGTTTTCCGATCCCCAACACAGGGCACGGCAAGGGCCTCTTTATAGTGCCTGCCGTGACCAGTGTTTTACTGTTTTGCCCCTTAACCGCCTTTGTCTGGTCTGGGTATGTCTGCCAATCGTACAAAACCCCTGCCAGACAGAGGCGGATCCATTTTGTCCATTCTGTGCACCGCGGACTCATTTTGTCCCTGCGTGCCGCGGCCTTTCCTGCCACAATGTTAATTTCCTCTCTCCTCACACTCAGAGCATGCACTCAACGGTTCCCTCTTAAATTGCCTCTTTTAGGTGGTCTATCATCCCAGCAGGACGTACCTCCCAAAAGAGGCTTGAGCAGGGGCCGAAAATAGATCATTTCCCCTCTCCCCACCACCAAACCACACCCCCTTTACCTCTTACCTCTGGCCCATGGCCCCACCATGTCCTGTATTGGCTGGGTACAGGCTGGTGGCGCCTGGGCCTTGCGCGTGCTTCCCTCTTAAATTCGTCCAAGAGGCTGCCTGCTGCTCATGTGTCTGCCGTGACCTGGAGACTTTCCTTCTGCGTTTTCTGGCCTTTTATGTGGGCTTTCTTTTGGTTCTTTGCTTCAATTAGAAACTGGGCTTCGTATGATGATGGGCTTTATATTTCTTGTGCCTACCTTTTGTTTTTCTTTGCTGCCTGCCGTGTTGGCTTATAGTTCCTGCTGTAATGACTCAATCCTGCTGGGCCCCTCTTTCGGCCGGCCGTTTTATTCCCTTTCTCAGTGGCCTACCATAGGCACTGTTTTGTTTCCTTTTATTCATGGGCTCCCATGTCCCTTTGTTTTCTTCTTTTGGGCATCCACGGCCCATTTGCTAATTCTCTTGGGCTTCCTCGGCCCGTTTGCTAATTCCACACTCCCATAGGCTTTGTTACTAACTTCATTGGGCTTCCCCGGCCCAATAACCTTATCCTTATCTTTGGGTTTTATGGGCCTGCCATAAATCCCTTACTTTCTTAGTTTACATTACCTTGGGCCTGCAGCGACCCTTTCTCACTTTTCTAACTCATATTCTGCCCATGGGATGCTATTTCTTTCTTTCCTGGCTTCCTTGAGCCCGTTTACCTTTTCAAGGCCCAAATATACATTGTTAGGCTAGTGACTCATTATTCCTGCCGCTTGGGCCTAATGGTCTTTTTTAACTATTCATAGTCAATTTCCTGTGGCCCTCATTATTGGGCTTTTCTTTCCAATGGGCTTTCCACAAATGGCCCTCAACATTTAGCCCCCTGAACATGTGAAATGCTTCTGCAATTCATATGTGAATGAAAGGACGCTTCTGCCCCTTTCTAATATTCTTTCTTCTTCTCCTTTTTCGCGGGTTTTTTTTTTTTGCTGTGGACCCCTTTTCATACATATATCCTCCTTCCTGCTGCAAACAGGGTTGTCTCTTCGAATTTCCCGTTTTGGCAGTTATTTTCAAAACAGAGCCGCCGCTTCATTAACTTCATTCCCTTCTGATGGCTGACTCTTCACCTCTTTTCATGCGGACATTAATGTGGGTATTTAAAAAAGAAATCCTTCTGTATTTTGGACACAAATCCTTTTCTCTCCAAAACACACGCCCTTCACTTCTTCTTCTTCCTTCAAGCCGACCATACCCATTCTCTCCGGTTAAACCCTCCCCTCATGTCTCCGGCAAAAAGTCCTGGTTCTTCTCGTCGCAAGGGGAAGGCGGTAGCCTTCGACCCCCCTGTCGTCTCCGAGGAGATGGATCGTTCCGACTCGGAGCGATCCGTTGAGGAAGAGGCGGAGCGTGACCCTAACGGCGAGTGCGCCCCTTTAATCGACCCGTGGTACGAAACCAGTCCTTACTTCCCAAAGGCCCCCGGTGAATACGTACCGCCGCCGCCAGGCCGTGTACTGATCACCCTCGTCCGGCGAGACCCCGACGTCTCTTGGGCTCCGTTGGCTTCTTCAATCCCCGATTTGTCCATCCGTCAAGGTATTTCACTTCCTGTACCCCTCCACTTTGAATTTGGGTCCGGCGCGTCCCTGGGTTCGAAGGAGTGGGTCGATAGCGAACTCTCCGACACCGGATTTATGGGTTTATTGCAACGGGCCGGCGTTCTGAAGGCCGTGGTCTCTTCCCGTTGCTTGTCAAACTTTCGTGACCTCTATAATCTCTGCCACTTGGTCCGCCGGTGGTGTACAACTACTCACACTTTTTTCTTTTCCTACGGCGAACTTACTGTAACCCTTGAGGATGTGGCAAACTAGTTGCTCTTGCCCATTCTCGGTGATTCTGATCCTGCCGCTTTGGAGCTTTCTTCTGAGGAGGAGGCCATCGAAGCTGAACTAAGGAAAAGAATGGCCGGAAATGCCAAGCTATCCTACTGGGTGAGTTCTTCTTCCAAGTTTTCTGCCACCGCCCGCCGCGCGGCTTTTGTTGCTTTTTGGCTTAGTAAGTTTGTTTTTGGGGCCCATCCTCATTATGCCGTAAAGCCTTTATATTTTCGTTTGGCCATTAAGATATCTGCGGGGGTAAGCCTGCCGCTAGCCCCCATGTTTCTGGGGCATTTGTACGTCCAGCTAGACATTCTCCATAATGATGAGCAGCAGGCTGGGTCCTGCCATATTGTTACCTCTTCTGTTCACTCTACCATACTTCAGCAATGGGCGTTTGAGCGTTGTGCTCAGTATTTGGCGAAGTGTAGGCCTGCCAGGTTTGCCAAGGAGAAATACCAGAGTTGCCCAAGGGAGATCATCGACTTCTGCGGCAGGTTTGAATCCAACTTTCCACTTGCTTTTCGTTGGTGTGGTCTGAAGCCGATAGACTATTCTATAGTTAACTCTTTTGATGAAGGCACGGGTTTTTCTTGGCGGGCATATAGAAATTTGGGCGTTGGTTATACTTGTGCAGATTCTGCCATGGGTCCGTTTGTTGATGCTGTTGGGACTACCACTCCGTTGGTAGGTTTTGATGAGACTGGAATTACTTATCTCGCCGCCACCAACGCCGGCTGGCTGCCATACTTAGCGGATGAAGGTATTAGGTTTGTCCATTATCCTGCCAACCGGGTGAGGAGGCAATTTGGGTTGGACCAAGATATTCCTGAAGACCTTTCTTCCTTGATGAGGGCTCCCACTTCGGTTCACCCATTCCTGCGGCCTACTGCCTTTGATTTTTGGAGGAAGCGCTTCGATGCCGTCACCGTTCCTGGTTCATTGAGGGAGGGTGTTTGTACCTTTCCTATGCACGGCTATTGGCGTGCGGTGATGGATTCGTTTGTCGCCGAGTTATCTGGGAGCTATGGCTTTTCTCTCATTCCTCCTAAGGGGTTAAGTGCAGTTGCATCGGCTAACCCCCGCCTGCTGCTTCCTTCCAGGTCTGTTCTGGCGTATGCTAGGAAGCAGAGCCGGTCAGCCATCTTTGAGTGGGATGCAGAGAAAAGAGGGTGGTTTTTGCATACTGGTGATTATCCCCCTGGTTGGGAGAAAAAAGTTAAAGTGATTAACCTTCCTGCTCCGAGTGAAAAGGTGCCTGCCAAACCCAGGTCTGCCGCCAAGTTCAATTCTGCCAGCAAAACCAAGTCAGCCACACCACTGCCTCCTGCAGGGGCTCCACCAGCTGTCAGGACTCGTGGTAGCAAAAGGAAAACCACTCCTCACCCCGTATCTGCCACTGAACGAAGAGTAAGTCCCTTTTTTCCTCCTTTTATTTTCTTTTCTAATAAGATTTCTTAATTATCTTGCGGCAAACTCGCCAACCCCTTTTTTTTTTTAGTCCAAGTACAAGGAAGATTCATCAGCCACTCGCCCCATTTTTCTTGATGATCCTGAGCCTGAGGTGAGTCTCTTTTCTTTACTTCTCTTTCCCCTTTTTCTTTTTGCACGCATCTGCCATGGGCCCTCTGCCCCTTTCCTTCACGCACATCATTTTTTTTTTTTACTTAACAAAAAGTTTCTCTTTTTTAGGAGGAACCTGAACCTTTATCCGTATATCATCCTACCGCCGAGGAGATTTCTGCTTCCATGGGTGTGCCTATGGAAGGCTTCTTTGATGGGGCCGAGGCGGTATTATCGACGCCTGCCCCTCCTACTGCACACAAGGCTCCTGCCAAAACTCCCACCCCTTCTGCCGAGCCGGTACCTAGAGAGGGTACTCATGTTGAAGGGGTTGGTGAGACTACACCCTTGCCTGCTGAGAGATTTGCTTCTTCAGAAGGCGCCACTCCTTCCGCCGTTGCTCAGACCAAGATTACTCCTCCCATTCTGCCGCTAGTGATTTTGTCCAGCGACCCTTTTGCAGATATTCCCCAGGCTGCAAAGGGTAGTGCTTCGCTTGTTGTTACTCCTTCTTCCATCCCTGGTTCTGCCACCCGTGGCCCTGACCTGGACTTATCTTCAGAAGGGTCTGCTGACATTTTTGAAGATCCTGATGATGTACCTGTGTTGAAGAGGACTATTTCTGACTCTGATGAGGAGGGTAGTGCTTCGTCTGGACCTGACTTGATGGGTATGTATCTTCCTTCCTCTTCATCCTCCCTCCTTTTTTTTTTTTTTTTGTATTTGCGCCTCGTTTGCATACTCATCTCTCCATTTGCAGAAACTTCTAAAGGACTAGAGATTGCAGCAGGCGAGGGGATGACTGCTCCTGCCTCCCCTGTAGCGCCTGTTCCTGCAGCGCTTTCAGTACCTGTTTCAGCCATACCTACTGCCCCCGTTCCTTCTGTGCCTGTGATACCCCTTCCTGCTACACCTGTAGCCCCCATTCCTGGTAAATTTTTTTTTATTATTTCATCCCCTTTTTCTTCTTCATTCATTTTTTTTTTATATGTTCCCTTGCATTCCACTCTCCCTTTATTGCAGGTCCGCTTCCTACTATTCCTTCCCAGTTTGTGGCTGGTAGTAGTAGTCATGTTGCCATTCCAGATGATGTTGCATCTTTCTTTGTTCGTTTTGATTAGCCGGAAGTTAATGACCTTGGTCCGGCAGAGTTTTGGGCTTCCGGTCCTCCCTATGTGGATTTTAATGGCTTCTGAGTCCCTTAGGACTGTGTTTCCCACTTAGTGATGATCCACAGTAGTCACGGCGACTTTATGCAGGGCTTTTGTCTGGGCCGTTCTGCTAGGGAACATTTCTTAAAAATGTTGGGATGTGTGCTGAGCGATATTGAGCATAACTTCGTCGACACTGTTTCTGCCGAGAGGATTCTGCAGTGGAGGGCTGCGGTGCAGGAGGTTATCAGCGTAGGTTTTGCCGTGGAGTTTATCCTTGAGCACCTTCGTGAGATTACCCGGGCCCTCTTTATGAGGAAAGTCCGTCCTGCCATTGAGGTCATAGATGCGCGCATCGAGCTTTTGAAGAAGGAGGTGGCTGATTTGGAGGGTCGCCGCGAGCAGCTTCTTTTCGGCATTAGTGGACCTAGTCGCCTTGGGGATCAGAGTCTCATTTCTGGACTTTACTGATGATAGCACCGCTCCTTTTCCTTTTCTTTGTTTCTCTGTTTATGTCATACAAAACACTTTTATATTTCCGGCTGTAGTTGCTTGGCTTGTGTTTGCCATACTTTGGGTTTGTAATGATGCTACACTTTGCTACTTCTTCTTTTATTTTTTACTGCTGCTATAACATGATGCTTAATATTGCGTACTTTTTCATTGCACACTCATGAAAGCACGTTACAACTTTTCTTGTGACATAATCACTTGGAGGAATAAAAGAAATCAAAAAGAAAAGGAAGACATAAACAGATAGTTGAGAAAAGGTGGTCAACCACAAAATTTCCTTTTCTAAGCAAAATAACGTTTCAGCCATTTTCCATTGATGGGGTCCATCAAGTCCCTGCCATCTATTTGAGTTAGGCGATAATATCCGCTTTGATGCGCTTCTTTTATCACAAGGGGTCCTTCCCATTTTGGTGCAAACTTAGATGGTCCTGCCAGGCCTCGCCTGACATAATCTGCCACTTTTAGCACTAGCTGTCCTTCCGCAAACACTCGCTCCTTGGTCATCCTGCCGTAGGCCTCAGTCATCTTCTGCCTGTATCTGCGGCTGCGCTCCTGGGCTTCTTCCCTCTTTTCATCAAGTTCTTCCAGGTTCTCAAGCCTTTCTGCCGCAAAAACCCCTTCCTCTTTTTCCTTTTCCTGCATCTGCATGACCCTTAAAGATGGTGTCATTATTTCTGCCGGACTCACTACTTCAGTTCCGTAGACTAGGGAGAAGGGTGAAAAGCCCGTGGCTGACTTTGGTGACTTTCGGTATGCCCAGAGAGCATCTGGCAGGTGCATTGCCCATCCTCCCGCATACTCTTGGCTCATTTTGCTGATGATTTTTATGAGAATTTTGTTTGTCGCCTCCGCCTGCCCGTTTCCTTGAGGATAGTAGGGTAATGATCTGTGGTGCTTGACTTGGTAGAACTCAAGCATTCTTTTTACATCGCTGTTGACAAACGGTGTACCGTTGTCGCTGATGATCCTGTGGGGCACTCCAAACCTCACAATTATATTTTCTTTGATGAAGTTTGCCACTGCTCCGCCTGTGGCCTTGCGGAGTGGTATTGCCTCCGCCCACTTGGTAAAATATTCTGTAGCTACTAATATCCAAATGTACCCACGTGATGGCGGGTTGACTGGCCCCACCAAATCTAGCCCCCAGGTGTGAAAGGGCCATGGAGTGACCATGCTGTGCAAGCCTTGTGGATGTGTATGGATTAAATTGGCTTGTACCTGGCAACTATGACACTTCTTTACAAATTCTGCCGCGTCTTTCTTCATGGTTGGCCAGTAGTAGCCCATCTGCAGTAGGCATCTGTAAAGCTTTTTCTTCCCCTGGTGTTCACCGCATTCCCCAGAATGCACTTCTTTTATCATTTCCTTGGCCTCTTCAGGACCCAAACACCTCAGAGGGTCTCCATCATATCCTCTTTTAAAAAGGACTGTGTTGTGCAAGAAGAAACGTGTTGCCAACCTCTTAAGTTTGTACCTCTCGCTGTGTCTTTGTGGCAGGACACCTTCCACCAGGTACTGCGAAAAGGGGGTCCTCCAGTCCTCGCTGACGAACACAGCATAACTCTCCTTCCTGTCTGCCGCAAGCTGGCAGGTCCCACACTGGGTTTGTACTTGATCTGCGTCCTTACCCATGTTTGGCCAATAGAAGCCTGCTCTCTGGAGTCTGCGGTAAAGACTGACTTCCTCACAGGACCCACAGGTCTTGTCATGTATTTCCTTTAATTTTCTCTGGGCTTCCTCCAGGCCCACGCATCGGGATAAAACCCCACCTGGCATCCTGCGGTACAGCTCTTCTTTTACCAAAGCATAATCTTTTAACACCTTCAATTCTGCTGCGTCGCCCCCCTTTACCAAGGTCTCCTTTATGGGGATTCGTCAATCCCCTTCGTCCTGTTCTTCCTGGAACTTTTCCTTCAATACTTCGATGATCGATTCCTTCCTCTTACTGACTTCTACGTTGGCGCTACTCCCTTCAAAGGTTATCTGCGAACCCAGTGCGGCTAACGCATCTGCAAACCGATTTTCATTTCTCGGAGCATGTTCTATCTCAAAAGTTGAGAATTTCTCTTCTATCCTCTGGGCCATCGCTCTGTATGGAGCTAGGTTGGGTTCTTTTAAGGAAAAACTTCATTTGGCCTGGCAGACGACCAAGTTCGAATCTCCCAGCACTTTCAAATGTTTGACTCCCATTTCGAGCGCTGTGGCAAGCCCCGTTAGGTAGGCCTCGTACTCCGCCGTGTTGTTTGAACAGGGGAATTCTAATTTAAACGATAGTGCCACTGCCTTGTCTCCTTCATGATACAGAACTACTCCTACCCCTCCGGAATGGGCAGTAGAAGACCCATCGAATTTCATTACCCACTGTTCCCTGACCTCCTCTGCTATAGCGACTTCCCCTGGAACTTCATCGTCTAGTGGTAATTCTTTCTCTCTTGGGAACTGCGCTAACAAATCTGCTATGGCCTGACTTTTCACTGCCTTAGGCATCCCCATTCTCAAATCGTATTGTGACAATTGCAGCAACCACTGGGATATCCTGCCGGAGAGAATCGGCTGTTGTAACAGAGCTTTAATGGCATGTGACTTAGTCATCAGCCATACTTCGTATGCCAAGAAATAGTGACGCAACCTCTGTGAAGCATAAACAATGGCTAGGCACGCTCTCTCTGCCCTTGGGTAACGAGTTTCAGCGTCTTTTAAGGCGCGGCTGATGTAGTATATTGGCTGTTCAGTACCACCTCTGTCTTCCTGAGCGATTAGCGCGCCAATGGCATATGAGTTGGTGGCCAGATAGAGTAACAGTGGTCTTTTGTGAATAGGAGCCTGCACCGTGAAAAGGTTCATCATTATCTGCTGCAGCCTTTTGAAGGCCGTCTGCTGCACTGCCCCCCATTCAAAACTTTGCCCTTTCTTGAGCAACTTGGTGAAAGCAGAGGTAATTGATGCCAAACCAGGGATGAACCTTCGAATATATGAAACTTTTCCCAAGAAGCTTTTCAGCTCTTTTACTGTGGCAGAAGGTCTCATGGTTGCTATGGCTGTGGCCTTGGCTGGATCCATATCCACGCCTCTGCTGTGAACCAGGAAACCCAAAAATTTCCCAGAGGACACTCCGAATGCGCACTTGAGGGGATTCATTCTTAGCTTAAAAGCTCTGCATCTTTCAGATACTCTTTTTAACACCCAAAAGTGTTCTTCCCTCTTCCTTGACTTGACCACTATGTCATCCACATAGTCCTCCAGCTCCTTGTGCATCATATCATGGAATATGGCCGTCATTGCCCGCTGGTAGGTTGCACCTGCGTTTTTTAGCCCGAAGGGCATCACAGTATAATAGAAATTGCCCATGGGTGTCCTGAAGGCAGTTTTCTCTGCATCTTTTGGTGCCATCTTGATCTGATTATATCCACTGAAACCATCCATGAATGAGAACATGGCGTTTCCTGCCGCAGAATCTATCAGCAAATCCATGTTTGGCAATGGAAATTCGTCCTTGGGACAAGCTTTGTTAAGATTCCTGAAATCCACGCAGCATCTTATCTGCCCATTCTTCTTTCTCACAGGTACTATGTTGGATAGCCAGCGGGGATGCTGGATAGGCTTGATGAATCCTGCGGCTAGTAATTTCTGTACTTCTTTGACTATTTGCCCTTCTATTTCTGTATGGAATATCCTGGTAGGCTGGGCCACTGGCCTGGCCTCTGGGTCCACATTTAACGTATGCGCGACAACCCTGGGATCGAGCCCTGGCATTTCATTGTAATCCCAAGCAAAAACGTCTTTGAATTCTTTCAGCAGTGATATGAGTTCTGACTTTTCTGTTTCCGTTAGGCTTGCACTGATTGAGATGGGCCTTGGTTCTTGCGAATCAGACCCCAAGTCAACCTCTTCCAGCTCTTCCTCTGCCATAACCTGGATGTCCCTTTCTGCCGTAACTGCCTCATCCTTCCCTTCTTCCTTTTCCAAACTTTTTTCAACAACGCAACATGCCAAACTCTTGTGTTGCTTCTTTTGGGCGGGACCCACTTGTAATTCACCCGTGGGTCCCACGCACCTTCACAATTTGTAGATAATCTTGCCATCAAGACCTCGGATCCTGACACACCGAGGTACTTCGTCCAGCTCTGCGGCAGGCGCTTCTTTCCTTTTCTTCTTTCGTGCCAGTAACTCTCTTAAGTCAGGTTCTGGGTCATCTTGAACATCTTTCCACCTAGGCACAAAGGTGCCTTGTGGTTTTGTAACCACGTTTTCTCCAGATGGGGCCCATTGATCATAAAACATGGTTTCTACCAAGTGGGCTTCTGCCTGCTCGAATGGCGAAGGGTTTGCCGCTATGCGTATCATCTTGCCATTCAGTCTTCCCTTCACACATTGGTGGTAGGTGGATGGGACTAGTCGATGTTTGTGTAACCAAGGCCTCCCCAAAAGTACGTGGTAAGATACTTCCGTTCTGACTACGTGGAAGCGAGCTAGAGAGGCTATAGGACCTACTTTCAACCATAACTGAATGTGGCCTGCGGTGTATTCTCCTCTTCCACCGAATCCTGTTACTTCCATCGGGCATCCTTGGATCTTTCTTTCTGAAATTCCTGCGGCTTGTAAGGTGCTTAGTGGGATGAGATTTACGGAAGCACCTGTATCCACCAGGGCCCTCTTGATAGGGATTTGATTCATAGATGCTGCTAAGTAGAGAGGCCTTCGATAATCTGGGTGCCCTACTTCCATATCTTCACTGCTAAATGTGATCTCCGTTGATTCCTGCAGGAGGGCCCTGTCTCCTGATATCTCTGCTGACAGGCATTCCACCCCTACGCCGGAGGCGATGCTCACCAAGGCCTCCGTAGCTATCTTTCTTTCTTTTACCGTAAGCCCCAACTGGTCGAATAGATTTTTGAACTTGGCACTCTGCTGAAGGGTGGTAATGGCCGCGACAGGCAGGGCCAAGTTCTCTTCCTCATCTTCTCCTGGGTCCGCACATATTACTACGGCTGCCACACCCTTTCCCTTGTGGTTTGGGAGTGGGTTTCTTTGAACTTCCTGCTGGGTCAGCTCTAATGTGTCTTCTTTGATCCTGCGGTGCACTAGCCTGCGGAGCACCCAACATTCTGCGGTGGGGTGCTGCACATAATTGTGCAAGCGGCAGAAGCGAGGATCTCTCCTTTCTTCTTCCGTTGGCTCTCTAGAAACCTGGTTGGGCTTAAAGATCCCATCTGCTATCCACTTGTCAAGTAGCACCTCCAGCTCCTTAGGAGTGCATGGCAGGGGTGGAGGTGTATCATACTCCCTCCCTTCTGTTCTCCTTCTCTGGTTTCCAGTAGACACGGCCATGGCCTGCGGTGCGTTCCGCTTGTCTGAACTGGGTTTTACGGACTGGGCCGTCTTCCTTGCTTTCTGTAATAGCTGTGCGAACTGGGAAATCTCCAGATTTTCCAGGACAGCTCTGAATTCCCGAATCATATTGGTCATGCACATTTCTACCAATGTCCTCTCCTCGCAGTGATCATAGCAATCAAGTGCTATGTCCCTGAACCGTTTGATGTATTCCATTAGATCTTCTCCGCTTCTTTGCTTTGTTGCCTACAGAGTTGCAAGCGTCACTGTTTCTTCTCCGTGAAAGTATTTAGTGCAAAATACGTCCACCATGTCATCCCAAGTTGGGATTGATCCTGGCTTTAAACCAATGTACCAGAAGTATGCTCGGTCGCATAGTGATTTTGAAAACTCCCGAAGGCATAAATCTTCATCTGCCGCATAAGGGCCAAGGGTGTTAATGAATTTGCTCACGTGCTCTACTGCACTTCCCTTCCTGCCATCGTACTGGGCAAAGGCCCTTGGTTCATACCTCTCGGGGTATGGCTTGCTGAGCACTTTTAGAGGATAGGGAGGTCTCCTTGAGTAAAACCTCTCCTTCGGTGTCCTGACTCTCTCTTCCTCCAAGAGAGCCGCTACCTCAGCCATGGTAATGAAACGCTGTCCTGTGCTCCGTGGGGCACCTCCTGCCAGCGTCTCTACTCCGTCTGCCGCATGATCTGGGTCATGCTGGCTGCCTTTTTCTTTCGTTTTGTCCGCCTTCAGTTGGCGGATTTCTTCCATCATTTGTTGCTGTGAGTGCTGCAATGATTGCAACACTTCGACGAAGGTGTTGACATTGTCCGCGGGGACACTTGTTTGAGGCTGAGGGTCAGCCCCCGTTCTGTTGGCACCTTATGTCTGGTTAAGTTGTTCTTGATGAGGCGTTGTTGGCCTAGATTCTGCTTGTGAGGGCACGACACTCATATTTCGTGTCGTCCTAGACTTGGGTGGCATTGTTTGCGAGGGGTGCTGTTTTCTTTTCCTTCACACCTGTCTGTTTCCCAACTCCCCAGTGAAGTCGCCAATTTAATGTGGGGGCCTTTTCTAAGTAGGATTGGGCTGCCTCCTGCGATAGCGGGCTGGGCTGCCTCCTGCGGTGATGGGCCCTAGTGTTTCTGAGTAAGGGAGCTGGGGCCGGCCCAATTGCAACTCAACTTGGGCCGGTTTGTGCACAAACTTATGCCACGCCTGCTAGGAGCAAGTTCTTCTGGCAAGCAGAATCGTAGCGGACAAGCTATGACAGGCTAGACTGTTGCAGAAGTTATGGCAGGCTAGCCTGTTACAGACAAGTTATGGCAGACAGATAATAATGACTAAAAAACAGAGTATTCTATCTATTCAGACAGATTGCTAGGAATCTCTTGTTAGTAAAACATGATTATCGTTACAATGATACCAGTCATTAAGGAAAATAAAGAGAGTGACATTGATTAATTTGAATAGAAAAAATATTAAGTTATAAGTTTTGTCTGCCGCATCAAATCCAAAGAGGGGAGAACGCCTCTTCTCAATGCAAATAATCCTCAGGAAGAATCCTGCTACGGGAATTAATGGCTTTGAGGGAGTCGGCCCTGAATGGTTATAGTCCCATTGGGAAAGTTCTCGTTTTGCATTCTTTGGAAGAAAGGTGAGATTTTTGAAGGGGGAGAGAGGGAAGCCAACCTATTGATGCATGCTCTTTCAAACTAACTCTCTCCTTTCTTTCTTAGTTTTCTTTCCTTTTCTCTCTGTTTTCGTTCTAATCTTTTTTCTTTTTCTCTTACTCTGCTTTTCCTTCTACGTTGTGAAAAATCCCCTGTTTTCCGATCCCCAACACAGGGCACGGCAAGGGCCTCTTTATAGTGCCTGCCGTGACCAGTGTTTTACTGTTTTGCCCCTTAACCACCTTTGTCTGGTCTGGGTATGTCTGCCAATCGTACAAAACCCCTGCCAGACAGAGGCGGATCCATTTTGTCCATTCTGTGCACCGCGGACTCATTTTGTCCCTGCGTACCGCGGCCTTTCCTGCCACAATGTTAATTTCCTCTCTCCTCACACTCAGAGCATGCACTCAACGGTTCCCTCTCAAATTGCCTCTTTTAGGTGGTCTATCATCCCAGCAGGACGTACCTCCCAAAAGAGGCTTGAGCAGGGGCCGAAAATAGATCATTTCCCCTCTCCCCACCACCAAACCACACCCCCTTTACCTCTTACCTCTGGCCCATGGCCCCACCATGTCCTGTATTGGTTGGGTACAGGCTGGTGGCGCCTGGGCCTTGCGCGTGCTTCCCTCTTAAATTTGTCCAAGAGGCTGCCTGCTGCTCATGTGTCTACCGTGACCTGGAGACTTTCCTTCTGCGTTTTCTGGCCTTTTATGTGGGCTTTCTTTTGGTTCTTTGCTTCAATTAGAAACTGAGCTTCGTATGATGATGGGCTTTATATTTCTTGTGCCTAACTTTTGTTTTTCTTTGCTGTCTGCCGTGTTGGCTTATAGTTCCTGCTGTAATGACTCAATCCTGCTGGGCCCCTCTTTGGGCCGGCCGTTTTATTCCCTTTCTCAGTGGCCTACCATAGGCACTGTTTTGTTTCCTTTTATTCATGGGCTCCCATGTCCCTTTGTTTTCTTCTTTTGGGCATCCACGGCCCATTTGCTAATTCTCTTGGGCTTCCTCGGCCCGTTTGCTAATTCCACACTCCCATGGGCTTTGTTACTAACTTCATTGGGCTTCCCCGGCCCAATAACCTTATCCTTATCTTTGGGTTTTATGGGCCTGCCATAAATCCCTTACTTTCTTAGTTTACATTACCTTGGGCCTGCAGCGACCCTTTCTCACTTTTCTAACACATATTCTGCCCATGGGATGCTATTTCTTTCTTTCCTGGCTTCCTTGAGCCCGTTTACCTTTTCAAGGCCCAAATATACATTGTTGGGCTAGTGACTCATTATTCCTGCTGCTTGGGCCTAATGGTCTTTTTTAACTATTCATAGTCAATTTCCTGTGGCCCTCATTATTGGGCTTTTCTTTCCATTGGACTTTCCACAAATGGCCCTCAACAAAGAGAAATATAGATAGAAACAGACAGAGAAAGAGAGAATAAGGGAGATAAGAGAGAAGGAAGCTAAAGACATTTTATTACTTGCATAGTATTATACAGATTACAACCAAGGTAGTCAATACTGTACCGGCCGGTATGTACCGTACTGGTATATATACCAATATCAAAATATCAACATTTCGTACCGTTTTAAATACCGGTCATACTGGCCAATTTCAGGCAATAAGAAAAAGTTTTTATTTTATTTTATTTTTTAAGTTTTGTAATTTTTGAATTTTTATTAGGGAAAAATGGTAATTTATTTGCATTAACTTATTAGTATTATTTGTTTTCTTAGTATGCAATGATAACTTTTAAGCTTTCTATTTTTTATATTGTGTGTGTGTGTGTGTGTTTTAATTGATACTAAAGTCTAAAATGAATTGAGGAAATATTTTATGGTAAACTTTTATTATTATTATTATTATTATTATTATTATTATTATTATATACACACACACATACATACATATTTATTTATTTATTTATTTATAAATATAAAAAATAGCGATAAATCCAAAATGGTACACTAGTATTGACCGGTATCTGAAATATATCGTACTGTTGGCCAAACCGGTATAGCCTCCGGTACGGTATTGACTCCCTTAACTACAACTTCCCTTATATAATTTGCTCATGTACTCTAGTTCCGGAGGTTACACGTCCTAACAACTTCATAACCAACTAACTCTTACTGCCTCTAATCACACACATATCTAAAATCAACTATCTACACTTGCAACTAACTTGCAACAGCCAAGTATTTTGGGTCTTAAAACACAAATGCAGTCCTAACACTCACCTTCTTCGCACACATTCTCTCTTGAAAATATTATTACTCTCTCTCTCTCTCTCTCTCTCTCTCTCTCTCTTGATTTTATATTTTTTCTTGCAACTTCGATTTAGATTGATGAATCATTGTGTTTTTAAAAACTCTATTTTGGCTTAAAACGTTTTGGTGTTGTATTTTTGAGTTCCTTGTCACAAGTAGTCTCTTTTCCACTTACGGCTTTAATTAGTTTGATTTTTGTTTAAGTTAATACTTAGTTATGTTGTAAGTGAGAATTGAATTTTTATCAAAATACAATATTGATTATGCATTTGAGTGTGTCTATCATTTGAGTAACATTAGGTAAAATTTTGTTATGATTTTTTATTATCATAATAATCTCCTTTAAGAACCAGGAATTAGAATTATACTTAAAAAGTATAACATAGACCACTTCATAAACGAACAGTATCAATCAAACACACCAAAAATAATATAATACTATATTGGTATAGATAGAAAGATGAAATAATTTTAGAAGTTGTTTAATTTTTAGAGAGAACAAATTTATTTTAACAAATTTTAGAGAAAAAATTATACATTATTCCATAATTACAATATAATTATCTGTTATCATGCATCATGTGAATCTGCAACTAGTTAGAATTAATAACTCAAACGGAAAATATGAGAAAATTATCCCTTTCCCCATCACCTCCCCCCCTCCCCAAAATAAATAATTTTAAAAAAAAAAAACACTTAAAGAATGTTGAACACATTATAATTTTATCAAAGTAAATTAATAAGACATGGTTTCTCAAATAATAATAATGACACATGCATCCCTAATTTATATATCAAAATAAAAGCCATCATACATGTAGAAAGGTTGACTTGCAATTGCATTTCCATTTTATGAAAATGTTGTTTTCTGATATTGGAGGTGTTTGTTGACATATGTCTGAGAGTGCACTTGAAGTACTCGATAAGTTATTGTCTATTTCTAGATATGTTCTACAAGTTTTGGATACACTTAGGGTCCAGTGATTCACACACTAAGTGATGGAGAATTTAGAATGAATTTTAAAATATTCAACTCTTCTTCCTTTCCAACACCAATATTTGATTGGACGTTATAAGTAAACTTTAAGAATAGTCAAAGAAAGATGCTGCCAAACTTTGAGTTTTTAAGAATAGTAAAATTCTTTTCTCCCTTGTTAGGTTCTAAATATTTGTATGTTGGTAAATCGAGAACAAAAATTTGTCTAGGAATAGATTATATAGTCTATGAAGTGTCTTAGACATTGCTAAAGTTGATAGAAGTCAAAATTCAAGAATGTATAAACTGCAAAAATAATAATTGAAAAATTGTCAAGCTTGACTGATCGAGAGAGAGATTCGATCAATCTCAATCGAAGTTGCGAATGTGCAGAATTTTAAATAAGGCCCAATAGCTTGCGAAACGTTTAGGGTTTGAGTCCAAAACTACTAGGTATATAAGGGAAATCTTAATACACGTTTTTCAAGTCTTGAAGAGCTACTCTTGTAAAATCTGTGAGGTTATTATACCTTTTAACTCTTTCAAGCATCTATCGGAGATCACACACATATTGCTAGTATCGGTGGAGTAAAAGTTGTAGCAAGCTTCAGCTATCAAGCATACTGAAGATCAACACATGAACTGGAGGTTCATGTTTGAGAAAGTCCATCTCAAAGAAGTTTGAGGGGTTCAAAACTTAGTTTGGTAACTGCACGTGTTAGATTTACTACGAATTGGTATTCTTGACTATAAATCTCAATTTTATATAGTAGATTTTTCTCTTAGGATAGTTTCCCCCAAGTTTTTTACCTTGAAACTAATTTGTTTCATTGGTTTTCTTAGGTTATCATATCTTATGTTATTTAGATTTCCGCTATGCATGATTTTTGTGATGAATGTTTAACCTATATTTGAATAATTAACCTAAGTAACTACTTGGCAAATAAATTTGGTTAAACACTATATTTTCCAGGGGTCTAAAACTTTACATCCCCCAATTAACAAATTATAGAAAATAAAAAAATAAAAATAAGACTTTGAGTTTTTGACACATAAGAAAATCTGTATGTACTCTGTTCGCTAGTTAGTGGAAAATTGGGATAGGATAGGTTGAACAATTTTGTGTTTAAAAAAATTAACATTTTATGATCTTTAATCATCTTGAAATTTTGCAAGTAAAAAGAAAATGTGATCTGATGATATATTTTTCAAAATGCACATCTATAATATCAGGTTGTGTAATATTGTCAAAATTTAAATCAAGTATATAATTTGAACTCAATCCTATTTCAAAATTTCTAAATAATCAAACATTAAAATATATATGCTTAGTTTTGTCTTGAAAATCTGCCATACTAAAATATGTCCTTTTAATGAAAAGAAGTGTCTGTCTTGGTGATTATATAATTCATAGTCATTCGATAATTTTTTATAGTTGTTGGTAATGCTTTTCATAGGATAATATTCTAAAAAGAGGACTATTGCATCCAGGGCCCCGATTGACATGCCATGCAACTGGTCTCCTCGCTAGAATGGGACACTGCTTGACTAGCATCAAAGTAATTTCGAACATAAAGCTTGTCTAAAAGGAAAACAAGAATCTTTCTTAAAGCATAATTGGCATGGAGTGCTGGGGGAGACAGTTGTGAATATCTAGTTGCTTTTGAGTCCAGATCAGGCATACTTTCTAAATATATACATGAGGTCAATGAAGGGAATCCAAGGTGAAATGCTTTCTAGATATGCTTGTAAGCTTTTAAATGATATTTTGGAGGCCTCTGTTTTTATGTAATGGGGGGCTTTGGGACCCTTTATAAATTTTTTAGATAAGTGAGGTTTAGGCCTAGGCCAAAGTGCTTACAGCCAGCCCTATCTCCAACAATCCCAATCGTAAGCCTCCACACTCACTATGAAATTGCCTCTCAACCCCATGTACTCAAAGGTCAATTTTGTACTATAGATTATTTTAGTTTAACCAAGAGAACAATACATTTCAGTATCCATCAATACCATAAATTATTACATAAAAAAATCGAGCTCATGATATATTATTACTGTTTTTTCCTTCTTTTTTATGGCTGCCCTTGTTTTCCTTATATAAAATTTGAACCTTAAAAATATATTTTCAAGGAGGAAGGTATTCTTTGTATTTTTAATGAAGTTTTGACGTATAAAGAGAAAGTTTTCCATTATCTACTATATAAAAATAAATATATCAACTAGGAATAGAAAAAATTCCCTGTCCCACTTGACTCACTTTATCTTTGCATGGATTTTTCTTACTTCAAAGAGGTTACCGGGCATGGATGAGTTTTCTTGCCTCACCTCATGCAGTCATGCATGTTGCCTCCAACTATGTGTATATATGTTTTTATTTAATATGTATTTAAATTACTATGTATAATGCAATGTTTTTTAAAAATATTTTTGTACAATATATCCTCTTTCTTTTTCATATCAATCTCATATTTGCTGGTTCGAATTGGCTGAGGACTCTCCCAACAATATATCCTCTTTCTTTTTCATATCAATCTCATAAATCTTGAGGGAAAAATACCTTGAACTAATCTTGATCCTACTTGTTTGGGTTTTTTCGATCCTAAAGAGGGGACAAGTAGGGACGGAGGGAGACTTGGACAAGGTGGGCAATGGACCCCTCTATTTTAAAAAAATATATATTAATATATACATAGGTACCAATTTAAGAAATTTTTCTCTATAAAATTACACTTTACCTCTCTTAACAATACCATTGATTCTTTAAGAGTACTACTATAGCCACAAACTTTTCTACAACATTTTTACAAACTGTTAAGATAGTAAATTCTTATTGGTTTGTATATGAGCTCATCATTTACATCATATTTTTACTTACAAAAACTCACTCACCACATTAACAATTTGTAAAAAAAGTTTGTAACTTTAGCATTTACCTCCTTTGAAAGTCAGATCTAAAATCTAAAACAAAATAAATAAGCCCAAAAAAAATTACCCAACAGCAAAAATTACCAATAGTAAAACTAAAAACAATTAAGTCCAATTAACCAATTTTACCAAAAATAAACAACTTGGCCCTTTAAAAAATTTTAAACAAAATAATTTTGTCCATACTTAGATGCACATATAAAAAACACAAATAAATAAATAAAAAACCATTAGCTGCTAAGCAACAGAGCCAGAGGCAAGAGCTGCTGCACACAGTCAATAGCAAAGCTACCCCTCTATTTTCAAGTTCTGATTTTGTCCCTGGGGACAAGGCACCCTTGATCCAACTCTACCTCGCCTTGTTGCAATCCCTACTACGACAAGAAATACATAAAATAAAACTATTAGAAATGGAAACAAACTAGAGAAAAATATAATTCAAACATCAGCTTTTATCTTTGACACTTGGCAGGGCCATTCCCCCTTCCCCCTTCCCCCTTTGGCTCACCTAATTGCAACTTACCTTATATTCATCAACCTTTTAAAACTATATTTATTTTTCATGGTTTTTTAATGGTCCATGCTATGTTTTTGGAGGTATGATATCTAAAATAGAGTTACTATTCTATACAACGAGATTTGTTAGCGAATGTGACAAGATTATTGTCATATATGATCCTATTATTGAATGACTATTTCTTTTTTAAAGAGAAAATGGGTATCATGTAACGTGACAAGACTGCCATTAGATAGATTTGATAAAAAGAACTAGCTTATTTGACCTTATTACATTATACTTGAAAAATAAAACAAAAATACTAAAAAATTAACTGTATAAAGTGTATTTACTGTATACATTGAGTCAATTAAGTGCTCTAATTAGATGGAAGCAAATTTTCTCACAATCAATCTCTCTTATATATTATAGAAATACGAGATTGAAGAAGTAACTCCACCTCTCACCCTTGGCTCACCCCGAAGGAGACATAATTTGATTAAAAAGCATTACCCTTGTGTTTGATATGATTAGATTGTGACTAACTTCTTTCGTTATGTTCTTTAATTTCCTACATCCCTATACTGTTTAGCTATCATTAAGAAGATCTCATAAGACTAAATGTCCTGAGATGTTTTAACTTTTAACGCCACAATGTGCATGAGTGATGCTAAAAGAAATTCCGGACGGGTCGATATCACATTTTAACTTCACAATTGAAACAAAGAGTTAAAAATGTAAAAAGACAAAGGCAGTTTTTTCAACTTTAAAAAACTTGATCTTGCTCCATGTACTTTTAAAGTAATAATGCATTCTGTCTGTAACCAGAGAATAATTACGCTCTTTTAGACTGTTTATGCTTAGTGGAATCAATCACTATTTCCCAAGCTCCCCACCTTAAATTAAAGTGAACTTTTATTTTTTTTAGAACAAATTAAAGTGAACTTTATACATATATTTTTTTGAATCTCTTGATGACCTAACTTGAGAGGAATATTGTGTTAAACCTTAAGCTCGGTGGCATGTTTTCAATTGCCCATTGGATATATTTTACTTTGGTTGATGCTCAAGAAACAAGAATGCTTAAAGTTATGCCAAAACATTTCTTGGACCACTTCATTAAAGCAGTCTTCAATTAAAGATAGATTAGCTAGTCCCATCACATTATCAGTCAGTCTAGAGAAAGAGAGAGAATCCTTTTGAAGTTCATGCACATCATTTCTAGTCATGAAAAAGAGGTCGAAATCAATTCCATTATAAAATAAAAACCATGCACCATACAATAAATATAAACTCTTACACAAAAGATATATAATCGAAAGCTCAAAACACTCAAACTACATTGTTATACTTTTTTTTTATGGGAAGCTTAGCAAAATGCTGAGGGATATAGCTGCAAGCGAACATGGGTCTACCATGTTGACCATTGGACCCCTAGCAATCCAAAGAAATAATGATCGAAAAGTAATGATAGTCTATGATATGCTCTCGCTTGTTTGACTGCATTGCCTGCAAATAAAGCAATAAATGTCATTATTAGCATAATTACATGAGATTGATGTATATAGTGTCTAATTAGTCACAAATGTCAAATACCTACCCAAAATTTTTAATGTAATTTTATAACTTTCTACATCAACAACCTACAATCTATAATTAGACATGACAATGTAGGTTTTTACTCACCCAAAATTGGAATAACATGTCTAGAACGAGTCCCTTGGGGCATTGCATCTGAAACATTCCATTCTGCTCGCAAAATTGTGCTCGTTGCATCCAGACCTGTCCAGAAAAAGAAAAAGAACCCCCACATAAAGATTACAATTAGTCGTGCTAGATGGTTAAGCATGCAATTACTTTTGCCCACTCAAACACTAAAGTATCAAGCTAATATGTAAATTAAAGCAGTCAAAGATATTGGAATATTCAGTACCTAAAAGTAATGTCTTTTACTATTAATGTCTTAATATTATTCACATAACGCCAAAGAAGAGCGGCCTAACCAAAAACAAAGTTGTACATTTATAGCCAACCATTTTGACATGGAAAATTAACGTGCTACTTCAATAGTTTCACTAAGAACTTGTTTATTATCATCTTTTTTTTTCTCTTTTCTTTCAAAATTTTTTTTTTTAATTTATATATTTTTATTATTATTTATTTTTTAAGGAAAAGAACAAATAAGATAAGAGTATTGATTCTCACCGTGAAAATCAATAAAAATATGTATATCATATAAGAAAATATAGACGTTATATGTACAAAGTATTCAAAATCACCTGCTGCAAATCCAGTCACCAGATTTCCATCCAGGTCTAGCACCACTGCCGCCGCCACCGCCACTCCCAGTACCAAAGCCTCGTGAGCGAGAGAAATCAGAGTCATAGCCACCGGAAGATGAGTCATCCTTGAATGCTCCACACTTGAAGCAGCTTGAGCGGCTAGCAAAGTTGTGCGCTCCACAAGCGCTAGCAGTGCAGTACCAATCACCAGGCCTAACATCAGAACCAGTACTGAACCCATACGAGGACCCTCCTCTCCCACCAAAGCCCCCAAAGTCACCACCTCTATCACTTGACTTGGGATCCCCGCAACGTTGGCACGAGTCGCGCCTCTGGAAGTTGAGGTGCTGGCATGACCTGCAGTTCCAATCTCCTGGCCTGCTCATATTTCCTGCTTGATCACTCAATGAATTCAGTGGCTTTGAATAATTCAATAACACACTAGTTTTCTATTTATATATTAAGACTTGATCTAAATTAGTTGCTCTTTAGCTAGTTTTTATTTTTTGTGGTTAATGTAAATGCCTAGAACTCTTATGAAATACCTCTTTAATTTCAAGGTTTGTATAATTTTTCATCTCATTCACATCGGATAATTTCAAAAATGAATTCCTTAAAAAATGAACCCCAAAGTATTGACTAACTTATTGGGCGTGATAACATATTTTGATAAAGTTGGTGACATAAATAAGGAATTATCAAATAACCCTTTTTTTGGTATGTAAAATGACTATATGTTTATGTGTGTATATAAAAGTTATGATATGACTAGATGTTTATGTGTGTATATAAAAAGTTGTGATATGACTAGATGTTTATGTGTGTGTGTATAAAAAAGTTATATTATAAAGAAAAAAAGATTGTATTCAAAAAGTGGCATGCCGGTTCAGCCTCTATGATAGTGCTCCCACACGTAGTAGCTTCACTAAATGTACAATTATATTAAAAGAAATTAATCACTTTGTGTTACTAGAATTGCATTAAAACAAGTTTTTTTTTTCTAACAAGGAAAAATAATGCTTAAGAAGAAGCCAGAATTCAGAAGTAAGTCCAACAATAACTTCATTTGAAGGAGCTTTCAAAGTGAGAAGAAAGATTAAAATGCATTACTATATAATGAAGAAGGAGCTAAATAAGCTAAAGATATGAAATTAAGAACGAACCTCAAGAAAATGTGATAACTTGAAATATTATAGAAAGTGATGATGAAGAAGTGGGTTGCAGAGGTTGGTGAAGGAAATATGTGAAATGAGGGTATTTATATAGGAGCTCAGTGGATAAAGGGAATAAGTGGAGGGCCGTGTACGTACTTTTTCGTGTTCTCAACTGGCAACCTTGATAAATGGAATCAAGAAAATCTAAAGGAGAAAAAAGAGAGATAAAGGAACAAATTCCAGCTACGATTCCAAAGGATATTTTGAATTCTGAATAAATACTTTGGCTACAGCTTCTTCTTTTAAGGGGTTTCGATCTAAACGTGAGGGGGTACTGCATGCATGTAGACACTTTCAAGTGGAATTTTTCATTATTATTGCTCTTCTTTACATGATTTTCTCCCTTGGAAGCAATTCCTCGTTTTATATTTCTTTTTTCTTTCTCTTTTTCTTTTTTCGTTCCTCTTTAGACGGTGGAAGTCTAGGGTGGCTTTGGGATATTGCAATTTCTTCTTGCTAAGAAGTTTTGAGAAGTTACTTAAGTCATGTTTGTTAGAGCACATTATATTACTTATTTGTATAGACTATTAATTCCTACTATAAATAGGTCTATTTGCAGTGATTTTTCTCGTATACAATAAATGATTTTTTTTCTTTGGTAATTATAAAATGTTTCTACAATACTTAATTTGTACATCTTTCTCTATTTGTAGTGTTTTTTAAGGGTAATTATAAAATATTTTGGAAATATAATAAATGTAGTAGGTCTAATTAGTTCACCTAGTAAAGTTTTTTTTTTATCATTGTACAAGAGATTTGAAATTCAAATCCAGTCTATACCAAAAAAAAAAAAAACCATAAGTTGAAATTCTACCATATTTAAATAAATAAATATGTTTTTTGGTAATTATAAAATGCTCCTAAAAAAGATGCATACTTCCTATTATCACCTAATAATGGGTCTCACTAAGTATTACATATTATTTCGTTTTACTCATAGTTCAATAATTGAATATGAGTGATACTAAATATACTAAAAATTTTATTATACTCAAGTCTTACAAATTAATGTGTCATAAGTAAAAAAAGTAACCCTTACAAACTTCATTAATACTATTAATTTTCTATACAAGAATTAATGTGTACTTAGCTTCCTTCTCTATTTGTAATGTTTTTCTAGGGTAATTATAAAATATTCAAATAATATAACAACTGTAATGGGTTTGAGTTAACATAATTAGTAAAATTCCTTATCATTAAATAAGAATTTGGAATTGAATCCTGTCTACACCAAAAAATCATAGATTAAAATTCTATATATTGTATATATTAAAAAACTAAATAAATAAATGTGTTTCTAGGTAATCATAAAATGTTTCTACGATAGATGTGGACTCCCTATTTTCACCTAATTGGGATTCCACTAAGTATTCTATAACTTTTTGTTTTACTCATCGGTGAGTAATTGTATATGAGTGATACTAAGTATACCAAAAAGAAATTTAAAAAAAAAAAAAAAATTTATTATACAAGCCTAACAAATCAATGCGTCATTGGTAAAAAAGTAATCCTCACTAATACTATTAATTTTTCTATACAAATTAACTAATAACATTCTAACAGTATTAATTCTAATAAATTTTCCTGGGCCTAACTCTTACCACCAAAACCAATTAATGTTAAGAGATCTATTACCATTCGATTGTATTGCTCAATCAGGTCGAAATGAGTTGAACTAAGTTGAGGCGATGGAAAACTAGACAAGTCAATTAATTCAATCTTTTCTATTTTAAGAGGTAACCCAACAAATCAAGACCCACAAAAAGAAACAGTAGTAGTCCTGCAGCCTATTAGCCCAACAAACATCATCAAAAATATACTCAGTCAAGTAAACCATGAACCCTAGAAAGGCCATTTGACCATGGCATTTGGGACCCTCATTCACCAAGTCACTTAGTGGAAATTCTAATTGCAGTCTCCACAGGCAAAATATAACACATTAGACCCACCACCTAAAAAGAAATAAAAATGAAGAATGTCACTTCGCTACAAGTTATTGGACAATGTGGTATCTTAATCACAATTTTTCCCTTGTAATGAATATTCTATGCATAAAAACCATGAGCATGGCCACAACTTATCCCAATATAACCACGAGGGGTCAAGTCCCTTTCACCTGTTCTTTGGGAATCACCATATTGACAGTCAATATGTTGGAAAAATACTTGTTGCTTTACAATTATGAATATTCCCTTATTCGTACTCAAGTCCATCAATTGGAATTAAAGGAACCCCTAATTTTTACGCACGAAAAGAAAACAAAGTTAGAGTTTTAATCATTAACACGACCATTCATGTTCCTCAATCATGCATCTGTCCATTCAAATGTCAGCAAATTATTCTAATATGTTTTTTTTGTTTTTATTTGCCAACACGTGGAAATACAAAAGAAATATGAAATTTAGAAACTCAATGTCGATGTAGACGTTCCAAAAATTATAGATTGGATTCTTTCACTATCTCTCAAATTAGAACTAGAGCCCAAAGGTTACATATGATCATAAGGAACTTTTGATTTGTGGGATATATAATAAGCACGCATCAAAATATGGTGACATGCTTAACTATCAAAGAAATAGAAACACACATCTTATCTAATTGCTAGATCAATATAGCTACAAGCAAAGCAAGATTCTTTTGTGTACCCTTATGACCTTATGGTCTCTATTTTTTTTTCCGGCCCCAAAGACTATCAAGGATTGAGCCGAATGTTGCAGCTGAGTTGCTTTTTCTTTTCTTTTTTTCTTTATATATATATATATATATATATATATATATATATATATATATTTTTTTTTTTTTTTTTTTTTCTTACTTGCTGAGTCACACTTTTTATTTCACATAACATAGAACTTATGTGAAATGCTTTAATTTTTTTTTTTCCTTGGTGCAAGGAATTGATAATATAGGAGAATAATTTTAAAAGGTGAAAAATAAGACAAAAAAGAAAAAGAGAGGCCAAATGGTGAGTTTCAATAAAGATAGTTGAAGCTTATGATGGAATAGCAAGTCTTCGAGGTTTCATTTTGACCATCTTTTTTTCTTTTTCTTTTCTTTGCTCCTCTCCCACTACTGCTGCGGCTGCTATTCCAATTTTTCTCTCTCTACAGACCCTTTTTATCTCTCTCTCTCTCTCTCTCTCACTGTGTCTAAAGAACAAATGAGAAAGATCTGGCCTCCATTCTCTTGGAGAAGGGTAAAGGAGGGCAGAGGCAAACTGTAAAGAAGAGCAAAGAGAAGTGGGCTGATCTGATTCGCCTCGGTAATCGCTTCCATGCATGACCACGACCAACTTATTCTCCCAAATTTGTCACTCTCACCTAACCTTTGTGTGCGTGCATGCGTGTGTGTGCATGTCTTTTTCTTTTAAAGAAAATAATGTTATATGCATTTTAAATGAGCTATATAAATGATTTTTAAATAAATAAATAAATGATCAATTTTGTTAGTGGATGTTTTAAGGATATTCATTTAGAAAAAAATTTTAAAATTTTTTTATTGGAAAGGAAAAAAAATTGATTTTATATTTTTCATAAAAATAATATAAAAACTTTCCTAAAATGATTAAATGATAAATAATTTAAGGGAATCCATTAACCGAACCCATAAATGATACATGTCAAACTCATCCCCAAAGAAATACTTTAACGTCATGTGTCTTTTATTGCTGATAGATTGATTATTGATAACATCTTAATAGCTTTTGAGTCTTTGCACCATATGAAGACTAATAGCACATGAAAGAAGGGTTTCATGGCTATGAAGTTGGATATAAGCTAAGCTTATGATAGGGCGAAGTGGGTTTTTCTTGAACGGATTCTCCTCAAATTGGGTTTTCAAGAATCATGGGTGGCTTTAATTATGGAGTGCATCACCACGGTGTTGTACTCTACTCTAGTAAATGGTGAGCCTAATGGTATGATTACTTCCTCTAGAGGTCTACGACAAGGGGATCATTTGTCTCCTTATTCATTCATTTTTTGTGAAGAAGGATTAAATGCTCTTTTGCGCAATACTGCTGTAGGAGGAGATATCCAAGGGTTTTCAATCTGTAGAAATGGGTCCAAACTAACCCACCTATTTTTTGCAGATGATTGTTTAATCTTGTGCAGATTTATCTTGGAAGAGTGTAATAGAATTCAGGAGTTACTGGCTTATTATGAAGATGCTTCGGGCAAATGATAAATAAGGAGAAAACAACCTTGCTCTTTAGCAGAAATACAAATGAGTAGACTCAGGAGGATATAAAGGTAGCCCTAAATGTTCCATCCATTCAACATTATAAGAAATATTTGGGGCTTCCTTCTTTTGTTGGCAAAAATAAGATGGCTTGCTTTAATCATATCAAAGAACAGATTTGGGCTAGGATTCAGGGCTGCAAGAAAAGGCTCCTATCCCAAGCTGGAAAGGGGATTATGATTAAGGTGGTGGTCCAATCTATCCCAGTTTACTTGATGAGTGTTTTCAAGCTATCGGTTGGCTTGTGCAAGGATATTGAAGCTATGATTCAAAAGTTTTTGTGGGGTAATGGTGACTCGAAGAAAATTCATTGGATTAAATGGAGTTCTCTCTGTTCTTCTAAATCTATTGGAGGTATGGGCTTTCAGAATTTCCAAAAGTTTAACAATGCTATGCTTGCAAAACTGGTTTGGCATCTTCTCCATCAAAAATAAACTTTATTGTGCAAAGTTTTTAGTGCTAAGTATTTTCCAAATGGTAGTATTCTCAAGGCTCCTATACATCCGAAGTGTTCTAATGTGTGGAGGAGTATTTTACAAGCGCAAGATGTTATCAACAAAGGAGCAATTTGGAGGGTGGGGAATGGAGAATTAATTGATGTTTGGAAACACCAATGGCTGCCCAATCTAGCTTGTAGCAAGATTGTTTCTCCTAAAGCGAATTCTTCGGTGACTTGGGTTTGTGATTTATTCTATCCTAACACTAGGATTTGGGATCTGAGGAAATTGGAGAGGTGTTTTTTGCCTTGGGAAGCCAAATTGGTGGGAAGGATTCTTGTTAGTGAAGGGTGGGCTGAGGACATCTTGATTTGGCCTTTAACTTCGTACGGTGAATATGGTGTTCGAAGTGCTTATCGGATGCTCATTGAAGTGGAAAATATCACCTTGCCAAGCTCTTCCTCTTTGACTCAGTCATAGGGTCTTTGGAAGAAAATTTGGAAGTTTCAAGTTCCAAATAAAATCCGACACTTTCTATGGCGAGCTGCGAAGTACTCTTTCCCTATAGGTGTGCTTTGTTTGCTACAGTGACTTGGTGTCTGTGGCAGATGCGAAATAGAGTCAGGGTGCACCAACCCTCTTGGTCATTGCATGATTGTTTTGGGAATTTTAGGATATTCATCAAAGGGAGTCGTAGGGACTTGCTCGTCGACCTCCAGTGCATTGGTCACCTCCGCTTAAAGTTTGCTTCAAGGAAAATTTTGATGCTCCTCTCTTTGATGGGACAAATAGTGTTGGGATAGGAGTGGTGGTTAGGGATCATTTAGGCTGCGTGATTGCGGTTTTGAGTTAGCGAGTGAACTTAATCCATTCGGTGGACACAGCTGAAGCACTGGCAGCAAGACGGTTTGTGGTGTTGGAAAGGGAGCTGAGTCTTTTTAAAGTGATTTTTGAAGGGGATTGCCTCTGTGTTATACAAGCTCTTCAATGCTCAGGTCGATGTAAAACTTTGTTTGGTCACATTATTGAAGAAGCTAAGAGTTTTAGGTGTAATCTGAGGCACTGTTCGTTTCAGCATGTTCATAGAGATGGGAATAAGTTAGCTCATAGTTTAGCTAGAAGAGTAGTTTTATCTGCAGACACTGATGTTTAGGTGGAAGAACTACCCTCTGAGTTGGATGCTGTATTCCAATTGGATTTGTCTTAATTTTTTTAATAAAATTTTGCTTATCTTTTTCTCAATTAACACTACAAAAAAACAGGGCTATCCCAGCGTTTTGAAAACCGCTGGGATAGCCCCAAAAAGCGCTGGGATAGGGTCAAAATTCCTATCCCAGCGTTTTTTTCCCCGGCGCTTTAGACCGCCGCTTTTTGAATGTGGGGATAGGGTCGTGCGGACCTGTACCAGCGCTTTTCAAAAGCGCTGGGATAGGTCCCGGCGCTTTCAAACCCTGTTCCGGCGTTTTTAAAAGCGCTGGGACAGCCTTTATGAAAATGTGAATATAACCTATACCAGCGCTTTTGGAAGGCCTATACCAGCGCTTTTGAAAGCGCTGGCACAGGTAGTACCTATTCCAGCGCTTTCAAAAACGCTGGTATAGGTCTTGAATCAGTATAATTTAAAAGGACCTATGCCAGCGCTTTTGAAAGCGCTGGTATAGGTCTTGAATCAGTAAAATTTAAAAGGACCTATGCCAGCGCTTTCAAAAGCGCTGGTATAGGTCCTTTTTTTTTAAAAAAAAAAAAATTAATTTTATAGACCTGAAATATACCTACAATACATATTTTCCAATACATATTTTATAACACCTGTAATGAACCACAATTCATATTTTTACAAATAATAATGCAAAAACCAAAAACATAGATTAAAAGAATTTGATTCACAGATTTTTTACAATAATAATGCTAAGACCAAATGTGTAAGTTAAAAGAATTTGATTCACAAAAAGCCTAAGTCATGCCAATCACAGGACAAACCAATAACCTGAAGAGCTCAACCTAGGCAACCACAAGATCAGCATCAATCTACCTGCACCATACCAATAAGAGAAATTACCACATTCAAATAAGCGATGACCTTGCAAACATAAAATGGCCCCATATTGAACCACATTCAGCAACAAGTGATCTCTACAGAAGTTTGGTGCAACAAGGAACAACGATTCCTTTTGAGGGAACAATGTATTAAACAATGTATGCGCAAAAAGTGAAATCTAGAAAACTAGAAAAAAGTCATAAATTTTAGACCCATAATTACCGGCCAGCCAACAATAAGGGAAAGGAAACTTCATGTATTATGCTCCAATAGAAGAAACATATTGATCTACAGAATTGTAGCAAAAAAAAAAAAAATTTGATCTACAAAAGCTTGCTACAACAAACACCTTTAAAAAAAAAAAATAAACCATGCTCCCAAATCTATTAAATAAATGGAATGAAGTCATACCTGGACCATTCTTAATCTACTTGTCCCTCAACAAATGCCTTAAAAAGAAACCATGCACCAAGTCATTCCTAGAAAGCCTAACTCGTGTTATAGGATGAACCAAAAAAGCTATATTATTTTCCCCGGCAACCATATTAAGGTCAAAAACTTTGTTAATCTACCAGTCCTTCAACATCAACAGGCATTACCACATTCAAACTAAATGACCAAAATTTAAACAAGAGAAGACACAGAAACAAGAAGAATTGCAAGGGAAATTTCAAGCCCTCCCTAGGTGAGACATGAATTTATGGATGTGAAGGAAACCAAAGCCTAAGAAAAGAATTTACAGGCACAAGTATCAAAAAGAATTAAAACAATACAAAAAATTTATAATTCTTATGATTGCAAGAGAGAATAATGAAAGCAGGCAGAAAATAGAGCTTATCACCAAATGAAAAGTTCAGTTTATTAAAGCTGCTAAGCACAAACACAAAAAAATAAAAATAAAAAACTAGTTCCTGTAGACAAACAAAGAATAGATTTTTAACATGTGAATTGCAGAAGTTGCAGAACAACAAATGAAAGAACTATATATTTCAAATGAAATTAAACAAGCAAAAAGTTTTTTAAGTTCTCATGATTGCAAAAGAGAATGATGAAAGCAGGAGAAAAAGAGAATTTATCAACCTAATCAAACTTGGCTGCTTAAACTGCCAAGTATAGCAGAAGAAAAAAAAAACAGTTCTATATACATATAAGTAATAGAATTTTAACATGCACAGAGAATCACAGGAATTGCAAAACAACAAATGAAAAAACAACTATATTTCAAAGGATGCAAAAATATAAAGATAAATCTTTTCTAACTTAGAAAGCCAAGCTCTTCTCTGTTGCTAGATATTGGGGGACAAGGAAATCAAGTAGCAACAATCCAAGTTAACAAATTACGATGCATACCAATGTAACTCCCAAAAAGCCCACAAATGCTAGGAGAAAGAGAAAGCAAAAGTGTTCTCTCAAGACACACTACGATTAAAATTGTGGACTACAACAATACTAAGCACTGCCAGATTAAGCTGTGAATTCATTATTGAAGTTGCCAACACGTAATGACCAAAAATAAAATAAGACAGCAAGACAAAGGAAGAAAAATTGCAATAGAAATTTCAAACCCTCACTTTGCAAGACTTGGAATTATAATTCTTCTAAAAAATGAAACTTAGGAACTTCAGTCACAAACCCAAGTATTAGAAAAAATTAAAACAACAAAAATGTATCCTTAAAATTATTGTGCTTGAAAGAGAGAAAAACAAAGGGGAAGAAAAAAGGAGTTTATCGCCAAACTTAGCTGCATAAGTTGTGAAGCACCCAAACAAAAACATCTTGCTTCCTACATACAGACAATGTGACAATCCAAACTAGAAAAAGAGCTGCTAGCACAACATAACCAGGTTCCACTATAAGCAAGAAAACATCAATAGAAATAAGACAAGAAGACAAATGTACAAGGGCTATGTGAAAGATGACCACACGAGCAAACTGAAAAACAGAATTCCATCTACATAGTTTGGAATAATTATAAATTATAAGATTTTACTTCTAAAGGAAAATATAAAAAATTTATAAAGAGCAAGACTACTCAAAAGCATGTTTCATCAAGAAGCAACCAAACAAAATCAACCTAGCTTAAGTACCACAAATGCATCACCACTTAAATTAAAAAAACTGACAAAGTAGACAAGCGAGATATCCAATCTCCAATAATAAAAATGTATATTAAAATAATTAGTCATTATTATCATTATATATATAATAGAAAACTAAAAACCTCTTAAGGGTCAAGCAAGAAGTTTAGGGAGTATTAGGATCAAAAGCGAAAACTAAAACACAGCTGCAATAGAAGCCTGTTCTCAACCTAATGTCAGTCCAACAAATTGTTTTTCTAACTCATGTGTATCTTACTCCAATACTTAAAACTTCAAATTAAGAAAAATAATAATGAAGTCAAGACATAAAGAGAGCTTATTACCTGAGGTCCCCCATCAAACTTTGCCACCCAAGTAGATATACAACATGAAAATTTTTAAACACAAGAATTGGGGCAACAAAGCCATAAGCCCCAAAATATCACCCCCACACAATCCAACTATACAAACCACATCCAATATATCACTTGTTTTGACTTTTTAGTTTTTTTTTTCGAATTAGGTTAGAACTTAGAAACTATACAAATAATCCACACATATAAGTGCTAAAGTGCATGAAAAGGTACCATCTGGACCAATGGATCCAGTGGTTACTTGTTTGACTTTGACAACAAGAATTGATGCAGCAGCAAATTAAAAAGACACCGGACATTATCCACCCAATTAAAAAATAAAATAAAATAAAATACACTAACTACTTACCCAGTACTTTTTTTGGAGAGATAACCAGTACCTAATTAAACAATGATGCAATCCACACAACGAGAAGGAAAATTTTTTTTTAAAAAAAAGAGAATAAAGTCAAACATAATTGTCTTTGCAAACAAACAGTAAAATACATACATATATTATTAATTATTAATTCATAACTTGGTGAATGAAGGTGATTGAGTTTCGTTGGAGTCAATTACCGTAAAGTCTTTTGACTTGTATTTGATAGCCACAGAGTGTTTAAACCTTAAAATTATTAAACTTTCACAATATACAATAGATATAAAGTATGATTGTGAAGTGTGAATGCATGGATTCTAAAGCTAGCAACTTAGTCAATAGATTGGCTATATATTATATGTTTTAATATATAATATAATATGCTATATTTACTCAATCACACCCGACATAAATTATTCAAAAACCCCGGTGCTACATTTGCTTAATGAGATACAAAATAAATAATAAAAAGCACAAAACAAAAACCTCGTTTCTACTTTTTTTATTTCCACTCCTTCAAACAAAGTAACCAGCTTAGTTGCCCCCAAACAGTTATCGAACTAAAACTTAACTATAATACAAAATTAACTTAATTATGAACTCGATAATATCATAAAACCAAAGAAACAAAACCTTTATCCATTTTTTTCCTACAATTTCTAAGCAACCAAACACGGATGAACAACAATTTCAAACACGAAAATCCCAAACTACATAGAATGAATAAACAAAGTAAATGAACAAGGACCTTTTTTGCGGCCAGCAGCGAGCAGATTGGTACGGCTCTTGTTCTTGTCCATCTCCACACAAATCACAACCACACACAAGTCTCAATCACCATTAGGGACTCCACCTTTTTACAATGCCTAGAACAACAACAAAAAATGAATATTCAACATAAATAATCAAATGTCCATGTTTGCTGTTTGGTAGAAGAGAAAATTCTTATAAGACTCAACATTCAAAATCTCAGTTTCGTGCATTTTTCCCACTGACCAAACAGAACATTAAAAAGGAAATTCTAAAAGGAACTAATTCGAATTTTTCTACCAAAGTAAACCCTAACTATCAACCAAACAGTAAATTGTTTGAAAACAAAAACAGTTTGATTTGTGAAACATCGAAAACAAAAATTGATTTTTCGAAATGAAATGAAAAACGTACCAAAACCTATAGTTCCTCCAAAATAAAGCAAACTTTAACCAAAATCAAAAATAAAAAGTCACAAAATGAACTAAACTTTAACCAAAACCAAAACCAAAACTAAAACCCATACAATCAACCAACAGTTACACATAAATATACACATAACCCAAACTAAACTTCAACCAAAATCAAAAATAAAAGACCAGAAATTTAACAACAAATATATATACAAATATTGCTACAAAATAGAAATGAGGGCTAGAGAGACTTACCTTGCTTTGGGTAGGGTTTGTGGTTTTGGGTAATATTTTTGTGTTTGAAATTTCAGAAAAAAAATGGGGGGTTTTGAGTAAAGAAGAAGAGAGGAAGTGGGGAAATGGGTTAAGGAAGAGGGAGAGGGAGAGGGAGAGGGAGAGGGAGAGAAAATGTGGGTGAGAGGAAAATATCTGAAGCAAAGAAGAGGGAGACCAAAAACAAAAGGCCAAAGTGGTGGGAAGGTGAAAAAAATAAGTGGGAAGTCTGAAAATTTTTAAGTGGTGCGAGGGACCTATCCCAGCGTTTTGGAGAGACCTATCCCAGCGCTTTTAAAAGCGCTGGGACAGGCCTCTTTTCATAAGGGAACGGAGAGACCTGTCCCAGCGCTTTTAAAAGCGCTGGGACAGGTCTTTCTCATTCCCTTATTAGAATGACCTATCCCAGCGTTTTGGAGAGACCTATTCCAGCGCTTTTAGAAGCGCTGGAATAGGTGGACCCTATTCCAGCGCTTTCAAAAGCGCTGGGACAGACCTCTTTTCATAAGGGAACGGAGAGACCTGTCCCAGCGCTTTTAAAAGCGCTGGGACAGGTCTTTCTCATTCCCTTATGAGAATGACCTATCCCAGCGTTTTGGAGAGACCTATTCCAGCGCTTTTAGAAGCGCTGGAATAGGTGGACCCTATTCCAGCGCTTTCAAAAGCGCTGGGACAGGCCTCTTTTCATAAGGGAACGGAGAGACCTGTCCCAGCGCTTTTAAAAGCGCTGGGACAGGTCTTTCTCATTCCCTTATTAGAATGACCTATCCCAGCGTTTTGGAGAGACCTATTCCAGCGCTTTTAGAAGCGCTGGAATAGGTGGACCCTATTCCAGCGCTTTCAAAAGCGCTGGGACAGACCTCTTTTCATAAGGGAACGGAGAGACCTGTCCCAGCGCTTTTAAAAGCGCTGGGACAGGTCTTTCTCATTCCCTTATGAGAATGACCTATCCCAGCGTTTTGGAGAGACCTATTCCAGCGCTTTTAGAAGCGCTGGAATAGGTGGACCCTATTCCAGCGCTTTCAAAAGCGCTGGGACAGGCCTCTTTTCATAAGGGAACGGAGAGACCTGTCCCAGCGCTTTTAAAAGCGCTGGGACAGGTCTTTCTCATTCCCTTATTAGAATGACCTATCCCAGCGTTTTGGAGAGACCTATTCCAGCGCTTTTAGAAGCGCTGGAATAGGTGGACCCTATTCCAGCGCTTTCAAAAGCGCTGGGACAGACCTCTTTTCATAAGGGAATGGAGAGACCTGTCCCAGCGCTTTTAAAAGCGCTGGGACAGGTCTTTCTCGTTCCCTTATTAGAATGACCTATCCTAGCGTTTTGGAGAGACCTATTCCAGCGCTTTTAGAAGCGCTGGAATAGGTGGACACTATTCCAGCGCTTTCAAAAGCGCTGGGACAGACCTCTTTTCATAAGGAAATGGAGAGACCTGTCCCAGCGCTTTTAAAAGCGCTGGGACAGCTCATTCTCCATAATGGAAATCAGTAACCCTATCCCAGCGCTTTTGGGCTTCCTATACCAGCGTTTTTGAAAAACGCCGCTATAGGCCTCCTATGGCAGCGCTTTGTAAAAACGCCAGGAAAAAAACGCTGGGACAGGACGATTTTTTTGTAGTGTAAAAAAAAAAAAAAACCCTCAAAAGATGTTAATTCTAATAAGATATATAATAATTTCATTTTTTTTTTTTTTATAAATATGTGTGTGTGCTCCCGCATGTGTATATATACATACTCTGGGCGTGTTCATATGTCTTTTTTTTTTAATTAAAAATTATTTATATTTCTATATTACATCAGCTATCCTCTCTTTGTATTTCTATATACAAAATGATCATTAAAAATATACACCAATTATACTGTAGAAGAGTACTTGAAACTTAAAGAGAGTTCATGAGAGAGTGCCCACCCTTTCTTTCAAGCACGCTACTTTTTCTTGAACATAGTCTGCTTCAATCGTTGTTAAACCTCCCAAAGCAAAGTTGGCTTGATGAGATCAGATGTGAGGAAGCGGGAGCAATAAAACCAAAAATATTTTTCTTGTCCTTCTACTTAAGGGGCAAAGAGAAGCACCTTTGCTACTTAGAAAGCAAACGGTTAACACGAAGGTTCAAGACCTAGGCGAGCGTTAGCAAAACTAGATTCACATAGCGAGGCACTTCAAGTTAGCAAAACTGTGTCTATTACCGAAGCCCTATGTGCTATAATGTTGAGTCAAGGACGCTCCACCCTATCTATAAATATTTATAGATAGAAAGCTCAGGAAAATCTTTTCAGAACTATAAAATTGTGTAAAATAAAGACACAAAAACAAACATGTGAGCAAAAAACACATAAAAAGGATGGAGTATTAAAAAAATTACCTTGGCTTATGCCTCAGAGAGAATATAGTGAGGGAGGGGAGGGAGGACATTTGTTTTGGCATTTAAATATGTGCTAGAGTCTAAATTTAATGTATATGCATTTTAATTTTGCATTTAGTATTTTTTTTTATCTCCTTTTATTAAATTTTTTTTTATTGTTACCCAAAAATTCCCATTAATTTATTTTATTGTTATCTTATTAATCTTGTATTAATTTCCTGAGTTTACACTACACATTTATTTATTTTTCATATCTTTTAGCAGACTCACTATTTTAGTATTAATTAAAAACAAAAGCAAAAATAAATAAATAAATAAGGACTTATAGTAATAACTAACCAAATAAGGCTCTATGGAGAGATAGAGAGACATGAAAATATTGTGGACTGTTAAATGAAACGCATTATTTCACTATTATCAAAATAAAAGGCCCGAGTTTCTCCACACAAAAAAAGGCCTAAGACTGACAAAGCATTTTTAAGAGAGAGAAAGAGGAATCTAAGGGACCGCTACCTCCTTCATACTGGTCTCTTACCACCATCAAGTCGGTGAAACCCTATGGGTAATTTTTTTTCTTTTTAAATTAGGGGTTAAATATAATTTTGGTTTGGGTAATTTGGTTAGATAGTTTTTGTTTTGGGTATATAAGTAAAGAGAAAATATTTGGTGCGCACGCAATGTAAAGTCATATTCTACCATGGTTTTAAATCATCTATAAGACAAATGTATACACATCTACCCACACTATGTTTTAATGTCACACTATCGATGAGTGGAAGACGGTAAGAGAGTTGGGGATACTTTCATTTCATGGTATGCAATCTGTGAATGCAACACAAATTAGTTAATTTTCCTGGTCCTGTTACTTTTTTGCGTTTATTTTTGGTTTCATGATTTTTTTTTTTTTTTTAAAAAAAATTAGTATTACCTTGAGAATGCGACAAATGTGCAGTAAAGTTACTAAACTAATTTTTAATTTCTCAAAATGTTTATGTTTCTTTACTCTAATTTAGTTTACTTATATATATATATATATATATATATATATATATATATATATATATATATATATATATATATATATATATAACATTCTCCAAAATCGTCTTACATAAAATATCACAAAATTATCTATGCATTACACGGGCAACTTTAGTAATTCAAAATTAAAGCGTGAGATTAGGAAAAAGGAAACCATGGAATTAGAAGAAAAAAATTAAAGTGAGATTAGGAGTAAGGAAACATCAAATTTAAATAATAAAAAATTGAAAATTGATTGAAAGAATATGGGAAAGTTAACCGTTCAAATCTTTGAATACAATTGAAAGCTCCATATGAAAACTAATTGGAAGGTGGTCTATTTTGTAGGTCATGTTTAAAGATGCTTTGACGGATTGTCCTCCAATTTTGTCTCTACTAGAGTTCAAATTTAGGAAATAGAGGCATTTTGAACCACCGAAATACCTCTTAAAATATAGTAGTTAGTGTGTGTGTATATATATATATATGAATCATGTTAGTTATTTCATTATATTTTACATTTATACTTATATACTCTACTAACTCATAAGATGTTTTTTTTCCAAAAAAAAAAACTCATAAGATGTTTATTCTAGCTACATTTATTACGACATATTATTTTCACAATTCGATTTGGCAAGTATCAATTCGGTGGAGACAAGGGTAACCAACATCGAGTTTAACGTTTCTCAAAAAAAAAAAAACATCGAGTTTAACGACATCTCGTGATGCCTGAGACAATTACAGGTCATGCATTACTTATCATTTACTACGACAACAAATTTTAAGTAAAAGTCTAAAACGTTCTTTAAAATGAGAAAATTCCAGGAACAAGATAGGCCTTGGAATCCAAGGGTCGATGTAGCCTCGCCCCAGGCCATGTTAGATCATAAGAGTGATCGAGAAAGTCAATCAATATACAAAAACCTTAAAAGTGAACTGCATAGACTCTTGAAATAGGGTAGGCTAGACCATAAGAGTCATCGAGAAAGTTTTACAAAATACAGAAACCCTAGGGGAAAGGGTAGCCAAACTATTGAATTGGACAAAAACTTTGAGCAAACTACAAATATCCTAGGAAAAAGGGCAAGCTAAATTGTAAGATTGGATGAGAAAATCGAGTAATACCTGAGTAAAGCACGAGAAAGAGCCAAAGGATCCGTTGAGTCCAGCAAAGTCTTGAGACTAACTAAAGAAAGAACACCATGGGATTGATCCAACTTATGGTCTTGTTGGTTAATCACACCTTGTGAATTATGTCCTGTTTTATTATTATTATGATTATTATAAACAAGGGTATCCAGACTATTCATTTAGGCATGTGCAATACTTTTGAGTTATTATAGGAAGAATCCCTTAAAGTGGCCCCAAGATACTAGTAAGATATTTTGAATTTAGGATCTCATGGATATCATGAGACCTTAGGAACTATTTAGTATCTATTTAGGAATAGCTTATCTAGTTTTTTTACTGAAAACTTTTTTATAAATGTGTGCTAAATTATACGTGTACTTTGAAAAAATTTGAAAAAGTAAAAAATGATGAGAAAAGTGGGATTTTATAAAACTGGACATAAAAACTAAAAGTTGAAGATTGAAATTGGAATTATGCCTGGTTGGTTATAAGTCAATATTTGTCATTTACCACTAGCAAAATTTTTAAAAATAATAATAATAATAAGATAAAATAAAAAAGAGGAAAATAATGGAACAACTTTGCATAAGAAACTCCTAAAATTACTTGTCATTGCTCTGAAATTTTTATAAAGAAAGTTTGATTTCTGAGTTCTGACTTAAGTTTTAGAGCGCCAATAGCTAACACTACTCTGTTGTTTGAAATTCACACCTTGTTTTTATAGGATCTATTGCAAGATGTGCTTGCAACCAACTGCATCAATTTTATTTGTTTATTTATTTTGCAATCAAGAGGCTAAATTTTTCGTTTCAGATATCAAAAATTAATTTTGGCTTATGAAATTTGAAATGAGGGATTGCTTCCATTTGATTGATTGACCCAATTTTTCTATGCCCCTTGAAAAAATGAGTTTTATGTCGGTTTTGTTTTTGTTTGGTTGGAGTTGAATTTAAAAACAAATGGAATTCCGTAATTCGAAATCTAATAATTAGAAACTGAAGATGGCCTGTATTTTCCGGTGATGCTGTGGAGAAGGTGGGTAGAAATAGTAAAGTAATGTCATGTCTCAAGCGCAAAATAGCTTTCCGGTCAGCATCAAAATTTCCTCCTCAAATTGAATTTCCCAAGAAACCATCTCAAGATCCCATCAAAAAAAAAGAAAAAGAAAAAAGAAACCATCTCAAGATTCTAATAACCAAGTTATTCCTCTTCAATTTCAGTGGTTACCATTTCAAAATAGATAAAAATATCTAGAACAAGATTAATTCTAGAGTTACCTTTTATCAGTCAAGGACTGATGCATGACACGTTCTAGTTTATACCTGTTCCAAGAATCATATGATACCGAAAATAATCATAATCCTAGTATAAATTCTTTCTTACAGTCATAGCTTTTATTTCTCTAAAAAATAAATATAAAATTACTATATATATATATATTTTTTTAAACAATTGTTGTGAAAATGAAATGTTATTAGTACCATATAAACAACATAATAAATAAGTAAAAATCGACACATCAATTTTTGTTTTATTTTTTATAAATATAAATTTTGACACATCAATCTATTAGACTTACATTTTTTATATATAAAAGGATCTACATAATAAAATTTATAATAGACAATAATTTGGTAAAATTTTTAGTAATTCTAACAATTTTCCGATCTGTAATATTAATATCCAAAGCATTATTCATCCTGAAAGTATGAGACAGAGACATGGACACATTGGCCTAGGTCAGTTAAGAGAATTTACTAAAAATTAATAATATCCCTACGTTGTATTTACCAAAAATTGCTTCACATTAACATACCATGATTTCAGCCAAAGTGAGTGGTTGAAAATACGAAAAACCATTCAATCCTTTGATGATATGAAGTAATGTGACGTGCTAGATGCAGCATCATGATAACTGAACTCAAAAACCTTTTTTGAAATAAAAATAAATTTTAACTTTAGTAGGCCTTCAGTCATCTTCTACAAATTATGCTTACGGATTCATGTATACTGTCAGAATTCGAATGTATTAATTTATAATCTTGAATGAGAAAATGAAATGGACCCATCATGATTTTGTTAAATACAAGCATTTCATGATTCAACATTTCAATGTATCCATGGTTTTTTTGGTAAGTAATGTTACCACGGTTGTAATTTCAGCAACTACCCCAATTAAAGATAATGAATCTGATTGATATAATTAGAACATGCTTAACTTCAAATAAGGTCAACAAAAATAGTGTTCGAAATATCATATCCATCATACTTGGATTAACTTCTTTGAACTTTATAGCATTATATGTGCAAAAAACAATTAGGATGCAATTTGCATTGTACTTTTCTTCTCTCCCTCTCTCTCTCTCTCTATCTTATCTTTTAGTAATAATTTGCATCCTACTTTTACAAATGTCTTTTTGACTCCAGAATCCAACACAAAAAATGAAATCTCTGGAGCCGACATACCACTTTCACAACACATTCCATACACACTCATTTGTGCAAGAAACTAAACCCCAAAAATCTTCATTGGAGTTCGAATTACAATTTAAACACTACATTACAACATACATTGGGAAGAGGCTGTATTCTGGAATTTCATTGATAACCCTTTCTGCTCCGGCTACCAGAACCAGCAACACTCCTTGTGGTCGTGGGCTCAGTTGGACTATACAAATCCCTATGACCAGATGAAGTATTTCCTCGGAGACCATGAGAAGGAGCTTGACGCGGAGATCCTGAACTTGATTCAACCCCTTTAAGGGCTTCTGTCTCCAAAGTCTTGGCTTCATTGGTCAGTGTTTCTAACTGTTGAGCAAAAGCAGGTCAGTTTATACACAAACTGCAAATTGATAATGAATTTACTAATGTAATGAGCAACTGAATAATGATCTATTAGCAAGGTTCTTTACACCCTCTAGCACCAAATGGATGGAACCTGCCATATTATCATCTATGTGCTATGTACAAACCCTACAACAAATGTCCAAGAGGCAGGAGGACAAGCTTTGCTAAAATGGATAACAAAGGGTCACAACTTGAAATAGCACTTTATGAAGATAAAGATTGGAACTTCAAAATGGCTTGAGCCGAAAACAGTTTTTTTCATATCAATCCTAATTCCATTGAAATTGACAACTTGCTACGAGATCAATAAAGCATCCTTGCTGTATGAAACATAGTTAGTTTTGTTCTATACCCGATTTTCATTCTCTTTTAAGCGGTCCTGGAGTGCCTTTATGGCTGGACTTAAACTGCATATGATTACAAAGAAAAAAAAAGAGTGAGAAAAATTAAAAAAATCCAGGCACAAACAACTCAAAAAGTGGTGGCCATTTGATTCTAACCAATACTCAATTAATTTGCACAAGGAAGCCTGATAAGTTGAGGTATGATGTATGAAAGAAAGCGGATGCACTTTCCCATCCCTATGAAAAATGTAAGAAATTTAGAATAAATAGTAAATTATTAGTAAAACCCCTATAAAAATAAGAAGTACAGGTCATGATAACATGTGGCAGCATATCACTTTTACCACCTCATATTTTGCAATATGGCTTGGTTATATGCTGCCCGCTCCTCTTCATATAGAACACGCTGCAAGTCTGTAAACGACGTTAAAGGGGATTCAAGCTTAACAAAGGAAGATGACGGCAAAACATGAAGAGGAACTTCTTTCCTGACATACTCTGCACCACTGCCAGAAAACAAAAGCAATTCAAGTTTTAAGGTGCCTTTTAACAACCCCAGACAGGATAAGCCACTTGATTAGAAAAAAAACATTGAATGTGAAATGAAATACAGACAGATATACAAGCTACACAGGCACTGACATGCACTGATACACACACAACAAACAACCCAAAACAAATGAAGAGAGGAAGATACCCAAGCCATACCAATCTAGAATTTGGCATAGAGCACTCTCATTCAACACCCCCCCCCCCCCCCCAAAAAAAAAAGAAAAAAGAAATATAGAATATTTATAAAAAAAAGACATTATAAGGCCCCATGGACATATTCCACATGCAGCACAGTAGACTTATAGTACTCTTCAAATGCCAAAAATCTCCACTAGCCTCAGTTCATGATAGACACCAACAGTTTGATACTTGACAGGAATTAGTCATAAGAGGGACAAAAGACAACTATTTTTTTAAGCATTAGTAACACAGTGAGATCAGCACTAAGCAGGAACAAAATTTTCCACTAAAAAAAAAAAAAAAACCACAATGAGTTAAAACTTTCTATTCCATCACAATGAGTTGTAACTAGGTTATTGCAAGAAAAATGGTACTAAAATCAGCAAAGAACTTTTAAATCTCGGGTATTTCAGCCATTTCATTTTTGTAGAATTCATGGTGCACTACGGGTATTTTCATGATCTAAATGGGTAGTTTAGTAATGCATTTAAGTTTTATCACCAGTATTATCTATCGTATAATTAATTGATTGAGCTAGTCTCTCTCAATTTCTAACCACCGCATGCATAGTTATGAACATCTGTGAGCAATTATATTGACCTAGAATGTGACTACAATCAATGGAGTTGACCTGTAATCTCTATATTCATAAATCTGAACAAAGTGACTTATCTAGTTATCTTCACTCTTAACTCTTTGGAATTTTGCTCCATTTCAACCCTACCTAAGATTTGTACGACATTCCTGCAGCAAAGTTTCTTGTTTCATTCTCCATTGCAGCTGTTAGTAAAATCAAATATTTTATGTCCACAGAGTCCTCTTTTACTTTTCTATAAACATTTGAAGGGAGTGGATCAGCAGAAAGCTGGAGTTCAGCAATTGGTTAAACTATATGACAAAGCACCAAGATGCCTGATTCCCCACTATCTTTCATGGAAGAAAATTCCGGGCTGAACCAGGTTAATATGGGGCACCAATCTTTCGCAAAGTGAAAATAGTAGACAAGGACAGCTTTAAAATTTTGAATTCACA
Organism: Quercus agrifolia; assembly: GCA_029955455.1. Taxonomy (NCBI): domain Eukaryota; kingdom Viridiplantae; phylum Streptophyta; class Magnoliopsida; order Fagales; family Fagaceae; genus Quercus; species Quercus agrifolia. Next base: position 23,084,894 of record JARQAD010000002.1, on the reverse strand, counting down.
GGTACCACAAACAAAAATAGCATAAAATACAATGGAAAAAATGTATTTCTCATCTAACAGGTTTAAATTTGAATGTGACATGACTTTATAATGGACAAACAAAAAAATTTCTGCATATTTAAAGAACTCTACCATTTTAAACAAATGAACAGCATTATTATGTTTGTAAACACCAGTACTTGAGGTAAGAATAAAAAAAAGATGCCAAGTGATCAAGTACATACTCATATATACCTCATTTCCAAATTCGAACGGTGCATTGCTTCTTGCATACTTTCTGACATATCCATGGGGTCTATATCAACAATGATGTTGTCTGAACTGTCAGCACGGTGGGTTCCTCCCATCCTCTCTCTTCCTAGATAGTTGGCATCTGCATTAGCAAAGAAAACCCCCAACTCCGAGGATCTTCCACCACCCTAGCCAATTATAAAATGATTACTCATAGCATATGTTGACAATTGAAAAATCTGTATCACCCTCACATATAAACCATAAACACAGGAAGAGGAAAAATGGGGGTTTGGGGGGTGGGGGGGGGGGGAGAGAGAGAGAGAGAGAGAGATCATGTTAACTGAAGGTATAATTTCATGGAATTGAACAATTTATAGTAATGTTAACATATAAATTTTTTTTCCTTTGCTTTTGGCTATACTCCCCATGATCTAGAATAGCTTTTTTTGCAATTTTTTTTTTATGAAATTCCATTACTGAAAAAAAAAAAAAAAAAATTAAACACACACATACACATCGTAAAACTTCACTATTTCAGATGGGTGAATTGCACAAATATCCCCTTGACCTTTTTTTTGGTTCCAAGTTGGTACGATAACTTTGGCACTACCAAATAGACTCCCTCTGACAATGCACCATTCATTTGTTAATGGAGAGATCACATGGCTCTCACATGCCTAAGAAAAACTAAAATCCCTTGCTCACTTCATTAATCAAAATCAATTGAAATCACAATGAGCTAGGACTCGTGATGATATGAAGCGTGAGTGAGGTATTATGTTTTCTTAGGCACTCGAGCCATGTGATCTCTCCATTGACAAATGAATGGAGCATTGACAGAGGGGGTCTATTTGGTACAGTGTCAAAAGTCATTGCACCAAATTGGCAGGGAAAAGTAAAAGTTAAGGGGGTTTAGTACAACAGCATAAAGTTCAGGGTTTCTTAATGCAATTTATCCTTTTAGAAAATCTTAAATGTGCTAAATATTTAAAGTGAACACTTTTCAAATATGTACTTGTGTCATATTTTAACAGATGTTTGACGATTTACAAATAAAACAATATCACAAGGAGGTTAAATGTTACATTAGAAACTTCAGGGATGGTTTCATGTTTTACAAATAAACCACAAGGGGGTTTTGTGTACTTTTCCCCAGATAAAGTACCCCAGCTTTATTGGTTAACCATAAAATCAAACAAACTCATTAAAATGATACTAAAACATTGCCACACCAGTGTTGTATATATGAAGTCATAAGATAAGAAACCTCAAGGGGCAGCACAATTGGCTGGGGACCACGCCTCGTGAAGCGGAGGTCACTAGTTCGAATCTCCCCTTCCCCCTCCCCATGAGACCAAAGCTTATAAAAAAATATTTAAAAAAAAAAAGATTAGAAAAAAATGAGACAGAGAGAGAGTATTAGGAATTGCTAGATACATAGGCCACTAGATATCTGCAACAAGGGCATAAAACCTAGTTTTACACATAAAATTAAATGATGGAGGTGTCTGAGAGACTCATGATATTATCTATGCACTATACAACTGAAACATAGTCACGCAGAGAACAAAATTCTGCACGAGAAACCCCTTTTTCCTCAAATGTTCATCCATTTCCGCAAAATGTAAGCATGAAGCAAATATGTAATCCACTGTCATTTTAAATATCTAACATTTTTGCAAAAGCATTTCTATAGTTAGAGCTCCATTGCCCAGATCAAGAAATATGTCAAATTTTAAGTTCCACTTAAAGAAACTTATATTTTATACCTTATTTGCTGCAGCTGTTCTTGAATCACCAGTGTCTAGTTCAGGGCTCTCTGCCCTTCCAGAGCCAGATCTTGCTGATATATTTTCTGAGGAACTTAAAGATGATTCAAGATCTATAACTGAACTTCTATTTACAGGAGAAAGAGATATAGGTCTTGGCACATTATTCTGCTTCCCATCTGAGGACTGAAAAGCAATGACCTGGATTCTTCCAACCTAAAATTACTCCAAGTGAGTATGACAAACAAACAGGTTTACAGGGCTACCTCCTGAATACCATGTATATCAAATATACCTTGTTTGCATCTTCACTAAAACAGGAAAATATCAGTCCAATAAACCCAGCATCTAGAAGTTGATACATCGCTTGAGTTCGCACATCTGCAAAAGTTGTAGAAAGCATAATGATAATTAATTTCCAGTGACCAAAAATAACAACAGCATGTCTACTGATAAGCAATTCTACATCTGATATCTAGACATGAGAATGAATGGATTAGTAGAAAATCATTTCACAATTCAACTCTTCAAAAACATAGGTTAATATAATCATAAACAAGGTGAATTAGAAAACCATAGACCTGAGATGCAAATCAGGCATCATTCTTTTACATTGGTTATAAAATAAAAGGGTAAGTATGTAGTATAGATGTGATGGTTCACATATAGTTCTATAAATTGTGAAGAAGAAAGGTAGGATGGTTATTTGAAAAGTTGTAGATGGAAGTGGTGATAAGAAAATTGGATGGCTAAGGTTTCAAGGGAAAGAACTACCAGTGCACTTGCTCTACATTAATATAAGGGTATTGGATATTGAGAATTCTAATCTTTCAGATTATCCTTTTTATTTTAATAACCGTAATTGATAAGGGAATAGCTTTATGTACTCATGGTGTATGCATAAACTCTCGTAAAGAATTACAAAGACAAAGAATTATAATCTAAAAGGTATTGAATCTAAAAAATCTACAAGCAAATGCACGTTGCTAGTGCCAAGGATACAAGACCAATCGAACAAAGACTTTCATTCAATAACTAAGACCTCCGCACCATTAACAATGCAATTATTCTTTTCCCTCCATATTGCCTACGTCAGAATAGGGAAACTATATTCCAAGCAAAGGAGCTACCATGTTTATCAGACCAATTCTTCTAACCAAAAAAGTACTTCTGCAACTCTCTTAGGCATTACCCAATGAACTTCAAACATAGGAAATACTAAAAAGTCATACCTAATGCACAAAGCTCCCTCTTTTTGCAAAGTCTGGGAGAGGTCATGGGAGGCAGCCACGCAATGCAATAACAAGTGATCCATGGTCTCACCACATTGCTTACACATGCAACACCAGTCCACTAACATTATACCTCTCCTAATAAGAGTCTCACCAGTAAGATTCTTTCCACATTTTGCTGTCCAAACTAAGAATGTTGCCTTCTTAGGAGCAACATCAGATGCTCTTCCAAGGAATGTTTACCCCATTGAAAACTATTAGGGCCTTATGATAAGATCAAACATCAAACTTACCATTACTCATCAACCTCCATCTAAAACATTTTTTTAAGTTTTAATCCTCACCACTTGGTCTATTAGGGTACAAAGCATCAAACAATGAATCATTGAAAGCTCATACAAAATGAATTTTCCATGATTGTATCAGCATTTACTATCTCCAAATATGAATGAACAGAACCATCCTTGTCTTGAGCAAACGAATACATTTTTGAATACAACTACCTCAACAGTTGAATCCCAGACTATATATCATGCCATAACTTTAGTCTAAACCCATCCCCAACCACATATTAAATGTAACCTGCAAATCTCTCCCAGTCTGCTGCAATGCTCAGCCAGAGGCTGCATCTATGAGTACTTCTGACTACCTTCGTAGTCCACTATCCCAGTCTTCCTCGTATTTTACAGCAATAACCAGTTGCCATTAATGGTTACCTTCTGCCCAAACTGGTAGAGCCATTTGCCAAACAAAGCCTAGTTAAAATCTCAGATTATCCTTTGTTTCAAGACTATTTACAACTCTTCTCTATAAACTTGGACAACCAACTAATGTTGGAGCATCTAGTTTCTAAAGTGATATTGCACCACTACCTCTCATTGGCCGCTAACTAGAGAAAGAGGCTTGCTGTCACACCCTAATGCATCACTAGCAAGATATTTTCCTCTTTGGGAGTGACACACAGTTTCATCCCTCAAGGTTTTAAAAGGCCTCTTACAAATTAGAGTTTAAGGCCTCCATATAAAGCACAACTCCCTCTACCTGGGCCATGTGGGACTCAGTCAGGATTTTGTTCTCCCTCACCTCCCACCTAAGATGTCTTTTGGTTGGGTCCCAACAATACCATATAAAGCGCAACAACTCCCCCTACTTGCAATTCCCTCCCCCCCTCCCCCCTTTCTTAGTTTATCACACTGCATATCTTTAATTTCTTAGGGCTTTTCCTGCTATGTTGACACCCTATCATATTCTTGATTTTTAATGTCTTTTGCTATTCTAAGAATGCGATGCATTGTTTCAACACTTTTCCTTAATGTACTTTTTTGTTTTTTTTTTTTTATAAGTAATGTACTTTTTTGTTATTATAGATAAGTACATTAAGAAATATAATCAAACCTATAATAGGCATCAGTACTCATGTAAGTCAGCCAGAAACTACATATCGTAACAGCCTTGTATTATTAGAGTGAGAAAATGCTCCAAAAGATACAGTAGTTTCCTTCCTCCAACTAGTGTTCCATGATTCCCCTGGTCCCCAAAACCTTTTACCCTTAAAATATTCCTTAACTCTGTTCTGTTCTACGCTAGTAAGCTAAACCTAAAACAACTGCAACTCCACCCATAATCAAATATTCAATTGTTGGATGTTTGATTTTGAGTAAGTGTGTTGATTACGTTAAGAAGTCTGTTAGTTGCACAGGCTTTGATGGAAGGAGAGAAATAGCTAATTTAAAAAGCTTGGCTACTGATTTGAAATACTATGGTAGAAAGTAGTTATAGGATAAGCATCAACTTCCTTTTCATTTAGAGGAAAGCACAACTCTCATGTTGTATAAAGGACATAATAGGAAAACATATACAACAGTTTTCCTATGCTAGGATATTTTGTTATAATATCATCTTTTTGTTGTTTTTCGCTTAGATGTTGATGGTAATTGCAGATGGACCTTAGTTAACATCTCTGTTTCAGCAATCCACATATTAAAAAGGACATCTAAAAATAATGCAATAACAGAAATTATCTATGTCAATCAGCAAAAAAAATTCAAAATTCAAATATCAAAACTTCTTAATTACATCAAACATAATGGATTGCAAGATTGAAAGAAATAAAATCAAGAAAATGTTGTAGATAGTCAACACTTACCAACGTGAGAAGGAAGAACTGTAATATGAGGATGTGAATGATACCACCCAATTACTCTTGTTGTTCTTCCAGCCAATGTGCTCATTCTGTGCTCTAGGGTTAAGTGCACAACGTCACATAAAATTTGAAGGTCATTCCCTTAGCATGCATGGAGCCAATATTCCAAAATGGCTCTTCCATTTTTTAGCAAATCGTGTTTGCATGATTGACCAGGAAAATTTTATTTTGGGGGGGTGGGGGGATTGACCAGATAATAAAGGCAGAGCTCATCTGATGAATTACAAAGCCATTTTTCCTTTTGGATAAAATATTTTTCAAAATTACATATCATTAGATAATGTCATTATATGGTACACATGGGAAAAAAGCCACAGCTAGTTTTACTGATCAACAATACCAGGTTTGAAAACCAGAAGGGGTATATATATATATGAACACTATGAAACTAAAAATTTGAAGCAGATGGATTAAGCACATAAAGAAGAATTAAGGATATCTCAGCCTTAGCTGATGCAGCAGCCAACTGTTCAGGATTAGTCTCCACACGGTCCTTTCGCCGATCAGATCTTGTTTGAGGTGACGCTCCCCAAATTAGTGCAGTTACACTCCCATTCTTAGAGTACTGAAATTCCCAACATCAGAATTAAAGTTATCATAAACATAAAAACACCAGACAAAAATTGAAAAACTAGAAACGAAAGTAGGAAACAGAAACAAAAAATAAAACATCAATTAACAAACCCATATTAAATTAATGCATCTTTAACTCAACACTTTTGAATCCTGCCAATTCAAAAATTCAAAGATCCAGATCCATCAACTGTGGATCATACAATTAGAAAGACTTACATGCACCATTTGTCTACAGAAAAATAAATGCCCAGAATTATAATCAGAAACTTTTTTTGGTAACATAGTCAGAAACATTATCATTGATTAAAGAATGCTGAAAATGATTAAGAATCATTAAATATTGATTAAATAAGAGTTGTAAATTCTCCAACAGAGAAAATCTCATATTTTAACATAGGCCTCTGCCAGATGCAGAAATCATCATGCTGGTGGAACTGGAGGAGCAAGTCAATGATATTTGAAGATCCAGAAATCATATATTTGGAGATCCCTTTAAATCCTCAGGCAAATCACTGAGGAAGTTCCACCTATAATTTTCACCAAACTTGGGTCACATCATGCAATAACAAACCCAACACAGAGGCACACAATCACTAGAGCTTGACATCTAGAAGTTCAAGATCAAAGTGGAGGGCCAAGACTGGTTGGCAGGACAGGATGGCACTAAAGGAGGCCCTACAATGGAATGGATTTCCAAGTGTATAAGAAACCTAGTATTCTACCCCATTGTCTTGATAGAACGAAACATGAATCATGAATGTCCTTAAACAGACCATTGTCAATGAGGCATGGGAATTCAGATGGGATAGAAAAGTGTATCGGATTCAAACTCGACTAACCCCAAATGCTATCAGAGGTGGAGCAAGCACATTATGTATATTGCTAAAATATAGAAAAGCAAGCCAATACACCGATTGGTTAGCAAAATTTAGCATGAAGCTGCAGTCACCTACTTTTATACATGATTTTTTTCCTCTAATGGAGAAACTTCTTCGTATAAATATTAATGGAGCAAAGATCCCCATCCTTTCATTAAAGGTGTTAGCCAAGATTTTAACCATATAAACATTAGAAAATAACCAAATGAGTATGTGAGACAAAAATAATCATTCACATAGCCAATCAAGAACATATAAAATATCCCATAAAAAAAAATTAAAAAAAAAGAACACATAAAATAGAGTTATGAAATTAACTTTAAGCAAGTCCCAAGTCTGAATTTTTATCTACACGTACAATTTCTAGTTACACCCAGAAATTTGAAAACCACATTTTTCATGTAAGCGTAAAACTCCATACAAGCATATATTGGAATCAAGACTGAACTAGAATTTGAAGAACCCAGTAAACCAAATCTCTCTCCACTTCATTTACAGTCATGTTCTCAAATATATCAAAAATAGTTCTCTCTCTTTTTTTTTATGCAGTTTTTTCCTGCCAAACAACAAAAGGTACAGTTCTCATTCACAAATTCCGCAAACACCCAACAGTACAATTCAACATTATCCCACATAGAATCCAAAACATGACTAGAATTCCAAAAACCCATTTCAGAAAACAACCCAAGTCACACAAATTCCAAACCCACCAAGCAATTTAAACTCTTGAGCACAGCACACACACAAAAACATATACATAACCCAAAAAAATTGAAAAATGGGCAAGAAAGAACGAACCTCAATATCACCAAGAAGAAGGCCCATGATCTCTTCGGTCTCTGTGGACAATGCATGAGTCAGACATGTTAACCACACTTCTTCTGACATTTTCACACATGTTAAAGACATTTTCTCTCTCTCCAAAAAGAAAGAAAATTTTGGAGGAAGACAGACAGACAGAGAGAGAAGGAAGCGATTGTTGAGAATCCTAAACAAAAAAGACCTACGAGGTATTTTGATTTGAAGCACGCGTCGTACTTCAAGATGCTTTGGGGACAATCGGATTTGGAGCACTAAGCTTTGAGGTTGTGCTATAATACAACTACTTGTACTATGTTATGGTACCTCCTTTAATTTAGTCCGTACGATTTTTAACTTTGTGAACTTGTTCAGTAGTTTGGTAGATCACAACCGTTGACTTCTGTGTACATGGAACTGTTTGTACTTTGTTTGCATTTTCCACACTTTATACGATTTTATTTTTTATTTTTTTTAGAAACTGAAATGTTAAAATCAAAATGAATGATATTGACAACTAAATTTCACAATATTTGTTAGACAAGTGTTGTGTTCACAATATTTTTACAATACTTTTATAACAAATTATATGTGATAAGTTGTTATTAGTTCTAATTTGAATATATAATTTAAATTATTTTTTTGTTCACTCATAATAACCAATAGCAATATATAATTTAAAAATTATTGTGAAAATATGGTGATATGACATACCTCGTGTTGTTATTATCATAATAACAAGTTATGATTGGAGTGATGTTCCTATCATTGTCGGTGACATTATTAACATTAATATAATATTTTCATAATTATTAATAAAGTATTTTATATATATACACAAATACAATTAAAAACAATCATAATTACACAGTCCAAATTATACTTTTTTTTAAGAAATTTAAATTATACATGATATTAACATACACATTTTTTTAAATAATACATTTCTAAAATATGTAATGGTTCCTCGTTATACATATATATATATATATATATATATATATAATAATTTAGAATTTAATTGAATTTAGATTCTTTGATTTTTACACCCAACAATTTACTTGCCACAAAAATCAAAAAATTAGATGGACGCTTAATTTTTGCATTTAACTAATGTTGAGGTCCAATAACCAATAACAATATATAATTTAAAATTTGTTGTGAAAATATCGTGACATGACATTCCTCCTGTTGTTCATAATAACAAGTTATGATCGAAGTGACATTCCTATCATTGTCAGTGACATTATTAACATTAATATAATATTTCCACAATTATGAATAAAGCATTTTGTTCACATGCACAAATACAATTAAAAACAATGATAATTACACGGTTCAAATTATACTTTTTTTTTAAAAGAAATTTAAATTATACATAATATTAGCTTACACATATTTTTTAAATAATATATTTCTAAAATATATAATGGTTTCTCATTTTATATATAAATAAATAAATACATACATATATATATATATAATTTAGAATTTAATTGGATTTAGATTCTTCGATTTTTGCACCCAACAATTTACTTACTACAAAAATCAAAAAATTAGATGGACGCGCAAAATTGGACTCTAATGGAAATCCAATATAGAATCTAATTGAATTTGGGCTCTTTAATTTTACATTCCATAATTCACTTGGCACAAAAATTAAAATTTTGATGGGACACATGGTGCAAAATTGAGATTCCAATTAAAATTTAATTGGAAATCTAATTAGATTTGGACTCTTTAATTTTTGCACTTAACTAGTGTTGAGGTCCAAAATATCATAAGCATTGTGTCAAGGCCCAAAACATTACAAAAATTAAAGTTTAGAACCCATTTAGGCCTTCAAAGAAGGGACAAGGCCCAAATCCACCAATCAAAGTCCACTTAAGATAAGTATGAGGGAGTCCAAACCCATGAATAGGCAAGCTTTAGGCCTTAGAAAATAAAATAAAAGGAAAAAGGAAGCTCAGCCTAACCCTTGTGAGGAAATTTGCTGGGGAGCCTAGAAAGGGACTAGACTAGGATGCCTTGGGACTCCTAGAAGCCTAGGATCCTCAAGATATGCAGAAAAAAATTAGTTGGGATTAAGACAGCTCAAAGGAGCATGCTCATGGACACAAAGAACGAAAGTGGATATGTTCCATCAACTGCCCATGGTTCAAAAAAAGGCTGATGGCTTAGGAATCAGCACTTCAAAAAAGGAAGCCTGGTACCTCGAGGAATGCAGGAAGGTGGACCATGAAGGAAAGTGGCTGGAGATCTTTCATGTTAGGACATATGTGATTCACTTGTTAGGAACATATGTGACTATTTTATATAATTGGTTAATCCTTTGACAAAACGCACTTTACTTGTATTTGGATAGATCTAAGATGTGTTTAATACTTCAAGAAATAAGGTTTCAAGTTCAAGTGTTAAAGTCATGTAAGTCTATCCAAAATTCAAGTGTGAAAAGTGTTGTTTATTAAAACTTGACAGCTAACATCTATCGAGTCTTGAAGAGCTATTCCAGCTCGTGGCTTGACAGTTACTCGACAAACAGGTATCTGTCAAGGTTTATGAAACTCAGAATTTCTGGTTTGTTTTTCATCCAGTCTGTGATTATATGTTTGAGCTTTCTTTTCTCACAACCCTTAACATATATAAGGATTATTTTAAGAGCCGTAAAAGGTGACACAAAATGCACAAGTGTTAAGCAAAGTTTCGTTCATGCAAATGGTGACTAGAGACAGAATTTGTCCTAATTCATCTTTCTTGTGAAGAAGTTGCTATGTTTGTGCACCGTAGGTTTTTGTAACTAAGGAGCTTCTCGATCTTCATCGTGTGATGAACTGAAGAACTTTGCAGCCAACAACCTTCTCTAGTTGGTGATTGAAGTCACTTACTAGGATCCGCGCAATTGGTTAGTCACGTACTGGGAGCCGTGCATTGAAAATAAGAGATTGTCACTATAGAACAAGTCCAATTGGGTATTGGGGTAAGGGTTCAACTGTAGGTATAAAGTACTGGGATTCCTTTACTTGTAACCACTTGTTGTGATAATAGTGAATTCTTGAGAATGGTGACCTTAAAAATCACCCAGTGGGGTTTTTGGTGTGTATGTTTTCCCTATTTGTAAACAAATCACAATGTCAATTTAATTTTCGCTGCATACATGGTTTAATTGTTGATTTGTTTTTGCTACCACGCATCTTGCATATTAATTTGATTAATTAACAAACTTGGCTAATTAATCAATTAATTTATCATAAGGGGTCGATACGTTTTTTGGCCTATCATTTCAACCTAATAGAGAGGAATCTGTCCATTTAGAGAAAATGACAAAAGGTGAAGCAACCAAAAAGGTGGGTCTAAAAAGTAGCATCTAGAAGTTTTGGAAAAAAGATATTGAAAGTCAGCCCTTAAGACATCCCAAAAGAGGAAAGTCAGCTGGGAATTTTTAGGGGGGGGGGGAACCTCAAAAGGAGAAAACAATGAGAAAATAAGACAGGGCAGTAAATGGAAGGAATCAGTGATACACCAAAAACCCTAGGAAGACATTATAAAAGGGGAGGGAGCTAACAACAAAAACCATTCAGCAATAGTGAATTAGAGCAAGAAGATCCTTTGAAAAACTCTTTTAGAATTCAAAAAAGGAGAAAAGAAAGAAAACATTGTGTTGAGGTCCAAAATATCACAATATTGTATCAAGGCCCAAAACAATACAAAAATTGAAATGTAAGAACCATTTAGGCTTCTAAGGAAAGGGTAAAGCCCAAACTCACCAATTAAGGACTACTAAAAATAAGTAGGAAGGAGCCTAAACCCATGAATAGATAAGCTTTAGGCCTTATGAAACAAAGAAAAAAAGGAAGCTCAACCCAGCCCTTAAGAGGGGAAATCTCTAGGGAACTCAAAAAGAAAGCTGAATCAGGATACCTAGGGATTCCCAGAAACTTGGGATCCTCGGGATATGCAGCAGAAGGCTAGTTGAAATTGAGACAACTCAAGGGAGCATGCCCATGAACACAAAGAATGAGAGTAGATATGTCCCATCAGCCACCCAATGAGGTCTAGTACCTCGGGGAACCTAGGGAGATGGACCATGAAGGAAGGTGATTGGGATCTTTCAGCCTGAAAGAAAGGGAATCTGCCCATTTAGAGAAAATGACAAAAGGTAAAGTAATCAAAAAAATGGGTCTGAAAAGTAGTATCTAAAAACTTTGGGAAAAGAAGAATTGGAAGTCAGCTCTTAGGACCTCCCTAAAAAGGAAGGTCAGCTAAGGGCTTTTAGAGAGGGAACCTCAAAAGGGGAAAATAGTGAGAAAAAAAGGAAGAGACTAGCCACCAATGGTCCAATGTTGTTGACACAACATTGGTTCTGGTACCCAAGACAACAAATGGAGGGAATTAATGATACACCAAAAACCCTAAGAGGGCATTATAAAAGGAAGAAGTGCCAATAGTAAAAACCATTTAGCAATAGTGAATCAAAGAGAAAAGATCCTTTAGAAAGTTCCTTCAGAATTCAAAAAGGGAGAAGAGAGGGAAAACACTGTTCAAGATCCTAAGACAGACACTAGAAAATACACTTGGATTCAAAGAGATTCAAACCTCACAAGTCTTAGAAGCCTAAAGAGCTATCTAAGTCTGTGATTTTTGAACTTATTTGGACCTTGTAATATATCCTAGTGCAATAAGAGCATAATGTATTGAAAAACTTAAGAAGATAATGAAGCATTTATCATATCCTAAGGATCTCTAACGTTTTTTTTATTCACTTTCCATTTACTTATATAATTCTTTAGTGTTTCTTACTGTGCAATACGTATATATCTTTTATGTGTTAGTGTATATGCATTGTAGGATCCATGTTTTGTGTGCAACTTGGTTTGTATTCAACCTAACTTAGCTATAGTGAACCAAGCCCAGTCCACTAAACTTAAGCATAAGGCTTAAGATCCTTGTTTTTGCTTGGGCTTGTGTGCTGTAAAAAAAAAAGAACCCACATTTTAAAACAACTTCATTAGGGACTGGGTAAAGGAGAAGGAAGAAGCGGTCTCTTCACAAAGCATAGTTCCAAGGCCAAGGAATAGTAAAGGTACCAATGTGCCACTCGCGGCATCTGAGCCCGTGGAGGAAAATGAAGTAGCTTTTAGGCAGAGGAATGAGGTACTTTTAGTAGAGCACGAGGTCGTCTCAGGACAAATGTGTAAAGTGCAAGAGCTAGACCCCATGGCCCAAATGGCTGAGATGATGAAGGACCTTCAACAGAAAATCCACCTCCTCAAAAAAGGAAGAACCCAAGAGATTTAAGACAATGCTCCTCCCTTGGTCAACCAGGAAAGAGCCCAACTGGAGGGAGGGTTAGCAATAGGAAGGGGAGCCAACCCCCAATATCTCACGTTGGCCGACGTGAATGCCCTTATTGAACAAGAGAGGGAGAAGCTCTCGGAGGTCCCCAAGCGATTCTCTTAGGATCCCCCATTCTCACCAGAACTTCTGGACAAGCCTTACCCTAAAGGATATAAACTCCCAAAGTTCCACTCTTTTGATAGGAGGAATGGGAGTACTATGGAACATATGAGCAGATTTATTCACACCATGAGCCCTTATGTAGGAGACAAGGAGTTATGCCTAAGAGAATTCGCTAACTCCCTAATGGATAGAGCATACACGTGGTATACTACCTTAAGACCCGGGTCTATCAAGACTTGGAATGAAATGATGGAGAGATTTTGTGCAAAGTATTACCTAGGCGAGGATAAAGTCACTTTCCAGAGCCTTCAAATGGTAAAGTAAAGGCCTAGGGAAGATCCTGTCCAGTTCATCATAAGATTTGAGGATGTTTCCTTAAACTGTTATGGAGATCACGAGGAAAAGGAGCTCGTGGAGACCTGCATATCCAACATGCTTTTTTATTACTGGCTTAATCTCAAAAATTTATATATAACTCAGTTCGCTGACTTACTGCAAAGAACCAAGAGGATAGCGTTAACCATAAAAACAATGAGGGTACCAGTATCCCAAGCCATGACAGCTTTAGTGGGAGAAAAGAGAAAGAAGCCTAAAGGAAAAGTGGTCGATGAACCATCTGTGATCCTATGTACTGGGAAGAATTGAATTATGTCCTAGATAAATGGATTGAAGACGGAATTTTCAAACCATTCACTATATTTAAGCCACCCATTGAGGAAGAAAGAAAGAATCCTTTATTTTGTAAATTTCACAATTATGTCAAGCACTCTACCAGAGATTGTTGGACTCTCCGAAGGCTTTTTCACAAGAAGCTCAGGGAGAAGATCCTAGAGCTCACCCAACGGGAACCTAAGGTGTAAAGGAACCCTTTACCTAACCACAAGGGAAAAGGGGTGGTGATCTATGGGAACCTGGCTGAGGTAGAAGCAGAAGAGTCGGAAGGATCCTTCCATTTAAGCACAGTCAGGACCTTTCAGAAGATCCCTAAGTTCAAATCACTATTTAACCAACTGGGATTTGGGCTAGAAGCAAGGAGGATTGCCACAGAATCCCTCGTGAGTATAGCAACAGATTCAGAGGTGGAGTGTTTTACGGTAGAGTCCCACACCAGCTGGGCTTACTTGGAAACAACCAATGCAATAACTTTCACAAAAGAAGATATGGAGGTTGAGTACCAGGAACATTGTAGACCCTTTTACTTGATGGTACCATAAATGGTGTTCAAATCAGGAGAGCACTAATAGACACGTGGGCTTCACTCAACCTAACTGCCCTAAATACCCTAGAGGTTGTTGGCATGGCTGGCAGAAGGATCCTAGGGACCCTTATAGAGATAACAGGATTTGGAGGAGCGGTAGAGTCAACTGAAGGATATGTGTAGTTGACCTTAAGGGTAGGTCCAATAGTAGCTCAGACCAAGTTCCATGTGATCAACTCAGAAGTTTCTTACCACATTCTATTCAAGCACCCTTAGCTTCATAAATATTGCCTCATTCCCTCCACGTACCATTAGTGTGTCAAAGGGAGACTAAATAGGAGGCCTATAAGGATCCCTACCAACTCAAACCCATTCAGCCAAGGAGAAGTAAACTTCGTAAAGATAATGTTTTATGACGAGTTAGTGCCAGATGACGAGAGTCTTGCACCAAGGACCCCGGACGCACCTATCTTAAAAGAAGAAGAATGAGGATGTACTCGTGACCTAAGGAACCTTCTAGATAGAAAAAGGTAAAAGAAGGAAGCTAGCCCCTCGGGATCCCGAGAATGCGTAGTAGTCCGGGAACTCGGAGGAAGGTTAATATACTGCTTATGAAGGTGCGTAGGATCTGAATGCGCTATGCAAGAAGGTCCTAGACCACCAGATTGTATGGTGGCTCAAGAAGAGATCTTGGAGGATCCAGAGAAAGAAGTACAGATCCAGCCCGAAGAGGAGCTAGAAAAAGTTAACTTGGGGGTTGACCTAGGACCCCCAAAGCCTGTTTTTATCAGCAGTCGGCTAACAACATAGGAAAATGAGTAATTAGTAGGATTACTCAAGAGATATGTGGATGTGTTTGTGTGGAAAAATGATGAGATTCCTGGTCTGGATCCTGAGCTGGTAGTCCATTCTCTTAATGTAAATCCGGGAGTCAAGTCGGTAGTCCAACCAACCAGGGTTTTTCACACTGAGGTAAAGGCTCAAAAAACTCAGAGAGTCAAGAAACTGTTGACAACAGGGTTCATTAAGCTGATCCAGCATCCTAGATGATTCTCCAATATAGTACCCATGAAGAAAAAGAATGGTCGAATTCGATGTTATGTGGATTTTCGCAATTTAAACAAGGCATGCCCAAAGGATGAGTTTCTCCTACCCAACATTGATCTCCTTGTAGATTTAACCGCATGAAACACCATGTTCTCATTTATGAATGGGTAAAGTGGATATAACCAAGGATGCAAAAAAGATAGCATTCAGGAGCTCGATTGGAAACTTCTATTACACCGTGATGTTTTTTAGACTTAAAAACGCAGAAGTCAAGTACCAGTGTACCATGACAGCCATTTTCCATGATATGATGCACAAGGAAATGGAAGATTATGTAGATGACATCGTAGTAAAGTCAAAGACCAGGGTAGGACACTTTCGAGTACTTGAAAGAGTCTTTGAGAGATGTAGGATGTACAAGCTATGCATGAACCCCATGAAATGTGCCTTTGGGGTATCTGTTGGAAAGTTTCTTGAGTTTTTGGTGCATCACAAAGGCATAAGTGTGGATCTAGCCAAGGCTACTACCATTGCAACCATGAAAAGGCCTAATGACGGTCAAAGATCTCAAAAGTTTCTTAGGAATGGTCTTCTACATCAGAAGATTTGTACCAAGACTAGCTTCAATCACAAGTGAGTTATCCAAATTATTGAAAAAGGGAGCTGAGTTCACCTGGGGGGCTGAACAGCAGGAAGCCTTTTAAAGGATCCAGTAGATCATGAACCATCTACCTACCCTGTAGGAGCCAGTACATGGATGGCCATTATTGCTAAACTTAGCATCAAATTCTTAGGCTATTGAAACCCTACTAGTGCAGGAAGATGATGAAAGGAATGAGCAATCCATTTATTATGTAAGTAGGGCCTTGAAAGATATAGAGACCAGGTGCCCCAAGATAGAAAGAGCATATTTAGAAGTTATCTACACATCCCAAAGGCTAAAACGGTACTTCTCAGCCCATCAGATCCTCTTAGTGACCAAGTCTCATCCCATAAAAACACTTCTTCATCAGCCTTTGTTAACTGGAAGAATAGCACAATGGTTAGTTTTGCTTTTTCAATATGACATCGGTTTAAGGACCCCTAAGTCTATTAAAAGTCAGGCCATAGTAGATCTACTATCCTAGTTCCTCAAAGAAGAGGAGTACTCACTAAGTGAGGAGATCCTAGGAGAAATGGCAATAGCAGAACTCCCAGGGAAAAAGTGGACCATGAGGTTTGATGGGTCAGCAACAACAACTTCAAATAGCCTAGGAGTTGTGTTAAGCTGTGAAGACGGGGACACCGTACCATTATCCTTTAAGCTCAAATTCCCATACTCAAATAACACTACTGAGTATGAGGTGTATCTGACTGGACTGGCCATAGCACTCAGCATGGGAATCAAACATATGAGGGTCTTAAGGGACTCCAGCCTTGTGGTTTCCTAAGTTAGGGGAGATTTCGCATTAAGAAAGCTAAGCTTGGAAGCCTATCGAACTTGGGCGCAAAAGGTGGAGCAGAAATTCCAAACCTTCAATGTAGAGTACACCTAAAGAAGTGAAAACTGGTTCGTTGACGCACTGGCTACTTTGGGATCCCAAATACCTTTTAAGGGAGAAAGCACTTTGATAAAAGTAAGCAAGCAGCAAAACTCCATCATAGGGACCCTTAAAAAGATGTTCCTAGAAGAGTCAGAGCAGAAAGATTAGAGAGATGAGATAAAAAGGGAAATAGGAAAGTTGAAGTATGGTGGAGTATCAAAAAATTGAAAGATTACACCTTGATAGAGGGAGAACTGTATAGGAGGCTTCCTAAAGAGATCCTGTTTAGATGTATCAATGAGAAAGAAGGGAAATTGAAGTTAGAAAAATTACATAGCCAAGTCTGTGGGGTCGCGAAAAAAAAAAAAAAAAAACAGTTTATATAGGAGGATGCAGCGCATGGGGTACTACTAGCCCGACATGAGCAAAGAAGTTGTAACTGTGCAAGAAAAATGTCAAAATTGCCGGCTCTCGATGGATAAAGAAAAAAGCTATGTTGTGTTTGTAGCAGAAGATTAAAGAATCCCATTTGTAGGATACCTGACTCAAGGGATCCTACCAGCTGACAAGAAGCTGGCTCACCAGCTCAGGAAGCTCGTTGTTTGGTATTTTCCATATAATGGGATCCTGTTCAAAAAAAGGTATAACGGGGATCCCTTACAATACCTAGGGCCCAAGGAAACAACAAGAGAAGTTCACTTCAGTGAGTGTGGAAGTCGCCCGAGGAAAATGAGGCTCTACCAACAACTATTGTAGTTGGGATATTATTGGCCCACAATGAAAAAAGATTCTGAGGAGCTGGTTAAGGCGTGTTATGTATGCCAAGTACTAGGAGAAGCAATTCATACTCACCCAAATGTGTTGCAAGATATGACCACACCATGACCTTTCCACATTTGGGAGCTTAATCTTATAGGGCTCATAAACCCACTTTCCAATGGCCATATATGGATTTTGGCAGCCACTAAGCATTTTACAAAATGGGTAGAAGCTATCCCCTTGAAGAAGGCCACTGAAGCGATTATTTCAAACTTCATTCGTGAGCACATTATCACACGATTTGGAATCCCCAGGAGGCTGATTAGTGACAACGGCACCCCGTTTGTAAATAAGGACATGAAGAACCTGACAGAGGCATATCACATCAAACACAAGAGGTCCATGCCATACTACCCGCAAGGAAATGGTCAAGCCGAGGCTACTAATAGAGTGATATTGAAGATCCTCAAGAAGATGAAGCATGAGTATGAAGGGAAGTGGAGTTCCCATCTAACAGATGTACTCTAGGCATACGAGAGCTCCTTAAAGACAGCCACATAATTTTCACCATTTTCCCTTGTTTTTGGGATGGAAGCCATCAGTCCAATAGAGCTAATCATCCCCATGCCAATAGTACTTGAAGAAATTCAAGAGGGTACAGATGGCACACATGACATAGGAAGATTGGCAGATCTGGAAGGACTAGAAGAGAAGCGAGAAGTGGCAAGAAAGAGGAGCCAGAGGTACCAGTAAAGAATGGCAAAGGCATATGAGCAGACAGCACACCCAAGAATCTTTGCAGAAGGGTAGCTCATATTAAGAGTAGTGGAACATGTAAGAAAGAACATCCCAGGACCCTCCAAGTTTGCTTCGAAGTGGGAAGGACCCTACATCATCAAGGAAGCCCACTACAGTGGATACTATTACCTCGCAAAGGAAGATGAGACTTCCTTAATAGACCCCATAAACGAAAAATGGCTGAAGCAGTACTATGAGTGAGAAGGAAAAGGCTCTAGTACACAAAGGATCCTTTTTTTTTTTTTTTCCTTTTCTTTTCTTCTTTAGAGGCCTTTTCTTTTGCCATGTGTTTTATTATGTTAAGAACTTTATTTAGCAATATCTTTAAGAATCTGTAGTAGAAGGCCACTCTATTTTGGGACCATTCCTATCTTTTGTCATCATCCTATGTCTTTTCTCCTAATTGTCATGATAAATCTCAATGGAATCTTCTTTCAAAAAAAGGGAGGTCTTGAGTAAGCTGTACAATTGTATTTAGATAGCATTGCATGACATAGCCTAAGTTTGTCCAAATCTAAGTCGAGTACCTAGGCCAGCACTTAAAAGAGAGAGAGAGAGAGCAGATGATGAAAATAAAATTTTTAGCATATGGCCTAGGACTTACACTAGAATCAGTCTAAGTATGTGGTCTAGGATTTGGGGTGGGAATAAGTATCCCGAAGTACCTAGCCTAGTACGTGCCACAAAATAGGTCTACTTGGTCCATGACCTAGGACTTGGATAAAAAAAAGTATCCAAAGTACTTAGCTCAGAACTTGTACAAGAACACAATCACTAAAATACCTAGTCCAAGACCTACCACAAAACAAATTCGTAGGAGCCTTGGTCTAGGACTTAGTTCCACAAAAAAAAAAAAAAAAAAAAAAAATACACAAATACATCAAACTACCAAGATCCATGCATCACAAAAATAAAGAGAGGTTGTCAAGAAAAAAAAAAAAAAAAACTTATACATCTTGAATTGTCTAAAAAAAAAGGAACACAAAAAAAGAGACTAAGGTATAAGGCCAAAGAGCCCTTTGGGGGAACTACAGAAGTAGTCGGGGAAGAAAGGATCGGCTGCCTCTTGATCTTTAAGTCTTGCAGAACTTTGTGAGCACGAGCCAAAGCCTCCTCAGCAGCAACAATCTCAGCATCAAGATCCCTGGAAGCCTTCCTCTGAAATAAGGTGTGGGCTAAAGACCTAAGATACTCCAGCAAAAAAGACAAATTAAATTTTGCCTCTATAAGATCTTGCACCACTCCCCTCCACTCCAAAAGCCTACCATTAGATAAAGAATCAAGAGATGAATCGTTTAAAGAAATCAGCACAGCATAGAGAAGCTCCATCAAAATGTTGCCTAGAAACATGCCTCCCCTAAATCTACTAATGAAGTCCCCATGAGTTTTGAACAGTCCCTCCAAGAGTGGCAAGCCCTCAGCAGGCACAGAGAATCGCAAGAAACTGACAAAGGGTGGCCCGAAACAATGAATGTGGCTCGCAAGGAGGCTGTTGAACTCTAGAGAATCAAAAAAGCAAGGAGTCCTGAGCTAGGATCTAAGACAGTTATCTCTAGGGCTTCCCCAATTGTTATGTCTCCTCCATCAAGAAGCGAAAGACCTTCAGGCCTTTGGGTGGTCTGGGGGATCCTTGGTTAAGCTCCAATGGTCTAGACACTAGGAAGGGCCCCTTTGGCTTCCTTGGCAATTGCAAGCTCAGATTTCTTAGTGCCAGCATCAACATTTGCAAAAGTAGATAGAGTCATGGCAAGGTACAGAGAAGACAAAAAGGGGGGGGGGGGGGGAGTTAAGAACAAGTACTAGTCCCTGTGGTAAAGCTTCCTTATAAGCCTGGGTAACTACCTCGGCCATTGTGGGAGGTTCGTCCTCCAGCCCTTCCGACCCTTCAGAGGACTCTAAGGGAACATAACACACATTGAAAGAAAGACGAAGAAATTTTGGCAAAATTGCTAAAGGAGGGGAGGGATTCCGAGGACTGCCCCATATAAAAAAGGAGGAGGGAAAAAGGAAAAGAGAAGGGGAGAAAATATGGGTTAAGAAAGGGGAAAAAGACAACAACAACAGCAACACATAACTTCAAATATTTTTGACTCCGAGGAAGGATCAGCTTTAAGGGCAGGTTAGGCGTTGATTTGGCTTGAAAGGGGAGAAAGAGATAAACAAAGTCTTTAGAAAGAAGTGGATAAGAAAAAAAAAAAAAAAAAACAGGCATTAATAAAGGACGAGATAGGGTTTACCTGTTCTTATAGATGAGGATTCGCTCCCAAGAGACTCCTTAACCAACACATAATCAGTAGTTTGCTCAATTGTCACAGTTTTGGTCGGGTTAGGAGTCTTTACAAATTTGGGATCCTAGGGGATGGGAGATCGAGAGGCTTTAGGATCTTGAATAACCAAGGAAGTAGAAGCTAGTACAGATTCAGCATCCTTGACTACTTGCTTGTCCTCCTTAGCCATGACACCACTAGGAGGCTCATTTTCCACGCCCAAAGCAGCTGAGGGCTGAGTTGCCACCACTCCCTCTAACAAGGCACCACTAATCACAGGAGGAGGCACCTCCACTTGCAAAAGAAAGGGAGGCATGAAGAGATAAATTAGCAAGCCATCAGTAGAAATGTACAAGTCCCAAAAGAAAAAAGATAGAGGGGAGAGAGTAAAGGGGAACAAGTCAATAATGAAACAAAGTGATGCCACATCGTCACCAAAAGAATAACCCTTTGCTCCTTTAGGGTTTGACTTGAGTTTAGACTACAAAGAAAAAGAGAGACCACTCATTAATAAAAATGAAAAGGAAAAAGGTGGGCACAATAGAACAACAAACCAGAAATAAATGAGGATATGTCAAAAAGAAAGAATGAGAGAAGAAGGAATGAGGCCTTCCCTTCTTTCTCTCTTTATAGGTTCTTCAGTAGTCTTTTGCCTACTATGGGTACGCCTAGAGGGTCCTTGGGGAGATCGAGGAATAATATCAAGGGACCCTGAAAAACCCTGGGTTGAGAAAGTGACAACTACAAAAGAGGTTCCTTTAAGGGAACCCACAAGGATTTGAAGGATAGAAGACTCTACCTTAGTCTTCACTCTAATTTTTGGGATGGGAGGATCGCTGATGTCCTTTCCAATAGCAGAAAGGTCTGCTTCCTCAGGACCCTTATAAATAACAAGTTGCTTGCAAGCTGAAGTAGTTTTCCTCCTTTTGGTTCCATGGTCAACCTTAGTACCCTTGGCACTCCCCTTAACTTCAGATTTCTTGACAGCCTTCTGCTTGATCTTCTTTTCCTTGCCTTTGCCTACAAGAAGTTGCAACACCAATTGCCTCTACCATTCCCTTTTTAATAGGCATGCCAGAAGAACCCACAATGAGGTCACACCCTGACCAAGAGTTAGGGAAGTTATTGGCATAGGTCACCCAACCACCCTTAGAGGCGTGCCACTCCAAAAATCTTGTTTTGCTGCTTATTGTAGCAGATACAATGCCAACAATAGGAAAGGCCGAGTGTCTGTTAGAAGATGGGGTAAAGAAGTGACCAGGGTCAGGAACCCTTCCAATCTTTCCCGAGTCAACAAAATCTAAGACTTTTGAACCCTCCTCCAATAACCAGTAAAGCCACTAAAAGCAAAAACTCCCCACTGAGAACTCGGTACCATGAATTGGGGGCTCCTCCGTGACCAATAAGATAAGGATTGAAGCTTTAGAAATGGATCCAGAAAGGGGAGGGAAGGCACCACATTTTTGAATACCAGCGAGATGTCCTAGTTAAAGCCAAATTGTCTAAGCACTTGGTGCAAAAAATAGTGAGTGTACTTTGGACCGCTCGATGAAGGTACTGGAAGCCATGAGGGGATGGTACAAGCCAAGTACATCAGGCTGCCTTCGTCTCCCCGACGAAGGTCAAAAGTGTGCCTTAGAGAGTTGAGGAAGGAAGACAGAACAGAATCACATGCAAATCCAGGACTAAACTCCTAGGGGGAATGCTGGCTCAGATGCCCTGCCTGGTTAAATAATTCTACCAAATTAAGGCTACCACCTTTCAAGTTGGACCAGCGAAAGACGATAGGGTGGCCATCAGTAGAGATGCCGTACAGGCCCTTGATCACGTCTGGGGATCCTTAAAACTTATCTTTCACATACTTTAGGTTCCTGCATTTCGCCAAAGTGATAGAAGAACGGTCCCACATAAACACCTAAAGAATAGCACGGTGCAAGGATGAAGTTATGGTGTAACAAGAATTTCCTTCAACCTCGTCACCATGAAGCAAGTCCAACCGAGAGTAGACATGGCCTAAAAACATAGGGGCTAGAGGATACTAAGTGCCCCTAGCCAACTAAAAAGGAGGAGGGGAAAATGTGGACTTAATCCCATATTCAGGAAACTCATTGAAAAGAAACTTACTTAGCCACGACGTCAGGAACCTGGCTCACCTAAACATCTTATCTTTTTTTGAGAAAGGGTTGCTACCCATTTGCCCATTCTGGCTGGCTTGCCCTCAGAAGAAGCAGTACGCCCACCAAAAAGACTGAAAAGTTGATCCCTAACCTTAAGAAGGTGGATATCAAAGGGGTTTTCATCGCCAAACACTAGGAGGAGGAAATTATTAACCACATTCTCCAAAGTAATGGTGAGTTCACAGACGAAAAAGAAGAACGTATGAAGAGAGGGAGACCAACGACGCACTAAATGTCTAAGGCCTTTAGCATCCCTAAAGCCTTCAAGATTCCTGGAGATTGCTATTGACTTCAAGATCTCAGCGCACTCCAAATAGTTAACAAATTCCCTGTCAAACTCGGGCTAACCAAAAAACACCTAGGTATGTAGGGAAAAAGGAGCCTCGCCATGAGAAACTTGAGGAAAAAACAAACTAGGAGTGTACTAGGGGTCTCGTAAAGGGAAGGCTGGACGGTCTAAAACTTCCTGCACTTCACCCTGCGCTAACCCTACTCAAGAACCCTCGCCTTCAGAGGGAGTGGGAGAACGCTCTCTCTTTTTTCATGAGGAAGAGGAGGAAACCATAGAAAGATAGTGTAACAAAAATATTAAAGGAGTTTAGAACAGAAGAAAGCAACAAAGGAAGGAGAAGAAAGAGAGGAGATGAGTTGGGAAATATCTCTGAAAGAGAAAAGATAGCTTAAATCGACTACAATAATGGCGCAGAGAAAAGTTGAAGAAGACGAAGTATAGAAAAACGTGCTAGTTGCCAATATTCAATTTTATGAGAAAAAGTTATTGTCAGTTATTAATGGGAATTATGGGAAACGTAAAAAGTGGAGGAGGAAGTTTACCCAGACACTTAATTGCCACGTTTCGTGGAAAAAGGGGAAGTTACAAAAGAAGTAGGATATGTGGAAATCAAGATGCTAGAGGACAACGTGAAGGAGCAGGATCCCAAGAGGCGAAGAAAAGGGATCTTGAAGGTGATTGAAATGACAAATGAAGATCCTTGCAAAAAAACAAAAAAAAACCCAAGAATCTCGTCTACTCACACGTGGGTTGCAGGCAACCTACAAGCTCGGGGGGCTAAATGTTAAGGTTCAAAATATCACAATATTGTATCAAGGCCTAAAACAATACAAAAATTGAAATGTAAGAATCATTTGGGCTTCCAAGGAAAGGGTAAAGCCCTAACTCACCAATTAATTACTACTAAAAATAAGTAGGAAGGGGCCCAAACCCATGAATAGGTAAGCTTTGGGCCTTATGAAACAAAGAAAAAAAGGAAGCTCAGCCCAGCCCTTAAGAGGGAAATTGCTGGAGAACTCAGAAAGAAAGTTGAACTAAGGTACCTGGGATTCCCAGAAACTCGGGTTCCTCAGGATATGCAGCAAGAGGCCAACTGGGATTGACACAGCTCAAGGGAGCATACCCATGAACACAAAGAATGAGAGTAGATATGTCCTATCAGCCACCCAATGATGCAGAAAAGGGCAGTGACATGGAAACCAACATTTCATAAAAAGAGGTCTGGTACCTCGGGGAACCCAGGGAGATGGACCATTAAGGAAGGTGGTTAGGGATCTTTCATCCTGATAGAAAGAGAATTTGCCCATATAGAGAAAATGACAAAAGGTACAACAGCCAAAAAAGTGAGTTTGAAAAGTAGTATCTAGAAGTTTCGGGAAAAGAAGAATTGGAAGTTAGCCCTTAGGACCTCCCAAAAGAGGAAGGTCAGCCAGGGGCTTTTGGAGTGGGAATCTCAAAAGGGGAAAATAGTGAGAAAATAAGGAAGGGACCAACCACCAATATTGCTGACATAACATTGATTCTAGTACCTAGGACAGCAAATGGAGGGAATCAGTGGTACACCAAAAACCCTAAGATGGCATTATAAAGGAGGAGGAGCCAATAGTAAAAACCATTCAGCAATAGTGAATCATAGAGAAAAGATCCTTTAGAAAGTTCATTCGAAATTCAAAAAGGGAGAAGAGAGGGAAAACATTGTCCGGGATCCTTAGAAAGACACTAGAGAATACACTTGGATTCAAAGGGATTCGAACCTCACAAGTCTTGGAAGCCTAAAGAGCTATCTAAGTTTGTGATTTTTGAACTTATTTGGACCTTGTAATATATCCTACTGCAATAAGAGCATAATGTATTGAAAAACTTAAGAAGATAATGAAGCATTTATCATTATCCTAAGGATCCTTAACGTTTTTTTTTTTATTCACTTTCCCTTTACTTATATCATTCTTTACTGTTCCTTATTGTGCAATATGTATATATCTTCTATGTGTTAGTGTGTATGTATTGTAGGATCCATATTTTGTGCGCAATTTGGTTCGTAATCAACCTAATTTAGCTATGGTGAACCAAGTCCAGTCCACTAAACTTAAGCACAAGGCCCAAGATCCTTGTTTCTGCTTGGGCCTGTGTATTGTTAAAAAAAAAAAAAAAAAAAAAAACCCACACACTATAAGGGATCTTGAGATAGGCACTAGAGGATGCACTTGGATTCAAAGGGATTCAAACCTCACAAGTCTTAAAAGATTAGAAAGAGTTATCTAAATCTGCGACTTTTGAACTTATTTGGACCTTGTGACATATCCTAGTGGAGAAAGGACCCGATGTACTAAAACTTAATATAATGAAATATCATTCTATTTTCTGAGGATCCCCAACATCTTATTCACCTTTTTACTATTCCTTTGTTGTTCCTTACTGTACAATATGTATATATTTTGTATGTATGGATGTGTATGCATTGTAGGACTCATGTTTTTTTTTGTGCACAACTTGGTTCGTAATCAGCCCAACACATTTGCGATAAACCAAGCCCAGTCCACCAAATAACAAATATCAGGCCCAACGTCCTCATTTCTATTTGGGCCTGGGTACTGTAAAAAAAAAAAAAAACCCACAACTAGTATGTAAACCCATGTATATACACAAGTACAATTAAAAACAATCACAATTACACGATTCAAATGTTTTTTTTTTTTTTGAGAAAATGTTCAAATTATGCATGGTATTAGCTTACACATTTTGAAACTATACATCTCTTAAAATATATAATGAGAATTTAAATAGATTTAGACTTTTCAATTCTTGCATTTGATAATCCACTTACCACAAAAATTAAAAAATTAGATTGACACATGGCGCAAAATTGAACTCTAATTGAAATCTAATTCAGAATCTAATTAAATTTAGACTCATTATTTTTACACAATAACTCACTTGGCACAAAAATTAAAAATTAGATGGGACATGTTGCACAAAATTGAGAATCCAATTGAAATCTAATTGGATTTTTTTTTTTTGAGTTTTGGCTTTTAATATATATATTAGTGTGTAACTTCGTGCATATGCACTAGTACAATTAAAAATGATCACAATTACATGGTTCAAATTATACATTTTTTTGAGAAGAAGTTCAAATTATACATGGTATTTGCTTACATATTTTTTAAACCATACATTTCTAAAATATGTAATGGTTTTTCATTGTGTGTGTGTGTGTATATATATATATAATTTAATTGGATTTAGACTCTTCAATTTTTGCACCCAATAATTTACTTGCCAAAAAAATTATTAAAAAAACAATTAAATGGACACATGGCGCAAAATTGGACTCCAATTGAAAGCCAATTTATAATCTAATTAGATTTGGACACTTTGATTTTTACACTCAATAATTAACTTGGTACAAAAATTAAAAATTAAATGAGACATATGGTGCAAAATTGAGAATCCAATTGAAATCTAATTGGATTTTCTCCAAGTTTTGACTTTTAATATATATATATATATATATATATATATATATATATATATATATATATCAGTAATTTCTCAAAAAAATAAAAATAGTAAAAAAAAATTGTGCATTGTTAGAAAATAAAGGCAAAATTACAATTTACACCCACTAACTTTGCCAAAGTATTATTTTGGTCCTTTGAGTTTGAAATTAGTCATTTTAGTTTGGGAAATTTGCCTAAAAATCATTTTACTCTTTAAGTTTGAAGTTAGTCATTTTAGTCCAATAATTTTTCCCAATTTTTTTCAGTCCATTAAGGACTCACTTAGTCCAATAATATTGCCCAAAAATCACTCAAAACTACTAACTTATAATACTAAAATGATTTTTGGATAAAGCCACTGGACTAAAATGGCCATTTTTAAACTTAAAGGACAAAAATGATTTTGGGGTAAAGTTATTGGACTAAAATGACTAACTTCAAATTTAAAGAATTAAAATAATTTATTGGTAAAGTTAATGGGTGTAAATTCCATTTTTGCCTAAAATAAATAACCTCTATACGTGAGCATAGTCGTATTATAAATGGACAACGACTCTCGAGTCCTAATTTTTGACTAGGTACAAGTTTTTGATTCACATTTGTGTGTGTGTGTATTTTTTTTTAATTATTTTTATTTTTAATAATATATAGAAACAATAGCAAAGTTGTTGTGATTTGAACTTATGGAAATGCTATATGTAGTAGGGGTGTTCATAAGTTGGTCTAGGTCAGGTTTGTGCTCAACCTGCACTTGACCCAATCTAATCGAGTGGAGGAAAACTCAACTTGCCGTTGATTGGAAAAAGTGGCGAATTGAACTGATCAAGCCTCCCATGGGTAGTGAGTGGATAGATCACCACCGAAGAGGTTGAAAATGGCAAAGATTCGGTGAGATAACAGTGGGGAGAGGCAAAAAAGGACGAAGACTAGACAAGATCTCACCAAATCTAGGGGAGATATTGTCAAATATGGTGGAGATCTCATCAAATTTTGCTTCCTTCATTGGTCAAATTGGGTTGAATCGAGTTTTGGATAGGGAGACTTGCCACTTGATTCTCTATTGCTGGGTTTTGGAGGGAAACTTGTCAACAACAACCATAAGCATTAAATCGATTGTCGATCCCCTTAGATCTAGTCAATTAGGGCAAATGGGTCAAGTTGCGTGAGTCCTTCAACAACATTGGTCTATATTTGTTGTGTATATATTTAGGATGTATTTAAATGTGGTATCTATGTGATTTTAAAGAGTGTCATGTGATGGGTAAACCCGAAAGTGAAAATTTTATGTAATGATAGAATATATTATCAAAAAGAAAATTTTAATGATTGAATAAATGTGTTATAGGTTGAAAATGGCAAAGATTCAGTGAGATAACAGTGGGGAGAGGCAAAAAAGGACGAAGATTTGACAAGATCTCACAAAATCTGATGGAGATATTGTCAAATATGGGGTGAAAATGGCCAAATACTGTCTTTGACAGAAATTATTAGTATTCTATCACTATTTGCAAAATAATTAGTGATCTACCACTATTTTGAAACTCGAGTTTTACAAACTCAAGTTTGTCGTGTAACTTGAGTTTCAGGAACTCGAGTTTTATAAAAAATAGCCATCAAGTTACACGGCAAACTTGATGGCTATTTTGTATGGAACTCAAGTCACATAGCAAACTCGAGTTCCTTCATTGGTTCAATCAGGTTGAATCGAGTTTTGGATGGGGAGACTTGCCACTCGACTCTCCGTCATTGAGTTTTGGAGGGGAACTTTCGACAACAAGCACAAGCATCAGATTGGTCGTCGATCCACTTGGATCTAGTCAATTAGGGCAAGTGGATCAAGTTGGGCGAGTCCTTGGACAGCCTAGGTCTAAAGTTGTTGTGTATATATTTAGGATGTATTTAAATGTGGTATTTGTGTGATTCCAAAGAGTGCCATGTGATGGGTAAATCCAAAAGTGAAAATTTTATGTAATGATAGAAAATTTTATCAAAAATAAAAATTTAATGATTGAATAAATGTGTTATATATATATATATATAAATTGAAATTGTGTTTTCAAAAACATGATATTCAACTAGAGTTTGTACGTCAATATATAATTTTACATGTGTAACAATAATTAGCGAGATAAAAAACACAATTAATCCAAAAATATTAATTGAGATATGTGAGAGACCGCGCCCCCGGCCCGTTTTATGATGTTGAGCCAAACCCACGTAAATGGGTGGAGTCGTGTTGTTGTCTCTCAAAATGGAGGTTCGACTAGTTATATTTTCCCTCTTAGATTAGAGGTTTTACAATGGAGTCGCCACTTATTTAATTATTGGAAAAATAAGAAAACCATAATTGAAAGATTCCTCATTTTATTAATTTGAAATTTAATTTACATTTGATCATAGGAAAATTACATGGCTTTGGTCCTAGATACAATCTAAGATAAAGTACATAGCTTTATTTCCTAGTTACAATCTAAAAATTGAAAATTACATGGATAAACATTTGATCTACTAACCCTTAATCTAAGTTTGGAGGCTATGTTACAAGATGGGAAGGTGTTAGGCACCCACCTTGCTTGGTGAAACCAGTCTTCTAGACTATGGTGACCAACATTCATATCACATCATCCAATATGTCAATCAAGTTACATGTTGAATTTAATGTGTGTGCATGTGATAAACCCTAATTCAGTTTATTTAGCATTGCATTTGGATTGAAAAAAAAAATTCTAGTGAATGTATGTGGATGGTAATAACCTAGATTTAAGGATTTGAAAGAATTATTAAACAAACATGTTTTTCATATTTTTAATGTGAATTTAAGATCAAAACTAGTGTTTATGCATGAACATGTGATGAACAATCAAGAACATGTGAAGAACATATAAGAACATTCAAACATATTCAAGAGAATTTAAATAATTACTATCATGCCTTAATCCTAAATTCTCATCATGACAACACAAAAAACAAGTAAAGGAAAGGGATTATACCTTCATGCAATATCCATACGGTGGAGGAAGAGACTCTTGGTAGAGGTCCTAAGGGTGGAGGAAAAGAAGAGTTAGGAGAGGAAAAGAAGAGTTAGGAGAGGAAGAGTGAGTCTCACTCAATACCTTGAGTCTCAGGAAGACCAAGATATGACAAGACTACTCAACTTCACTGGAACTCAAGAGAAGAGAAGAGAGGGGGTTTTTGTGTGTCTTGGAATGAAGGAAATTGGGGGTTTATATAGTAGTGGTGGAGAAAATATGAATGGAAGGTCATTTAATGAGGGTTGACAAAGAATCATGAACCTAGTCCTCATTTTAGCCTTGGGGGAAATCTGGTGCATTAAATGGAAAGATTGGTGGGAGTGAGGAGCAAGCCAAGTTCGGTTTTCCCGCAACTGCTGTAACAGCTTGTAGAGCTAATTTCAAAAAATCATATCTAACTCAATTCTGATCGAAATTATCTCATTCTTGTGCTCAAATTGAAGCCCCGGATGTCTAGTTTCTGGGAAAATTAACCTCATTCACAAATTCAAAATATTTTGAGAGATATGGATGAAATGGTGAGCAAAGGTTATTTGTTAGAAAATGGTTTCAGCACAATTAATATCAATAGGTCCTAAATTAGCTCCCAATTAACATTAAATGGCTTCAATCACTTCCATTTCAGACTTAATTGGTTCTAAATTTACTCTAATTAAAAGATAATTGCACAAATTACTCATTGAATAATTAATGTTTGATTATCTAATTAATTAGGTGTATGCAACCTCACCATAAAATGTAGTCCTAACCAATCAAATTATGACATATCATCGATCTCAAATTGATTATACTTATAACCAATTGAAATCAATTGCTCATAGTCGCATATAGTCAGACTCAATTTGTGATAGTGCATCTCAGCCATTAAAACTTGATTTGATAATAACTTTCAATCTGGTGGTCCGATTAGGGCTCATGACCAGTCGATTTGATCGTTACTATATCAAGATCATTTTGGTGAAATGAGATTAAGGATTTAATGATCAGAATCAAGATGCATATTTTCAAGGTGAAATTACCCTTTTACCCTCCATGTGAGGTTAAATGCAGGTTGCAAAATAGGGTGTCAACAAGATAGAAATAGCAAACTTTATTGTAATAGAAGAATTTCTATACAACCCCATAATAGTTTTAGCGATGTGATAACTAAATAGCCAAATGATGCTAGTTTAAATAAATTTCTCTCTATTACCTTCATAACATCTTCAACTAGTTAGCTCTCAGCAAAAAAAAAACATTGGCTATAGATGACTTTGGTTCAAACTAACAAAAAAACTTTCAAAAATGATGCAACTTTAAGCACATCTTAAAAGCTAACAAGGATTTCCTTTAGCCACTTTAAATTTAGAGCTTTAGAGAGCTAGGGGTGCCAGTGTGAAAGTATATTTCCCAAATTTTGAAACTTTGCAGTAGCAGCAACTTGTTGACCCATAAACCTATGGATCAGCTAGTCGACATTCCCTCAAAAATATTGAATTTCAATTATTATTAAACACCAAAAGTGTCTTAAGACTTCTAATAAATATTAGAAAAGAAAGACTGTTGTGAGTCCATTATTAAGTAGTTGGATATATATTTGGGGGGGATATATATAAACTTGGGGGGGATATAGACTGTTGTGAGTCTATTTTGAGGTGGGGGGGGGATATATAAACTTCTAAGCCTCACAATTTTGACATCATTATTTTATATATATAGCTTTAAGTGAGTTTAAATTATATTCTACATTTAAATCCTTCTTTAGAATCTTATCAAACTATATTTTCATTGATAGTACAATAGATAGTTTTGTATATTCTTAGGCTAAGAGTCTCATATCTTAATTGACACTTCTGGTGTTTTCAATGGGAATATCTAGGATTTAAATCCTCCCCCTCCTCATTGTAACCATCAAATTATATATATATATATATATATATATATATATATATATATATATAAAATCTCAATCATAACAAAAGCTTATAAATAATTACCATCATTATCAAATTTCATATTTAGAAAAATAAATAAAAGAGAAATTTTTTATTTTGTTAGAGCTTTAGCATCCAGAAGTTTAAAAAAGTTGTCATTTTATCATCTAAAAAACTACTTTATCTACTTCACTATCATTTTATAATTCACATAACATCTTATTTCTTATTTTTCACAGCAAACCCAACACTATTCAATTTTTATTCATTTCACTCTCTTTATCTCTCTTCCTCACCTCTCTGTCTCTCTAATCCTCTACATTCACCACCCGCACAATTAAAACTAGCCACCACCACCACAATCAAAACCAACTACCACCATCACAATCAATACCCATCCCAAAATCAAACCCATAGACACACACAGCATATATGCTATGCATGAGCTCTTTCTTCTTTAGATCCCATCCTAAAAATAGTCTTCTGAAAGATGCTACTCAACAAGAGAAGACCGAGGTACGTACTGACTCCTTGCGAGTTATCACTTATCAGAAATTCCAAAAGAAAATCATTTTCTTATTCTTTTCTAACTCAAAGCTCTAGATAAAATTTGAACAGCCATTTCGAACTTTTTATTTCAAGATAAATGAGGTGGGAATACATCCTCTTCTTCGGAAAGTACTCTATGAACCCATACAACAATACTATATATTGTGGAACAATCTCACTGAATAGTGATAGATCAAGGACTACAATTTTATTATCGATCCTTTTATGAATAAAATCATAAATATTATTACAAATTCAAGAAATTAACCAAAAGATAAGCACCACAAATTATGGAATAGCAAATTCCCATAATAGCATGTCATAAAGGCTTTCCATCATATTAACCAAAGTCAATTAATGATCAAAAAACACTTTCAAATCCTTGTACTCGGGTTGCTCGGATTGTCGATGTTGCTCGTGGTATTTGGGTAGCTTGGATTGTCGATGTTGCTCTCGGTATTTGGGTTGCTTGGATTGTCGATGTTGCTCGCGGTATTTGGGTTGCTTGGACTGTTGGTGTTACTCCTATAGTTGGTGCTGTTGGGGCTGTCTGTGTTCAATCCCAGTGTGTTCTTCACTGCCACTGCGGCCCCTTGCGCCATGTGCTTTACTTGCTCACCCGTCTAAAACCAAAATCACATAACACTTGAAAATAAGTGATATTATAAACTATTTGATTTTTATAACTCAGTGTGTTCACTTAATATTCATATAGTACTAGAGAGGTGGAACATTTTTTATGCAACGCCCCTAACCTACCTGCCCAAAGGGGAAAAAAGTATTTCAATCAGAATATGGATACTATATATATATATATTGGATGTAAGACAATCAAATCCTTTATAAAATGACATGCATGTTAATATATGTTTTGCTATAAAAAATGAAAATTACTTCAATCATTAGCCAAATTTTCACTTCCATAGTAATACTTGAAGCAAGCTAGTTAATTACTTGCCTGTTGAAGGAAGTTGGTGGCTTGCCCTGTGAGGTTAGGGGAAGAGTTTTGGGCTGAGTGAGCTGCATCAGATGCCTGGTCCAGAAGCTCATCCTTCTTTACCTGTACAATATTAAGGGGAGTGATATTGACATTAAAAAAGAGAAGATAATAGACTAACTAAGATTATCAAGCTTGCATAAAGGAAGTCAGAATGGTTATCACCTGAGCTTGACTTGTGATTTCTCCTGCCTTGTTTCCAATATCCTGTCGGCTTGCCATTGTATTTATTCCTTTTGATATATGAATGAATGAACCAAGTTTCAAGTGAATTAAGTTTGAATTATTAGCTTGAAGAGATCGATGAATCTTATATACTGCTTGTAAGGCCCCTATTTTTACCATTTGCACCCTCCTTGCATGCATTTACTAACACATGGCATGAACTGGTCAGCCCCTTTTTGTGAGGGACTTTGATACATATAGGAATGTTTCAAAACAAGCTACTCAGTCACAAGAATGAGATTTCCTTGGCTTAGAATCCGGGAAATTGGGAAGAGATTTTCTCTGTTACAAATTTGTGCAGTTGATTCTACAAATTCTGACCATGTCTAATTATCTCAATCATCTGCTTAAGTGCAAGATAATGGGTTTCAAGTTTCGACCATACAAAGAAGAAAATTTTCTAATTTGGTTTACTAACTTGGATAGAATGAAAATCTGTGATAATGTTGCTGTTTACACGTGCAAGATGCAATCAACTTGAGTTTAGACCTTTAATTCCCATACACATAATCTTTTTTTTAGAAAAAAAAAAAAAGTTGGGAGGGGCAACATGTGGTGTGACTTTCCTACTTAACTGTAACTGTATATAAATAATAACACCTCAAAATACAAATTAAACTAGTCCAGGGGTTTGCAAACCTCGAACTTATCATAAATATACAAAATAATAATAATAATAATAATTTTTAAATAAAATATCATTTTCATTTCTAAACTTTTACAAAAGTTTGTTTTTCGTTCCTAACTTTACAAAATGTTCTAATTTTTGTCTTTCCATTTATATCTGTTAATTTACCTCCTAAGTGGACTAAATTACCGAAGTGGTATTGACTTCAACTAAATTATTTTACTTTAAAAAAAAAAATAGACACATGGCTCACAATGATTTGCACACATGGAAACAATTTTTTAGAAGGACGAACTGTGAAATCCCATTGGCAATCCCAATGGTCACCGGCGGCCCAAACCCACCACCACTCTCCACAATCAATTCATGCTCACAAACCCACCACCCCACCAAGAAACCCAAAACCATAAACCCAAATTTCACTAGTAATTATATTCAAATTCACCTCTTACACAAGTAGATCCCACTAGTAACTAATCACAGACTGATTAAGGTCGACATGGTTAGTTCCTCCCACCAACTCTTTCTCACAATGACTTGGTTACTTCAACTTTCTGTGCAAGTTGTTCAAGTGGGTCTTTTAAGAGTTCATAGTTCATTTATTCAGCAGGTTGCAACAGTCACCAATGATTTTACTGAGAGAAATACCCATGTTGATAAAATCAAGCAAGCTAACTTGACATTAGTCTTTGAAGTTGCCGTGTGATGGAGGCAGTATGACATCGTCGTTTTGTAGGTGGGTTAGTGAAATCTATGATTGCTGTGTTTGGATTTATGGGTTTGGGTATTTTGCGTGGTGGTGGGTTTGTGAGCGTGGTGGGACTGGGGTGGGTTTGGGTCTCGCTGGTAACTGATGGGGTTGACTGTGGGGATTTCATGGTTGGGGCTTCGGGGTTTTAATTAGAGTTTGGGAATTTTGTCTATTTTAGACTGGAGATTTCTATCAGGCTTTGTTAAGTGTTAATTAAGGGACTAAGAAATATTTTCATCATTTTAAAAAATAGTTTGTATGTGTTCAAATTATTGTGATTTGTGAGGCATGTGTCTATTTTTATTTGAGAAATGATATGTCTACAACAATTTTATAATATTTTTACAATAAATTATAAGTGACAGGTTGTTACTTTGTTATTGTTGGGTTAAAAAAGTAATCTCAGTGTTAAATTCAAATTTGAACCAATAATAACTAACTACCCATGATTTGTTGTAAAAATGTTGTAGACGTAACACCTCTATTTTTATTTAGAGTAAAACAGTTTAGTTTAAGTTAGATACCATGTCAGCACTCCGTTAAGCCATGTAGGAAATAAACTAATAGACATAGACGGAAGGATGAAAAGTAGAACATTTTTCAAAGCTTAGGGACAAAAAACAAACTTTTAAAAATTTAAGGATGAACAGTAAAGGCAAAAATGCAAAACTGACTCTCTAACTTTCACTGTTTTTCATTTCAGTCCTCTAACTTTCATTTTTGTCAATTCAGTCTTCTAACTTTCAATTTTTGTCAATTCAGGGTTTCGTTACAACTCAGTTAGTGGGTTAGAATCTCTGAAACGACGCAGTTTTGTAGATTTTTTTTTTGGAATTAAAAGAAAATAAGAAAAATCTAAAAAAAAAAAAATTGAGGGGAACGACGTTCCCCTTCCCCTGAATCAAAACAAAACAAAGAACTCCAAACCCAAATCCAAACTTTCTTCCTACTAGGAATGGTCCCTAGCTAGCTCATTGATGTTAGATAGAAGAAATATATATCATATGATATCATAGCTATTTGCTTGTTTGTTTGTTTCTGGGTCTGGGATTGATAGATAAGGGAGCTCAGAAGAAGAAAAAGAAGAAGAGGCAGAAGAAGAAGATGATAATAAAATCAAAGAAGACAAAATGGGTCACCCTTTCCCTCCTCACTTTATCTATCGTTTCTCTGTTGGCCCACCTTTCTGTCACAAAGTTTTCCACTATCAATTTGGTCTAGTACAGTGTTATGGCCGCCTTGCGTGCCGATTTTGCTAACGTCTTAGGAGCACCAACACAAGTGTGTGTGTTTGTGTTTTGTTTTTTTTTTTTTTTTTTTATTAAACCAAGAGTCTATTGCAAACTAACCTACAAGGGAACGGGTATCAAAAGATACAGCAATTTTAGGATTTACAATAACAGTAGGAGAGTTTTGTTTTTCATTCATTCATTGCTTCCTTCCTACACCAACAATGGTTTTTTTTTTTTTTTTTTTTTTCAGATTTTTTTTATTTTCTTTTAATTTTGAATTAATTAAAAAAAAAAAAAACCTCTACAAAACGTTGTCGTTTCAGGGGTTCTAACGACAGCTAATAACTGAATTGTAACAGAGTTTTAAATTGACAAAAATTAAAAGTTAAAAGACTAAATTGACAAAACTAAAAGTTAGAAAATTGAAATGAAAAACAATGAAAATTAGAGAATCAATTTTACATTTTTACCATATTACTTAGATTGAATACAAGCAGTCAAGCACTGTAATACCGACTAATCCCCAAAAAAAAAAAGCCACGTACCTTTTTGAAGTAGATGCCTTCAAATTTCGAAACGTAGCCTATTGCAGTTGCAGCACGACGTGGCAACAATCCACAGGCCGAGTTACAAATCCAATACATATTTTTTTGGATAATCACAAATCCAATACCGACGCATAAAGGCACGTGTCTCAACACGTGTCCAAGTTTGAACGCATCCTATTCCTAGGACACTGTTCCTGTCATCGCAAGAGATAGGACACGTGTCTATCAAGTACGGTACATGATTTACTATAAATATACGATCCTAGAAAACTATCTTCTTACCGTTGCAAGAAAGATTTTCTGATACAACAATCACACAGCACTTTTTATCAGTTCCAAGAAATAAACATCAATTTCAGCTAAATAGCAGTCACCACTTTTCGGAGAAGAAAATGGCATCCCATGATCAGAGCTACAGAGCTGGTGAAACTAAAGGCCAGGCTGAGGTATGGGGAATTGTTCTTATTTTGTGCTTATATATGGTCCCCAATGATTGTGTTGGTGTAGTTATTTTCTTACTCATAACGATGCATCATGCATGTTTTGTAAGTTTCCTTTATGTTAAGTACTGGTTAGCAAAAAGAAAATGTTAGGATTAATGTACAATTGTGCAAAATCATAGTAATATTTGGACAACTAACATTATTTATTTAGTTTTCTCCAACAAAACATTCTTTATGTAGTACATCAAGATTCACTTTTCTACTTACTATTTTTGAAATTGGTTCATCTAGATTCTCTTTTTTACTTGCTATTTTTTGAAATTGGTTTATCTAGATTCTCTTTTCCACTTGCTATTTTTTGCACCTTTGGATCATATTATTGCCTTTTTAGTTCTAGTGTCTCATAGAAAAACCTCTATTCTTTTTTGTTTCTTTTTTTCCTGACTCTAAATTTGCAATCTTGGTGTTGCTTACTTATGTATTCAGGAGAAGACCAACCAGACAATGGGCTTTTTAGGGGATAAGGCCAGAGAGGGAAAGGACATGGCCTATGAGAAAACCCAAGAAGCAAAAAACAACACCAACTCTGCTATGGGCTCATTAGGGGAAAAGGCCAGAGAGGGCAGGGACAAGGCTTATGAGACGGCCGAGGCTGCCAAAGAGAAGACCTCAAGCGCAGCCCAATCAGCCAAAGAAAAGGCCTCCCAAACCGCCGGGGCCGCGAAGGAGAAAACCTGCGAGACGGACCAAGCGGCCCGCAAGAAAGCCGAGGCCGGGAAGGGGGAGACCGGTGGGATAATCCAGAAGACTGGGGAGCAAGTGAAGAGCATGGCCCAAGGTGCACAGGGCATGGCCCTAGGTGCACTAGATGCTTTGAAGCACACTGCTGGCGTTGCCACAGAAGATGATAATAAAAAGAATACTAACTCCGCTCACCCCAAATAGGGGAATTAAAAGGACTAGATTGGGGAGGTAGTGTTGGTAATAAGACTTTGTTGCCACTTTGTTTATGGTTCTGTGATTTCAGTGTTTATTTTGTTGTTGGGCATGTTTTTTGATCATGTCCTAGTCCCTTTCCTTTTCAGAGGGACGGGGGTGTTTGTATTTGGGTTTTTAATGTAATTTTAAATTAAAAGAAATGAAATTATGCATTCTTGGCTTTCACTCTCCTTCAAGTGTAAACTAGAATCAAATCCGTGGTCACAAGCTTAAGAAAAGGAGCAAATTATTTGCACTTTCGAGTACCTTTGCTTGTTCATTTCTATTAATTGGCAATATGCATCTTTTTGGGTGCAAGTAGTATATGAGAATTCCCAAATCCTAGGAGGTGCACTCTGGGAAATAGAAGAAACAGATATCAGTGGAATTAGAAAAGGAAAACAATTTCTGACGTATTTCAATTAAAAAATCCCATATATAGCATATTGGAAGCGGGTCGAGTGAGAAGGTGAGGTGGAAAATAATACGGTGACTGAAACAGATTCTGTAAGAAAACGTAAAGAGGCTAAAAAGAGTACCATGTTCAAACTCAAAACTATAATCTACTTCAGATTCAAACGGCGGAGGTTGTGTTCCAGCCTGCCTAACATAATGAACACCGAGTAATGTATGTTCCAAATTAAATCCTGCAAACAGAGAGTAGAGTAATTGGAGAGAACCAATATAGATGGAAGAAACAACATGGTGTATAAATAAATAAAAAATGAATTTAGTAACCTATTGGAAGAGGAAGAAATAGTGTGTGGAAATAGATGTCCCATATTAGATGGCTTAAGGAAGGTGATCATAACACATGGTATTTTCATGCAAGGGCCAGCCAAAGAAGAAGAAGAAATGCAATCCACAGACTTAGAGATCATATCGATTTATGGTATGAGAAGGCGGAAGACACATTACCTCAGATTATTTTCAATCCCTCCATTAAATATCTTGTAGATATTTGTTGCAAATATTTGAGTCTTGTAGATATTTGTTAAAGCATAGAATATCTTGTAGATATTAGTTTGGTAGTTCTGTATTGTAACTTGTATACAGCCGTGCTAAGCTACAGTAGCATAGAGTTGTTGTGCATTAAATGGGAGTAGTTTACAAAGCACACTTAGTTAGTTAGGTATCTACCACTTGTCATGTTTGTATTGGTTGACTTGATTGTTGGTCAAGTGGTTACTCTGTTTCTGATATATAAGGAAGCAGAATCAGATATTTATATATATGAAATCATTCACAACAATTTCCCTCTCTTTTCTTTCTCTCTCTCTCTCTGTGATTCCACCATTGTAGGAGCTTCAAGCTTGTGTTTGATTTCAATATGGTATCAGAGTTGAATTGATTCAAGAGAATCTTCAAATTCTGGTATTCTCTGAATTTTAGTTCAATCTCTTTCATTTCCTTAGTGCTTTTCTCTGAATCAAGTTGATCGTATTGTTCTTGATTCCAGCGCTGAGTTTTCTTCTCCAAATCAGGATTTTCTTTCTATGCTTGATAGCAACTCGAAAATCTTGATTTCTTTTGTATTGGCAAATTGAAATTCCTATTACTAGAGTTTTTCAATTTTGTGTTTCCTTCTGTATATTGGCAACTTGAAACTTTCTTTGTTAGGATTTTCAATTACCAATTTGTGATTACTGTTGTCCTTTCATCAAGATCTTGAATTGAGTTGGTTTTTCTCAAGAATCTTGGTTTCTAGCTTTGTAAGCTTATGTTTGGGAATCTGAATCTTGATCAATTTTCTTCTGTTGGATAATTCTTGTTATTAAGTATGACTGAAAGTGCTTCTAGTGCTTTTGTTCCTACTGTCCAGCCTTGGGAAAATGCATCTAGTCTTTTGACAAAACACACTTTATTTGTATTTGAGTAAATCTAAGTAGGTTCAAGATGATCATTACAAGTGGTTAAATTGAAGACATGAAGACTACTCAAGAACTGCTCAAGAAAAGTGCAAATCTGCAGGCCTCGATACCTTCTCGACAGAAGCTCGATCTGTCGAGATTCATTAAAGCTCGACAGATGTCTCGATCGATCGAGCTTACGGGTTTTCAGATTACAGCTAGCAATGTTTTTATTCTAAAATGCTATTTGTTTATGGATTTGTATAATCCTTATTGAACTAGGAAAACCCAAGGGTTGTGTAAACTTATTTGGAATAGGAGAGCCCAGTAAGCTCTTATTTAAAGGAGGTGGGAAAAAGAAAAATCTAACCCTAGAGAGCTTCATAAGGTTTTCTTTTTGAAACCCTAGCCTCCTCCTACAGAAGAAAGAGTTCTTGCTTCGTTTCTTGTACACCTTTGGGTTCTGTAATTAAGCAAAGTCTCTTGCACCAATATTGAAGATCTTATTGGTGTTTCTATGTGAAGTTGCTGCAAATCAACTACAACAATCAAAGGGTTGCTATGGAGTTAGTCATGTACTGGGATTCGTGCAAAGGAGTAAGCCGTGTACTGGGATCCGTGTACTGC
Organism: Quercus agrifolia; assembly: GCA_029955455.1. NCBI lineage: Eukaryota > Viridiplantae > Streptophyta > Magnoliopsida > Fagales > Fagaceae > Quercus > Quercus agrifolia. The sequence goes on along the minus strand of JARQAD010000002.1, from coordinate 23,044,413 downwards.
ATAATTATTTTATTGGTGATTTGTTTGTGCTACCACGCGTTTGCATGATAAATTGATTAATTAATAACTTGGCTAATTAATTAATTAATTTCTATTACAAGTGGTCATTCAATTTTTGGCCTATCATATACCATCGCCTATATCATCTTGAAACTCTATAACATCATCATCATGATCATCCATAACATCATCGCGGACTTTGTCAACATTTTCATAGTTTATAGTATTCTCGTGAAAGTCATCTCTCCCAATCATCTCATCATACTCATCTCTACCATGATTAACATCGTCTTCGTCTTCATCTTCCCTCCCTAGAGATTGAATGCATTCTTGTTGATAACTAGATCCACAAACCTCCATTGGAGTTGGTGTCTCTTGGCATGGTGGTGTATAAACCCCAACTGTGGTGCACGGGGTAAGAGTCGAATAACTATCCGTATGTAATGATTGGAATTCTTCCCCACCACCACCCTCCAAAGTTGTTTGTTGCACATCTTCACCGCCAACTTCTATACGAGGCTCCACACTTATATACAACTCAACAGCTTTTAACTGGGATGTAGAGTTTATCCGGTCAAACGTAATCTTAACATGCTTGTCACCTTTTATTTCAATAGGCGTGAAGACAATACGGTCATTGAACACTGCATGAAGAACACGATATATAATTTTTATGTCATGCAACCGACGTTCCAAATCCAGCTCTTTCATAATTTTCTTTTTCAACTTCTTCAAATTGATCTCCAGCCCTTTTTTTAGCTGAATAATCTCTATCTTTTTACCAAACCCTTCATATATCACATCACTGTAGGGCTGCCCACCATAATATAAAAATAAATCAATCGAACTCATTATAAGCCTATAAGTCAAATAAGTTTACTAAAAGTTAGTGACGAATATAACACATTTATTCGATATGAAGTACAAAATATTACCTCAAGGCAAATATAAAGATAACATTGTATAGTCCACCAAACAATTATAAACAAATTTTTAAACTCAAACAAATTTGTACATGGTCGCTAACCTTAAAAAATTAATATTCGTTACACCTTACAACTAACAAACCATTACACATTACAACACATTGCAAATAAAGAACATGTTACCGATTAAAAAATTTGTACATGTTACACATTGCAACTAACAACCCATTACAAAGCACAAATAACAAATGCAAAAAACAGTAATAATAGTGATAATAAATTACTATTACAAACAACACATTACTCATCAACAATATAAAAGTAGTATATGTATATATATATCTACCAAATGAAAAAGTGAGTATATATATTAGCCAGGTCTAACCAAAAAATAAAATAAAATAAAATGGTTTGAACATTACAACTAATAAACCATTACACATTACAAATAAATAACATGTTACCCATTAAAAAATTTGTACATGTTACACATTACAACTAACAACCCATTACAAAGCACAAATAACAAATGCAAAAAAAAAATAATAATAATGATAATAAATTATTATTACAAACAACACATTACTCGTCAACAATATAAAAGTGGTATGTGTATATATCTACCAAATGAAAAAGTGAGTATATTAACCAGGTTTAACCAAAAAAAAAAAAAAAAAAAATTTAAATGGTTTGAATATTTACAACTAACAAACCATTACACATTACAACACATTGCAAATAAATAACATATTACCCATTAAAAAATTTGTACATGTTACACATTGCAACTAACAACCCATTACAAAGTACAAATAACAAATGCGAAAAAAATAATAATAATGATAATAAATTACTATTACAAACAACACATTACTCATCAACAATAAAAGTAGTATGTGTACATATCTACCAAATGAAAAAGTGAGTATATTAGCCAGGTCTAACCAAAAAGAATTAAAATGGTTTGAATATTTACCTACAAATTGAAGAAGAAGAAAAGCTTTTTAATTTGTACAATGATCAATGGTTTGTAGAATGATCAATGTTTGGGCATGAGAGAGAGCTGGGAGAAGTGAGAGTTTAGTGGTTAGATGAAAAGTGTGTATCAGTGTATCAAAGAATTTATATCTGAGACGGAGGTTGGTGTAAAATTTATTGGAACTCGAGTTTGGTAGACTCGAGTTCCATTTAAAATAAAAAAAATTTACCGTGCTCGCATAACTGAGACAGGTGGGGTAGGTGGTGTAGCTTGCCTGGAAGTCGAGCATGGTATACTCGAGTTTCAGTGAAATTCAAGTATACTATACTCGATTTCCAGGCAAGTACATGACTCTTGGCCGGAATTAACTGAAGCTTGAAGTCGAGTTTGGTGTAGTCGACTTTCATTGTAAGTCAAGTTCAGTAAACTCGACTTCTAGGCGGCTTTTTTCATTTTTTTTTTAATCCATGTCAGACTTAAATATTTGCGGTGGGGGGGTTGATTTTGCTTGGAAGTCAAGTTTGATAAAATCGACTTCCAAAAAGAGTCTAACTTACTAAATAAGTTTGAACGCATGCTATACGGTTGAAATATTTCCAAAATTGTACTGTTTGGCAATTTTTTCCTCACAATGAGAGTCTTTTACATTGTCAATAAAGAGAATTTGTTGTCTAAACATTCATCAAAATTGAAACTCAGACCAAATAGATTGGTTAGTATTTTTCTTCAACTCTCAAGCCATTAGTTGTTAGTGAATTAACTTAACCTTATGCATTTTATGTAGGGAAAGATTTTTAAAAAATGAAGTTGATGAACATTTTTCCACATTAAATTAAATATATTAATGTGTTTTTTTATTCTGGTCAAAACACATTATTCTATTAAAATAAACTCATTTTTTTTACTATATTACATTTTCCCTTTGTCTAAACGGAACTTTTTTTTTTTTTTTTTTTACTTTTCCGTGCATGGCAAAAATTCGTATGAGTTAAATACTCAAAAGAAACTGTGCTTAGTGTGAACCACAAAGACACCCCCACCTCAAAGGACTAGTAGAGAACGCACAGAGCCTTCACTGGATAACACCACCAATCATTTCGAAATTCGAACGGTTCGGTCTAAACCAACAAGCAACACAACAAACCCCAAAATCAAATGAACAACTCGTCCAATAGGTTAGAAATTAGCTCTTAACTCTTAAAGGAACATAGGAAATTTGACTTGGCAGGTCCTAGTAGATCGGACTGAGTAAGCACAATCAAACCCTATAGCAACTAGGTCTAGGATAGGTGAGATGGCTCTTGAAGAAGCCCACACCAATCCACTCGGCCAACATGCAAAGTTTGCAAACCTCTAAAACCGCCACTTGTACTTTGCTACTATTACATGCAGCATGCAACATAATAGTAGAACTCTCCTTTAAATAAGAAAGAAAGAAAACACATAAACTCCCATGGAAATGCAACACAACCAAGCTGTGAAAAAGAAATACACTAACCCCAAGTCTCTAATGGCTCTCTCATCAGATCAATCATCCATCACCAACGAAGAACAAGAAGCCTCAGTCAACCTAGAATTCGAGAACTTTCACCCACTAACCCCTCACATATCCATGATTTCTCTACCTCAATATCCCGAACCTGTGCCATTCATAAGCATACCTATTCATCCCCAGACTCTGATATGGGACACTCAGTCTCAGAGGAGGAACAACAGCTTTCAAGCACCACCATCTCCTCCATCTCGCCAATATCCATCCAGGAACACAATGGGCTATATTCCAGTCCGAGTTGGAGACCTCCGTCATCTCATGCAACTTCCGGTATATATGGGCACATCAGAGAATTGGGAGCCAGAACCACCACCCCAGACTCTTCCTCTGTCCGAAGCCCTTCCCTTCTTTCAAAATCTTGGGCAGCAGGTAAACTCACTCGCAGGAACACAACATAATCTCAAAAATACTTGTTTTTAAGTTGTAAGTTGTGGTGGATTCCTGTATTATATTTTACTAGTAAATATGTTGTGTTGTGACATTTTGGTGTGGAAAGTTATGGCTACAAAAATAATTTATCGTGTAACAGACAATTAACCCACAGTCCTAGTCTGTTCCACGTATTGCTCCTTTTTGCATGAGAAATGTCTATTACGTACACAGACTCACTTACATACTCAGTTTTTTTGAACTATGCTACTAATATGTGAGTGTCTGACAACTTTGGATTTCTTGAAATCATTGTGTTCTCTGTTGGTAATTAACTGGCTATCAATCTGTGGCCTTTTGACCTCAGATATTTCTGTTTTGGTTTGTGATTTGCAGGATCCTAGTGGACCAAGAATGGATCGCTTGTCCCGTTCGTCCTCGGCCCGACTGTGAAGCTAATGGGTGTGCCGATGATGTACTGGCAAAGAGGGGGAGACCAACCTAGCGGAGTACAAGAACATGACCACTTTCCATCTTTTGTTATCAAAGTTATGTATGGGGATTACCAGGGAATGTCCCATGAACTAATCACTTTTGCATGTAATCACTATAATTAAATAAATAACATGCTCCCTTTCTACCAAGAAAGAAAAAGACTCATTTGAACTAAAAAGTTCCTCAAGCAATCACAGTTACACACATTGGTATCCGGTGTCTAGGTTCGACCCTCACCTTCTCCCACCCCCGTCAAAAAAAAAAAAAAAAACACCAACGTACAAGGGCTAGCAACTAGATCCAATTAATATGCCTGAACTTTCAGTGGCTAAACACCTGAGTATTTAGCCTAGCAGGAATTATGATAGATTAATTACGGGCAAAAATACAAAGCTGTGTTAGGTTTCTGACACCCTCAAGGGTGCTTAAGAACTATAACATTGTTCACGAATAGAGGTGTTCGCGGTGCGATACGGTTTTTGGTCATTTTTAGCACCGTATTTTGCGGTGCGGTGCAGTTTAGTTAAAATCATAATTGCATCGCACCTTATTTTTGCGGTCACATGTGCGGTATTGTACAATTTAGAGTTTAGCCAAAATTATAACTGCATCACATCTCATTTTTACATCTCATTTTTACGGTCACATGTACGATACTATATATAAGATGCGGTTTGAAGTCGGTATATTTTTCAAATTTTGGATTTTTTCTACTCAGTCCAAAACTAATTTTTTCCCCTTTTTTTGGGCTAAGTTTTAAATTATTGAGTTAGTTTTTCTTTATTTTGGGTTGGCTTTTCTAGTCAACATTTTCTAGGATTATTAAACTTTTTTTTTTTTTTTGAAACTGGGGTTATTAAACTATTAATAATATATTTACTATTAAAAATAAATAAATATATTAATATATAAAGAATGTGCAGTGCGGTGCGGTGTAGTTTGTGTAGTTTTTTTATTATAAAACTGCAAACCACATTGCACCATGCAGTGTGGTGCAATGTGATGCGGTGCGGTGTATTATTACTTGTGGTGTGGTGCGGTTATACCAATTTACAGATGGTTTTGGTGCGGTTTTTGCGGTTTATGCGATTTGGTGAGCACCCCTATTCACAAAGATAGAGCATTTTATCCTTGATTTATAAGATTTATAATTAAACCTGTTGTAATTCATTTTTTTCATTAATTAATTTTTTTAATCTTCACATATTTCTATACTACTATTTAAAATTTAAGGGGCTTCTTCTATATGAGTTTTTTTTTTTTTTTTTTTTTTTTTAAATGCCTTCAAAAATGCCTCTACATTCTTGTATTTAAGTAGAAACAAAACTAAAACTCATTGTTGTAAAAATACAACTCTTAACTCTTACTAAAACATTGCCTAAAAAAATAAGTCACTTTTCGATTTTCAAAATAAAAATTATATATATAAACTAAAACCATAGTTTTTTATAAAATAAATGTGTAATATTTGTTCATTTTTTGAGGTTAATATATATTTATATATTTAAGCGCACATGTAACGAGGCTAGTATATATTTATATATTTAAAGAGAATGGCTTTCCCTTATTGGGATCTTTTTTTCTTTTTACTTTTTTTGTTCAAAAATGCCTCTGACTATATTCTTATGTTTAACTACATTCTTATATTTAAGTAAAGACAAAATTAAATGATAATTCGGTAAAAATATAACTCTAAAATATTGTCTAAAAAATAAGGCTATTTCCTTATTGATTTTAAATTGCTTTATTCACTTATAAATTTTAAATGCGTAATATTATAAATTCTAAATGCGTAATATTAATAAGAAAATGTGTAAACCTTAAATTGAAATGAATGAAAATTTATAATAATAGAAAGAAAAAAAAAAAGTCTCATTGCACACGTGCTTCGCGCGTGTAATGAGAGGTTTGTGTGTGTGTATATATATATAATATGTAATCCAAAAATTGGTTAGGTTTTATGCCATCAAAAACAAGCTTCACCAAATTTTTTTTTTAGTGGTCAATAAAATGTTAGGGTAAAATGTAATATTAGGAAGAAAAAAAAATCCCTCCCATAACACCACCACCAACCCCCGCCCCCCCCCCCCAAAAAAAAAAAAAAACAAGGCATTGGGTCAAAATCGAATGATCCTTAGATTCTTAAGTACTACTTTAACAATGTTGGATTCTTGAGTACTACTTTAACAATACTCCGATAGACTTCATCAAGTTTGAAACTATCATATGAGTTAAAAGAACTTTTTCATTTCTTTATTTTCCTAAATTTGAGCTTTCTAAAATTAGATTTTGAAAACGTTATAATTACTTTGTTTTTTCAAATGAAAATCATGAGAACTTACCCATATGTGATATAGGAGAAACAAAGAATATATTGAGATGAGATATACAGTTTGATTTTTAAGGACATAATTATTTCTCAACAAACTTGCACCACAAAACAAATTTAGTATCAAAACTAACTATTTCAATCAAAAAAAAAAAAAAAAAAAATTTAAGTCAAGGTGTTTCTACGTAGTTACATTTTTACAGTTAAAGGAGTTTTATGAGATATAGAATGCTCGGGCAACAACTTGGTTGTGTTTGAACTTATCATACTAAATAAAAAAATGTTTTGGTTACTTAATTTGTTTTGTCAAATTTGCACTTTCTAAAATTAATTTTGAAAATGCCATAGTTACCGGTTGATGTTGCCAAAAGTAGCCATCAACAACAAATAAAAGATGTGCATAAGCATGAGAGAAAGGATGTGTAAAGTTTGTAATATTTTGGTGGACAATATACATGAGAATATTATTCACTACAAAAAACGCGGGCTATAGCCGCGTTTTTTTTAGCCGCGTTTATAAAAAACGCGGCTATAGCTGATCTATAGCCACGTTTCTTAGAAACGCGGCTAAAGCCTAAGCTATAGCTGCGTTTTTTAAAAACGCTGCTATAGCTAACCTTAAAACGCAGCTAAAGGTTTGCTATAGTCGCGTTTCTTAAAAACACGGCTATAGGTCGAGTCTAAAAAATTTACACTGGACCTATAGCCGCGTTTTTTAAAAAACGCGGCTATAGGTTACACACAAAAAATCTGCAACTTCGTGTTAATTAGAGGGGACCTATAGCCGCGTTTTTAAAAAACGCGGCTATAGGTAAGACAACAAAAAATTCTGAAATTTCCCAGGGACGGTTCCTTTTCAGGGGGACCTATAGCCGCGTTTTTGAAAAAACGCGGCTATAGGTTACGCACACAAAAAATCTGAAGCTTCATGCGACTTAAAGGGACCTTTAGCCGCGTTTTTTAAAAACACGGCCATAGGTAAGACAACCAAAAATTCTGAAACTTCCCGGACACACTTCCTTTAAGGGGATCTATAGCCGCGCTTTTCAAAAACGCGGCTATAGCTAACCTTTTGCTGCATTTTTACTTTTTGAAACGCGGCTATAGGTAACAAAAAAAAAAAAAAAAATTCCTGAAGCTGGCTTCCTTCATACGCTCCCTTTCCCACCTACTCTCACATACTCCTCTTTTCTTTTCTTTTTTCTTTCTTCATTCTTCAAGTCTTCTTTCTTTTCTTTTTTTCTTTCTTCATTCTTCAGGCCGGTCTTCTTTCTTTCTTTTTTCTTTCTTTCTTCTTCACATCTAGGTAAGCCTTTTCTCTTCTTCTTGTTTTTTTTTTTTTTTTTCCTTTTTTCTTTCTTCGTTCTGCACAACTGGGTAACTTTCTTTTTCTTTTTCATTTTTCTTTCTTCCTTCTTCACAGGTTATGTTTCTAAGCTTGTGCATTTGTTTTCCTTGAATGGAATTACTATTAGATTTGGGTTGGTTTTGTTGAATGAGAGGAGATTCATGGGTTTGTATTCTTATTTTTTGGAGCACATTGAGTTTGATTTTGAAATTTCTTGGTGTGTTTGTATTGTGAGTATGTTGTGTTTTTTATAAGTATAAATTTTCTAGATGTGTTTGTATTGTGAGTATGTTGTATTTGATTTTGAATTTTCTGGGTTTGTAGCTGATTTTGAATTTTTTTTAATTTGAATTTTGAATTTTCTGGGGAAAAAAGAAACCCAGAAAATTTAAAAAAAAAAAAAAAAAAAACCTATAGCCGCGTTTTTAAAAACGCGGCTATAGGTCTCAGCTTATAGCCGTGTTTCTTAAAACAAGGCTATAGGCCAGAACCCTATAGCCGCGGTTGCAAAAACGCGGCTATAGGTCTAACCTTTAGCCGCGGTTACGAAAAACGCGGCTATAGGCCTATTGCTGCGGTGTTTAGGCCGCGTTTGTAAACGCGGCTATAGAAAACGCGGCCATACCCTATAGCTGCGTTTTTGGGGTCTATAGCCGCGTTTTTTAAACGCGGCCTAAACCCCCTTTTTTTGTAGTGATTGAGCTAGTCGTGAATATTGTTTTAACGTTAGTGTTATTTCAGTTTGTTGAATTACAATTGTTTGGATTTACACAAAACTATTATCACATTCTTTGTTCATGTAGTACTTTTTAACTTCTTATAATTGAGAAAATAAATTCAATTTCTTTTCATAAAAAGAATTATGATCTTATATTGTAATTATATTCTATGGTTCTTAAAATTATATAATGTTTATGTTTATGTTTGTCTTACACTTTGACATATGAGTTTACCCTATATTTATGTTTATGTTTACCACATAATGTTTATGTTTATATTTGTCTTTGTCTTTCTACTTTGAAATTAGATGCCCATGGTTATATTCTTATTATACCTGTATGCCTGATTGGCTAAAACAGTCTCTCCTCCTTGCCACTCTTTATTATAATAATGCATCTTAAAAATCACACATTTTACATTTAAATAAAAATTGAAGAGACTTAATTGTAGTATTTGCTAATATATGGCTCTTGAGGAGAATTTACTTGCTCATGTAGCCATTGAGGTGACATAGTGGGTTGTCTTAGAATCATAGTCTTTTGTAAAATTGAATCTACACCAACACACCAGAGCACCAACCTCCAAGTCCATTTTATCTAAATAAAAAAAATTCAAATGAAAATGCATGAAAAAATAAACTACATAAAAAAAATTTGACTATGTTTGACAAAAACTGGCCTACTATAAATAAAAATTTATTCATGGATGTAATTGATCTTTTTAGGTGAATTTTCTGCAACTATAAGAGAACGTAAGACAGTGTATTCTAGCAGTTTTGATTTTTTTATATATATAATGGCACTTGTCAGCTCTTTAGCCTCCATCCTAATGAAAATAAAATTCACTTTAATCATTTCTGACTTCCTATTCATTCTTGGAACCTGGGTGATGGTTGGGGTTGCCCTATTGATTGCTTGATGTTTTCATGGGCTTGTACTGGGCCTTCCCTACATGACTAGGACTATGTATATAGTCAAATTCTCTCTGGCTTTAATTTGTAGTTCTTTGTTGAGCATTACTATCCCTTAATATTCTTGGGTTCACTTGTTTTATATCTATTGAAGTTAATAATCCAATTTCTTTCCATGAAGAGGATTAAGATCTTCTACGGGTAACTCTACCATAAAGTTCTTGAAATCATATAATGTTTATGTTCATGTTTATGTTTGTGTTTGTGTTTATCTTCTACTTTGAAATTAGATTTTGCCACATAATGTTTATATTTGTCTTTTACTTTGAAATTTGAAGCCCATGAACTAAGGAAAATCATTAAGGTTTCCATTGGTTGGGGAATGGAAAAATAGGAGGATAAAAAATTATGGTTGTAGGGGGGGACGGGATGGAAAATTAAATGATAAATCTTTTTTTTTTTTTTTTAATTTTCCCTCATGTGTGTTTGATTGGGGATGGAAAGTGAAAAGATAAAAAAATCTTTTGTAGATTGAAAAGAAAAATGCAAGGGTAGAAAATGGTGTAATTTACTCTCTAGTTCCTATTACATAAAGAAAATAATTTATAAGAAAAACAAACCCTAATTTTTTTAGGAAAAAAAAAGTTAATGTGGAGGGAGGAGAGGGGCGTATGAATAAATTCTCATCCAAGCCCCTCTTTCTCCCCAATTTTGGGATGGGAATTTACCCTAATGGGTAAATTAATGAGGCAAGAGTTTTTTGTTTACACTGGCCCTAGGATTTTGAATAAGCATACAAGAATTCACCATCTTTCTCCTCCCTCCATGTTAATTAACAGGGACAAGATGGGCAAATTCCCAGAATGTTGGGTCGAGGTGTTTTGTTTTCTATTCCTTTATTTCCCACACCCAATCAAGAAAGGAAACCATTCAAAATTCCCCCTATTTTTCCTTCCCCTTTTCCATCCCCCCCCCCCCCCCCCCACCCTCTCCAAAATCACCCTAACTAAGTAGGGCCTAAGTGATTTTCATGATGGGTTTTGATTCACTCATATCTACCATTTCACATTTCTTTTTTCACACCTACTTTATGTGTTAAAATGTGGACACTTTTCAACTGTAAAAATTCTCACATCAATTATAGATATGTAAGTGAAATAGTGAATATAAATGAGTGTGAAATAGTGAAAGAAAATTTTTCCTTTCACCACATCTTGGAGGAAATTCCTTTATTTTTAGGAGGAAAAATTACCTCCATGTTCAGACATGGGTACCCAACTTCCACTAGACAATAGCTCATGTCGCTGCAATGGCGATATGGATTCGGTAAGAGAATTTACCAATCAAATACTATCGTCTAGACTTTCTAAAGGAAATTGTTTTGAAAATGAGTATTATATTGCTTGAGGTAATTCAAAATCACTCCAAGGCATTAATCTGAATTTGAGAAAAAGGATATGGGTTTGATACAGCCTAACTTAATAGGACTTTTATGTGAAATGTACAAGTTAACGGTGAGAATGAGGATTAAAAGTCTTAAGTTTTAATGCCTAAATCACCAAGCATACTCGAAGTGAGATGATGCATTCACAATTACAATCAAGTAATAGGATACAAGACTTGCAATCATAAAGTTCCTTATAAGCCTACAAGCCTAGATCGATCTAATACAAAGAAAAAAAAATGCTGAGTATTTTTGTGTCTGAGTATTCATACTTTGTGTGAGAATGTTTCCTCCTATTTATACTTTAGGCTTTAACAATTTAATATTGTATTTGCTACCAAGTATCACAATTTTATTGTTCTTATTCCTGCGAATCTTGGCTTGTGAAACCCTCAATAATTTTCTTGAAATAATTGTTTCTATTCACATGCTACTCACACGTGTTAGCTTAAGTAAAACTGGTTGAGGGAATTGTCTTCTCACTTGCTCTTCACATATGCGCTTCTTAAATACAAGTGCTTGAAGTATGCATCTCTTTCGAAATAGTTGTCACTAATTAACCTTCATCACTTGTCTCTCCTAACTCCTAAGGGCTTTAGACTATTATGGGCTTGCTAATGACATGGTACTTCTATTGACAATACTTTTCACATATCCAACATACTTACCACAATACTTACCAGTGTGCAACAAATTCAATTTTTTTTTTTTTTAATTTCAGATACTGAAACAATTAATACGATTCATGACTTAACACATCACACAATTCAAATGACATTAGAATTCACATTCCTAAATATACTTAGAATTACTATAAGACCTCACATTCTTACAGAGATTACCTGGACTCCACCAATAGCCCCATTCCTCACTCTTTTTTTTGGTAAAACAAGAACAAACCTGAACCCCTACCTACGGGCGAGGACAACACGAAGACAAGCTCCGGAGAAAGATCAAAAGAAAGAAGGTCCTTAATACAATCATGAGGACTAGAATAAAGAACAAAATCCGGGGATAAGGAGCCTCCCAATCTAGCCATCGCATCAGCACATTTATTCCCCTCTCTAAATATGTGGGACATCTTGTAGTTAGAGATCTGCAGCAACAGAGAGATGCAATCATTGACAATGTTCATCAAACAGGGGTGAATAACAGAGTCATGATTAAAAAAGGAAAGCACAATAAGGGCATCTAGCTTAATAAGAACATTGGAGAAGCCCAAAGAAGTGACTAAAGTAAGGCCGTCTTTCAACACCCAAAGCTCAGCAAGAACACTAGTAGCATAGCCAACATTTCAATCAAAACCACATATCCAAAAGCCATTGTGGTTACAAATAAGCCCACCAACCCTAGCAAGTCTAGGGTTACCCAAGGAAAAGCCCTCTGTGCTCAATTTTACCCAGCTAGGAGGCAGGATGTGCCAAGAAACCAACACAAAGTGAAAGGGACGGGGAAGGGAGGAAGTGCCAGAGACAGCAAAAAACTCGTAAGTTTTAGCAACACAGGTGTCTAAAACCTTATCTTGAGCCAAAAAGAGGTGGGGATTGAAGACCAACTTGTTCTTGTGAAGCCAAATAGCCCAAACACCAAAAGGAAAAAGGATTTTCCAAGGAATATGGTGCTGAGAAGCAGCATTAGAATTGCAGTTAACTTTCATCCAATCCATGAGGGGCAAGGAGAAAGAGGTGATGGCCTCATCGGGGATATCCAACCCTAATCCAAAAGGTGATGGAGACCCAACACTTATGCAAAAGGTGGGTAATGGATTCATGTTCAACCCCACATCTGGAGCAAAGAGGGGACAGGTCAAATACCACGATTAGCTAAGACATCCTTAACCATAATGCTATTGTGAGCACAGAGCCAGAGGAAGAATTTAATCTTAGGGCACATGTTTGCTTTCGAAACCCATTTGTCGAAGGCGAAAGAGGGGCCTCAGTCATAGGGAGATGATCCTCAAAAGCTAAAGAGTGTTAGGACATATGTGATTCACTTGTTAGGAACATATATCACTACTTTATGTAATTGGATAATCCTTTGACAAAATGCACTTTACTTGTAATTTGGTAGATCTAGGATGTGTTTAATACTTCAAGAAACTATTTTTTAAGATCAAGTGTTAAAGTCATGCGAGTCTGTCCAAGAAACAAGCTAAAGAAGTGTTTGTCATTAAAGCTTGATAGCTAACTCAACAGCTGGTCATCTATCAAGCTTAAGATGCTGTTCCAGCCTTGTGGCTCGACAGCTACTCGATAGCAGCTCGACAAATAGGCATCTGTCGAGGTTTATGAAAAACAGATTTTCAGTTCTGTTTTAACTCTAATCCGTGATTATATGTTTGGGCTTTCTTTTCTCACAACCCTAGACATATGAAATGATTATTTTAAGGGCCGTCAAAGTGAACATAAGTTGCACAAATGTTAAGCAAAGTTTGTTCAAGCAAATTATGACCAGAGACAGAATTTGCCCTAGTTCATCGTTCTTGTGTAGAAGTTGCTGTGTTTGCGCAATGTAAGATTTTATGACCAAGCATCTTCTGGATCTTCATTGTAGATAAACTAAAGAACTTTGCAACCAACAACATTCTCTAGTTAGTGATTGAAGTCGCGTACTGGGATCTGTGCAATTGGTTAGTCACGTACTAGGAGCCGTGCATCAAAAGGAGAAATTGTCACTACAGAACAAGTTCAATTGGGTATTAGGGTAAGAGTTCAACTGTAGGTTGGTATAAGGTATTGGGATTCCTTTACTTGTAACCGCTTGTTGTGATAATAGTGGAATTTCAGGAGTGGTGATCTTAAAATCACCCGGTGGGGTTTTTGCCATGTTGGTTTTCCCCATTCGTAAACAAATCACCGTGTCAATTTATTTTCCGCTACACTTAATTTAATTGGTGATTTGTTTGTGCTACCAGACATTTGCATGTTAATTTGATTGATTAAAAAAACTTGACTAATTAGTCAATTAATTCATCACAATGGGTCAATTCGTTTTTGGCCTATCAAAGAGTAAGCAGACTTGTTATTGAAGTCACCATTCGAGGAGTCTAGCCAAATTTTTTTGTCTTCCCAGGGCCCAAATTTGTGAATGGAAATGGCTTTCAACCTTGAGAGAAGATCAGAGGGCATGTAGAAAAGGATAAGGTCAACATTAACCTAGTCATTTCCAAGAAGAAGGTTTTTCACACAAAGCCTCTCATTCTAAAGGGCAAATTGGCCCCACAAGGATCTAGAGGAGCAGTTACCAATCCAGTTATCAATCCAAATTATGGTGCCTTCCCCACTACCAATGGCCCAACCTGAGCCCTTCTTAATCACAGCCCAACCTTTTTTTTAAACTGGCCTAGGTACAAGAGCCACGGAGCTTAAATCCACAGCCTTGAACTAGATGGAAGTGCCTAGGTAACTTAGGAAAGGCAGGAGTAGCAGAGCTACTGAGAGATTGGCTAGGTTTATGGATCAAGGGATTTTCTCTTAATATAGGCACTACCACAAAAGTCTAGGCGTTTTATACATGGATTATTCTTGGCTTGGTGTATATATACACACACACTAATAACAGGATTCCTACTAATATATCCTCACATAAATTTTTAAACTCACTAAAATACCCTTATTTTTTAGTTAAATAACTTTAAAATTAAAAAAAAAATAAACAAACTAGTTAAAGGAGTAATTTACTATTCTTAAGTTTTAGACTTTTTCCTTTCTCTTCTTTATCTAAATTACCACTTTTTATTTTAAATTCAAATTTTCAAATTTTAAACCCATGTACTAATAACTTTTAAAAAAAATCACGTAGAGAAAAATTCTATAAAAAAAAAAAAAAAAAACCTCATTGCACACGCAAAGCACGTGTGATGAGGCTAGTTTTATATATTATCTCTTATTTTACAACAATAAGACAATTATCATTTTTATAGAGAAACAAACGCAAGAGTGAATGAGTTTTTAACTCAAAAGAACACCAATTTTTTTAAGGTAAGCGTTAGTTTTTTATCTACATGTCATTTTATTATTGTTATTATTATTATTATTATTATATAAAAAAATTGAAACCTCTGAAACTCTCATAATTTTCCACGTCAGCACAATATTTAAATAAATTTTTTTTTTTTTAGTTCAAACTTAACAAGGAGTGAAACTCTATCTCTCTAACAAGTCCAACTTAAACTCAAACTCATCATTATCATTTTTTTTAAACAAAATTATTTTTGTTTAATCAAAACTTAACATGGAGTGAAACTCCATCTCTCTAACAAGTCCAACTTAAACTCAAACTCAAACGCTGATAATCTGTATAAAAACAAAAATTATGATAGGACTAAAAAAAAAAATAGAGAGAGACTCACATTCATTAATCATTTTGCGGCACATTATCTTTATCTCCCTCTGAATTTTGTTCAATCTTCTGAAATTCTCACAATTTTCCACATCAACACAATATTTAAATAATTTTTTTCTTTTTAGTTCAAACTTAACAAGGAGTGAAATTCTATCTTTCTAACAACTCTGATCTCTCTAAGCAGTTGGAACGTAAAATAAAATTTAAAAAAAAAAAATTGCAAGCAATCTGATTCAACTTTCTTCTTTGATTAATGAATTTTATGTCAAATTTGTTTATATTGTTATTATTAATAAAATTTTAATTCAACATTTGTGGATATTTGTTTATATTGTTATTAATGAATTTTATCTTTTATGTCAAATTTTTTATTTGCTTTCATATGTAGCTTGAGATTTTCTTTCTATCTTATTCTTTTGTTATGTTTAGAATTGATTTTTTTTTTTTTTTTTTTTGAGTATGTGGGTTAATCTCCATATTTATATTGACATTGTTTTCATGGGTTTGGTTTTTGGGTTGAAATTTCTACTAATTATTTTTTTTATATTGTACATGGCAGATAAAGTATCTCTATTTTTTGGAGAAAAATCAAAAGCTACAACCTATGTCTTCCAACCTAGGGAACAATAAATTTTTATTTGGTATGATATATATAAATTAGTTGGATTTGGTTTGGTTTTGAAGTAGAATTTGGAGATTCTATAAATTTTGAAGTTTTAAGTCTTGGGGTTTTTGGTATTTGCATCTTAGGAGGTTGATCTTAATTCTTCACTTTAAATGCTTTTATTTAGGTTCATGTGATTTTTTGTTTTCTTATTAAAAGCTATGATTTTTGGTTGATTAATTATTTGTTTGGATTCAACATAAAAGATAATGGAATTAGGTATTATAATTTTGATATTGTTCCATGTTTTGAATTGTCTATATTGTTATTACTGCGAGAAAGTCATATAGCTACTCAAATTTGAAACTTGGTGTGCTTTCCTCATATCATAATCTTTGTTTATATATTTGCAGTTTATATTAGTTTTGAGTGTGTGTGTGTGTGTGTGTATAATTATTGGGAGTTTTGCTTTATTAATTTAAGAATTGTAAATTACTTTGTAGGTTTCGTTAACTATGCACTTGCAACTCAATAACCTACAATGTTAGAAAACACTCTTAAATTATGAAAAAGTATAGAAGTTAAATATTTTTTTATTTTAAAAAAAAAATACTAACTAGCAAAATGTATATTTACTAATTGTTGGATTTTGTTTTTCAGAATCAATAGTTTTTCTGTGCATCGCACGGGTTAGCAACACTATTTCGAAAACTAATTATGATTAGATTGGCATTGGGCTCTATTTCAAAACCTAATCCATATATAATATATGTTAATTTGCAATTGGCTAATGGGATGTGGTGGTTGAGATGGAGGATAGAGTTAGAACTATACATATAGATGAGGTGGGGTTCATGGTCTCCCCTAAAATTAAGATCTTCCAGAAGTGTTTTTATTTAGATATATAAGATTTTGTTATCTAAAAAAAAAGGAATTTTGAGGGGAAAAAAAAAATTATACTTGGTCTTTCAAAAAGTGAATGTTTGTCCAAAACTTTCAAGGATGCTAAGTTGAATAATTATTCCTTTTGAAAAATATCCAAACGGAGTGTACAAAAACAACATTTGTTATAGTGGATTCTAGTTAGTTCAACTGATAAAATCTCTGATGTCTGAATAAGATATTTAAGATTTAATCTCTGTCTGCATCAAAAACTGATTGGTGCCTTGATTTGATAATAAAAAACATAATTATCAAAAGCAGACGCCATAAATTGAAATTTTATCCCCAAAAAAAAATTCCTATAGAAGCTCTTATGTCGATCTCCTATACTTTATAGTTTATACTAACAAAAACTAAAATTCCTAAAACTATTCAACATTTAAATTGTTGATTTAATATCATATTATTAAAATCACCATACTTAAAGTATATAAGACATGTCATATTTATTTATGAGTAATGTTACAGTTATAAATTATTTTATAACATTTTTATAAACTGTTGTTGCGGCCAACTTCTTATTATTTTTTATTTAAACTCACCATTAACATCATTTTTTTATTTACTAATAATCACTCATCACATCAGTAATTTGTAAAAAAATTTGTAAAAAAGTTTCTATCATTACTCTTTATTTATTTATTTAGTTTTATGAATTAAGACATGTCACATTTAATTTCCCTTCACTGTTGGAGCAAGGGGCATAATTAATACAAAGACGAAGGTTAGGTGGAGGATTAAAACAATAGTTCAGCCTACTATTTATATCACATGCAAAGGAAACTGAACTCCCCAACAATCTGTACGTCTTTCACTGTGAGTCTGTGAGCAAGCAAGCGTGGAAAGAAAAATGCACTCTCTCTTTGTGAACTCCCATCCTTCTTCTATATTATTGTTCAATCTCATTTTGCTTGTTCTCTTCTACAACACCACGGCTGTCATAAAGCTACCACCAAATGAAACCTATCCTGCAATTTTTGTCTTTGGAGATTCGACAGTGGATACAGGCAACAACAACAATCGAATAACTCCATCTAAGGCTAATTACCGTCCGTATGGGAATGACTTTAAAGGAAAAGTTGCAACAGGCAGATTCAGCAACGGCAAGGTCCCATCGGACATGATAGGTATTAATTCATGATAACTCTCTCTCTCGCGGTATTATTTTCTTTTTGTTTGTTTGTATTTTTGGGAAAATCACATCATAAACCATATCTTATTTTATATACACTAAAATAATGCACAATTGTCCCCTAAAACTTAACAACGTTTCACATTATTGTAAATATATTAAAATGCGTGGTCCTCACTGATGTGAACAGCACAGACAACTTTTTCTTACCTACTAAATGACTTTTTTTTTCCCTCTCTTGCACGAAACCCACTTTTTGTCTTCTTCTTTCTTTCTTTTTTCCTATCTCTCTTGCACGAACCCACACTGGTGGTCGAAGGTCTTCTTCTTCATTCTTTTTTTGTTTTATTTTATTTATTTATTTGGGTTTTCTGTTTTGGTTCTTTTTCTTTCAAATTAAACAAAACCCAATTGAATTTAACCCCACCAACAAAACAAAATCCATAGAAATAGGGTCCGTTGGGTAATGTTGTTCTAGTAACATTGTTTGTGTTTTTTAGAAATATGTATGGATGAAAAAATGTGTGGAAATACGTATAATATTATTTAAATATTAAAAACTGTTATTCAAAATACACTACCAAACACCCCTAGAACCTCAAACCCCAAAAACAAAACCCATTTGAGTTTAACCCTCGTCCACAAAACACAAACCAAATCAAACATTTAGAGCAAACAAAAGAAATAAATAACAAAAAAAAAAGCAAAGATGTTGGGACCTGGGGCTCAGAAGGACAAAGAGAACTGACTACTGAGAGAGATGAGAGAAGGAAAAAAGAAAGGGCGAGTGAACATGCTCATAAAATAAAATAGTACTAACTATACTATTCATGTTAGATATTTTTTACTTTTAAACACACTAATACCAAAATACAATTATCTTTTTTCATATTTTAAAATATGTTATTTGAAATATGATATCAAACACATTTTTTACATTATGAGTACTTGAAACATGTATTTTTATAACACTTTTTTAAATTACGATTTTCACATCATTTTGAACAATACTTGAACACTGCTACCAAACACCCCGTAGTCACTTGAGTTATATGAGTTTCAAGTAACACCACTAAAATGGAACCCTCTAAGCTTACCTAGAATGACCGGAATGCCCCTCACAATTGTTGTTCATCTTAGTGGCACTGTTTTTTGAATTCGTATTTCTATTAATTTTCTTTTCTCTCTAGCCAAACAAGATTTTAGGGAAAAAGTGGGGATTTTTTTTGGGTTTTTTTGGGGGGGAGGGGGGTGCATTTCAATCATTTTAGGTGGGATTAGTGGGTTCCATGCCAGCTGGTGTCATGCGCAACTCATGTGACTATTTTTTGTCCAACTTAATTGGGAAAGTGATAGGATTTAAGTACTACAAGGTTTTGGTTTTAGAGTGCTAATTGTGCTTTTTTGTAGTTTAAAGGTGGTAAGTGTAAAATGTGGTATAGTTTAAGTTGGAAAAAAAATGAAATTTTCCCCCCTTTTTTTCTTTCTACTTTTTATATGAGTTATATTTTTGACTTACACTAAAAAACAAAATTCAAAGTTTATACAAATAAGCTATATATTTTGATAAATATTATACAAATAAGCTACTACAAATAAGTTGTTCCAAATGCACGTGAACTTTTAGAATATATATGAGTCAAAATAGAATTTTCATTCTTTTTATAAATTTCATTAATCCATGCCCAAGGTACACTTTTTGATTCCATTTCAACTTTTAGCGGCGGAATTGGAAATTAAAGAGCTTTTACCTGCATATTTGGATCCAAACCTGCAACCTCAAGACCTCATTACAGGTGTTTGCTTCGCTTCTGGTGGCTCTGGATATGATCCCTTAACACCCAAACTAGCGGTACACACACAATACTTTTGTTCCTTTTTTTTGGGTGCACTCACAATTTGTGTGTAATATGTATTTCCCTTTTTATCATTTTTTTTAATATATTTTTTTTATTATCAAAGTTAACCTGGTCGATGTCCGATCAACTTGGAATGTTGAAAGAATACATTGTGAGGCTTCAAGGAATTGTTGGAGCAAACAAGACAAACTTCATCTTAACCAAAAGTCTATATCTCATTTCATTGAGTAGTTGCGACATTGCCAATGTATATTTTGGACCTACTTCACGAAGATACGAGTACGATTTCGCTTCCTACACTGACCTTATGCTCAAGTACGCTACCCAATTCTTGAAGGTAAGGTTTCATCATATCAATTAAATTTCAAATTTCAATGACACAACTTTCTTGGTCACACTCAAGCTCATTATTGTAGCAATAGTGTTGCTTTCCTATCCCTATTACCAAAGAACCAAAAAAGAATGACATTGACAAGAATAATGGGACCTCATAATAACCATAAGTTCTGAATACCCTCGTTTCTAAAAATAAATTGACAAGAACAATAATAATACTTGACGTCCCTTGTTACGTTTTCAAGGAACTTTATTCGCTAGGAGCACGAAGGATTGGAGTACTCGGAGCTCCGCCAATCGGATGTGTGCCATCACAAAGAACTGTTGTCGGAGGATTACACAGACAGTGTGGAGAAGGCCACAATCAGCTAGCAATGTTGTTCAATTCTAAACTAACTTGCTTGTTGGATTCCCTTAACAAGGACATGCCCGATAGCAGAATGGTCTATCTTGATATTTACAACCCTCTACTTGATCTCATTGAACACCCTGAAAAGAATGGTAACTCACAAATTTTTGTCACAATTTTTTTTTTTTTTCGGTCCTTGAAATATGGTATGTATACTATTTTGGACATGGCAATTTATAAAACTAATTATGTGTCAAAAATGATTTATTCAAAATTGGTTTAAATGAAAACTTTATCACACTCATTAATTTTTTTGTAATAATATATTTAATAGAATACATATTTTAGTGACAAAAATGGAACCTACACTATATTTGTTCTATTTTTGTCATTGAAATTTAAAATGAATGGTCAAATGACAAAATGTAAACATTTTAAATTCCTAAAACTTAACCTATATTTTAGGAACCCAAAGAATATCTTACAACAGTTTTTTTTTTTTTTTTTAAATCATATGTTGTTATCTTAATGACTTTGTCATCAACCATTACCATCATCCTGTTTCACTAGCCTCTTTTGCTATTTATTTGAATTTCACAAACAGTTTCATTAAGTAACCTCAAATGAAACTATTTTGCTAAGTAGCTTCATTTGGAACTCTAGTATTTGGGAGTCAATTCCAAATGAGGCTATTTAGCAATGTGAAGAACTCGACTCTTTGAAATTCAAGTTCCACTAAAAACTTTTAAAAAATCTCAATTTAGGTGTTTTTCTCTATGGAACTCAAGTCACTGAGACTTGAGTTACTCCTCAGAACTTGACTCTCATATACTCGAGTCCCAAATGAGGCTACTTAAGTAATTGTTTTTGAAAATCAAATAAATAGCAAATAACCTCCTATTTCACCAATTGATCTTTGCTATTTTCTTTATAAAATAATAATAATAATAATAATTTTTCTGTATATTACATATACAGGCTTTAAGATAGCGGAGAAAGGGTGTTGTGGTACAGGAATAATAGAGGTAGCTCCAATATGTAACCCATCGTCTGCAATCTGTACAGATGTGAATGATTATGTTTTTTGGGATAGTTTTCATCCCACAGAAAGAGCATACAAGATCATTACTTCTCAAGTCCTCAAGAATGATGGCAATAGGCTTTTTGAACATCAGTAAAGTTAATTTCTTCTCTTTGAATTCTACCACTACAATCAATTTCAATGGTTCAGCCCTAGTCCTTCCCTCAAGTCAAGTCTGATTTTGGATTTTCATTCATACACATAATACTTGTTTATGTCAACTATGATCACAGATAGAATCTAAGGATCCATCTTATATGTTCTCACTTAACAATATTTGTCAATTTCGAAAGATATGTAGTTAATGATGCTTGTTTGCAAAATGTTCCAATTGTATCACCGTTTTATTGAATAAATTCTTATTTATTAAACAAGAAGAGAGGCAGAGACTCCGATTGTGCCAATTATGTCCAGTTAATTATTTAGTCCAATTATGTAAGGCCTTTGATTAAAGCAATCAAACACAATATTGTCCTAATAGGAATAAACACCAAAACCAAAAGCATGCGCAATATGGTGACGCTGAGAAAACCAATGGAAAAATTATTCCAAAGGAAAAACCATTGCGACGGCTTAACTACCAATTCCAAGGAAAACAAATCAGCACACTAGAATAGAAGTTTACAAATTGAAAAACTCTATTCTAATTTGATATCTCATGTAAAACTTATTGACATTATCCTATGCAACTCTGAATCCACGGACTTTTCTTTATTATTCTTTACTATGGTACATACTGTGGATCATGTCAATGTATATATATATTTTTCTTTTTTTATTATAGAATTATTCTTGGAAATGTTAATGGTATTTTATTAGCTATTATTTACTCCATTAATTTTTGGAGATAATTATGACTCTTTTTAGTAAGGCAAAAACTTGTTCTAGACAATGTGTGTAACTGTGACTTATAAATGTCATTTAAAGTCACGTATTCAAGTTATAAAAAAACATCGTGTAAAACAAACACAATCCTTTATACGGTCTTGCACGCTGCTTTTGTCAAGTGATTGACTCAAACAGTTTGAGTTTGGGGCATGATAGATCTCATCTACTTCTACACAATAAATAGACAATTGATGTGCAGCTTTTGTCAAGTGATTGACTCATACGGTTGAGTTTGGAGCATGATAGATCTACTCCTAAACAATAAATAGACGATTGATGTGCTGCATGTGCAACTTTTCTCAAGTCATTGACTCATACAGCTGAGTTTGGAGCATGATAGATCTACTCCTAAACAATAAATAGACAATTGAGAATATATTAGACATTCTCTCCTACATCCAAATTTCATATCTCAGATTCTCAATACCTTACATTATAAACCAAATTGCTCATCAAAATTACCAACAAAACAACCACAATCAAATCTTGAAACAAACACACTTCACCAAAATTCACACACACACACACACACACACAAAAAGAGGAGATAGCCAAATCTATAGTAGAATAACTCTTACACACACCCTTCGATAGTAAATTTCAAACTTAAACCCATTAAATTAAATTGGTTCTTCATCAGATAAAGGAGTGGTGGTAGCGACCAAAAGAAAAGAGTTGGTTGTGCCAAAGGAGAGAAGAGAGAAAGATTGAAAAAATTGAAAAGGGAAAGAAAACCTAATTTTAATACTAAAAATGGGTTCATTATACGAACTTGAAGCAAAATTGTAAAGGCAACCGACAAAAGGATTAAATTGGCTGTGTCTGTAAACTTGGGGACCAATCTAAAACTTTAAGAATGAAAATAATTGTCAAAAATACTAACCTCTGTAAACTCCTAAGAACCAATTAACTCAACCGGTAAAATCTCTGATGATTGAATAAGAAATTTGGGGTTCAATCCCCACCTACACCAAAAACTGATTGGTGTCTTGGTCTGATAATAAAGAGTTATCATCAGGAGCGGATGCCATAGGTTGAAACTCTATCTCAAAAAAAAAAAAAAATTTAAGTGGGTTCCAGTTAGCTCAACTGGTAAAGTCTCTGATGGTTGTATAAGAGATCTGGGGTTCAATCTCTGCCTACACCAAAAACTGATTGGTGTCTTGGTCTGATGATAAAGAGCTATCATCAGAAGCGGACGCCATAAGTTGAAACTCACTCTCAAAAAAATAAAAAAATAAAAATAAAAAACCTTTACCTAAATTATTAATGTACGCCTCTCATGAGATCATTTGTTCAAGTGATAGTAGTTATAGAACATTGACGTATAGTGGTCTAGTTCAATGTATTCCAAATACTCACCAATATATCAATTAGAAATCTTCACTTCTATGACTAAGACAGTCATCATGATTGATATGTCATAAATTGAAAAGATGAATTGTCCAATTTCATCGCACACTACAAACTAAGATTTATGAGTTTATAATTAATTGAAATTTATATCTTCTATAGGCAAATCACATTCCATACTTAAATCACATACAATCATCTCATAGACTATTCATCAAATGAATTATGTCTAATGTTCATATAATTCACATAAAATAAAACACTTTAATTAATTAAAGAATTTGTTTAGATACAAATCCCAACAAATAAATTATTAATATGAGCCCAAACCCATCTCATATTTAAAATAAAATAAAATAAAACGATTAACTTCTGAACTTTTTAATATTTGACTTGATTGGGTTTGCATTTGTGACACAATTATAAGCTGATATAAGGGATCTTTTGTATTTGTTTATTTGTTGTGAGTCCCACAAGAAAGAAGCTTCTTCTTCTTCTTTTTTCTTTTTTTTCTTTTTTTCTCTTTGGTTAACTTATTGCTTAACCAGCTAGGTACTATTGCTCGTCCCCACTCTTAACATTTTTGGTCAAAAAGTCAGGTACAATTAAATATTTGCGAGTCTCACTCTATGGTTTTTCCTCAAAATGTCAGGTCTTTTTTGTCACAAAAGGAAAAAAATTAAATAAGTTATTTCCAAATGAATACCAGGTCTATTTATTGTTGGACTCAAGTCATCTTAGGCCACAACCCAAAAATGTAAAAAATAGACAGAAAGAAAGAAGGCCAGGGATGAAGGGATTCACAAAATTTCACACCAGTCTTAAAGCCCAAAATTATTATTATTATTATTATTATTATTATTATTATGTCTAAAGTTTCTTGGGAAAACATATAACAATTGTGTGATCATTCCACTTACCTCATAAATCAAATCAATACTTGATTATTATTAAGAGAAAAATAGCTCAAAAGACAGAACTCTTTTGACGGTGGAGTAATGGGTCATCTGAAAGCAGGTGAGAGTCTATATAAGCCTCCACCACTCCTACAAGCAACGATGTTCAAATCCAATACCAATACCATTACCATTACCAAAACCATAACCAAACCGGCCCAAAAAAAAATTTAGGCCCCTCTGGCCAAAATATAAAAAAAAAAAAGTAAAATCTTTTTATTGGTTACATATTTTTTTTCAAGAGTTGTGTCTCCCTCTTCCAAAAACATAGACCTCCTCCCTTTCAATTAGTCTAGCCCAACTAACAACTACCAAACTCAAAAACTTAACCATAAAAACCTTTAAAATAAAAAAATAAAAATAAAAATCCTAGTCAGCCCAGTATTAGAGTACTAGTTTTATATATTGTCTCTTATTTTACAACAATAAGACAATTATCATTTTTATTGAGAAACAAACGCAAGAGGAGTGAATGAGTTTTTAACTCAAAAGCACACCATTTTTTTAACGTAAGAGTTAATTTTTTTACCTACATGTCATTTTTTATTATTATTATTATTATTATTATTATTATTATTATTATTTTCTTTAGAGTTTCTTGGGAAAACATATAACAACTATGTGATCGTTCCGCTTACCTCATAAATCAAATCAATACTTGATTATTATTAAGAGAAAAAGAGCTCAAAAGATAACTCTTCTAATAGAGGAGCAACGGGTCACCTGAGAGCGGGTGGGAGTCTATATCAGCCTCCACCACTCCTACAAGCAGCAAGGTTCAAATCCAATACCAAGGCCTTTACCAAAAGTAATCCCTTGCCCAGGCATGGACCCCCGCGCGCGCGCGCGCGAGGGGGGGGGGGCGCTCCCCCCAGCCCAAAGAAAGAAAAAAAATTATTGGTTATATATATATATATATATATATATATTCTAGAGTTGCTTCTCCCTCCTACAAAAACTTAGGCCCCCTCACTTTAATTTAGCCTAGCTCAACTAGCAACTACCAAACTCAAAAACTTGACCAAAAAAAAAAAAAAAACTTTAAAATGAAAATAAAAAATCCTAGTCAGCTCAATATTAGAATACTAGCATCAGATGTTTTAAATGCTAAATATTTAGTATTTAGAACATCAAATTACAAAAACACTACTATATGAGACCTTTCAAATGCTATGTTAAAGTAGCAAAAGTAAGTTTTGGTTTGTGATTTTTTTTTTTTTTTTTTTTTTTGGCCACAACTAATGCTCTTAGAAAACAATATTATTTTGTGTTTTTTTGTCGTTGTTAGTAGATGATTGTATCTTAATGTATTAAAAAACAAGAATTTTGTGTATTTATCTTGATTGAGTTAATACTATATGAATGCCTTTTTATTATTATTATTATTATTACTTCAGCCCCCCTTAACTTGAAATCCTAGGTCCACCCTTGCCCCTGCACCTTCCACTCGTACAAGAAAAAATTAAATATGTACAAGAGAAAGAAACAAAAACAAGAAGAGGAAGACGAAGAGGGGATGATGACATGACAATGACAAGATCCATTGGGGAAGAGATGGAAGAGGAGACTAACAACAACGACGAAGTCGTTACAGTGGCAATGGGGCCCACCACCGATGACGTGTTCGGAGAAGATACGAGCCCACTCTCACCACTCCGAAAGTTTCCAAAAAAATCCTCTACCAATAGCAATCTCAACCAACTCACTCCAGCGACGTGAAGACGGCGGAGTCATTGAAGAAGCTGATAGTTTCAGAGCTTTCATTGTGGTTTGGGGACGTGGAAACGATAGTGGCATCGGCAAACGAGAATTTTAAAACCTTGGATTGGCTTCAACGAGATTGCACTGAATTTTACGACGCCATTAGGGCTCTCCTCTCTCGCTGCACTCAACTCTCCTCCTTAGAGACCGAGCTCCTAACCCACCAAAATGAAGAACCCAACACCGGCAATTTTCAAGCTCAATTGAAAGAAGTGCTGGCTAGATCCAAAGTTAAGTTTAAGAAAGCCATAGAGTGGGTTAGTGGTCTGAAGAGTCAGGTTTCAAAGATCCAAGGGGTGCTGCAAAAGCTCGAGCATGAATCAGAGCGAGAAGAGGGGGTGCTTGTGTGTGTGTGTGTGTGTGTGTTCTATCTGTTTTGTTTTATGATTGTAGGATGCTAATGGAGCGAGAATGGACCGTTTGTCCTCGGCCTGACTGTGAAGCTAATGGGTGTGCCAATGTACTGGCAAATAAGGGGGAGACCAACCTAGCAGAGTTCAAGAATATGACCACTTTCCATCTTTTGTATATCAAAGTTATGTATGGGGATCCAAGACAAATGGGGAGTTGGGGACTACTGGAGAATGTCCCATGAGCTAAGCACTTTTGCATGTACTCACTAAGAATAACTATTTTCTCCCTTTCTACCAAAAAAAATATAAGGACTGACTTTGTACTAAAAAGTTCCTCAACGCAATCACAATTTCACATATCAATTATCCACACCTAGGAGGCTGGGGTTCTGAGTGTCCCTAATAGTACCACCCTCTTTGGTGTCTGGTGTCTAGGTTCGACCCTCACCTTCCCCCATCCCTGTATACCTAGGATATAAATAAATTAAAAATTTTAAATTAAAAAAAAATAAATAATAATAATAATAATAATAACAAGGACTGGTAGCAAGATCCAATTAATATGCCTGAACTTTCAGTGGCTAAACACCCAAGTATTTAGCTTGCCAGGAATTATGATGGATTGGCAACAAAACAAAACTGTGTTAGGTTCCTAACATCCTTATATGGATGTTGAAGAACTAAAATTTGTTCATAAAGATTAGGTTTCCATTTAACTACAATACAAATGCATATTTGGCACAAAATTCTCTAATACAACCCTAACTACCCTAAGATTCACATCAATCACTCATGCCATGACTTCATCAATGTCACTAACACCATCAAATGCCTCTGACGCTTCCTCATCACGAATATAATTTTGAAAAAAGCAAGGCTGGTTGCTCCACTACAGCCCTACCTTTAAACTCATCAACAAAGGGCCTTATCGGCTTGTTCAGTGCAAATGATTTAAAGCTTATTATTGACTACTATAAGAAATTTGACTACTATAAAGCTTATTATTGTCTACTATATAGTTGAACGGTACATACAAAATTTAACACTAAATTCCAACAAAGAAAAAGGAAACGAAAGAGATGGGTGAATTACCGTGGTGGAAGATCCTGGTGGCCGCAACGATGGGGTTGGGAATTGAGAGAGGGGGGAGGAGGAAGTTAGGAAGGAAGAGAAGGAGAAAAAGAGGCTTATATACATCCAAGGGTAAATTGGTCAAAATAACGTTTAGTTCATCGGGTCATATGGGTTATTGCGGGTTATACATGTTAAACCCAATTTAACACATTTATTAATCACTAGTGTGGGTTTCACGTGCAAGGCACGAGCCGGGCCTTTAGTGAGAAAATTAATATAGATTTTTTTTATCGAAAAAGTATGAAGTCATGTACTTAAATTTAAAATAGCTATTTGAATATCTACGTACTATGACAATTTCTTAAAACTTATTTACTAAATGTAATATCTACTCATCAAAAAATGCTACAAATAAAGATAATGAATGTCATCATCTTTCTACAATATTTAAATTTTCGCAATGAATGATAATATATGCTACAATTTCTTTGAAGATATTCATTAAATTAAATATTTGCAATCATCTACAATGAAGATTTTGTTATTCATATTTCATTCTTTATTATTTTATTTTATAAGTCGAACTACAATGTTTAGCTTACTTATTTTTAATGAATACACTTTTAAGCAAGAAAGTAAATTAAAAAATAACAAATAAAAAAAGACATATGTCATCAAAGTTTCTATTAGATAAAATTATAAATGTAGAAGATTTAAACCTAATAAATTAGTGTTCTCTAGGTAACTGTAGGGTCACAGTTTTCAGACCGGGCCCAGTGACGGATGGGATCTAGGCCCAGCGGACCCGTTACAATGAATTTGTAGAGAATGGGTCCAAAAGTTGGGCTGAATGGGGTGACGACTTGTTTGGGAACGAGCGATGATCAAATAGGAGCTAAGAACACATAATCAGACGGCCCTACATCCCAGGGGAAAGGACTCCTCGTCCGAGAATGTGAATTCCGAGCTCCTCTCGCCTCCCAAGAGCCTCCTTTTCCCCCCCTTTCCTCTGGAAGATCTCTGATGTTATATATATTCATCTCCTTGGTTCATCCTCCTCCTACACTTGTTAGTCATCCATGCCCATACTTGAGTGCACGTCCCATCGGCTACTCTTTCTAGCGTTCTGTGAGCTGCTGTGGCCCCCATCGCACTATCCAAGGGTCATGTCCACATAAATGGGGTCAGGGTGTTAGCTGTGGGTATTTAATACGGAGGTGACAGCTTCTCCTGGGGTTGCTTTTCTACCATGCTCCTACGGCTGGCCAATTGGACTCGGAATCTCCTTTGGGATCCTCGAGGGGACTGCCTCTAGCAACGCGGTGCCCTCCCCCTTCCATGACTTTGGTCTGCCGAGGACAAGGTCATCCTCAGCAGTATATCCTGGCAGTCTGGATTCCCCTTATTCGTCCTCAAGCACTTCTTCCTCCTCGGCATGGGTCTTGAGCTTGATATGAAATGGGCCGGAGTCCCTAAATCTTTTGGCCCCACAATAGCCCCTCAAAATCATGCTGCCTGGCTCCTCGGACGAGGAGGAGGATTTTGATGTTCTCGGGCCTATACCACGACCGGTTGAGTCTTGTTCCCCTATGGGCGCCAGGGTCTTTTCGCCTACCCAAGGCACACTCTTGGCGTTTCGGCGTACGAGGTGCATTGTCATTAATGCTTTTATGGGATGACGCGGATCGCTTCGGTGTACGGAATGCGCATTCAATGGCGCCTTTATGAAACGGCGTAGATTTGGCGATTGAGGGTTCTCTTGGGAATTAGGCAAAATTTATTTTGCTTAACATTCCCTCTTTGAGCTTTATGCGCGGTGAACTCCCCCAGATTTCGTCCTCTATATAAAGCACCCTGAGAGGACTATCTTCCACATCTACTAGCCTTGGAACCCTACAGGAGTTCCAAGTTTTTTTCACTTTTCTTGAACAAAAAATGCTGCCTGAATCATGGGCGTTGCAGCTGAGGCAAAGAAAGCGGAGGCTAAAGGTCCTCTTATTCTTCAACCGGACAAGAAAGAGTACTCTCCTCCTTCGACCAAGAACCGTAGCTAATGCAGATCATGCCAGGTCCTTGATTATCCTCCAAACGCCAACCAAGAATATGCAGGAGTTGGCTAAAGAGGAAGGGGAAGAAAGTGAAGCGAAGTTAAGGGGAGCAATTGAGATATCAGAGGGGGCCGTCTCCGCCATTGCAAGTAGCTGGCGAGACCCCTGGAGGGCGACTTCTTAGGAGTACCGATATTATGTTCTGGATCAAAGTTCGCTTCAGGGCAGCCTTAGCAGGTGGAAACCAATTTAGGCGCTCCCGCCTCTTTTTCCTCCTCACCGCCTGCACCAAGCACACGGGCTTGGTGGCTGCCTGAGCGAGACTGTGAATCCACCATCACCACCAGCCTTTTCCCTTTTATTAGCTAGCTTTGCCGCAAGCCTACCTCGACTGTTCTGCAGTTAGTTGTAAAACAGGTCTTCCTCGGCTTTTTTGTAGTTGATGTAAAACGAGCCTTCCTCGGCTGTTCTGTAGTTAGTTGTAAATCGAGCCTTCCTTGGCTGTCTTGTAGTTGATGTAAAACGAGCCTTCCTCGGCTGTTCTGTAGTTAGTTGTAAATCGAGCCTTCCTCGGTTGTTTTGTAGTTGATGTTACCATTATTTTATTTAATAAAAAAGGGACTTGTGACTTTTACTTGGTGAAATTTTCTTTGCTCAATGAAATTTTTTTCTTTTTTTTTTTTTTTTTTTTTGCATTGCCTCTATCTCTCCTAGAATAGCCGAGCATACGACGATGCGCTTTATGTTGCAAACTATGCGACCGTTTAGGAAATGCTAGTTTTAAAATAAGCGATCCGAGGAGGTCATGGCGCGCCATGGTTCTGTCTGACACTCATAGGGATGCCAGAGCGTCTATCTCTCCTAGTCGTCTGGTCCGAAAACCCAGGCGCAACCATGACTTCACTTAATGCTTAGCAAGAATAGACTTTGGTTTTGTCTAATACCCAGATAGTTGTCACAAGTTATTAGTTTTCCTATAGGTTTGAGTTCGAGGACCATGCAAGACCTTGATTCTATCTGACACCCAGATAGTTGTCACAAATTATTAGTTTTCCCATAGGTTTGAGTCTGAGGACCATGTAAGACCTTGGTTCTGTCTAACACCCAGATAGTTGTCACAAGTTATTAGTTTTCCCATAGGTTTGAGTCCGAGGACCATGCATGACCTTGGTTCTGTCTAATACCCGGATAGTTGTCACAAGTTATTAGTTTTCTCATAGGTTTGAGTCCAAGGACCATACAAGACCTTGGTTCTGTCCAACACCCAAATAGTTGTCACAAATTATTAGTTTTCCCATAGGTTTGAGTCCGAGGACCATGCAAGACCTTGGTTCTGTCTAACACTTAGATACTTGTCAAGAGTTCTTAGTTTTCCCATAAGCTTGAGTCCGAGGACCGTGCAAGACCTTGGCTCAGTCTAACACTTAGATACTTGTCAAGAGTTATTAGTTTTCTCATAGGCTTGAGTCCGAGGACTGTGCAAGACCTTGGTTCTGCCTTTCGAGGACTCGCCATTGCTAAAGCCCCATTCAACCGCTCCAGTGGGTCAGAAGACACCAATACCTATCTTCCAGGACTACTCCCGCCACGGAGCCCCCTTGAAGTGCTTCGCGCAGCCGCCACTTTCCTCAATCGGGGCCCAAAGGGGCCGGCCACTAGATTTGCGGAGGTCTGACCCCTGGTGGGGGCGAGGGCCAAGCACATGGTGCCAGAGGCCCGTTGAGCTGTGAACCACCTGGCAGTTCTCCCCTTGTGGTACAGTAGGCTGGCCACCATAACCTCCACTAGGGAACTTGATCCTGCCTTAACAAGCTGTTGCACTCATCATCGCACGAGCAACCTTTCCCACAGATGGCGCCAATTGTAGGGTTACAGTTTTCAGACCGGGCCTAGCGACGGACGAGATCTAGGCCCAGCGGACCCGTTACAATGAATTTGCAGAGAATAGGTCCAAAAGTTGGGCTCTGATGGGGCGACAGCTTGTTTGGGAACAGGCGATGATCAAATAGGAGATAAGAACACAGAATCAGACAGCCCTATGTCCCAGGGAGAAAGGACTCCTCGTCCGAGAATGTGAATTCTCAGCTCCTCTCGCCTTCTAGGAGCCTCTTTTTTCCCCACTTTCCTCTGGAAGATCTCTGATGTTATATATATATTCCTCTCCTTGGTTCATCCTCCTCTTACACTTGTTAGTCATCCATGCCCATACTTGAGTGCACGTCCCATTGGCTACTCTTTCTGGCGTTTTGTGAGCTGCTGTGGCCCCCATCGCACTGTCCAGGGGTCACGTCGACATAAATGGGGTCAGGGTATTAGCTGTGGGTATTTAATACGGAGGTGACAGCTTTTCCTGGGGTTGCTTTTCTACCATGTTCCTACGGCTGGCCAATTGGGCTTGGAATCTCCTTTCGGATCCTCGAAGGGACTGCCTCTGGCGATGCGGTGCCCTCCCCCCTCCGTGACTTTGGTCTGCCGAGGACAGGGTCATCCTTGGCAGTATATCCTGGAAGTTTGGCTTCCCCTCATTCGTCCTCGGGCACTTCTTCCTCCTCGGCATGGGTCTTGGGCTTGATATGAAATGGGTCGGAGTCCCTAGATCCTTTAGCCCCACAATAGCCCCTCAAAATCATGCTGCCCGGCTCCTCGGACGAGGAGGAGGATTTTGATGTTCTCGGGCCTATACCACAGCCGGTTGAGTCTTGTTCCCCTATGGGCGCCAGGGTCTCTTAGCCTACCCAAGGCACGCTCCTAGCGTTTCGGTGTACGAGGTGCATTATCATTAATGCTTTTATGGGATGACGCGGATCGCTTCAGTGTACGGAATGCGCATTCAATGGTGCCTTTATGAAGCGATGCGAATTTGGCGGTTGAGGGTTCTCTTGGGAATTGGGCGAAATTTATTTTGCTTGACATTCCCTCTTTGAGCTTTGTGCGCAGTGAACTCCCCCAAATTTCGTCCTCTATATAAGGCACCCTAAAAGGACTATCTTCCACATCTACTAGCCTTAGAACCCTGCAGGAGTTCCAAGTTTTTTTCACTTTTCTTGAACAAAAAATGCCACCTGAATCATGGGCGTTGCAGTTGAGGCAAAGAAAGCAAAGGCTAAAGATCCTCCTATTCTTCAACTGGACAAGAAAGAGTACTCTTCTCCTTTGACCAGGAACCGTAGGTAGTGCAGATCGTGTCAGGTCCTTGATTATCCTCCAAACGCCAGTCAAGAATGTGCAGGAGTTGGCTAAAGAGGAAGGGGAAAAAAGGAGGCTCCTGGGAGGCGAGAGGAGCTGGGAATTCACATTCTCGGACGAGGAGTCCTTTCTCCCTGGGATGTAGGGCCGTCTGATTCTGTGTTCTTTGCTCCTATTTGATCATCGCCCGTTCCCAAACAAGTCGTCGCCCCATCAGAGCCCAACTTTTGGACCCACTCTCTACAAATTCATTGTAACGGGTCTGCTGGGCCTAGATCTCGTCCGTCGCTAGGCCCGGTCTGAAAACTGTGACCCTAAAGTAACAAATAGAACACCATATATCATCATTCTAACTTTTCAAGATGACTCCCAGTCTACCACATAAAATTAAAAATACACAGAAATTTTTTGGGACATTAAAATTTAGTAGGAGTATATTAGACATTGCACAATGGAATATTTTAGGAATTACAAGATTTTGTTAGGGTTTAACTAAGAGAGAAACAATAGAAGTATATGCTCATTTACAAAATATAAATGATGAAATTATTCAACTTTAGTTTTAGGGGGGAATGCAACTACCCCGAACATAAAGGAGGAAAGTGTTACTTCGTCAATTTGTGCGTGTGTGTGTGTGTGTGTTATGTGTGTGTAAAACAATATGTGTGTGTGTGTGTATGTGTGTGTGTTTTTATTTTTATTTAAAAAAAGAATAAAAGAATAAAAATAAAAACATGAAACAATGTGTAAAAAAAAATCAACCTAAAAAAATTATGCATTAAAAAATGAATTTTAGTTCAACAAATTGAATAAACCAAAAAAGAAGTTTAGAAACACAACAAAAAGTCACGATATTTTTACAGTTCTTTTATTTTTAGCTATGGTGGGTCCTATTCTGATATTTTATTATTTTATTTTAGAGTAATATTATGTCCACAATATTTTCCTAATAAATTTTATGTGATAAATTGTTACTGGTTTTAAATTGGGCTAACCACTTTTAACCGTGCATTTAAAAATAAAATAAAAAATCAACTAAAGAAAATTGTGCCTAAAACAATGAGTTTTGGCTTACTAAATTTGACTAAACAAAAAAATAAGTCTAGGAACACAACAAAATGTCACACAAAAAAGAAGTTTAGGAATATAACAAAATGTCACAACATTTTCGTAATATTTTTTATTTCCAACTGTGGTAGGTCCCGGTTTGATATTTTATTATTTAATTTTTATATCCACAGCATTTTCACAACAAATTTTAGGTAAAAAAATTATTACTGGTTTTAAAATTATGCATTAAAAAAAAAAATACAAAAAAAATTGTGCGTGAAACATACAATGAATTTTGGCTCACCCAATTTGACTATATATACTAAAAACGAAGTCTAAGAATACAACAAAATATTAAAACATTTTCACAATACTTTTATTTTTAGGATCGAAATAGATATATTTTTATTTTATTTGAGAGAAAAGCTAGATCCATAAAATTTTTAGAAAAAATTATAAATGACAAGTTGTTAATGGTTTTAAATTGAACCCACTACTAATATCAATTTTTTATCCTTCAAAAATACATTGCCACATAAAATTTGTTACAAAATTATTGTAAAAATGTTGTGGACATAGCTTTTCTTTTTATTTTATTTTATTTTGATCTATAAGGAACTGAGATCTCATGATTGTGAAAATATTGTGATAAGAAGAAGATGTTATAACATTTTCATAATACATCTATTTTTAGTTGTGATTGGTCTCAATCTCTTATTTTATTATTTTATTTTGACATTTAAAAAATTGACACCTCAATAATGATGAAAATATTGTAAAAATTTGTTGTGTCAATGTAATTGTGTATACACATATAATATTTAAAAGCACAAGCAAAACTAGCGTATTGTGGAAAAAAAAAAAAAAAAAAAAAAAAGGCCAATGAACAGTGCAAATTGTCAATAATTGTGAAAATATTGTAAAATTTTGTTAAGTCAGTGTAACTGTACATACACATATAAATATTTAAAAGAAAAGACAAAAACAGCACAACCAAAGCTGGCATACTGTGGTTTGTGGGGGGAAAAAAAAAAGCCTAATGGACAACATTGTGAAAGTGTTGCGAAAAATGTTGTGAATGTAGCACTTATTTTTTCATAATACCTTTAGTTTTAGTAGTGGATGATTCTAGTATGATATTTATTTTAACCGATAAGGAATTAACATATCAACTGTAAGGGCGCAGTTTAGTTCCTATGCCCAATAGGTAACAGGATCTAGGCTCAAAGAGCCCAATATAATGAATTTGTAGAGAATGTGTTAGAAAACTAGGCTCTAGTGAGTTGGATAACAATTATAGTGGGCTCAGATAACAATAAAGCAAAGATAAACAAGGTTTTATCTAAAGAAAATTGTCCTCGGCACAATCCAAGGAGATCAGTTTTTGTATATATTTCTCTTGAATTTTATTACAAGTCTAGTTCCTCTTGTTACAATTTTTTTCTCTTAATTTCTCGATCCCTTTCCCCCAGGGTTTTCTTTCTATTTTATACTATCTTTTTTCTTTCATCTCCACCCTCCACATGTAGGTTAGGTCACTGGTGTTGATCCTTGTCCCATCAGCACCTTTCTGAAATCTTTGGGAGTAACTGTAAGGCTGAAAATTACTATTCAGGTATCACTTCCACATTAATGTGACCAGAGAGTTAGCTACAGAGCATTTAATGCGGTAGTGGCAACTTTCTCTCAGATATATCATAACTTCCCTTTGTCCTGTGCTTTCATGATGTGTATTTAGGATATCCCGGAATGTTACTCTCAATGGCAAACCACACCTTCTGACTTCTGCTTTGCTTAACCAAGTAGGCATTCCTCCTCGGCCCACCTTCCCCAACCTTCTCAGCCATAACTTGCTCCTGGAGTTCTGATTCTTATGTCTTTACTATCGTTTATCTGTCCTCGGACTACTAAGCATCTTCGGACAAGGCCCACAGCCCAATATATACTCTTGGGCCCTTTAACCCTACATCAACAATTGCAAAAATATTTTGACAATTTATTGTGTTAACTAATAGCTTTATATATATATATATATATATATATATATATATATATATAATAAAATAAAATAAAAAGAGTGGACGAGACGATATTACACCAAAAAAAAAAGTAGAGAAAAAAAAAAAGCAGCGGGGAAAAAAGAAGAAGAAAAGAAAGCAGCAATAGTGCAAAGGTTGAAACCAAAGCACTGTAGCTACATTGCCAATTAAACAAACCAAATTAGTACTGTAGCAACTGTTCAAAACTTGAAAAAAAAAAAATGGATAAAGGGACTCAATAAACCAAATGTTTACTTTAGGGGCATGCTTTTTATATAGCTAATAGATTTCTATTCATCTGAATTCATTTAAGGATAAAACTTAGGTAAGAAAAAGGAAAACTTAAAGAACAGCACATAAGTATTGTTCTGTTTGACAGACTGTAAGATCTAGTGTATGTTTTGTATGCTATAATAGCTCCTGTAATGAAATAGTTATTCATGTGTAATATTAATTCGGTCCTTTGGTTGTATCTTTATTACATGGATTAGTTCTTACATTGGAATAACTATTCTTTAAATTGAAGAATAGTTTTTCCTCTTTAAAATGGATGTAATAGTTATTCCTTAGTGTATATAATAGATTTTAAAATTAATATAATTTCTTTGTCAAAAAAAAATTAATATATTTCCAAAAATATAAAATTTCCTTATACATCATCTTTTACAAGCTTTCCATATGTAACAACCAAACTTATGAATAGTAATAGTTATTTCATTACAATGTCTTTTATTTCCAGTAATAAAGATTACTATTCCTAATGTAATCTACATTCAATGTACCAAACGTATCCTAAGTATATATGTGTATGAAGTTCCCTCCTGGAAACTTGAACCACGACCCTTATCCCCCCCCCCCCACACCACAAGCACTTATACTTGTGGAATGATCATCACACCAAGGGTGTATAGTGGTTAAATAGCTATTTAAAATGAGGAATAACTATTCCTCTCTAAAATGGTTATAATAGCTATTCTTTAGTAGGTGTATTAATTTCTAAAATTCATATATTTCCAAATAAACAAACTTTCCATATGCACATAACAATTATGAAAAAGAAATCATAAAAAAATATCTGATCTCTCTTTCAAATTTGAACAATATATAAAATTTCCTAAAATATAATTATATAAGTAAAATTATTCCTAAAAAATATCTTAATTTTTATTCTAATGTTATAATTTAGACAATTTGTTTGTTTTATCACTAAACAAATGAATAGTAATAAGTATTACATTATAGTATCTTGTATACCTTGTAATACATATCCCTAATCCTATGAATCACCATTACAGCCTACTAAACGTGCTCTAACTCATTAATTTTGTGTCATGTTTATGGGTTGTGTCAAATACTATTACCCTTAAATATTTTATATATGTTAGACATCCTTGACTTATATTTGCCTTTCATTGCAATACATAACTGAAAAAGAAGGCCAAGGAAGCTCTAGTAGACTCTTGCTTTGTTTAAGGTACTTACAACTCACTCAACAATATTAGGTTGCTCTTAATGATTAGGGGTGGCAAAATTTGACACGACCCGCATACACAACACGACATAAAACTAGTAGGTTATAAGTTGAGACTTAATGGGTTCATATCATATTTGGGTTGACACGATTGACCTATTTAATAAATGTGTCATGTTCATGTCTGTTAGAATAATGTGGCCCAACATAATATATATTATGCCTCTATTATTAACAAATAAATATTCAGTCTCTTGTGAAATTGTGCAATATTTTTATGATGTAAGATATTGATATATTGAAATAGGTCTACTTGATTTAGTAGACTAAGATTATGAATCATTCATTGTAGTCCTTGACTTGACCATATCCATCATGATGTAGCCTATTCTGATAGGTACATTGTTGGACCATGATGGAAGGGAAGTGCAAGTTAAAATTGCTCAGACTATGGAAGACAATAAGGGCTAGTCTTTCGATGGTTAGTGCATAATAATCTCGGAAGTCCTTCCATAATGAGATTCATGCACGTTGAGTGTTGGCTTTAAATCTATCGTGTCAATACCAGTATCTTGAACTCCTATTAAAGGTGTTGTCATTATAGTAGTTCTAGATATGAACGATAGATGAATCCATGTATTAGCATGGAGTTACAAAAGTAATAACACATTAATGAACTTCTTCATTAATGAATCTAATTAATAAAGTTGTTTATTAACAAATGTAACATTTTTGTTACATGAAATGTTATTACGATAGGAAGGATTTTATGGGTGGTCATGTCTTTTCTGAATATTATAAATATTGTCAAGGCCACACTTGCAAGGGGGTGTGAAAGAGGAAAAAAGCTCTTGTTTATCCTGACCAGCTAAGGAGAGCATCCTGATTGCTTGTGAGGTCCTTGAATAACATAATCTAGTATGTAAATTTCTCACATCTTATTGTTGATTTTTATTACATATGCACATGATACAATTGTTAATTGATAGATGTATTATATTTGTTTCTCTTGAATTATTACTTTTTAAGTATAATTCCAACAATGTCCAACTCATGGAACTTGTTTGACCTATATATAAACTTATTAGTTACTGTAGTTTATTTTGTTTGACATATTTGTGATTGATTATTTGTAATATTGAGATATACTTTTGTGGGGGCCAATTGTCTCATATGTTCAAATTGCATTGGAAAAGGCTGGGCCCAATATCTAGTCTCATATGTACAGACTACATAAGAATGGGCCGGGCCCAATATCCAGTCCGAGGATAAGAGAGTATCCGAGGACAACCAGTAAAGGAAGAAATGGGAGTTGCACTCCGAAAAGAAGTAAAGAATGCCTGTGAAGAATTTGACCGTGTCCGAGGACAATTATCACCTCGGAGCTTCTGTCCGAGGTGGCCAGTAGACTTATCAATCCCTTAGGGTAACGCCTCGGACAAACCTTGCAACAAAGTAAATGAGGAAATATCATATAAAGGATAAGAGTGAGAGAAAACAAATATCTGGGGGTACTGTTGCCTCCGCATTAAATGCTGCCCAGCTAACCCTCTGGCCGCATTAATGTGGAGGTAATGCCTGAACAGTGGACACGCAGCCTTACAGCTAAGAATGGAAGATTCAAGAAAAGGTAAGAGAAGCAGAAAAAAAGGACTTCCACCACCTGATCCACACGTGGATGGAGGAAATGGTAAAAATGCCATAGTATATAATACAAAGAAAAGGAAAAAGGAGGAGGACAGAAAAAACGGATTGGAAAAGAAAAGGAGAGAAAAAGAACATAAAGGTTGAAGAAATACAACAGCAAAAAGGAAGAATTTAGTACTCTCCGTCATAGTACTAGGGCATGTCCGAGAATACTTTCTGTATATGTACGCGTATAATTCTTTCTTTTTAACACGATAAGCCAATATCTTTATCCTAGATTCAGACTAGCTTTTTCCGCTCTCTACAAATTTATTATTCGGGCTTTTTGGGCCTAGGTCCATTCTTGTACTGGATCCAAGTCAAATCTGGCCCTTACAACTTTAGTTTTGATTAAATATTTGTGATGCAGTTACTCATTAGTTTTGAATTTTATATTAAAAAAATCTATTTGTTTGGTTTTTCCTAGTTTAGATCAATTTGGTTAAGTGGACTTCAATTAGCTTAATTGGTAAAGTCTCTGATAATTGACACGACATCGATAAAATCTTATTAACAGGTTGACACAACTGACTCATTTAATAAACAGGTTGTGTTAGAGTTAAAGAATCTTGATCCATTTAATAGACGTATTAGGTTAATATTAACCCATATAATCGAATACTCATGAGTTGACATGACATGAACTCAACACACAAACAAAATTGTCACCCCTAATGGTGAGCAATTCATCATCATTATCAAATTTATAAACAAATTTAAGTAAATATCATGAATGTTTTGGAGATTACAGGTAAGTGGATACCAAAAAGTTATATATTGTTAAAAATATTAAAAGAATAATAAATTGTGAAAATAATTAGACGTGAATGGTTTTCAACCAGGGTCTGGGAAGGGAAGGAGAGGTAAAACTTCTCCACTCAACTGCAAGTCTACCGTCAATATTTAGGATTGATTAGTTTAGAGTGACTGAATTTTGAAATTTCTGTTAGTAGTCGTGTTAAGTTGTATATAATTATAGGTCGAGGCATGAAGTTGTAGAATCTGGAGTAGCAGGTTGTGACATGAGTACTTGTTTTCTTTTTTGGTTTGAAGCACAACAGAGATGGAGCCAAGCAAGCCCTTCATGGTACCATTTTTCATAGGAGAAACAAGTTCTTCAGAGGATCTACGATGACTTTCAAACCAAGTAAAAGACTCATGTGGTGATAGCAAGCCAATCTGCACTACAGTTGAATACTTTATGATGGTGTATTATCTTGCAAGGCAAGGCCAGTCCTAACACTCAAATCAAAATTTGTTTGGATCATTTTTGCTGGAATCTTCATCACTGCCTTCAGGACAAATAATGAGTCAGATTCCACAATTATCTTTTTGAACTAGATGGAAGTGCCTAGGCAACTCAGGAAAGGCATGAGTAGGAGGGCTACTAAGAGATTGGCTAAGTTTATGGATCAAGGGATTTTCTCTTAATATAGGCACTACCAAAAAAAGTCTAGGCGTTTTATACATGGATTAATCTTGGCTTGGTGTATATATATATACACACACACTAATAACAGGATTCCTACTAATATATCCTCACACAGATATTTAAACTCACTAAAATACCCTTATTTTTTAGTTAAATAACTTTAAATTAAAAAACACAAACTGATTAAAAGAGTACTTTACTGTTCTTAAGTTTTAGGCTTTTTCCTTTCTCTTCTTTATCTAAATTACCACTTTTTATTTTAAATTCAAAATTTCAATTTTTAAACCCATGTACTAATAACTTTTTAAAAAATCATGTAGAGAAAAATCGTATAAAAAAATAAAAAATAAAAACCTCATTGCACGCGTGAAGCGCATGTGATGAGACTAGTTTTATATATTATCTCTTATTTTACAATAATAAGACAATTATCATTTTTATAAAAAAACAAACGCAAGAGGAGTGAATGAGTTTTTAACTCAAAAGAACGCCATTTTTTTAAGGTAAGAGTTAGTTTTTTTAATCTACATGTCATTTATTATTATTATTATTATTATTATTATTATTATTATTATAAAAAACCAAAACTTCTTAAACTCTCATAATTTTCCAATTCAGCACAATATTTAAATAAAATTTTTTTTTTTTTTAGTTCAAACTTAACAATGAGTGAAATTCTATCTCTCTAACAAGTCCAACTTAAACTCAAATTCATCATTATCATTTTTTTAAAACAAAATTATTTTTGTTTAATCAAAACTTAACATGGAGTGAAACTTCATCTCTCTAACAAGTCCAACTTAAACTCAAACTCAAACGCTGATAATCTATATAAAAATAAAAAAAATAAAAAAAAATAAAGAAAGAGAGAGACTCACGTTCATTAATCATTTTGAGGCACATTATCTTTATCTCCCTCTGAATTTTGTTCAAGTCTCTGAAACTCTTACAATTTTCCACATCAACACAATATTTAAATAAATTTTTTCTTTTTAGTTCAAACTTAACAAGGAGTGAAACTCTATCTTTCTAACAAGTCCAACTTAAATTCAAACTCAAACTCATCATTATCATTTTTTTTAAAATTATTTTTGTTTAATCAAAACTTAACATGGAGGGAAACTCCATCTCTCTAATGAGTCCAACTTAAACTCAAACTCAAACTCTAGTAATATATATAAAAACAAAAATTATGATAGGAGTCAAAAAAAAAAAAAAAAAAAAAAAAGAAGGAGAGAGACTCACATTCATTAATCATTTTGCGGCACATTATATTTATCTCCCTCTGAATTTTGTTCTACTATGTCAGCTGCTATTTGTAGTAAAGAATGTCTAAATCCAAAGTGCACCTCAAAACTGACAAAACTCAAATTTTGACTATTGATGTTCAACAATTTGTCAGGACAGGAGGGCAAGCTTTCTATTCAGTTCTAAAGTAAAATCATAAAAATCATATCGAGGGACAACTAAGCAGTTGGAACTATCGATGAACAACTAAGCAGTTGGAACGTTAAAAAATAATAAATAAATAAATAAATAAAAATAAAAAAAGTAATCTAATTCAACTTTCTTCTTTGATTAATGAATTTTATGTCAAATTTGTTTATATTGTTATTATTAATAAAATTTTAATTCAACATTTGTGGA
The DNA here is from genome assembly GCA_029955455.1 of Quercus agrifolia. NCBI lineage: Eukaryota > Viridiplantae > Streptophyta > Magnoliopsida > Fagales > Fagaceae > Quercus > Quercus agrifolia. Next base: position 23,001,750 of record JARQAD010000002.1, on the reverse strand, counting down.
TATTTGTTTATATTGTTATTAATGAATTTTATCTTTTATGTCGAAATTTTTATTTGCTTTCATATGTGCCTAAGATTTTCTTTCTATCTTATTTTTTTGTTATGTTTAGAATTGATTTTTTTTTTTTTTTTTTGAGTATGTGGGTTAATCTCCATATTTATATTGACATTATTTTCATGGGTTTGGTTTTTGGGTTGAAATTTCTACTAATTATTTTTTTTTATTGTACATGGCAGATAAAGTATCTCTATTTTTTCAGAGAAAAATCAAAAGCTACAACCTATGTCTTCCAGCCTAGGGAACGATAAATTTTTATTTGGTATGATATATATAAATTTGGTGAATTTGGTTTGGTTTTGAAGTAGACTTTGGGGATTCTATAACTTTTGAAGTTTTAAGTCTTGGGGTTTTGGTACTTGTGTCTCAGGAGGTTGATCTTAATTCTTCACTTTAAATGCTCTTTATTTAGGTTCATGTGATTTTTCGTTTTCTTATTAAAAGCTATGATTTTTGGTTGATTAATTATTTGTTTGAACTCAACATAAAAGATAATGGAATTAGGTATTATAATTTTGATATTATTCCATATTTTGAATTGTCTATATTGTTATTATTGCGAGAAAGTCATATTGCTACTAAAATTTGAAACTTGGTGTACTTTCCTCATATCATGATCTTTGTTTATATATTTGCAGTTTATATTAGTTTTGAGTGTGTGTGTATGTAACTATTGAGAGTTTTGCTTTATTAATTTAAGAATGGTAAATTACTTTGTAGGTTTCGGTAACTATGCACTTGCAACTCAATAACCTTCAATGTTAGACAACACTCTTAAATTATGAAAAAAGTATAGAAGTTAAATATTTTTTTATTTTAAAAAAAAAATACTAACTAGTGAAATGTCTATTTACTCATTGTTGGACTTTGTTTTTCAGAATCAATAGTTTTTCCATGCATCGCACGGGTTAGCAACACTATTTCGAAGACTAATTATGATTAGACTGGCATTGGGTTCTATTTCAAAACCTAATCCATATATAATATATGTTAATTTGCAATTGGCTAATGGGATGTGGTGGTTGAGATGGAGGATAGAATTAGAACTATATATATAGATGAGGTGGGGTTCGTGGTCTCCCCTAAAATTAAGATCTTCCAGAAGTATTTTTATTTAGATATATAAGATTTTGTTATCTAAAAAAAAGGAATTTTGAGAAATCATTCCTTTTTGAAAAATATCCAAACGAAGTGTACTAAAAAAACATTTGTTATAATGGATTCTAGTTAGCTCAACTGATAAAGTCTCTAATGATTAAATAAGATATTTAAGGTTTAATCCCTGCCTACATCAAAAACTGATTAGTGCCTTGATTTGATAATAAAAATACATAATTATTAAAAGCAGACAACATAAATTGAAATTTTATCCACAAAAAAAAAATCCCTGTAGAAGCTCTTTTGTTGACCTCCTATACTTTATAGTTTATACTAACAAAAACTAAAATTCCTAAAACTATTCAACATTTAAATAATTGATTTAATATTATATTATTAAAATCACCATACTTAAAGTATATAAGACATGTCACATTTATTTATGAGTAATGTTACAGTTACAAACTATTTTACAATATTTTTATAAACTGTTGATATGGCAAATTTCTTATTTTTTTTTATTTAAGCTCACCATTAACATTATTTTTTATTTACTAATAACCACTCATCACATCAGTAGTTTGTAAAAAAATTTGTAAAAAAGTTTATATCTTTAGCATTATTCTTTATTTATTTATTTAGTTTTATGAATTAAGACATGTCACAATTAATTTCCCCTCACTATTGGAGCAAGGGGCAGAATTAATACAAAGATGAAGGTTAGGTGGAGGATTAAAAATCTGTTTGGATACAGCTTATTTTACTGAAAACTGATAACTAAAAACACTGTAATAAAATAATTTTTAAATGTGTGAATACTGCCGGAGGACCCATTTTTAAAATTTTTTTCTGAATAAAGTAGTTGTGGGTCCTGTAAACAGTGCATAAACAGTACACTGTCTCCTGCACAGTAAATCCATGTGTATGAACAGTGCGGTTACTTATCATACACGCTGAAAAAAAAAAAAGCAAGCGCCCAACGCCAACGCGCAGACCAAATGCACACTAAAACAATAGTTCAGCCTACTATTTAATATCACATGCGAAGGAAACTGAACTCCCCAACAACCGTCTTTCACTGTGAGTCTGTGAGCAAGCAAGCGTGGAAAGAAAAATGCACTCTCTCTTTGTGAACTCCCATCCTTCTTCTATATTATTGTTCAATCTCATTTTGCTTGTTCTCTTCTACAACACCACGGCTGTCATAAAGCTACCACCAAATGAAACCTATCCTGCAATTTTTGTCTTTGGAGATTCGACAGTGGATACAGGCAACAACAACAATCGAATAACTCCATCTAAGGCTAATTACCGTCCGTATGGGAATGACTTTAAAGGAAAAGTTGCAACAGGCAGATTCAGCAACGGCAAGGTCCCATCGGACATGATAGGTATTAATTCATGATATCTCTCTCTCTCTCGCGGTATTATTTTCTTTCTTTTTGTTTGTTTGTATTTTTGGGAAAATCACATCATAAACCATATCTTATTTTATATATACTAAAATAATGCACAATTGTCCCCTAAAACTTAACAACGTTTCACATTATTCTAAATATATTAAAATGCGTGGTCCTCACTGATGTGAACAGCACAGACAACTTTTTCTTACCTCCTAAATGACTTTTTTTTCCCTCTCTTGCACGAAACCCACTTTTTGTCTTCTTCTTTCTTTCTTTTTTTTTCCCTATCTTTGTTGCACGAACCCACACCGGTGGTCGAAGGTCTTCTTCTTCATTCTTTTTTTATTTTATTTTATTTATTTATTTGGGTTTGCTGTTTTGCTTCTTTTTCTTTCAAATTAAATAAAACCCAGTTGAATTTAACCCCACCAACAAAACAAAATTCATAGAAATAGGGTCTGTTAGGTAATGTTGTTCTATTAACATTGTTTGTGTTTTTCAGAAATACATGTGAATGAAAAAGTGTATAAAAATACGTATAATATTATTTAAATACTGAAAACTGTTATTCAAAATACACTACCAAACACCTCCAGAACCTCAAACCCCAAAAACAAAACCCATTTGAGTTTAACCCTCGTTCACAAAACACAAACCAAATCAAACATTTAGAGCAAACAAAAGAAATAAATAACGAAAGAAAAGCAAAGATGCTGGGACCTGGGGCTCAGAAGGATAGAGAACTGACTACTGAGAGAGATGAGAGAAGGAAAAAAGAAAGGGCGAGTGAACAAGCTCATAAAATAAAATAGTACTAACTATACTATTCATGTCAGATATTTTTTACTTTAAAAAAAAATACACACTAATACCAAAATACAATTATCTTTTTTCATATTTTAAAATATTTTATTTGAAATATGATATTAAACACATTTTTTACATTATGAGTACTTTAAACATGTATTTTCACAACACTTTTTAAATCGCGATTTTCACATCATTTTGAACAATACTTGAACATTGCTACCATACAGCCCGTAGTCACTTGAGTTATATGAGTTTCAAGTAACACCGCTAAAATGGAACCCTCTAAGCTTAACTAGAATGACCGAAATGCCCCTCACAATTGTTGTTCATCTTAGTGGCACTGTTTTTTGAATTCATATTTCTATTAATTCTCTTCTCTCTAGCCAAACAAGATTTTAGGAAAAAAGTGGGGATTTGTTTTGGGTTTTTTTGGGGAGGGGGGGTGCATTTCAATCATTTTAGCTGGGATTAGTGGGTTCCATGCCAGTTGGTGTCATGCGCAACTCATGTGACTCTTTTTTGTCCAACTTAATTGGGAAAGTGATAGGGTTTAAGTACTACAAGGTTTTTATTTTAATTTTCCCCCCTTTTTTTCTTTCTACTTTTTATATGAGTTATATTTTTGACTTACACTAAAAAAAATTTGAAAGTTTATACAAATAAGCTATATATTTTGATAAATATTAGGCTAAAATGCACTTTTGGTCCCTACATTTTAAGTCTATTCACAATTTGGTCCCTAAATTGATTTAGGTCCTAGGTCAGTCCTTGATTTTCAAAAATCGTTTTTAAAATAGTCCCTACCGTCAACCCAGTGATAGAAAATGCTGAGGTGGAAAACGGAATACACTGTTTGCTGACGTGGCTAATAAAATAATAATAATAATATATATTTAAATGCCATGTCAGCATTTTCTGAATTAAAAAATGCCATGTTAGTTTAATTAAAAAAATAAAAATAATTTATATTTTTCAATTTCAATTTAATTCAAACTAAATTATAAAAAAAAAAATTTAATCTAATTTTTTTTTTTATTATTATTATTGCTTTCATTATTTTTTAGGTTAGGAGCTAAGATCACAAGAACGTTCTTCATGTTCTTCCCAAACCCAAGAACAATCAAACCCAGAACAATGCAAAATTTCATACAAATTCCCTATCCTCCACCGAAACCTGTAGAACATGAAAAAATCATCAAACACAAACCCACATGAGAAAACCAACCCAGAAAAATCATCAAACCTCCAACCCAGAAAAATCATCAAACCCAGAAACCTCCAACCCAGAAAAATCATCAAACCCAGAAACCTCCAACCCAGAACATGAACTTCATTCTTCATGTTTTTCTCCAAATCAAGACAAACCCAATTGACTAACCCACTCAAAATCAATCTCAGCACAAAAAATCCATACCCACAAACTGAAACCACCACCAACAACCACTACAATCACCCACACCACCAACCACAACAACCACAAATCACCACCAAAAACCCACCACCAAGAGTCAAACCCAAACTCAAACAAAACCCAAGACCCATACTAAAACTCAAAACACCCAAACAAAATCCAAATTCCAAATCCAAAACCCAAACCATCCGCCACCACTGCCATCACCACTACCACCATCAACATCCACCACTACCAAAATCCATACCCACAAACCCAAAAAAAAAAAAAAACAAAACAGATCCATTTTCTAAATCCCATTTGTGCCGATCTGAACCCAAATCCATACCCACAAGCCCACAGCGATCTGAATCCCACTTGTGCTGATCTGAACCCACCCACAACGAGCAACGACCACCAAAACGCCACCACTCAACCAGAATTCACTGATTCAGAGAGAGGGAGACCGAGATGATGGCGAGCAAAACCATGGCCACCCACGAGCACTTACGACCCCACGCCAGCCCACGGCGATCTGAATCCCACTTGTGCCAATCTGAACCCACCTACGGCGAGCCACGACCACCGAAAGCCACCACTCAACCAGAAATCACCAATTCGGAGAAAGGGAAACCGAGATGAGGAAAAAAGAATAGAGAAATAGAGAGGGAGAAGAAGGCTGAATCGATGATTTCTGATTTAGGGAGACCGAGTGTAGGGTGAAGAGAGAGAGAGAGAGGGAGTTTGAGATTAGTGGTAGAGAGTGTGAAGAATTTTTTTAAGCTGATGAAGTTAACGAAAAACAAAAACAAAAAGAATTAAAACAATTATGAATTTTTATTTTTTAAGAAATAATTTTAGTTTAAGTTAGATTTAAGGTTTTTTTTTAAATTTTAATTTACATTTTTTTTTTAATTTTCTTAGGGCTGGCTTTTTTTATTAATTTAAATGCTGACATGGGATTTAAAAAATGTTAAATATTTTTTTTTTATTAGCCACATCAGCAAACAGTATATTCTGTTTGCCACCTTAGCATTTTCTGTCACTGGGTTGACAGTAGGAACTATTTTAAAAATGATTTTTGAAAATCAAGGACTGACCTAGGACCTAAATCAATTTAGGGACCAAATTGTGAATAGGCCTAAAATGTAGGGATCAAAAGTGCATTTTAACCTAAATATTATACAAATAAGCTACTACAAGTCTACAAATAAGTTGTTCCAAACGCACTTGAACTTTTAGAATACATATGAGTCAAAATAGAATTTTTCATTCTTTTTATAAATATCCTTAATCCGTGCCCAAAGTTCACTTTTTGATTCCATTTAACCTTTTAGCGGCGGAATTGGAAATTAAAGAGCTTTTACCTGCATATTTGGATCCAAACCTGCAACCTCAAGACCTCATTACAGGTGTTTGCTTCGCTTCTGGTGGCTCTGGATATGATCCCTTGACACCCAAACTAGCGGTACACGCACAATACTTTTGTTCCTTTTTTTTGGGTGCACTCACAATTTGTGTGTAATATGTATTTCCCTTTTTATCATTTTTTTAATATATATATATATATATATATATATATATATATATATATATTTTTTTTTTTTTTTTTTTTATCAAAGTTAACCTGGTCAATGTCCGATCAACTTGGAATGTTGAAAGAATACATTGTGAGGCTTCAAGGAATTGTTGGAGCAAACAGGACAAACTTCATCTTAACCAGAAGTCTATATCTTATTTCATTGAGTAGCTGCGACATTACCAATGTATATTTTGGACCTACTTCACGAAGATATGAGTACGATGTCGCTTCCTACACTGACCTTATGCTCAAGTACGCTACCCAATTCTTGAAGGTAAGGTTTCATCATATCAATTAAATTTCAAATTTCAATGACACAACTTTCTTGGTCACACTCAAGCTCATTACTGTAGCAATAGTGTTGCTTTCCTATCCCTATTACCAAAGAACCAAAAAAGAATGACATTGACAAGAATAATGGGACCTCATAATAACCATGAGTTCTAAATACCCTCGTTTCTAAAAATAAACTGACAAGAACAATAATAATACTTGACGTCCCTCGTTATGTTTTCAAGGAACTTTATTCGCTAGGAGCACGAAGGATTGGAGTACTCGGAGCTCCGCCAATCGGATGTGTGCCATTACAAAGAACTGTTGTCGGAGGATTACACAGACAGTGTGGAGAAGGCCACAATCAGCTAGCAATGTTGTTCAATTCTAAACTAACTTGCTTGTTGGATTCCCTTAACAAGGACATGCCCGATAGCAGAATGGTCTATCTTGATATTTACAACCCTCTACTTGATCTCATTGAACACCCTAAAAAGAATGGTAACTCATAAATTTTTGTCACAAAATTTTTTTTTTTTTTTTTTTGGTCCTTGAAATATGGTATGTATACTATTTTGGACATGGCAATTTATAAAACTAATTATGTGTCAAAAATGATTTATTCAAAATTGGTTTAAAGGAAAACTTTGTCACACTCATTAATTTTTTTGTAATAATATATTTAATAGAATACATATTTTAGTGACAAAAATGGAACCTACACTATATTTGTTCTATTTTTGTCATTGAAATTTAAAATGAATGGTCAAAATGACAAAATGTAAACATTTTAAATTCCTAAAACTTAACCTATATTTTAGGAACCCAAAGAATATCTTACAGCAGTTTTTATTTTTATTATTATTTAAAGAAAAAAACCATAAATTGTTATCTTAATGACTTTGTCATCAACCATTACCATCATCCTGTTTCACTAGCCTCTTTTGCTATTTATTTGAATTTCACAAACAGTTTCATTAAGTAACCTCAAATGAAACTATCTTGCTATGTAGCTTCATTTGGAACTCTAGTATTTGGGAGTCAATTCCAAATGAGGCTATTTAGCAATGTGAAGAACTCGACTCTTTGAAATTCAAGTTCCACTAAAAACTTTTAAAAAATCTCAATTTAGGTGTTTTTCTCTATGGAACTCAAGTAATTGATACTTAAGTTACCCCTCAGAACTCGACTCTCATATACTCGAGTTCCAAATGAGGCTACTTAAGTAATTGTTTTTGAAAATCAAATAAATAACAAATAACCTCCTGTTTCACCAATTGATCTTTGCTATTTTCTTTATAAAATAATAATAATAATAATAATTTTTCTGTATATTACATATACAGGCTTTAAGATAGTGGAGAAAGGGTGCTGTGGTACAGGAATAATAGAGGCAGCTCCAATATGTAACCCATTGTCTGCAATCTGTACAGATGTGAATGATTATGTTTTTTGGGATAGCTTTCATCCCACAGAAAGAGCATACAAGATCATTACTTCTCAAGTCCTCAAGAATGATGGCAATAGGCTTTTCGGACATCAGTAAAGTTAATTTCTTCTCTTTGAATTCTACCACTACAATCAATTTCAATGGTTCAACCCTGGTCCTTCCCTCAAGTCAAGTCTGATTTTGGATTTTCATTCATACACATAATACTTGTTTATGTCAGCTATGATCACAGATAGAATCTAAGGATCCATCTTATATGTTCTCACTTAATAATATTTGTCAATTTTGAAAGATCTGTAGTTAATGATGCTTGTTTGAAAAATGTTCCAATTGTATCACCGTTTTATTGAATAAATTCTTATTTATTAAACAAGAAGAGAGGCAGAGACTCTGATTGTGCCAATTATGTCCAGTTAATTATTTAGTCCAATTATGTAAGACCTTTGATTAAAGCAATCAGACACAATATTTTGCTAATAGGAATAACACCAGAACCAAAAGTATGTGCAATATGGTGACGCTGAGAAAACCGATGGAAAAATTATTCCAAAGGAAAAACCATTGCGACGGCTTAACTACCAATTCCAAGGAAAACAAATCAACACAGTAGAATTGAAGTTTACAAATTGAAAAACTCTATTCTAATTTGATATCTCATGTAAAACTTATTGACATTATCCTATACAACTCTGAATCCACGAACTTTTCTTTATTATTCTTTACTATGGTACATACTGTGGATCTTGTCAATGTATATAGATATATATATATATATATATATATATATCTTTTTTTATTATAGAATTATTCTTGGAAATGTTAATGGTATTTTATTAGCTATTATTTACTCCATTAATTTTTGGAGATAATTGTGACTCTTTTTAGTAAGGCAAAAACTTGTTCTAGACAATGTGTGTAACTGTGACTTATAAATGTCATTTAAAGTTGTTAGAAATACTAGAAGATTGTATTGTATTTCATAATAAGAGAATATACATCAGTGCCTTATATAGGAGGCATAAGTGTGCGGTACAAGTAAACTGTAGTACAAGTACAAGTGTGCTATACAAGTAAAGTAACTGGGCCTAAAGCCTATAATATAATATACATTAACAGCCCCCCTCAAACTCAAGGTGGATGTGAGACCAGCTTGAGGTTGTCAACCAAATCTCAAGTGCGTCCCTTAGGAAGTGACTTAGTGAAGATATCTGCAAGTTGATCTTTGGAGGAGACGGAGAAGAGCTTGAGAGCACCATGGACAAGATAATAACGGATAAAATGACAATCAATCTCAATGCGTTTAGTCCGTTCATGGAAGACATCATTGTGAGCAATATGAATGACATTCTGGTTGTCACAATAAAGGGGAGTAGCAGAGGATGTGAACACACCTAAATTCTTAAGAAGCCATCATAGCCAAAGGAGCTCAGATGTGGTATCAGCAAGGGCATGATATTCTGCTTCAGTACTGGAGCGGGCCACAAAGGTTTGTTTCTGACTTTGCCAAGAAATTAAAGAAGAACCAAGGAGAAAGCAATAACCTGTAGTGGACCTGTGGTCAGTGGGATCCCCTGCCCAATCATCATCAGAGAATGCATGGAGTACAAGAGGAGACTGAGCTGAGTAGAAAAGGCCATGGAAGATAGTGCCCTTCAGGTATCGAAGAATGCGCAGAACAGCAGTATAGTGAGTAAATCGTGGAGCAGACAGATACTGGCTCACCTGATTAACAGCATAGGAGATGTCTAGACGAATAACTGTGAGATAAACTAGGTTGCGAACCAATCGTCTGTAAAGAGAAGGATTAGACAATGGTTTCCCCCCCGAGGGTGTCAAATGTGCATTAAGTTCAACTGGAGTGTCAACAGTCTTGCTGTCAGTGAGTCCAGCTCGAGATAAAAGGTCAAAAGCATACTTAGCTTGAGTAATATAAAGACCATCTGTGGAATGAGTAATTTCAAGACCCAAGAAATAACTGAGATGTCCAAGATCTTTCATCTCAAACTGCTGACTGAGAAAATCCTTGAGTTCTTGAATGCCACTGAGGTCATCACCAGTTATGATCATATCATCCACATATAGAAGAAGCAAAATGGTGCCTTTATCAGTACGACGAAGAAATAAGGCAGAATCATACGGACTGGCAGTGTAACCCAAGCAAAAGATAGTGGAGCTAAACTTGGCAAACCAAGCTCGTGGAGCTTGTTTAAGACCATAAAGTGCACGTCGAAGATGACAAACCTTGTTTGAGTCAACAAAGAGACCAAGAGGAGGTTGCATATAGACTTCTTCACTCAAATCCCCATTAAGGAAAGCATTTTTAACATCCATCTGAAAAAGATCCCATTTACTAGCAGCAGCAATAGCTAAGAGGGCACAAACAGATGAGATACGAGCAACTGGAGCAAAGGTCTCTTCATAATCAATCCCATACTCCTGTGTAAAACCTTTTACAACAAGATGAGCCTTATAGCGCTCAATGGACCCATCAGAGCGAGTCTTGATCTTATAGATCCACTTACAACCAACCACAGACTGTCCAGAAGGGAGAGCGACCAGATCCTAAGTATGGTTTTTGGTTAATGCATCAAGTTCCTCTTTCATTGTAATCTGCCATAAAGGGTCAGTGGAGGCCTCACGATAGGTTTGAGGCTCGTGAAGTGTAGCAAGGGCAGTGTAACAATGATAGTCAAGTAAATGTGTAGGAATGGATCTTACCCGGGTTTAGTAGCGAGGTGGAATGTCTTGTGGAGGATCTTTAGGCGGAGCAGGAGCAGGAGACCCAGGCTCTAAGTGAGGTAACTCGTCATCAACTTGTTCATCTTCAACCTGTCTAGGAGAAGCATAAAAAATATCTAGAGAAAGGTCCAAAGGAGGATCAAAAGTATTTGTAGAAGGAACAAGAGACTCATCTGAAAAAATTTCTAAAACAGAGGAGGTAGTTAGGGAAGAACGAAAGTGAGAGAGTTCAAAAAACAATCGGTGTTCCCAAAGGACAACTGTGGATGACTAAATTTCTCGGTTCGAAATAAATCAAACAAGTAAAATAGTTTCACAAATGTGAATTTGTATTGATAAATGTGTGGTACAATTCTCTGTAATTACAAAAGAGTGGTCCTCTAATTCAATCTCCTTGCAAGACTTATTGATTAGATTTGTGGTAATATGATTTTGACTTGAACACAAAATATCCTTCAATTAGTTTGAAGGATGGATCAAAGATTGTTGAAACGGAATTGCAATAAATCCTTGGCTATGAGCTTGTTAGAAATCCTTTGTTCTTCACGTTCTTCGTGTTCTTCGTCTTCGAAGGTTTATGGTGGAAGTTCTTCGGGGTTTTAGAGGCTTGAATCCGTAGAGCTTCACCTATTTGTGGTTTTTTTATGTTTTTCGAAACTTTGAGCTTGATTCCTGTAAACTTTAGGATCTAGGCAGATAGTTTGGATGACTCTGCTTCGAGTGTTCTTCAATTTCGGGGGTTGAAGTTTTTGAAGGCTTTGAGGCTTGATTCTTGCAGAGCTTTTGTACTTCTGAATCCTTTCCTCCCAAATGCCTTAGGAAGGCTTCTATTTATAGGAGTTTGGGGGTGGGTGAGCGACACGTGGCGGAGTTTGATTGGTGACACATGTCACAGCCTGATTGGTTTGCCTATGTTATCACTTACACGTGCTAGACCGCCTGTGTCATCGCTTACACACGCTGGACTGCTTGTGTCATCGCTTACACGCGCTGAGGTGCTTGTGTCATCGCTTACACGTGCTGAGGTGTGATTGGTTTTTGCATGACACTTGGCAAATTTCTGTTGGTTTCTGAGTAGTGATAGCAAAACCTAGCAGCAATACGTGGTGCTTTGTAATTGGCTGTATTTTATGGACTTGGTAGTATGACGTGTCAGCTTGTGATAGGTTTGGAATTTTCTCCCTCTACAACAACATTACGAGAAACATGAAGATGATGAGAGACAGGATCATAACACCTATACCCTTTTTGAGTTTCACCATAACCAAGGAAATAACAAAGTCTAGATCGAGGCTCAAGTTTGTTGTGTTCATGAGGCTAAAGAAGCACAAAACAAGCAGATCCAAAGGATCGAAGGTGATGATAATCAGGAGGTGACCCAAAGAGATGCTCATATGGAGTCTGATTATGGATGACAACACTTGGAATGCGATTAATTGCATGAATAGCATTAAGAGCAACTTCACCCTAAAATGGGGCATGAACTTTGGCAGAAAGAAGAAGAGCACGAACAGTGTCAAGAATATGACGAAGTTTTCTTTCGGCTCGACCATTTTGCTGAGAGGTACCTAGATAAGTTAGATGATATACAGTTCCATAGGAATGTAACAGAGCTTGAAACGCATATTGAGTATATTCAAGAGCATTCTCAGAACGAAAAGTTTTGATACGTTTGGAGAATTGGGTTTCAACCATTTTTGCAAAGTTGCTGTATATTGGTAAAATTTCAGAACGAGATTTCATAGGAAAGATCCAACTATAACGAGAATAATCATCAATAAAAACAACAAAATATCGAGATCCACCAATACTAGCAACAGGAGAAGGTCCCCAAACATCAGAATGAATTAACTCAAAAATACTATTAGAAATGGATTCACTGTATTAAAAGACAAAGCTGGCTGTTTTCCTAACTGACATGAAGTACAATCAAAATTATTTTTGGACACAGAACCCAACAGACCCCTAGAAGCTAACTGTTGTACCCGAGAAGATGATGCATGACCAAGACAAGAATGCCAAAGTGCAAGAGATGGTAAGGAAGAAACTGCAGCAACAACAGAAACAGAAGCAACAGGTGGAAGATGAAGATTGTCCACGGGAAACATACGCCCAACTCTAGGGCCGGTCCCAAGCTCTTGTCCCGTCCTCGGATCCTGCACAATACACTCAAAATAGTCAAAAATAAGGCGATAACCTAATTCAACTAATTGTCTCACAGAGCACAAATTATAGGATAGGTCAGGTACATGGAAGACTCCAGGAACAGAGAGGTTGGAGGTCGAAACAAAACCTAGACTATTCTTATGCATGGTGGAACCATCAGCTATATGAATATTTAGAGGGTGTGGTGCAGGGTCAAGTTTGGAGAATAAGGAAGAGTGGGGTGTCATGTGATTGCAACAGGCAGAATCAAAAAGCCAAGTTTGAGACTTACCAGGTAGAACAAAGAGAGCAGTGGAAAGAGATGCATTACCAGCCATCCGAACAACCTGAGCTATGATCTCCTGTAGTTTAGTAGGGGAGAGGTTGATAGTGGATCCAGAAGACTGGAACTCAGCCGAAATGGAAGCCATCGGCGGAGTAGGCTCAGTATTAGCAACAGCAGCAGTAGATTTGTTGCGACGATAACAAGTCTCAGTGGTGTAGTCAGGATGCTTGCAATAGTTGCAGAACTTTTTGTTGGTCTGCTTGCGACGATTGCTAGAGCCAGAGGAATCACTTGATTGCTAAGGTTGCTCTATGGGTGGAGCAGAAGGTGTAATAGCAAAAACATTGAGCTTATTCTGAGCTTGAAGGGTTGCAAGACGAGCTTCTTCTCTAACCATCTCGTTCACAGCAGTATCAAGAGAGGGAGCAGGACTGCGATTTAGAAGCTAGCCTCGAATGTGCTCAAAATCCTTGTTAAGGGACATCAAGAATCCATAAAGGCAAAATTCATCTCTAATGGAAGCATATTGTTGAGCATCCTTTGAGCATGCCCAAGTTGGATCAAAAAGGTCAATTTGGTCCCAAATGAAGCGAAGCTGATCATAGTAGTCATTGATGGATTGCCCTGGTTCTTGTATGAGTTGATGCAATTCAACCACTAACTGATATTTCATAGAGCCATAAGTAGTGGAGTACATTTTGGCCAACATATCCCACGCTGACTTGACATCATCAAAGCTTCCTAACAGGTTGGAGATAGAGGGAATGGAAGTGTTCCGAATCCATGTGAGGATCATGTGGTTGTGACTATCCCATTCAATCATGCGACCAAGGAAGGCAGCATCTTCTTCATTGGCTCCCTTAACAGGAACAGTCACCGCACCAGTACAATAATGCCAAAGCATGCGACCCTTAAGAAAACTGCGCATAGCTTGAGACCAAGATAAGTAATTCTTACTCCCCTCCAACACAGTCTTGATGGGGCGAGGAAGAAAAACATCATTTTTATCCATTTAGAGACACAATATGCAAAAACAGACTGCAAAAATGAAATCTACACAAAAAACTAGGTAAGAAGAACCTAGACTAAAAAAGTCAACCCTTGGAGAAAAGTCAATGGTCAACCTTGAAAAGTCAACAGTCAAACGCCCATAGTCAAAGGATGACGTCAGCAGCTGACATAAGCAAGTGACGTTAGCAACGGTGCAAGCAAGGGTTGACGTGGATGACGTCAGCAATGATGTCAGCAAGCACGTAGGGGCGCATGATGGCGCGTGACCTGAAGTAACGACGCGTGGGGCGCGTGATCAGCGGAACAGAACCTTTGAGCGGCGTGTGGGGGCGCGTGCGGTCTCCGACGGCGTCGAGGCTTTCATGAGTTTGTAGATCGACGCAAGACAATCTCTATGGTACCTTCAAAACCGTAATCGGAGCAATATTTGCAGTGGTGATACAAACGGAAGTGGTTTGTGCAATGTGAAACTCCTTAACAACGGCGGCTGTAGGTCCGGAACCCAAGGACGACGGTTGGATGACGTCGGTGGTTCAATGGCGAAAGGCTGCTGCGGCTGTTGTGATGGCGGAAGCGATGTTGAAAAGGAGTCAACTAATAAAGACAAGACTGCTAAGAAAAGGTCAGAGCAATGGCTCTGATACCATATTAGAAATACTGGAAGATTGTATTGTATTTCATAATAAGAGAATATACATCAGTGCCTTATATAGGAGATATAAGTGTGCGGTACAAGTAAAGTGTAGTACAAGTACAAATGTGCTATACAAGTAAAGTAACTGGGCCTAAAGCCTATGATATAATATACATTAACAAAAGTCACATATTTAAGTTATAAACAAACATTGTGTAAACAAACACAATCCTTTATACGGTCTTGCACGCTGCTTTTGTCAAGTGATTGAGTCAAACAGTTTGAGTTTGGAGCATGATAGATCTCATCTACTTCTACACAATAAATAGACAATTGATGTGCAGCTTTTGTCAAGTGATTGACTCATACGGTTGAGTTCGGAGCATGATAGATCTACTCATAAACAAGGAATAGATGATTGATGTGCTGCATGTGCAACTTTTCTCAAGTCATTAACTTATACAGCTGAGTTTGGAGCATGATAGATCTACTCCTAAACAATAAATAGACAATTGAGAATATATTAGACATTCTCTCCTACATCCAAATTTCATATCTCAGATTCTCAATACCTTACATTATAAACCAAATTGCTCATCAAAATTACCCACAAAACAACTACAATCAAATCTTGAAACAAACACACTTCACCAAAATTCACACACACACACACACACACACACACACACACACACGCACAATAAAGGAGATAGCCAAATCTATAGTAGAATAACTCGTACACACACCCTTCGATAGTAAATTTCAAACTTAAACCCATTAAATTAAATTGGCTCTTCATCAGATAAAGGAGTGGTGGTAGCGACCAAAAGAAAAGAGGTGGTTGTGCCAAAGGAGAGAAGAGAGAAAGATTGAAAAAATTGAAAAAGGGAAAGAAAACCTAAATTTAATACTAAAAATGGGTTCATTATACAAACTTGAAGCAAAATTGTAAAGGCAACCGACAATAGGATTAAATTGTTTGTGTCTATAAACTTGGGGACCAATCTAAAACTTTAAGAATGAAAATAATTGTCAAAAATACTAACCTCTATAAACTCCTAAAAACCAATTAGCTCAACTGGTAAAGTCTCTAATGGTTGAATAAGAGATCTTAGATTCAATCTCCGCCTACACCAAAAACTGATTGGTGTCTTGATTTGATGATAAAGAGCTATCATCAGGAGCAAACGCCATAGGTTGAAACTCTATCTCAAAAAAAAAGTTAAAAAAAGTGGGTTCCAATTAGCTCAACTGATAAAGTCTCTGATGGTTGTATAAGAGATCTGGGGTTCAATTCCCGACCACACCAAAAACTGATTGGTGTCTTAGGTTGGTGTCTTGGGTTGATGATAAAAAGCTATCATCAGGAGCGAATGCCATATGTTGAAACTCTATCTCAAAAAAAAGTTAAAAAAAGTGGGTTCCAGTTAGCTCAGCTGATAAAGTCTCTGATGGTTGTATAAGAGATCTGGGGTTCAATCCCCGACTACACCAAAAATTGATTGGTGTATTGGGTTGATGATAAAGAGCTATCATCAGGAGCAGACGCCTTAAGTTGAAACTCACTCTCAAAAAAAAAAAAAAAAATCCTTTACCTAAATTATTAATGTACGCCTCTCATGAGATTATTTGTTCAAGTGATAGTAGTTATGGAACATTGATGTATAGTGGTCTAGTTCAATGTATTCCAAATATTCACCAATATATCAATTAGAAATCTTCACTTCTATGACTATGATAGTCATCATGATTGATATGTCATAAACTGAAAAGATGAATTGTCCAATTTCATCGCACACTACAAACTAAGATTTATGAGTTTATAATTAATTGAAATTTATATCTTCTATAGGCAAATCACATTCCATACTTAAATTCACATAAAATAAAACACTTTTATTAATTAAAGAATGTGTTTAGATACAAATCCCAACAAATAAATTATTAATATGAGCCCAAACCCATCTCATATTTAAAATAAAATAAAATAAAATGATTAACTTCTGAACTTTTTAATATTTGACTCAATTGGGTGTGCATTTGTGACACAATTATAAGCTGATATAAGGGATCTTTTTGTGTTTGTTTATTTTTTTGTGAGTCCCACAAGAAAGAAGCTTCTTCTTCTTTTTTTCTTTTTTCTCTTTGGTTAACTTATTGCTTAACCAGCTAGGTACTATTGTTCATCCCCACTCTAACATTTTTGGTCAAAAAGTCAGGTACAATTAACTATTTGCGAGTCTCACTCTATGGTTTTTCCTCAAAATGTCAGGTCTTTTTTGTCACAAAAGGAAAAAAATTAAATAAGTTATTTCCAAATGAATACCGGATCTATTTATTGTTGGACTCAAGTCATCTTGGGCCACAGCCCAAAAATGTAAAAAATAGACAGAAAGAAAGAAGGCCAGGGATGAAGGGATTCACAAAATTTCACACCAATCTCAAAACCCAAAATTATTATTATTATTATTATTATTATTATTATGTCTAAAATTTCTTGGGAAAACATATAACAACTGTGTGATCGTTCCACTTACCTCATAAATCAAAAAAAAAAAAAAAACCCTTTAAAATAAAAATATATATATAAAAAAGTCCTAGTCAGCCGAGTATTAGAGTACTAGTTTTATATATTATCTCTTATTTTACAACAATAAGACAATTATCATTTTTATTGAGAAACAAATGCAAGAGGAGTGAATGAGTTTTTAACTCAAAAGCACACCATTTTTTTAACGTAAGAGTTAATTTTTTTACCTACATGTCATTTTTTATTATTATTATTATTTGGTTTAGAGTTTCTTGGGAAAACATATAACAACTATGTGATCGTTCCGCTTACCTCATAAATCAAATCAATACTTGATTATTATTAAGAGAAAAAGAGCTTAAAAGACAACTCTTCTGGTAGAGGAGCAATGGATCACCTGAGAGCGGGTGGGAGCCTGTATAGTTTCAAATCCAATACCAAGACCATTACCAAAACTATATCCCCCAGCCCAAAGAAAAAATAATTTGGGCCCCGTTGGCCCAAAAAAAAATATTATTGGTTATATATATATATATATATATATATATATTTTTTTTTTTTTTTTTTTTTCTAGAGTTGCTTCTCCCTCTTCCAAAAACTTAGGCCCCCTCACTTTAATTTAGCCTAGCTCAACTAGCAACTACCAAACTCAAAAACTTAACAAAAACAAAACTTTAAAATGAAAATAAAAATTCCTAGTCAGCTCAATATTAGAATACTAGCATCAAATGTTTTAAATGCTAAATATTTAGTATTTAGAACATCAAATTACAAAACACTACTATATGAGACCTTTCAAATGCTATATTAAAGTAGCAAAAGTAAGTTTTGGTTTGTGATTTTTTTTTTTTTTTTTGGCCACGACTAATGCTCTTAGAAAACAATTTGTTGGTAGATGATTGTATCATAATGTATTAAGAAACAATGATTTTGTGTATTTATCTTGATTGAGTTAATACTATATGAATGCCCTTTTTTTTTCTTTTTTTCTTTTTTCTTTTTTTACTTCAGCCCCCCTTAACTTGAAATCCTAGTTTCACCCTTGCCCTTGCCCTTGCCCCTGCCCCTACCCCTTCCTCTTGTACAAGAAAAAATTAAATATGTACAAGAGAAAGAAACAGAAACAAGAAGAGGAAGACGAAGAGGGGATGATGACGTGACAATGACAAGATCCATTGGGGAAGAAATGGAAGAGGAGACTAACAACTACAACGACGTTGTTACAATGGCAGTGGGGCCCACCACCGATGATGTGTTCGGAGAAGATACGAGCCCACTCTCACTACTCCGGAAGTTTCCAAAAAAATCCTCTACCAATAGCAATCTCAACCAACTCACTCCAGCGACACATGAAGACAGCGGAGTCATTGAAGAAGCTAATAGTTTCAGAGCTTTCATTGTGGTCTGGGGACATGGAAACGATGGTGGCATCGGCGAACAGGACTTTTAAAACCTTGGATTGGCTTCAACGAGATTGCACTGAATTTTACGACGCCATTAGGGCTCTCCTCTCTCGCTACGCTCAACTCTCCTCCTTAGAGACCGAGCTCCTAACCCACCAAAACGAAGAACCCAACACCGGCAATTTTCAAGCTCGGTTGAAAGAAGCGCTGGCTAGATCCAAAGTTAAGTATAAGAAAGCCATAGAGTGGGTTAGTGGTTTGAAGAGTCAGGTTTCAAAGATCCAAGGGGTGCTGCAAAAGCTCGAGCATGAATCAGAGCCAGAAGAGGGGGTGCTCGTGTGTGTGTGTGTGTGTTCTATCTGTTTGGGTTTATGATTGCAGGATGCTAATGGAGCAAGAATGGACCGTTTGTCCTCGGTCTGACTGTGAAGCTAATGGGTGTGCCAATGTACTGGCAAATAAGGGGGAGACCAACCTAGCAGAGTTCAAGAATATGACCACTTCCCATCTTTTGTATATCAAAGTTACGTATGGGGATCTAAGACAAATGGGGAGTTGGGGACTACTGGAGAATGTCCCATGAGCTAAGCACTTTTGCATGTACTCACTATGAATAACTATTTTCTCCCTTTCTACCAAAAAAAATATAAGGACTGACTTTGTACTAAAAAGTTCCTAAACGCAATCACAATTTCACATATCAATTATCCACACCTAGGAGGCTGGGGTTCTAAGTGTCCCTAATAGTACCACCCTCTTTGGTGTCTGGGGTCTAGGTTCGACCCTCACCTTCCCCCATCCCTGTATACCTAGGATATAAATAAATTAAAAATTTTAAATAAATAATAATAATAATAACAAGGGCTGGTAGCAAGATCCAATTAATATGCCTGAACTTTCAGTGGCTAAACACCCAAGTATTTAGCTTGCCAGGAATTATGATGGATTGGCAACAAAACAAAATTGTGTTAGGTTTCTAACATCCTTATATGGATGTTGAAGAACTAACATTGTTCATAAAGATTAGGTTTCCATTTAACTACAATACAAATGCATATTTGGCACAAAATTCTCTAATACAACCCTAACTACCCTTAGATTCACATCAATCACTCATGCCATGACTTCATCAATGTCACTAACACCATCAAATGCCTCTGACGCTTCCTCATCACTACTATCTAGATCAGTTTCCATGGCATCTTCAGATTTCTCATCATCACTTTCATCCCTGTCCTCATAAATTACAGGCACCATCGTGGCATTCTCATCTCCATCATCATCCACAACCTGTTCAAAAGGTTCAAATATAAAATAAAATAAAAACCTTGATACTTGCTAAACTTTATGCCATAAAATTTTACCACTCACCCCGGTGTAGAGGATGTCCAAGCAACTGGACATTTGAATAGCTGATTCAAAAGTTGAGACTCTAGACTCGATGAGCTGCACATATTATAGTACAAGGCTACATAAGATTCTTTGATCATGCAAAACAATGTCAAGGTATTCATATAAAATTTAATTTAAATAAGTTGAAGACAATATTATATCCATCAAGCCAAATGACCTTCTAGAAAGAGAGTACATAGAACCACCCCTTGTGGGGGACATATATAGGTGAAAGATATCACAACATGCACAAGATCAACATATTACATGAGTTTTTACTGATCAAAAAAAAAAAAACATATTACATGAGTTTTATTCTAGGTTTCAGCAAAATATTTACATTATGGAGGTAACCATTTCTTACCTGATATAAAGAATTCAGGGCGATTAGAGAAGATTCCTGGGACATTATTCCACTTGCATGTTGAAGAAGCAGACTTCTTAGCCATGGAAGTGCACAAGCCAAAATTGCACCCCTGGAGTGAAAATACAACATAAAAATTCATTTTAAAGTCATACTATATAGATGTTTAAACACAAGGATGGACTGTGGCTCTTAAACACCAGCAAGAAAGAAAAGGGAAAGTTAGCAAAAACCAACTGCCAGAAAGAACATCCATTGCAAAAGACAAAGCACCAAGAACTTTATGTCTGACAGGTTTAGCTTCTTTCTTGTCACTATTTTGAAATAACCCAAACAAATAGGTTAAAGAAGTAATCATAATCAACCATAATAATAGTTTATTGAGCTTGTTCAGTGGACAATTCTCAATACTTCTTTACATCCACCTTATCCATCAATGTTCTAAAACAAAAAATATACAGCAGTGCAGTAAAATTTGAAATTGATCACGACAAAGTATTTAGAAATGATTCAGCACTGCCAATTGGGTCAACAACTTTCCCAGGACTTTTTTTTTTTTTTTTGCTTTTGAGAATGGTTACAATATCTACTTAATACTGCGACCATAGCTCAAACTCCTACTCCCCCCACCCCCAAAAAAAACCTCAAGCACTTTGTGCTTGGGGAGATCCCTCTTGGACCAAGATGTTTGCTAAAGCTCCCATGAACTTTGGCTTTGTCCCTTTTTGCTCTTTGATAAAATATAAAACTTAATAAAAAATTGGGTAAACAAATTCCATAGATTTAGAGCATTCGTATTGGCTTGTGCTAAAATTTACGTCTATTTTAGCATAAGAACCTAGTTTATCCATTTTACACAACACTTCATTATAATACTATTTCTCTATCAAAATTTTATTTGTTCTCCTAAATCATATCTCTCTCTTCCTCAACCAAAAACCACCTCTCTTTCCCTCACACATACACACATGGAAATCTCTCTCTCTCTCTCTCACAAATCACTGTCAACTAAAAATCCATCATAGATCAATCCAAAATCCATCCACAACCAGTTCCACAAAGACTCAAACAACCTGATCCACCAATAAGCCTGATCAGCGACCTTAGTCAATGATTCAGGGTTTCTCCCACACACCAACAAGCCCACATCATCACTGAGTCAGTGCTCAAAGTTAGGCCAGCTGACATTGGTTGTGGGGCTCAAATGTTTTGTGAATTATGTTAAAAAAATTAATGATTTTTTTAGCGTTATGGGTTACCGAATTAAGGAGTTATTAGTTCCTTTGAGTTGTTTGTATTTTGATCTTGTGGTTGATCAACTATAGGACCCAATTGTTTGGGTTTTTTTTTTTTGCTGTTGGGTCAGGCAGTGGTTTTGTGGTTAGGTTGAGGTGGCGATCTAGTACAAAGGGGAGAAGGAAGAAAACAAGGAAGGGAAAATGAAGAGAGGAAAAAAGAGAGAAAGGGGAAGAGGAGTACGGTACAAAGAGAGAAAAAAAAAAAGAATTAGAAAAATCATTTGCATGTGAACAGTGTCCATGGGTATATATATGGTTATTGTAGCAAAAATGCTATTTTACACAATTTTAGCTTAACTAGTGTGGGTGATTCTTATGGTGAAATGTGTAAAATTGACCCCTTATGCTATTTTGCATTGACTAATGGGAGTGCTCTTACATTCACGATACACCTATACACCCCAACTTTGCGGTGAAAATTAATTTCCTCATTCCCAATACTTCTCTACATGTTTTTGTCAATCTTTCAAAACACAAAAGTAAAAAATACAATAAAATTTGAAACTTGTAAAAGTAAAGCAACTGTGCAATGACTCAGCATTGCCGATTCAGTTAACAAATTTCAAGAACTTGTATTCTCTAGACAGGTATATATCCCAACCCCCTTTTCACATGGAGAAACTGTTTTTCCTCTTACATATCTTTTTTTTTTATAAGTAAATCAATCTTTCAAAAAAAAAAAAAAAAACAAAGAAACCAGAAATCGATTCTGTATAGCCAAATGGGTCAACAAATTACAGACACTTGCCCTCACGAGACACATATATACCCATGATTACTTCGTCTGCAAAAAATAAAAAATAAAATAAAAGAATAATTTACCTTGACTGCATAATTGATATCAAAGACTGCAAAAGCTTGAGTACATCAGATGGATTCAACAACGAAACTGACTTTGCAATAACCTGCAAACAGAAACACAAACTTTCAATTGTCAGCCATTAGCAAAACCTACAGAGCACTCAAAAACAGAAATGCCAGAAACCAACCTTCTCGTCTCGGTTGTACAAGCAATCTAACAAGAGCACATGATCATCGGCACGTAAGGCCTGCCTAAGCAGCACCTGAACTGAATCTGCACTCGGAGGCTGCGCCACTGTAACTAGAGAAGGCTCTGGCTGCTGCTTCTCAACATGGCTCTGGGCATCATCAAAGTTATTATTCATACTTGCAAGCTTCTCTCCCATTGTTGGCTCAATGGGGTCCTTGTTAACCAAAACTCCATCGGAAGCCTCTCCACGACCTGTGTAAAATAAAGTAATTAGACTGAAACTACAAAGTTTTGACTAATAAGTATTTAACCAAAAATATAAAATTTCTGAATTTCTATGATTTATTAGGAATATAACTTGATTAGAAAGGAGAGAGACTGATTACTTTTCTTCTTCTTGATAGATGGCATCGGATTGGTATATAAAGGCCCAAAATCAAGATTGGACAGCTTCTTCTTCTTCTTCTTCTTCTTCTTCTGCTGCTGCTGCTGTATGTGTTTTTTATTAGGGTTTTGGATTTGGGATTTTCTACACCTTTTTAGGATTTTAGATTTCTTTTTTCTTTTTTTATCAAAAAAAAAAAAAAAAGGGATGAGTTTCAGAAGATTTTTATAACATGGAGAATTAGTTTAATATTTTGAAATTATTGATACCACATCAACTACATACTGCAATATTAAATTAGAACAGATATAATCAACATAATGGACTTCACTCACAGTTCATCAATCCTAATGAATATGAATGCTTCCAAAAAAACAAATATACACAAACACATTAAGAATTAAGAAAGTCACCAAAAGGCTTTTTTTTATTTTTTATAATTCAATTGTTAAAACTAAAAAACACCTGGGTGTAAACAAACAATTTCAAACAACTCACAAAATCAATATGAACCATTCATCAGAGTGTGTGTGTGTATAAGGTTCACAATGGGATATACATCAACAATGAATCCTTCATTTTCCCACAAAACATTACTCTCTAACAAAAATCAAAGCTTTTTTTTTTTCCCATAAAAGCTTTATGGGCACGAATATAATTTTGAAAAAAGCAAGGCTGGTTGCTCCACTACAGCCCTACCTTTAAACTCAACATCAACAAAGGGCCTTATCAGCTTGTTCAGTGCAAATGATTTATGTTTTAATAAGTCAAAAAAAAAATTAAAAAGTGTGTAAGAAATTTGACTACTATAAAGCTTATTATTGTCTACTATATAGTTGAACGGTACATACAACAGTTAACACTAAATTCCACCAAAGAAAAAGGAAATGAAAGAGATGGGTGAGTTACCGTGGTGGAAGATCCTGGTGGCCGCAACGATGGGGTTGGGAATTGAGAGAGGGGAGAGGAGGAAGTTCGGAAGGAAGAGAAGGAGAAAAAGAGGCTTATATAGCCAAGGGTAAATTGGTCAAAATAACGTTTAGTTCATCGGATAATATGGGTTATTACGGGTTATGCTTGTTAAACCCAATTTAACGCATTTATTAATCTTCGGCATAAATGTAATTTTAGTCCCTACATTTTGACTTTTTTTCATTTTAGTTCCTATATTTTATTTTTATCACTTTTAGTTTCTAAATCAATTTATGCGTTCTATTTAAGTTCTTGAAGCTACCTTCTGTCACTAATCTAACGAGCAAACTAACAGATGAATAAAATAATAATAATAAATTTACTGTAGCATGCCACATCATATTATAATTTAAAATATTTATTTTTCAATTTTAACAAAAGAAAAAATATGAGTTGCCCAGATCTAAGTTCATCTTTAACAAGAACACAAACTCAGATTTTAAACATGAGAACACATGCCCAGATTTTCTTGCATTTTTCTTGTCAACCAAACACAAACACAAATCAATCTCCAGCAAGAATACAAACACAAACCTAGTAGCAGATCTTCTCAGATTTTCTCAAACCACAAAACCCAGATATACAAAATCTCAACTCAAACCCAGATTTTCTCATCTTTCAATCAACAACGAAACCTCCAGCAAATAAAATTCATAACCCAGAAACCAAATTCATAAACCTAAAAAATTCAGCATAAAAACGCCATTAAAAAAAATTATAAATTCCAAAGCCCCCATCCTCAAACCCAAGCAAAATCATTTCTTAGTTCTTTTTCATTCTTTGTTTGGTTGCCAAGAAAATGAAAGAAAAAAAATTTGGACAGCACCATCAAAGTCCATTCAATCTCCCTACTCTTTCGTCTCTATAGTCTCTCCAAACAAAAACACAAACACCTAAACTACAAAAAAAATCTCACAATGGAAAAACCCACAACAAGCTTAACGTGTCAACGGGTCGACTCGTCGCGATCGGCGATCTCCACGGCGATTTGGAGAAGTCAAAGCAAGCGTTATGACATAAATGACTCCGGCGACTGGACCGGCGGGTCAACGATCATGGTTCAAGTCGGCGATGAGATTAAAATACTTTATTTTCCCGAGAGACTTCAATGGCAAGCGGTGAAAGCCAGCAGCGAAGTCATCACCATGAACGGTAACCACGAGACCTTGAACGTGGAAAGAGACTTCCCGTACATGTTGGAATCGGGTTGTGAAGAGTTTAGGGTTTGGGCGCACAACAACATGATGCGCCGAGAGCCATTGAAATCCTCTATCGACATCCAACCCGAATGGAACATGCTCGACTAGATCCCCTTCTCCACCTTTTGTTCTTGTTCTTATGTTTCTGGTGTGTTCTTTTTTCTTTTCTTTTTTAATTTTTAACTCATATTTTTTCTTTTGTTAATATTGAAAAATAAATATTTTAATTATAATCTGATGTGGCATGCTACAGTAAATTTTTTATTATTATTTTATTCATCTGTTAGTTTGCCCATTAGATTAGTGACGGAAGGTAGCTTCAAGGACTTAAATGGAACGCGTAAATTAATTTAGGGACTAAAAGTAGTAAAAATAAAATATAGGGACTAAAATAGAAAAAAGTCAAAATGTATGGGACTAAAAGTGCATTTACACCTTAATCATTTCTATTCATCTGAATTCATTTAAGGATAAAACTTGTAGGTAATAACGAGGAAAATTTAAGGAATAGTAAGTATTGTATTGTTTGGCAAACTAAAAGATTTAAAGTTACGTTTGGTATGCTGTAATAACCCCTGCAATTGAATAGTTATTCATGTGTAATATCAATTCGGTCATTTGATTATATAACTTATATCTTTATTACATAGATTAGTTCTTACATTGGAATAGCTATTCTTTAAATTGAAGAATAGATATTCATCTTTAAAATGGATGTAATATCTATTCCTTAGTGTATATAATAGGTTTTAAAATTAATATAT
Source organism: Quercus agrifolia (assembly GCA_029955455.1). Classification (NCBI taxonomy): domain Eukaryota; kingdom Viridiplantae; phylum Streptophyta; class Magnoliopsida; order Fagales; family Fagaceae; genus Quercus; species Quercus agrifolia. The sequence goes on along the minus strand of JARQAD010000002.1, from coordinate 22,975,574 downwards.
TTCCAAAAATATAAAGTTTCCTTATACATCATTTTTTACAAGCTTTCCATATGTAACAATCAAACTTATGAACATTAATACTTATTTCATTACAATGTCTTCTATTTCCAATAATAAGGATTACTATTCCTAATGTAGTCTACATTCAGTGTACTAAACATACCCTAAGTGTATATGTGTATGAAATTTCCTCCTAAAGACTTGAACCACAACCCTTACCCTCCACACCCCACAAGCACTTATACTTGTGAAGTGATCATCGCACCAAGGATGTGTGGCAGTTGAATAGCTATTTAAAATAATGAATAACTATTTCTCTTTAAAATGGTTGTAATACCTATTATTTAGTAGGCGTATTAATTTCTAAAATTAATATATTTTCAAATAAACAAACTTTCCATATGCATATAACAATTATGAAAAAAAAATCATAAAAAAATATTCAATCTCTCTTTCAAATTTGAACATTTTAGAAAATTTCCTAAAATATAATTATATAAGTAAGATTATTCCTAAAATATATCTTAATTTTTATTCTAATGTTATAATTTAGACAATTTGTTTGTGTTATCACAAAACAAACGAATAGTAATAAGTATTACATTACAGTATCTTATATTCCTTGTAATACATATTCCTAATCCGATGTAATCACCATTACAACCTACCAAACATGCTCTAACTCATTAATTTAGTGTCATGTTTATGGGTTGTGTCAAATACTGTTACCCTTAAATATTTTGTATATGTTAGACATCCTTGACTTATATTTGCCTTTCATTGCAATACATAACTGAAAAAGAAGGCCAAGGAAGCTCTAGTAGACTCTTGCTTTGTTTAAGGTACTTACAACTCACTCAGCAATATTAGGTTACTCTTACTGATTAGGGGGTGGCAAAATCTAACATGACCTGCATACACAACATGACACAAAATTAGTAGGTTATAAGTTGAGGCTTAATGAGTTCATGTCATATTCGGGTTAACACGACTGACCTATTTAATAAATGTGTCATGTTTCCAACTCATAGAACTTGTTTGACCTATTTAACTATATGTCATTTTACCAATATGCCCTTAAAAATCCTAAGAATATAAACTTATTAATTGTTGTGGTTTATTTTGTTTGACATATTTGTGATTGATTATTTGTAATATTGAGATATACTTTAGTTTTGAATAATTATTTGTGATGCAGTTACTCGTTAGTTTTGAATTTTATATTTAAAAAAAATCTATTTGTTTGGTTTTTCCTAGTTTAGATCAATTTGGTTAAGTGGACTCCAGTTAGCTTAATTGGTAAAATCTCTAATAATTGACACGACATCGATAAAATCTTATTAACAGGTTGACACAACTGACTCATTTAATAAATAGGTCATGTTAAAGTTGAAGAATCTTAATCTGTTTAATAGACGTATTAGGTTAATATTAACCCATATAATCGAATACTCATGAGTTAACATGACATAAACTCGACACACAAACAAGATTGTCACCCCTAATGGTGAGCAATTCATCATCATCATTTATAAACAAATTTAAGTAAATATCATGAATGTTTTGGAGATTACAGGTAAGTGGATACCAAAAAGTTATATACTGTTAAAAATATTAAAAGAATAATAAATTGTGAAAATAATTAGACGTGAATGGTTTTCAACCAGTGTCTGGGAAGGGAAGGAGAGGTAAAACTTGTCCACTCAACTGCAAGTCTACCGTCAATATCTACGATTGATTAGTTAGAGTGACTAAAATTTTGAATTTTCTTTTAGTAGTCGTGTTACTTTTCGATTACTTTTGGAATTCTTCTCTCTCTCTCTCTTTTCTTTTTCTTTTTTCTTTTTTGGGGATAGAATTTACTTTTGCTAATACTATAGCCTATATGCACATCATGCTATATAATAGCCTTATTTACCTATTTACATACATAAGTTTCATCGTAACATTTATCTTCAATGCTTTTACTAAAATCATATATATATATATATATAGACAAAATTTAGGTACAACATTTAAATGTTGTTCTTTAAGTTCTCTATCTTAAGATTCAGTTGTGTAATTATACTTAATTTAAAATACACTTTCATTCAATGGAAAAAAAAGTCATATAGCCGAATTTTTAAAATAAAATATAAGGAATAGTACCTCAGTACTATAGGTAAGTTTTACCTCCACCCGCCCCCAGCCCCTAACACACACACACACACACACACACACACATATATATATATATATATATATTCACGGTTAACTAATAATAAAGAAGAATCATTATGATGATCCAATTATTTTAAGCTTAGTTAAAGTTTTTATAATTATCTTTTTTTTTTTTTAGTTTCTTCAAAACTTGGTGCTTCAAAATTCTCTTCTCCAAAAAAAAAGTGCTTCAAAATTCAATCGGCCTTCTAACCAGTTCTAAGTACAACCAAAGGACCCCCAAAATTCTCAACCAAAAAACAAAAAGAAAAAAAGACCAACTTGGGGGCCTGATCAAAAGGGCCATTAAAATTAAACTATTACATCAATTTCTATTGGGCCAATGGGGATATTATCGTACTTTTAAAAATATCCACCATCTGCACAAAACAGCATTACTTGTATTTATTGTGCACTACTATATATATATATAAGGCCACATCCTCTCATCTTCCTTCTACCTATAAGCTATAACACATTTTCTAGAAGCTTTCAAAACTTCAAACTCACCAAACTCACGGTAAAAACTTTCATTCGTTCTCTTTTCTTTTTCCTTTTTTTCTTCTCTCTCTTTGTAATAAAGTTGTGTTGTTTTATATTCCTCTTTCTTTTCGATGCTACTATAATACTTGTTCCTCGTACATATCTTACTGTTTATTTGGTCTTTATTTTATCTGGGTTGGTTTGATCTTTCTGGGTAAGTAATCTGATTTGATCTTTCAACCCCTTTTTTCTTTTTGTGAAAAATTTCATAGCTTTAATGTTTTTTCTTTTTGGGTTAATAGGATTTGAACCCAGGTTCTTGATTTTCTCATAAATAAATAAAAATGAAAAGGTTCTCAATTTTCTGTAACCTTTTTTTTGCCCTTAAGTTTTTTCTTTTGTATAGTATTGATTTAATGGCACTTGTGTTTTTGGATAAAGTCTATGGTAGCTATGTGTTTTTGAGGGTTTAGTATTGGTATTCCCTATGATTATTATGACCATGTATTTTAAGGGCTTTCATCTGTAACATTTTTTTTCATGAATATAAATAAAAGACTAAGATTAAAACACTTTAAACAACGTTTCTGATCATAGTACTATAGAAGAACCCGTGTTTTTCATTGGAAATATTGAAAGATTTCATATTTAATCCAGGATAGTAGGTGGTGAATTCAGAATGTGTGGATATAAACTTATTATGAGTTTTGGAGATATGGGTTTGAGTTTTCAATCAGGCATATCTTGTGCCATGTACTGATGACAATATATAAACTTTTATTCATTCAGATTTTTGTTGGAAAAATATATATTTTCATGGTGACAAGGTGTGAATTTTTTTTTTTTTTTTAGTATTGTTCTTAGAATTTAAGAAGAAAAGGCAAAAAGGGGGGGGGGGGTGAAAAGTGACTTGTGGCTTTGTTGGACTTTGCCCCATCTTTTTAATTTTTATTTTAATGCAGGGTGTACAAGCTTAGTTGTGTGTTGATAATCAGTAGTAAATGATTGTTTTGTGATGCACTGTTGATTCTTTAATTGAGATTTCTTGCAAATAGAGCAAACTTGTGTGTTTCAACTCCTGTATGAATAAATAAATCACAGTGATTAACTACTGGATTGGAGGTTTAATTTGTTTTGAAAGGACCTCTTCTAGTTGCCTGTCTTTGGAAAGTGCAAATTAGTAACCCTATTTTATGCACTCACCTCTAGAAATTTTCATTAGATCTACGTAATATGGTTTGTGATGGTAAGTTGTAATGTCAGAGGGAATTGTAATTCAAGTCATAGACTTGGATTTTATTTTTTGGATTTGGAGGGGGGTGGGGGAAGGGAACACTTCAAAGCATGTCAGAGATGTGATCAAGAAATCATTTTCTAACAGAGGAAAAAATTTTCTAGAGGATCTATGCAGACAAACCAATCCTTGCAGCAATTGCTTAGATATATAATTATAGGTCGAGGAATTAAGTTGTAGAATCTGGAGTAGCAGATTGTGACATGAGTACTTGTTTTCTTTTTTGGTTTGAAGCACAACAGAGATGGAGCCAAGCAAGCCCTTCATGGTACCATTTTTCATAGGAGAAACAAGTTCTTCAGAGGATCTACGATGGCTTTCAAACCAAGTGAAAGACTCATGTGGTGATAGCAAGCCAATCTGCACTACAATTGAATACTTTATGATGGTGTATAATCTTGCAAGGCAAGGCCAGTCCTAACACTCAAATCAAAATTTGTTTGGATCATTTTTGCTGGAATCTTCATCACTGCTTTCAGGACAAATAATGAGTCAGATTCCACAATTATCTTTTTTATTCCACTCTCCCTAAATCATGTAGATACAGCTTCCTTTTAGTGACATCTAATTAGCTTGCCTTTAGTGCCATTCATTAGAAGTTCCCATCAAGTGGATTGCCTCGTCTCTTGTTTGTGGGTATTTCTTGTAGTTGACAAGTGTCAATATAAAACCTAAGGAATATATTTTGATAAGACAATTGAAACATGTAATGACTTGTGGAAATACATTATTAGTTGGTAGCAAGGCCTTGGATTCTTACGTTGGATCTAAAGAAAAATGTAGAGGTGCTGTTGCATTATTGTGTGGGACTTTTAGCTTTTAAGTAGTGTCATGAAAACTCAACTTTTTAGATCTTTAGTACTTGAAACTGTTATTGACTTATATATATAAAAAAATTAAAAAAAAACATTAATAAAAAAAAAAAATGCTGTTCTTGACTTCTTATTTTTCCCTAATCAAATAGATTCCAGGACTTATGAAAACTGGGGTATGCAACATTGATTAAGATAAATGCTCTAGAGCTTGCAATTTAAATCTCTGGAGCTTTGCTGGTCAAGATTGATTATCTTGTCAAGAGAATTATATGTATGATAAAGATTAAAGAAGGCTTTGATATGGCTTGCACTTACTAATTGTTTTTTGCTGGAGAATCATTTATATTTATACATTTTATTGATCTAACTTTGAACTAATTTTATTGTCCACAGTTCTATGCATCTATGTTCCAACTTCAAATTCTATTGCAACACTTATGGCTTGTTAACCATGATGATGTCCACATTTTTTTTTAGAAATATATCTGCACTCACACAGATACAGTCTATGAGCACATTCTAATATAGCAAGTAGTTTCTTTGCCCTAATATAGTGAGTAGTAATTGCAGTCGCACACACAAGCATTATGTATGACATTTGGTTTTATATAATACTGTTGTGATGTGCTGTTATATGGCAGATTTTAGTTGAGGTAACAGCTTGACTACCAAAATGCCAAAGGTTAGAAGAAAGCCTTCCTTGTCTGCTGATCAGCCTAGGGCATCTGCATACCCTGAGCAATGTATACCAGAAGAACAATTGGAATCAGCCAATGATGTGAAAGAATGGGAAGAAGCTAGATGCCCAATCTGCATGGAACACCCTCATAATGCGGTTCTTTTAATGTGTTCCTCCCATGAGAAGGGCTGTCGGCCCTACATGTGCAACACCAGCTACCGGCACTCCAATTGTCTCGATCAGTTTTGTAAGTCTTTTGCACCACATGCCTCAATAACACTGTTGCAAGAAATTCCTCTCACAAGCACAGACTCTCAGAGAAGGGAAGATGGGTGGCAGCATGGGCAAACAATGCATTGTAGGAGCCCATTGCAACCAAAGCTTGTCTGCCCGCTTTGTCGGGGAGAGATCCATGGATACATTATAGTAGAGCCAGCTCGTAAGTTCATGAATTCTAAAGGAAGGAGTTGTTCTTCTGAGACATGTGATTTTACTGGGACCTATTCAGAACTCCGGAAGCATGCAAGGTCTGAACACCCCTCTGTCCGGCCATCAGAGGTGGACCCTATGCGACAGAGTGATTGGACAAGATTGGAAAGTGAGAGGATCTGGGAGGACGTCCTTAGCTCACTTCATCCGGAATTTGGGGAAGAGACTAGTGAAGAACACATTTTCTCGGCAGGTCTTGATGACTTTGCTGCGTTTCATTTTGAGTTTCTTATTTTATCCATTCTGCTCAATTATCCAAGTGATGGAGAACAGTTGCATAATAGGAGATCAGGGAGAATGTCAAGGGTAGACTATGATTATGATCTGGAGGCCAGTCCTATTGCTGGAAGGAACAACAATTTGTTGTCAGACAGTATGCCACAGCCACGGCAAATTGCTCGACGGGCACATGATTATCCCAGTCGTGCCATTAGGGGGGGCAGCAATACATCAGCACGTGTGTCTCTTCTACAACAAACATCTGGGTGGTCATCAGAAAGTAACTCCCATTCTTCGTCATCACAGAGTAGGTCCTATATTCCCTCCTACAGTAGGCCCCGCTTCCGGCAAATGCCTGCACAGTCATCTGGGAGTATGCGGAGTTATCCTAGGCAGTTAACCGAAAATATGCCCCATTCCCGACGATTGCATTGGCGGGGTGAAAGACAGTCACCATACAACTGGCGGTGTGAAAGATGGTCACCATACAATAGCCGGCGCTGATTGCAATTACATTGTTATCAAAGTCGCTTTGTAAGTGGGCAGATTTATCATAGGGTCAGGTTCCAATTGTAAGTTATCCATATCCTCTTTTTTTTCCATGTAATATATAAATTTCTTTTTCTTTCGTTGCTTTAGTAGCATGTAATCTTTTGAGGATTGGGCGGATAGAACAAGCTCTTTTTTTTTTTTTTTTTCCTTTTCTTTTTTTCTTTTTTATATATATTGCATTTCAGAGGAAGGATTGCTGGAGGTTTCAAGTCTTTTTCTACTCTAGAGGTGAAATAAACACTGATGATTCCTTTTGTTTCAAGGGACTGAAGAGGTAAAGTTAAAGTTAAGGATCTTTGGGCCTGATTGCTGGATGACTAAGTTGTATGCATTACCTCGTTTTGTATACTCTTTAGTGAAATGCTTTGATCAACATTTTCTTAGTGTTTGGATATTTATTCTTAATTTCATTGCGAATATTTTGCGTTTTATTTCCTTTTTGTTGGGGTTGTTTGGGGATTGGGGTATGAGCATGTAGTGAACAAGGTGAAATATTGCAGTGACTAGTGAGTTGGAGTTACTGTAAAACAGTAATTTGATGATCCAAACACAGTGAACTCACTAAATGGGCCAAAATACAAAAAGATTTGTAGGAACCCACCCAAAAAAAAGTAGGCGCAACATTGAAGTAGACCGGAATTGAATTGAATTTTTTATTGTTTAGAATGAGCAACAAAAAAATTATAGAAATCAAATCGTCGTCAAAATTGAATTTGCGTCTGATATCGATAAGAAAGAAAAGATTGAATTGAAAATTGCATCCATAAAGTCTGGGAAATTTTGATTGGTTCAGGTGCATTGTATTTACATTCAGATTTTTAATTAAATTTAAACACTGATTGCTATTATCTTTGCCTCCATCATCACTCTTGTTATCTATCCATTTCTTGCTGCCACTCACCTTTGCTGTCATCATCTCCTTTGTTGCTCTTACTGCTACCTTTGCAATTATCATCTTTCTGACTCTCGTCATCCCTTTTCTCATTCTTGCTGTTTGTTAAAAATTCTTCCCTCAGTTGGTAATCTTGTCCACCAACCAATTAGAATACTCCAGTCATCTTAAAAAAAGTGAACATTGATCCACTTCGATCAGCTATATCCAACCCAAGAAGCATATTTCTTATAGAAGTTGGAGAGTTGTGTCTACTGGAACAAAAGTCTTCCTCCCTCTACCTCTAGGCATCGCTTGCAAAAACAAAAATTGTCTTAGAAGTCTGTCAAACCCACCAAGAAAATATGGTCTGCACCGGGAGATCTAAAGAATTGGAGGAGGACATCTCCACCAATAACGATTCTAACGGACAGTACAGCTTGACTTCTTGCTGAAGAATTTGACCAAATCTCTCTCAGTCACAAACTGTAGTCTTGGTGACAGCTTTGCTAAGAAAATTGCTATGACCATAACTAGAAGGAGGTGGAGCTATATATTCATTCTCTCCATCAACAATATTTGCAAGTTCAACGGGCTCCTTCGGAATTGATGTGATTCCTCCAAATATATAGAGTCCAATCCGAGGATAGTTTCTACTAATATTAGAGGAACCAGGCTATCACCATCTTTCATCTGTTTAATTATTCCCATAACCTGAGCATCAATAAAACTGATCTTTTAGGAGATAGTAAGAACTCTCCAATAATGCGAAGAGAAGGTAAAATCATTTTCCATGTCAGAGATATTGTGAGTTTTTCGAAACATAAACTTCTCAACAACCATACGAAGGTTCACCATATAGCTTTCCATCATGTTACAATCTCAATTAGAAGACTCAAGGCATCAAATAGAATCTCCCTATATTTGGGATTACAAGAGAACCGCAGATCTTTTGCCAAACTCATAACCAAGGATGGCTGAAAACTCCTCAATGTTAGGATATAGCTCAGCAGTTCCAAATATGAAAACATGGTCTTCTATATCCCAAAATTGTATTGCAGGATTAAGAAATTAATGATGAATCTTCACACCTCTCAAAGGATTTTATTCCCTCCAATTTGAAAGCAGAAAAGTTGGTTTTGTTTGAAAAATCAAAGCTACGAATCCATCTATCGCATCTTGAGCAATTGAATGAGAAGTAGATTGATTATTTGCCATGTGTTGATGCACATTTTGGAAGCCCAGCAGTAGGAAGAAGCCTAATAATATGGGTAGATAAGAGTTAGTGGATTGATAGAAGAACCATTAACCCTGAATAGTAGGAATAATGAATCATAAGCCCATAAAGTAAATAAATGGGTCTTGAGGAAAGCAAATGGGCCTAAAGGAGTCCAGAGAGAAAAGTAGTAAACTCATGGACATTATGTGATGTAGAAAAGTAAAAATGGGCCACAGCAAGCCCGAAGTAACGAAGTAAGAAAGTAAGGGGTTGATGGAAAGCTCATGAGCCCCAAGGATGAAGGATAAGGTAATTGGGCGGGGGAAACTCAAAAGAGTTAGTAAAAGCCCATGAGAATGTAGAATTAGAAACTGGGCTAAGGATGCCTAAGAAAAGCAAATGGGCCAAGGATGCCCAAAGAGGAAAGGAAGGGGACAAAGGAGCCCACAAGCAATGTAACGGGTCAAGAAAGTCCAAAGTAGTATGAGTATAAATCCAATGACCATACTGGGTCATTATAGCCAATTGAGAGAAGAATACTCAGCAAGCCTAAAAGAGGCCCAGCAAGCTGGGGTCAAATGACACCATGGCAGGAATAGCAGAGTAGCATAACAGGACTATGGAAGGAGCAAAGGAGTAGGCTGAAGAAAGAAAAGCCCACAATCAAACAAGGCCCGGCCCTTGAGAGAAGCAAGCCGTAGGGAAATGAGAAATCAAAAAACAATCCATGCCATAAAATGTCAAGGATGAGTGGCAAAATGCACAAACGAGCCTCTAGACCACGGAAAACGCATGAGCAGCAGACAAGCTTTGGATGTACACAGAACTAGAGCACGCGCAAGGCCCAAACACCACCAGCCTGTACCCAGCCAATACAAAAATGGTGAGTTATGGGTCAGAGGTAAGAGGGGGTATGGTCTGGCGATGGGGAGAAGGGAAAGCCTATTCTAGGGTTCCTGCTCAGATTCTTTTCGGGATAATGTCCTACTGGGATGACTTACCACCCAAAATAAGCAAGGATGAGTTAGAACCACTAGGTGCATGTCTTGAGGGATAGAGAGAGAACACTCATGCTATGGTGGATAAGAATGCCACGGTGAGCAAGCAAACAAAATAATCTTCTTTGTTTGGTATAGGGAGTGGCACAGCCAGCATAGGTAAGTGGTGGTGGCTAAACAGCTGACAAACTAGTGGTGGTCAGCAAGGACACTCAGACCAGACAAAATTAGTTAAAGGCCAAAATGGTAAAAGTCAGTCATGACAGGCAATATATAAAGGACCTTTGCCATGCACAGTATCATTATCACGACAATAGTAATCTCTAGGAGAAAATCACAACATCACTACATGGGTAAGCACTGAGAAAGAAAGAAAAGAAGAGAGAGAATCAAAAATAATAAAAATATAGAAGAAAGAGAGAATCAGGAAGAAAAAACAGAGAAGTGTAGAATGGTAGGCATGCACCAATAAGCTAATCCCTTCTCTCCCTCTAAAAGCCTACCTTCTGTCAAGGATAAAGGATTTATTTGGGCACAATCCATTCAGGCTTGTTCCCGCGAAGTGGATAATTTCTGCAGCAAACAAGGTTATCCATGTTGAGGAAGTGGTCCCCTTCTTGGCCTTAGTCCTGTAACACAATTGAACACATCAAACTAATTTGTTACTTTTGATTTCGCCATTTATCAAGATTATTTCCTTTCTCATCTTTGTAATCTCACTTATAACGTGTCTCTTAAATCGTTCTCTTTTCCTACTTTGCTTAAGGATTCCTAATTTATTCTGTTTAACAGGAAACATTTTGCCTTTATTGTCATATTGTATGTGTCTGCCGTAACTTTCTTGTAACAGCTTTGCCTGTCAGGGGTATGTGACCAGAGTTTTGACAAACAGAGCATAACTTGTGCATAGGCCAGATCAAGATGAATTGTAATTAGACCGGTCCCAACTCTCTTATCTAGAACACTTGGACCTCAGTACAGCAGGAGGCAGTCTAGCCCAAAATCACAAAAAGGCCCACCACACCATGTTTGATTGTATTGTTAATCATGCTTAAATAAGATTCCAAGTTGCCTAGAGTCCAAGTTCCAGTAGGATAGGGTTTTCATTTTTTTTTTTTAAGTGCAAAAAATCCGAGAAAAAGTCTGAAAACACATTAAAACACATTAAAAAATATATAAAAATTGGGGGCTAACAAAGATGTGCCAATCGACACTTCCCATGTGCTGATGGGCACACTCCTCCAAGCCTCCTGATTTTGCTCAATTTTGCAATTTGACCCGTTTTGCTCCATTTTGCTTCATTTTGGGTCCTAAAACAATAATATATATATATATATATATATATATATATATATATATATATTTTTTTTTTTTTTTTTAAATTCACCCCATTCTTAAAAACTAGGGGCATTCAACTATCCCTCAATGTATCTATTTCTCTATTTCTTTGCAATAAGGCGTAAAAGAGTTCTACTATGAGAATTTATGTTCCTACTAAATTGAAGTCACTCTTCACCTTGTTCTCACAAGTGTTTCGTATGGTGCCTCTCAAACTATGATGAGATAGTAATAGTGTTCATCCTCCCTACTTGATATTTATGGAAAAGTCTAGATGTCTAGTTTCCGTAGGCTCTAACCTCATTCAATTTCATTCAATTTGGAAGTGCGGTTGTCGAAATATTGCGCTCAAAAGGGAGGTGATGCAGTGTAGAAATTTGTAACACTTTTCTTGGAAAATTAATTCCTCATAATTCAAAAGGGATATCGTCAAGTCCTTTTTATATAGAGTAACTAATCCATCATAATTCAACGTGGTCTAGAAATACTCCCATTGTGACCAGATTAGTATGTTTAATTGCGCAAATATGCTCTAAAAATAGCTCTTTTACCTAAAAAATAATGAAATAGTATTTTTAATCAGGATTTTGATGTTTCCTTGATTTTTCATCCATTTCAACTCTGAATTTCACCCATGAACTATCATTTTGAAAGAAATTGTATGATCTTTAAGATGGACAAAAATTTATCTTAATCAGACTGATGACTTGCATAATTGAGTGTAATTTATCACTTCTCAACTTTAAACTTTAGTCTAATTTTATCTTTTTTGTTGATTTTAGACTTCATTATTGTTATTTAAATTTTATTTCAGATTTGAAGAAAATAAAGATTTACTCAAATAAAGAGACATGAAGCTGCTGAAAAAGGTTTTGAACTGAACACTTGGGCTGAAAAATAAAGGGCAACCTAAAGAAAAGAAAAGAAAAAACGTTTTGGGCTGAATGTAACATTTTTGGGCTGAACCAGAAAAGAATAAAGCAGAAAAAAACAAGAAGAAAGAGTGGCTGAACTGAAGCAAAAACGTTTGGGCTGAAAAGCTAAAAAACGTTTGGGCTTTTTGGGCTGTGTTAGGCTGCAACAAGTAAAGGGCTGGACTTTAAAAAGGTAGGGCAAAAAGAAAAGGGAACGCTGGAGAAAAAGAGAGGGCAGCTAAAACAGAGAAAAAAGAAAGGCAGCCGCTGAAGCAGAAAAAAGGAAGAAAGGTGCTGAAGCAGAAAAAAAAAAAAAAAAGAGGGCTGAAACAGAGAATTTTTTCAGCATTTATTTTCTTTTCAATCTTCTCAGAAAAAATTATGGTGAACTCGTTTGTGTTGGATTTAATTTTTAGCATGAACTAAATTTTCTTTATTCTAGGAAAACGATGTAATCTAGTTCTGAACTATGCTTGCTTTTCTATGTTAATTTGAACAAATTCTCTTCATGTTTGTCTGATTTATTCTAAGCTTATTGCTTCTAATTAACTGGCCATTAATTAGATGATTTTAATCTTATGATTTGCTGTCGAAAGAGGGGATTATAGGATAGATCTTGAATATTTCAGCATAGGTAAATATAGAGATCGAAAGACTTGTATGAACCTATGTAGTATTAAAGTCGTTGGTCTTAATGCTTTCTTGCTTTATTAAATTGCATACTCTTGTGTAAAATAATGAACAAGAATGTTTCCAATTGACTATCGAAAGAGGCCGTTGGATGAGTTTGGAGATTGCTAACAAACAGAGAGAATTAAATTCAATTAGCTAGATGAGTAAAGCATAGTGAGGGATTAGGTGAAATCGATTTCCTAGAAGTTTCTTTCTCATTAAGTTGATTTTCAAGCAACATCTTTCTTTTCCTCTGCGTATCTTTTATTTAAATTGATTTTATTTTGAATTCCAATTACTAAAACCTTAGTGACTTCTCTAGATAAAACCAAGATTAGAATAATTTTGGTATTTGTCAAAAGTAAGTTACCAATCCCTGAGAACGATACTCTTTTCATCACTTTACTATAAAACTACGATACTGTGCACTTGCAGTTTTGCACCGTTCAAGTTTTTGACAATCGGATATTTTGGTCAACTTTTGGACGAATCCCAGTTAGGGTTAATCAAAGTTGGTCAATATTAGCTAAAAATGGCAAATTTGGGATTTTAAACCCTTGGATCATTAAAACAGTTTTTCCATGGCCCATTCAGGATAAAGAGACTTTTTTCATGTAACTCCATATTTTCTAATGTTTAAAGACTATAACCCCATGTATATGCATGGTACAATTGGGAACACACACACACCTGCACGCGCATATATATATATATATATAAACACACACACCTAGTAAATAATGGACCATAAACCTTCATAGTATTATATAAAAATTTGACAAATTTGGATGAATTTTTTATTTAGTTGCATACACTTTTTTGAAATTTTTTATTTTCTAGGCTTAGATGCATGAAGTTGCATGAAAATATAAATAATACAAAATTAGAATATAGTTGAAAGGACACTTAAAATGAAATTGTAGTACATTTAAAATCTAAAAACACTTAGCATCCTTATCAAAAAAAAAAAAGACTCTTAGCATCAAATTATCTAGGGCAATTAAACTTTCCTCATCTTTCACTTTAATATGATATATATTATTATTTAGATCCCCTCATTATCACTTTAACTTATATTAAAAACTGGGATTTCTATAATAGAACTAAGGTTGCATTTGGTAATGGCTGAAAAATGAAGTTTTATTTTATTTTATTTTATTTTTAAAATACTATTTAGCTTATTTTTGTTACTATTTATAAGTCTCATTGTACTATCTTATCTATCTTTTAGTTTTATCTACAATACTTTCAGTAAAAAGTTTTCAGTTTCAGCTAAATAAGTTGTTCTCAAACAAACTCTAAATGTATCTCTCTCTTTTATTCTTCAAATATTATTTTGTTTAGTTTTAAAATGCTTACAACTGCTTAAAATTTAGATAAATACTAATATTTTAGAAGTTCACTTTAGTTTGAGATTCACCTGTCTTGTCCAACCTCCAACTTGACTTAAAATTAGATAAATAAATTGGTTTGAGTTTTTAAAATTTGAGAGATGTTTGGGATAGAATTTCTAAAATTTAATAAAGTAATATAATATACCAAATTCTTTGTGGATTTAAGTTTGAAAAGACTTTTTCCCTTAAACCCAACTCTTGTCATTACTACTATTTTTAATTGCTTTAGCTGTACACCCTAGAAAGAAGCAAGCAATAGTGACAAAATTGTTACCATGTTAGCTACTCAATCCACCTCCTAGGTATTATAAAAAATAAAATAAAAAATCCACCTAGGTATAGCACAACCGACTAGTCCAGCTAAACTATGGCTGACAAACCCGAAAATGACCCACATTGTATTAGCAATCCATCAGCAAAAATGCATTTTTGCTAGTGTGCTTATCCAATAATACATAAAACTATAACGTTGGCAACATATTTTTTCTATTTTTTTAATCATTGAATGATCTAAACACCCAAACTTCATCCACAAACAATCAAAACAAATCTCACGTCGAACCAAAATCTCCAGTGTCGTCAAAATCTATGGTTGCATGACAACAACATCGATGAGGTAACAAACCCTACTTGAACTTCACATCCATGACAATACCGGTGAGGGCATGAAGGGAAAGAGAATTAGAGAGATTTAAAATTTTAAGAAAACAATACTTTAATTAAACAGAGAAGGGAATAGAGTGGGATGTTAAATGTATTTGAGAGAGTATGTAAAATAGAAAATATAAATTCTTTAAATTATGATTTGGCTAAGATTTAGTTATGCCAATGCAGATGCTGTAAACTTGTACAATTTCGCACTAGCTTATTTTATCGTCTTCTTGATTAAGTTCAATTTTTCAAGCATCAGATTTGTGACACTAATATGTTACTCGTCTTAGTTTTCCATGTCCAGAGTAATTAAAGAGGAAACGGATTGCAATGAATCGAATGTTTTGTTGTCCCACAATGAAATTATAAAGTCATCCATGTTCCATACATATGTACGAGAAATGCAACAACTCAAGATTTTCAGAAGATCACCCACCAAACTAATTCCCATAATGTTCAAATTTTTGTTAAGAAAGTTTTTCTAACTAAAACAGTAAGAGAAAAGAATGTGAAATATTTAATTAGGGCCAGAAAAGTTTAATAGATCAACTCGGAGAATTTTCAACTATAAATAATTACACTCCACTGTTAGCAAATCTTTTCCAACATGAGGAATTGAGAAAAATATTTGTTATTAACTATGAATGGAAATATCATTACAACCTCTACAGAGTAGTTCTACTAACAGTAATGGTATTGCTACAAAAAGAAAATTTCACTTCCACGGGCCATCTATATGAAGATGTCATAAGATTAAACCACCCCCCTTTCCCT
The DNA here is from genome assembly GCA_029955455.1 of Quercus agrifolia. Taxonomy (NCBI): domain Eukaryota; kingdom Viridiplantae; phylum Streptophyta; class Magnoliopsida; order Fagales; family Fagaceae; genus Quercus; species Quercus agrifolia. The sequence continues at coordinate 22,960,013 of JARQAD010000002.1, read as the reverse complement.
ACACATGCTCGCTATGGCCATAAGTAGATACAAAAAACATATGTATATCATGTTGAGAGCTTAGCAGGCATTAGAACAAAGCAGATGCTCCCAATTAAAGAACTGCAGCAGCTTGAGCTTCTTCCTCAGGCTCAGCCTCTGTTGCGGAGATTAGTGATGCAGACTGAATCTTTCCCGCATGATCCAGCCGCATTAAAATTACTCCCCTGCAGAATATATTTGTCGCAGAAACTAGATCAGGATAGCAATGATCTAGTACTTAAAAGCCACAATAAAGATGCGTCGACAACACATACATCCAAAGGGACTTGGTACTATCAATACATCTAAATACTATATAATAATGCTAAAGCTTCTTAACTATCTTCATAGTTGTTTCAAAAAATATCTGAGAGTATGGCAGCTCTTCTACATGCAGTGATGAAAAGTGGAAAATCCAAATCTCAAATCGATAGGAGAAGAGGATGATAGGCATGCATCCCCAGTGACCTAGCATATTTTGGTTACCTGTAGATGGATTTTATCTACAAGGAGCCCCTTCAGTAAATTCTTACCTAAATGGAAATTTTGTGCACCATTTTAAATAAATGGGGTTAACTTAATGCTTAAAGTTGATCTGCATTTAGTAAGAACATATGGAACACAAATACAAAATTATTGCATAAAGGATAGAAAGGGGGGCTTATTCGTAATAATTTTCTTATTGCCCTTTTGAAGCACAAGTGTGTTACTATGTTCTTCAGCTACATCTATGGCTTCGAAATATAACATCATTTAAGTTCAAAAATTAACACCATCAATATAAATTAAGGAAAGAAAATAGTTTCAGTGGAGATGGTGAACTTGCAATTAAAAACCATATTTGAAATAAAGAACTTTCTCAAGAGGCAGAAGGCACATGTATTTCAGAATATAAATAAACCTTACAATATATTTACCTTGCATAGCGTGACTGTATTGAAACATCCCGAACCTTAATTCTGTTGACTGTACCACTTTGGCTGACAAGAACCACTTGTTCATCACTTTCACCATCATCTGTTAATTGTTATCACAAATATATATACCCCAAAACAAAAATGGAACATCATCATGAATTGTGTGACAAAAAAAGAATCATACATATCAGAAAATCAGCTCCAAGCTATAGCATTACCTGACAATGAAAATCCAACCACAAAGACTGCTGCCAAACGGTCCTCTGCCGAAAACTGAAAATAGGGCAACAGAATAGCCATAAGACAAGCTACATTGACAAATGAACTAAATGTAATATTTTTGAATCAGTAAGCTTATATGGAGACACCTTGTATCCTATTAAACCAACTCTATTTAAAGGTGATGCACGAAAGGAGCTCAAGGGCACACGCTTTCCAAAACCGCTTTCAGACACAAACAACAGCCACGGCCCTTTGAGGCTTTTAGCACTGTGGAAATATTTAAGAAAGATGTAAGAGATAAAATGCCAATTGTTATGAGATCAAAACAACAAACAGCTAATTAATTTATGGTCATCATAAATAAAACAGTAATGAAAACAATATCAAAACAAAGGAGGCCAAAGTCCAACCTATTTCTCAGAAGCTCACACTAGAGTATAGCTAACATGAGCTCAAAAAGGAAAGGAGAGAACAAATGATGCAATTTACACTTGTCATCCAATAAAAGTAAAATCCAGAATGGAAAACTGTGCTGCAATAAGTATAGACTTTGTTTGAGGACATTGAGAGACCTATAGATATGTTGAAGAACTTGCTTGCTAGGACTTTGTTTGAGTGGTCTTGTATTTGTGGTCTTACGCATTGTAGTTCATTGTCTGATTTCCTTATCTCTATTAGACTTTCCTAATGATTTGATTGTATTTGTTTCAAGGGCAGTGAGTTTACAATCGTAAACACATTGTTCTTTTTCATCAATAAAGCTCTTATTATCTATCAAAAAAAAAAGTAGAGAGATATTTGTTTTTGACCTTTGTTCTTTTGGGAATTATATATTAATGTAGCACCATTCTTTTTTATTGGAAAGTTATGCATGCACCTAGTGGGTCTTGAACTCACAATCTAACCCCCCCCCCCCCTTCTAGAACTTATAAGAAGAGCAGGGGCCAATTGAGCTAGAGGTCATTGCTCTAGCACCTTGCATATTCTTTATTAATTCTCCCAAAAACAACAGAGATTAAATATATGAATATGGACGTGTGTGTTCCATTATGATATTTATTTTCTAATATTTACGTGACATGTAGAAAAGGGATAAAAGTGAATGAAGTCTAGTTGACTAGGATCTTGGAGATATTTAAATAAGCTTTGTTGTCTTTGTGTGAACAAATAAGATTAATGTTTGATTAAAGCTTAAACTAGGAGCCAATAAGCAATTTGTACAATTTTTGGTCGAGCCCAAGGGTGGCTGGATAAAACCTCTAGGGTAACAGTTAAAGACTTATATAAATAGGAAAGAAAGTGATGAGAGTAAACCCTAATTCCGGCTTGTGTTTAGGTTTGGTTGAAGGAGAAACCCTAACAATTGTATTGAAAACATGTGAAAGTAAATGTTGAAACCTAGAGTTTTTGAGGATTACGTTAGGATTTTGATTGACCATATGCAATGATTGCGATATGGTTATTGATAGTGTTTAATCATTAATAAAATTGCAGAGAAGATTTAGAAGGCAACAAAATCAAGCTCAGATGCTACAAGAAATCAAGAACCAATCAAGACAAGGAATCAGAACTGTAGTAGGATTCAATTAATAGACTGCAATGCATTAGTTATTTTGCACAATCCTTTAGGCTTTCAAGGTTTTATACTAGTATTTCCAAGTGTATTAGAAGCCCAGAGACTCAATTTTGTTGGCAAATATAGATGATACACCATTTAAAATCTCATTTCACCAAATACGAAGTGATAATTGATTTAAAATGATGTGCCACCATGTAACTGTTAAATTTTATATGAAGTGTCACCGGTCACAATTTTAGATTTGTAAAAAATTATATCTTTCACTAGGGGAACTTAAGACTTGTCCAAACATAAACTCTTTTTAGTTCAAGTTGCCCAGAGTCATCCCCAAATCCAATTCAAAGCCACCAATTCTCATAGGGTATGGATTAAGGTCACAATTGCCTGTGTTATTAATGAACCAACCTATAAGTCTTATATGTTGCTAATTACAGGAAATATATATATATATTACAAGAAATATTACCTGCTTGTGTTAGCTTCTGGCACCTTTTTCAAGTCATTTAGCTTAGCTGCAGGTATAATGTCCATGCTTGCCATCATATCCCCTTGTTTTAGTCTCATAGCCACTGCGCCTCTAGTATTTCTGCCTTGCGTTCGAATCTATGTCCAACAGGAGGGAAAAATATATATAAAGATGAGTGATAAAGGACACATAATTTTGATTTGTGATGCCAATGACCTCTAACTCAAATGGCATGCTCTCCTCTCACAAGCATAACGTAGAAAGTAAGATCATGAGTCCAAGAACCACTGACTGCATGAGTGACTGACCAAAATAATAATACCAAGTTGTTCAAAATTTGTCTCATAGAACAGAAAAGTATTATCAGCATAATTTAAGGGATGAGAAATTTCCATAACCCTCTACTTCAACCCCCAACTTGAATTCAAGCAAAACATCCACCACCCACAACTTTATGAAGCATCCTGCTGAGAACCACCACAGCTAGGATGAAAAAGAAGAGATGATAAGGGAGCTTGGTGTCACAACCCCTTTGAGCTACCAAAAAAACCAACCAGGCAGCTGTCAATCTAAAATAAGGAACCAAACTGTTGAAACACAACTATAGCCATTTTCTCCACTAAATCCAAATCTACCCAACAAACAAATCAAAGCATCCCTATTTACATGTCTGTATGACTTCTCAATGTCCAGCTTGCATATAACCCTGGTAATACAACTACAAACTCTACAATCAAGACAGTCATTCACAATGATAACCGAGTTTAGAATTTGTTGACTGTCAACACTAGCACTCTATGTGCCCAACACGAGACTACCCATTAGACACTCAAATGATTAGTTGACATTGACACTTCTGTCAAGAACTTGTAAACACTGCCCACTAAACTGATAGGACAAATATCTTCAAGGTTAACAGCTCCCATTCTTCTTAGGAATCAGTATAATAAAAGTAGTATCATGGACTTCAGATTTTACAGTTAGCAGAGATTTCATCACAGACCTGCAACTATCACCCTCTAAAATTCCCCAACAGTGTTGAAAGAAAGCTATTGTAAAAAAATCTAAAACTAAACCCCTATCACCATTCATATCCTTCAAGACACATCTTCCCATTCAAACAGTCTCTCCATCATACACTAAGATCATCAACAGAAGGGAGATTTAAGCTAATTACCTTTCCATTGTGCTTAATGTGGTGCATTTGAAGGGAGTGTAATCAACAAACATTTGAGGATATAGATGGTTCGGGTGACCAGCTGCTTGCTTCCTTTAGTGGTTCTCTGTTTGATTGGTCTAGGCTTAGGGACTTGCATTTAGTGATTCCCTCCCTTTTTTCCTTAGTTCTCTTCTTTTTTGTAATTAATTTTCTTCTTTTTTCTTATTCCTTGTATTTTTCTGGGACTCCTTTGTGCTTTTTCTGCATAAAGTAGTTTTTTTAATATACTTCTTTCTTACTTATCCAAAAAAAAAAAAAAAAAAAATTACCTAAGGTCTCCACTCAACTGATTGATTAAATTCCCTTTAAAAAAAGAACTACTTCTTCCTTCAATTCTCTCTTCAGAAAATAATACATCATCAACATCTAGATTACCAATGGAATTTACTGTTCTATCTGAATTAACCAACTAGTGAAAAACTTTGTATATTATCACCCTCCCAGAAGCCATTATGCTCTAGAATTTTGAAGTCAACACACCACCACAAAAATGAGCTACCTTTTCTACTTCAGATATAAGAGACTTCTTTTCAATTAATCACTCAGAGATAAACCCTCAACCTCCTCCTTCAAATCCAGCTTCCTTATCTCCTCCAATACCCTCTTATTTCTAAACCCGACAATACATTCCCAAAAACTTCCCTAGTCCACACACTCAAATACTCTATCAAAGCTCATAATTTTTTAACCAAGACTTTTTTAGGCAAACCTTCAAAATTCTAATCTCTCCACCATCTAGTACTCTCTCCATAAATCTTGCACCCTTTAGCCACATATTCTCAAATCTAAAAAGGGCTTTTACCTATTGATATGCCATAATCCTCTACAGTACAATAAACAAGGGCAGTAACATGAAACAGGTATAAGTGATAGTATTAGAATGGGATTACCAAAATGTTCTTCAGAATCATTTGAGACCAACAATTGATCAATAAAGGACATTGATTGAATATGTTGATTACTAGACCATCTAAAAGAACCCCCTTCAAAGAGAAAACCAACCAGGTTCATCCCATCAATAAATTATGAGAATTCCATCACAGCAACAGGAAGTCTATCTGCCCTAGCCCTCTAAACAGGAAAATGAACACTTGCTAACCAGTTAGCTTCAAGAACCACTCACACCACAAAGGGACCTCCACTAATGATGTTAGACTTAGCTATTGTTTACTTCCAACTATCACACTATCTTCTACTGTCTTTTGCAACAACAGCTGATTATGAAGGGAAAAATTTTCTTTACTTAAAATAAATGTTGAACAAAGGTAGAATTCTTCCTATGCTCATGCCACAGTTCCTATACTAAATGCCCTAACTATATTCTCACAAATGATATATGGGTTTGAACAGAAATCCAGCTTATTAATTGAAAAAGAAAAGAACGTGTATTAACATACATTCTCACAGGAACATAGATTGACCAATCCATTCTGTGAAGCCATGGCCACAAGGTTATCATTTGTACAACAACGGACCCACTTTAGCTCATCACCAGGAACCTGTCAAGTGTATAGATGAGGCTTGGAAATAATACTACCATAAGACATTGTTGAACAAGCCAAAAATAAATAAATAAATGAAAGAAGAGGACAAACCAATTGAATTGCAATGATTCCTGTTGACCTGATGGATGAGAATGAATTCAAAGATACTTTCTTGACATAGCCATTCATTGTAAGCATCAGTAAGAATTGATCTCCAGAAAATTCACTCACAGGAATAACGGATGTTATTCGTTCACCATCAGATATTGATAAGATCTGCATCCAGAGAAAAAAAAATACTTATAAATAAATAAAATCTTCAGCAATTACCAGAAAGAATCGATATAAAATGAGATTGACAAGGTGAACACCTGAACAAGTGGGGTGCCAGCAGCAGTTCGGGTGCATTCTGGAATTTTATATGCACGAGCTGAGTACACTATTCCCTTATCACTGCCCAATGTAAAATAATTAATGGAACTTTCTACAGCTGAAAGTAAGTAAATGAGGTGCCAAAGCAAAGATTCACAATCCTAATGGCAGGATTCCAGAAACTGGATGGCTCTCAAGAGACAAACTTTATGGTACAAAGAAAAGTCCAAACTATAAATTTTAACCATCATACTGTCTTAAAATTGAAACCAGAAGGGGAACCTATATATGCGCAATGTATTTATTTTCTCCCTGCTGAACATTAGCAATTATGGAAATGATCATTCTAATTGTACATTTTAGATTTATGTACTTTTTGTTAAAGTATTAAGCTTCCCTCGGTAGTCAGTACACTTCCTATGTACATGGGGAGCTCTTGTATCTTTTAGTTTTTTTTTTCAAATAAAATTTGCTAATGTTACTTTGTTATTTTTTATTAGCATGTTAATAAGGGTGTTTTTGTAATCATTCTATAAACCCAAATATAAATATAAGTTAAGGCATGGGTCTGACCAATTACACCCACAACCTTATTTTCTCTCTTTTCTGTCTCTCTCTCCCTCCATTTTACTCTTCATCTTACTTCTCTTTAACCCTAAGCATAGATTACAACTTAACTAAGTTCTTATTATCTATCAAAAACAAACAACTGTACCTGATGACTATTATGCAACCAAAACGGAACAATAATCATAGGAAACAATCAAACAAAAACTATTTTCTCTAGTCCAGTAAATTTCCCTTCATCATGTATATGACAATCCAAACCTTGCAAGACAAAAATCAGAAGGGTTTTTTCAAACATAATAACAGAGAGAAATTGAGCACATGTTCTGGTTGAAGAATCAAACTAATTTAATTCATCAGAGTGAGTACTTTACATAGTAAGTCAAGACAGATTAGAAATACCTGAAATACAGGATATGGTCATGTGCACGACAAACAATAAACTCTGATGTTGCATCATTTACTCTCAGCTTTCCAATGGATTTACCAATTGTTCCACGATTTTGAAGATTAAAGGTATTAGGCTTCATCCGCTTAACATAACCCTTTTCACTAAGCACCTGAAAATTATATGAAAAAATTACACATGAATGTAATGTTCTATTTTTTCTTTTCTTTGGTGTGGAGGGGGCAGTAAGTTACACACACCCCCCAGTGAATCTTAACACCCCAATGTCACCCTTCTTCCCATTAATATGAGAGGAAGTTCCAGTTGATTATAGTTCAGTGGCAATTGGTTTTTTAAGTAAATTCTGAACAAGCTAGACAAGAAAATTCAGTCATGAATATAATTTTCTCATGTACCAATAGCATTTCTTCATTTGGAATAACATCTATGTCTTCAAGTTGGCCACTATCAGTGTCCTCCAACATTGAACGCCTTGGACTGGAAAACTTGTTTTTCAGCTCAATTGCTTCTTGCTCAATTACCTAAATGAAGAAATAAAAAAGAGAAACATGTGGAAGGGGAAAGGGAGCATCAGCACAATATTTCAAAATTAATCAAGATCTTTGTTTGATAAGATTATTATTTGTCCCATGAATTGACAAAACGGTTATAACATTTGACTACTGAAGAAAAAAAAAGAAAAAGAAAGAAGAAGAAGAAGAAGATAGAGGAAGACTTAAGAATATCCAAACAAAAATAATACATAAATAGAACATCTTTTTCTTTTATTGTTTACACACACATTCAATGGGTTTTGAACACGTGACCTTACCCCGACAAGTTGCTAGGGGAAGGAGGTGCCATTTGAGCTAGAACTCATTAGCATCAAAATACAATGGTTAATAAAAATTGCCTCACTTTAAAGGCAAAAACCATTAAGCTTCTAGAACTTCAGGCTTAAGTGCATTTTTACCAACAATGGGAGAGAAAGGGGGGACGGGATTAAGGGATGGACTATAAGGAATATATTTATAGCCAGACTAGAGAGTTAGATGACAAAGCATCAAAATATGATGATTTATAGAAATTACTTGATTATTGTATAGTCAACAATGATTATCAATTTTGAAGAAAATTTTTCTAACCACTATGAGTTCATCCATACCCTATTGTAGAAAATAATAAATAGTTGAAAAAGACACGAGACCCCTTTAAGGTTCAAATGGTAATAGCTTTCCTTGAAAGAGTTTCTAGCACACAAAAGCTCCAAAGAAAGTTTCTTTCTTCATCAAGACTACAGCAGGTAGAAAATATTTGATATATGAAGACCTTGTTAAAAGAGAAGCTATTTCGAAAGATTGGTGTTGCAAGTGCAAATTGAGTTGCAAAATGGTGAAACATTTGTTAAAGTAGCCTGGGGCTTGTCATTATTTATCCCTAGTATGTTTAAGGTACATTGGGTAGTGCCTAAGAATGTTGTGGATAACTAGATATCCTTTTAGGTGAGAGAAGTTGGTTTCGTAAAAAACAATACTAATCTATCTAAGAACCCTTATTCTATCACAAACTAAATTCAAATAATTTATCTAGCACCTGGAGAAGATAGACATTTTTTGTTATTATTCTGCTAATTCTCATTAATGCATTTAACGTACATAAATAACCAAAATAACAGAGATGAGATAACCTCATCAACAAATCCTAAAACATAGGAAGTAATCTTATCCTAAAACATAAAAATTAATTTGAATACAAATAAATAACAATACTAATCTATCTAGAAAACTTTATTCTATCACTAAATTAAATTCAAATAATTTATCTAACACCCAAGTCATAACATTAAACATTGTGGACTGGAAAAATAAAATATAAATTGACAGTTTAGTCAATTCAAGATGATTAATCTCCTAAACTTAGAGAGAAATAGACTTTTTTGGGTTTAATTCTTTCTCATTAATGCATTTAACGTATATAAATAACCAAAGATGAGATAACCTCATCAACAAATCCTAAAACTTAGAAACTAATCTTATCCTAAAATATAGGAATTAATTTGAATACAAATAACAATACTAGTCTATCTAGGAAGCCTTATTTTTATCACTAAATTAAACTCAAATAATTTATCTAGCACTGAGGTCATAACATTCCATTCCCCTCCAAGATGAATCTTGTCCTCAAGATTCGAAGACATAGAAATTGATGCTTGCACACATCGATTGGAGGATTGAGCTTTTTAACCAAGCATTGCTTGGGACGTGGCTTTGGCACTTTGGGAAGAAAGTTACCCATTTATGGTGTCAGGTTATTGCCACTAAATATGGGGAGGTTAACGGAGGTTGGTGCACTAGAGTTGTTAGTGGGACACATGACTAGATTGTGGAAGAATATTAGGAAAGGTGCAAATAGCTTCTTTGGTCATGTGGTGTATGCAACGGAAGAGGGTATTCGCATTCGGTTCTGGTATTACCCTTGGAGCAGTCCTATTTCTTTGAAAGAGTTACATCCGGAATTGTTTGTCTATGTTGTGGTTCAAGAAGCTCTGATTTCTGATATGATTGGAGTGTGCTATTTCTTTGAAAGAGTTATATTCAAAATTGTTTGCCTATGTTGTGGTTCAAGAAGCTCTGATTTCTGATATGATTGGAGCAGTCCTATTTCTTTGAAAGAGTTATATTCAAAATTGTTTGCCTATGCTGTGGTTCAAGAAGCTCTCATTTCTTATCTAATTTTATATGCACCAGATGGTGAAGTAGGAGTTGGAACTTGCTTTTTCGTCGTGACTTTAATGACTGGGAAATGGGGGAGGGTGATTATGTTCTGATTTGGCAGTTGAATCATAGTGATATTTCTTATGTGCACTCTTTTTATAATTCTTTATTGAAAGCCCATTCTATTTCTTTTCCTTGGCAGAGCATTTGGTGTGTTAAGGTACCTAAAAGGGTGTATTTCTTTTTATGGACTGCTGCTAGAGGTGGGATTCTTACAATAGATAACCTTGTTAAGAACTTGCCTCTTGTTAATTGGTGTTGCCTATGTCAACGTTATGAGGAAACTGTAGATCACCTTTTACTCTATTGTAAGTTTGCTCATGCTTAGTGGAGTGAGGTTTTTCTTATGTTTGGGTTTTAGTGGGTGATGCCGAATACAATTGTCTCTCTTCTTTTCGCTTGGAGGAATTGATTGGGTAATTATTCTTCAAATGTTTGGAATATGGTACCGGCATGTATTCTGTGGTTAGTATGGAAGGAACTCAATGCTCGAACTTTTGAGGACAATGAGTGACCTATTGATCTGTTGAAGACTTCGCTTGCTAGGACTTTGTTTGAGTGGTCTCGTATTTGGGGTCTTACGCATTGTATTTCCTTGTCTGATTTCCTTATTTATGTTAGATTTTCCATTTGATTTGTTTGTATTCTTTTCTTTACTGTGAGTTTACAATCGTAAACACATTGCACTTTTGCTATCAATAAAACTTTTATTAAATATAAAAAATAAAAAAAGTGATGAATAATGAGAATTTTGACCATGGATACTTGCACCATTATTTCTTTAACCACTTTTGTAAGGATAAAAAATTTGATTCCCACATCCTTGAATTCATCAGGAGTGACAAATTCAATGTGTGAAATTAGAGTAGGTTTACTCGGAATCATGAGTAGATCCCTTTGATCTATTTTTTCTACTTCGTTGATTCTTTGAACTTCAAATGCAATTTTTGTGGCAAGTGCTCCCTCCAACATATTACTTTCTTGAATTGTTGGTGGTTCTTTGATCATCAAAACTTCAATTGTCGGTTCTTGAATATTTGATTCCTGAAAGGGTTGGACAAGAGTTTCAAATGGTTTTCCATAGGAGCCTCCATTGGTGCTTCACTGATTAGTATTGAAAGCCAATCTTGAAGGGTGCATATGACCTCCACACAATCAGTGCATAATCTCACTGCCTCTATGGTTTGAAACCAATCATGTGCCTCTCCTTCCATGTAATAAGAGGCAATGGAAACCATATCACCATATCATGTGGTGGGGTGTTGTTAAAAGCAAAGAATTCGTAGACCCTAAAAAGCCACAAAATAGGGTCTCCACCTTTGAATTTTGGTATCTCCATGGATTTCCTTTGATTTGCAGACATGATGAGCTTAGTGAGCCATATCTTTTTTTTTTTTTTGGTGCTGCACAATGGAAACTTCTGTGAATGGCTTCATGGGTACTGTGAGCTGGATTTTGGATTATGGTAGGCTATGGGTCAGTGCATTGTGGGTTTAAAAATATTCTGATGTGTTGATGATGGTGTTGGCTGGATTATTGAGGGTTTGAAAATATTCTGATGTGTTGATGATGGTGTTGGCTGGATTATTGAGGGTTTGAAAATATTCTGATGTGTTGATGATGGTGTTGGCTGGATTATTGTGGGTTTGAAAATATTCTGATGTGTTGATGATGGTGTTGCTGGATGTATGTTTCGGTGCTGACAATGATGAGTTTGGTTGTTTGTTGCGATGCGATGATGCTTCAAATGGATCAAAATGCCCTAATACCAAATGTTGTGAGCCAAAAAAATAAAATATAAATTGATAGTTTAGTCAATTCAAGATGACTGATCTCCTGAACTTAGAGAGAAAGAGAGATACCTTTTTTGGGTTCAAATCTGCTTGATTCTCATTAATGCATTTAACGTACAAAAATAGCCAAGATGAGATAACCTTATTAACAAATCCTAAAACATAGGAACTAATCTTATCCTAAAACATTGGAATTAATTTGAATACAAATAATTAACAATACTAATCTATCTAAGAAGCCTTATTCTATCACTAAATTAAATTCAAATAATTTATCTAGCACCTAGGTCATAACACAAAGATTGAACAAGTAATGGTAATCGAAAAAACATAGGAGAAGTAGCAGGTAATGGTGATTGAAAAAACATAGGAGACACGTCTTGATAACCTAGTGCTTAAAATCTTATATAATAATGAAACAAAATTTAAATAGGCATTTAGCATAATGTATACCTGTAATATGTGCCTCTTGCTTGATAAAAGCTCCTCTAATTTGGATATTTGTTCCATCAAGGATTTACTTTCATCAACAAACTTTTTCCCCTGCACAATAAAGAGAATAAAATATATGTAACAATTTCACATAATAATAAAAATAATAAAATTGCAGTAATTATAACAATTGTGATGATAAATAACCAAAGAAATCATATTGAGCAAACAGGAAAAATATTTTATAAATTTATAATAGAAAAATTCAAAAAGGGGCACAGGTCTTGTACACTAGTGGAATACAAGAGAGTACAGCCAAAGATAACAGTAACCATCCAAACTTAATAAGATCTGCTCAAACTCTAGCAAACAGGAAATTAATTATTAACTAGTATAATTGCCTCGCACCTCAAGTAGGGTGAGTCTTCTTAGGCTAATGTCAAGAATAGCCTCTGCTTGTTTCTCTGAAAGATTAAACTCTGCACCATGACCAAAAAGGATACAACTTGAGCAATTAGCAGAAACCAAGAAAATAGAAAATTGTACGATCGATAAACCAAAAGATAAATCTAGTTAAGCTTGATTCTTCATAGCTTGCTACAGAACAATTTAAAGGTTCACAAGTTATTTTCAGCAGTAGTTACCCAAGATTTCACAAGGCATTATCCTTCTAGTGTTCAGATTAGTATTGATTATGACATTCATTGGAGCTTACATGGTATTTAATGGCCATGGCATTCACAGAAACTGACAAAGACAACATTAAAAACAATGTCAAACATTAGGGACTAAAATTAAATTTGTAAACATCAGGGACCAAAATAAAAATGGACCTCTACTTAAAGGATGAAATTAACTTTTCAATCTAAATATTTTTTAGTGGCTCAAATGAAGTGCTTTTGTAGACCCCATCTCATTTTTTAATAAAAATAGTACCCTTCATAAAAGTTCAACTCCTCATTAAGGGTATTCCGGTCGTTTACGACTTGTCTCAAGGACTTACATATATGGTATAGATGAGTAAAGGGTTGCCAAAATTGCGCATGATATTCTAGTCATATATGGTATAGAAGACCCACAAAGTACAGAGATTCTTGTTAAAAATACAGTGTATGGTAGAGTGGCTATTCTTTATTGGCTATTCATGTTTTTTCAGATACGTAGAAGAAATTAATTGATAGGTCACAAACATGTCACAACCATTGTACTCAAGAAATATACATAGGAAGAGCCAAAAGGAAAACAACAACAATGATTTTATTTTTATTTTTCTTGTCTTTTCAGTACTACAGTAAAACACTATATGGAAGTCTAGGGAAGACGTCAAGACTATTAAAAGAAGCATAAAGTCAGTTTCATTATACATTAAGTTATGCTTACCAAAGAGGGTAGTGGGGGAATAAATCTCCAATTGGAAGGCCAAGATGAAGAGAGGAGAGAAAAGAATGTTGAACTCACCATTCCTTAAACCAACCGATGCAATTGCATTGCTTGAAGCTTCCCTTATTATACGAATCACTCCATCCAAATTATCAAGCCCCACAACAATACCCTAGGGGTACACACAGAAATATTAATACGAGGAGGCACAGGCATCACTTGAAAAATTAGATGTTTCAAACATAAAGAACTTAGCCAAATCAATTTCAGAACACTAAGTTTGAAGGACCACATAATCATGGATTGGTGCTAATACATGACACAAATGGACCAGCAGAGATTTTTAAAATGTACATTACAAATGGACAGATCATTCGATATGCAATGTTGAGAGTATCGAACTGCCAATGAGCACCAGCTCAAAGACACTACCTTCTCCCATAAGAAGGATGAAGGGCAAGGTTGTTGGTTTAAAACCCATTAGGAACATGTGTAACTGACCAGTCAAAAGAAAAATAAAGAACTCATCTCATGTTCTCAACTGTTTATAAGGCATTTCTCAAAAAAAAAAAAAAAAAAAACTGTTTATAAGGCATACTCAAATATATAAACAAAAGTTATTTTGTACATGGCACCATTAAATAGTAAAAATAGATATGGTATTCACCACATATACATAATAAAAAGGTAGATTCATTTCAAATGCACCATGAAAAAGAATTGATTCATCTCACGTTCTCAACTCCATTTAAGGAAAATACAGGCACATGTACACAAACAAGCAGACATGCACAAACACAAGCCTAAATACATTAAAATTTGTTACCAAGACAATTTAAGCAACTTTGTAAGTCCAACATACCTCAACAATATGTCGTCTTTCCTGTGCTTGTGAAAGCTTAAACCTAGCACGTCTCTCAACAACAGAGCATCTAAAATCTAAAAATGCCTGTTAAGAATTACACCATAAAAACAGTAATGATTGGAGTTCTTGAGCTGGATCCAACACATTTTATAGCACTGCTTTGTGTGGAACAGTGTTTATAGAGTCCTCATGATCTGTTCAGAGTGATTTGAATTTATGAACGACTACAGGTCATTTTCAGAAAAATAGAATTGTGAAAGCAAGAAAATTCTACTTTTATCTTCATATAAGCAATACAGCATCTAAAATTTATGGTCTGTTTGGCATGAAGGAAATGGACCGGGATTGAAATGAGAGGAATGGAGAGAGAAAAGGATCATAATACTCCATATGGGCCCATGATTGAGGATCATAATACTCCATATGGGCCCATACTTTTCAATCCTCCCCAATTTGGAGGGAAACTAAAATGGATAATGAAGGATGCTGTGTTTCTTCAGAATAGGTATTATAAAAATACCTGTTCTGAAAAACAAATTCCCTAAAAATACCCTAAAAATACAAATTCCTTTTTCCATCATTCATATTCTTTGAGAAACACAATGAAAGGCGAGATTCATATTTCATCCTCCTATTTTTACATCCCTCTTACTAAAACATATGATGGGATATCATCATCTCCCTACTTCTTTCCACCCATTTCACTATCCTTCCCACAAACAGAACCTAATAAAGTCAAAAACCAGGGCAGACATCCCACAGAAGATCAGAAAAAAGAGAAAAAATTTATGAGGAGGAAAAGGAAACAAATAAATAAGTTTAAGAAACTACTAACTTGTATGTCACAACCAAGTTTTAAAAAACAAAGACAAACTAAATGATATATATATACATAGAGAGAGAGAGAGGAGAGAGAGAGAGAGAGAGAGAGAGAGAACCTGTAGGAGTTCCTTTAGACCCATCAGTTTCGGTTGTCCATCAAGAATTCTGTCAAAAGTTAATCGTCAAGAAAATCCAAAAAAAGTATTATGATACATCTTTTGAGAAAGGCATAATAAACAGAAAGTAGTACAAATAAGTGACAGTGTAAGTAGGATGCAGCAACACAGTATCATTTCTGAGGAGGAATACAACCTATCACATGTTTTAACAAAATCATGAGGATCCATTTTTTTTAACAGCCTGAAACATTCTCAACTTGCTTTAGCCCATTTCAGACAACCTTTTTTTTAAACAGATTTCAACATCAGATGCCCCATAAAAATATTTTATTCTCCTCCAAGTGTTTTTTTTTTTTTTTTTTAAATAAATATGGAGTAAGGTTTAAATAGACAAAAATTATGCACATAAGAAACTGCAACATGATAAAATGAGCTTTTCAAATCTAAAAAGAACTTTGTTATAATCCATGCACTGGTACATACCATCTTGAAGAGGCAAGATATTTACATCTGTCTGAGCCATAATTCATACTACAAGCTTATTTGCATTTCCATACATACAGATGCACAGCAGTACACTACATGTAGACACGTGCATACAGCCATACACACACACACACACACACACACACACACACAGTCATGTAAAGTTGTAAACAAATAACAACAGAACTCAGGAGAACTAAGTCATTGACCACAGAAGTCCACAGACACATAATACGAAAATTTAAACTCCTTTTTTTATTTGGAAGCATGTCCACAAGAGATTCCAAATTACAGGGAAAAAATAAACACAAAAATAATTTTTTTCATCATCTTAGACTTTGTTTTCTTGCTCTTTGTAGGAAGCCTGCGATCTATATGATAAATAAAAAGATATGCCTCTCTAACTAGGGGCTTCCATGAAAAACAACACAACAGTCGCATACTGTCCATCTTTTCACTGTCAGATAGTGAACAATCAAAATGATTATCCAAGACACCACCCTGATAAGTGAAACAGGAATTTAGGAAAACCAATAGACAGCAAACAGCCAGAGCAGCAAATAATCCAATGCCAGAGCCACACTTGTGACATTCAACAGGCCATAGATTTCATCCCAAGCACAACCCTCCCAAATCAGCTTCAATGTTACAGGACACTGAGTTGGATGAACTTCATCGAAAGGGTTTTGTTCATCAGATTTAGTCCATGTGCAATGCCTATAGTGGATTGGCCTGAACCAAAAAACATCTAAGATATTCAAAGTTTTCATGGGCTCTCTACTTTTTGTTGGCGGTTCATTTAATGAAGTAGTACACTCACGGCTTCCATTACATATTGTATGTAACAAGGTGAGGTTAAGTGGTCAAATGCTAGTCTTAAGAAATGCTCTTTCTATACTAATAAAGTCATCTTAGATTCCGTATTCTCCTCAAAGGGAGTGTTCACCGACCTACAAAAGGTTCAGGCAATAGTGGCCTAAGCCATTGAACATCCATGATATTCAAAGTATTCATGGGCTCGCTACTTTTTATTAGCTATTCATTCAATAATTTAGTACTATCATGGCCCCCATTACATATTGTATGAAACAACGTGAGTTTAAGTGGTCAAATGCTATAGCAAAGGCAATTAGGGAAATCAAGAAAAAGAAGTCTGAAGGTCTGGTCATGTACCTACGCATTTCACAAAGGTTTTGAAGAGTTCTGTGACGCCTCTGGTATTGGTACAGGTGAGGTGCCAAGAGCATCACCCAATCAGCTATTTTAGTGAAAATTTGAATGAGGCTTACCAAAGTACGACAATGAACTTTACACACCCAACAAAACTTCCACCTATTCCTCATGCCTTTTAACTGACCGCAATTATCACTAAATTTCACTCTAAGAACCAGTCTCCATAAATATCTCACTCCACATTGAAAAATGATACTTTCACTTTTCACTATATACATACATATACCAAATATGCTCTCTTCAATGTTATATTGGGTTTTCAAGTTATAACACCCATTGAAACCACTGAATTCCAGAGAGACTATTGTTTATTTTAAGGCTCAAACTACATCAAGTTCTAATTCCAACTAAGAATGGTATGCCTCAAAAACATTATTTTTATAAATAAATAAATAAATAAATTTTTAAAAAAGGAAAAGTATACAAAAAAGTTTGATACAAAAAATAATTTAAACGAAGTACCATTTGTAGAGAAAACTGAGTGATATCATATTTGCTTCACTTCATAGAAATGTAATGGAAAATCAGCATCTTTACTTTCTGTCCATATTTTATAGTAAGCATTGAAATTACTCACCCAACCATGTTGCAGCTGAAACCAGACTGAAGTGATGTGAGACGATAAAGATTATTCAGGACAATTGATGGGTCTGATCCCCGTTTTAGCTGAAAAATGGATAAAAATTAGTCATATCTAATATGCACAAATTTTAAGTAATAGATCTTTCCATAGTGTTTGAGTTGTTAAGAATAATTTCCAGTATCTATTAGTAAATATTCAGATATATTACCACTTTGACATTTTTATACCTCAATGACTATACGCATTCCGGATCGATCACTCTCATCCCGAATATCACTTATTCCGTCTAAACTCTGTATACAAATAAAACAATTACAAACAAGAAATTTAAAATCTGTAGTTGCGGTGAACAGTACAGTTCAACTTGGAATTAATTAAGGTTATTACAATAGTATGTGATAGCACTGCAGGCAAACAACATAGTAAAGCCATGTGGAATATAGAACATAATAATCCAAAACTAGAAATGGCTGATCCAAAACTAGAAATGGTTGTCAATCATCTAAAAACTGAAAACTCGCCAATAACAGGTTGTGTTTCATGAGCACATACAAATTGACATTTTCCAAATTCCATTGTCTACTTTTCACCATAACATTACCTTGTTTTCCACAAGTTCAGCTATCTTCTCCACAAGGGCAGATTTGTTTGTCTGATAAGGGACCTGTTTCATTCAATACCAACAATGAAACTACTGCTCCAACAATTTAATGACAATATGACAATAAATGTGCATGCTTAATGCCAAATCATACAAAAGAGTCCAAGATCATCACCTCTTTTATGATAATGGCAGTACGTTTTGTTTTTGAATCAAGCAATTCAACATCAGTTTTCCCTCTGACTGTTACACGTCCACGCCCACTACGATATGCCTCTAAGATGCTTGACAAAGGAACAAATATCAGATCATTCATTGCAAATAATTGGATACATTCAATAAGATCCATAAGGAAGGCTAAGCAATTTTGGGAGAAACAATTGACGTACACATTGCACGTATACATGTGTAGCAGATTATGTAATGAGTCTGCATGTGCATACACACAAACATGTATACATATAAACAATGGAGTCTCCATAATAATAATGGGTAGTTTTAGCCCCAGCATTCATTATGGTTTGCTCTTAAAACTCTCTTCATCTACGTTGTATCTCCCTTGCTTTCTAATTACATAAATCATAAAGCAGGGAATGCCACCCAGTTTGTACATGCATTACAGCATCAATATAACATATGCATATCCCATAATGCGCAACACCACAACCCACCATCAATTGTATGCAATTTGAGGTAAAGGATGGCAGTCGAGTAAGGTTTTGGCAGAACTAGTGGTGTGGAGAGGAATCTCTAAAAATGACGTACCCAGAGTTGTATGCAATTACAGCTATTAGGGTCTGTTTAGTTTGGGGGGGGGGGGGGGGGGGGGGGGGGGGGGAGAATGGAAAAGTGAGGATAGAAGAGATTTTTTTAGTTCTCTCAAGGTGTTTGGTTGGGAGGGTGAAAAGTAGAGGAATAGAAAACTCATTTGTTTGGTTGAGGAGAAAAGTGAGAGGATGGAGAAAGTAGATAGGGGTATAAAATATTGATGACAAATAGTGGGGGTAGAATGGTAATTACAATAAATCCCCCCTCTTTCCCCCACATATTTCTCCAATTTGGGGGTATAGAAAAGTGGCGAGCCGAGGGAGAAAACTCCCCCACCCCCCATTTTCTCCCCTCCAAAATCACCCCAACCAAACACCCCCCTCCCCCTTTTAATCTCCTATTTTCTCTCCCCTTTTCACCTAACTGTGGATTGTATGAAGTTTGTGGTAAAGGATGAAAATCGAGTGAGATTTTGGCACAACCAGTGGTGTGGAGGGCAGTCTTTGCAAGAGACGAACCTAGAGTTGTATTTAATTACAACTGCTAAGAGTGCCATCACGTTCATTCGTGATTTTAATTGAGAATTGGAGCCGATAGACTCCTTTGATACTTTGTACTCCCAACATACCAAGAGAATGCTTTTAAATATACAGAGGATTGAGGTCAATGATCAACAAAGGGGGTTCGATGCACCCATGGATAATGTTTATGGAGGAGTATAAGCACAGGTAAAAATAGATTTGTGGATATTGCAGTTTGAGGTAAAGGATTGCAGTCAGGAAAGGTAAGAGACATACCCAGGGTTATACGCAATTACAGCTGCTAAGGATGCAATCAAGTTCGTTCATGATTTTAATAATTGAGGAATGGAGTTTGTACTCATTGTTTACTTTGTACTCCAACATCAAGAGAATCCTTTTTAAATATACAGAGTATTGAGATCAATAGTCAATGACGGGGGTTAGAGGCACCCATGGATGTTTATGGAGGAGTATTAGCATGCCTAAGGATATATTTGGGGGTTGTATGCAGTTTGAGGTAAAGGATGGCAGTTGAGTAAGGTTTTGGCACAACCAATGGTGTGGAGAGCAATCTTTGAAAGAGAGATACCCAGAGTTGTATGCAATCAAAGCTGCTAAGGAAGCCATCATGTTAATTCATGATTTAAATTGTAACTTTCATTCTCTGTAAAAACCCAATAGTCAAAGAGAGCAGAATAGCTTGAGCAAGGTTTTGGCACAACCAGTGGTGTGGAGAGCAATCTTTGAAATAGACACACCCAGAGTTGTATGCAATTACAGCTGCTAAGGATGCCATCAAGTTCATTCGTGATTTCAATTGTTACTTTCATTTTTTGTAAAAACCCAAGAGTCAAAGAGAGGAATAGCTTGAGCCCATGAATTCATTACCTCCTCTGCCACCATTTGATGGCAAATATCAAAGTTGTTGGGAGCAGTAATCTTTGGGAACCAATCTCACTGAATTCCAAGTTGATCTTTATTCCACAATTTGTTTCTTTTCTTTTAGGTTCTTCTATTTTTCATCCTAATTCTTTTCTGTGCAACAGTTTTGTGCTGGAACAGTAGCTGCTTTGAGATTCTCTTTAATGAATCAAAGTTTAGAAGTCACAATGCAAGGGATTTTGTGCTCACTTTACAAGTCTTTGAAAGAGGGTGAGGGACAAAAGGCTGAAAATGGCTCTTAACCACTTTAGAGGATTTGGTCGGCGTCAATTGTTTTAGACAGTTCATCAAAACAACCGAGGAGGGTAAAAAAGCTTTCATGGCCCAAAAAAGCACCAACATGCACGGAAAATACCTTGAATATACTTTTTTCTTACCTATCAAAAAAAAAAAAAAAAATACCTTGAAGTTGCCAAAAATGACCGTAGAAACCAAACAGACTATAGATGAGGAGGTGTGTATCTCGTATGCAAAACAGTGCTGAAAGGTGAGCAGCGTAGATTACAGAGAAGGGGACAAAATAGAAAGACAACAAGATTCCTGCAGAATATTACATCTTCAGATTTTTACTGAAGACTTGGTAATGTCAGTCACTGTGAAAAACCAAAACCACGAAGAGTCATTAAAGGGTCAATGAAAACCAGGTGGTTTAAGTGGGCTGTAAGACGTTCAAGTCAGGCAAATTGGAGACCTGTCAGGCCAAATGAGCCATTACAATTTTTTGGCATAATGAACCCAAAAGCCCCCCAATCCAAGCTACCTCAAGTCCACTAAAGCATAGATTTCAGAGTGGGATAGAGAAAAGATCAACAGGTTCACTAGATATATGGGGTGTCTTGTGAAGACTTCGAAGACTTTGAGGAGCAGTTGTGAGCTTATTTGTAGCAATTGAGGCAAAATAGAAACAGAACACAGCACATGGCTATTCTCAAAATAGATCAGTTAATTGGGCCACCAAAGGCAAAAGAGAACTGAAGAATTTAGAGTGGTCTTTGAATTATGAGGCTGAATGCAAAACCACCATAAGGGAAAAGAAGAGAAGGGGTTCGAATTTTATCCAACAAAGAAGAGAATTGTATCGGGAATAGAGAGGCTTACATGATAGTGAGAAAATGACTTTGGAATCAAAGCTCCTACTATTGAAAACCCCTTCTGATTAGATACATACTAGTGGTGTTTTAATTTGTTAGAATTTCTTGATGTTCTTATTTTTTCTTCATTTCTGGGGTATATCCTGTATACTCCCATTGCACAACGGTTACATCTCTTTGTGTTCTTAATGAATTTGTTTACTTATCAAAAAAATCATTCTTCGTAACCCTTTAGGACCGCACATCCTGTGTACATGAGGCAGTGCATCTTCAATAATAAAATTTATCTCATAAAAAAATGAGACGAATTCTGTAACTTAAAATAATATAAGAAATCAGGGGGGGAAGAGAATACCAACCAAAGTTTGTAAAGGAGAAAATCAAAGATCAATTCTATCTGAACTACTCAGCATGATGCTTATGTTTGTAAAGAGGAAGGATAAAATTATACTTACCCAATGTTTCCCATAATGAGTCCACCAGTTGGAAAGTCAGGTCCAGGCATGTATTCCAACAATTCTTGTAACTAAGACGAAGCAAAAACAAATTACACAACTTAAAGTACTATATACCTTCCAGTTTTAATGTCAATATAGTTAGTTCTAACATACCAACGCAATGAGTTTAATATTAATATAGTTACTTCTAATCTAGTTGCATAAATGAGAAATATTTGACTATCCAATTATTTTACTAATGCCAATTAAAGCTGACCAAGTTGACACAAGATAGAGAATTTAAAGTACTTTGATAAACAATTTGATGCATGATGCCAGGAATTTCAAGAAATTCAACACTAGATTAGGTTTTTTGGAAGTGGTTTGATGTCTTAAGGATTTATGCACAGTTAGATAATGAAAAAGACTGAATTTTGATCTAGAAAAAATTTGATGGCCTTTTGAAATGAAAAATAAAAAGATAAAAAATAAAAAAAGAAGAAGAAAGAATTAAATGAGAGGAAGGGAGGAGGAGATAAAAAATTCTTCTGGAAATAATTGAACTAAATCTCTCTATGAATTTGATTGATTACATATGGCCATGACATAGGAAAGACTAGGACTCTCAAATAACAGAGAAAAGTAATTAAAAGAACTTCTACAACACATAGAAAACTAATAAACAATTGAAAAAGGGCTCAAAAACATAAATGAAGACTCGTAGGCCTACCATAAAGCCATTGTAGAAAATCTACAAATCACCAGATCAACCACACTTACTAAAACCATATTAAAGCTAAACCAGGAACTTTCTAATCAAAAGAAAATCAATACTAGCAGTCAATATTAATTACAGTAATCTAAAAAATTCCAATTAGGTCCCACATCAAATCAAAACCACAATTTATAGAATCTATAGGCATTTGATCTTTTTTCCCTTAAGCTCTTTGCTAGCTGCATCAAAATTGTTCGTTTACAACCCCCCCCCCCCCCCCCCAAAAAGGAAGAAAATGGCCTTTTAGTTTCTGCCTACATGCATGTCTCGACATAGCAGGCCTACAAAGTCGAAAGCTAGTAGGAAACCAAAATTATGCTGCATTTTTTTTACCTTTAGGCTCCATTTGTTTCTATGTAAAATGTTTTCCAAGGCCCCAGAGGGTAGCTCAATTCATTGGCCTCATGAGAATCCTCATGAGGTTTGTTAAATTACCGATTGTCCCAAAAGTTTAAACTATTGCGATATAGTAAATTTAATCATTTAACCATATATTTCTAACACTCCCCCTCACATGTGAGCCGAAACTACCTTTTAATAGGTGAAACCCAACATGTGGGAATTTAAATAGGAGGTAGAGTGGAGGAGACATAGATCGATCTCAGGATTTCATGCTCAGATACTATGTTAAATTACTGATTGTCCCAAAAGCTTAACCTATTGGATATGGTAATTTTAATCATTTAACCACATATTTTTAACAAATTCTAAAGCTCAAGTCCTGGAATTACCGAATACAAGGTTCTTGCAAGTAGGGTCACGTGTCTATGGTTTTACTCAACAGGGGTGGGTACACAAAAAGGTCTTGCATTTTTTTTTTTTTAATAAGTACACGAAGCTGTCCTTCCTTGAAGAGATTTCTTACCAAAAAAAATTATAAGTAACAAAAATTTTATTGATAAAAAAAAAAGAGCCTCCACTGTACATGGGGTGTACTTGGGTTTTAAAATCAATCACTCAAATTACAAAGCTCAAGAAAATCTAGCAAAGAAGAACAGTGAAGAGGTTGAAAAGCAACATTCCAATACAATAGAGTGTGAAAAAAGAAAATTTTAATCTCAAGAATAGACCATTCACTACCCTCAAAGCATCTTGCATTCCTTTCCTGCCAAAGACACAACATAATGTAGTGTGGTACAGCCCTCTAGAGAGCTATATTTTGATGTCAACCAAAGGGACCTTGCCATGCTGCTAACAAATCAATAACCCTCTGTAACATAACCCATATAAGACCAACCAAACTCCATACCATTGTCCACAATTCATACACTATAGGACAGTGAAGAAGGAAATTAAACACCAATTCCCCACTCATTTTACACATATAGCACCAATCAATAACAATAATGCCTTGCTTCCTTAAATTATCTGTAGACAAATCTTCCCTAAGGCAGCAGTCCACGAAAAGAAAGCCACCCAAGGAGGAATCTTAGATCGCCGCCCTACCTTCCAAGGAAATGATATGTTCCTAGGCGAGGATAGGGAGTGGTAGTAACTACACACCTCAAAACCCCGACTCTTAGTAGGCCTCCAACAGAGTTTATCTAGCCCGTCACCCTTCACTGATCTAGAGTATATTAAATCCATAAAAGCAATTGAAGACTCCAACCCCCATTCTTGGACCAGTCTAGAGAACTGAACATCCCGGTGAAGTATCCCATTATGGAAATGCATGACCCCCACTACAGAAATCTCGTTATTATGGGTAATTTTTTGAAAACTTTTCTCCAAAATGTAAATTTTTGGTAGATTAAATCCATAAAAGCAGTCAAAAACATAGGTTCAAACATTTGGTGAAAGCAACGATTGTTTGTCAATGGCAAACAATTTCATGATCAACAGAATTTGAAACAAAATGGAGGACCATACTTCCAATGTTGTGCAACCAAAAATCATTAGTCAAAGAAAAACATTTTCATAGTCAACAAAAATTTACACCAAAATGGCAGATAATGGCTTCAAACAGCATAAACAATTTCCTAGACCAACTATGTGACCCCTTCCACATCCCTTACCCTCCACTCCTCCATGCCCAACCATCACCTCCCTCCCCCTCCCCTATGCCGCCACCACCACCACCTTCCTCTTTTCCCTCATGCTGCCGCCACCACCTCCATCTTCTCTACTCCCTCACCCTTCTACTACCACCTCCACCTCCCCATTCCCCCACACCATGCCACACCACCACCACCACCTCTCTCTCTCTCCCACTCTTTCATGTTGACAACATCTCCCTCTTTTCATCCCTCAGGCCAGCATCACCTCCCTCTCATGTCCTCCTCCCACACATGCACATTGTCAACCTAAGAAGCACGAACACTCCAAAATTTTCAACTTCCAATGCATCCATGTTGGACATGTGCTGCTCATGGACATACCAAAGACATTGCTGCATATGTCCTCATTGTGTCAAGAGGAAAGGTAAGCTTTCTTACAACCACAAAGCCTTAGACTTAAAAAAAAAAAAAAATTTGAAGTCAGCTAAAGATTCTCAAGAGATTAATTAAAATCAGACATGAAAAACTAAGTTTTTGTATTTAAGAAAAGTCCTTTGATTTTAGTTATGTTTTATATATTTTAATTGCTATTATTCATTTTGAAAGCTTAAAATAAACATAAATATGCCTAAAAAGAAATAAAAATATACCTAAAGATACATATTAATTAATTACTGTATCCCCACCACATCATGTCCTAATTTTTCAAAAATTACTGTGTCAGTGTCCTATGTCCTATCCATGTCCATGCTTCTTAGCCACCAACAACACCACCTCCTCTCCCTTCCATCCCAAGCCACCACAATCATTTTCCTAGACAGTCACCAACACCTATCCCCCCGCCCCCACCAAAAGAAAACTCCCACCACCAAAACCACTACTGCCTACCAACTTTTCATGGGGTTTGTTGGTTTTAATATAAAAATTTTCACTGCAACTAAACACTAGATAATTATTTTCAAGGCCTCCACCAAACAACTAAAAACAAATCATTTCCTTACAAATATTTTTTGCCCAAAAAAATGTTATTTTATTGGTTTACACAAGCGCGTGGTATGTCTTGAACTCACAACCTCACCTTCCACCTCACCCTTACAAGGGGATGAGATGCCATTTGAACTAAAACTCTGGCATTTTCACTAAGAAAATGTTTTTTAAGTCAAAATAAATGGAGCTTCAATAAATAATCAATACTGAAATTATCAAAAATAAATGATCAAGATTGATATTTTACGAGCATAATCTCCTAGAAACAAGAAGTTTCATAACAGGTTCTTTCCATCAAAAGTGATAGGCTGCAATTTCAAGTTTGAAAATCAGCGTCTCCAAAAAAAAATTGGGGGTAAAATTGCCTACCATACACCTCTCCAAACCTCGCAAAAGTGGAAGTTGTTGTGCACTGGGGTATGATTTTTTATAAAATTTCAATTGAAATGGTAAGCATCAGATTCTTTACAATATATTCATTCCACGTATATTGTAAGAAGATATATATATACACACACACTCACACATATATAGCAGCAATTTGGCCACATGTATAAATACCATGCTGGTGAGGGTCACTATAATACTTGAGTAAAAAAAATGAAATACCTTTGAACATTGGTCATGTATTCTAATTTAATTTAAAACAAGGACTAAAAATTTTGGGTGCTTACTGTAGCTTCAGGATTATGAATCAGTGCACAGAGCACATCTACCAACTCCCCAAGATTATGAGGAGGGATGTTGGTTGCCATGCCAACCTGCAAATGATTACCCACATTTGAGCATAAAGAACACACTATTGTTGACAAAGAATTTTTTTTTTTTTTTTTTCTTGGGGGGTGGGCAGGAAAGTTCACCGCAATCCCAGAAGCACCATTCAACAATAAAGTTGGAAGCCGAGCAGGAAGAAGGGATGGTTCTTTTTGTGAATTATCAAAGTTTGGAACAAAGTCAACCTGCAAATAGATGAAGCATATGATACAAAATTACATTAATGATGAAAACATGCTCACTACAAATCACAATGTATGGAATGGCACTAACAGTGTCTTGTTCTAGATCTGCCAATAACATTGCTTCTGTGAGTGCCTGCAAAAATAAACCTGAAATACATGAATATCCTCAAAAATGCTTATTTTCTTTACAATAAATTGTGTAAACCAGACTTAATTGGATTATCTAATGCACTACAGAACAATCACACCTGCAACAAGTTTACACCATTAAAATTACATTGCATACAGCTAATCGAGAATTTGGCAACAGAGTCCAAACAAAATCAACAAGAAACACACTTTAAAGCAGCATCCAACACAGCTGGCTTAGGCTGTTTCTACTTTCTAGCATCTGGGAGATTATCTAGAAATTATTTTCCAGGCAGAAGGCATCAAGACAATTTAAATTGCCAAAGCCAACACAGCACAGTGGTCAGGCATGGCCTCTAAAAGAATGGGCTTCAAATCTTTAGCATAGACCCCAGAAAACTAAAAATCCCAACTAAGACACAGAATCATTCACATACTCGGCCAACAAGTAAGGGACAACACGAACACTAGACAAGATTTTTTTTTTACATTTATTTTTTTGATAAGTAACAAAACTTTTATTGAAACCAAAGCAAGTACACTAAGGATGTACTATGGGGGCAATAGAATAATTACAACAGTTAACATAGAAACTATTATACTTTAGACACATATCAATAAAAGAGTGACAAAAGGGAAGTTCCCCCCCACCCACAAAACAAGTAATGGACAGTGAACACTCAATAAGATTTTTCCTAATACCAGTTACACATCTCACAAGGTAAATATCAGATGAAGCACGCTAAGGTTGAATCATTTTACATGGAACTTGAATGAACAGTTCAAGAGACTATGAGACAAGAACATATATAGATCTTGATTCTGGTTAATTTTTCCTTTTCTCCCTTTATCAAATGGCAATAAAGGAAGGCAAAGAAGTAGCTTTTTTGCAACCATATTTCCTGAGTCTGATGCAGCAGTATCCATGAAGAACCCATTTCCATTAGTCAAACGGGCAGTGTTCAAAACTTTATCTAAATTAGGAAGAATGATTCTTTTTGGATTGTTGAAAAATAAGAAGGGCACCAAAAATATACCCAGAGCTGTCTGTATCAGAAAGAGATGAAATGCACACAATCATGTTTATTTCTTGAAATGGGCTACCACCCTGACTGACAAAAGAGTTGGAACTTGGAAGTGGGCTTTGTTTCCTTCTCATCTGGACCAGTTGCTGTCTTCTCTGGGAATTACTAAAGACTGAGGACAGAGGCCCATTCCCTACCCGCCTACCTCTTTTACAAGAGACAGGTTTTGAGCAGAATAGAGCTACCAGCAATGTTTCTTTTCTAGTTCATGATCAAGTTTCACAATTACAGAAGACACTTTGACATTCAGAGACAATCTTTAGGAACATTTTTTTATTATTGGAAATTAAATGCACCCAGTGGATCTTGAACCCATCATCTCATCCACAAACATCTAGTGTTGGAGCTCATCTGCAAATCTTTAGGAACATTAATGGCATTTGTTCATGCAAAATTTGTAAACTAGAAATGAATGGGCCCCAATTTTTGAGACTTGAATGACCTCTGATTACATAAAGTTAAGCCTCCACTGACTTCTAAATTAGTAGGGAATTTTTTTTTTTTTTTTTTATAAGCAATAAGATTATATAAATCAGAAAAAATGAGTCACCCAAGTATACAGAAATATACTGGGGTAGACAATCAGTTAAAAAAATTGCATAAATCTGATTAATCAATAATAGAAAATTAACAGAGGTTTCTCATGACTGACAGCCAATCCAATAAAGTTCTAAAAAAGATAAACTTAAGACCAGGCATAGAACTTTGGGTTCTTCAAAAAATCCTACCATTTCTTTCCCTCTAGATGCACCACATCAAGCAATGGGAGATAACCATCCAAATATGATCATTTAGATGACAACCAAAACAACCTTACCTTTCTCTTCCTTAAGTTGTCAATTGTCAAAATTTAACCCAAAGCTGCAGTCCATACAAAGGAGGCTACTCTCAAAGGGGCTTTTGATCTCTTTTCCAAGGGAATGGCTGCACACTGGTGATTGCAGCGGCATCCAGAAGATGGCAGTAAGTACCAACCTTGAAGCCCTTTTTCTTATCAGGTTTCCAGCACATCTTATCCTCCCCAATCCCCCTAAATTCCCAAACCATAAATGGTATTCATAAAGGTCATCAAAGACTCCAATTCCTAATCTTGTATCCCATACAAAGTTTAGACCCCAGTGAAGAACACCATTGGTGAAATGCATTAAATCTGCCACACTTGCCTCCTTATTACGACAGATCCAAAATAACTCAGGGTAGCAAACAACAAGAGAACTCTCCCCACTCCATCAGTCTTGCCAAAAGTTCACCTGTGTTGCATCCCCAACTTCATACAGAATGGTGGCTTGACACAAATGGCCATCCCTATCTAATAGTTCTCCACATACCAACTCCGCCGACCCGAGCATGATACGAATGGATGTGCCATGCGGCCATGGACGTGGCTGCACGGCATCCGTGACCCTTTTTTTTTCGTTTTCCGATTCAGCCCAATACAGTCTGATTTGGGCCGATACGGTCCGATTCTATTCAATCCGGTCTGAAACAGGCTGAAACAAGCCCCGAATCGGTCCAATATGGGCCGAAATAAGTGTTTTTAAAAATAAATTTAATTTTTTTTTTTTTTTAAAAAGTAATAATTTTTGTCAAAAATCACCATTTTGACATCCTAGTTTTAAAAAAAAAAAAAAAAACCCGTAAACTCATCTCAAACCCTAAATTTTGTCGCTTTATTATCTACTATTTCTCTTAAATTGGTATATGTTTACCATTATATGAAAAAAATATACTTAGCAACATATAGAAAATATAAATAAAAATATATTTAATAATTTATTAATAAACGTATCCCCCACACCCTACTTTTTCAAAAATTGCCAAGTCGCCACACCGCACCCACACCCAAACCCGAATCCGCACCTGTGCTTCGTAGCCATCCCCTCATTTGCTACCATACTTCACTTCTATCACTTTTCTCCATAATGCATTCCTCTCATGACTATAACACCACAGCCATTTCCCTAACAAAGATTCATTAAAAAGCATAAATCTTCTAATACCCCAACCACCTGCAGAAAGAGAAGTACAAACATCTACCCATTTAACTAGAATCTAGATGAAGTTTAGTCACTTCCCCCCATACCACCCCTTAAAAATTTTCACTGCAATATTCATTATGGTTAGCCACATCTGCCAGGATAGGAAATAAAGAAAGGAAGTAGGTAGGCAAGCTCGATAGAGTACTCTTAATTAAGAATAGTAGGGAATATTAATTAAGAGGGAATATTAATTAAGAGCTAATTGTTTTCCAATTTATTTGTAGCCACCTTTATATTTTCTACCAGATTAGCTACATAGGGCCTGCAATTTATTTGCTAATCTGTTCACTTAAGTTACTAAGCCCCTGTTTGGTATCTCTTCTCCAAATGCATTTCACAGGTTTCTATAAAGCAAAATGCATTTTATAATTTCTGAGTGTGTTTGACAAGTTTTTTTAAACCTGTGAAATGCATTTTATGAATAACACATTTTGCATTTCTCAATTTTTTAAGCCAAAACTGAAGATTCTCATTTTCCATTATCTTTCTAATTTTTGCCAAAGACTGTGGGGCCCACTTCTTGCACATCAAATGAGATCCAACATCACTTTCCAGCCCATTTCTTTTATTCTTGTTTTATGCTCATCGCCTTTCTTCTTTTCCCTTGGGTTTCTCTATGATCCACAGCAACCAAATGTGCCTTCAGCATTTTCATCACTCTCACTCTCAGCACTCAGATCATTACTTCAACACTTCCCCTTCAGCCGCACCTCAGACCTGATTCAACTCACTCTCTATGCTCTAAATCAATTTATAGATAGATAGATAGATAGATATATCATAAATCATTTTTTTCAATGACTTGAATAATTTTCAAATATTAGATAGATTGTTTTTTTCCCAAGGAACTACAAGAAAATCTCTTAATTCATTTTATTTTTCTCAGTTTACTCAACTATAAATCTTATGATATCAACGGTGCTTAGGGGCATTCTTGTAGCAAGTCCACATGGTGTTGAGGTCGCCAATGTGGTTCAAGACCAAAGCTACCAATGGTGGGAGATTCATTCAATGGATTTGATTGGGTTCAATGGGTACTACTAGTCTACTAGTGACTGGGCTTAGTTGCGATTCATCAATTAGGCTCAATTGGTGAAGATTTGGGGCTATGCACAGTGGCTGTGTCAACTATTGGCAACGAGGCAAACTTTTTTTCTTAAGTTAGAAATTTGTGCACGGTGGCCCTGTCACTAATTTTTTGGGGTTTTGAAGGTGGAAATTTGTTTGTGCATATAATTGAAAATTGTAGAAATCATGGAAAATTAGTAGAGAAATGCAAAGAATTATAGAAAATTTGTATAAACTGGTTGAATTTTTTGAAGAAATGAAGAAAATTATTACTAGATAAATTGTTTTTTCTTAGCAATTTCCTTATGTACAAAATTATCAATTTAAACATAAACTTAAAAATTTTGCTTGTAATAGGAAATTGTGGCAATTTTTTTGATAAGTGAAATTATAGAAATTGTTTAATTTAAAATTTGTTTGTGCAAGTATATTAATTTTTATACTTTACTCTTTATATGTATTTCGAATAGGGCTATATGCATGTACAATTAATTATTTATTTTTTAAAAAAAAAAATTTGGGACCATCACCTTATTGGCAAAAAATTCATTCCACAAGAATTCATAATCAAACACAATTACATATGGTATAATTATTTTTCAGCATAATACCAAACACAATTTTTTAGAAAAATATGTTCTGCCATAATGTATTCTTAAGACTGCATTCTGCTGAAATACAAACATCACCTAAGTCCTTGGATCCTTTCTTCTTTTCATATTTTTATTACAAAAATTTAGGTAAATAGCATCCATCAAAGATAAACCACAGAGGCTGGAATATCATTTTTTTTTTTCAATTTTTTTATAAGTAAAAAAATATTAACATTGATCATTTATTTTTATTTCAAAAGAAACCAAAAAGTTCACTAACTGCCTAATTCACAACAACCAGATGTTCTAGAATATAATCAATCCCATGCAAGCATAGCTTGTAAAAACAAGATGACTTGTAAAGAGAAACTAAGAATTGGAACTTACTTCCAATCTACACTCTGTGTAACGCATGGCAGCAGCTGGATCTGCATCTATTGAACCAAAATTCCCATGCCCATTTATAAGTGGACATCGTAAGGAGAAATCCTGAAAAAATAATAAATAAATAAATAAGACTACAAGATACTCGAAAGGCAAGAAAATAACTACAATGTGTTTGTGTGTGTGTGTGTGTGTGTGTGTACATACATATAGGAATGGAAAAGCAAACAGTAGATGAAATTGAGAACATGGTAATAAATCAAAATTAAGCTTCACTTTTTTTATAACTAATAACCTTTATTGAAATGGAGGAGAGACTCTATGTACACAAGATGTCTACACAAGCTCTCCTAAAAAAAATATCATGAAAGAAATACAATTTAAAGGCAAGAGAATCTATAGAAACTACAATCAAATGAATATTGCTAGTTCCAAGAGTAAGTAACCATTAAAACAGAGATCTTAAAAACAACGATTTTAGCTCAATAACTGAGACCTCCATACCATTAATTGTGCGATTGCTTATCTTACACCTCATTGCCCTCATTAGTCATAGAGGAACTACCTTTTTTTTTTTATAAATAAAAAAGACTTCATTGAAGAAAAAGGAGAGTAACAAAAGAACCAAAGCACACAGGTAGTGTGCAAAGGATACAGCAAAAACAAAACATAAAAATTACAACACCCAAGCAAATTAACTAAAGAAACAAAAATATAAGCTTGAGGCATTTGACCACTCAAGTAAGGTCTGGAGGAAAAGCAGTATCAAGTCATGGATTGATCTCTCCTCTCTCCAACCCACCAAATGATACTTAAACTCATCCCCTAAATCACCCCAAAGGAAGTCTTGTTGAAGCTTTTTAATATACAGAGCAACACTCATAGGGATAGGAAAAGAGACAGATAATAAGTAGGTAAGTTTGATAAGGTGCTCTTCATCAGCATAAGACAGCCCCCTTTGAATAGATACATTCTTTTCCAACCGGCCAATCGTCTCTCCATGAAAGTGGAGCTGAGAGGGAGACCCAGGTATGTCATGGGTAACTGACCAACCCTGCAGCTCATTACAATAGCCAGCTCATCCATATTTGGCACATTACCAACTGGAACCAATTCGGACTTCCCCAAGTTATCTTCAACCCAGAGATAATCTGAAACCATATAAACACAGCTTTCAAATACCAAATTTGCTCCCAATCCGCCCCACAGAAAATCAAAGTGTCGTCTGCAAATAGGAGGTGAGAGATAACTAGCAGGATGATCACCTACTGCAAAACCCAATATATAATTTACCTCTCCCCGCTTTCTCCAACATTCTACTAAGAGCCTCCATTCCAAGCGAAGTAGCTCTTAGCAAATTTACCAAACAAGTTCTTCCATCCAAAGAGTATATCCACAACTCACTTAGGCATCACCCAAGGAACTTCAATCAATGAAAACCCAAAAAACCACAATTCCTGAGCAACAGCACAATGCACTAATTGTCCACAGTTTCACCAGGGCATTTGCACATGCAACATCAATCCACCAATATTGTGATTCTCCTAACAAGATTATCCACCTGTTAATTTTTTGTTAATTATTATCCCATTTTGCTGCTCACACAACAAATGCCACCTTTTTAAAGCCTTAGTACACCAAATCCTCTTCCAAGGAAGTTCACTCCAATGGAACCTTGTAACGCCTCATAATAAGATTGAACAACAGACTTACCATTGCTATTCAACCTCCACGCTCCACACCTCAAATGATTTGAGCCCTACTCTTGGAATGCTCGAATAAAATGTTTCAAACAATAGATCAACTATTCGATTCCCAATTGTTGAAAGCTTGTACAAATTGGAGAAACTTAATACTAAAGACTCAATAATAATTGAAGTAGCCTATGGAAGGTGCCAAGAAGGCAGCCCCACATTGAAACTAGACCACAATCCCCCTTTTTTTTGTAAGTAAGCTTTGGCCCCAAGTGGAGGGGGAAGGGGAGATTCTAGCAAAACTAGACCACAATTCTAGAATATTTTTGTATTTGATCTTTTCCTATTTTCTTGAGCTCTTTGTTGGCTTTAACACAACCACTATTCCAGTCAGTATAAAAGAACAGTTTCCTAAAATGCACAACTTCAAACACACCAAAACACACTATATTTACATTACAAGTTAATGTTTGTCAAGTTTTTGATGATTCAATGTCCTTAAAGAGGTAGTCATATAAATTAGTAAAAAGGGTAATCGTGACACTATTTATATATATATATATATATATATATATATATTTATTTACTTCACTATGATGCTAGTTTATATATGCGAATAAAACATAAAATACGCACCCAATACTAGATGGACAGGTTTGACCTGCAATTCACAAATCAACACCTTTTTACCCCTCCATGAATACAAATTACAATCCCAATTTACCTGTGCCATTCGCACTAAGGAATCGTAGACTGCAGAGTCTCCATGCGGGTGAAATTTTCCTAGAACCTACAATAAAAGGAACTACAAATTTTAATCATCAAATTATGCAAACAATGATAGACAAAAGAACAAACCGCAATAACAATATTTTTAGGAAAAGAAAACATATGCATTGCCTCAAATAAAGTGAAACAGAACATCATAGTCAAAATTTAACCTCTCCAACAACTCTAGCACATTTCTTGAATGGTTTCCGAGATGATAGGCCCAATTCATGCATTGCAAATCTGTAGCCATAATTTTTGAGAGAACAAATCAGTCACACTGTTTACCAAAAAAATGATGTATAATATCCATGCATGAAAAAAA
Organism: Quercus agrifolia; assembly: GCA_029955455.1. Classification (NCBI taxonomy): domain Eukaryota; kingdom Viridiplantae; phylum Streptophyta; class Magnoliopsida; order Fagales; family Fagaceae; genus Quercus; species Quercus agrifolia. The sequence goes on along the minus strand of JARQAD010000002.1, from coordinate 22,925,128 downwards.
AAAAAAAAAAAAAAAAAACATGTAAAGATAAAAATATAAAAACATTCACACAATCATCATATGACAACAACTTACTCTAAATTACAAAATCTAAAATTAGAATGATATAAAAAATGACTGCCCCGCCCAGGCTTTACCATAGCACATATCATGCAGCAGCTAAAATAACAGATAATTAAAACATATATGTGATGATACATATATTAAATTAAAAGAAAAATGACACAATTAAGCACAAAAACAGATCAAGAAAAAAAAAAAATAAGCACAAACACAGATTACATATGCCATCAGCTAGCTCACAATTACAAATTTTAGAATATGAGTAAATGAGTAATACAAAAAAAAAAAATGCACAAACATCATTATAGCACACATTACATGCAACAACATAAATTGCTTAACAAATCAGAGTAGGTATTAAAAATTAAAATACATTTATAAAACATGCTTTACTATTAATACCTTAATCATGCATGAACTTGAAATAATCCATTAGGCATTGGTGGAGCTACATTAGGGCCATAGCTCCCCCAAATCTTATACATATGAAATGGAAAAGTAGCTAGGCTTATAACCCTATTTAAAAAGGAGTCTGAATTTGATAAGGATAGAATATAAAACCCATGTTTTACACCATCCAATAAAAGATTGCCGCATCAAATTTTTACTTAAAATTCAATACATCCTACCACACCTAATAACATATCAATAAACTCTCAATTTGGTTGGATTTATAGATGGGTATTAGAATTGATTGATTGTGGTTGTGCTTATTCTTAAATATGTAATAAGATGATGTAGCATGTTGGGATTGGAGGGTGTAAAACGTGGGTTTCACACCACATCCTTATAGAATTTAATCTCTTTATAAAAAATATATATATAATAAAAAGTACATTGTTTAATATATAGAGAGAGCCACAACCTCATTATTGATAAGTTGTATACATCAATTACATAAATGTATTGGACACCCGTTAAATTATAATGAACACACAACTCTCAAATAGTAAAAGAAAAACAAATAGAGGTTCTAGTCCTTACACTTTAACTGCTTATATTTTAAATAAACACACTTAGCTTTTGTATGGTTGAAAATATCAAATCTTTTTACCAATATTTACAACAACAAAAAATTGTTTAGTAGATATTTTCTTTATAGTACGCACTAGAAGTATACGTTACACCTTGCTAGTAACGTATATTTACATTTTATAGTGTACTTAGTCCTCTATCTCCTTAAAATTCAGTAACAAATTGTAGAAATTCATATTTTTAGAATCAAGATTGTGAAATTCGTTTCTGTTTAAGAAACATAAAAGTAGAAAAAACTGACAGGATTCGGCGATGGACGGGTTTAAGACCGTCGCGAACGTCGGGCAGAGCACGGCCGAGGAGGACTGACATGGCGTAGGACATGTACGCCTCCGTGGCCTCCTTGTGTAGCTCAAAAGGCACGATTCTCCCTCCGCCATCTCCATTGCCGCCGTCGTCATTTCCGACTCTGCCCTTCACCCAGACGCTGCCGTTCCCGCCGCCGTCGTCGCCGCCGCCGCTGCGTCTGGCTGCTTTCACCACCGACTTAGAGGAGGAGGCGGCGGTGGAGAGAAAACGGAGGTCCGAGAGGCTGTGGCGGAGCCTTGAGGATGAGGAGAAGCGGGTCGGAGCGGTTAATAGAGAGTAAGGGCGGTGGCGGAGGAGGATTGTGGAGAAGCGGATTCCTGAAGAGAAAGCCATTGTGGAAGGATAAGAAGAAGGAGGAAAGGTTGGTTTCATAGAGGTGGCGGTGGCTTTTGCCGGTGGGACTTGTTTTATCTTCTTCTCCTTCTTTGGTTTTTTTGGGGGTGTGAATAAGAGTAAGATAGGGTTTAAGCGTTTTGGGGGGAAATGGAATGGGTTGAGTGGAGTGAAAAACCCTAAATTTAGGTGCTGTGGTTGCGGGCCAAGTCGGAGATTTTATTTTTATGTGGCAATTTTGTTTATTTCTTAATTATGAGTGCACGTGCATCTCACGTGTTTATAGTTTTTGCTGATTATATTTTTTTCAATAATTTTCTTACTTATTGTAGGGGTGGGCAAGCACCTATTCGAACCAGTGCTCCGCCACGACACGGATGGAGTCACACCGTTCAATAGGTCAACCGACTAACTTGAAGTCGATGATCGGAGAATGAGGTTGGTTCTAGCATTGGTGCAGTGTGCTTGTAATTTGTTCATGATCTAAAGGTATGTTTTTTTCATTTTTGGATTGAGTTTGAGATTTGTGGATTTTGATTTGTTCTAGGTATAGTAGTTGTGATTTGTGGGTTAATTTTTTGAATTGTGGGTTTTCTAATCTTTAGGTTTTGATTTTGTTTGTGGATTTCGATGTTTTTTATTGTTTGTGGTTGTGAGATACAATTTGTGGGTTGTTTGATTTTTGTTGTGGTTGTGATTTGGTATGTTGTTTGATATGGTTCTCAACCCCAACTTAAATATTTCAAATTGATTGAGCCACCCCACCCCGATGTAGGAAAATCACATAGATGGAGGCTAGAGAACCGACTTCCAATGGTTTTAAGCAAAGGTGGTGAAGGGATAACTGACCCCTATAGTGCAATGGCATATTTGCCCAATAACCACACTAACCGCACCATGCACACTCCTACTTATAAGGCATCTAAGTATAGAGGCACACCAAAATTGACAACAAAAATCCCTCTGTGTGTGTGTGTAAGACCACGTTCAAAAAAGTATGAAATTTTGTCATGTGCTACTCTGTTTGAAAAGAAAATTTAAATACTCTCAAACCAAGGGTGTATTTGTATAAGCTGTTGGAAAACTGTATTTTAAGTTTAAAATAAGCAATTTTAGGGGGGGGGGGGGAACTACAGGGAGTTGTAGTTGCAAAATAAAGTTTTGGGTTTTAAAAACAATCTTTTAATCTCCCAAAACGCCTAACCAAATGGGCCCCAAATCAAAGATAAGAATAAATTTAAAAATATGAACTCTTTATTTGCTTTAGTTCAATATTTCAAGACTACTATTTGTTTCATTTGGTTCAATATTTCAAGACTTTTCCACTCTCACACACAAAAATCTTTGCATTTCCATTCACCATTCTCACTTCTACTCCTTAATATACACATGCCCATAACTCTTCATACCATCTCAACTCAAATATATTAGACAAAAAACGATGTCATTTACTTTCAATCTTTCAATAACACCTACATAATTCCAACACTGTCATACCATTTCATCTTCACTCATATGAATAGGTTGTGACAAAAGAAGAGGGCTTGCTTTTTTATTCAGTGACAGTAGCTTACAGTTTTTATTTTAAAGTCTGACGTTGTGAATTTTGTGGTTTTCAGTTTTTGGGTGTTTGAGATTTTGGTGTGGGAAAGTCATAAATATATTTTATTTTAGAACTAGAGAGAGAAAAAGAAACCTTCTAATTGATTATTTATGAAAATAGCTATTTTTTTATAAATCATAATTTGTAAGTTTCTTTATGGGGCTTTTATTGTGATTTTGTGATGTATGAACCATAGTGAAATAAAATAAAAATTTATGATGATTTCAAAGTGTTTTTTTTTTGGGATGTGGAAACCCAACTAAAGGCAATTTAATTTTGATAACTTGATGTGTTTTAGCCAATTTTTCTTTGTTTAGTCACGTTTTCTTTGTGCTGATAGTTATAAATGATTTCCTAATTAGATGTTTGAGATTGGGATCTCCATATTTGGTTGTGAGAATGGAGTGGTTGAGAAAGTGTTTGGGAGGTTAATTTAATTTATGTAATTTTAGGATATAAAAAAGTATTTTATTCCTTAAATTCTTAGTTATAGATTTCAAAATCATTTAATCAGTTTGAAAAATAAATTCTACTTTTAACAGTAAATATAATAATATGTTATAATCTTATAGTATTATACAATTTTTTTATAAATAAAATATGAATTAAGAAAACCAAATTTCAAAGTATTCGACAATATTATGACAAACATAAATTTTATACAATAAAATAAGTATTATATACAAGTCTTAATATAAATAACAATGATTTCAAATGAAATTATAAAGAATTCACACATCACATAGAACATCATCTAGTTATAATAAATAGTTTCAGTGGTGGCCTTTATGAAAATTAATAATAACCTACCAACTCAGGAGATGTGAAATTTATTGAAAAAATTGTTATGTCTGTAGAACTAGCATTACTCTTTGGCATGTTGCTATAAAATTGTAATGAAATCATTATTTATGTGGAATAGCTAATAGTACATCTTTATTGTATTTTCTATAATTAAAAAGTTACATCTTTATTATAGAAAATAGTTATTTTATATGCATAAATTTTTAGGGATGGTACGAGCATTGGCATTAGGTGTGCCAAATGCTAAAAAAATTTTAGCATTTGGCATACCAAACACCAACATTTTTGCTTCATTAGGTGTGCCAAATGCCAAAAAAAATAGCACGATACTACAATAATGTTCTATAAAGGGCATGGTATTGACCTATGTGCTATAATTTTTAGCAATTATTTTATTCAACTTTCTCTCTCTTTCCATAATGAAAATATATATTTGTATGAATCTTTTCTCTCTCATTCTCTCCTCTTCCTCTCCTCTCTCTCTCTCTCTCTCTCTCTTGACCGAAGTGCAAATTTCGTAATCAATACCCTTTTTAGATGACATATCAACATATTGGTTCATTCTTGCGAAGGTGGGGTGCATGGTACGTAATCTCCCTACAAGTGGTTTAGACTCGAAGTCGGCATGAACTTTGAAAGAGACAAAAAGAGTCGCCACCTAGTTCTAGGTCTGGGAACCAAAAATGACTCCATGAAGATCTTCCTACTAGACAAGGTCCGAAGTTAGGGTAAATGATGGGAAGAGGTTTGACACCCTAAGCCTGCCCAGCTGTAGCTAGCCTTCATATATCTTCACTGTCTCTATGTAATAAGCCTATGTGAATGTGGGCATATATCTAACCCTAGAGTTCGTCTACGGGTCATGTGCAGTCAACAAAAGTTATGAGCATATGAACATCTGATCATGTGAACATGTAAGCATGTAAGCATCCTAGCAGGTGAACATTTGATCATCCAAGCATGTAAGCATGTGAGCATATAAACATGTAGGCATCTAAGCAAGTAGACACTTGAACATGTGAGTGTGGAAGCATGTGACCATCAAAGCAAGTAAATATGCGACCATGCAAGTGTGGAAGCATGTGAGCATATAAGCATGTGAGAAAACACAAGCATGTGAGAATATAGAAGCATGTGAGCATGTAAGCACGTACCTCTTACCACTCAATCACCTCAGCATTTACATACAACAATCAAAGCATGTGAGCGCATGAACGTCCAACTACATGATCACTTAAGCATCTAAACATATAGACATATCATCCAAGTTTGTGCACATGTGTGTAAAAACAAAGAGTTGATGTTTAATTAGAATTAATGATTAAGTCTTATGAAGGAGTGACGCTTAATTGGATTTGAGTCTTCATTTTAGCTTGAAGATATTTCCTTTATTAAACTCAACATCAATTATTAAAAGTGCTTTTGATCTTTAATATGCTATTGCCTTTTAATATGCCTGTTAATCAACTAACTTCTATTACCTTATATATCAAATTAGTTTTGTATTCAAATATCCAAGTATTTTAGGAATGATCATCAAATTAAATGAGCCATCAAATGCTTTGTCATTTCCTAACTAACTATTAAATTCAAATTCAAATATCTAGAATCAATTAGACAATACAATTTCTTCATTGTTGTTGAGGTGCAATTTTTTCACTCATGCCACATGCCCCAATCCTATTTATATATTCACCCAAAAAAAAATCAAAATATCACTTTTAGGGTCTCCATGAATATTTCTTATCCCATTGGACCACAAATATTTCCAATCTCATTATCTAAAGTGGGTCACGATATAAACCATTACGAAAAGCACAAAATACTTATATCTTATCCAATTTCATTATCATTATTTAGCTAAACCCAAAACCAATCTTGTAAGCCTAATGCATACATCCCATTCTTTTTAAAGTCCAAAAATACTTATGCTTGGCAATATTTGAAAAGCTCATGATTAAAGTTCAAGGCAAATTGTTCTACCTGCACTTTTGGCCTCTACTTGAAGGTGATGTTACCCAATCTATCCTATCTTGGTTGAACTCTGGTACGTTACCTCAACCGGTTAACCACACTTTTATCACCCTCATACCCAAGAAAAAAAGTCCTAAGCATGTGTTTGATTTTTGCCCTATTAGTTTATGTAATGTACTTTATAAACTTTTCTCAAAAGTTTGGGCAAATTGATTGAAAAAGTTTCTACCATCTATTATTACCGAGCATCAATCTGCCTTTGCCAAGGATTGGCTTATCACAAATAATATCTTAATTGCATTTGAAACATTACATTGCATGAAAAATTATTCTAGCGGGTCATTAGGATACATGGCACTCAGGCTGGTTATGAGTAAGGCCTATAATAGGATGGAATGGATTTTTCTTGAACAACTAATGAGGAAGATGGGCTTATGTGACAGGTGGATTGATCTTGTCATGGTATGTGTTTGAACAATGACTTATTCCATCCTTGTGAATGGAGAGCCTAAAGGTCTGATTACACCTTCTAGAGGCCTTAGATAAGGCGACCCTCTCTCGTCTTTCCTATTCTTACTATGTACTAAGGGCTTACATGGGCTCATAAAACAAGCAGTGGCAAAGGGAGATATTACTGGTTTTGCACTATGTAAACGAGGACCAAAACTAACCCACTTGTTTTTTGCAAATGACAACCTTCTTCTTTGTAGAGCTACTCCTATAGAATGTGGGAAAATGATGGACCTCCTATCTGCCTATGAAGGGGCTTTGGGACAGAAAGTAAACAAGGAGAAAACCGCTATCTTTTTTAGCAAAGTGGTCAATGAAGCATCTAGATAGCTTATAAAAGGGATTCTTGGTGTTCCAAAGATCCAGCATTATGAAAAATACTTGAGGCTTCCTTCACTTGTTGGGAAGGGGAAAAAAGCTAGCTTTGCCTACATAAAGGAAAGGGTGTGGAGAAAACTACAAGGATGGGAAGACAAGCTACTATCACAAGTAGGACGTGAAGTATTAATTAAGTCAGTCATACAAGCTATCCTTACCTATGCTATGGGTTGTTTCCAGCTCTTATTGGGCTTGTGCCATGAAATTGAGGTTCTCATACTCAAGTTTTGGTGGGGACAATGAGGTGACAAAAGGAATATCCATTGGTTCAAATGGGATGAGATGACAAAGTCTAAGTTGGTTGGAGGTATGGGGTTTCAAGATTTAGCACTTTACAATGATTCCTTATTGGAAAAGCAAGCATGGAACTTATTACAAGATAGGAAGTCTTTTTTTATCAAGTTTTCAAGGCTCAGTTTTTCCCTCATTGTTCCACAATGGAGTCATCAGATTCTAGAGTGGGCTCTTATGCTTGGAAAAGCATATTACATGGCAGAGATGTAATTGCTTGAGGCACATGTTGGCGCATTAGAAATGGAAGGATAGTGAAGATATGGCAGCAACGCTGGCTACCCACAAAACATCCGACCCTAGTCTCCTCTCCAATTCTTGATTCACTAAAGGAGGTAATCGTGGACCTCCTCTAAACCATTAATGGAACATGGAATTAATATATGGCACTTTTATCCCAAGTGAAGTTGATCTGATCAAGAATATCCCCATATCTAGAACAGAGTCGGAAGATATGATCTACTGGCCATTAACACATAATGGACAATATACGTGCAAGACTGGATATAAATTTTTGAAGAATGAATATGATGAGGCAAGCCAAGACATGTACAATCCTCAAGACTCGAGCTTTTGGAAAGGTGTTTGGTCTCTCTGAGTTCCATACAAAGTTAAGAATCTTATGTGGAGAGCGTGTAAGAATTCGATTCCCACCAAATTGAATCTATTGAGGTGAGCTATCATCGTTGATCCCCAATGTGATAGGTGCAAGAGTGAGGTAGAATCACCATTGCATGCTCTATGGCTTTGTAATGAGCTGGACCCGGTTTGGACATCGTTTGCAGAATGGAATTTTCAAAGTCCCAGGTAGTTTGCAGACTATAAAGAACTATTATCATGGATTTTGACCAACCACTCGAACTTGGAACTCTTTGCTATGACAGCTTGGTCCATCTGGAACCAAAGAAATCAAGTAAGGATGCATACCCCTTGCTACAACATGAATCGCATTGCCCAAGTGTCTAAAGAACGCTTGGAAGAGTTCACAGCAATGATCCCCCCAAAACCGCCTCCCTACTCGAAGCCTAGGATTGTATGGAAACATCCTCCAATTAATATGATGAAAATCAACTTCAATGGTGCAGTTTTTTGAAAGGAAAATAGAAGCGGTGTCGGGGTTGTCATCCGAAATTCTAAAGGCTTGGTTCTTGCCTTTCTATCCCAACAGCTTCCTTAAGCTAACCAACCTCTTGAAGTGGAGGCTCTAGCAGTGGTTCTAGCCCTGGAATTTGGAGCATAAATTGGAGTAAAAAAAGTGGTTATGGATGGTGACTCAGAGATAATTGTTAATGCACTGAAGGCAGATGGTTCCGTCGTGGGGTCAATAGCATCAATCTTGTAGGATGCAACTTTATTCTCTAGTTCTTCACTAAATTACTCTACTCTCATGTTAGGAGGGAATGTAATAAACTTGCCCATAGTTTGGCCAGGCATTCCTTAAATGTCACAAACTATGTAGTGTGGATGGAGGATGTTCTGCCACATTCTTTTTCTGTTATGCAGGCTGATCTAGCCAACATTTGATTAATAAGGCTTATTCAGTTCTTCCTTCTTTAAATAAATAAATAAATAAAAGTGCAAGGCAAATTATTTATCAAAATCTCAATTTTCATTGGTAATATCAAAAACCCAATTCTCATTAATAATATTAAAATCTTAATTCATATTAGCAATATTAAAAACCCCAATTCACATTGACAATAAATCAAAAGCCCATTTCTCATTGATAATATTCAAAACCCAATTCATATTGGCAATATTAAAATGCCAATTCACATTGGTAATATATCAAAAGCCCAATTCTTATTGACAATATATCAAAAACCTAATTCTTATTGGCAATATCAAAAGTCTAATTCTCATTGGCAATATTAAAAGCCCAATTCACATTAACAATATCAAAAACTCAATTCACATTGTTAATATCAAAAGCCCAATTTTCATTGGCAATATCAGAAATCCAATTTACGTTGGCACTAACCAATTTTATTATTATTGTTTAGCAAAGCTCAAAACCGGTCTTATGAGCCTAATGTACACATTTCATTTTTTTTAAAGTTCCAAAATACTTATGCTTGGAAATATTTGAAAAGCCTATGATTTAAATCCATGGCAAATTATTTATCAAAAACCAAATTCTCATTAGTAATATCAAAAGCCCAATTCTCATTGGAAATATTAAAAGCTCAATTCATGTTGGCAATATCAAAAGCTCAATTCTCATTGGCAATATAATAAAAGCCTAATTCTCACTAGCAATATCAAAAGCTCAATTCACATTAGCATTATTAAAAGTTCAATTCACATTAGCAATATATTAAAACCTCAATTCTTATTGGCAAAATTAAAAGCCCAATTCACACTAGCAATATCAAAATCTCAATTCTCATTGGTAATATCAAAAGCCCAATTTACACTGGCACTATTAAAAGTTCAAGCTAATTACTTGACATTATTTTATCAAAAGCTCAAGGTTATTAATATTTGGCAAAACACTATATCATAAATATTTCACTTCGAGTCCAATGATGAATAATGCTTTAAGTTTTTAAACTTATTACTATAATATTACAAGCCCATGGAATCTATGTCAATTATCTATTCTCAAAATCCATGTCAATCATCTTATAAAAGCCCATGGAAAGTTATGATTATTTATCTTAAAACCATGACATTTATTTATTTCATACAAGATTATAAACCGATAGAATTTATATAAGAATCCATAGTCAATATTTATCTTATATCACAACATTCATGATATTTATTTAAAAAATTCATGATAATTATTTATCCTATAAATCCATTATGATTATCTATAGAAAACCCATGAGAATATCATATTATTCCATTATAGAGGTTGTTACCATATATTATTTGAAAAACATGGATATTGCCTTTGTTTAAACCCATGGTAAATATTATTCACAATAAATATTGGAGATTATTATTTAAAAGTCCCAAAGAAAATATCATTTACAAAATAATTCATGACAAAAATTATTTATAAATGTTATGAGAAACTATACAAATTGTTATTTAAAGCCCAAGAAAATTAGTACCCAAAACCTATCATAAATATTTATTAAAACTCATGAATACATTTCATTTTTACTAACAATTAAAGCCCATGTGGAATAAAAATTCATGGCAATATATGATAATTTTGTCCATTTTGTAGGGCTCACAATAAGAAAGCAAAAGAATAGACCAAAGTGGAGAGAACCACCAAGTCAGAGGCCCACCGAAATACTCAATCCTCACGACCAAGCTCAAACTAAAATCTCAGCCAAAACAACCCATGTGTGTAAACTGACCCAACTACAGAAACCCATTTAGTTTTGTCTTTTGCTAGAGAGCACCTCAAGAAGTAACCAAGCTCCCAAACCAAAGTAGGAGCTAGTCACCTATCCCATCAACTACTCTGTTGCAGCAATTTCTAACGTGAATAGTACTTAGGGGTTGGGCTGACACTAGAAAGCTTAAATGCAATAAATGTCATTCTTCCTCCCTAAGTTTCAGTTGCCACTGGAGGAAGCCATAAACAAATCATCCAAATTTCAGCAAATTAGCTTTTAAAGTACTAAAAATGTCAAAAAACTAATTTATGAACTAAGCCTATGAATTCTTAAAGGGGAAATATAGGGAAATGTGGTTTGGAGGACATAAAAAGATCTTCAGCAGTGCTTTTTGAAGTAGGCTAAAAGCTTGACACTTGGCTTGGGGTGATAGCTCCTACTCCAGTTTATAAAACTGGTTGTAGCATAAAATTACAACCTTACTCAATAAAATAAATATTATTACATGTTTTAAAAATCTAACTATTGAATTGCACGTTTTTTACGCTCTTATTACACAAGTCATATTTTATATCAAACAGATATTATTTACTATATGATTTATAAACTTATATTTTATATATAATTTTAAACTACAAAATTTTTTACTTCAAACAATTTATTGATGATATAGCTATTGATCTTTAATTTTCTATAAATTTTGCAAGCATGTTGTAACACCCCAAACCCATACCAAGGTATAGATGCATAACCTGTCTTATAAATAATCAACAATAATATAATGGAACAGAGTGTAATTAAAATATCCATAAATAAACTTCAACCCAGCAAAATCTTTCCTATGAAATCCATAAAAACAAAAACAAAAATAACAATAAAGTCTCCAAATACAATCTCAAATAGTTTCAAGAATACTAAACGCACTATCCTAAGAAAATATACTAAAACAGTTATCAACTAACATAGCTCCAAAAGAAATCTTCAATTTATGTCTCCGATAATCTACCACCAAAAGATATTCTACTGCTCTAATATGAATGGGTGGAGAAAGGAGGGGTGAGCTAGAAGCTCAATAAGAGACTACATAACATGAGGATGTTTTTCAAAACAAAATAATAGTATCGTTGACAAAATATAATCTTTACAAAACATTTACAAATAGTTTTAACATTAATATAATATATTCTATAAAATTGTTAGAAAGAAAACATTTACTAAAGCATTGAAATCTGTAAATAAAATGATAACAACTTTAATTAGCCAAAATACACTAAGTAGGTAGAAACAAAATATTATAGTAATAAACAATTTTCCACTTATAAAGATCAATAACAATAAAACAGTAGTTCAATATGGAAAACATTTGTCAAACAAAGACATGAATTGCTAAACACTCGGTGGGTGATTCCCATGGGGAACAATAACACTAACCTCAAAGAGGCAACACTGGCTCTAAAGAGCAAACAATAACACTGGCTCCGAAGAGTAAACGATAACACTGCACCACACCACAATAACACTACATTGGCCGAAGACCAACACTCAACCCTGTGTTGGCAAAGGTTGCAGACTGTCTAGCTGACTGTTTGAAAACATTCTTTCTTTATTACAATATTTTCAATACAAACCATATATTATATAATAAATACTTTCTCAAAAATATAGTTTTGAGTCATTCTTAACTTATACAGTTTCAAAGTAATATACAAGAAATAATAAAATTCAAATATGTGTATAAAGCATTGATAAGTTTTTTGGAAATTTCACTTTTGCAATTATGTATATATAAATATATTTTTACCAAATATATGTATAAATATATACGTCATGAGAGACGTCATGTTCTGAAGTCCACTTTCCTCTAGTTTCTAAAACTCGTAGTTTAGATCCAAAATCAAATGAGCTCTTCCTCCACACCTCAAAGTAAACGAGTAACACAATTATATAATTAATCCACCTTGACATACACCATAAGGATGTAAGGGACACTTCCTAATAATTTACTAGTCTTCAATTTAAACATCTCTACAATCCTCCATGATATACTACTTCTCCTTACTACTATTATGTCTTTGAGGCTAAAAGAGTTATTACCACACAAAAGGATATCATCTAATGAGAATATGCATGCTGGCAATTCCCCAAGATTTTCATCAAATCCTAATAGGTTAATACCAATACAACCATTGTCTAGTTAAGTGTCAGATTTATATTTTCTTTAAAATTTCATATAAAACTTCAGCACCACCATGAAATACCCTATAAGATCCATGTGTAAGTATAGCATCAATAGAAAACTCTACCTGTATAGCAATCTATAGCATGTACCGACTGTTAGAAATTTTATCTAATATTTATATAACATCCAAGGATTTTCCTACACGTAAGCCATAGAAAGAATACAATAGATTTACCAATTAATTCCTACTTGTAGGACTTAGTGACCTGTAGCATGTATTGATAAGAGTTTAGAAACTTGACCATGATATAGATTACAAGATTCAAAAGTCCAGCCCCACTACCATGCGTAAACTCTAGCAACTATCACTTAAAAGCTTATTGCCTAATTCAAGAGTTCATATGGGATATTAAAGCAAATTTATTAAACTACTCTAGCAATGTAGGTTATTTCCATGAAGGTTTGAAAGAGAGATATACCTGACCACACGACCACATGGATGTAGAATTTGTTTCTTGTAATTTTGCACTCTCTCTCTCTCTCTCTCTCTCTCTCTCTCTCTCTCTCTCTCTCTCTCTCTCTCTCTCTCTCTCTCTCTCTCTCTCTCTCTCTCTCCGTTTCACAAATTACACTATTTTACCTTTCAGCTTTACATGTTAAAACTGTTTTCACATGGGCTGAAATTTAAAACCCACTAAAACTTATCTCTTTAGCATTTAAGAAGCCTATAAAACTTAAATAAGCTTCCAAGACTTTAATTCCCACTAAAACTCATATTAAGGTTGTTTAGATAGGCTAAAACTCTAAAGAATTCCAATAACACTTAAACTCCTAATCCAAATAGGAAATCTCTTATCCTTTTCCTTAAACGATAATGAGACTAAAAGTTAAATATGAATAATCTACAAAATAACTATTCACATTACATCTTCTTTTATTTATTTTCTTTGTAGTGACCATAATATAGAATAATATCACCTTCAAAATAAATTAAATAATTCATCAATTCCATTCTAGAAGCAATTAAATTCAATTTAAATGAGGCGGGTGTTACACGTGGGATATAAGAAGAAGATGCAATTCAAAAGTGGATTTGTCAAAATTTACCTCTAATAAAAAAAATATTAAGTAAGATTGTGGCCTTAAGAATTTTGTAGTTAACCTTTGTTCTATATTTATTGTTTTTACTAATTAAGAGTTCTATTTCAATTTAGCTTCAGTTTATTGTGTTTTTTTGCATCCTTTGGTTGATGATTGCTAATGTTTGGCTTTAAGGAAAACATAGAAACCCAATGAGGATCTCAAGCTAAGATAGAAATAACAAAAGAGTAAAAGAAAAGAGAGAGGAATCTCATTTTATGAGTTTTGCATTAGTTGTGTTCCCTCTACTTGTTGTAACTTTAGCTTCTTCTCCTCTTTACCTATATTGTATTCTAGGGTTTCTTTGTGGAGCTTTTTTGAGATTTTTTTTTTTTTTTTTTTTTTTTTGTTTATTTTCTGGGTTGGTGATGGAGAAAAAATGAGAAAATGGGGGAGGGCTAGAGATAAATTTCTCTCTGCCCGTGTATGTGAGGTACTTTTCTAATATGGTGAGGTATGCTGTGGTTATTTGCAGTACTAAATGTGTGGGAATGAGTCTATTGAGGAGTGTGCTGGCAAGGTGCTACGCTATGATGCCAAAACCGGTTAGAGGGGAATCCTCTAGAATAAAGAGGGTTCTGAATTCTCTAGTTTAATGCTATATAATTTCATCCATTTTTCTCAATCCAATAATCAATGGACTTTAAATACAAATTGAACACACTCAATAAACATGTTAGGGTTATTAGATAAATTTACAAGAGATTAATATTATGAGACCGGTTAAAATAAATATTAGGTAGTGTTTGGTTGTCGAAAAATATTTTCCGGAAATGCTATTTTCCGGAAAGGAAAATATTTTCAAGTGTTTGGTTGCATTATGAAAATTGTTGTAGAAAATATTTTCATGTATTTGGTTCTATTTTGAAAATGCTATTTACCTACAAATTTTTCAAGGTTTCTCAGCTATTTTCTCAGCATCCAAACAAATTTCATTACAGGAAATTTCAAAATCACAATCACAACCACAAAATTTTCAAGGTTTCTCGGCTATTTTCTCAACGCCACTACCACACCACCACAACAACAACAAAAATCAAAATCACAGAGAGAGATCGATGGGTCGAAGGCAAGATTGTGCGGAGGCGAGATCGAGCGGCGCGGTGCGATCGGCGAGATCTGGTGCGTGTGATCGTCGGACTGGAGCTTAAGGTTCGCCGGTGACGTCGAAGGCGAGATCTGGGCTTCCTCTCCTTCCTCTTGCACTCTCTCTCTCTCTGCGCGTCTGACCTGGAAATGGTTTGAAGTGAAAATTTGAGCTTCAAACCATTTCCGTGGTCAAAGCCTCATTTTACACGGTCAACTTCAAATAACTTCCGGAAAATTTATTTTCCATGCGCAACCAAACACCCACTTTTACGAAAAAGCATTTCCGGAAATGATTTGAAATCAAAACAAACACAGCCTAAATGTGAGACTTTTGGACCCAATTGAAATAATGGCAAATATTTCTTGAAAAATTTAAATAATTTCCTTAATTGAATTATGGTTCCAAGCACGTCCAAGGTTAATTTTTAACCAAATTTAGGCTCACCAGAGCAACTTGAAAATTGTAGTAACACATCAGTGAGGATCTCTAATGCAATTCAAGGGAAAACAAAAGTTAGTTAAGAAATGAAGCACATTTTCTAGGGTAAGCTCAAATCGGTAATTTTCATATATTCCACAATGATTCAATCAATTCAAGTCTAGTTTTGCCTTTAAATGAACAAATTAAAAGGGCTCTCAATATCTTTGATTCGGGGTTAAAATAAGTCCCTGAGACCCTTAATTTAAAACTTGGATCCCCAACAAAATTTAAGGTCAGATAAAACAAGTTATTGACACCATGGATTATGGGTTAGGTTAAAAAACATAGTTAATAACATTGACCATAATTCGGGAGGGAATTCCAAATTTTTTCATGAAGAGATTCAACATCCTCTAAAATTCCTACGGTAACTTTACGGAATAATTCTTAAAATCATATTACTCATTTTGAAATAGGTTGATTATATTTTGCTACATAATGTTTATGTTTATGTTTAACCTTTATGTTGAAATTAAAATCGCTTGAAATAGGAAAAAACATTAAGGAAACATTAAGGAAAGAAAGTAATTGTTTAATTAAATATATTATAAATTGATTTTGTTTGCTTAAAAAAGAAAAAAAGACAAAAATTTAAATACAAAGGAATTTGGTTATGTCCATTGAATATCTTAAAGAGCAACTACCTTCAACCCCATGTTCTTTAATAAAGACTTTGCTTTTAACCTTGAATCTCTCCTTATGAATTACTAGGAGGTATCAACAAGTGGAGCAAGGTTCTTTACATTTCTTTTTTCTTTTTTTCTGGTAGTGTACATAATTTTGTTTTCTAACAAATAACTATAAAGCTACCCATAATGAAAAAGATAAAAATATTATTTCTCAATACCTATTGATGAAGAGTTTATAGGAACAAAAATACAAAAGATTTAGTCCAAAAATTGATTAGGCTTTGTTTAATCGTAGTTGTGGCCTACAAAATTTTTCTTATAATATGATATTAGAATTGATAGTATTCCAGCGCCAAAAGAGAAAGCAAGATTTTGAACGACCTCTAGGATAACAAAATAACAATGCTACAAGGAGTGAATGTATGATAGTTAAAAGTATAAAGAATTAAAAACACTTTATAACAGTTTTATTTTTTCCAAAATTACGATTTCTTTATAACATCATAATAATCAATTGTGACTATTTGAGGTAGCAGTCAACAACATATAAAGGATGTGCATGAACATGATAATGGATGCAAGAAGTTTGTTAAGTCTTAGTGAAAAATAATACAAGGGATTGTTATTGAGTTAGTCGTAAATATTGTTGTTATGTTGGCGTTACTTCGATTTGTTGAGTTAGTGTTGTTTGGATTTACATAAGACCTATTAGATTTATCTTAATTTAGTAGTTTTTTTTTTCCCATAATTAGAAATAAATTCAATTTTTGTCCATGACAAGGATTGCGATCCCCTACAGATAGCAATACTATAAAGTTCTTAATATCACATAATGTTATGTTTATGTTTGTGTTTATATTCTACTTTGATATTAGATTTTGCTATATAATTGTTGACACCCCATTTTGCAACCCGCATTTAACCTCACATGGAGGGTATGCAGGTAATTTTGTCTTATAAATATACATATTGATTCTGGTCACTAGATCCTTAATCTCATTTTACTAAAATAATCTTGATGTTGTAACAATGAAATTAACTGGTCATAAGTCTTAATCAGACCATCAGATTGAAAGTTATCATCAAATCAAGTTTTAATGGCTGAGATGCACCATCACAAATTGAGTTCGACTATATGTGATTATGAACAATTAATTCCAATTGGTTATAATTATAATCAATTTGAGATTAATGATGTGTCATAATTTGATTGGTTAGGACTACATTTTATGGTAAGGTTGCACACCTAATTAATTAGATAGTTAAACATTAATTATTTAATGAGTAATTTGTGCAATTATCTTTTAATTAGGGTAAATTTGGAACTAATTAAGTTTGAAATAGGAATGATTGGAGTCTATTAATGTTAATTGGGAACTAATTTGAGACCTATTAATGTTAATTGTGCTGAAATTATTTTCTAACAAATGACCTCTGCTCACCATTTCCTTGATATATTTCATAATATTTTGAATCTGTGAATGAGGTTAATTCTCCCAGAAACTAGACATCCAAGACTTTAATTCGAGCACAAAAATGAGACAATTTTGATCATAATCGAGTAAGATATTATTTTTTGAAGTTGGCTCTACATTCTGTTACAGTAACTACGGAAAAACCGAATTTGCTTGCTCCTCACTCCCACCAATCTCTGAATTTAATGCATCTGATTTTCCCAAATGCTAAAATAATGTCTAAGTTCATGATTCTTTGTCAACCCTTATTAAATGACATTTCATTCATATTTTCTCTACTACTACCATATAAACCTCTAGTTCCTTCATTCCAAAGCACACAAAAACCCCATCTCTTCTCCTCTCTTGAGTTTTAGGAAGTTGAGTAGTCTTGTCATATTTTGGTTTTTTTGAGACTTAAGGTATTGAGTGAGTCTCACTCTTTCTCTCCTAACTCTTCTTTTCCTCCACTCTTATGACCTCCCTCAAGAGTTTCCTCCTCCACCATATGGATCTTGCATGAAGATATAATTCATTTTCTTAATTGTTTTTTGTGTTGTCATGATGAGAGTTTCAGATTAAAGCATGATAATAATCATTTAAATTTCATTGAATATGTTTGAATGTTTTTAATTGTTCTTATATATTTTTCACATGTTCTTAGTTGTTCATCACATGTTCAAGCATAACACTAATTTTAATCTTAAATCCACATCAAAAATATGAAAAATATGTTTTTATAATAATTCTTTCAAATCCTTAAATCTAAGATATCACCATCTACACACATTTACTAGAATTTATTTTTCAATTCAAATGAAATGCTTAATAAATGGAATTAGGGATTATCACATGCACACACAATGAATTTAACATGCAAATTGATGGATAACATATTGGATGATGTGATATGAATGTTTGCCACTATAGTCTAGAAGATCGGTTTCACCGGGCAAGGTAGGTGCCTAACATCTTCCTACCTTATAACATAGTCTTCGAGTTTAGATCAAGAGTTAGTAGATCAAATGCTTATCCATATAATTTTCAATTTTTAGATTGTAACTAGGAAACAAAGTCGTGTACTTTATCTTAGATTGTATTTGGGACCAAAACCATGTAATTTTCTATGATCAATATAAATTCAATTTCAAATTAATAAAATGAGGAATTTTTCAATTTTGGTTTTCTTATTTATCATAATAATTAAATAAGTGACAACTCAATTGTAAAACCCTTAATCTAAAGGGGTAAATATAACTATCAAACCTCCATTTTGAGAGGCAATAACACGATTCCACCCATTTACGTGGGTTTGGCCTAACACACCTAAAAACAGGCCGGGGGTGTGGTCTCTCACAATAATATTTATGTTTATGTTTATGTCTGTCTTCTACTTTGAAATTAGAAGCCATGAACTACTAAAAAAATTAAGATAAATAAATAAATGTTTAACTAAACATATATTTATTGAAATATATTCTAAAATCAATTGATATTCCTGTAAGTCGACTTACAATTTTTACCTAAAATTAATTGATATTCTTCAAACGGTCAAGTCTATATGTACTTATTCGTTATATGTTCTAGCCTTGCACAAGCAGGTTTATTGAAGTGTCAATTAATACCTTTGGTTTCTTGATCAACACTCTCAATGTACTGTAACTTCACTTGAGCAGCACACAATCTCCTTCTTCACTGTCCTGTTACACATAAAAGTCCATTAGGTATGTATAACAGGACAGTGAAGGAGATAGTCTACCGACTCCCTATCACAGCAATACATACAACATTGATTTGCCAAAATGTGAACCCTAAGCATGAGATTATCCAACGTGAGAATCCGATTGCGAGTAGCTGTCCACAAGAAGAAAGCCACACGCTTAGGGATTAGCTGCATCTATTATTTTGTTATCTAAACTAAAGGGTGTTCTTCTTGGCACTTGTTAATTTCCGATAATGAATAAATTTATCTGGTTATTGTACTCTTGCCATATATGTGACTGTTTCAAATGTTCCTTTGGCTTCTAGAAATATTATGGAGGATCCTGAGCTTAAAAGTGCCGTAAAAACCTTCAGGTAAGTCAGCACTTGGTGTTTTTCTCTACTTAGAAAAAATAGGGGAAAAAGTTAGATTTTGATGTTTTACATATTTTTTGGGAATCTTGATGACTATTCTGCTTAGTTTTTTCAAAGTTGTGCTCACTTAACTTCTGGACATTCTTAGTAATACAAGATGAATTTAGCTGGCTGTGATGACTAACGTAACAATCTATTCTGGTTGAGTGAAGATTTGTCATTGTATTTAATTAGAATTTCATTCTACATGCGTGCTGATGCTCATCAAATTCGTTCTACATGTCTAATATGTGTCTATCGAGTACTGTCTATGTCTGTTGTGTTAACATCTGATGTCTTTCTGCAAAGTTGTTTTGTTGTTGTTGATAAATATGAGACCGTTGGAGCTGGATGAAGCCCAATATAACTTGTATTGTGTTAATTTTTCACTCTGTTTGTTACAGTGTAAAATGTTATGCGAAAACAATGTTTTGTTGTAAAATGTTGGTCAAACTGAAAATGTTTTCTGTTGACTGTAAAATCCTTTGTAAAATTTTATAAAATGTTTTACCAACAAAAACATTGGTAAAACATTTTACAAAACACACAGCCACACTCCCCCCCTTCTCCCTCCCAAAATAAAATTTCGATTGATCTTGTGCTTTAAAAATTTGTTAGCCTAGGAATAGTTCCTGGATAAATTGCTGTTGTTCTATCATCATTCGCAAAACCCAACATGCTCAGCTACCAGGAGTGATTTGCCCTATCAGTCTAATGGCAATCTTGATTTCTTGATGGTGCCTATCAAGCTGATTTCCCCTAAACGTCTTTGATTATTAACAAGAGACAAATATCTACAAGGGAACTTATCAAAAAAAAAAAAAAAAATCTACCAAGGGAATTAGGTGTTGGTTCCATAGTCATTGGTGGAAGCAAAAAAATTCAGCTTGGTAATAATTTTTCCCTTATTTGATATCATATCATGGATAGTAGTGTGGGTTTCACTCGTTGGTCTCTTTCTCTATAAAATTATTCTTAATAAAAATGAAAATGGGTAGTAGCATCACATTAGTTTGAGGATGGGACTGCTGTTTTCGATAAACTTAGGATCTTCAAATTTGTATGTATTGAGTGCTAGTTTTCTAAATTACCTTCCTGTTTATATGCAGCCACTGGCCGACATTTCCACAGATATTCATCAAGGGAGAGTTCATTGGAGGGTCAGATATTATTCTCAACTTACACCAGGTTACTTCTTATTTCAGATAATTCAGAACATATTTTACTTCTAGTTCTTTACAATGTGCATTTCATTGCATTGCTCAAATAATGTGGCCTATCCCGTGCAGTCTGGTGAACTGAAGGAAAAGCTGAAAGACGTTACCGCTAGTCAGGAGAAGTCTGAATAACAACTCAATGAATCTAGAGAGAGTTAAAGGGTCACTGGGACTTCTTTGACAATAGTGTGTTATTGCTATGAGGTGACAAGATGAGGTGTGGGTTTCTGCGGGATTACATGATAAGGTATGATTGCTTGTTATTATTTATAAAACAATAAATGTAGCGTATTGCTGTGCTTTCATCTGCTACAGCTATATTTCCTCGCAATTGTTGTATAGTAACCTCATTTCTTTAGTTCGGATAATTTTGGTTCGCAAATCATAAGCAGAAGATTGAGTTCGAAATGGTGAAGAATTAGATTTGGATTATTAAGAAGATAATGAATAAAATATAGATAAACTGACATGGACAACACTCGCAATTTCCTGGTTTTATTTCCAATTTTGCAAATACAAAATACAAATACTACCATTTTGTTCGCAGTGAAGACTGTATCTGATTGACCCCAAAATCAATCCGACAAAAGATTGCAGAGGACCTCCAGAGTTTGAACCAGATTCCTTAGATCTGTGGATCTCAGTTGACCTCCAATCCACCATTCTACGGACTTATGTGACAAGGCCGAATTTACTCTACCTCCTCATGGCCTTCTATGTAGTAGTAAACATGAGGAATTAAAGAAAACAATTTACCATGTCAGCTAATTTTTATTATTTTGGGGTAAAAAGGTCCCCCAAAATACTTGCGTTTAACTCCACAGTACTCTCGCATAAAAAAAAAATTAAAAAAAAAAAAAAAAAAAACTCTCCACAGTACTCAAGTACAATTGACATGGGCAAAGTAGAAGTTTAACACTTTCAAAACTCAACTAACCAAATACCCACTCAAAATCTTCGTGCGCTACTAAATTCCTTCTCTGCCCAAACACAAATTGACCATGAAACAAAATCAAACTAAATCTAACACTTTCTAAGTCACATTCGGCCAAATAACCTACCACCCATTGCAAACGACAACAAAAACCCACAATGGCATTGGTGTCGCTTCCCTCCGTTGGTCAAGTTCTACTGCAAATCACCAAAGCCGCACCACATATATCTCTCATGCCAACACCCAAAACCACCTCAGCACCTCACCATTTTACCCTCATAAAAACAATCATTGGTCTTGACAACCCATGCTCCTAAACTGTAAACCAGATCCAAGCCACCACAGAAATCCATCTTAAAACCCGCCATAAAACCCAAAGTTGAGAACCAAATTAGCAACAAGCATCATCAATGCCAAAACTGGCACAAGATCTCTGTCATTTACTTTTTATATATATATATATATATTTTTTTTTTTTTTTTTGGGGGGTGGGGCACCATTGCTCTGCAAAACATATTGCTCATGTTTTAGAGTAACTATAGTAAAGTTCGTTCAAGCAAACAATTATCAATTTATTGAACTCTACAAAAACTAAAAAGAGAAACGCACAAACTTTTGATTCCATCAAAATTTCCTTTTGAGCATACAACAAAACTATAATGTATCGGCTTTGATACTATCATATTCTGATGCCTATCTGCTCAGAGGCTAATGTTCTAACAGCAAAATTGGTTAAAACAAATTAGAGAGACAGCATGAACTGATGCCACAAATACTTTGGTATTGAACAGAAAATTTGGTGCATGAATGGTTTTGCAATGAAGACACTGGACAACTCCTCGACGGCATGCTTTCATGGATATCTTCCAGCTTCTCACAAGCTGCAGCATAATTCCATGCCTCGCCAGATGGTTTTGCTGAAGATGAATTAAACCATCAACAATGCAGTAGAACAACAATGGGTGTGGATAATATTTCCAAAAACCTTGCTGAAGTGCCCACAAGTTACTACACCCCTTCATTTCTTGGCACTTGTAGAGCATAAATATCGAAGCATATATTCATTGGAGGAACAAGTATCTGCCAAATCCTGATGTGTTCTAGTAATTGCTTTCTGCAATGATTTTAAAGCAGGAAGCAGATTTCTGGAATTCTGTTGAATAGAGTTGCCATGAGCTTTGCAGAGCTCCTGCCACACAAACCAATCACAATCCATGTATGAGATCTAAAAACTAGCCCCATGCAGCCATCATCTACATCTAACGTGAACAGAAATAGTTTAAAAAGTTGGAAAGTTATGGGGAAAATACCTGACACCATCTAAGTATGAACTCCAGATGCGGGCAGCTTTCTAGAAGATCTGCAAATGCTTCTATTAATCTCTGTAGATATCTGTAAGGGATTGATGAAGCAACAGCTGGTATATCTACTGGACTGACGGCAAAGATGCATTTTTTTATCAGAGAATCCTCATTTAAACGAAGGCTAAGAATCAAAGCTCTGTTTTGTTGATCTTCATTTAGTGCTGTGTCAACTGCCTGTGTAACAGCATAACCAGATAAATAAATATAAATTGAAGTAAAGACAATATAAAAAGTAAAGCTGCTACTAAACCGAAATGGATAGTGGTAACAGAAAAGGAAAATGCTGCTATTAAATAAGGAAAATAGCGCTGCTATTTCTATTTAATATCTATTAACTAATTGACTACCCAATGTGATCAAATTCTTATCAAAACTATATTTGAAAAACTGAATGGGGTTTTGCTTACTGGTTAAAACTGAAAGAGATGAAATAAAGAAAATTATTTTTTATGATCTTCATTTTCGTATCATAAGCAATGGTTACAGTTTAAAAGGGGTATACCTCTGGTGTAACATCTATGTCAAGGTCTGTGGGATCAAAGATAAAGGATTCGTCAATTGAATATACCAACACCCCCTCTGTTGTTGCTGCTGCAAAGCTCCGCCCAGTGGGTGCAATTCTGAGGCACTTTGTACGAATGACAGGCCTTCCACGGTTAGGCAATGATCCTGGTAAATCATAACCTAACTTTGCTCGGGATTGTTTATCAACACCTTCTTCTGTGTCACTGTTATCATCATCAATTAGATCCATAGGGCCAGCTTCCGTCATATTTTTTGAGTTTAAGAAGTCAAGAACTCCATCAAGAGAAAGATTATGGGTTATTTGAAATCGACGCAGCAATACCTGTGCAGTGTAGATGTAAATATATAAACTTATTTATTCATCAAAAATATATAAACTTATTCAATTTAGTATACATAAACTTTGGATACTTAAATAAATAAATAGATAAATAAATACACACACACGTGATATATAAACTTATTCAATTGAGTATACTTAAACTTTGGATACTTAAATAAATAAATAGATAAATAAATACACACAAACACGTGTGTGTGTGTGTGTGTAAAGCAATTATTTAAATTAAGATATATCTTAAATCATATAACCATTATAGGTCTATACTTTAAAAAGAAAAGAATATTGCAACCTATAGTGGTCAGGTATAATCTTTTAGTAGTTCATCATAGGGTTCTATATGAAGCAATAAAATCTAATCTTTACTGTCCTCCCGTCAAAACAATCATTTTTCCAATCACCAATTTCGTATAGAAATGTAAAGACAGAAGAATTTATCTAATGAAACGTTTTTATATTGGCAAGTCACAGATGCACCTAGAATAATATATATATTGAAATGGAGTATTAACAATTGAACATAAATATGTTATGGAAAGGGAGAAACTGTTATTTGCTATCCTGTTTGACATTTTGGTGAGAGTCATGTCCACTAACCAAAAAGTTTAGGAACTAGATAAAGGAACACAGAATAAATTTCTTTAAAAAATGCACAATAAGCTAAAAAATTAGGTTTATAAATTAATTACTGGGTTATAAATGTTGAGAGTGGGACAAACTAATCTAAATCAATTCTGTCAATTGAAGTAGCAATAATATGATACGTGTCAAAATAAGTACTTCATCTTTAAATATATTGCCTAAGAGATGTGTATATATTATTAATAGGGCAAGACTTAGATACAGTAAATAGGTGCTGTTCCTTAGGTTTTCCTCTTAAGATTCAACCATGTGTAATTTTTAGTTAAGTATTCACATAACTGAATCTTAAGAGGGAAATCTAAGAAACAGCACCTAAGGTATTATACCTAAGTTTTGTCCTTATTATTCAGCACATAGTCAAGGATTTATGAGCATTGTCTTCAACAACCTCTGAAAAGGGGAGAAAAGCATATGTGTACAAAAGAATTTAATAACTTTATTATTATTTTCATAAGCATAATTTAATAACTTTATTACTTAATGTCTTTTTTCTTTTTAAAAAAGAAAAAAGAAAAAAAGAAGAAGCAAATATCTCTTCCACATGGATCTTTGTCTAGTTTCCACAATTACCCACCCAACAAATGATTAGAGGTTATGAGAGCTTTTTATCATATGCGGAATAAAGACAATTTTCAGAGAACAAAAAAAATTGAGTTAAAACAAAATCATAGGTTCACTATAATAAGTTTTTTTTTTTTTTTTGATAAGTCTAGGTTCACTATAATAAATTATCTCTATCTCTATGATGTATGCAAACTAACCTGATCTGCAACATCATACATACAGATATATTTGCTAGTCCCTGCTGCTAAAATGTAACTCCCATCAGCAGAATAGCATAAAGTTGTGAAGCACTTTCCCGAACTCGAGTTAGCGGCAGATCTACGATCAGTCATGAGACGGCCACCAGCAATATCCCTACGGCCCTCAATGGTGTACATTAACACGCCATCAATTGGGTCCCAGAAATGAATCTGCCCATCTAATGTGCTGGAAGCCAATTGCCTTCCATCTGGACGATAAACCAATGTAAGAACCTCATGTGTATGAGGAAATGTCTCAACAGCACCTTTCCCTTCAAAAACATCCCACAACCGAACAGTTCTGTCCCATGATGAAGAAGCTAAGATTGCCTACATGTGATAAACGAACACCTTATTAGGCGCTCTATGAAAATAAGGAGAAATCTTTAAAAAAAAAAACCTACTAACAAAACAAAAACTCCTTAATGGAATTTGGTTAAATCACTATTCAATAGAATGTCAGGAGGGAGGGGGGGGGGGGGGGAGTAACCGGTAACACACTAACACTATTCATGGAAAACAAAAATTACAATCAGATAAGCATAATTTGTAATAATAACAAAGATAGGCACATGCTACTAGTGCAGAAACAAAATAGACAAAAGACAGGTAAACTCACATTTGTAGGAGAAAACATCAACCCATGAACAGGACCTTCATGACCACTAAGCACATCCAACAAACGGCCAGTCTTCATCGACCAAACAAAGATCTGAACATGAAATTATTAAAAAAAGTCAGCAAAATATTTGGGAAGGTTAGGGGGGGAGGGGGAGGAAAAGAGTAGTGGTGACTGTTAACATCCATCAGAGATGGACAAAGAATACCTCAAATGAATCTAGAGTTCCAGCACAAATCACTTCACCGCTTTGATCAGCCGCCAAAGAAACAAATTGCCTAGTTGAGGGGGTAGTAAATGTCCTAAAATTTCGATAGCGGAACAAATCCCATGCACGGACAGTCCCATCTAGAGATGCACTTAAGAGACAATGGTTACTAGCCATAAAATGGAGAGCAGTGACTGCATTAGTGTGCTCTGAGAATGTTACAAAGCAGAAGCCTGATGAAACAGTCCAGACCTGCATGAAGGCAAACACTAAAACTAGTACATTAGTTCAAGTACAAACTTAATAGGAGAAAAGGAGACAAAAAAGATTTAACATTCAGCACATATTCATATAGAACAATCAGAAAGACAACCTTAAGGAAATTGAGAATGAGTTTGATAGAGAGTCTAACTAACAGTTTCCGATGATCCAAGCAATGCTAAGTTGAATATAATGCTAGCGGCCAAAACATGTAGTATAAAATTAAATTCAACTAATTGCTTATGGAAGTGGGTATTTAAAAAAATGATTGAGAGGTAATGCAATGCCAATATATCACCTACCAGGTTAGTTTCAGTACCCACAAACTAGTATGCACAATTGAAATCATAAGACAATGCTAATTTGCGTGTTTTGCCAAGGTAACATGACCGATGCTTCAAACCTCCAAAATGTTCACCATGCAGAAGCAGAAACTAGAGTATGGTTGAGGTAATGTGAATTCCAAAGAATAAAAATACACGGCCACTCTTCCAACAGTGGTAAAAGCTAGCAAAAGAAGAAAACCTTCAGACTAACATACCAATTGGTCAATTTTTAAATGGAAAATGCTAAAACTACTACCAACTTTACTACAAAAAACCTTACAAACTAATGTAGCAATTACTCTTTCACGTTGTCTTTAAAAACTGACACATCAGTTTGTATAGCCTATGAAGTAGTAAAATTAATAGTACCCCTAGCATCACTCATTTTGAAACAGTCACATCAGCTCATTGCATACAGCATTTCTCAACAGAAACAAAATGCCTAACATCAAACAAATGCTCTCCACATGCACAACATTATTATTATTATGATCACCACAATTTTTCTCTATAAACATTTCCATACAATATGCACAAACATACACTGCATCTAAAACCAAATAGCTAAGTCATTTGAGCTAAAACTTTGCATATCAACCAAACTTTCATGCTTTAACTTTTAAGTCATTAAACCATTTTTACCTTGACTTTATTATCATCAGCTCCAGTAGCCACAAGCTGCGAATCAGGCGAGTAAGCCACACAATTAACATCAAAATAATGCCCCTGCTGCTTCACCACATAACTCTCCGACCTCCACTCCCACACAAGCAACTGCCCAAGCTTCGCGCACCCGAATGTCAACCAATTCCCGGCCTCATTAAACACAGCCGTAGTAATCTTCTCTCTTGAAATCGACAACAAGTGAATGCAAACAAAATCAGGCACAGTCCTATACAACCCGAAAACCCCATTCGAAAACCCAACCACCACCATATCAAGCCCGGCATGATAATCACACGCTGTCAACTTCGCCGGAGCCTGATTAAAACAATCCTTCCTCAACAACCTCCATTTCCCTCCAACCAAATACCCACCATTTTCCTCCAAATTTCCATCTTTGCCATCAGTTTCGATATCCACTCCTTCGGTTTCATCCAATTTACCATCTTGCCATTCCCAGTTAAACAAGTAACAATCCCTAGTAACTGTATAAACCCTATCTACTCTTTTAGTGTTCTTATCAATACCAAAAAACGCACCGACTATGGTGTCCCTATGCCCTAAAAACAAAAACGGCTTCGTTTTGGCGATTAGGTTAACGGAGAAGAGTCTCGCCGTGAAGTCCTTGGAGCCGGCGACGAGGTATTTCGAGTCGGGGCTCCAATTCAGCGCCGTGACCTTGTCGTCGAAGTCGGCGAAGGTCCTGACGAGCTCGAAAGGGAAGAACTCCTTCCTGAACCCCGGCGACCGCCATATCTGGACGAGCTTGCCGACGGCGACGGCGATGCGGGACCCGTCGGGGCTGAATTGGAGGGCGGTGACGGGGCTCTTGAAGGAAATGCGGTGGAGGATGACGTGGCGGCGGAGGTTGATGAAGAGGCAGCGGCGGTTGTTGTCGACGGTGATGAGGAAGACGCCGTCGGGGGAGGCGGCGAGGCGGGAGATGTCGGCGGAGGACTGGATTGGGAGGGTTAGGGTTTGGGACTTGATGAGGTCGGTGACGCTCACGCGGTTACCGACCGGTGAGATTAGCAGAGTGTTGTTGCTGATTACTACGTTGCCTCCTCTGTATGGAGCTCCAAGTAGGTTTTGGAAACGGTAGTTCATTGCTTTTCGTCAACAGTGATTGTTTTCTGTTTGGTTGCCGAGAAAGTTGAGTTGGGTTTTTTCTTTTTAAGACGGATTTTTCCCGGCAATCAAACAGAGGTTGAAGGTGATATGCTGGTTTTGCTTGGTTTGGTTGTTAGTTCTTTCTTCTTGTTCAAAAGGTAGGGTTTTTCTAGGGTTTGTATAGTGGGCCGGGTTATTAACCCAGAATAAATTGGTACCCGTCGGCCTATATCGCTAAAAGCTAAGCCCATATCTTGGCATAATATGATGTCTAGCCCATTATTAAAAAATAAAATAAAAAATAAAAAAAATTACCTTTTGATTTTTTTTTTTTTGGAGGAAAATTTACCTTTTGAATTTTATGGTATTATTTATTATTTTTATTTTTATTTATGTGATAATGGTATTTTCAAAATTTTGAAAAATGGATACTAACAATTCCTACTCTTTTTCAAAAAATAAAAAAATAAAAAAAATCCTACTCTAATTATGGTGCTAGGGATGCCAACTATCAAATATATATATATATATATTATTACCCTTTTTATGGGAATATATATAATTACCCTTTCTAAAAAGTCTTGCAAATTTTCATAAATTTTCATAAATTCAACTAAAGAATGTTGTTTATTATAAAGTTATTCGATTATGATAGTTTACTTTTGAAATTGGAAAATATTTTTGAACAATAAAAAATAAAATATTTGAAGGAAAAAAAAGGAAGTTTCATAAGTAGGTACATGTTAAAACATAGACTTGTCGAAGCAAAATTATAAAATCTTTTAAAATTTAACCATCTATAGCTATAAATATAATGAGAAGTAGTAAACAGTTGTTACAATAATTAGACAAAATAGACTTTTACTTTTGTTTTAGAAGGTCATTTAAGTTGGTATTATTAATTAGTACCAATATTGACTTGAAATTCATATATTTATTAACACTCTAAATTTTACCATATATATGTGTATTCATTCATTGAGAAAATGCTGTACAAGATTCTCATGCTCTCTCAAAACTCAAAGTATGAAACTACGATAGTTTTAATTTTGAATGTATTATAAACTGATTTTTATTCTAGATAATTAGTATTTACTAGTGATTTTTTTCTCTTTTACTGTAAATTTGTAGATAAATATTGTTTTTGTGATGATACCTATAGAAATCGAAAGGAAATTATCTCCATTTTTCCATGGTGTTTGATGCTATTTAGAGGAAACTAGTAATCATCCTCCTAGAAATGAAAAGGAAATATTCAATATTGTCACTCTTCCTCATGTACTCACACATTAAGTGAGAATTTGGAGTTTTGATCAGAATTTTTTTTTTCTTTTTCATATATTGACTATTGAATACATAATCATATTAGTTATTTCAAATGCACATTATTTCAAATACACACAAAAGTATTGTTAAGTATATTATGTCATTCACACCAGAGAAGCCTAGGATTCAAATCCCTTATTTCCCATTGTAACTATCGAATTTTATTTAGAATATATGTTTTTTCAATCACAATTACATAGATTATATTTTTGGTTGTTTTTTTCTTTTTAAATGTTGGGAATGAAAATTGTAATAATTATATTAGATGGAATCATATGAAATGTTTTTGGGATAACAATAAAGAAAAGTTTTCCATAAAAGTGTTTTCCACACCCTACTATTTTTCAACAAAAATCCGTCAAAGTTGAGCTTTTTAATGGGGGCAGGACATGGGCCTTAAATGTGTGACCTGAAATAAAACGGTCCAGCAAGAAAATGTGGCCCAAAAAAAAGGAGAGGGAAAAAACAGAAAGGAGCGTGGTAATAGGGATTAAGAGATTAGATTAGGCGTTACAATTTACAAAACAAACACAAACCTAGTACGCCACTTTCCCGCTCGCTTTTAAGGTTCAAAACATTATAAACCTATGCCTATGTCCACTGTCCACACTATTTCTTGTCACTTTCACGCGAAAACTAGACGGAATTTTTTTTTTTTTTTTTTTCTCTTTTCATTTTCGATGCGAACAGAACAAAATATAGAAATTTAGATTCCGAACTAAAACGATGAATTCCCCTGAGTCCAATCGGGTCGCCGCCACGTCATCACCCAGTTCCTCCAACAAGTCTCCGCCTGTGCAAGTAAGCCCAATTATTTTGCATATTACAGTGTCGTTTTGATTGATTGATTGTGTAATGGGTCAGATCGTTTATGTTGTTTTTTTGTTTGATTTTCTAGTATTGCTTAGTTTTGTTGTTTGGTTTATACATACTGTTTGTTTGGTAAGAAAATTGAGGGAAAAGGGAAAAAGCAGGTTTATACTTGATTCATTTCTTTAAATTTTTTTTATTTTTTTTATTTGGGGTTTTCGAAATAGTGAATTTGATGGTTTATTGACTCTTGGGCTACCCTGTAGAAGAAGAATTTGATTATGGACATGGATGATAATATATTTTAGACATTGAATTGTATATACTTCCATTTGTTTAACATTTTCTTAAGAATCATACTAAGCAATTGTGTGTGTGTGTGGGTGTTTTTTTTTGGGGGTGGGGGGATTTGATTACCGTAATTTGTCAAGGGTTGAAATTCACTCTAGCACTAAGACTTGCTTTTTATACATTTATTTCTTCATTTTTTTTTCCTGGTGTTAGTTTAGGTTATTGGTTGCCTTGACATAAATAATTGCATAGTTCAGAATTAAGCAAACTAGTAAAGGCTTTGTGCTTTCTTACTATTTTTGCATATTTCATAATTTGGGTACCTAGGAAACAAAGACTTTGCCAACTGTATCTAGTGCATTTGTTTGGCTCTGCGGAGTTTAGTATCTCATTTTATTGTGATGAATAGGACTCCAAATATGACATTCATAATTTAGTCTTTTGTTGTTCTTGGTCCATGTTTATTCTCAGATTCTTATTAAAGATTAGGGCACTCTATCTGAGTGTTTTATAATTATATTCTGAAGTTGTGTTTACTTGTATCTTTGTTTATTTGAACTTTAGGAATCACCATTCTCCAATTTCCTTAGCAATCTCTCCCCTATAAAGTCAGTTAAGGCAGTACGTTATACACAAAGGTTTTTGGAATCTAATTTTCCAACCCCACCGCCTGTGTTTACATCACCTCGCATAGATCTGCAGAGAGAGACTGGTCTTCTGGAAAGGTTTGAGATGCTAAAATTTTATCATACATATAATGCTTTCTGATGATGCACATGTTGGTTATAAGTACTTTCCTAGTTTTCTTTGCTTGTTCAAGTATGCTGACATATTAATATCAATTGATGTGACTTTATTTATGTTGACAGGAACAATATAGATGAAGAAGATTCAAATATTCGTGAACAGTGTAATACCCAGTTGAATGTTGCAAAAATTCCCAGCTTGGAGAAGGAAGTCCAATCATGCAGTCCTTCAGGGAGCGTTGATGAATATCTGGCAGATATAGTGGAGGTGGACTGTACACATTCAGCACATAAACAGTTGCAATTAGCTAATGAAGTGTCTCAAATGTTACAGGGTGGTTTCACTGACCCCAAAAAAACCATAAGAAAAGTTGACACCGTGGATAGCAGGAGCAGTAGAGAGGCTAGAACTCTGACATCTTCCGATCAAGCTGAACAGAATTTACCTTTAACTTCACTTAATTTGGTTGATGATTTAGTTGATTTGAGGAATGATGAAAGTTTTAATGTGTTCCTAAAGATTACATCTGAAGATGTCAATGACATTGTTGATCCTGATGTGAATCTAAACCCTGCTTTAGGAGTGCAACAATATGCAGCTCAGGTAGATGTAAGCATTGTTACTATATATATATATATATATATATAAATTTAAAGTTGCAGAATGTTGCTCAACATGATGAAGGGCATGGTACTTGTCAGTCACTTTCTGAACCTTTGCAGATTGACGAGGCGTTTGAAGATTCTGATGACAGTTCAAGAGCATTACCAAAAGAATTTGTGAAGGTATAAATTAACTATGCTATTATTACTTCTTTTTTTCATTGTTCAAGTGTCATGCTCTTCTTCCGAAGCATAGGTAGTGTTGCATTTCACACAACTTTACATCATTAATTTATATAGAATGGTCATTACCAGGTGTTGGTTTCACCTAAATGTGGTCATTAATTTACACTCAGCAAATTTTTTTTCCCCTTTTAATAAATGAAGTGGCTGCTCCCAAAGATCTTGAAGTTGCACACTTGTGCAGCCTGAGACTTAACCATTACACTGGACAATATACTGATTTTATGGAAATCAATATCCTTTAAATAACAAACTACAATGGAAAGACAGCATGAATAGGTCCGAGTTCTTCCCTTTTGATCTCACATGCATTCTTTGCATTTCTTGCTCTATGCTTCTTCATTTGCTCTTGTATATGCATTTACGAGCCTTGCTGTGATTATGATGTAACAACTACTTGATGCAGGAACACAACCAAGATTACTTTGGAATTTTTTGTTTCACATTTCCAATTATCTTATAGGATTGGAATTTCATATTTTCATTGTTTATTTAGATAGTGATTATATTTCATGCTTTTTTTTAGATAGGGATAAGTTTTTAGATTAGCTGTTTTTACTTAAATAAAAAAAAAAAGAAGGTTTTTAGATTATCTGTTGTTGAGAGTTTAATGAGACATGGCCTTTTATTGCTGGAAGCTCTATAAAAAGGCTATAAGTGGGGTATTATTATTATCATTTTATTTTTATGATACTATTATTGATAAAAATTTTCTTTGTGAGAAATTTATTTATCTTCTTGTTAGTGATTCTAAGCAATTTTCAGGCTGCTCTAGGTGGTGAAACCTAGATTGTCCTGCATCACTACTTTTTTTTTTTTTTAAATTGGTCCTTGATAATTTACTTTTGATGAAAATACTACTTTTATCATTGGGCAACTTTTGTAGATGGGAATGGTATCTATTTATATATTTATACTAAATTTTAAAACCCATTTAGTTCTAAAAATTTGAACTGTAAAGAATACTTGTCAGGTCTTTTCAATTTGACAGTAAAATATTGCAAATAAACATTTTTCTTTAACCTCTGCTTGTTGATATTTTTTTTACAGAATCAGAATGTCCTTTGTTTGTTACACTTGCTGAAAGTTAGTACAAAATTCTTATCTCTTTGTAGCTCTTCACATGTTGGTATCCTTCATTTGAAAGAGCATGGCTTATAATCTCAGTAGTTGTATATGACAGAGATTTGATGTTGAGACTGTACATTGATATGAAAGTTTTGCAGGTGCTACATAATACTTATTACATCATATCTAAAATGAACATATGTAATGGTATCAGGCATTTTTGGCAAAATGTCCTTTATAATATATTCTCCATTATCTTTAAAAAAAAAAAAAAAAAAATCTTTCTTGGGATTATCATCCTTGAAAAGCATGAAATTGGAAAAAAATGATGAATCAATTGGTAAAAGCATTCCTTTGTATTATGATTCAAGTTTAGCCCAGCATAAAGTAATCTATATTTGTCATTTCTTTTAAGAATTATTACAGTAGAGAAATTTCCGTATTAAAATGTAGGAGGCCAATCATCACCAACGTGGTATACGTAGACATCTTCATTTCGAAGCTGCTTTAGCCTGCAAGAGTGTAGCTACTGGAGATACAACCAATTCAAGGGCTAGCCTAACAAACTTGAAGAATCTGGGTTTGTCTCATATTGAAAGTAGAGCAACCTCCAGTAGTGGGGAGGCAGTCAACTATGCTCAGTCCAGGGCTTCCAAGTCCTCTTTCAGCCCCTTTGAAGTGGTGAGATCTACTCAAAATAGCAGGAATCCTGTAATCTTGTCCCCCATTCCATCTGGTATGGGGTTAAATCTAAATAGCACTGTCAGATCTGTGTCCTTGGGCACGGATATGTTTGCAAGTAAGAACTTAACTAGGTATAGAAATTCACAAGATAAGGTAGTTCGTGAGAGGAGCAATGATTCAGCAGAAGACCCAAATAGTACCTCAATTTCAGCTGTAGCTGGGACTATGTATTCTTATGCAGATATAGATCAGCAGGAAAGTCAAGCTGGTGTAGCAGCCAGTTCTGACACCTACCCTATCAACAGTCTGAATCCCCCATGTGATTCTCCTTTGGCGCAAACTGAGCAGCAGGTTATTCCATGTGAGGGGAGAATATCTACTCCACAAAATGCTGACAGTGTTGAGGAGTTGAACCAAGAGAGCTCCAATAAGAAAAGGCAAGCATGCACTTACTGTCTTATTTATGCTTTATTTCTTTTCTCATTTTGCCAACTTGAGTTTTTGGGATGCATCCAGGAAGAGGCCATCAAACACAAGCGAGAGTCATGGCTGCAAACGTTGCAATTGTAAGAGGTCCAAATGCTTAAAACTGTAAGTAAAAGGGAGGCATGTTGAGAAAATCTTAAAATGTAGCTTTTTATGTGGCCTTTGGGCAGCATGTTGAAATCATTTAATGAATCGATCACAAATTTGTACTATTCATTTAAGTGTTGGATTTAATGTTTATTTTCTTTTTTCTAGAGAGTATGCTCTATGGAAATCGAGAGAAAATACAGCCCTTCTATTGCTATCCTTATCTTTTAAGAAGCTTCGGCCTTCTTTTATGTTTTTTGATTTTGGTTAGGAATTTTTTGCTGCCCCTGTAGTTTGACCCAGCCTTCCTTTGGACTACTAAGCATTAAGTGCATGGGGAGGTACCACTTGGACTAAGGAGTCCAGTGGTAAGAAGCTTCAGCCTTCTAAACCCTCTTTTATTTGATACTTTTTATGACAGCAGATTGTCTGACAGTAACATTTTTTGAAAGACTTTCAAGCCATCTTTGCTGCTGCAGTTTGATTCAGCTGTATTCTTTGTCATTGGCAGTTATTGTGAGTGCTTTGCGGCTGGAGTTTATTGTGTGGATTCTTGCGCATGCGTAAACTGCTTTAACAAGCCTGAATATGAGGACACAGTTCTTGATATACGACAGCAAATCGAATCTCGTAATCCTCTTGCATTTGCTCCAAAGGTTGTTAAGCATGACACTGACTCTCCAGCAATAATTATGGTAATCACGTCTCAAAGTATCTATCTTGTTCTCTAGTGTGATTGAACTATTAAAATGTGTTGTGAGCAAAAGAACACTCTGCAGGAAGCAGGGAACCGGAATACTCCATCATCAGCCAGGCACAAAAGAGGATGCAATTGTAAAAAATCAAAGTGTCTTAAAAAATATTGTGAATGCTACCAGGTATGTTTTACATTGATGGCTTGAAGTTTTTATATCCAATAAAATATAGGAAAATGCAGTTCCTTCCAACCACATTGTCCTGAAACTCTGTTTCAACATATGTCATATGACATTTCCAAAATTTTGTTTTTTTGTTTTTAACCCTCCTATTGAAAAAAAAGGCAATGAGTTCAGTCAAGATAATGGAGTTGGAATAGGAAGTCCTTGTGGATTTTTGGTCTTTGCATTATTCTCATTGGATACACCTCTTGCTCTATTTCAAGGCTAATGTTGGATGCTCTGATGGATGTCGATGTGAGGGCTGTCAAAATTCTTTTGGAACAAGTTCAGGTTAGATTTTTTTCCAGTCTTTATCCTTTAGCTTCTTTTAGTAAACTCGTTTATATAGTAGCGTGTTATGCCGTCAGATATGTAGTATCATTGAACTCAGTAGTCATACCTCTTCCATCTGCAATTTGAATTACATCAGTTTCAAACTTGCACAATTTACAAAATACAGTTTGAGCTGGCTGGTGTTTGGCCAGAATTCTTCAGTTTTTACTCTGACATGGTGCAAATGACAGTAACAGATGAGCGTGATGGTAGATAATCTTAGCAAAATTTGTTGATAGGCTTTGACGAAGGGAACAAAAAATGTATTTGAGCATTCTAGTTTTGCATGATAGTAGCAACTAATAAGTTGGTTGTCTGAGTTTATAATTCATCTATATTTTTCAGAAATACATGGGTACTTTTGTTCAAATTTCCTACAGTTCATGTTGGAGAACTATGATCAATGTACACATTATCAGCAGTTTTATGTCTCTACATTATTAGTAAATTTGGCTGTCTCCACACAAGTATGCATCCATGTAGTTGTTTGACATTATTATGAGATGCAACTACATTTGGAGAAACTAGAAATTCAACATTTGGACATGGATAAAGATTTTTATCCTTTTTAATAGTTACCAATAACTAACTCTTCCACAACACTGGAATTGCAAAAATAGAATGCAGGAGAGTTGAAAACCCATCTCATGAGGTGAGTGGAAAGGATGGGAGTATTGAGCAATTCTCACCAAAATGGCAAGGACTTGCTGATATACGTAGTCTTGCCCCTTGCTCAGGGGCACTAATGTTTGCTTCATCCAATATAAGGGATTGCTCAAAAGTTTCACAAACCAAATTGCAACGGGGAAGTAGCATTCAGCCACAAGCTGGTTCCCTTCAATGGAATTATTCCCCTGTCATTCTTACACCTCAGTTATGTGACAGTAAGGGCTCCCATGAGCTCACTTCAGACAGTGCACTCTGTGATATAATGGAGGATGAAGATATGCCTGAGATTCTCAAGGACACTTCTACCCCTCTCAAGGCAGTGAAAGCTAGCTCGCCAAATCAGAAACAGGTGATGCCTCCACATTATCGATCGGATAGTCAAAGGTCAAGCTCTCCACATGGCATGAGAAGTGTCCGGAAATTCATTTTGCAGACGATGCCTCCTTTCCCTCCTCTTACCCCATACAGTAATTCTAAAGGCCGTGTCATCCAAAAAGAATATGATCAGAAAGATAATATTGGCAATCATTGATTTGATTGCATGGAGCTGGTAAGTCTGTCAAGAATTTGTTGAGTTGGTAATGCAATTGATTACTGAATATGGGCTCTTCCCCCTCCTCCCCCCCCCAAAAAAAAGCACAATATAATCTGCAAGCTGTCTACTGTTTTTGCAGGCATTGGCTAGTAAACTGCTTTGAACTTTATGAGTGCAGCTGGACACAGCCTTCATATTGGTAAGAAATCAGGAAAGAATCATTGCTATGGGAGTGCTAATTCTTGGCCTTTATACTATTTCTGATGCTGTTGTGGTAAGAGGGCACCTGTAATTATCATCTGTAATCAGATCTATAGTTTTAAACAATTTTACATGTTTCTGTTTGTCACCGTTTTGCACCTCTGTTGATATAGCATTGTCCTTTTGGTGTTTTGTGTGGTGGTTACTAGAATTGCTTTCTGAGAAATTTTGTTATACCTTTTTTCAGAATCCCACTCTAAGAAGTAGAAAGACTCAATTCTTTATTATAGATGGATGTGGCATATGAATAAGGTAATAGATAGGTCAGTTAACATTAACTATGAATTGATAAGGTAGTATTTTCAACATTATTAATAACTTTGTTATGATTGAGACAAATTTTTTTTAATCATTTGAGTAGGCATTTACCATGTCATGCTGTTACCATGATATAAAGATTATTGCCTGAATTGGGAAGTTCTATCAATAAAATTATGAGGATAATAAACTCATATTACTTGTGCTATAAGATTTGCAAGAAGGGGTTGGAAATCTCTCTAAATTTTTATGGATTTAGTCCACCCTTTGACTGTATGGCTTTTTCGTTGATTACATCATTTCCCCCATCCCTTTTGTTTTTTTTTTTTTTGGTCCGTTGCATCAAAACTAGAATAAAGGGAAAAAATTGAATTTCCTTTGTTAGTTAGCATGGCAAGTGCCTTCCACCAAAAACAATAGGCTGTGGGTTCGAGTTTGAGAATTAGGCCTTGTTTGGTTTAAAAAAATGGTCACTCATCACTCAGTTTTCATCACCCATCACTCATCACTCAGTTTTCATCACTCATCACTCATTACTCATCACTTAAAACACCCCACCCTGTTTGGCACCATCACTCATTTGTCATCACTCAATATTTTTCAACTATTTGTAGGCCCCATTCATGTACCTTGTGCAGCTTTTACTTTATTTATTTAATTTTTCCTTCAACTCCCAGTACCCAAACTCACCGAAGTAGTGAAAAAAAAAAAAAAAGAAAAAAAAGAAGAAGGAAGATTTGAAGACCGAATCAGTGAAAAAAAAAAGAAAAAAAAAGAAAGAAAAAAGAGAAGAAGAAGAACCCAGAAACCCGAAAGAAGGAAAGAAAAAAAAAAAAAAAAAAAAGAGAAGAAGAAGAAACCCAGCAACCCGAAAGAAGGAAAGAAAAAAAAAAAAGAAAAAAAAGAAGAAGAAACCCAGAAACCCGAAAGAAGAAACCCAGAAACCCATCCCTTTTGTTTTTTTTTTTTTTTGGTCCGTTGCATCAAAACTAGAATAAAGGGAAAAAATTGAATTTCCTTTGTTAGTTAGCATGGCAAGTGCCTTCCACCAAAAACAATAGGCTGTGGGTTCGAGTTTGAGAATTAGTCTCTGCAAAAAAATCAGGTTAAGGTTACTTACCAATTACCTGTCTTGGATATTGTACAAGTGGGAGTTTTGTGCACTTGGTACAACCTTTTTAATTAGCATGGTTTGAAGATCATGAAAATACCTCGCCTAATATGCTTAGTATGTGCATCAAAATTAAAAAAAAAAGTTGCTGGATTTGGAAAGCACTAGAAACTTAAACAAAAAGAGGCGTACATCCAAAATTTTTATTTAGTATAGAAGATGACATAGTGAATTAGGAAGGTTAATTTAACTATACGATATAACTTGTGCTCCATTTTATGTACCCTCTACTTGTACATATGCATTCAAAAGCTGCTCGCCTTTCAAAATTATTTGTTTTGATAATCTCTCCTACTCACTAGCTCCAAGTTCTAGTCCCATCGCACAATCATGGGCGAAAACCCTCAAGCCCTAGTTTTGGGGTAAGCCAATTGCAAATTTCGTCCATCTCTGCGGGTATTGTGTAGTGACCAAGCCTACAAAGTCAAACAAAACATTAATAAATATTTCTTTTCACTTCATCTAGTAAGTATGAGTTAATTCTCACTTGTGTAAAAAAGGATAGTTACCCATCATAGGATTTGAATGTCAGGTTGCGAAATCCTGCTGAATTTAAGGAGTGGGCTGATTTTTCACCGTGTCTATAGTTAACAACGTCATCACCTACAATAAGATAGATAGTTAGAAGGCTTTACTTGACTAGTTAATTTTTGTGTGCAGAACAGATTATGTTGCTGTCAAGAACCCTGGCTGCAAGGGGCAACCTAAGCATGGAATAACAGTCCAAAGAAATAGATTTTCTAAAAATGGTATCTGATAATGCATTAGAACTGTGGAATAAACTTCATTCACAAAACATCATCTGATAAATGAATGACTTACAAGTATGGGTTCCATATGGAGCTTTAGGATGATTTTGTTTCACACACAAAGATAAAGTCTCAAACAAACATTTTTTTTGAACATTATAACATTTTCTTTTTAGTGTAAGTATGTTCAAAAGTGAATCTACTTTGTACTTCTACACAATTTGAGCACTGCATATTGAAATTAAAAAAATTAGCAGTCATTAGAGCCATTGGTGTATGTAGAGTTTGGAAGAATAAAAAAAAGGTCCTACACAGTGCACAAAGTTCCCATTTTTGTGGGGTCTGGGAGAGGGAATTGGTAAGAAGAATCAAATTAAAAAATTTATATTAAGTGAATTTTTGTAATTCTTTAGACTTCTTTGTGCTCATGATACATGTAATCTCTTTCAATAAAATTTGTGTTTACTTTTAAAAAACTAGTTTTCAATTGTTATAAATAATACTCATACAATAATCCAAACAGTGCAGAAGCAAAGAAGCATAAACTGCAACTTTGGTTTATAGAGATCCCGATACGTACTCATTCCATGACAAAGCAATATTGGTAAGGAAGCAGCACGCCTGCCAGCGTCATGTGAACTTTGTATTTTGTTTCTTAAACTCCTGCATGGTAAAAATCATTATGCATCAAACAGTGGAATGTTTTGAATTATATTAGCTCCATGCCTACTAATATGCATACATGGCAAATATGTTAGGATGATTAGATAAGATCCATCAGGCTAATAAAACATGTAGTTCAGGTGGAAATCATATAGAAACTGCTGTGAAACCATGAACATTTGAGGATTTTAGATTATTATAATTTCTCAGAGACCCCCTAAGCCGAAACAATAAGTGGGTATGGTTCTTGTCATTCCCAACTTCAAAAGGACGCGTGTGTGTTAGTTTGAGAAGGAATGCTCTGAATGAAGCTCTACCTTGCCCCTGGAAGCCATCCACTTAGTCCAATAATTGCCCTTAGGTTGACAGGGTATGGATTACTATTTCCGTATCTTCCTAGAGTATAGCAAGTGGCAGAGTAAAGGGCCATTGCAGCACCCATACTGAAGCCTCCGATACCAACTTTAACTGTCAAATAAATAGTATGATAATGAAATTGTCAATAATTGAATCAGTTAAATAGGATGTTCAATTAAAACAAGTATGCTAAACAAGATATTGTTTTAGAATAAGTCTGCTAAGTTGAGTCATAGAAAAAAGAAAATAAAAATGACACACTCATTTATGGAAATTTATAACAAGAAAAGAAAAATTCATAGAGGTTAAGTAAAACAATAATAAATTAATAAATAATTTATTAAGGTGAGGTAGTATTTTGCAAATTATGTAGCCTTGAAAGTACCATCAGCTGGCTCAGTTGACAGCAAGTTTGCAATGTGTGCTGCTGAAGTATCTAAAGCCTCCCAATCATTTGAACCATCTTCTGAGAGCTCTCCTGCATCAAACCCTGATATGAATTGCACAAACAAGTTAGATGATCAAAGCATTAAAAGATATTTGGTTTTATTAATTCTTGAGATAGGAGATATTACAAATGATACTCATTTTATCATTTTGAAAGAGAGAAAAAAGGAGATTGTTTCTTACATGCAGTGCAAGGAAAACCCCCAAGTAGTGTCACTGGACGTGTAGGAGCAGTTGGGCAGATCCACTTAATCTGTGTCACATAATTTTATTATAAACCTAAGATACTTATGAGAAGAACAGTGAATTAGATAAACGAGGTATTATATATATGCATGGACAGGAATATGTACAAGCCAAATAAGTTCATAAATAATGAAAGAAGTATATCCTTACATTTGCAAGAGGAAGGGATTCTAAGAGCTGGGAAGAGCTGCAAGAAAATGTAGAGCATGAAGTGAGAAAACTTTTCTTTCTTCAACTTTTTTTTATTTGTTTATTTATTTGTTTATTTATTTTATATAATTTTTAAATTTTCATTAGAGTAGAAAACATATATTTCGTTATGCTACAAGCACATCTGCAAGATGGACCTTATGTACATGCCAACACAACTACTTAATATAAATGTATATATCGAATTAACATTGAGAACAAAATAACTGATCAAACAACAACCCTAAAGCAGAAAACCAGGATTATGCTGGTATCATTGTACCCAAAGTACTCAACAATGAAAGAGATTAATGTTAAATAGGATTTAATTTTAATCTTCATCACACCATATGATGGGACCTAATCAAGTGCACTTGAAAATCTGCATGACAGTATTTCCATACATACATACGAATATCCTTTGTCAAGGTCATCTCTAGTTGTTTAGGTGGGAGAAGAACCAAATGAAGTATTGGTCCTATTCATGAATTTGGCATATACTCTTTTCCAAATTAAGGCTTCTCAAGTTAAGCTTACATCAAATCAGACAGGTTATGAAAGGGACAAGTAAACAAATTTTAGTAATTCATGGTGTCACTGCTCCCTCCCATCAAATTTATTCATGAGAATCGAAAAAGATAAAGAAAAGAAAAGAAAAGAAAAGAAAAGAAAAGGGAAAGCATCAAAGAATTTTAACATTAGAGAGCATGTCAGGATGTTGACATCCTTGGACTCCTTTTTAGGTGCCTTTGGAACCAAAAAGTCCATCTTTCTAATAAAGAGTATGTCCTTAAATATAAAAGGAAAGAAAAGCATCAACCCTTGATGAAAAGACAGGGAATAAAAAACAAATAAAGACAATTATCAAATTTTTTGATTTCTAACCTGGCTGTCTCACACTATTAATTTTAAATAAGTTTATGAAAACAATTAATGATCCAAAGCTAGATTGTATCATAGATGAGTATGCTTAATTAATTTCATGAGGAACTTTCCATTAAAAGTATAATCATTTACACTTCAGTGTTAACTGTTAAACCTCCCTCTCAATTATCAATCTCCTCTCATAAATAAAATATAATAATGTATGAAGGAATGCAGATTTCCTTCGCTTCCAAAAGTAAAAGAGATCTAAA
Organism: Quercus agrifolia; assembly: GCA_029955455.1. Classification (NCBI taxonomy): domain Eukaryota; kingdom Viridiplantae; phylum Streptophyta; class Magnoliopsida; order Fagales; family Fagaceae; genus Quercus; species Quercus agrifolia. The sequence continues at coordinate 22,882,155 of JARQAD010000002.1, read as the reverse complement.
ATCTACAACAATGATTCTTGGAGAATGTCACAACAATGCATAAAAAACACAAACTATGAATGTAAGAAAGGAATAGGTAAACTATCAACATCACCTTGAGCCATTGTCGCCGAGGCCATGAAGCCAAACTATAGTGGCCTGATGTTTTCCTCTGGGCCTCACTACGTAGGTCCTCCCAAACTCAACTGTTCTAGCAGTTCGACTACCTGAATTTATGTCACCAAAAAGAAACATAAGCTTCTATAAGTGGACTGAGAAAGTCAGCATTCATTATGAATAATACCATACATTACAGGCAAATAAAACACAAATTAATAAGTATAAAACTAAATGAGAAGTAGAGGAAACATGTAATTTGAACATAAAAGAGTTCCTGCAACTTATGGTAGTCCACAATACATGTAAGTTGAGATGACAAAAGGTGATGAGAGGTGGAAAAGAAACAAACCAGAGCCAGTGTTGAGGTGTGAGTTACGGCTCATCTTCGCGGTTCAATAATCTGCACTAAACAGTCCACCTATTGCAATGCTTGAGAAGATGTGGTGCAATGATGAAAACCAGAATGCTATTATGTATTTATAGCCAAAAGGGTGGGAATAAAACGTGTAAATATGCATCACAATTAATGTATGTATGAATGACTATGAGTAATGTGTAGACCACACCACTCTAGGCCAGCTACACATTGCACCTAAAGCAGCCTAGAAAATGTAAAAGGTTAAGGGAGAGGGCATCCATGAAAAGGAAAGCTAAAAAGACAAAGAAAAAAGCAGGAAATCTTTTGCGAGCGGACAGAATCCAATCAGAGGCAGAGCACATTCATCCATTCCTGTGCCACCCAGCTAGGAGAGGAGAGGAGGGCTCTGGTTTTGCAACATAGAGAATCTATGCTTGTGGCAGTGGCCAGAAAATAAAGCAAAAAAAAAGAAAGTCCCAACTACAACTGAACAGAATATTACTGAAAACAAGAGAGAGAATAGTTCAGGTTTTCTAAAAGAAAATATCTGTTTCACAATCATTTGTTTATGCATTTTTTTTTAATGATTGATGGATTCCCATTAAACCCAAAGCAAAGTTGCCAGTGCCCAATTTATCTATGAGAGACAAAGACAACAACCCCCCCTACATTTAATTCATTTTTATTCATTTGATACTTGATAAACTACAATTTTTCAAAACTTTTTTCTATATTTAGTTTTTCATTTAGGGAAGGGTGAATCAAATGTGGGATTTTTTAGGAGATTCAAACTCAAGATCACATACACTAATAAACTACCATTTGTTTCAAAAACTTAAGGTGAATTTAATTATTTACCATTATTTTAACAATACTTATTTATTTTTGTGCTCAATTAAAGACAACAACATGGATTTCTTATTTGGAAGAGACACTAATAATAACCGATTAATTGTGAGCTTTTCCTTTTCTTCCCTCCTATTTTCTTTCCTGTATTTTTGCTTTCACGGTTGCCACTATTTCTTTTGTTGCTCTCAGAGTCAAGCCCCACCGATAAAAGTTTTTGTTTGTTTATACCCATGGGGGGACACAAAACTAGCACATATAGTATAGTCCAAAGCCGGACCTTTTGTTAATGATATTGGTCCTGCCAAAATCTCCTTATCTTTTGTGCTCTTGACGCGGTTCTATGTAGATTTTCAAACCAATTATGAAACCACCCCACAGAAAATATTGACAAGCATCTTTTTCAAACACACTGTTGATGAAAGTTGATTTCCTATATCATGCATCATACTTTTAAAGTTTTCCCAATGTCTTGCCATAAGTGCTTCACTTAGTCTGTACTTACCAAAAGTATAAAGAAATTTTCAAATTTTTTTCTGTATGCCATAATTACACCAACATGTAGAGATCAAACATTGGTGCGACAAGTGCCCTCCCTCCAAGCAATGTGTTGTGAGTTTGAGTCCAGAATCAAGTTCTCAAAATTGAAAGTAAGGCGGCCTATGAATTGCCTCTTTTGGACCTTGTAGAAGTGGGAATCTTGTGTACTGTGTAGAGAGTGGGAGTATATTATAATTTAGTTTTCCAAACACCTCCTCAGAAGAAGAATTAGGAGGGAAAGAAAAAAAAAAACCTACAACACATCTATTATTTTCTTTCACAACCACATTGTTGAATTATTCAAACATTCTAGTGGGAATATGACATCAAATGCATATCGGCTGTGACCTTGTCTGCATTTGAATTTGAGATATTCTGTTCACTAACATGTAAACTAGATAAAAGTACCATTGATTTAGGGAAAAAAAAAAAAAAAAAAAAAAGAAGAAGAAGAAGAATGCCATGGCACAACAAGATAAATTTTGATATGCAGACCCAAGAATAAGAGGCCATATAGAGTCTAAATAAAAAGCCAAAGAGTTCTGCTAAGTCATAGCTCACCACCATATTTTGTCACACCTATTAAATGGAGCTTTCATGCACTAGGTATTTGTGTCCAGAAACATCTGCTAATTATGCCAGTCTGAGAGTTGAATACATTTTTTTTTGGTGGAAAGAATTGGAATTTAAGAGCTATCATAATGTATAATGTATAATGTTCTATTTTTTTTTTTACTTGGTAATCAATATGCGTATGTCAACTCCTATCTCCACCTCCTTCTCAAAAAAAAAAAAAAAAAAAAAAAACTCCTATCTCCACCTTTCCTTTTCAAATGGTAGGCCTATACTACTATACATCACTTACATGTATAATAGACTTTTTTTCTCACAGACTTTGTCAATGATAGTCCGATACATTTAAAGTTTTATACACAAATCAGACAATGTCAATATATGTAGCAAAAGCAAACTCTATATTTAACTGGTTGACTAATTTACAAACTTGAAAAGTGTAACTCACATGGCATGTCACTATTGGTTATTGCAATAAATGGCGGCATCTGATCTCTTTTTTCTAGGTCAATACATATTATGTTTGGCCCTTCCCTCCTAAAAAGAGAGATTGTCGACAGCTTTTTGTTTGTCAACTTCTTCCTTACCCCACAGCTTACGAAAGAAGAATCATGTAGACTAGAAAAATAGTTTGATACCATTTTGTGGGTTTGCTACAAAGAAGACAAGAGATCGATGCTTGTTGGCACTAGTGTCTTATTGGAGATTTAAGTACTCCAATGTGGATTTTCTAACGGTTTGATAAGAAAAATTCAGTACCTAATTTACAAAAGGTTGGAACATTTTTAATTTTTTTTAAAAACTAGTGCAACTCGAGGATGATTTCTTTATTTTGTGAAGCTGGAGAGCATTCTGAAAGAGCCATATTTATGATTCTATAGTAGATGTCACGGTTTCTAACTTAAAGATGATGCGTAAAGTGCAAGCATAATTTGGCCTAAGCAAGAGGCTGGTGCTCAACTATTGACTAAGAATTTGTGAATCATACCAAGAAACCAGGTATATATCTTCATTCCTCTCATTTAAGGGTTATTATCTCTCCTCAAAGTAAATTAATCAGTGAATATGGATGAAGAGTTGAATAAAATTTTGATAGACAGGAAGTCTTGTCAGAAATCAGAATGAATAAATATGTCATGAGAATAGGTTTCACCAAGAAAGAAACTTCTCGTCCACAAAGGTATAGTGTAAATGACATGAAAGCGCGCTAATAAAACAAGCAGCACAGTTAAACTTAAAGCTATACACTTCTTTTTTTTTTCTTTTCTTCTTTTTTTTTTTTTTTTTGTTTTTTTGTTTTTGTTTTTGGGAATCTGTTACAATTATTCAATCTATAAATTACATCTTATAAAATAAGCCTAAGGAGAGAGGTGAAATTAGGGATCGAATTTAGGATCTCATGCTTTGATACTATAATAAATTACTAATGTCCCAAAATCTTATGTTATTAGGAAATGATAAATTTAATCATTTTATCATAATTCTAACAAGAGGTACATCTTTTAAAGCATACTCATGACTCATTACTCATGAGCTCTCATTCCTTTCAAATTTTAAAAATTTGTGGACTACACAATATAGTTCGTAGTTCTCTCCCAAGCTTTAAACCCAACTATATGATCTACCACGTGGACTCTCCAAAGCTCAACTATAGTTTAGTGGAGGTGTGCATGGGTTAGGTTGGAGGGTATATCCAAGTTAGGCCAAAAATAATTGTATTCTCACAAATAGTTGGGTTGAAAAATTCCTAACCTATTACACGCATAGAAACCAAAAAAAAAAAAAAAAAAAAGAGAGATAAAGTTTAGTTACAAAATTGGTTGTAGCCTTAACCTACAACTTTAATCAATATCTTTTTATTGCAAGTAAATTTTGACAAATCTGCCATTGGATTACATATTCTTATATCCTCCATACTTGTAAAATTTCTAGAAATAAAGATCAATAGCTATGTTATCAATAAGTTGTTTAAATTGCAAGTTTTTGTAGTTTAAAATTATGCATAAAATATTAGCCTATAGATCATATTGTAAATAATATTTGATTGACACAAAATTTGACATATGTATTAAGAGTGTAAATAATATACAATTCAACGGTTAAATTTTCAAAATATGTAGTAATATTTATTTTATTGAGTAAGGTTGTAGCTTTAGGTTACAACCAATTTTGTAATTAATTGTTGTCCAACAAAAAAAAAAAAATTATGCTTTGTGAAAAATTGGGCTTTCATAAAATATTTTAAAAAAAATTTCTATAAATTGTCGCAATCTATATTTCTAATAATAGGTAAAGCAGAGAGAAAATTCAATTAAATTTCAAATTGAAATTCAATTAGAGTCTAATTTTGTGCCATGTATCTCATTTAATCTAAATTTTAGAATTTTGTGTCAAATGAGTTAATTTAAGATCCGTTTGGTTGGGAGGATGAAAAAATGAGAGGATAATAAATAGAGGGAGGATGGAAAAGTGGGAGGATAGAAAAATTTTTAGTTTTTCTCATTTTTGTTTGGTTGAGAGGGTGGAAAAGTAAAGGGATAGAAAACTTTTTGGTTTGGTTGAAAATAAGGTCTGTATAAATTTACCATCATGTCCTTCTTAAATAAAACAAAAAGTAATACATTATTCTTTTAAAAAAAATTGTGTATAGATGAAAGTTGACATTTCAAAAAATAGCATAAGAAATCATTGAAATTTTTTTTCTTACAAAAATAATAAAAATAAAAATTAAGAAAAAAGAAGAAGGAAAAGAAGAAGAACCCACCACAGCCAACGTCACAAAGGAAAAGTCAAAAGAAATAAAGAAAAAGAGAAAAAAGAAAGAGCAAGCCAACGTTAGAAAGGAAAAGTAAAAAAAAAAAAAAAAAAAAAAAAAAAACCAGAAATGTTAATTGGAGGTGGGAGTAGTTTTGTCCAAATATTTTTTCCACTTTTCACTTTAATTTTCTTTCTAATTTGGAGATATTGTATTTTGAAGGGGGAGGAGAGAAAACTTGTGGGCCCCGCCACTTTTCTCTCCCCCTCTCCCTTTCAACCAAACAATAGAAAATGCCATTTTTCACCCTATTTTTATTCTCCAAGTTTTCACCCCAACCAAACATGCCCTAAATTTTTAAATTATGTGCCAAATTAGTTAATTTAGTATAGAAAACAAGAAGTCCAATATAACAAACCATAAAAAACATAATCATATAACTAAAAAAAATTCAAATTTATAAGTCATCTATATATATATATATACACACACACTACCTCTGTCCCAATTTGTTTGCCCTCTATTCTATTTTAGGATGTCCCAAAATATTGTTTTATTTTTAAAAATAAAAACTATTAGTTTACTAATGTTCCTATTATATCCCTACTTTATTTCCAAAACTATTTGAAAAGAAAAAAGAAAACTAACCAATATTTTAAAAAATCAATTTAATTGGGGCACCTTTTTAGTTGTCTCATTAAGAATAAATCTTTTTTAAAAAACTGATAAATTTATTTAATGGTAATTTTGTAAACTTATACATTTTTATAAGGCAGACAATACAATAAATGATATTTCCTTAAAAAGTTTAACTTTTCAAACAGGATAAACAAATTGGAACGGATGGAGTATATATTAATAGGTAAAACTTAGAGAAAGTTGAATTAGAATTTGAAATTATAATCCAATTTTGCACGTGTCTAAATTTATATGGGGACTACACTATAATTATCTACTTTAGTATGTGTCATGTGTTTACTTAAGTTTTTAAATTTTTGTGTCAAGTGAGTAAATAAGCGCAAAATACTAAGAATCTAATATTAATGAACTATAAAATTAAATAAAAAAAACAATTACATATACTCAATAAAAATCACCACATGTTTCTCAAAAAATAAATAAAATACAAATCACCACACGTTCTCTCTTATTAAAAATTAGAAAAAAAATGATTATAAGTAGTATTAAATTTAGGTAATAATTTTAATATGTGACTAATTATATTTACTTTAAAAAAATAATTTAACTAATTATCTATATTTTATGATAAAAATTGTGTTTGATTTTAAATGTATCTATATGTATGCATTAATGCATGTGTTGCATGTTTAAAAAAAAAATTGACTAATTATTTATATTTTTATAATAATTTTTTTTTCTAATTTTAAATACATCTATGTGTTTGCTTGGAGTTACATGCTAGTTCATATAATATACTTAAATTATACTCCAAATTTCCAAATTCATCAAAACTACTTCTCAAAATACCAAAATTAATCAAACTAAAAATTAAATAAGAGTAATAATTAAATATATATATATATGGTTGGTTAGATTGGGTTAGATAGGTTAAAAATATTATCAACCCGAACCTAACCTAATGCAAAATTTAAAATAAAATGCCAATTCAACCAAACTCACCAACCCAAAAAAAAAAAAAAAAAAACTAACTTCTTTGAGTCATTTTGGTGGGTTTGATGCACCCCCATGGTGTAGGGTACATATATGTTTGGATTTGTTAGTCAGTTTAAACCTTAACAGGTATACATGTCAATCTGTTAGAAATTCCATTCATTGTAAAAATTTGTTAATATAAAAAGAAGGAATAAATTTATAAAAAGGGTAGCCTCAGTTTTGAAGTTACAAAGAATATTTTAGTTGGAACTTTGAAACTTGAAATCCCTTCGCCTAGAAAAGTAGGGAAAACAATACAACTGGCAGATTTCAACTTTTCATATTGTATGATGACCTTTATCAACCTTAAACAAAAGAAAAATTGAAAAAGAAAAAGCCATTTGTAGATCCTTAAAAGTAAAATATTCACAAAACTTTTTCTGTGTACGAACTCTCTTTATAATGGTTTTGTTGAATGTTTAAGAAAATAATTAATATATGTACTCTACATTTCTTCTTACCAGGCCAATTTAGGCACAATTGAACTGCTATACGCAGGGGCGGCTTTATGTGCTGGCCAGGGGTCGAAATGAACTCCTGACCTGGCAAATTTTTTTATTTCATTTTTTTATATATAAATATTTTTACAAAAATTGTTTTGACCCCTTTAAAATAAATATTTGAACACCCTTATCATAAATTTTGTTTAAATCTAGCTAAAATAAAATTGAATGTGATCATTTTAATGCTATTTTTACAATAATTTCACAATAGAGGGTAAGTAACAAGTTACAACTAGTTTTTATTTTAACCTACGACTGACATCTTTTTTTTACCTTTTTTTTGGCTAATATATTACTTTTTTTAACCTAACTTTAACAACTTGTCACCTATATTTTGTTGTGAAATTTTTGTGCAAGTGTTGTGGCACTACTCTTAAAATATTTAATTTTATAATAAAAAAAGTTTCAAATTTTTGCTCATTCGTTAAAAATAAATAAACCTTCTATTTGGGATTCTGGCTTACTTTTCCATTGATAACAAAATAAAATTGTTTTTTCCTAAACTTTTCTTCTTCATTAGCAAAAAATTACACGACGGTTCCAACCAACTGATCTATATTTATATATGTGATTTCTTTCTTCAGTTTCTCTATCTCTTTTTCTCCAATTTATGTTTTCTTAGCTGATATGGGTTAATATTATTATATCTGTTGATTGTATATCATATTACTAGTTCAAGTGACAACTCTAGTTCAACAGTTTTTCACTATTTTTTTTTTTGGGTGCTTCTAATCAAGTTTTTTCGACATTTATTAGCAAAAAGGTTTTGTTTAGGTTCTTTTAGTTTAATTTGAAATTTTAAAAGGACAAGTTTAGAAAAATTAGTGACCAAAAAAAAAAAAAAAGGACATTCTGTTACCTATTTAAGTTTTGCAATATCGATTATAACTCTCATAAGCTAATGTATGAAACTCGGAATTTGTTTGTTATATATATATATATATATATATATATTTGTTACAGCCAAATATTATTGGATAATTGTTATACAAGAAACAAGTAATAGTTGAAAAGTCTTGAAGATATTAATGATTTTAGAGAACTAAGTTTTACTTTTTTTTTTTTTATTTTAAATTTTTAAGAAAGTTTCAACTTATAATGTCTGCTCCTGATGATATTTCTTTATCATCAGACCAAGATACCAATCGGTTTTTTGGTATAGATAGATTTATCACCTCAAATGACCATAGGATTAATCAAGTTTAATTACAGAAACCATATAACACCAACCCTCTATAGGGATATTTTCAATATGCACCCTAAACTTCAAAATTTTTCAATCAACTCCTTAATTCAATGTTAATAATTTGCAATATTCAACTCTAGCTAAGTCTAAATTAGTGTAAAAATTAATATATTAAAAGGATTATAGTCAAATACTAACATTTAGAATATTTTTACCAGTATTAGCTACTTTCATCTGGTTGAGAAATACATGGTTAACCCCAAAGGAACAGTTCTCCAAAAAAAAAAACACTCTAAATTAAGGTAGGATTTGTGGTTTTCCCAAGTTGCAGATGTGATTTTCTTTTTAATAGTGCTTTACGTTGCATCAAGTAAAGGTTCCCTACTTTATAGAAAGGAAAAAAGGAAGTTCCTTTGGTTTTAATTTCTTTGACATTTCTGTTAATCTTTACCTTTTGTATCCATTATATATTCGAAAGGAATCAAATTCAATATTATTCCTTTCTTTATGTTAACGTTTAACAACAATGATATATGGGTATTATATATTAGATTGAACCCCCAAGAGTTTCGTACTAGATGGTTCTTTTTTTTTTTTTCCTTTTTCTTTTTTTTGATGGGATAGATGGTTCTTTTCTAGTGATTACAAATCATAACGTGATTTAACCAAAAAAAAAAAAAAAAAAAATCATAACGTGTTTATATTAAACTGTTAATTATATACATATACCAAAAACTGAATGGCCAAATTAAACTATATACGACAAGTCAAAAACATCATCCTTATAAATTTAGACAAAAATGGTTATTCATGTGCAAGGAATAATTGTTGTTGCTACATGTCGAAGTTTTGCTCCGTGCATTTATCTCTCCTCATCATTTTCTAGAAACTGATATTATTCCTTTCTCATTCTCATTATTAGTAAGATTTTGATGGATCATGGAAGCTTTGAATCAATTCTTTTTTGATTCCCATTAGGTCATATATATATAATCAATTAATCATTACGTAATTCATTTCATTTTGTTGCTTGATTTATTTTAGGGGGCAAAAATACTGTGCTGGCATTTCTGATATGCCATGCGAAGAAAATATGATAAATATAAACTTATCAATTTCCAACTTATATTTGGGGACCAAAAAATATTTTCAGCTTATGATTTATAAATTATTAGCTTGGCCAAAAAGGGGGGAAAAGTCCTCTAATTTGATGATATTTTGTGGAGTATGTAGATTAGGGTCCGGCTCTCCTTCAATTTGAATTTCCTCATGTTCTCTCCCTTTTTTACACAGATGAAAAATGCGTGGCAAAGATAAAATCTAACGCTTAAAAATTAATCACATCACAACATAATTTCCCTCCCCTCTTTCTCAACTCCTATTAGCAAGCTTCTTTAGATAAACCACCGCCCATACATCAATTGATTTTGCTCTTTGATGATCTGAAGTCGGCATAGGAGCTCATGGTCATTTTGTTCGTGGAGGTGAATTCATCGGATTCGTTGATTGTGTCATTGTGGGGTTAACGATGAAACCCAAATCTAAAAATTTCCCAAATTTTTTTATTTGAGTTATGAATCCCAATTCATTTTTCTACTTAAAATCACCAAACCCATGGCTTAAAAATTATGCGGAAACAACAAAGAAAGAGAAAATAAAATAAAATAAAAGATTGAAATTTTAAGTTGGGAATCAGTTTAAGATTGGAAAAAATCAAATGGGTTTTGTTGCAAAAGTTTCAAAAACTTTTGCTGAAACAACAAATTAAGAATTTAAGAGAAAAGAAAACACTTGAGATTGTTAAAAATCACATAGATTTGTCGCAAAAGCTTTAAAGAATCTCTTTTGTGCTTAAAATCACAAACTCATGTCTCAAAATTTTTGCAGAAACAGCAAAGAAAGAACATCATATTAATGTGGTTGAGATTCTAAGTTTGGGAATGGGAGGGAGAGAAAGCAGGAAATTTTGGTTAAGTGGGTTTGTGATTATGTTGCCGGTAATGGTTTCCAGACTTCATTGGAGTCTCCGGAATTAATTCCAACCAATCCTTGTCATCTGCGGTCAAAGGCATTGGTGTAGGGGATATGAATGTTGAAGCCTGAAGATGTGAAGAAGTGAGAAATTAATTATACTGTGATGTGGTTAATTTTTGAGCACGACATTTTTCTTTGTTACATGTTCTTCATTAGTGTAAAAAAGGGAGATAACAGGAAGAATTTAAACTTGAGGGGAGCTGGACCTTGTAAATGATTTATTCTTTGTTCCTCTTTTTATTATTAAAAAATAAAGGATGTTTTTTTAAACTCTATATATAGGTTATTTTTAACTTAACATTAATTTTTTTTTTATTGTGATGTAATAAATTAATTTAATATTTAATATTCAAATATGTTATGAAAATTGATTTATGATGAAAAAATTAACGAAAAGGATGAAATTTTTTATTAAAAAAATATGGTTGAATTTTTCGTTGAAGCTTATACTTGAATTAATAATAAATTTTGGTTCTATATATAAAGTAAGTTTGGTAAGAAAATTTAGTTTTAAATAAGTTGAAATTTTTTTAAATTTTAAATGTATTGAACATTATTTTAAATGGATTAGAAGCGCTTGAGATAAAATTAGAGTTTGTGAAATCTACTTGGAATGAAATCACAAAGTTAGAATATAATTAGAATCTAATTTAAGTCTTTATTGAGTTTTTACTTAATAATAATAATAATAATAATTATTATTATTATTATTGTTGTTGTTGATGATGATGATAATAATGATGATTTCTTTTGAAATTCTTAGATTTAATAGAAGGAAAAATTATCTTATAGGGGGCTGTAAACAACCATTCTTTCATAGTACATAAACTCCACGTAAATGTGAGCTCTGCTCCGCAAGCTTTGAGGGATGGCTGCATACAGTTGTTGCACAAAGAGACACCCTTGAATTGAAAGAATAAAAGTCTTTTATTTATTTTTTTTTTATAAGAGAAAGAATAAGTGTTTGTGGGGTAAGAGCCAGAGTTCAAGTCTCTAGGAGGGAGCTTTACATATATATACACTTAGATTAAATTAGAGTATAATTTCTATGTTGTATAAAATAAAAATATAAAAAAAAATTGTTGAGGTGACAAGTTATGATTAGTATATAATAAAAGTGACATGGATGATGGTCCCAATTAAAATGATGTTACACTAATAATGTCCCGTTGCAATCTAAGCCTAAGGCAACCATGTTAAGTGGGACTTTTTTAATATTTAAGTATAAATTAAATAATATTTATCTTAATTTCTATATTTTTTATTTAAAATTTAATTTTCTTACCTTTTGAGATGAAAATTATTAATTAAATTTTTGTATTCAAATTTTACTAATTAAGATCCTTTTTAAGATTCAATTAAATTTTCTATTCTTGTTTCACTCTTTCACATGGACTCTGAAATTTTTTTACTAATGGATGCTAAAAATTGTTTTTAAGGAGAAAGCAACGAAATAGAAAAATACTAATGGATACTAAATTTTTTGTAAAATGAATGGCAAGAATGAGCTTCAAAAATCTCTTCATTGTCTTGAAGAATCTACCAATAACCAATAAGTGTTTATTTATATATATAACAAAAAATGAATAGCCAAAACTATGATAAGTCAAAAACATCATCCTTATAAATTTACAAGAAAATGGTTATTCATGTGCAAGGAATAATTGTTGTTGCTGAACATGTCGAAGTTTTGCTCCGTGCATTTGTCTCTCCTCACCATTTTCTCTACGGAATAGAAACTAATAATATTCCTTTCTCATTCTCATAATTAGTAAGATTCTGATGGATCATGGAAGCCTTTGAATCAATTCTTTTTTGATTCTCATCAGGTCATCACACTTATATAATCATTACGTAATTCATTTCATCATTTTGTTGCTTGGCCAAAAAAGAAAAAAAGAAAAGAAAAGTCCATTAATTTGATTCTATTTCACTAAGGGTTTTGTACTTCAACTAACATTTCCTCTTATTTCTAAAGAAGACAATAATTGTTCAATTTCTAAAGAAGACAACAATTGTTCAAATTTCTCCAACCTATTGTAACTATCGTTTGTAGATTATTCATTCGTTCGTTCCTCTTTTTATTAATAAAATAATGGGCATTTGTTAACCTCTCTATATATATGTTATTTTTAACTTAACACTGTGATGTAATAAATTTATTTAATATTTAATGATTTTAAATATGTTATGAAAATTGAGTTATGATGAAAATATAAAGAAAAATATGGTTTTTATTTTATTTTATTTTATTAAGAATATCGTAGAATTTTTCATTGAAAATTACACTCAAATTAATAGTAAGTTCTGGTTCTATTTAAAAAAAAAAAAGAGAGTAAGTTCTAGTAAGAAAATTTAATTTTAAATAAGTTGGAATAGTTTTAAATGGATTGAATTTTTTTTTAAATGTACTAGAAGTAATTTAAATTGTAGCCTGTAGGAGTTCTTCAGATAAAAGTAGAGTTTGTGAAATCTACTCAGTATGAAATCTCAAAGTTAGAATATAATATAATTTAAGTCTTTATTGAGTTTTCGCTTAATAAAAATAAAAATATATAATAATAAGTATTATTATTATTATTGATTTAGCTTGAAACTCGTAGATTGAATAAAAGGAAAAATTATCTTATAGAGGGGGTGTAGACAAACATTCTCTCATAATACATAAACTCCACATAATTGTGAGCCCCAAATGTCTTTAGACTCAAGTTGTAATAGAGACATCTTGAGTCGAAAAAATAAGTCTTAATTTGTTAAGGTGACATGTTGTGATTTGTGTATGATAAAATTAATATTGGTGATGGTCCCAGCAAAAATAATGTTACTCTAATTACGGTAGCTCGTTTTAATTTGAGATTTTACTAATTGAGATCCTATTAATTTTTCTATTATTCTTTTATCTCTCTCATGGATACCAAAATTTTGTACTAATCTATATATATATCTAAAAACTGAAGCGTAGCATTTATTATTGCTACGCTTCTGTTGAGCCACATCAGCGGCCACATCATCAGCTTTTTTTTTAAAACTTTTTTTTCCCTATTTTTTAACTTCTATTCTTCCTATTCTTAAAATATATATATAAAAAAAAAAAAAAAAAAAAAACTCTTCTTCTCCCTATTAGTCACTGTTACACTTTCTCCAACCTTTACCCTTCCTCTTTGACTCTTTATCTCCCCACTACTCTCTCATCACTTTCTCTTTCTTATATTTTGACTCTTCTTTTCCTCATTTAATTTTGTATAAATTTAGTGTCATTTCTCCTATGTAATCCATATTTTTCCCACAAAATAACTCTGTGTACTCTCTCTCTCTTGGTGGATTTTTGTTCTTTCTTATAATTTTTTATGGTTCTTTATTATAATTCTGATTATGGTTGATTTTTTTTTTGAATATTTGTTTTGGTTAATACATAGTTTTTTTTTTTTTTAAAATATTTGGTTTGCGTTAATACATAGTTTTTTTTTTTTTTTTGGGAAATAGGAATTTGAGTTTCTATCAAAACACAATCTACATGACTATAGTTCTTTGTCTTTTTCTTTGTCCTACGTGATGAAAATTTAGATCATTGAGCACCGTTGCCTTTTCTTTGCATTGTTGAGCACCACTTAGATGTTGGGGAAATGAAAGAACCAAGCTACTCCACTATAGCAGAGAGTACCTGGAAATGGAAAATTAATGAATGACACAAAAGACTGAAAGAGTAGATGAAAGGTTAACCAAAAAGAAGATGCTCAAAGCGCAGTAATGGTTAGTCCAGTAGAATTTTATATTATTATTACTTTTTTCTTAAAAAGAAGTTGGAGAGCTATCTCTGGTCAATAAAGTCCATGCGGTACATGTTTAGTTCACATTGGTCTCTTCTCCTCAACCCACAGAAAAGAAACTAAATTTCTCTACTTTTACAAAGTAGTGATCTTTTTTATATGGGAAAATACAGCCCATACACTCTATTACATACAATTTTACACACATCCTTGAAACGCACTGAAATCTATTTTTTAGGATATGTGTAAAATTGTGTGTAATAGACGTTTTATTTGTTTTGAAGTAAAATATTTTTTTAAATATCAGTAAAACATTGGACTTGAAATGTTGTTTCTAAATTTATTTGTTGTCGTGTACACTTAAAAAAAATGAATTTATTAAAGAGATTCTATAGAATACAAACAAAATTAACGTATATACTTGGTATAGAGTGAAAAAGAGCTTGGTAAATTCAAGGATGCATATATGCCTAAACAATAGGAGTTTCTAAGGATTTTATTATTTATTTATTTATTTATTTTTTATGGCTAAGAGTATGAGTTCCTTTCAAAAGTAATGTTGCTGATCATGGATTGAAAACTTTGATCTTTCTTTTTCATTTCCATTTTTCCCTTTCGTGTTAATGTAATTACTGTAGTATGTCTAGGCTTTATGTTTATTTTTGTTATTGAATTAATAATGTTCTATTTTAGGTATCTAGCTATTTACTTTAGTTGTTTTCAGAGTTTAAGCAAAGAACAATTTTCTACCCGTAATCATGTCAAATTGCTAGAATAGATTGGGTAGGACAATGTTAACAGAACACGAAGAAATGTTTAAAATGTAAGAGTGTGCTTTTTTATAATAACTAGCCGCAAACTCACGCAATGCATAGGAATATTATTAATGATCATTTTATTGTTAAACTTAAAGAAAAAATTTATAATAATTCATTAAAGATCATTTTGTGAATAGCCAAAAGAAAATTCTTTACAAATAAGTTAATAAACTACCATTACTAAAAAAAAATAACCAAAGATATATAACATAACATATTAAATTATTCAAACAAAATCTTTTAAAGAGATCATTTAAACCAACCATCAAATATATGACGTACCCTTGATACTTTATAATTAAATAGTGTAGAGTAAACATGGTTTTACAAAAACAATGAATTTAAATTAGCATACTATGAATAATAATAAAAAATAGGAAATGAAAAGCAAACAAATCTTCGTGTAAATTTGTTGTGCGCTTGAATATTACTCTTATACTTGTGGACTCCATATTATGGTATGTTCATATACATCTAGATGAGTAAGAATGTAACTGTTATTTGGGCTACATCATCAACTTATTTTCTACCTTTTTTTTTTTCTTTTTTTTTCCTCTTTTTTTGAACTTTAATTCTACCTATTCTCAAAAAAAAAAAAAAAAAAAACTCTTCTTCTCCCTATTAATCATGGTTACACTTCCTCCAACCTTTCCCTTTCCTATTTGCTTCTTTATCTCCCCACTACTCTCTACTCTACCATTACACTTCCTTCATCCCTTTCTCTTTCTTATATTTTGACTCTTATTCTCTCAATTTTATTTTGTATAAATTTGATATCATTTCTTCCATTTAATCCACATTTTTCCCACAAAATAACTGTGAGTTCTCTCTCTCTCTCTCTCTCTCTCTATATATATATATATATATATATATATATATATACACACACACACACACAATATCTTTACTTTCTTTTGGTAGATTTTTGTTCTTTCTTGTAATTCTGATTAAGCTTGATAGTTTTTTTTTTGGAATATTTATTTTGGTATTGTGCTTTTTAAATTTCCCTTTAATAGTAATGGTTGAATTTTGGTTTGGGTTAATACATAATTTTTTTTGGGAATAGAAATTTGAGTTTCTATCAAAACACAATCTATATGACAATGAATTCGAATATACCTACCAATTGTTTGAGTAATAAATTATTATAAAGTCTTTTTTATTCCTTTGATTTCATTTTAATTTTGGTTAAGATATCATTGTAATTTTGTGATAAGTTTTTATTATTATGACAATCTCTTTATTCCTTAAGAAATGAAAATTTTGAATAATAAATTTGAAACTTATAAAGTTTAGTTGTATATTAGGTAAATATAACACACTACAACAGAAGTTAGAAGAATATGGCTCACCTTAAAAAAATATAAATCGGACAAAAAAAAAAAAAATAGAATGATGCATTTGTAGAGATAAAAAAGATAAAAAAAAAATAAAATAAAAAACCTGTAGAAATATATATATATATATATATATATATATATATATATATATATATATATATATATATTAATAGATAATATTTGAATTAATTGTTACTCTTGATATATTATAGCCCATTACATAATATTTATATATTCTCAGGCATCGCGTGGGTCTGCGGCTAGTAGATACTAAAAATTGGTTTAAAGAGAAACCTACAAAATAGAAAAATACTAATGGACACTAAAAATTTTGTACCATGAATGAAAAGAATGAGCTTCAATGTCTCTTCATTGTATTGAAGAATCTACCAATAACCCATTAGTGTTTATTTATACGGATATATACATATAATATAATCTGGGACAATTACTTTCATATACTAATTGGTGGCCATTTTACTGGGTCATGTGGGTTAGATTCCAAATTTTCCACTATGTTTACCTTTTCATATCACTCCTTTTTAACCATTGTCTCCATGTAAAAACCATGTAAAATGGGTGCTTCCTCTAATACATTGCAACCATTCAATTTTATCTTTTAAATGATCTTTCTTATCGCGACCTCTACAACATTATGAACATATAACTTTTGCATAAAGTAACATTTTCCTTTGAAGCAAATTTTGTCCTTTTTCAAGAAAAATTGATAGGCAAGCACAACTTGCATATTTTTAAAGATGTGATTTTACCCCCTTTTTTTTATATGAATGAGTAGACATATTTTGTTTTTGTCCAATAACTCATGCATAATAAAAGGGCAAAATTAGAGGAGAATTAAATTTTTTTTAGTAAGTTACACACGGTCTTAACTTAATTATGACCTCACCCTTATTAGAAGAATAAGTGTCAATTGAACTAAAACTCATCCACAAGAGTAAGAGGAAAATGATGGAGGCAAATCGTACGAAGAGACAAGTTTTGATGATCATGGCTTTTATGCTCATGCTATTAGAAGCTGATGTCTCTCAGCCTCACCCTCCCTCTTCAATGCTTCATCGTGCTTTCACATACGATACTAAAGTCTATAGGCTATGAGGAGTGCTTTGAAGGGCACTGTAAAAAGAAAGAAAGAATTTACTAAATACATGTATTCTCCGTTGTATCTTAAGCAATGTCATAAATCCTGAACATCATTGAACACGAATGTAAGATGTGGTATAAAGTTCTCAACTCTAAAATCTCATATATCTTTCTATCTCCATACATATGCATGTAAACATGAATACATCCATATGTCCATAAAATTACATACCTATATCTTAGCCTCTTAGGATATTTTTTTCCATGTTCTTTCTTTTTTGTTTTTATTCACCATGATTAGTCTTTGAAAAGCAGTGTTCATATATGAGTTTCTATTATCTAAATGCTTAAAATAGAAATTCATGTTTGAAATTGTTAATGTATATTATGTTATGGGCTTTAGGCCCAATTACTTTACTTGTATAGCACACTTGTACTTGTACTACACTTTACTTGTACCACACACTTATGCCTCCTATATAAGGCACTAATGTATATTTTTTCATTAAGAAATACAATACAAATCCTCTAGTATTTCTAACATGGTATCAGAGCCACTGCTCTAATCCTTTGTTGTGCCGCTCTTTAGCAGTCTTGTCTTCTTGGGTGTCATCTGCAGCCGTTGTTGTGAGCAGCACCACTGCCTCCACCGTGACTTCAGTACATCAAAGACCACTGCCTTGCCGCCACCACCGCTTCCGCTTCTCCGATCAGACCACATATTACACCATCGGA
Source organism: Quercus agrifolia (assembly GCA_029955455.1). Taxonomy (NCBI): domain Eukaryota; kingdom Viridiplantae; phylum Streptophyta; class Magnoliopsida; order Fagales; family Fagaceae; genus Quercus; species Quercus agrifolia. Next base: position 22,863,826 of record JARQAD010000002.1, on the reverse strand, counting down.
AAGTAATCTCTCCGATCTGCCTTTCTGTGAAATATCGTCTTCATCGGACCTTCTATGCGCCTCCACGCGCCACCAGAAGTCTCGGCGTCACTAGCACGCACCGCCACGCGCCTGCACGCGCCAGGGTTCCTTTGCTGACGTCAGCCCTAGGTGACGTCATCCGCCACATCATCTGCTGATGTCAGCTGCCACGGCACCTGCTGACGTCATCGTTGACCTGACCGTTGACTTTGACCGTTGACTTTTCCTCAGGGTTGACTTTTTCAATCTAGGTTCTTCTTACCCAGTTTTTCGCGTAGATTTCATATTTGCAGTCTGTTTTTGCATATTGTGTCTCTAAATGGATAAAAATGATGTTTTTCTTCCTCGCCCCATCAGTACTGTGTTGGAGGGGTGTAAGAATTACTTATCTTGGTCTCAAGCTATGCGCAGTTTTCTTAAAGGTCGCATGCTCTGGCATTATTGTACTAGTGCAATCACTGTTCCTGTCAAGGGAGCCAATGAAGAAGATGCTGCCTTCCTTAGTCGCATGATTGAATGGGATAGTTATAACCACATGATCCTCACATGGATTTGGAACACTTCCATTCCCTCCATCTCTAACCTGTTGGGCAGCTTTGATGATGCCAAGTCAGCATGGGATATGTTGGCCAAAAGGTACTCCACTACTCATGGCTCCATGAAATATCAATTAGTGGTTGAATTGCATCAACTCAGACAAGAACTAGGGCAATCCATCAATGACTACTATGATTAGCTTCGCTTCATTTGGGACCAAATTGACCTTTCTGATCCTACTTGGGCATGCTCAAAGGATGCTCAACAATATACTTCCATCAGAGATGAATTTCACCTCTATGAATTCCTGATGTCCCTTCACAAGGACTTTGAGCCCATTCGAGGTCAGCTTCTAAATCGCAGCCCTGCTCCCTCCCTTGACACTGCTGTGAACGAGTTGGTTAGAGAAAAAGCTCGTCTTGCAACCCTTCAAGCTCAGAATAAGCTCAATGTTTTGGCCATTACACCTTCTAGTCCACCCTTAGAGCAACCTTAGCAATCAGATGATTCCTCTGGCTCTAGCAATCGTCGTAAGCAGACCAACAAAAAGTTCTGCAACTACTGCAAGCGTCCTGGCCACACCATTGAAACTTGTTATCGTCGCAGCAAATATACTATTGCTGTTGCTAATACTGAGCCTACTCCACCAATGGCTTCAATTTCAGCTGAGTCCCAGTCTTCTGGATCCACTATCAACCTCTCCCCCACTGAACTACAGGAGATCATAGCTCAAACTGTTCGTATGGCTGGTAATGCATCTCTTTCCACTGCTCTCTCTGTTCTACCCGGTAAGTCTCAAACTTGGCTTTTCGATTCTGCCTGTTGCAATCACATGACACCTCACTCCTCCTTATTCTCCAAACTTGACCCTGCACCACACCCCCTAAATATTCATATAGCTGATGGTTCCACCATGCATGGAAATAGTCTAGGTTTTGTTTTGACTTCCAACCTCTCTGTTCCTGGAGTCTTTCATGTACCTGACCTATCCTATAATTTGTGCTCTGTGGGACAATTAGCTGAATTAGGTTATCGCCTTATTTTTGACTATTCTGGGTGTATTGTGCAGGATTCGAGGACGGGACAAGAGCTTGGGACCGGCCTTAGAGTTGGGCGTTTGTTTCCCGTGGACAATCTTCATCTTCCACCTGTTGCTCTTGTTTCTGTTGCTGCTGCTGCTGCTGCAGTTTCTTCCTTACCATCTCTTGCACTTTGGCATTCTCGTCTTGGTCATGCATCATCTTTTCGGGTACAACAGTTAGCTTCTAGGGGTCTGTTGGGTTCTGTGTCCAAAGACAATTTTGATTATACTTCATGTCAGTTAGGAAAACAGCCAGCTTTGTCTTTTAATAACAGTGAATCCATTTCTAATAGTATTTTTGAGTTAATTCATTCTGATGTTTGGGGACCTTCTCCTGTTGCTAGTATTGGTGGATCTCGATATTTTGTTGTTTTTATTGATGATTATTCTCGTTATAGTTGGATATTTCCTATGAAATCTCGTTCTGAAATTTTACCAATATACAACAACTTTGCAAAAATGGTTGAAACTCAATTCTCCAAACGTATCAAAACCTTTCGTTCTGATAATGCTCTTGAATATACTCAATATGCGTTTCAAGTTCTGTTACATTCCTATGGCACTGTACATCATCTAACTTGTCCAGGTACCTCTTAGCAAAATGGTCGAGCAGAAAGAAAACTTCGTCATATTCTTGACACTTTTCGTGCTCTTCTTCTTTCTGCCAAAGTTCCTGCCCCTTTTTGGGGTGAAGCTGCTCTTAATGCTGTTCATGCGATTAATCGCATTCTAAGCGTTGTCATCCATAATCAGACTCCGTATGAGCGTCTCTTTGGGTCACCTCCTGACTATCATCACCTTCGATCTTTTGGATCTGCTTGTTTCGTTCTTCTTCAGCCTTATGAACACAACAAACTTGAGTCTCGATCTAGACTTTGTTGTTTCCTTGGTTATGACGAAACTCAAAAAGGGTATAGGTGTTATGATCCTGTCTCTCATCGTCTTCGTGTTTCTCGTAATGTTATCTTTTGGGAACACCGATTATTTGTTGAACTTTCTCACTTTTGTTCTTCCCTAACTACCTCATCTGTTTTAGAAATTTTTTTCAGATGAGTCTCTTGTTCCTTCTACAAATACTTTTGATCCTCCTATGGCTCTTTCTCCAGATATTTTTGATGCTTCTCCTAGATAGGTTGAAGATGAACAGGTTGATGATGAGCTACCCCACTTAGAGCCTGGGTCCCCTGCTCCTGCTCCGCCTAAAGATCCTCCACAAGACATTCCACCTCGCCACTCAACCCGGGTAAGATCCATTCCTACACACTTACTTGACTATCATTGTTACACTGCCCTTGCTACACTTCAAGAGCCTCAAACCTATCGTGAGGCCTCCACTGACCCTTTATGGCAGATTGCAATGAAAGAGGAACTTGATGCATTAACCAAAAACCATACTTGGGATCTGGTCACTCTCCCTCCTAGACAGTCTGTGGTTGATTGTAAGTGGATCTATAAGATCAAGACTCGCTCTGATGGGTCCATTGAGCGCTACAAGGCCCGTCTTGTTGCAAAAGGTTTTACACAGGAGTATGGCATTGATTATGAAGAGACCTTTGCTCCAGTTGCTCGTATCTCATCTGTTCGTGCCCTCTTAGCTGTTGCTGCTGCTAGTAAATGGGACCTTTTTCAGATGGATGTTAAAAATGCTTTCCTTAATGGGGAGTTGAGTGAAGAAGTCTATATGCAACCTCCTCCTGGTCTCTCTGTTGACTCAAACAAGGTTTGTCATCTTCGCTGTGCACTTTATGGTCTTAAACAAGCTCCACGAGCTTGATTTGCTAAGTTCAGCTCCACTATCTTTCGCTTGGGTTACACTGCTAGTCCGTATGATTCTGCCTTATTTCTTCGTTGTACTGATAAAGGCACCATTTTGCTTATTCTATATGTGGATGATATGATTATAACTGGTGATGACCTCAGTGGCATTCAAGAACTCAAGGATTTTCTCAGTCAGTAGTTTGAGATGAAAGATCTTGGACATCTCAGTTATTTCTTGGGTCTTGAAATTACTCATTCCACAGATGGTCTTTATATTACTCAAGCCAAGTATGCTTCTGACCTTTTATCTCGAGCTGGACTCACTGACAGCAAGACGGTTGACACTCCAGTTAAATTTAATGCGCATTTGACACCCTCGGGGGGGAAACCATTGTCTAATCCTTCTCTTTACAGACGATTGGTTGGCAGCCTAGTTTATCTCACAGTTACTCGTCCAGACATCTCCTATGCTGTTCATCAGGTGAGCCAGTATCTGTCTGCTCCACGATCTACTCACTATGCTGCTGTTTTGCGCATTCTTCGATACCTGAAGGGCACTCTCTTCCATGGCATTTTCTACTCAGCTCAGTCTCCTATTGTGCTCCATGCATTCTCTGATGTTGATTGGGCAGGGGATCCTACTAATCGCAGGTCCACTACAGGTTATTGCTTTCTCCTTGGTTCTTCTTTAATTTCTTGGCGAAGTAAGAAACAAACCTTTGTGGCCCGCTCCAGTACTGAAGCAGAATATCGTGCCCTTGCTGATACCACATTTGAGTTTCTTTGGCTACGATGGCTTCTTAAGGATTTAGGTGTGTCCACATCCTCTGCTACTCCCCTTTACTGTGACAACCAGAGTGCCATTCATATTGCTCACAATGATGTCTTCCATGAACGGACTAAACACATCGAGATTGATTGTCATTTTATCCGTTATCATCTTGTCCATGGTACATTCAAGCTCTTCTCCATCTCCTTCAAAGATCAACTTGTAGATATCTTCACCAAGTCACTTCCTAAGGGACGCACTCGTGATTTGGTTGACAACCTCAAGCTGGTCTCACATCCACCTTGAGTTTGAGGGGGGCTGTTAATGTATATTATGTTATGGGCTTTAGGTCCAATTACTTTACTTGTATAGTACACTTGTACTTGTACTACACTTTACTTGTACCGCACACTTATGCCTCCTATATAAGGCACCGATGTATATTTTCTCATTAAGAAATACAATACAAATCCTCTAATATTTCTAACAGAAATGTTGAATTTCCAACAAAAATGAATATTTCTCTCATTGAAAATTAGAAAATTTGGCACAGTAGGAAATATTACAAAGAAGGGAGAAGGAAAAAATGTTTGTATACTAAAGCATCTTACATTTAGATTGCATTTCACCATATAGAATTTTATGACACATTGTTAGCATAATTTATATGAATTTCTTTCGATTATAGATTCTGATATTCATTCTTAAATGTGGCAGATACATTTTATATGAAGCAGAAGTATAATTTTTAGCTCAATTATCAAAATGAGATGAACATAATTCCTGGAGAGATTCAAGCAAGGAATAAATGAAACATGTGATCACCGAATGCAAGCTTTAAAATTTAGATCATGCGTTCATGATCATATAATAGGAACCCTTATAATTTTCAGCTTTTATTTTTCTCAAATATATAATTCTATTCCGATTTCCTAGAGATATTTTAAGCTATACTTTTTTTTTGGTTGAATGAGACATATTATATAAAACAAAGAATCTTTACATAAAAAAACACGCAGCTAACAAGCTGCAAAGACCTTGAAAGTACAACTAAGGCATGTGATATAGTTAGTAATATATGAGATGGAATATATATTATTATGATAATTGCGATCTTTGTCAGCATCCTTGGCTTCCTTCCACGGACTACCCAAAAATCCAATCCCCAGTGGATTCGAATTATGCTGAGGCTTCAGTTAGCTCTCTCATTGATTCGATTTCTAATAGTTGGGATGAAACCTTGATCACTCTGCTATTCTCTACCCAAGAAGTCCAACTTATCCAGTCTATTCCCCTAGGCCAACCCAATACTAGTACTGAAGATAGACTAACCTGGTCCTTTGTTCAACCTGGAACATACATGGTCAAATCTGGATTCAATTTCCTTTCAAGCGAAAGAACTATGGCTGATTCCTGGGAATTCACCCGATAACCATGAAGTGTGGAAGAAGATATGGGGTCTCACCGTACCAAACAAGGTTAAAGGTTCTAATAGATGATGTCTGTGACTGTGACCATTGTAAACAACTCCCCGAGGATATTATTCATGCTGTATGGCATGTCCTTGCATTTCGATGGCGTGGGATTCAGATGTTAGGTGGAATTTTCGTTGGACAAAGTTTTTTCCAGGTTTGTTGAGTTGGTAAAGCATGTTATTGACGAAGGGAAGGATCTTGCTGTTTTTGCTATGCTTGGGTGGAACCTTTGGTGTCAGCGGAACCAATTGAGAACAACTACAAGCACCTTCCCCATTCATCAGGTTATCTAGATGGCTCAGAGTCTGTGACTACTTTCATTCGAGCTATTCCTCAAAGCTAATTTTGATGGAGCTGTGTTTAGGGAACTTGGTGAGGCAAGTATTGGGGTAGTTATTTGAGATTACAAGGGGATGGTTTTAGCTTCAATGTCTGAAAGAATAATTCTTCCACCATCGGTTGCTAATTTAGAGGCTCTAGCGGTTGTACGTGCTTTAAACTTTGCTCATGAAATTGGTTTTCAAAAAATTATACTTGAGGGGGATTTAGAAGTGGTAATCAAAGCTTTGAGAAGGGAAGAAGAGTCTTTTGCTTCTTCTGGTCACCTTATTGCTGAAGCTAAATCCCTATTAGAGGCCTTCAGTGTTGTTAATTTTTCTTATACTCGTGGATAGGATAACTCTGTAGCACATAGCCTTGATAAGCATGCAAGACACATTAACGGTTTATCAATGTGGATGAAGGATGTTCCTCCACACCTCCTTAATATAACTTTAGCCGACTTGGCTGGGTTATCTTATTAATACTTTCAAGTATTTCTTCTCAGAAAAAAAAAAAAATAATAAAAAGACTTTAGGTGTAGGCAGGAATCAAATCTCAAATCTCTTATTCACTGATAGGAGTCTTTACTAATTAAACTAACTAGAACTCACTATTATATTTCAATTTAGTAGCATAGTTATTGATGATGCACGAAAATTAGTAGGCTAGAATGTTTCGAGCTTTGGTAATGGCTGTAGGTCCTGAAAAGAAAGAAAGATTTGCCAAGGGTGACTGGTGTAACCCGATTAAGGACCCTTTGACGGTTAAGTCAGTTTTCTTTCTAGAACATAAGGAAAGGAAAAATATTGAATGGTGGGACTTACCTTGGGTGAATAGGACTTGTCCTTTTATAGAGAGTTAGAAGTGAGTCTACTTGTTTGGATCCACCACCATTGTGGGTGATGTGAGTGGTTAATGAAGAAAATGAGTAAATGGAGTACGTGGAGCGAATTATGTGGAACTCCTTCCACGTTTTAAGAGTAGTATACTATGGTTAGATTATAAGGAACTCTATGAGAAGTCCTTTTGTAGAATTCACCAAGTGTTATTAAGTCGTCCTTACGTTTTTACTATGGATGACCTACCTGGTCTTATGATAAAGGGACTTGTATTGTTCCTAAGTACCTGAAGAGAGAAAACGTTTTTATTTTGGTCTCTGCCGTCAACCCACTAACAGAAAAGTCCTATGTAATAGACGAAGTTCCATGTTTGCACAGTAAATCCTAACATGGCTAATAAAATAATAATCAAAATTTATTTGATATTTTTTAAATGCCACGTTAGAATTTTAATTATAAAAAAAAAGCATTTAAACCAAAAAAGAAAAAAAAATAAAATACAGACCTTAAATCTAATTTAATTATGTCCATTTTTTGTTCGTAAGAACATAAGAACCGAACTTGTTCTTCATGTTCTTCTCAAATCCAATAAATAAACAAATCTCCAGCAAACCCCAAATCTAATCTCCATCAAATCCAAAAAAAAAAGAAATAAATCCAAGAAACCAAATGAAACCATAAATAAACCGAAGAAACAAACCCATAAACCTAGAATTTTTATGGGGAACAAACACACAAAAAACGCATAAAAACAAACAACTCCACGTTCTCTCCAAAAATCAAAAACACAAACAAACCCAGAACAAGAGCAATGATACCCAAATTTGAACAAATTCAGTCACACAAGTCTCAAACAAACCCAGATACCCACTCATGCAAGTTTCAAACAAACCCAGATACCGACTCATGGGCAACTGATTCTCTTCTTGCTGCATGCCACAACCACCACTAGCAATGTTCACATTTTCCATATCCAAACACCATCCTCCACTGAAACCTCCAACAAATCAAACCCATAAACCTAGAAAAATCATCAAACCCACATGAAAAAAAAAACCCAGAAATTTAAAACAAACCACCACCCAAATGGAAAAACAAACCCAGGTCAGAGAGATTGTGACCAACACTAATCGATCTGTGACCTACATGCCCCGACCCAGTGATGGAGCTCCACGTGCAGTGACGCTAATCCTAGGCAATGGGATCGAACCTTTGGTAACCGGAGCGATGGAGCGAAGAAGGATGTTGAGAGAGAGTTGGAGAAATCGATTTGGTACGATGAGGTTGAGGTTGTCGTGGAGAAGCTCAAGGTTCGGCCTTGCCAATTTATGAGTATCGAAGGATAAGAGAGAGTGAGATCATGAGAATAGAGGTTGGGAGAAAAACCACCATCGGTGGTGGCTCATGGTAGTTGTGAAATAGCTCAGAGAGAGAGAGAGAGAGAGAGAGAGAGAGAGAGAGAAAGAGAGATGATTTGAGATTTAGGAAGTTCCAGCTTAAAACCAAGTCGTAAATGCACTTTTCGTCCCCACATTTTGGGGTCATTTCTATTTTGATCCCTACATTTCTATTTTACCACTTTTAGTCCCTAGTCTAATTAACGCGTGTTATTTTAGTACTTTCCGTCAGCCAACAGATGGAAATAGCTGACGTGGCTGACGGAAGAATTAAAATATTATTAAAAAAGCCATATCAGATAAAAAAAAAAAAAAAATTCTAACCTTCTTATTTTTTTTAATAAAAAAGAAAATAAAAGAATTAAATTAATTTTGTTTCTCTTTTTTTGAGAATAACATGAAGAATCTAGAACATTTATTCTTCCCCGTCAATCATGTTCTTCCCAGCAAACCTTGCCTAGAAATTTAAAAAATCAATATTTTTTTTTTCTCTTTTCTTATATTTTCTTAGCAACAAAACCCATAAAATCAGTCAGATTTACAAACACAAAGACATGCCCACAAATTTACAAAACACAAAAACATTCAATAATTACTCTGTCATTCTTTCACATTCCCATTACAAACACAAAGACCTTCAAGGATTCAAAATACCTTCAACAAACCCAAAGTCCTTACATGCCTTAATCCAAATTTACAGACCCAAGCAAACCCAAATAGCAAAAACCCCAAACTCAAGATTGCTTTCCTCTTCCTCACCAACTCTAACCTCCACTTCGCCCCTCTTTGGCAACAGTTTTTCCAAAATGCCCCTTCCATAAACCTCTACAACGTGTATGTCCAAGCCGATCCTTCCGTCAACGTCACCCGCCCTAAGGTCACCGTCTTCTAATTCCGCTTCATTCTAGCAAAAAAACCTACCGCAGCTCGCCGACGCTTATCTCCGCCATGCGCCGTTTGCTCGCCACCGCCGTCATCAACGATCCGGCCAACGTGTTCTTCTTCTTCTTTTTTCTGTATCGGATCTCCTTGGAGTTTGGATCCGGTTTGATGGAGCCAAATCTGTCTCTGGGAGCCATTTGGGTTTGTAAAAGTTTTGGAGATTTGGATTTGTTTGGAACAAGTGAAAGAGTCAGAAACGGTGTTTGAGGAAAGGAAGGAAGTAAGGGTGTGGGTTTTTATAAAGGCAGGTTAGAGAGAGAGAGTGTGTGGGTTTTGTGTTGTTGTGATCTGGGTTTGTGTTTGTGTTTGATCTTTGTTTTTTTCTTTTTCTTTTTTCGTTTGTGTTGTTGTAATCTGGGTTTGAGTTCTTCGTTGTTGGGTTGGATTGGGAAGAAGAAGAAGAACATTTTAGTGTTCTTATGAAAATTAATAATGATAAATAATATTTTTTTAAAAAAATTAAATTAGATTTAAGGTTTTTTTTTAAAAAAAAATTAATAATATTTTAATTGTTACATCAGTGCCACATCAGCGCCACGTCGGCTAATTGGATGTTCCGTTAGCCACGTCAGCTATTTCCGTTTGTTGGCTGACGGAAATGACTAAAATAACATGCGTTTATTGGATTAGGGACTAAAAGTGGTAAAATAGAAATGTAGGGACCAAAATAGAAATGACCCCAAAATGTAGGGACGAAAAGTGCATTTATGCCTAAAACCAAATCTTTTGTATTTTTGTGTTTGGTTAAGAAAAAATAAAATGCACAAAAATATGAGAATTGAGAAATTAAATTTTTAGTTTAAATCAAATTTATATTTTCAATTTAAATTAAAATTAAGAAATTAAATTAAAAAAATAAAATAAAATGATGATGCTACTTTTAAAAAATGCCAAATAAAATTTATTATTATTATTTTATCAGCCATGTCAGTATTTACTGTGCAAACAGGGCATTCCGTTTGCCATGTAGGACTTTTCTGTTAGTGAGTTGATGGCAAGGACCAAAACAGAAACAATTTTCTGTTTTTAGGGGGAGGGGTAGGCGTAAAATCAATTTAGGGACCAAAATGAGAATTGGTCCAAAATGTAGGGACTAAAAGTGTATTTTTACCTACAATAAATAGGTGCAGTACGTATTTTATATAATTGTTGGAACAATGTATATTTTCAAAATATTTTTGATTTATACAATAAATAAGGTTATTATTTATTTATATTTATATATTTTTAAGTGTAATATACGATGTAATAGATGAAGTATAAAATGGAATACAAAAAATAGTAAAACTGATTTGCCTTTGTAATAAGGCATATTTTATTACAATATAATGTAAATTATATTGTTTCGTAATAACCTATGAAGGCTTTCAAACCATAGAAATAGAACAGATCGTCCTAGGCTTCCAAAAAATCAGTTGCAGCTCTTACTACGCAGCAAAATTCTGTATGGCACGAAAGGAAATGTGTCATTTACAGCACAGAGCTCTATTTAGGATAGATTTAAGAGTAGCCTTCTTTGCCTCCACTCTTACTTTCACTTGTCTTACTAGTTTGAACAATTCTTTTCCCTGTATTCCACCACAATGAAAAACTTTGTTTTTTTGGGTGTGTGTGAGAAATGAAATAGACTTGGCTTCACTGTTCTTGTGCATTGGACTCCTTGGGATTTGGACAACTTTCAAATAATTGTTACGTGAAGAGGATAAAAACGAGGCCCGACTAGATGGGCCTGACGAATCTATATTCATGGGCTGAAGAAAAGTCAAGCCCATCTCTAATATAGGTCCACTACGAATAAAACACTACGAGAAAATAAGGACCCCATAAAAATAGAGCCCAGGCGTTGGGAGATTCCAGAAGGGGCGCGCTTAAATGAAGGATTTCTTTACAGAGGAATGACTTGTTCACCACGTTTAGGATTCCTCAAGTAGAGTCCTATAAGGAAAGAACTTGGACTACAAGGAAGTAAAGCAAATCCTCACTACTATAAAAGCCCCAATATCCTCTCACATCAAGGTACGCATAATTGAGCCATCTCTAGCAGTCTAGAGTTGTGAGAATAATTCTAACTTAACCTTTGGAGGATATTTGGCCGGCACCACACCGGTGCTCTCTGCTAGGTCTTTTTCTTTCTTCCTTTTTGCGCAGGTGATTTACTTGAGCGTTAGGATTGTGTAACTCACTGGTGAGATTTACGGCCTCATCAGTTGGCGCCATCTGTGGGAAATTTGTTTAGCCAGACTAATCGCTTTCCGGACACAAGAGTTTCATGGTACTCACACGCTTAATGGCTACCACCAACAACGTTCAAGGAGACGAGCCACCGCGATCCACCACCCTAGAGAGACAGGTTCAAACCCTCATGACCGCAGTGGAGCGTCTCACGAAACAGAACCATGATTTGGAGGAACAGCTACGTCAGAGAGATGCAGGACACAACGTTCAAGAGGACAACCAGGAAGACAGTTTCGAACGAGGGGAACCAGAGAGGCCAGAGGGAAGTAACACACCAAGCAAACCAGAATGGCAGCACCTGAGCCTTCTGTCTCTCATGGATGCAACATCACCGCCTATTATTGCAGAGATGCAGGCAATGAAGGAACAAATGGAGGTCATGATGAACGCCCTCAAGGGACGAGTGTCCAACGACCTTGACGATTTAGTAAACAAAACCGACTCGCTGTTTACTCCCTCCATCAATTCCTTCCCCCTATCTCAAAAATTTCGCATGCCGCAGATTGAAAGCTACGACGGGGTCAAGGACCCCCTCGATCACTTGGAAACCTTCAAAACCCTGATGCACCTCCAAGGAGTACCAGATGAGATCATGTGTAGGGACTTCCCTACTACGCTGAAGGGACCTGCTAGGATTTGGTTTAGTAGACTGACACCAAGTTCGATCAACACTTTCAAAGAGTTGAGTGCCCAGTTCACATCACACTTCATCGAAGGGCATAGATACAAGAGATCTACAGCATGCTTAATGAGCATCAAACAGTGAGAAGACGAGACGCTAAGATCCTACATAACTTGCTTCAATAAGGAAGCATTCTCGATCGATGAAGCAGACGACAAGATATTGGTAGCAGCATTCACGAATGATCTGCGGAAGGGTAAGTTCTTGTTCTCTTTATACAAAAACGACCCAAAGACCATGTCAGAGGTATTCTACAGGGCCACCAAATACATGAATGCGGAGGATGCGCTATTGGCTAGGGAAGAGAAACCTAGGAAAAGGGAGAGACTGGAAGATACACGGCAGGACCAAGGGTGGAAGAAACCAAGGACGGGAGACAGACGGGATGAAAGGCGTTCCAAGCCCGTAGGAGGAAGGTTTACAAACTTCACTCAACTGAACGCCCCATTAGACCAAGTCCTAATGCAGATCAAGGACGAAGGGACACTAACGTTTCCAGGAAAATTGAAGAGTGATCCAACCAAGCGATCAAGAAACAAGTATTGCCGCTTCCACCGTGACCACAGTCATGACACGGCTGATTGTTACGACTTAAAGCAGCAAATCGAGGCCCTTATCAGAGAAGGAAAGTTGCAGAAGTTTGTCAGCAAGGAGAGAACAGATACAAATCTTTGGGAACAGGCCCTCCAACGAGAAAACGACCATCCAAGACTCCCCGTTGGAGACATAAGAATGAACGTAAGGGGAACCGCAACCACAGGATCATCCAAAAAGGCTCGAAAGACCTACCTTAGGATGGTCCAAAACGTCCAGCTAACGGGCTTTGTACCTAAGATAGCACGGAGGGAAAGCCCAATCATTGGATTCTTGGAGGAAGATGCGAGATGTTTCCATCACCCACATGACGATACACTCGTTGTCAGCGTACGTGTAGGAGACTACAATGTGCACTGGATGTTGGTCGACAACGGCAGCTCGGCAGACATCCTATACTATCCAGCGTTCCAGCAGATGGGGATTAACAGAGCACGATTGATACTGACAAATGCTCCGTTGGTTAGCTTTGGAGGAACAAGGGTACTTCCGTTAGGAGCTATCACACTCTCGGTGACTATCGGCGATTATCCACAGAAAATCACTAGGGGCGTAACATTCCTTGTGGTCGACTGTTCGTCCGCTTATAACGGTATCCTTGGACGACCCACACTAAACTCATGGAAAGCCACAACATCGACATACCACTTGATGATCAAATTCCCTACAGAATACGGGATTGGAGAGTTACGAGGAGACCAGGTGGCCGCTCGCGAATGCTACATCGCCATGCTAGAAATGAAGGACCATCAGCAGACCATGTGTATAGGAGAGCAGCGGACCACGGCGGAACCAGTTGAGGAGTTGGAAGAGATAACTTTCTATGAATCAAGACCTGAATGGACGACCAGGATGGGCACGTTGGCCAGCCCGCTAATACGTCAAGCCCTCGCAGCCTTCCTAAAGATGAATCAGGATGTATTTGCATGGAGCCATGAAGACATGCCCGGGGTCGATCCCTCAGTTATAGTTCATAGGTTGAACGTTAACCCGGCATCCTCACCAGTCCGACAGAAAAAGCGAGTGTTCGCACAAGAGCGAGACAAGACAATAATTGAAGAAGTAAGGAAGCTGCTAGAAGCTGGTTTCATCCGAGAAGTATACTACCCTGACTGGTTGGCAAATGTGGTCGTGATCAAGAAGTCTAATGGAAAATGAAGAATGTGCGTCGATTTCACGGATCTCAATAGGGCATGCCCAAAAGATAGCTATCCCCTCCCTCGGATAGATACTTTGGTGGACTCGACGGCTAGACACGAGCTCCTAAGCTTCATGGACGCCTTCTCAGGTTATAATTAGATCAAAATGAACGAAGAGGATCAAGAGAGGACTTCCTTTGTCACCATTTAAGGACTTTTTTGCTACAAGATAATGTCGTTCGGACTCAAGAACGCGGGGGCGACGTACTAGAGATTAATTAACAAAATGTTCGTGCACTAAATTGGGAGGAACGTCCAAGTTTACGTGGATGACATGCTGGTGAAGAGTCTGCACGAAAATAACCACCTGGACGACCTCCAAGAGACATTCGACACCCTTCGGTCATATAACATGAAGCTGAATCCAAGCAAGTGCATGTTTAGAGTCATAGCCGGGAAATTCTTGGGCTTTATGGTATCCCAAAGAGGCATAGAAGTTAACCCGGAGAAGGTACGGGCCATAATGGAGTTAGGGCCGCCAAGGACGGTGAAAGAACTACAGAGTTTGAATGGCAAAATTGCGGCCCTAAACAGGTTCGTCTTTAAAGCGACGGACAAATGTCTGCCCTTCTTCCGTACTCTGAGGAAATTGTTCGAATGGACGGACGAATGCCAGAAGGCATTCAAGGACTTGAAGAAATACATTTCGTCTCCACCACTACTCAGCCCGTCTAAACTAGGTGAAGAGCTCTACCTGTACATAGTAGTTTCGCAAGCAGCGGTCAGCGCGGCCCTAGTAAGAGAGGAGGAAGGAACACAGCGACCCGTCTATTTTGTAAGCAAGGCGTTTCGGGGCGTAGAAGAGAGGTACCCTCAGATGGAAAAACTAGCCTTCACACTAGTAACGGCAGCATGGAAGCTCAAGCCTTACTTCCAGGCTCACACCATTATAGTTCTGACGGACTAGCCCTTGAAAAGAGCAATGAGCAGCCCTGAGGCAGTTGGAAGAATGGCCCTATGGGCAATAGAGCTGAGTGAATTCGATATACAGTACTGCTCGCGAACCGTAATGAAGGGACAGGCTGTGGCAGACTTCGTCGTAGAATATACCCAATTAGAAGGCCAGGGGGCAGATGGCCTTAAATAATGGATCATCCACACTGACGGGTCCTCAAACCGACATGCACGTGGTGCTGGTGTGGTAATACAGACACCAGAAAGGGATAAGGTCGAATGTATGATACGACTAGATTTCCCGACGACCAACAACGAGGCAGAATATAAGCACTAGTGGCAGGGCTAGACCTCGCGAAGGCAGCAGGGGCAGGAAATGTGATCCTACATTGCGATTCACAGGTGATAACAAGTCAGATCAACGGTGAATACGAGTGCAGAAGTGAAAGGATGAAGAAGTACTTGGAAGAGGTAAAAAATCGAATCGACAGCCTTGAAGTCAAATTCATTCAAGTCCTAAGGAAGGAGAACGAATGTGCTGATCGCCTTGCCAAAGCGGCCTCTGCAGAATTTATGATTCCCTTTGAACAGGTATTATCTTTTGTCCAAATCTCCTCGCTTATCGATGACAAAGCAAATGTGCAGGAAGTAAATTCAGACAAGAATTGGACCGCTCCCTTGATAGCATACTTGAGATCAGGCATTCTACCAAACGGGAAACATGTTGCCAGGAAGATGAAAGTCCAAGCCTCACGATTTGTGCTGATCAGGGATGTCTTATACAAGAGAGGTTTCTCTTGACCATACCTGAGGTGTTTGAGCCATGACGAAGCAGATTATGTGATGAGAGAAGTTCACGAGGATATTTGTGGAAATCACTCAGGGGCACTGTCGTTAGTGCACAAGTTGATCCGAGCTGGGTATTATTGGCCCACTATGCTGAAGGACGCCCAAGCTTACGTCAAGACCTGTGACAAGTATCAGAGGTTCAGTAATCTAATCAAGCAACCATCAGAGGAGCTGACACCTATGACGGCATCTTGGCCGTTCGCCCAATGGGGACTAGACATCATGGGCCCCTTCCCGACGGCCTTAAGATAACTAAAGTTTTTGGTAGTCGGTATCGACTACTTCACCAAGTGGGTGGAAGCAGAACCCCTAGCCACTATCACGGAGAAGAGCATTCGTAGCTTCGTATGGAGGAACATCATCTGCAGGTACGGGATACCGAGGGTACTCATCTCCGATAATGGAAAACAATTCGACAACAGCGCATTCAAGGACTTTTACTCAAAGCTAGGTATTAAGAATCACTTCTCATCTCCAGCACACCTGCAGGCCAATGGACAAGTCGAAGTCACGAACTGGACCTTGCTAAAAATCATCAAGACTCGGCTCGAGGGGGCAAAGGGTATCTGGCTTGACGAACTACCAAGCGTCCTATGGGCGTATCGAACTACAGCAAGGACACCAACTGGAGAAACGCCGTTTCGACTAGCCTACGGAACTGATGCAGTCATCCCAGCAGAAATAGGACTTACAAGTTATTGAGTAGAAAGCTACAGCGAAAAGACGAATGAAGAAGAGTTGCGCTTTCAGCTAGACTTGGTGGACGAAGTCTGAACAACTGTAGAACAAAGGCTGGCGTGGTACCAGAATCTCATGGCAAAACATTACAACTCCAATGTCAGGCATAAGGACTTTCAGGTTGGAGACTTGGTGCTACGGAAGGTAATGGGCGCAGCTAGAGACCCTTCACAAGGAAAGCTCGGACCGAACTGGGAAGGACCTTATAGGATCACGTCATGGCAGAGGAGGGGCACCTACCATCTCGAAATGTTGGACGGGCGGAAGCTTCAGCACCCGTGGAACATAGAGCACCTTCGGAAGTATTACCAGTAGAGAGAGGGGCGGCACCTTCCCCCTATTTCACAATTATTTGATTTCATTACTACTAGTTTTATGATTTTTTTTAGATAGATTTTGCTACAATAATTTTCAGTACCTTTTTAAGCCCAACGGGGCAGGTACTTTTCTACACATTTTTTAAATTTTTATGGAGGAACATTCAGACTCAACTATGTTTTATTACTACCGCTACTGAATTCCACAAAGTGGACGGACCCCACGAGGGTTAACTATTTGACAAAGTCCACAAAGAGGAAGGACCCCATGAAGGATCAAAATTCATGTCCACAAACTGGACGAACCCCCACGAGGGTTAACTGTTTGACTAAATCCACAAAGTGGACGGACCCCATGAGGGTTAATTATTTGACAAAGTCCACAAAAAGGACGGACCCCACGAGGGATTAAAATTCACGTCCACAAACTGGAAGGACCCCCACGAGGGTTAACTGTTTGACTAAATCCACAAAGTGGATGAACCCCATGAGGGATCAATATTCATATCCACAAAGTGGACGGACCCCACGAGGGTACAACTGTTAGACCAGTCCACAAGGTGGATGAATACATATTCCAACAAGTGCACGGACCCTAGGACGGGTTCGATATTCAACATATTCGCAGAATGAACGGACCCTATAAGGGTTAACCATTAAGCAGACACACAAAGTAGTCGGACCCACCTAGGTTCAAAAAATTGACAAGTCCTCAAAATAGACGGATCTTACGAGTACTAATGAACGGGCGTAAGCTTTGCCCCGAAACCAAACAGACTACCCCAAGAGTAAGAAAATTTGCAGCCCAAAGAGTGAACGGGCCTTAATGAGGACGGAGTCTACAAACATAGATAGTATATAGTCTGCGAAAAGAAAAAAGCATGCTTAAATAAAGCAGACAGACACATTCCTAAGCAAAATACCAACAGAATAATGGGGCTGCATTAATAGAGTTCAAGCAAATAAGCAAAAAATAAAAATGTCTACATAACCCAAAACATGACGGGCAAAATATAATTGTTCTCAAAATATTCATACATAATAAGTGACGGTTAGAGAAAATTTCTTCAACCTGCATCAGGATCACAGACTCCTTAGTTTGACGGGCTTCCTCATTCTTTGATTCTCCTTCAATCGTCAAGACCACAGGGGCATTGGTGACGGGGACATCCTCTCCAAAGAGCTCATTCATGTCCTCTGACTACTTAGGGTGAACGGAAGTTGGCTCGGGAACACTAATGTTGACGGAGGAAACGTCAAGTTTTGGATACAAGGCCTTTACTTGACGGAGGGCATCATCAAAACCGTCGTTATATGAGACTTCGAGCTCTGCTATAAGGGCATCGGAGTCGTGATACTCTAGCACGGCTACCTCCTTGGCTTGACGGACCTCTTTCTCCTTATCCTCCAGAGTTTTCTTCAACTCCTCCGTCAACTTATGAAACTCGTCTTTGGCTTGTTCGACTAGCTTGAGTTTTTGCTCCGTCACCAGCTTCCAGTTCTTCAGTTCAAACAACTCTTCCTTCGCCAACTTGGCCTTTTCATGTACCCGTCCTAGCGTCGTCTCGTGATAGAGAGACCGTTCCATCAACCCCTTTGTCATAAGCATGGCCTGAAGAGTAGGGGAGTTAGTTTCAAACAAAGATTATAGACGGGCGAGAGCTCGATGAACATTTACCTGGGAAATACTAAAGAGACTCGTCTCCCCCATGGCCTCTGTCGAATGGTTTCCCAAGTCTTCATAATCCTCGGAGCCAATGATCGACGAGAGCTTTTCCAAGGCATACTTGGGATTTTCGCGGAGTAGAACGGGCGGTTTCTTTTGACTACCCGGTGGAGGTATCATTAGGCCCTTGCTGCCCCCATGCTTGGCCAGAGTCACCGTCTTAGTACCCTCAGCCATTAGACCGAGGACGGGCTCCGAGGAGACCTTCTGTTTCTTAGGTGCACGGTCTCCTTTTAGCTGACGGCTTGCTTGAGCCCGTCCCCATGGCATCCACGTCAGTTTCTTTGTTTTTGGCGGCCTGAAGTCTGATAGTTGCTCTTCTTTTTTTGTCGTCCATCTCTGAAAAAGAAGACGGGTAAGTTGGCCATAAAAACAAACCAATTTAACAGAAAGGGTCGACGGACTTACGTTGACGGGTATGTTCCTCGTACTTAATGGCCGCTGGAGTAGGTTCAGGTCCGTCGCAATACCAGTGGACGGTATTAAGGTTGACGAGCTTAGCCTAGGTCCGTTCCTCTGGCTTGGTCTTCGTGAAAATTTTCTCGAGAAAATTATACTCCTCAATGTCAATATGGGGGCGCCGTCGGACTATAAAAAATAAGAAGAAGACGGAGTAAGTAAACAAAACAATAATAGAGTATCAAAGGAATTAAAGAAGTCTACATATATTATATGACGGGTATATACCGGACAGATCTAATATTCCCCAAGTCTTGTCAACTGGCATATGATCCGTCTTCCCTGGATGACACATCCAACTGTCACCCTCCAGGAAGAAATAACGGCTCTTCCAATCCTTATTGGAGTCCGGGGTCTCATAGATCACTTTGAGGACGGACTTCCTGGGAACAAAACTATACATCCCTTTTGATTTATCAATCTCATCCGGATGGTAGTAGTGGAGGAATTCCCGTACCGTCAATGATCTGGTACCATTTGACATGGCTCCGTACAGGACCTCCATCGCTATGAAGACCCTCTAGGCGTTTGGGGATATTTGGCTGACGGACAAGCCCAGGTACTTAAGGAGTTCACGATGTAGGGAGTTCAAAGGAAACCTAAGGCCTGCCTTGAGCACCTGTTCGTACACTCCTACACCGTCTACCCCTTCATAGTAACATTTTTTTGACTTATAAGGTAGACGAATGGGGATGTGATCGGGTATTTGGTAGTTGGCCCTAAGAGTTTTGAGGTGTGCCTTCTTGATGGTGGATGTAAAGGCATTAACCGTCCACTCTGGTAGCATGACGAACTCCCTAAGTCCGTCAGTACCTACGACAGACTTAATTCTTTGATCTTCACCGTCATCAGAACCTTCCTCTGGTTCAACCACCTCCATATCCTCATTTTTTGAGGACGGGGAAGAGGCAGACGGACTCCTTTCGCTTAGATCGTCTAGATCTTTATAACCCGTCGGGTTCACTTCTTCGTAACCCGCCCCGTTACAGACGAACGACTGGTTACTTGACACACTAGACATTGCCTACATGTAGTGACAGAACCTAAGATTGAAGGGTTTAAAATGGATGACGGGGCATAAAAAGCCATATAAATTTTTTCTAAAAAAAGAGAATGAAAGATGAAAAAAGAAACAAATTGAACGGAAGAAATTACTTACTGAGGAAAAGAGTGAGCAGATGAGATCGAATGATGTAGGAGTTGAACGGACGAATCTTTGACAAGGATGACAGACTTGCTCTGACAATGTGTTTTCTGCGAAAAGTAGAGAAATGAGAGAAGGGGGGGTGGTTTTTATAGGAGAAGTGCATGGAAGACGAAACGACGCTTTGATCCGAGACAAAAACCAACCGAAAGACGACACGTGTCGTGCGCCATAAATGCTCTTGGGCAACTTGTCAGAACTCTATATACCCGACGACCTTTGTTTTCCGAACCGTCATCCCATTAACCTTGTCACCGTCTACTTGACATTTCAACCGTCATCCCAGTTAAGCCTGTCACTGTTCACGTCGATATTTTAGCCGTCAACCCATGAACATCGATCCGTCAGCTAGTATTTATTTGACCGTCACCCCAATTGGTCCTTTTTCTCAGTTAACGACGGAAAAAGTGGTGAATGGGGCAATTGAAGAGGATAAAAACGAGGCCCGATGGGCCTGACGGATCTATATCCATGGGCTGAAGAAAAGGCAAACCCATCTCCTATATAGGTTCACTACGAATAAAACACTACGAGAAAATAAGGACCCAATAAAAATAGAGCCCAAGTGCTAGGAGATTCTGGAAGGGGCGCGCTTAAATGAAGGATTTCTCTACAGAGGAATGACTTGTCCACCACGTTTAGGATTCCTCAAGTAGAGTCCTATAAGGAAAGAACTTGGACTACAAGGAAGTAAAACAAACCCTTACAACTATAAAAGCCCCAATACCCTCTCACATCAAGGTACGCATAATTGACCATTCTCTAGCAGTCTAGAGTTGTGAGAATAATTCTAACTTAACTTTCGGAGGGTATTTGGCCGGCACCACACCGGTGCCCTCTGTTAGGTCTTTTTATTTCTTCCTTTTTGCATAGGTGATTTACTCGAACGTTAGGATCGTGTAACTCACTGGTGAGATTTACGGCCTCATCATTACGTGTTCACATTTTAATAGGTCTAGTGCACTAGACCCAACCCTTATTTGTGTGAAATGTGGTAAATGACACCTCGATCCAAAGCCATTTGACAAATCAAACATGAGATAGTAGCACATTAGTTCCCTCCAAATTTTGTTGGTAAAGGAACATTCAAACTATAAATGGCTTCTACTTTCCAAGCTATTCCTGGATAGAAAACACATGCTGAATCACCTTTGCAATCCCATTGGATCATTTTGTCATAACTCATAAGTATTCAGCCTTTTTCTCAACAACAAACGAAGGAAAGAAAACATGTCTTGGTATAGACAATTATCCACAAGCTTATTACAACAATGAGCCTCGATTTTGCTAAGGGTGTTTAGCTAAGATAATTAAAATTGATTCCTGAAACTTTACCTAGGTTTCATCCTTATGTCTTTCCTAAACTTAACTAAGATAATTAAATATTTACAGTTAAACTATATATTTGGTCCCTAACCTTTTAATTGTATCAATTTGGTCTTTAACACGTTAGACTTTTTAATCCAAAGGATAACAACAGTGGCTAAATTGACATGCCACTGAAAAATTAGGGACCAAATTGATACAATTAAAAAGTTAGAGATTAAATTGGAATATGATGTAAAAGCAATTAAATATGTAGTTTACCTATTTTCTTTTTATCAAAATTATAACTTCTTAAATTTAAAATTAAGCCAAAGCCTCCTCACACGCTCTTTGAGGCTAAACTACTATTAAATACTCCCACATAAATCTATGCATTTAACATATTTTTTAAAATTAAAAAAAAAAAATTCAAACAATCATGTTGATGTGTTGATTTTAATCTTCAATTATCATGATATTTGATGAGCATACATAATGTAATGGTGGATTTAAAGAAATACTAAACCAATAAAAAAAATATTTAATAAAAATTAATTGAAAATTACACTAGAAATAACTTAAACTCAAAATCACATGTATTTGTATAATCATTGAACTGTGTTTCAGGATAATCTTTCATATATTACTAATTCGTACATCAAAATTAATCTGTAATTTGCTTGGAACTCTTACAACGAATTTCAGCTCATATAAATTAAAAATTAAAATGCTATGTTCCAAAACGGGTTCTAGTTAGAAGCACTGTGTCACATGACTTTATTCACTTTCAAGTTAGATTTTTTTAAATAAGTTTTCACTCAAATTTCAAGTCTAAAAAGAAATTAAAAAGAAAATACTTTATTGAAATGAAATCCAAGAAATTATTGTTTAAAAAATATTATCCCAAATTTTTTTCCATAGCAGGTCGGCCCAATTCGTATTGTTGGTGGCGAGGCAGCCTATTCTAGTGGGTGACGATATATCGTTGTCCGGGTCGAAGGATCTAGTAGTAGTGCCATAAGGCCTGGTCACTATCCTTATCCTTGGTGCTACTGCTACATGGTTTGACTCTGTCATGTCCACACAGAAAATGTATGGAATTTTTTTTTTTTGGGTGCAATGCCACATTCATACAAATTAGTGCCGTAAATGATACAAGTTATTTATGAACAACACAAACTTGGTTAGAGAAAAAAAATTTGTTCATGTTCGTTTGTTTAGAAAACAAGTCAAGTTAAAGCATTAAATTAATTGAGCCAAACTTAAATATAATAATGTGTTCATGAACAAGCTCGTAAACATGAATGTTCTATTTAACTATATATAATATTATTTTTTATATGTATAATTGTCTAAAAATATATTTACATAAACTTGAAATTAGATTTAACAATAGGTTCATATGATATTAAATTATTATTTGTAGCATATTGATGATATAAATAGTCTATTCGTAGTAAAAATTCATAGAATCGTGAAGAGGTAAAACATTTTAGTCATGGTTTTGAAATATATAAGAAAAGAATAAGTTAATTAAGTAGTTTGTGAAAAAGCTCAAGTTTGCTTGATAAAAAAATGAGCCAAGCTTGAACGGAAAATTTTGTTTGATGATGTGCTCGAGCTCAGCTCATGTTAGAAAAAAATTTAAATGAAAATTTTTGAATTTCTAATACTCGGCTCGTTTACAGCCCTATACAAAATTTTAACAGTTAAGCTGACAAATTTTGACTAGTACTCATCTAAAGCAACCATTGACAGCTATTTTTTAGCTACCATTGGAAATCTATAATATTAATAATTGTGAAAAGTTTTGTCAAATTTATTGTGTCTATAAACTCTCTTTTTCAGGGGTTTTGCTTGATCTTTGTTTGAGTTATTTTAGGGACACCTTTCGCACAACTTTGCTACGACTTGGATTAACATCACTTAGGCAAATGTCCTCCACCTGAAATACTCCAATCCATTAGACACCCAAGCAAATTGTCGCAAAATGTGTACCCAAGGCATCCCTTTGGAATTTGAGGGAGCTTGGATTTGGAATGTGTACTGCTCCTATTAATAAGAATGCTGCCATGTCCATGATTTATTTATAGATTTGGCCTCATTAATTTGAATTGAACTCCTTGAACAAAAAAATCTACTCATGTTACACCCAAAGCTAATTAAACTCTGGAGATAAAACGGGCTCACACTGTTGTCCCAAATTCGTCTCAACAATGAGAGTTTTTATTATTATTTGATCATGCATTCCTTTTGTAGGCTGGACATAAAAAAAAAAAAAAACAAAATTTCTACTATTCCAACCCAAGGAAAAGAATCTGATAGCATCAATTATTTGGCAATGCATATAAGAAATCCTAACATCCATAGTTCCAACAGATGACCCAGCCTGTGTCTATATAATCACAGTTAAGGATTCTATCTCAAACGTTGCGAAAGCAACATCCACAAAAACTAAGGACCAATCAAAAACAAACAGAACACAAAGCTTTTGAATTCTGAAAGCTGTGGTGTATACTGGAAATTGTCTTGTCATCTCCCTGAATTTTATTCCAGCATGAAAAATTGAAGGCTGCATTTAGTGATGATGATGATCATCATCGCCGTGTCCATCTGGAGGTCCTCCAGGTCCCACCACTTCCAGCTGTGAAACATCAGATGAATGATTAGGGAAAAATCCTGCAATGCTGAATCTGAAAGCAACTAACTTTTTCTGTACTGAGCCACAACAATAGCTAATTCAATCGGTATATGATTTTGAGAATAAAGCCGCATTAGTAGATGATAAAAGAAATTAAGGGAAATCAGTGAGCATAAAGCTAAATTTATGCTATGGAATGGACAAGTTTAACTACATTCAATCCCTAAAAGAAGGGAAGAGAAAAGGGCACATTGGCTGGAATTTCATTCAATAATTGTCTTTAAAAAGCTATTGATGCAACTTAATAAGAGGATAGAATATTGCCTTTGCAAAGATGCGATCACAACCACTAATTCAAATATGATCCAAGGTCAAAACTCTATCATATGGCAGTCACATGCCTATTCATAAGGTCAAATGAATTATCAGTGGTCACAACTAATTGAAAGTCACATGCTTTATTACATATAAAAATTATAAGACTTGCATACGATCCACATTGATCTTATAAAGGAAAGGGGAAAATGCAGAAAGACTCTCTGAACTTCAGATCATAATCAAGCTAATCCTCAGTTCATCTAATTTGAAAATTTGATTCCCTAAAGTTACAGAAATAACCAAATTGATCCTTCCGTTACATTTCCTGAAGCTATGGAAAACACATTTCTCTCCAGTGGCCAAGAACCACCACTTTACCACCATACTGCCGGTTAGTATCACCCAATCCATCCTCCGGCCTTCCCTAACAAAAAACACCACTCTGAAACTCATAGCTGACTACCAGGCTACCAAGAACCACAGCTACTCCATACCCCCACAATTTCTCTCCACTAACCTCAATCATGAGGAATCCTTCAACTCCCATAAAAAATTGTGTAAGCCCATGCTCCCCAATCACCACATAACCTAAGCCCCATGGCCTCAAGGCCTAAACAACTGACAACCACCTTTAGAAAAAATTGCAATCTACTACACCCATTGCCAATCCAACCTTTGTCCAAGCCAACCACCATCCTTGGTCGACGTCCCTTTCGTCACCTCCCATGGCAAGGGGTTTGGCTAGCTCACTCAATCTCACCACCCCTTGTCTGAACTCCAAACAGAGAATCAAACCCATAGAAACCAATTTTTACCCAAAACCATAAACAATCACCCAGAACCCAAATCACTGATGCTATTGCCAAATCCTGATGCAAATTAACCCATGGCTGACACCCACAAGTCCATTCTAATTGCCCAAGCCTCCAATTTTTGCTACAAAACAAAAAAAATCAAACATCGCCACTATTTGCTGCTCCCTAAAGCCTAACCAACCACTTCAAACCCCAACAACATCCACAAGAATTATATACCCAAACACCAACTTTAGGTCACACTGGCGACCAATGTTGTTAAAAGCACTGAGCGCACTTAAGTGCAAAGGCCTCTTGGAGCCTAGGCGCAAAACGCAAAGTGCAAGCGCGTGCCTGATCGATGTGAAGTGCACATTTAAAAAAAACTTTAATAAATTTTAAAAAAATTATTAATGATCAATACAACAATCAAGTGATCAACTAATCATATAAATTACAATAAAACATTTTATATAATTTATATAATTCTTTTGTACTTTACAAAATATATGCAACCATGATATTTGATGGCCATGATTACAAAACATGATTGAATCAAAATAGAAGTATAGAACCAAGAAGGCAAAGGCTAACAAGTACTAGAATGTTAAGTAATGTTATCTTTGTGAGTGTCTGATTTAGCATTTGTTTGTGTGGTTGTGGTTAAAAGTTCAAAAATATCTAAAGAGATAGGATTAGGTGTATGGTAGCACACCACACTATTAGTTTTTATATATTAAATCAATGGCTTATATAAAATATATTTATATCTAATGGCTAAAAATCAAATCAGGATTTTTTTTTTTAAAATTTACAAAAAGCTCAAAAAAGCACGCTTAAAGCGCGCTTTTGGGAGGGCGCTTCGCTTTAGAGGGAAAAAGCCCCAAGGGCTTTGCGCTTAAGCGCGCTTTTCACAACACTGCTGGCGACCAAATCACAGTCCAAAAAGTGAGGCAAGAGTATGAGTCTTTTAGAGAGAACTGGTCAAGTGTGAAAGAGGAGGAGAAAAACTAAAAAAGAAAAGAAATTTTTATTACATTATATATATATATATATATATATATATATATATATGCTATCACAAATAATGCACACGACAACATTTTCTGTAACGGAAGGACCAAGTTGGTCATATTTGTAACTTTAGAGACTAAAATTTTAAATTAGCAGAATGGACAGTCCATTTGATTTTTGAACCAAAGTTCCAGGGGTAATATATGCCAAATTTGAAACCCCAAGAAAGGAACTGCATGGAATATAAAACAGATTAGATGACTGCATGCTCATGCTATAATCAACACCTTGAATTTTCTTTTTTCCTCCACAAAGATAATGACTTAAATGTTGCAAATATTTTGGCCTCTGTTTCAACCAGATTAATAATTAGTGTGAATCTTTGCTCAAATATGGGTCATCTATGTATTTAACACGGAGCAAACATAAAAAATATAATTTTAATTGATTGGCCATGCCCCGTTCAGGACATGTATGTGAAGCTAACTGTAGCAAAGTTAATGGCCAACCATAGTCATAATGAGCCTTTGGGACTCAGCTTGTGGAATAATCTGCCAAGTAAATGGTTAGCTGCTTTATAAGAATCCTAACTTGTGTACATTACAGTATTTGTTGTGTGTCCCTGTCTATCTATTTAGCCCTGGATCCACATTTAGACATACAGCTTTATGTTCAAATTTTGAATCACCTCCATGCACTCCAGATCAGACCCTTTTTTTTGGTTTTGAAAAGTTACTCCAGATTAGGTCTTAGCAATAAACAGTCAATCCAAGTTTAACCATTTACTTACCTCAAAGTACTGTGTACACACTGGACATTCATGTGGCTTGCCTTTCTCCAGCCAAAACCAGACAACATCATGTTCATCCTCTGCCATTCAAAAGCAAGAAAATCACACAAGAGCATTAATATAATGAAACATATTTATTTTTCTATAAAGGGAGAAGTATGTATGCACATCCAAGAGAACAGTAAAAATAGAGAAAGATAAAGAGGCACCCACCGCCTTCACCACCAGGGCATCCAACTATTCTCTTGTCATAGTAGGACTTAATAATTGCAGGTTCTTCCTACAGGCCAAAAACAGACAGAAAATATACATATATTAAACAGATTAAATCCTGTTGTGAAAATCATTATAGATTTAGGCAAAAACCAAAGATAAATTAGTTTCTCACAAGAAGGCATAGTTATAAGTAATAACAACTTCAGAGTCATTTAAACAAGTAGTCCTTATCCACATTGACTAAAAATGTAGATACTATAGAAAAATAAGGGCTTCTTTTCTCTCTTCATGAAGATAGACTATTATCCATTGAAAATCATAAGGACGTGAAAATATAAAACTATAATTCTGAACGAGACCATTGAAGTTGTTCTAGTCATCAAGAAGATGATATGATATCATTTTTCTGATTTCATGACAAGTCACCATTTCAACTTACTTCTACTAAGCATATGAATGGTTTCCATCTCATAATAGACCATGATATGAAAAGAGACATTTCTAATAAAATTTTACAAGATAGAATGGAGACTGGCCCAAGTAAACTGGCAGCATACAAGAGAAATTTTGATAAATCAAAATCTAATAATTTAAAGAACCAAAAAAGAAGAAAAGAGGAACCACTGCAAGCCCTCATCCACTCAGAAAGATATTTCAAGAACTAAAGCCTCAACTAGGCAAAGACAGCTCAATGCCATCAAATGTTTAAACACATCTCTCTCTCCAAAGGCACCACTACAAATAATATCAATAAAGACCTCATCTCTCTCTTAAAAAATATTGCGACATTCCTACTTTTGACCTTTTAAATTTATTTTTTTGCAAGAACTATACAATGATGGTTTGAAGCAATGGCCAAACTATAAGCTAACACACTTTTTTCATATGTTATATAATTTAACCAGAGGAATCATAAACAATAAAGGAGTATCAGATGATAAGCATACAACAGAAATGAGGTAAGAAGAGAGAGAGAGAGAGAGAGAGAGAGGGGCTAAACGGAAAACTAAGCCTAAGAAACTATAATCTGAAAGTTAGACAAAAGCATTTCAGATTCATAGCAGATTCCTTAGCCTTTTTATTTTCATTTTTATTATTATTACGTGTTAAGATATAACAATTTTACTTAGGAAATAACCGAGGTTATGAGCTACATAAGCCACAAATAAACAAGTAAACAACACCAATACATAACTATTATCCTCAAATCAAAGTTTCATGCTATAAACTAAATTCTTTCCCCAAGATACAAACAATTATCGTCAATGCAGTCAGAAAAAATATGATATACGAAGTAGTGGGTTTATTAATTTGAGAGCTTCTCTGCTGCTGGAGAATCTTGTTTCTTTTCCACCCCCTTTTTTTTTCATTTCTTAGAATATTAATGATGAAGTTATCTACTTTTTTGCAAAAAAAAAAAAAAAAAAAAAAAAAAAAATTCTTCTTCAAAGTACGCCATACACATGCATATTTAAGCAAGTGATCCTTGCCATGGTCCAAACCAATGACAGAATCAACTGCAAGATCAAAGCATTTCTCTTTCTTGTGTATGTGTGTGTGTGTGTGTGTGTATTGAAATAATAACTAATATCTATGCCTTAAAACACTAGTTTGAATCCATGACTTTTTATTTATCAATTGTCCGTTATCATTTGTGCACAAGCGTCGTTTAACTATGTTTTGGGAAGCATTCATCTGTGCTTGGAACTTAGTCCTATTATGCCTATTGCAGACATTATCAAGGGTGAGGAATCGGTGTACTTCGAGAATTTAAAAGCCTTGGTTATTCTTTTATACGAACATTGTTTGAGTGGTATCATTGAGCCAATAATCCTTTTTGCCAATTTCATAATACGAACACTAGCAACGAATCTTACCAATCAACACACGCAGAAACATCATTTTCACAACTCAAGCAAGTTATCAATAATTAAAAAACTGTGAAACCAAGTTAGGAAATGCATTAAGTACTAACCTTAGTGCCGAAAGGACCAACTGGAAAGTTAATATCAAGAATTTTCTTTCCCTACACAAACCAAAAACTAATCAATTCCACTCTCACTCGGTCCAGAATCGAATTTAAACCAAAATTAAAAAAAAAAAAAGTATTCATTTAGGTCTTAATCATATGCTAATATTATTAATATTTTTTTCAAAGGAAACAAACAGGACGTTAGATAAAGAAACGGTTAAGTAATGAGATGGAAATAAGAGAAAGACCTGAAGCTCGGCTTCAAGCTCCTCACGCTCGTGTCCAGTGGCAATGGGCATTACATCTTCAACTCTCTTCTTCACCGCACCATCAGCTGCACAAAAAGAGAAATGAAAAACAAAACCAAATCAATCACACACTAAAATACAAAAAAGAAAAAGAAAAGAATGAGAGAGACTTGAGTGAAAGATCTAGTACCGGAATCAGCGGTGAAATGGCGGAGGTTGAAGAGAGAAGCGGAGGCGGAAGGGGAAATGAGGGATCGGGTGTGTATGGAGGTGGATCGGGTGGGGGCGGCGGCGGTGGTGGCGGCTAGGGTTTTGAGATTGGAAGAGAGGAGTCTCCGCCACATAGTGAGTGTGTATGAGAGAGAGAGAGAGAGAAAGTGAAATTGAGATCTCAGGTCACGCCCTTCCTTTTGTCGAGTGTGTATGAGTCGAGTTCTTTCTGTTTTTCCGGCTTTGAATTGGTATTTGCCAACTTAAAAATGAGAAAGTGGTAAAATTAGGATCAAGGGAGCGTGGCTGTGTGTGTGGGCCGACTTGTCTGCTACTACTGTGCAGAAGAGGGGTTTGTTTGTGAGGGTGTGAGTGGACTTTTGACTCTCTCCATCTATCTCGCGCACTTGAGACTGCTTGGTTTGCACGTGCGAGTGGAGGATCGGCCAATTACATTACATTTTTACTTTTACACATGAGGAATAAGGGTCCGTTGACCTTTTTGGGTCTTCTTCTTCTTCTTCATGATTACCAATGTATAGAAATAGGCCTCGGGGAGTGAACATATACTTTTAGCCCATTTGGTTGTTCGGTTTGGAAAATTGGGTCTTCATTACATATTGGAAAATGGCCACTTTCAATGTTTGGCATTAAGGACATTGGTAATGGACCTGTAGTGGAACAAAAATCTGCAAGCCCATTTGTTAATAAAACATGGATTTAAAAAAAAAAAAAAAATTCAATTGGACCTAAATAATGAATACAATTTTTTTTTTGAGGAACGACCTATAATTAAATACAATATTAGGATGGGAATTAGAGGTAAAATTAATAGGGATTTTTAAATGAGACATGCTTGGTGTAACAATATAAAGTTGTGTTCTTAATAAGTGTCTTTTCCTCATTTTTAACAAATACCAGTAAATTGTGTTTTTGTTGGAATAATGATTGTCACTATTTTAACTTCAAAAACTTAATATTATTGTTTTAGTTGATTTTTTTTTTATTACTATTGGTTTAGTTAATTAGGTGTAAAGCATGGTTTACAAAGCAGACAACAAAATGGTAAAAATATTATGAATAAATAATTAAATATAATGCTGGGAAAATTGTACAACAACTTATTGCAGGTGTATGGGATGGACATGGACATGGACATGAACTCACATTCATACTCAAACACAAGAAGAAGAAAATTAAGAGAAAAACATTATATCAAGGTTGTGCTTCACTACAGTGAGAGAGATAAGGCATTGGATAGAGCTGGACTGTGCAACTGTATTTCTGTGATGTAAGTAAAGAATGCAAGAAAGTTGAGCACTTGGATCTGGAAGTATTTATGACAAAATAGAAAGTTTGAAGTGAAAGGCTATACCTATGATCCTCCAAGGCTTTGAAAACTCTTATATCTTATAGTGAATGACTGTTGCAAAGTAAAGTGGCAGTACATGTAAGTACAAGATAGAGAGAGAAAGTAGTACATGACTGCATCCATGCACAAGTGTACTATTGTACTAAGTTACTAACTATATAGTACATGAATTATTTTTCATTACAAACAGGAAGCACGGAGAGAATGAAGATTTCCACTCATCTTTAGTAAATGGATTTTTACTGACGTGTGGCTTAAGGATACGTAGTAGTATATTATTTTTGGAAAAAGTTTTATTAGGAATTGAAAAAGTTTTGATAACTTTTTCAATTTCTGATAAGTTTTTTCTAAAAACGAATTTATTAATGTATATTCTAAGGGTATACATTAACCGAACCCATAGTAAATTCATACTTTTAAAAGTAGTTGTTCTTAGAGCATTCACATTAAAGCTCTCAAAAGCTAAAAATGTTATTTTCTAACATCTCATTCCAAAAAAGCACACTACAACAAAGGTGTTAGTGTTAAAATTTTTAGCATTTGAGCTACAATGGACTGCTATGTATGACAGTCCACTATACCTCAAATCTTATAAATATAATAATATTTTAATACTACTTTAATTAAAATATATTTTCTCTCTCTTACTATTCCTATTTTTTTCGTACCAGACTCTCTCTCACTATCTTTAATTAATGAAGTGGTAAAAAATATAAAACTTTTGATGTTGGGTGTATTGTAAAGTGAGTTATTAAAATAAATAAAGTAAGTTTTTGAGATGCTAAATGCTAAATTTTTTGAGATCCTTGATGAGAATGGTCTAAGAGCATTAAAAAAATGAAAGTAAGAAGAAAAAATTATGTGTAAAAGCTAATGGATTCTTGATGCAACAGGTGGTTCTAGATTTCTATGTGAGAAGCTTGTAAATGTTTTAATTCATTGGCTTTTATAATTTAGTATGCAAACTCAATTGGTTCTTTTAGTCCTCTTGGGTTCAGGGCCGGCTGAATGGGTGAGCAAAAGATGCGGTCGCCTAAGGCCCCGAGTAAAAAAAAGGCCCCCAAATTTTAACCAATAGGGTTATTTATAATCAATAAATAAAATAATTTTTTTTCTCAACTGAAAAACAAATAAAAAAGAGAAAAAAATGCAACGTCCATAATATTTTTCACAACATTTTTACATCTAATGCTAAGTAGTAGGTTGTTACAACTTGTTATTGATGACAAAAAAATAATTATAGTAATATTTTCAAATAGAAAACAAAAAACAACTTAAAACCTAAGATTTGTTATAAAAAAATATTGTGAATGTTGCACTTCTAAAAAAAATAAGAATAATAATAAGAGTTGAGTTAGCAAACTTTTACTAGTTCTCATCTAAGTCTATCACTAACGCCACTCTTTTACTTACCACTACAATCTGCCATATCAATAAGTATGAAAAATTTTGTCAAATTCTTTCTGTCTATAAAATTTCTAAAAAAAAGAAAAAATTTTACGTAGTTCATGTTAATTAGTAGTAATTTTGCATCTAAAACAAGATAATCAATTTTCGCTTTAGGCCCCCAAATGCATCAAGCCGCCCCTGCTTGGGTTTAGACAACTCACAGTCTCTGTCTCATTCTATCAATTTTCAAGTGAGAATTGAAATCTTTCAAGCTTGTAACAATCAATGGGTTCCTCTTTCTTTTTTTTTTCTTTTTTGTCACCTCAAAATTCATTTGCCACGTACATAACATTAATCACAGTCTCTCTCTCATTCATTGGTAAGGAGGACCATTTCAGCAATCTTCTTAATGAACCTAATAATTTCTAACTTACTTGGAGGGTAAAACCGTAAAAGTATATGTAAGGCAAATTTATAATCATTCTTATTTAAGTATTACTCATTGTAATTATATTGTAAATATATAAAAGAACATTTGTTTTAATTACTGTAGTTTGTTTTCATATAATAGGAGGATAGGCCAATGAATCTTAAATTTGGTATCTACCATAAAATGCACATAAAATGAAAGGTACCCGCAAGGCTAGTATTAATAAAACTGGAATTACTAAATTAAAACTTATAGGGTGTTACAATATTACAAATAATATTATAAGCATGTGTCGCATAAGGATATTTTGTTAATTAATAGCTGTGCAAATATGCATGTCCATGAAGAGACAGTGGAGTAGGTTATATATATAGATATAGATAGATGACATCTCAATGCTTCTTGATGTGTTCTTCATAACATTCATGTAAGCAATCCGCCATAAGGGAGTAAACACCTTCCGATCGTTTGAGAATGAGTGCTTCCAGGCTCAAATTTAGTTTTACAATTTGGAAGTATCTTGTCAAGGGCAATTGTATATAAATGCGTAATAATCAATTTGGGAAGGATAAGGGAAGTGGATGGAAAATGAAAAATGATGGAAAGGAGACATAAGGTCTATAGCTTGCACAAAAAGTATTGAGGATGATCACGATCATAAGTTTTATAATATATTTTATAGCCATTAATAATTTCTCCAACTCTAAAAATGTTCTTATTTGGATGTTAAATGCAAAACAACTATTTAAAGGAAATAAATCCCCCATCACAATTATACGACTTCACAATGAATATATGAAATATTTTAGTTTGTATATTTATTTTACATTAAAAATTAGTTGTTTGAGAATTATGATTTTAGAAATATGATAATTCTTAAGTAAATACCTTTACGGCAAGTAATGTCCTTTGGCTAGGGACATGAGATTTCATAAGATTTTTTTATGGAAAATAATATGAGATTCTTAGTTCAAATATATTGTTTATAAGAATAAATATTCAAATATACTTATAAAAATGCAATTATTGTGTGTGAAATTAAAAGAACATAAGTGCACGGGATATGTTATTTGAAATTTATTAGATCAAACTTAGTGCAGAGGTTCAAAAGAAATTATTGGTCCAAAAAAAAGGAGATCATGTCATATTGGAATATATGAAGTCCAAATCGTTATACATTTCTTAATAAAAAAGCACTATAAATGGCGAAAACTTATATAAGATAAGAAGTGACTTCTCAGGAATTATATTAAGTGTGCATTTCTGCGTTTTGCAAAAAAATGGTGGGTCTCGTGCACTGTTCACAGGATCTGCAAATATGGAATTCAACAAAAACAAATCTTTAAAACTGGGTCTCACGACACTATTCACACATATAAAATTATTTTGCTACAGTCTTTTCAGTTTTTAGCAATAAGCAGTATCCAAACAGACCCTAATGGCCTATTTGGATGGAGGGGGAAGAAGGGGGAGTGGAGGGGAGTAGAGTAAAATTGGCTTAAAATAAGTTAATTTTGTGCTAAATCTACTCTACTCCTCCTCCCTCTCCCTCAATCCAAACGGATCGTAATTGATATTAGCAAGGACAAATGGTGGCAAAGACGAAATTGAAATTGTCTTAAAAAATCAAGGGACTAAAAAAAAGGGAAAATAAAATCAAGAACTAAAACAAAAACACCCCATATTTATAGGGACAAAAAGTGATTTTTTGTCTTAAGATTTATGGTTGTGTTTGCATCATTAATTAGAATGAATTTTACAAATTTCTACGCACACGATGCATTTTCAAAAGAGTTGGCATGCTTTGATGGTACTTTAAAATGTGTGAAATATATTTTGCCAAAAATGCATTTTTTTAGAGCAAAAGTCATAATTAGAGGTGTGTAGCCAACCTACCGATCTACCAAAATTGGCCCAATCCAATCCAACCCAGTAGGTTGGGTCGGTTTTTAGGGTTGGCTTATCAATTTATTTTTTTTAACAGCAGGTTAGGTTAGGTGTAGGTCAACAGATTCACACATCTACTCAATACAACCCAACCCACCTCTATTTAATATATATTCAAAATATATATTATTTGATTTTATTACTTACTATTTTGCCCCTTTCCCGAATAAAAAAGAAAAATCCTAACCTATTTTTTCATTTCATTTCAATCTCAAATTATTTGTGTTGGTTTGATGCTATGCTCAGGTTTGTAAGGTTATAAATTTGTTGATATTTGTGTCAGTTGGGTGGTATGCTCAAATATGATTAGTGCATCAAACCAACAAAAATAAGATTATAAATTTGTGTTGATAATCTTACAAATCTTTTGTTCTAATACTTAATTTTTTTTATATATAAAAAATATTGTCCAATCTGATCCACATGGGTTGGACCCTTATGATGTGTTGGATTTTTCCAACTTGACTATGGTGGGTTAGATTGAAAAAATTTCTCAACCCGACCCATACACACTCTAATTAGAATCTACAAAAATGAGGATTAAACTTATGCATTTTTCTTCCATTTTGGCTAGTGGGACCCACTAAACTCTCTTTGGTTTAACGCCTAACATCTTATTCTCTTATTTATTTCCCTTTCTTTTTCTTTTATTCTTTTTATCTCCTTTGATTTATTTTTCTCCATGTTTCATCTCACTTTCATTTCTACTTCAGCATCAATAAATCTCTCTCTCTCTCTTCCGTAACCATCTTATTTTGCAACCTCTAGTAAAATATAATGGGTAAGGATTGGATTCAATGTCCAGTTACACTAGACCTAAACCAAGTCCAAACATAATTACCTAAACAAGACTGAGAATTTCAAAAGAATGCATTTTTTTAGAAAAAAAATACATACAAGGAAGATGAAATGAAGTTTTAACATAAAGAACACCACAGACTCCACTAAAAGACTATGATAACTTTTAAGGGAGAGTATGATAAGTTATACTACACAACACAATCTCTTAAATTTTATATTCAATAATGTGAAATACATAAAGTGACCATAAATATAATATTAGTTATATTTCTTTTGGTTTAATTTTGGCTAATTACAATAAAATGATATAATGAAAAATGAAAAATTTATTACTTAATAATAAATAATAAAATAATTATTGTGTTTTATTTTAGATTGAAAAATACTCGTTTTTTAGAAAAAGTATTCAAAACCAAGCATTAGCAACTTTTTTATATTTTTGTGTCAGATCATTTGCTTATTAGCCACCTTTTGATATTTTTGTATTAGAGTAGTTGTCTCAATTCGTGCAAAAATTTCTGTCAATTTTAACATAAGAACCTAATTTTTTTATTTTATATATTTATTTTTAAAAACACTCCAAATCAAATTATTTATTTTACACTATATTTCATTTAAATATTAATTTTTCTTGATTTTTTTTAATTGTTTATTTTTCTTCTCACGCAATTATTGTGGGGGGGAGGGGTCAAGACTTGAGCTTCTGTGTTGGGCTTAAAGCCCCATTCACTAGCAAGAGTACGTCTGAGGAGGAGGAAACGTTTGGGAAAACCCCATAGTGGTTGGACGAATAGAGAAATGTTCAAAAGTACTAGTTCGAGAGAGTCATCCTCCTTGGACCTATTGAATGTCAGTAAAGTGAACTTCGTCTTAATTTGGGTAACCTTCCAGGAAGTTCCAGCAAAGAAGATAGACTTTAGATGTATAGGAAAGGGATAAGAACACGGAAATATCTAAAGGAAAATCTGCTACCACCGCATTAAATGCACCACAGCAGCTTTCCTGGCCGTATTAATGTGGAGAAGACCTCTGAACAGTACTTTCAACTACTACCACCCATAGAAAACCAGAAAAGCTGTTCAATAGGACAGTGACTGAAGTGCAAGGCTGGATGATGAACAAGTGGACGATGGGAATGGATCGGAAGGGACTATATAATGGGGGAAAATCTCCCTAAAGAGGGGATCGAAGAAACATTAAAGAGAGAGATTGGAGAAGATTCACTGTAGCACTAGGAAGAACATACCATCTGAAATAGCCAATCCACCCAAAAACTTACTCCTCGGACTTAAATTCAACCTCTAATTAGGTGCATATTCCTCCTCGGACATACTTAGAACCCTGATTAACTGTTAGAAAACCCATTACCAGTCCAGTTTTATCACTCACTCTCTTACAAATTTATTGTATTGGGCTTATTGGACCCACATCCTACTCCTTTTGGGTTTGGACTACAATTTGTGACCTTACAATTGGCGCCGTCTGTGGGGAAAATTAGTGCTTGTAAGGATTATAACGGTTATGGCGGGTTCAGGACCACACCAAACTAGTCCACCCCATGCAGAATCAGCTAACATTCATTAGCAAGGCGAGCTCCATAACCTTGAGCACAAAAATCATATGGATAAC
The DNA here is from genome assembly GCA_029955455.1 of Quercus agrifolia. Taxonomy (NCBI): domain Eukaryota; kingdom Viridiplantae; phylum Streptophyta; class Magnoliopsida; order Fagales; family Fagaceae; genus Quercus; species Quercus agrifolia. The sequence goes on along the minus strand of JARQAD010000002.1, from coordinate 22,826,713 downwards.
CAGCAGGAGGGCAGTTCGCAGACGTTCCATGCCGGTGGAAGTGGTTATCGACGAAGGAGTCATTTAGTGCATGAGCAAGCTGATGAAAAGGATACGAGAAATTGATGATCTAAAAAAGAAACTTCATCGTGCACAACGAAAACAAACCCCTTTTAGCTCTGATGTTTCTTCCAATGACGATGGAGATGCCAGTTACAGAAAACGCTCAGAAACTCCACCTAGTGAATCATATTCTTGTGAGGAGGAATATTCTCGCAAGAGGAAGCGAAGAAGTCCATTTGAGATGGGGGTAGGAACTAATGTCATGAAGAAAGCTCTAAGTTAAATTTCTAAGTCCCCATTTACTCGGGGAATAGAAAAGGCAAAGCTCCCCAGGCGTTTTCATCAATCCACGTTCACCATGTATAACGGACGTACAGATCCTATGGAGCACGTAAGCCAATTTAAACAAAAGATGGCGGTCCATTCTCAGGACGAGGCTTTGCTGTGCAGAGTGTTTCCCTCCAGCTTAGGACTGATGCCGATGAGATGATTTGATGGGTTAAGAACGAATTCCATCAGTTCTTTCAAGAAGCTTACCCAATCATTCTGCTTTCGATTTATTACGTGCAGTAGGGTTCCTCAGCCCTTAGACTCTTTGCTGTCTATGACAATGAGGGAAGGGGAATCTATGAAGGCATATGCTGAGAGGTATTGGGAGATGTTCAATGAGATTGATGGCGATTTTGATGAAGTCGCTATTAGAACTTTTAAGGTCAGCCTCTCATCTGAACATGGTTTGAGAAAATCCCTGACAGGTAAACCTGTCACCAGTTTACGACAGCTAATGGATAGAGTGGACAAGTATAAAAGGATAGAAGACGATCAATAACAGGGTAAAGGGAAAGCTAAGGTTGTCACCCAAGAAAGAAGAGATTTTAGGTCGGACAGATACAACAATAACCGGCTGAGAAGGGATTATTCAGAGCAGCCAGGGTTAAATAACAATTAAGTGGTAGGGGTTGTATTCCGAGAACCAGTGCATCAAGTATTGGAAAAAATCAAGAACGAGTCATTCTTTAAATGGCCCAATAAGATGATGGGAAATCCCGAAAAACGAAACCGAAACCTCTACTGTCAATACCATCGGGATCATGGCCATACAACAGAGGATTGCAGGAGTTTATGGGATCACTTGGATCAACTTGCCCGAGAAGGAAAACTAAAGCAGCTGCTGCACCATTCTAGCGGGCTCGATGGACAGACTACTTCTCGGCCTGAAAGAGATACTCCTTCAAGACCCCATTTGGGAACTATCAATGTTATTTTTGCAGCGCCTGGTAGAACAGGATCATGCCCGTCTAGAGTAATGTCTGTGGCTCGCCTGCTTCTGAGGACACTAGTCGCGAGCCGAAAAGAGCTAAATTAGAGTGGCCCCTGGTTATGGGATTCTCGGACGAGGACAAGATTGGAACTATTCAGCCTCATGATGATGCCTTAGTGATCACCTTCCGAATTGGAGGTTATGATGTGAAAAGGGTGATGGTGGATCAAGGTAGTGCGGCCGAGATAATGTATCCTGACTTTTACAAGGGGCTGAGTTTAAGAGCTGAAGATCTGACGCCTTACAGTTCTCCCCTAGTGAGTTTTGAAGGGAAGGTTATTATCCCAAAGGGACAGATTAGGTTGCCTGTGTAAACTGGTTCGGAGACGGTGGAGGTAGACTTTATTGTGGTGGATGCATATTCTCCTTATTCAGCAATTGTTGCCAGACCTTGGCTTCATACTTTAGGAGCAGTTTCTTCTACTCTGCATTAGAAGATCAAGTACCCATCCGAAGGACCGATCGAAGAGATATTGGGTGATCAAACCATGGCGAGGCAGTGCATGGTTGCAGCCATCCGGCACAGGCTCGAAGATGAGCCTGCGACTCTTAGGGAGAAAGAGTTATAGCAGTTAAAACCTCTAATGTTATCCACTGATGGAACATATGAGGAGGTAGAATGTGAAGATCTTGTGAAAATTACAATAGAAGATGATCCGGAGAAGTTTTTTCAAGTGGGATCCCAGCTACCTTAGCAAGAGAGGGAGGAGCTGATAGAGTTCCTTAAGTAGAACATTGACGTTTTTGCATGGAATACTTACGAGGCTCCAGGGGTGGATCTAGAATTCATTTGTCATCATTTAAATGTCAATCCATTAGTAACCCCCAAAAAAGCAGCTACCTCATCGTCCATCTAAAGAGCATGCAGAAGCAGTCTGAGATGAGGTAGCGAAACTCAAGCGGGCTGGGGCTATCAAGAAGGTCTTCTATCCTGAATGGTTAGAAAACACAGTAGTAGTAAAGAAGAAGAGTGGGAAGTGGCAGGTGTGCGTTGATTTCATGGATCTTAATAAGGCTTGCCCTAAGGATCCATTCCCCATGCCTAAGATCGATCAACTAGTAGATGCCACTGTCGGCCATCCTCGGATGAGTTTTTTGGATGCTTTTCAGGGTTATCATCAGATACCTTTGGCCTTGGACGATTAAGAAAAAAACCACTTTTGTTACTCCTATTGGGAACTATCACTACAAAGTAATGCCATTTGGTTTGAAGAATGCAAGATCCACGTATCAGAGGATGATGACGAGGATGTTTGAGTCACTATTGGGGAAAAACATCGAGATTTACATAGATGATATGGTTGTGAAGAGCAAAGTGGTTTCAGAGCATTTGGGAGACCTTCGAATTATATTTGAAATTCTTAGAAGTTACAAACTGCGCTTAAATGCTTCCAAGTGTTCATTTGGTGTGGGGTCGGGTAAATTCTTAGGTTACATGGTCACCCATAAGGGAATTGAAGTTAACCCTGACCAAATTAAAGTTATTAATAATTTACAAACTCCTCGAAATCCAAGAAAAGTGCAGAAATTAATCGGAATGGCTGCTGTTTTGAATAGGTTCATATGTCGATCAGTAGATAGATGCGACCTTTCTTTCTACTGATCAACAAATGGAAGAATTTTGAGTGGACAGAAGAATCTGCCAGAGCATTCCAGCAACTCAAGGACTATCTAGCTCGGCCGCCGATCATGTCTAGTCTTGAACCTGATGAAGTTCTTTTCGCCTACATTGTCGTAGCCCTGTATGCGGTAAGTTTGGTGCTAATACGAGTTGATAATGGCATACAACAGCTAGTTTATTACGTGAGTAAGTCGTTACACGAAGCTGAAGTGCGTTATCTACCACTGGAGAAAGCTATCCTGGCAGTAGTGCTTGGCACACGTAAGCTACCTCACTACTTCCAAGCACACACAGTGGTCGTCCTTACACAGTTCCTGCTCAAGACCATACTCCGAAGTGCTGACTACACGGGAAGAATAGCCAAGTGGGGAATAATTCTAGGAGCCTTCGATATTAAGTACATGCCCCGTACCTCCGTAAAAGGACAAATCCTCGCAGACTTGGTGGCGGAATTCACTGAACCAGAGATAGAAGAATTACCGAGAAAGGAAAACATGGATGAAAAATTGGTTGGTACTATCTCCCAATACTGCCTTCCAACGTGGGAAGTACATATAGACGGAGCATCAAATCAAAAAGGTTCAGGAGTTGGATTAGTACTGATGTCTCCTGAGAAGGTTGTCATAGAGAAGTCTTTAAGGTTAGATTTCCTAGCAACGAATAACGAAGTTGAATACGAAACTCTGTTCGAAGGAATGGCTATGGTTCAGAGAATAGGAGGAAAGTCCATAAAACTCTTCTCGGACTCAAGGTTGATTGTCGGTCAAGTAAGAGGAGAATTCGAAGCAAAAGATGAGAGGATGCAGGGGTATCTTAGTCAAGTTAAATCTATGCAGTCAAAATTTGATTCATTTGACTTGCTACATATCCCCAGAAGTGGCAATGCACACGCGGACTCTTTGGCCATGCTTGCAACTTCCTCGGCACAGGACTTGCCTCGAGTAATCCTTGTTGAGGACTTATACAAACCCTCAAGAACAGGAGACACAGTTCAAATTAACCAGATCAGAGGAGGACCGAGCTGGATGGATTCCATCATACAATTCTTGAAGGAGGATATTCTGCCTGAGGAAAAAGTCGAAGCTGACAAGATACGAAGAAAGGCTACTAGTTATTGGTTGTCGGAGAACCACAAATTATATAAGCGTTCCTTTTCAGGGCCTTATCTGTTATGTGTTCACCTTAGCAAACCGAGTCACTTCTAGAAGAAATGCATGAAGGAATTTGTGGAAGCCATACTGGAGAAGGAAACGTTTGGGAAAACCCTATAGTGGTTGGGCGAATAAAGAAATGTTCAAAAGTACTAGTCCGAGAGAGTCATCCTCCTTGGACCTATCGAATGTTAGTAAAGTGAACTTCGTTTTAATTTGGGTAACCTTCCGGGAAGTTCCAGCAAAGAAGATAGACTTTAGATGTACAGGAAAGGGATAAGAACACAGAAATATCTAAGGGAAAAGCTGCTACCACCGCATTAAATGCACCACAGCAGCTTTCCTGACCGCATTAATATGGAGAAGACCTCTAAACAGTACTTTCAACTACTACCGCCCATAGAAAACCAGAAAAGCTATTCAACAGGATAGTGACTGAAGTGCAAGGCTGAATGATGAACAAGTGGATGATGGAAATGGATTGGAGGGGACTATATAATGGGAGAAAATCGTCCTAAAGAGGGGATCGAAGAAACATTAAAGAGAGAGATTGGAGAAGATTCACTGTAGCACTAGGAAGAACATACCATCTGAAATAGCCAATCCATCCAAAAACTTACTCCTCGGACTTAAATTCAACCTCTAATTAGGTGCATATTCCTCCTCGGATATACTTAGAACCCCGATTAACTGTTAGAAAACTCATTACCAGCCCAGTTCTATCACCCACTCTCTTACAAATTTATTGTATTGAGCTTATTGGACACACATCCTACTCCTTTTGGGTTTGGGCTACAATTTGTGACCTTACAATTATCATCATCTATTTTCACTTTTCATCATTAAAATAAGTAAGGAAATAATAAAAAAATTAAATACAAAATAAATAATGTCCATGATTACTATAATAATTATATATTTTTACACAATTTTATAAGAACTAATGTAGATAAATTTTATGCTTGATTGTCTTAAATGTGATACTTTTTCCGCATGCCAGTGCTCTCACTTATCAAAAGGACATAGGCAGCTTTGCCTTAAAAGAAATAAAAAAATAAAAAAATAAAAACAAACATAGGCGGTTTCGAACAGGGTTTTCGATTCTGAAACGGATTTAGAAAACTTTGAAAGATATAAACACTAGCCGTTTGGTTTCAAAGCATGGGTTGGTGTTCAAATTTGAAAACAGGGTTTCCAATTCCAAAACGGATTCCGGAAACTTTTTAAGATATATATAAAAACAAAAACAAGGGTATGTTTCTGGTAAAGTAATCTCAAATCTATGTTAGAGGATTAGAGCATCTTCGCTCTGAGCAAGAAAAGCAGCAAATTGGGTAATCTCAAATCTGTGTTTGAGAAGAGAAGGGTTGGATTTTTTTGTTGTGGTTGATATATGGAGAAGATGGATATGGGCGTGGAGGTGAACGAGGATTATTTGTTGGGTGGTTCTATAGTGGAGGTGTTGTACATATTTTCATGGAAACAAGCAGTAGTGTTGGGAAAGGCAGTATCTGAATCTGATGAGGATGAGGATGACAAAGACTGCTTCTTGGTTTGGTTAATTGGTGATGAAGTTGAGAACTTTTCAGTGAAGGATGTGAAAGTGCATAAAACCCTTATCAGAAGGTGTACTAGGAAAGTGTCCCGCCTCTCTTTTCTGCAAAGTCTTTGTGATCAAAACCTCTTATCTGATCAACATTGTTCTACGCTTGAGGAGGAGGAGGAAAGAAGAGGAAGAAGCCTGCAGTTCTTGTTATCATTGCCGCACGCAATGAGATCATGGGTATGGGATAATGAGATGGAGATTGAGGAGAAGGTGAATTTGCCCTTTGAATCTTCGCAAGAGGAGGAGGAGGAGGAGGCTAGCTTTGCATCTTCTTCTATGGCTAGTTGTTCTGCCTCTACCCCATATGTTCCAAACTGTGGCTGTGTCAAAGACATTGATTTTGAAAGTGAATATTACTTTAGTGATGCTGAATCTGTTTGCGGATGAGGATTATACAGATCTGAACAACTCAACTCAATGTTCATGTTCTCATAACACATCTAATTCCCTTCAGTAATTACTAGTTGGTCAATTTTGAACCGAAGTTGTATTTAGTGCATTTTTCTTCTTTTTTTTTTTTTTTTTTTTTTTTTGGTCCTTTTTCAAGAACATTGCATAGAAGATTGTTGGCCTTATGGCTTTATGAATTAATGGTATATATCTTCTTTTTTTTAAATCCAATGATGAATTTTGCACGTCCTTTCATTTAATGTTCTGTTCATTGCAAAATTTTTTATTTTATTAAATTATTTTTAAATTCTGGCTTGTGCTCTGCTCTGGACTGGATTCTTTTTGTATGTGGTTATTATATTCACCCTCTGGATTTTATATCAAAACCAGTAAATCTACCCTACTGATTTACAAGATATTGAAGTTGTACAATTAAAAATCTACCCTAATGAAAATATTGAAGCGAGTAATCACCTTCCGATCGTTTGAAGCACAAGTTTAGGCACTGTTTACCAGATTCATAAATTTTAAATCCATCACCTATGACATATTTCCCGTCCTTGGCTAGGCACCGGATGAAATTCTTAACAATACACTCATGAAAATGAGTGCTTCCATGCTCAAATTTAGTTTTATAATTTGGAAGTATCTTGTCAAGGCACTTGTATATAAATGGGTAATAATCAATTTGGGAAGGATGAGGAAAGTGGATGGAAAATGAAAAATGATGGAAAGGAGACATAAGGTCTTTAGCTTGCACAAAAAGTATGAGGATAATCACGATCATAAGTTTTATAATATATTTTATAGCCATTAATAATTTCTCCAACTCTAAAAATTTTCTTATTTGGATGTTAAATGCAAAACAAGTATTTAAAGGAAATAAATCCTCCATCACAATTTAACGACTTCACAATGGATATATAAAATATTTTAGTTTGTATATTTATTTTATATTAAAAATTAGTTGTTTGAGAATTATGATTTTAGAAATATGATAATTTTTAAGTAAATACCTTTACGGCAAGTAATGTCCTTTGGCTAGGCACGTGAGATTTCATAAGACTTTTTTTATGGAAAATAATATGAGATTCTTAGTTCAAATATATTGTTTATAAGAATAAATATTCAAATTTACTTCTAAAAATGTAATTATTGTTTGTGAAATTAAAAGAACATAAGTGCATGGGATATGTTATTTGAATTTTTTTTTTTTTTTTTATGCTAGTTGTTTGAAATTTATTAGATCAAACTTAGTGTAGAGGTTCAAAAGAAATTATTGTTCCAAAAAAAAAAAAAAAAAGCTCATGTCATATTGGAATATATGAAGTCCAAATCGTCATACATTTCTTAGTAAAAAAGCAACACTATATATGGCGGAAACTTATATAAGATAAGATGTGACTTCTCAAGAATTATATTAAGTGATATTGGCAATATGTTAATCGCGTCATCATTTTTAATGAGACAAATGACGGCAAAGATGAAATTGAAATTGTCTTAAAATATCAAGGGACTAAAAAAAGGGAAAATAAAATCAAGAACTACAACAAAAACACCCTATATTTATAGGGACGAAAATTGATTTTCCGTCTTAAGATTTATGGTTGTGTTTGCATCATTAATTAGAATGACTTTTACAAATTTCTACGCACACAATGCATTTTCAAAAGGTTTAGCATGTTTTGTTGGTACTTCAAAATGTGTGAAATATATTTTGACAAAATTGGCCCAATTCAACCCAACCCAGTAGGTTGGGTCAGTTTTTAGGGTTGGGTTATCAATTTTTTTTAAACAACGGGTTGCATTTGGTGCAAGTCAATAGATTCACAAATCTACTTAATCCAACTATATCCACATCTATTTAATATATATTATATGGTTTTATTACTTACTCTTTTGCCCCTCTCCTTGAATTAAAAAAAAATAATAAAATCATAACATATTTTCTCAATTCATTTCATTCTTAGATTATTAGTGTTGGTTTGACACACTATCCAATCTAATCAAATAGTTTGTGTTGGTTTGGTGTTATGCTCATTTTTATAAGATTATAAATTTGTTGTTATTTGTGTTAGTTTGATGGTATGCTCAGATTTGATTAGTGCATCAAACCAACACAAACAAGATTATAAATTCATTATTATTTGAGTTGATAATCTTATAAATCTATTGTCTAATTTGATCCACATGAGTTGAATTGGGTTGAGTTGGGTTGGACCCTTATGATGGGTTGGATTTTTTTTCCAATCTGACTATGACGGGTTAAATTGAAAAAAACTCCTTAACCCAACCTGTACACACCCTAGTTAGAATCCAAAAAAATGACGATTAACCTTATGCATTTTGGCTAGAGTGTGTGGGACCCACTAACTCTTGATCTTCAGTTTAACGCCCAACATCTTATCCTCTTATTTATTTCCCTATCTTTTTCTTTTCTTCTTTTTTATCTCCTTCTTTGCTTTATTTTTCTCCCTTTTCTTCTTCCTATCATTTCTACTTCAGCATCAATAAATCTCTCTCTCTCTCTCTCTCTCTCTCTTAATGAAATCCACATCCATATACTATTTTTTAATAAAAGTAAAACTTTTTACTTTTTTTTAATCTAATAGGAGCATGCTAGTAATTTACACAAACTACATTTTCTATTCTCTCATTTTTCTTCTCAACTAAACAAAAACGTTTTTCATCTCGCCACTTTTTCACTCTCTCAACTAAACACAAATGAGGGAAAATAAAATCTCTTCTATCCTCCCAATCTTGTAAAATCTTTGTTTTCGTGACATAATTGTTCCCAATTGTGAATATTTTCTTAGACTGAAAATTAGAGATCATAACTCATGTATTCATATTCTCTCCGCATTCTGAGTTTTTTATTTTTTATTTTTATAAAAAAAAATAATTATTTGTCTGCAATAGCAAACTGCAAACTTCAGAGAGATTTCTTTAAAATATAAAATGATATACAAATTACAGTGGAAGAATTAGGCTGAACTAACCTTTGAATTTGACCAATTAACTACTTTTGCAGAAATCCCATCGGCGATTGACCCTAAAACTCTTCAATCTTTAATGTTTTTTCGTGAAAAGAAGGGGGATAATATAGGTTTTTTTTCTTAATTTTTAAAAAATTATATATATATATATATATATATATATATATATATATATATATATAGATTAAATGAGGGTTGACAACCAAACAAATTATAGAAATGGGTTAAGCAGTGTTGGTGGCTTGGTGCACAAACTATTTTAAAACATTTTAAAAAAATTTTTATGAGGAAAATTTTTATTGGTTCTTATTTGAGTCCACTACTAATTTTACTTTTTTCCTTACCAAAAACCATGCACTAAATTAGTGGTTTGTAAAAAATGGTTTGTGGCATTTTTTTCATTTTTTTAAAAGAGTAATGATACAATCACAAACTATTTTATAGTATTTTTACGAATGGCTGATGTGACATTTTTATTGGACTTCATCTGGACTTACCAATAATATAAATTATTTATTTTTTAATAATCATTCACTACATCATTCACTGCATCAGTAATTTGTAAAAAAAATTAAAAATTAAAATAGTCAATGGCTATAGTATTTTTCTTATTGTAAATGATGGAATTGCGTAACGAATACTAATGTTATATGGGCCGAGCGGGTACATTTGATATGCCACATGGCAGACAGGAGGGAGTTGAGGAATTGTCTTTTGCAAATTATATATAATTAGTTGGGAAAATTGCACTTTGTCCCCTTGTGATTTGCTCTAAAAATACTTTGCCTACTGACTAATATGAGATGAATTTGATAACTGAACTTACTAAGTTAAGTTCACATGAAACGCCATATTCTTTCAAAGCAGATTTAACAATTGGCCAAACCTCTTGCAACTCCTTTTTTGAAGAAAGCAATTAAAATAATAATAATAATAATGAAAACCCAAAATCAAGAGCAAAACACCCAGGCAAAAATTTTTCAAAAATTGAAACTTTACCTCTGTATTGTGGGAAGAGAGTGGAGAAGGATTTGACTTCGAGAATTCCAGATTTATTCCAAGAAGGGTTGAATTTTTTGATGGTCCAGCAATCGATGTTGGGGTCATCATCTAGCTTCAAAGGTTAGAGAAAAAAAAAATCTAAAAGTTAGGTTTTAATTTATTAAAACTTAACTTTTAAATCTTATTTTCTCTTGATTTTTGTTTTTAAATATTTTAAGAGAAAAGAGACATAAAAAAATAAAAAAATATAAATTTACTCATGTTTTTAACCGAGGTGAGTAATAGGAGACAAACAGAACTTATCTCAGGTAGATAAAATGTTAATTTTTAAATCACAGGTAGGCAAAGTGTTTTTCAGACAAATCACAAGTGAACAAATTGTAATTTTTCCTAATTAGTTTGTAATCTCATGCATATACAATAAATATATTTACGAATAAACATAACTAAATGTGTATTAAAAATTTACCAAATTTATATATAATGTTTGTATATTTGAAAATATAAAATAGCTACTAATAAAATAAATATAAGTTTATTTGAAAAGAATGGAAAAAAATAATTTAAATTGTTATGCAATAAATTCTCAATTTTAGTGTGTCTAAACACTATTTGTAGAATAATAATAATAATACTATAATTTTCTATCCAAAAGAAAATACTATAATTTTTTGGGTGTCCTTAATGCATCTGTTAATGGACCATTTTAACAATTTTTTGATGGATTTTTTAGGAAAATTTTGATGCCACATTAATAGAAAATAAAAAATAAAAAATCAAAAAAATTAATTTTTTTCACATATAGTTTTTAAAAATATTTTCTAGCCCAATTTCTTTAACCTCTCACCGGATACTGATAGAATAGACGGAAGATAGAGGCGGCCTTGCTTAAAGAAAAAAAGAAGAAAAAAAGACATTTGTTTGGGCGACTTGGGATAGCCGTTGGGTTTCAAAACAGGGATTCCAAGTCCGAAACGGATTTGGAAAACTTTGTAAGATATAAACTAGCCGTTCGGTTTCAAAACATGGGTTGATGTTCAAATTCGAGAACAGGGTTTCCTATTCCAAAACGGATTCGGAAAACTTTCATTTAAAGATATATAAAAGCAAAAACGAGGGTTGTGTTTCTGGTTAAGTAGTCTCCAATCTGTGTTTGTGGAATAGAGCATCTTCGCTCTGAGAAAGAAAAGCAGCAAATTGGGTAATCTCAAATTTGTGTTTGAGAAAAGAAGGGTTGGATTTTTGTTGTTGTTGTGGATGATATATGGAGAAGATGGATATGGGTGTGGAGGTGAATGAGGATTATTTGTTGGGTGGTTCTATAGTGGAGGTGTTGTACATATTTTCGTGGAAACAAGCAGTAGTGTTGGGAAAGACAGTAGCTGAATCTGATGAGGATGAGGATGACAAAGACTACTTCTTGGTTTGGTTAATTGGTGATGAAGTTGAGAACTTTTCAGTGAAGGATGTGAAAGTACATAAAGCCCTTATCAGAAGGTGTACTAGGAAAGTGTTCCGCCTCTCTTTTCTGCAAAGTCTTTGTGATCAAAACCTCTTATCTGATCAACAATGTTCTACGCTTGAGGAGGAGGAGGAAAGAAGAGGAAGAAGCCTGCAGTTCTTGTTATCATTGCCGCCCGCAATGAGAACATGGGTATGGGACAATGAGATTGAGATTGAGGAGAAGGAGAAATTGCCCTTTGAATCTTCACAAGAGGAGGAGGCTAGCTTTGCATCTTCTTCTATGGCTAGTTGTTCTGCCTCTACCCCATATGTTCCAACCTGTGGCTGTGTCAAAGACATTGACTTTGAAAGTGAATATTATTTTAGTGATGCTGAATCTGTTTGCGGATGAGGATTATAGATATCTGAACAACTCAACTCATTGTACATGTTCTCATAACATGTCTAATTTCTTTCACTAGTTACTCGTTAGTAAATCTTGAACAGAAGTTGTATTTAGTGAATTTTATTCTTCTTGTTTTTTTGTCCTTTTTCAAGAACATTGCACAGAAGATTGTGCCTTATTGGTTTATGAATTAATAGTATATATCTTCTTTTCTTAGATCCAATGATGACTTTTGCATGTCCTTTCATTTAATGTTCTGTTCATTTTAAATTATTTTATTTTATTTATTTTTAAATTCTGGCTTGTGCTCTGGACTGGATTCTTTTTGTAGGTAGTTAAATACACTCTTTAGATTTTATGTCAAAACCAATAAATTCTCCAGTCAACTTCTTATATACAGAAACTATTGTATTATTTTCACCAGGAAAAAAAAAATTTAAAGATATAGATTTAAAAACCTATTCTACTGAAAATAAACCAGAGATAGAATCCATGTTCATTTGAACAAAACACATAAACAGAAATCAAAGGGCAAAAGCAGCCCCACCTCCAAAACAAAATCACCAAAACAGATTTTATCACCACCTTCAATCAGAATATACGCCTTCGAATTGGTTGGTTTTGAAATGACAGATTTCACTTCTGGAATCTTAGCCTGTAATAATTAATAAGAAGCAGGCTACAAGGCATCAAAGAAAAGAAACAAATTATAAGTCACAAATTTTGTTTGGAAAATAAATATTATGAAAAGGTAATGGATTAGAAAAGTTAAATGGTATATAATAAAAAAAATTGCACACCTTAATCCGTGGAAAATAAAAAAAATAATAATTAGCTTCAGGCCTAGCTCTTACAAGGGACATGTATTATGGCTACAGCCGTTGTTAACTTAAAGATATCAGCTCCTCAAGCCATGTTATCTTTCTTCTTTCTCCTTTAATTTTAATAATGGAAATTTTTGTCTTCTAAGATAAATGTAGATGACAGATTGGCACAGATACCATGGAATGGACTGATGAAATCATGGTTTAGGTTAGGTCTGTGGTATCCTTCTTCAACATAGACACATTGATACCAATCAAGAAATTGCTTTGTTATCTTCTAAGTCATATGCTTTCTTTCTAATTCTATTATCATATTTAGGCAGTGTATTTGAAATCCTTAACATATTTGTGATGGTAGCTCTGCAAGTGAGGTTGGATCATGGATGAATCATCTAGCATGGCATTTTGTGGCCTTTTTTTAACTAGTGACCATCTGGTAACATGACTTATTTTCCCTTCTATTCATTGTTGTTGCTGATAACATTTATTGGGAAAAAGGACAAGATGTTTTCCAAAGACTTCTGATTGACTCAAATTGGGCAATCAACAATGAAAACTAGCTATGGCTTTCATGTTCTTCACTTTTTAAACAGGTATGAAGCATGTGTGTTTTCTGTTATTTACGAGTTCTTATATTGGTGTTTCCTATTAGTGAGAAGTGATTACCATCTCAGCATCGATCCATAGATATAATCTATAGAATCATTCACTATTCATGATTTCAGCTCATGTCAACTAGAAAATGGACCTACTATTAATCTATTATGAGACCATGAATGCCTGAAAACATCATGTTTGATTTGGATAACAGGATTATCTTTTCTGAACTTTCCATGGCTTAATGTGAATTTTCTAAGTGGTAAAAATCAGATTTTCCAAATTTTATCATTCCTAAAACAGTTTTGAGGCTAGTGTAGTTGACAGTTCAGTCTTGTATTTCATTACTAGCATGCATAAGTAAGTTGCATGGATAGAGCTGATTTGAATTTAGTTATTTGCATTTTGGACTCTATAAGGCAATTGAATTTAGTGACGCTTAGCTGCAGATTTTTTTATTACATACTGATAATGTCAATGCTGACCAATATAACCGTATCTACTCCCTTTGCTCATTTGGAAAGAATTAAGATCCCAATGATGATTATATGAGTCATTTTCTTCCCATACCGAAAGGTATGTTCTGGCACCCTAATTTCCTATTCTTTTGGTTAGCTTTTTCAATCAAATGTCAATGACCAAGTATGCCAAAGGAGTACATATATGAGCCCAGATATCTCCTCTGAGTGATCAGACAAAAGCTAAGTGCATAATTGGAAGAGATTATCCAGAGCCAGGCCAATTCCATCACTGTGCTTATTTGAGTTGTTTGTGTTTCCTTTCATTCAGTGTTCATAGAATTAGTCACATATTTTTATCTGCTTTGAACCATGGAGTCACTAATGGCATTACAAACACATAGGCTTTTGCTTTAGAGTTCAACATATGAAATTACTATTCTGTAAAATCTATTGAATGAGTTTGTTAAAAACCTGCCCTTTTCTCTCCCTGTAATTAAATGAAGTGTTGGAATTGAAATTTTAATATGTTATATTGATGGACTGAAGAGCCTTTAACTTAGTGACAAGCTTATGACAAAGGTTGGACTGAAAAGCCTTTACACTTAGTGACAAGCTTATGACAAAGGTTAACTCTGCGTATATTCCTTTAATTCTAAAAACCATGAGCTTTCAGTATATAGAGATGTGATACCTATTTACTACTGCAGTTTCTTATATTAGCGTATTACAAAGACTTTGGCTAACAAGTTTGTGGAATTATATGATTGCTTAAATGGCTTGAATTATTTGCTTTCATTCCTGGCAGAAGAAGAGCTGATAATATATCACAACTGAGGAACTAGCAACTAGCAAGAAGTCATGACTTAATGGGATTATTTGATTCCACTGTCTATTGCTTTTCACTTTCTCCTGTAGGGGATATTGGAGGTTGTGAGATTTCAGAAGCTCTGACGATCAAAGAACTTGGCTATGGACAGGTTTTGAACAAATATCATTTTATAAAGTGCCTTTTCTTAGTATACTTTGTTAGAAGAAGTTTTACTCTGGATGAGTTTTCAACTTCAGAGGTGGTCGATCAGAAGCCTTGAAGAGATTGAAAGAATCAATTAACAAGAAGTTGCTTATGGTTAATTTAGCTTTGTGCTCGTACTTAAATAGGAAAAAAGCAATACTTTTTATGTTTAAAAATTTGCTCCTGCTTTTTGGAGATGCAACTACTAGTTAGAGGACCCCTCGCAACCTGCCTCACCACTCAACACTAGAAAGAAGTCCAGTACTAAATTCAGTAAATTGTGCTATTTATGGCATCTAAAGGTGTGATTTAGGACCTTAGTTGATGGACTACGTTACACTTTTTTCCTAGTTTCTGAGATATTCTTTCTGCAATATCAAATCTGCTGCTGTAGTATAAAACTGTTTGGTACATTTTTGTACAAGATACATGGGCAGGACTAGTAGGGGTCACCAGGTCTACCAACAAGTTTGTTGATGGGGCTAATGATGAGGGTGACGTGCTTACTCACCCTGGCAAGCTAAGTAATCATTTTCCTCAGCCATATGCAAATGAACAAGCAGCTAGATTTGCTAATGGAAGGGCATATTGTCCTGATCTTAGTTTTATCACCAAGGTATTTCTCTTCTTCTTGTTAAATATAAGCATTGATACACCATGTTAAATATGCTAGTATGGATGCGGAAACGAAAGCATAAAGTATAGAATACAGTAACACATGAGAGTTACGTGGTTTAGCCTAATGGCCTACATCCACAGAGGAAACCCTAAAAGGCTACATCAATAATATATTAAAGTGTAGTACAAATCCTGTGTTACAATGAATCATAACATGTGTATATATAGTAGACTAAATCCTACACTAATAGACTTCTAGTACAAGTAAGAGACTTGGCTTGCACACAAAGTAGAATTAGGCTTGAGCCTATGCTAATGGGCTAATATATCTCTAACACCCCATCTCAAACTCAAGATGGAAACTTGATGAAATCTTGAGATTTGATAATGTTGAGAAGATCCCTCGAATGAAATTTGGCTCTGTGACGGTAGTTTGAGGAAGGCAATGGTCTTGCAGTGTTGATGCGACTTCTAATGATGGCGTGACTATACTGGAGAGTTTTAACGGCAATAGTAGGAAGCCAAAGAAGATGAACATAGCAAAAAAAAACACCGAGGAAGACAAAGATTGCTCTTAAATATTCTCTCTCTGCTGTGTGTTTGACCTTTTGATGTTACAGGCCCGTCATAATGGTCAGAACTATGTATTTGCTCTCCTAACCGGTTATCATGATCCTCATGTAGGCATTAATTTCTGCTTTTCAAATTACATATATGGATAAAACAGTCATATAATATTCATTTCATTAAGAAATTATTTGTGTGCGCCCACTTGCATGTATGTGTAAATGCGTTCACGGGTAAACGATTAGGATTGAGAATATAAGCATAAACTTAGGATATGTTTGGTACACTGTAATAGATGCTGTAATGTAATAGTTATTTCCATGATTTAGTTATTCTTTAGTTTGGTTATATTTTTATTACAAGGAATAATCATTTTTTATGAATAGTTATTCTTCAAAAGAGGAATAACTATTCTGCATTAAAAGGTTGTATTAGCTATTCTTTAGTAAATGCAATAATTTTAAAACTTAATAATATTTCCAAATAAACAAACTTTTCATATACATCTAACAATTATAAAAATAAAAAATCATAAAAAATAACACATATTTCTCTTAAATTTAAAAATAACAATTTTTAAGGAGATATAATTGTATGAGTATGAAATTTTCTAAAATAAATGTTAAGATTCATTCTAATGTTATAACTCACAACCAAACTAATGAATATGTTTAGTTATTACATTACAACACATTCTATTCCTAGTAATAAATATTACAATTCCTGTCATACTCCCCATTTAATGTACCAAACGTATCCTTATATTTTATATGATTAGAATTGAGAATACAAACTGTGTGTAATATTAGTTAGGCTTTTCTCTCCATCTTTTCGTTTCATGTTCACCTTTATCTTCTCTATTTTTCTATTATGTACTTTTGACAAATAGTTTTTCTTTTTCTTGAGAATATAATTAAGCACAGCCGTATATCTGTTGTAAATAACATCATAGTAAACGATTAGGATTCTAACTTTATTCTAATTATAAAATAAAATTATAACTCTACTTACGAATTGAAAGGTTTTTAGTTGTTAGATTGACATGAAGTATAACTTATGTAAATTTCTATTATTTATGTAAAAGCATATGTTATAGGTCTATTTATTTTAGCTTAACATGCAAACTTATTTTCATCTTTAACAAATGTATAACTTTTTAAAAGTCTCACTTTTTCTAAATATACCTTATACTTGTACACAATTTATTTTTTATACGAAATATAAGTCAATGAAAATAATCTATATAGTGAAAAGCCGAGGGTTTTCGTTTTAGACAAAGCTTAAGTACAGTACCTTAGGTGTTGTTCCTTAGGTTCATATTTTAAGATTCAGTAATGTAACTACTTAATTAAAAAATATACTTTCATCCTATGAGAAAAAATCCACATAATAGAATCTTAAAAAGGGGAACTTAAAGAACAACACCTAAGTAATGTACTTAAGTCTTAACCTTTTGGTTTTGGTTTAAAAAGCCACACTATTTATCTACCATTTATTTATACTATAATACAAGAAATGGATTTAAAAAGTCACCAAAGAAAAAAAGGAGAAAAATCAAACAATATTACGTTGTAAGTCTCTCTCTCTCTCTCTCTCTCACACACACACACACACACACACATATATATATATATATATATATATGTGTGTGTGTGTGTGTGTGTGTGTAAGGTTGAATTTAATCAATTAGTTTGTTGGCTTTATTCCGTGCCAAATTTGCTTGTATTTTAGCAATTAGTAACCATGTATTTAGGTGGGAATCATGTAAGGGTAGTGTGTGAGAGAGTGTGAAGAAATCCTCAAAACTGGGCAGTGAAGCAGGGACTCGCGGGTGGCTCGTGGCTTGCAAGCCGCTAGAAGATGCACACGAGTGAAGCATGCAGAGAAGTTGAACCGTCATACCACATGTAGCATTACAGGAAAAAAAGTGCAGTCTGGCCATTCAGTTAGTTCGCGGCTTGGATTCGCGACTCAGTCAAGTCGCGAGGCCAAGTCGCTAGTCCTCTCTGTTATGAAAAAAATGAATCTTCACATTTCTTTCTCACTCAAGTATAAATAACCCTTATACCCATGAAATGTAGAGAGCTTCCAAAGAGAATTTTGAGAGAGAAATCATAGAGAAAAACAAGATTGACTCATCCACAATTTTTACATAGTGACTCTTCAAATTCTTCAACTCTCACCATTTCCATTGTTACATCATTGAGAGGTTTATCAGCCAAAACTTTTCTCACCATACCCATATCTGTGAGAAGGCTTTTTGGTACTTTGAGAAGTAGTTAAGAAGGGACCATTTTGCATTTGTTGATGCTATGGGTTATAGCGGAATCCGATAAGCTAAAGAAGAAATAGGTTCGGCGTAACCTTGTTGGAGTAGGAGTTTGGAGGGCTTAGGTACATTGGGTAGATTAGGCTTGGAGGGTCTTCTGCTGTTTATGTATCCCAACTTGATTCTTTAGTGGATTATTGATGGCTTGGAGGGCGGCGGAGAAGTTTTACGCCTAGGGCTTCGGTTTCCTCTTCGATAATACATTGTTGTGTTGTCCTTGTGTTTGCATCTCTCTTCTCTTAATCTTTACCATTTAATTTCTGCTGTGGATGTGATTTTATGGTTTAGATTTTTTATCAATTCTGTTTTAGCTTATGTTCATGTTTCGCACATATATTGTTTGATAATAAGCTTGAATTGGTATTTTGTAAATTCGGGGTTTAAATGTTCAAGGTGTTTTATACACTATTTGAACATTCAATATGCATCAAGGTATCTGTTTGTTTTGTTTTATTATTATTATTATTATTATTTTTTAATAGAATTGGGTTATGTTAATATTGGATGGGATTATATTTTAAGATGGCATAAGTGGGCTATGTTCTCAATCCTCCCATGCAAGCAACTAGTTATATTGTATACGGTTTTATAACTTTTCATTAATAATAGTTCTATCTTTTTACCTCAAATGCTACTATGGTATCAAATGCCAAACTAAGTGAAGAGAGAGAGAGAGAGAGAGAGAGAGAGAGAGAGAGAATTATGATTAAATTAGTATCTAATTGAGAAGGGAGAAGGAAACATAGGGAAGATTGTACCAAGGAATAGCTGAAGTGCTAGTAGCCTAGTACTCCAATTGTCGTGTGATTTCTCTTAGAACAATAAATTAACGACAAGGGAGAGTAATCAAGTATGCTAAACAAACAGAAATTGAATGAAAAAAATAAATTATCTCAAACAAGCCAAAGAGAGAATTAAACTATTTTCTTTGAAGTTTTATGGGAAATCTCCAAAGGTTGGACTCGGTATGCTTTAGGGTTTGGAGACCCCTAAAAGTATGTTTAAGCACCATATTGTATTGTACATCTAAAATTTATCAAGAAACAAGCTTAGTGTGGGTTTGGATTCACGTCCACAGCCACGTTTTGCTTCTTTGCGCGTTTTCAGGTTTTTTTTTTTTTTCCTGGATGTGCATCTGGCACTGTTCATTGTCCATGAATAGTGATTTTAGGCTTATGAACAGTAAAAAACAGAGTGAACAGTAATTTTTCATACATTTAAAAATCATTTTGCTATAGTGTTTTCAGTTTTCAATTGTCAGCAAAATAAGTTGTATCTAAACGGACCTTAAAGGTTCGTTTGGATAGAACTTATTTTACTGAAATTGAAAACTGAAAATATTATAGCAAACTAATTTTTAAATGTGTGAATACTGCCACGAGACTCATTTTAATGAAAAAATTGCTGAAAAGTGAGGTTTGTGGGTCCCGTGAACAGTGCACGAGACCCACTGATGTGTTGAAAAGGGCTGAAAAGTCAAATTGTGTGGCTACTGTTTATGAATAGTGCATGAACAGTAGCCATAATAGTGAAAATTGTCTCCTAACTGCGTGCCAAAAAAAAAAGGGGGGGGGGAAACGTGAAATAGAAAATGCAGACGCACAATAAGTTCTATCCAAACACTCATTTAATCACAAAAATATTGCTATAAACGGTGGCAGAAATGAAGATAAACTTCCTAGTAAAATTGACATGGTGAAATATGAAAATTTCTATATATGAAAATTTCGTGATGAAATGTGAAAATTTTTCTATCCATGAAAATTGACAAGGTGTGAAATATTCTTTTATATTTTTACCCTAACTATGAAAATTTCTATACCATACATTATTTCTTGTTAGAGAAATTTTTCTAAAACCAAAGAAACAAAATTAAAAGTCTCTATCATTACTTTATGTCTAGCATTTTAATTGCTCAATTAATTTATGACGTCTAGCATTTTAATTGCTCAATCTCTTACCGATATCATTGGTGAAGATTTATTAAAAAGGCATTTGAACGTTTCGTTGAACTAAAGATCTTTGAACTTAAATTGATCCATTTTATATTACAGTTGCTTTTATTTACATATTTATCAAATAAAATTCGGCATTTAAAAATTTTCAGTATTCATACAAATTTTGATTAAATTCTAGAAAAGTGATGGTCATTGTATTATAAGATTTTCCTTATAATTCTCTTGGTGACTGAAAATTTGTTTGAAGGCATTATTTTATATACTAAATTTAGTAATAAATACTTCTGCTATTTTTCAGAATTCATGTGAAAAAAAAAATTCCTAAAAGTCTTAAAAAGGTACACATTAATGATATATATCAATTTTTTTTAGTATATATTTTGATTGAAAAGATACAGAAGAAAATTGATACTCACTTCTAGTCACATGCATATATTTTGCAATTTTTTCTATATGGAGAGAGAGAGAGATAAAAACATCATACCATATATATATATATATATATATATATATATATATAGAATTGATCTTTATAATTAAGTGCAAACAATGAAGAACACAATTAGAGTCGACATCTCCTTTGTGAAAATTGTTGGAGAGCAAAGCATAAGGGGCTATTTGGTTATGTTATTTAAATAACAGTTTTCAGTATTTAAACAATCATAACACTTTGGATACGTAATTCTATAACACTCAAACACGTATTTCCATAACATTGAAAACTGAACAACAATATTTAAACACTGCTACTAAATGCGTAGTAAATATCTTAGTACACATTTTGGAATTTCCTTCTTCCACACTTTTCCATGTCTAACAAGTAGTGTCCAGTACAATTCAAAGCATATTAGAATGATTGCTTCGGTCACTGCTTTTATACTGTGTTTTGGTACATGGGCTAGGATAATTTTAAATTGTAGATATTTTTTATTATTTGGGAAATATATACTCTCACAATGCTCCAATGAATTATTATTATTTTTTTTGATACCAAACAAAGGAAGAGTTCATATATGGTAACATAGAGCAGGATTGTACCACCTGTAATACAAAGGCGTGTTCATAGCCTGTTTAGCAAAACACCACACAACCTTAACTACTACATGAGGGACAACTAGAGTATTACAAAATAAACCATTTTGAGAAAGAAAGTTTAGGTCAGCTATCCTACTGCTATCCAGCCAATCTGTGCTTTTCCTCAATTTGAAAACTTGATGGAGATTGACCTTGTAAGTTAAGAACAAAACATGCTGAATGCCATAGTTTTTAGCTATGATACCAGCTTCCACCATTGCTTCAAGTAGAGCTCCTATTGCTGTGTTGGCGAGATTGCAATTAACCCCTGAAAACACTTCTGCTCCCTGCATATTTACAGCTACAAAAACGTATGCTCTCCTTTGTCTCTTTGTTCTTCTTGCTTCAGCTAATTTGATGATGAGCTGATATTGCCCTGTAGCTGTGAGATGGGCTGACTTGGTTGCTCTAAGCTCTTTGGTAGGATGGAATGGACCTGCATAAGCCTTCCTGTACCTGCAAGATAGAGTTTTGGTTGTTAGTTAACCTCTAAGGGATTCGGGTTCAAGCCTTGGTGAAGCACTCTGTTTCAGTGATTCCAAATTAACCACAAAACAGTAAACATTGATTGAAGGATGACCAAGCTTTGATCTTCATTATTTAAGCAAGAGCTGAAATAGTCTTTTAACCAAGACTGAGCAGACACATTGGTGATCTCAGAAGTATGTAGACCAAGATCCAATCCAAACTAACAAGCTTTAGAAAAGCTGCGTAAGAGAAACAGATGTGTAGGAGTCTCTTCTTCAGCATTACATTAGGGGCAAGTGTCATCATTACATTAGGGGTAAGTGTCATCATTATTGATTCCTCTGTTATGTAGAGTGGCCTTGGTAGGTAAGCTGTCATGGAGAAGTTTCCACACAAAATTGATAATTCTTAAGGGTACATGGGCTTTCCATATTGTAGTCCATACCTTCCTTTCCTGCTGGAATTGTTGTGACCCTAAAAAGTCTTCAGTTAACAACTTATAAGCTATCTTGGTACTATAATTCCCATCCCTTGAGTATTTCCACATAAGCCTATCCTTAGAATCATTGATTTTGGGAATGGGCATTTGCAAAATGTTGACAACTTTAGGGTGATTTTATAAGCTCCTAATTAAATCCACTTTCCAACTTCTAGAATTATGATCAATAAGATCTCCTACTATGCCTGTCTACAAAAAAGGAAGAAAAGAATTATCCCTTAAGTATGGCGACCAATTAGGATGTGTAAGGGGTATATCAAAACCATCTCCAACTAACCATCTGCCTTCCCTAAGAATAGGATCACCTTGCTGAACAATATTTTTCCAAACCCAGGAATGGTGAGCTTTAGGTGTGTGGCCTTGCAAGGATTTTTTAGGATGGTACTTAGTTTTAAAAGTTCTAGCTAAGAGGGATTGGGGACTGTTAATAAGTCTCCAATACTTTTTTGTCAACATAGCTTGATTCATAGGGCTGAACTTCTTAATGCCAAGACCCCCCACTCTCCAATCTTTTAGGCTTGCATATTTTATTCCAATTGATCAAATGAAGTTTTTTCTCTCCAATTTCATGACCCCACCAAAAAGACCTCACAATAGAATCCATCTTGTTGCAAATAGATTTAGGAACCTTAAAACAAGAGAAGGAGTATAAAGGAGGAGATTTGAGGATAGAAGAGATGAGGGTAGTTCTACCAGCCTGTGAAAGAAGCCTAGCTTTCCAACCCTACAGCTTGGAATTAAGCTTATCAATCAGAAATTGAAAATCAGCAATATGATTCCCTCTCAACTTAAAATTGATACCAAGGTATTTGCTGGGGTGTTGGACAAGGTTCACATTCAAACTTCTAGCTATGGATACTTGACATTCCTTGGCCATGTTTAGGGAGAAGAAAAGGTTAGATTTGGCTAAATTTATCTTCTGGCCCGAGATAGAGCAATACCAGTTTAGGATGGATTGGATATTACCTAGGGAGTTCCTGTCATTCTTGAAGAAAAGAAGAGAGTCATCTGCAAAAAAGAGATGAGTGAAAGAAATACCACTCCTTCCTACTTTCACTCCTTTGATCTTATTAGAGTATTCAGCCTGTAGCAAAGAATAGGGAGAATGTTAGCACACAAAAGAAAGAGATAAGGAGATAAAGGATCTCCTTGCCTTAGGCCCTGTGTTGGATGAAAGGTTGAAGTTAAACTCCCATTAACTAGAAGAGTGTATGACATAGAAGAAACACATTACATAATCCATCTAATCCATTTGGGATCAAACTTCATGGTTGTTAGGACAGCTTTCAAGAAATTCCAATTGACTTTGTCATAGGCTTTGGACATGTCTATTTTTAGAGCTCCAAAAGAGAATTTCTTTCCTTTCTTTTTCTTTAGGGTGTCCATGATCTCATGAGCCAGAAGAATGTTATCAGAAATGTTTCTCCCCTATATAAAAGCGTTCTGGTATGGAGTTATCACTATCCATTACAGGTTTCAACCTATTAACTATCACTTTGGATATCACCTTATAGATCACATTGGATAGGCTAATAGGTCTGAAGTGAGAAACTTCATTAGGGAAAGGTTTTTTGGGAATAAGAAAAATGTAGGAGTGGTTTAGAGGTTTAAATAAGGAACCTGAGTGGAAGAAAGCTTGGACAGCTCTTGTAACATCCTCTTTCATAATGTCCCAGAAAACATGGAAAAAGAAAGCAAGGATGCCATTAGGACCTGGTGCTTTATGGGATCCTATTTGAAACACAGCACACTCAATTTCAAAGTTTGTTATTGGTTTGTTGAGTGATAAGTTTTGCTCATTTGTTAAAGTAGGGATGTTAAGATTTTGGAGCTCCTCTAGAATGTTATCCACACTTCTAAAACTACGATCTTCATAATTTGACTCAAAGTGAGAGTGAAGAATGTTTTCAATCTCATTAAGATTGTCAGTAATATTGCCATCCCTATCTTTTAACTGAAGAATTATGTTTTTTGCTCTTCTTTATTTTACTATAGTTTGAAAATACTTTGTGTTTCTATCACCATAGAGGATCCAATTAGTCCTAGCTTTTTCGGCCCACTTAAGTTCCTCCTTATCAAGTAAGTCCTTTATCTCTTCCCTCACTTGCCTCTCCTTTCTAATATCCTTAAGAGAATTAATGGAGTTTTGCAATTGCTGTAGTTGATCCATTTTTGATTTAATATCAATCTCAACTCTACCAAACACTTCTCTATTCCATTTTCTAGCTACAGTTTTGATGTTGTTAAGTTTATTCCTTAATTTTGCAGTTCTAGACCCATTAGATTGCCATTCCCAGGCCTTACTGACCATGTCCCTACAACTGGGTGGGTGATCCACATTTGCTCAAATCTAAAGAGTCTATTTTTGAAGGGTGTTTGATGTTCAAAATCTAGGATTATGTCACGACCCAAACCTGTACTTCAGAGTTTAGAGCATGACCGGCATGTTAATATCAAGTTTACCACAATATTAACACGAACCAACCTAAATTGAAGATGCTTATCAAGAATTGCTTTCTTGAATTCCTGTTTATATCTTACATAAAAACCACAAAATACAAAAATGATGAAAATCTTGAAAATTCATTTCATTTGAACTTTGCAAGATTGTCACTTAGCGGAAACTTAGGGTATAAGGGTAAATATTACATAGCTAAACGATTAGCAAAACTCTTATTACAAACCTAACCCCAAAGATATACAACTGGGGTTCAAAACAAACTAAGATACTGAATTACATCTGTGCTCAAGGATCAAGTATATTTTGATTCCTCCTATACAACAAAAGAGCTAACTGCTATTCAACAAAACTCTACATTCTAACAAAACGAGGAAACACAGAATCCTTGCCACCTCTAATACTCTCGCTGCTTCCAGGAAGAACCTGTGCACTGAAATATAATAGGGTGAGCTGCGAAGCCCAGTAAGGTTTTAAAGCTCCATGGGCCTTTAATAAGAATGCATGTAAATCAAATATTTTATGGATATGCCAGATTTGATAAAATGGTCTTCATACTGTTCGTATTGTTCTTACATAACTTATGAACTTTCAGATAAAAATACTTCATCTTCCTTTCATATAATAAATAAAAGGACATAATAAGAAACTTAGATATAATTCAGTAATCTTAACTTTGAACAGACTATAACATTCTTTATCATCATACTTTTCTTATAGTTCCAAATAACTTAATAGTTCATTTGTAATACATATTAGTTAATCCAATTGTAAGTCTGTCACAACTTTGGGAGGCTTCCAGCATAGAGTGCCAGGCATCTAGCATTCCCCACAATGCCAAGTAATTCCGGAATCATATCATAATACATACTTTCAACCATGGGGGTAGGTTGACATCCTCCAAAAGTTGGCTGTTACCAACAAGGGCGGGTACAGCAGAGCCAGTCCCACTTATAATGGCCAATCAGAATCTCCATGGAAATGCCAGTACTATAACCCCTACTGGCTGAGTTCAGAACATGACAAAGGAATAACCCGAAAACTATATTTTCCTGATAACTTTGCTTTTACATAATGTTTCATAATAGTAGCATATCCACTTCATTCTTAAATATCATGTTCGTGATATGAATAATAGCATCAATATGCTAAAATTATTATGTATATAAGATTGAACAACTCACGAACATGTATTTTACTTAAATCATGCATATATGTAATACCTCTAATCAAAAGCTTTAATGCATAATACGTTTTGAGATAATTTTTATACTTATCAAAAGCACATGTCACAAGTCCCTTACCTGAAAACAGAAGGCGCGAGAGAATGTACACGAGGAGCTCAAGTATCCGTGTTCTCGTTCTCGTCACCTAAATGAAAAACCAAAACTTATTATGGACAAACTCTTCCTAATATATAAACTTATACCTCAAACACAACCTAACTCTCAAACTCAAGAAAAACTTAATTCCCATCACATAAAGTTCCCCAAAGCATATGATACAATCATCAAACATATTAAGCATCCAAACCATAGAGAAACCAATTCATAAAATTCATATATGATCCTAACATAACAAGGAATAATCATATTAAATTATAGATCAAAACATACACCCTAACTTGAGAATTAAAATCCACAAAGTCAGGGGTAGTATATGTTGTTCACTGCCCATTCCAGCAGCATACACCCCATTTGTAAAATATAAACGGGCTATCTACACACATCCAATTGTCATGAAATTTTACATAACTACTCCCCTCTATGTCCAGTATGTACCATAAAAATTTCGGAGTCAAAGAATCAACCCATGATTTATTAAAAATCACGCAAGACAGCATACTCAAATCTGTCCTGACAGAAATTCATACAACTTAGAAATTAAACCATTATTTTTCTACTGATCCAAATGCTGTGAGACCAATTCCATAACAATCATATGTATCTTAGAATTCATAAAAACTACTCCTAGCCTCTTAATTCACAGCATATGATTTAATACATAATTTTCTTGTAGTAAACACCAAATCTGTCACAGAGACAGCTTCAGTACATATTCTTACAAAATCATCAACAAATAGCAATAAGCCTTAATTCCATTTGGGTATTTTTATACCTTTAATAAACATACTAAAATATGTTATCAAACATTCAATAAACCATAATATCATCAAACCATCAAACCACTAAAACAGAATCATAATTCAGCCTATAAAATCAGGATAGAAGTTAAAGTAGTAGAAATGAACAAATAACGTTTTGATTTCTTACCCCCAACAATTTGAAGCTGAAATTTTAGTCTTAACCCTTTAATTTCTTCTTTAGAGAGGGTTAAAATGCTTTGGTGAGAGAGGGAGGTCTGCCGTGTAAGAAGGGGAGAAGAAGGAAACAAAAAGAATGAAAGAGGAATAGAGAAAGAAGAAAGGAGCTGCTGGACTTCAGATGCAGCCAAGAAAATAAGAAAAGTGAGAAGACTTTTGGGCAGCAAATCAGATAAGGGATGTTGACAATTGGGGTGGGCTACGTGTAGTACTAGGGAAAAACATTACACCCACCTTTTCCAATTTTCTTGCATTCACACCTATATATATATATATTCTTACCTTTATAAGGTTCAATCCATCACCTTAAAGGAGCATATAGGTTCTATAATATCACAAAAATCAAAGTTTCATGCACAAAAATAATTAAGACAATAACATACATATAAACTCATAAAATTAATTGTGCAACTAGGTTGGGGTGTTACAATAGGTCCATGATCAAACTTGATAATGGGGAGATTCCTTAGATAATATAAATGGTATTGGTTGATCCACTCAATACTAGCAAAATCTCTATCTAATATCTCCATAACAAAAGATTCCTCCCTTTTATTCATCCAGGTGAATTGTTGTCCAGGGACTATCAAGTCACAAAGTTGAAGATCACTCAACACTTGCTGAAATAACAGCACCATCAATGGGGTTTCGGTTAAAAGAGAACTTTTCCTCTCTTGAGAGCACTTGGTTGAAGTCTCCAATACAAAGCCAACTAGGTTGAGCTATATCTTTTAGAGTTTTTAATTGTTGCCAAACCTCATTCCTCTTGGCTAGTTTAGGATGGCCATAAACAAAAGTAATAGATAAAGGTTTGCCCTTGTTATCTATAAAATCAATATGAATAAGGTGTGGGGATTCATGAACCACCTTGAGGAAACTCCTTTGCAACCAAGCAAGGATAAGACCTCCACCTAAACCCAATCTAGGAACCTCACATCCATAAAAAAACCACATTTATTCCAAATATCCTTACCCTTATTACTAGCTAGATAGGTTTCCATTAAGAACATGACATCAAGATTAAAATCATGGGCTATTTTTTGAACTTGCAAAACTCCAGAAGATTTGCCCAAACCTCTATAATTCCAACTTAAAATCCTCATGGCTACTGAGGAAGCTGTGAAGGGCCAACTTCCCAACACCCATTTGGATTAAAAGGGATATGATCATCAACTGGATAAGCATAGTGTAAACAATACAACATGTATAACCCTTAAGGAAAGTAGGGTTACCTTCATTGTCAAGGCAACTGCAAAGTAGTTTTTGATGGATGTTCCTCCCTAATCTTCCTATCTCCATGCCAAGCCTTTTCCTTGTTGATCCTCTGCTATTACTTGTACTTTCATTGCACCAAAGATTTGAGTTTTGTCCTGGGTTAGAATAAAAGGTCATTGGAGATGTTGAAATTGGGTTTTACCTTTGAGGTCCATGTTGGCCTGTATTTTCCAGTCTTGTATCCAGACTTTGGGCTTTCACCAGACGTGATCCATAACTGTAATGGGCCTCATGTATAGTATTATCCACTGATTGAGCCCTTCTGATCTGTGGTCCTTCACTTGGGCTCCCATCTTCAAAAATAAATCTAACTCTGTCAGTGTTTCGGACCAAGAAGTTAATGTAAGAATCAAAGGAGTAATGAGATTGGTTATCTATTAAGACTGCATGCCCACGTGTCCAATTAGGGTGACCTTCATTCAAACTTTTTAGGTTAAACATAGTAGCAGTTAGTGATTCACTTTCTGTGGTATCATTGGAATTGGGGCTCTTCTGTAGGAGACCATTGGTCATAAAAGGTCCCTGTCCTATTCTCATGTCAGAGCGTGTTATGTTACCTTAATTAGAATCAAGTTGAAAAGGTGAAGGTGATGATTAGGCTAGTGTTGCATTGAAGTGATTAAGCACTGTTTCTGGGCTAGTATCAGGGCTAGGTGTGTTAGGATTGGAAGAGATAGGAGAATTAAAAGATGTTGGTGGAATAGCATTGTGACCAAGGGATAAGGAATAAATAGCCGAGTATAAAGCTGCATGTTCCCCCTCAACATGGGATAAGCCTTGAGTGTTTGGGTCCATAGGTTGAGGATTTGGAGTTTGTTGGGGTTGTACTGAGAATTGTGTTTGTTAGTGAGGTTGGGCTGGTTGGTTATGAGCTGCATGCTATGGATGTTGCTGATGCTGCTCTGTACCTTGTTGATGATCAGTGTTATCAGGACTATGTTGATCAAATGTTTGTTATTGCTGGAATTGATGTTCCTACCTCATATCTCCCACCCTTGCTCTAGTCGTCCACCTTCTCCTCCGATTAAAGAAGGCTCTAAGTTCATTATGGAACTGTGGTTCTATGGAATCAAATCCATATTGAACAAGATGAAATCTTTGTATCCTATTCCTTTGTCTGATAAGAAGCTGTTCAACCTCTGCTAAGCTTTCATTACACTGCCTTTTCGTGTGGCCAATCAACCTGCACCTTGTATAGAGCTAGTGTACTCTCACATATCTGCATTGTATCCAAGTCCTTGTACCATCATCCAGTTGCAACATGAAGCCAGAGAACATTGGCATCCAAGGATCGATTCAAACCTTGGCTCGTAAGAACCTAATGTTCCTTGGAAGACGATCTTCCCAATCAACTTTTTCCAAAACCCCCATTATTTGACCAAATCTTTCTGCCATCTCAAGGTATTGGTACTCAAGTGGAAGAACATGAAACTGAACCCAAATAGATATAAAATAAATGTGTAACTTATTAAATACCAAATTTGGTCTCCATTTCTCCAAAATCAGATGTGCTTCATCAACAGCCCACGGACCTTCATTGCACATATGATCAAGGTCTTCCATTTGTTCAAAATGCAAGAGGTAAAAGAAAGAATCTCTTCCCACAACCTTCACGGAGCCTTTGATGCTCCATGCAAAGTTGATTACTTGCTATAGATGAGTAACAGAGAACTTCCTGTAATCCAAAATGAAACCCATTGCACAGTGAGACTAGAAATCCCTTTGCATGTTAATTTCATCAGGATCTACTTCAATAATTGGTCCATGCTGAGCAAATGGAGCTTTGTCTTGAGTCTTGACTATGATCATTGGTTATTAGTTTTTACTAGAGTTAATTTTGTGGAATTATATTCTTTTAAAAGAATATATTGTCTCTACTTCTATAGTAAAATTTACATTCACATCCCATTATGTTATCGATTCATTAAGTTTATGGGAATAAGTAGAAATCGAGTGGAATAATCTAGCCATAGATTGAAATATATATATATATATATATATATATGTATGTATGTATATATCTTGCTGTAATTTTAAGTAATGTTACACCAACTAATAGTTTTTAATTTGATGCAAATTTGACAAATCCACCGTTAGATTAGATTACATCATCTTTATATATTCTATATGCTTGCAAAATTTCAAGGTGACAAAAAATTAATAGCCATGTCATCAATCAATTAGTTTATGAATTGAATAGTAAATTACATCTGATTGGTATGAAATTTGGTATGTTTGTTTAGAACATATAGAAGATGTAATGTAACAATAAGATTTTCAAAATATGAATTCAATAATAAATTATTGAGTGGTGTCACATTATTTAGAATTGCACAATACACACACACACACACACACACACACACACACACACACACTCTAAACTATAGATAAGTACAAAATGATTAAAATCTAATAGCCATATTAATATACTCTAGCGAGATAGAAAAATCACTTATTATTTTGAATTTTTTGCTGTCCACTCTCTTTAGGTTTAGTATAAAAAAATCACATTCGACGTGATGATCATTTTACAAGTATAAGTGTTTGTGAGGTATGAGAGGCAAAGATTAAGTTTTCAAGTCTCTAGGAGGCGTTTCACACACATATACTTAAATTAGGCTAGAGGACTAGCAGCCTAGGGATATATTGATAAGAGTAGAATTTTATCTCTAAAACCATGGTAGAATTCTATCTTAGATAAAGAAAAAGTATAAAAAATCACTTATCGCATTGTAATTTGACCCATTAATTAAATTAATGGTGAAATTCACAATTCTTGTGAGAGAAGGAAAAACAATTTCATTTTACTTTGGATTTTTTTAATAGATTTCTTCTCTAAATTTTGGATTTTTATAACATCATAAGAATTCCATCTAAATTAATAGATTTATTTTTTAAGACAAATGTACTCCTTAATTTCTTAATAAGATAATTAAAATTTATTGCATTATCGTTTGGCCCCATCATAATTTAGTACACAAGCAATTAAATGCTATGCTTGACTCCATAAAGTTTGGATTAAAAGGTAAAATCTTCAGGGGGTGATATGCACAGAGTAGGGAAAAATGCTTATTTTAGATTGAATACTAACAATATCATTTTAGTCCAAACCGTAAAGTATCAAATTAATGTAATAATTAGAAGTCTATGAACTAAATTGTGATAGGAGCAAGTAATATAGAAGTAATTTCCCCTCAAAAAAAATATAGTCATATTGTATGAAAAAAAAAAAAAAAAAATGCACAGCACACTGGCGCACCCACCCAAAAAATAGAGCCAATGCCAAAAAGGGGCAGTTGCTTGTTTTCCCTCCTTGAAGATTTGTTTATATATGATGGCATGCTCAAAATAAGGTCTCCCTTGAGTCATTGAAGTTACATGTCTCCTTCAACCATGCCACAAGTCAGGACAAACACAACATTTTCTTTTTCCCAGAAACAAACACAAACGCACATATGGGAGAGGACATGGGTTTCTAATATAGAAGCATACTACAAACTCTATCCAAAAGTCATATAAGGCCTCGGCCTTGGCCATTATCCATGAATCAATCATTAATAGTATGCTAAGCTTGCTATAAAACCCTCCCATCAAATCTAACACAATCAATCTCGTTTTACAATTGAAACCTTATTTTTTACACAAAAGCCCATTCAGCCATTAAAGAGCAACAGCAATTTGAGGTTTTAGGGTGAAAATAGTGGCATAGAAAATTCTTCTCTCACTCCATCTCCAGAACTTCTCATTTTTGTTGTATGTGAATAACAATTTCTGACATAGTGTATTATGCATATTCTTCATCTTTTTGTTGTCTAGTACTTTGGGTTTGTTCTTGTGATGTACCATTAGCTTTTATTCACTGATATTGGAATTTTAGGCTTGAATCTTCTCAGCTTAAATCGTCCCCAATACTTTTATTATACTTATGCGTGTATGTGTGTGTGTGTGTGTGGTAGAAATGCAATTTACACTAGCTAACTTTGCCTAAAAATCATTTTAGTCCTTTATGTTTGAAGTTAGTTATTTTAGTTTGGTAACTTTTCCTAGAAATCATTTTAGTCCTCTAAGTTTGAAGTTGATCATTTTAGTCCTTTAAGTCTTGCATAATGTGTATTATATATTAGTACAAAGTAGAGTTAAAACTTAGCCTAAACCGTTTTTCTGATAAAAATCTTCTTCCTTTTTTTTTTTTTTTTGCACCGCAATTTTTCTTGACTAGCTGTTGTTGATTCTTGCTCACCCGAAATCCTCGGATTCAACATGAGTATATGGGCAAAAGAATATCAACTCCTTATCTTGAGTATATTAAAACATTGTTGTTTTGGAGCAATTTCTGACACAAACTCAACCCTATTTTACAATGCATTTATGTCAAAAAAATTGAAATTTATTACAAGCAAATGCCGTGGAATGAGCCAAAACTTATAAATGAATAAATAGCCCTAACAAAAGTCTCAAATTTATGAAATTATTTTAATTTGAAATCTCTTTCTATCTCCATTATTCATTTATGTTATTATGGGTAATAACAAAGTAGGGGAAGACGCTAGCTAGTTATTTAAGGCTAACACAGTTTTATTAACTATATCTCATTTTTCATGTTTTTTACTATCAAGAATAATGGAGATGGATAGAAGTTCCAAATTGAAACAACTTCATAAGTTTGAAACTTTAATTAAAAAAATTTTAAACTTAGAAATTATATGAAATATGGCTTACACTATGGATTGCCTTTTTATGCAATTTTCCAAAAAAAGAAATTTTCAACACTGCCATTTCTTATGGTATGAGTTTATGGTGTGGAAAAAAAAATTCATCTACACACTTGATTGTTGCCTAACAATAGGACGATGACATGTGTTTCTGTCATGTGCAACTCTCATTTAAAATGATTATATGCAATTATTTAATTGTGATTTAATAAGTCATGTGCAATGCATACAGCAGGAACACATATTATCTTCTTAGTGTTGGTTGTAGTCTATGGCTATAACAAAGTTTGTACATATTTATCATTTGAAAGATGGATAACCATAATTTAATGGTACCAAACATCAATACTTAGTCAAAGAGAAAAAAGAAGATAAAATTGTAAGCAACATCTATCTTTCCAAAACCAATTCTACTAATCCAAGAATGTGAATTTACTTGATGAGAATTATTAAACGATAAATGAATGGAACATTGTAAACCCACATTAAACCCTCTTGCTCCTATCATAAGTAACATGTAGTATATATTAAGCTAATGAAATGGATCAGATATCAAGCACCAATGCGGTTCGCATAAAGCAATGCGATCAAGCACGTACGTGGTGGTGTATGAACACGAACACTAAGCAACTTCACATCATCTAATACCAGTCCACAAAAAGAACCTGAATTGTCACTTGTCATGGTGTAAAATGTGCTTAGGAACATAATACGTGTGCATAGTGACACTGCTTTGAACAAAAGACTGGCTCGCTTGAACCCTCCATTGCCCTCACATTCATATGAAACCTTGACACTGTCTTTGCCTGCATATGCCTCTACACCCAGGGAACCTACACATGAATCGTTAGCGTCACCAACAGCAAATGTAAGGGCATAAGTCTTTCCGGGCATTGTATACACAACTTGTGCAAGGGCGCTTTCTTTTTCGGCCATGAGTTCAACTGCTCGTTTGCCTTCCGGGACAAAGAAGTGATCAGAATCAATATATTTCACAGCCTTAAGGGACTCAATAATCCAGCCTGCAGGAAAAGGACTGTGATCGTCTTCAATGTGTGGTGGAATTAGGACACCCCATGATGAATTTGGCATAGTTGTCAAAACGGGAATTGTATTGTGAATCGATTTTTTATTTTTTTTGTATCGTGTATCGTAAGATACACAAACACTTAATAAAATCTATAAAACAATTATAGATATACATATATAAAGGGTATATTCATTATAAATTTTGAATATATTCAACTGATGAGTAATTTATTCATCACTTATGTAATAATATTTAACAAGCTAACTAAATAAATCAAACTAGCATGTGTTTATAATATACACATTTGAATTGCTTAAATTCAAAAGTTATAATATATTACAAATGACCCAAAAATTAATTTATTTTATCATATTCATCATATTGGCTAATCAATCCTATTTAAGTCAATGTTATCATCACGTTTATTATTTTGCAGATATATTTCTTCATCGTCATTAACATTTACTATCTTTTCTTATTCTTTTTATTTTAATAAATAAAAAACATTTCTTCTTGGCATTCTAGTTTCTTGGACTTATAACAATAATGAAAAAAATAATAAAAATAATTATAATTTCAATTAATATCTTATTCATAGTATAGAAAATAAATTTGTAAATATTAAAGTGAAGTGTAAGTGTATACTGTGTAGTCCAAATTTTGTAAAAGAAAGAGAGGAAAAGAAACTTATGAATATGTTACTTTATTAGGTTAAATTAAGTACCCTAATGACTTTATGTTTAAAACAAGTCTAACAATTTGTTAAATTCAAATAAAAGTACAAATTTTAACAAAAAAATCTCATTTTAAAGTATTTGTCTATATATCGTATGATACGATACGATTCATACGATACACACACTGTATCGTACGATTCATGAGGACTTACGATACGCCGGTACGATACAGAACTTTTTACACATGATACGATACGTATCGTACGATACTGACAACTATGGTGACCTCTCAAGTCATCTTAGTGCTATGCTAGAATTTGTCATCTAACTTCGATGGCTGGCTTGCATTATTGAAGAGATGACTACCCCAAATAGAAGATCGAAACTTGAAAATAACCCAACCCTCACTTTCTTTTCTTTTCCTTCACTTTCTTGGCAACCATATACTTTTGAAAATGAAGAGTTTCAATTAAACTCTACAACCTTAAGCTCCACCTCTATAAATTGAAGAGGATTCACAACACAAAAAGCACCATTGATCACCAATTAGTACCGATTGCCTTCCATTGATCACCAATAGTATAGGCATTCCCAGTTTCAGAAAAACTTCTCTCTACCCATGGAATGGGGAGGCACATATTTTATCCATCAAACACCCAACTTTAAGTTCATATTCGGCAGCAGTTATCATGTTTGATCGACCAAGGAAAATCCCCTTTTACGGTTCCATCCGTTATTTTTGTTTCTCCCATAGAATTGAATATTTGTATACTTTTATACACCTTGATTTAGAGAAATACGACATGTTGAATTAGTTATTGAAATATTTGGTTGAGGCATTTGCTTATGTTGGCAAACACCTATGTATCCTTTGCATTAACCTTTCTTAAAAGCTGTAGGAAGAGGTGGCACCAGCTTAAGTGTCAATTTGGTTCAGCTTTTTGATATTGTGCTTTTTGAAAAAGTGGAAATTTTAAAAAGTGCAGTATGAAATTGAGTTTTTTTAAAAAGCTGAGTGTTTGGTAAAAACTATTAAAAAATGTTTTTTGAAAAAACTGAGTATTTGGCTAGCACTTATAAAAGTGGTGGTTTGAGTGGTAAATTACCAAAAATGACAATGTATATATAAAAGAGTTTATTTCATACTTTAATTAATTACTTTATAATACTTAAATCAATTTTTCTTCATTCATTTCTAAAAATCAATTTTTCTTCATTCATTTCTAAAAACTACATTCATAATATTTTTACAACACTTTCACAAAAAATCATTTGTGATAAAAATTGACATTGATTTTAATTTGAATGTACTATTAAAATTATTTTTTTCTCTTTCTAAAAAAAATTATTTTTTTCTCACCAATATTAGCTAATAATAACCTACTACTTAAAATTTATTGTGAAAGTATTGTGAAAATATTATGATAGCATTTCCTTCTTCTTTTTTCTTTTTTTTTCCCCTCTTTTTTTCTCCTCCACACACGTACCATATTTCCTTCTTTTTTCCTTTTTTCCCCTCCTTTTTTTCTCCTCCACACACATACCCTTACTCTTTTCTTTTTTTCCCTATCACTTTCTCCAAACTCTAGAACGTTCCACCAAGCTCTCTCTCTCTCTCTTAGCACTTCTTCTGTAACACCCACACACTTCTTCACCTTGATCTTCTTTATTCTTTTCTTTTTCTCTAAATTCAACCGTTCACAATTGGGATGATTCTGATCAGGAAGATTCACCCACGGTAATTTTTCTTAATTTCACCAAAAATCTTCAATACCTCTTTCTCTTCATAACCCCAAAACCAAATGGGAATTGAAGTCAAATTGATGTAGATTCAGCCATGTCAGAAGATTCAAATCGGGTTGTTAAGAGTGAGATTGGTAGTGGAGGTTCTGGCATATTGTAGCTATTATTTTCTGTGTTTGTCTTTTCAGTTTTCAGTATATTTTGTGGTTAGTGAGATGAGGGTAATTTGGGTCATTCATTGCATTTCCAAAGATAATATTGATCAAAAGCGCTTTTGCGTTTGCAAAAGCTCGAGAAACATGTCCGCACGTTTTGGTTGAATTCTTTGCATTTCAAAACGCAGCTTTTTTGAGAAAGCATGTTTTGAAACATTACCAAATGCTTGATTTATTTTGTTGGTTTCAAAAAGTTCTTTCTGCCGTCTAAAACCTAAAACAAATGGGCACTAAAATGTGTTTTTGTTGATCCCTTGAAGACCTGAATTCACTTTGGATATGTTACTACCAAGATAAAACTAATAAGTTTGGATAGAAAGGAAGGCCTAGCGTGTTTGCGAAACCAAGGGAAATGAACTGATTCTATTATCTAGTTTCAACCTTGGTGATTTTTTTTTTTTTTTAGAAATATTTTTAACCTGTGGTGTTTGTTCCTAATAATTATTCTTTATCATCATATCAAGATGCCAATTGATTTTTTATGTTGATTCTCAAAAAATAAAAATGATGCCCATTGATTTTTTATGTTGATTCTCAAAAAATAAAAATGATGCCCATTGATTTTTGGTGTAAGCGGGGAATAAACCTCATATCTCTTATTCGACAATAAGAAATTTTATCAGTTGAGGCTAACTTAAAACCTATTTCTACCTTTGTAACTTAGTTTACAAATATAATGTATGTCAAGTTGTTATGGAAATAATAGACAAAAAATTATTGAGATGCTGCTGCTCTATAAGGTGTGAGAGAGTTGTAAACAGGAAACCTGTTCCAATACCGCAAGTTCTTTTTTTCCTTTTTTATTTCTTAGCCCTTTTGCAGTTTGGGGAAAATTAAAGCTACACAATTGTATTATTCAATGCAATTTTACACTAGGTGTAAGATCACACCTTACAATAGCTACGATCATGAAAAAGCAAACTCACACGATGTCATTTTATTCAAAAGTACAACCCCCTCAGGTTCTGAGTTCAACGAAAACATTTTCAAATGATGGTCAACTAATTAAATCACGTTTAATTTATTCCCATCTGAGTTCTTATAGCCTTGGAGCTTACCAGTAGATGAACTTTTACAAGGAGGCAGATAAGGAGGGGGTTCTCGAATACTCGTCTCAAGGGTGCCACCATTTTTCACTATAAAAACTGTGGTCATTCCCCAACTTAAGTGTCGTTCGAAATGACAGTGCAAAAACCATACTCCTGCAAGAATTTATCCATTTATGAAACAGAGTTAGAATACGTAATCGAACATTTATAATTGGAAAAGCAGAAATGATTTTTAGATACGTTGAACAAGAAATGCACTTAGTATTATTCATATATAAAATTAATGAAGTTCATGTATGAGCATTAGGAGTGATATCTATACCAATTATTTAAATTTTTTCTAGGGGACTAAGCTAAATGTGTGTGTGTGTATATATATATTCTGTAAAAAAATGTTGGGGAACTAAACACCATGGGGAGTTTCTTTAGATAATTAATATAACATATATAGACACATTTTAACCCAAAATGCTTAAGCCCAATGGATATGTGTTCAATTATGTTATATTAACTACCACTCTTCTCATCATTATTCAATGTGAGACTTCACTCACACGTATAGGTTATGAACAAGTTCTACTCATTCCCCTTTGCCTAATAGGCTTTTTCCTTCACTAGTGCATCATCCATGGGCCTCCACGTGTCAACCTCGCGTGTCTTTTATCCTCTATGGGAACCTCGCACCTCACCGTTGTCTAGCACCGTTGGCAATATTATAACTCCTTTTTTGGGCCTTTTCCAGTATCAATTGTGCGGGCTTTTATGGGATAGCTTGTTGCAATATACTGTCCCCGCTCCAACTGCAAAAGGGACCTGCACTGCTCCATTTGCGAAAAAGTTTCAATTACACACATCTCGTTTCGGCATAAAACTACGAAAGGTTTGCCCCACACCACCATGGGCTCTGATACCACTTATTGGGGGAAATAAACACCACGGGGAGTTTTTTTTGAATAATTAATATAACATATAGAGACACACTTTAACCCAAAAGGCTTAAGCACCATGGATATGTGCTCAATTATGTTATATTAACTATCATTATTATCATCATTATTCAATATGGGACTTCACTCACACGTATATATCCAACAATCTCCCTCTCACGTGTGAGTCTCTGCCTCTTAGTGGGTTTCAAGACCTCTCCATGGGTTATGAACTAGTCCTACTCTTTCCCCTTTGCCTAATGAGCTTTTTCCTTCACTAGTGCATCATCAATGGGCCTCCACGTGTCAACCTCGCACATCTTTTATCCTCTATGGGAATCTCGCACCTCACCATTGTCTAGCACCATTGGCAATATTACTCCTTTTTTGGATCTTTTCCAAGATTGTTAGTGTGGGCTTTTATGGGCTTGTTACAATATAATGTCCCTGCTCCAACTACAAAAGGGACCCACTTTACTCCATCCACGAAAAGGTTTCAAGTACACACACCTCGTTCCCACTCTAACTGCGAAAGGTTTGCCTTACATCACCATGAGCTCTGATACTTCTTCTTGGGAAAATAAACACCATGGGGAATTTTTTTGAATAATTAATATAATATATAGAGACACTTTAACCCAAAAGACTTAAGCTCAATGGATATATGCTCAATTATATTATATTAACTATCATTCTTCTCATTATTATTCAATGTGAGATGACTTTACTCACACATATAGACCTAATAAAAAAGACTAGTATATATAATGTAAACTGTGATATTTTTTAACAGTTCAAACTTGAGATCAATATTTTTTTCGTAAAATAATTTAGAGATTGCATATTTAAAACAAACTAATTTTTTTTAAAAAAAATTTATAAAACATATAAAAATTTGTCAATTTGAATAATTTAAATAATAAATATCATTTTACATGCCTAACGCCCGAAGTTATACAAGTCAATATAAGAAAAAATGTAACACTAACCAAAAAAAAAGTTAAAAAAAAAACCTTATTTTTCATAGATGACAAATGTAATTAGGACCTCTAATTATTAACCATGAAATCTGCTATTGTCCTTTCTTCTAAAATCTAAACAATAATATCCATGTATCGAATTCTATGAATGAAAATTAAAATTTTAAAAAATAATAATAATAATTAAGAATGCTTCTATTAAAGAGATTTACTTATTTACACATAGGAAACATGCATATATCTTAAATATGATATATGCTTTGGTTTAGCGAGCTACTTATGGTAAAATAGTCTAATAGAGTAACGATATGTCTACATTTTCAAAATAAATCTTTGGTAGCAAACTATTATTGAATCTAATATATGTCCACCACTAAAATTAGTTTCTTGCCCACCAGTAATAGCCAAAAACAGTTTGTCATCTAAAATTTGTTGTGAAAATGTTATGGACACAACATTTCTCATAATAATAATATGAAAAAAAAAATGATACATTAATTATTTATATAAAATTATATGTTGTTAAGAATATGTATTAAATACACTTTAATTTTATGAATTATGTATGATATAAGCCTAATAAGAAAGGGAAAAAATAATGTATTAGTCATTTATATAAATACAATAATTTAATGAACTAATGTTTCTCATATCTTTCCTCAAAAGAGTTTTTTTTTTTTTTTTAATAAATTAAATTCTCCCTCTAAAGATTTGTGTGCCTTAAAAATTCAACAAAAGGGAAGAATATACATGATTTTTGGATACATTGAACACATTCTTAATATGATTTATGTATGAAAATAATAAAGTTCATGTATGAGTATTTGGAGTGATGCATGTATCAACTAATTATGAAGGTCATAGATGTGCCTGTTCTAGCTTATAAATAGCTGTGTAATTTCTAACAAGTCAAAAAGGGCAGAGTTTGTATGCAATTCAATTTGTAGAAACTCCTCCAAACCGGGTTAGGTGGCACCTAACCCTTAACCCACTATGTTTAAGTGGGTTATGTGATGCCCCAATTTGATTGATTGTGTGATGTGTGTAGGTGTGTGATAAGTCCCACATCGAGTATTTACTGGGTAGATCTAGGCTTTATTAACAACTACAAGGAACCTCAATTATGACTAGTCCTTTTGAGGTATAGCGCAGATGTGGCAAGCGCTTTTCCTTGGGTCGTTACATATAGTATCAGAGCAAGCCCGATAACCCCTTGTGGGCTCAGAGACACTATCCCACAAAGTGGGCCCTAACGAGGACGTTAGGGATTTAAGTGGGGGAGATTGTGATGCTCCAATTTGATTGATTGTGTGATGTGTGTAGGTGTGTGATGAGTCCCACATCGGGTATTTACTGGGTAGATCTGAGCTTTATTAACAACTACAAGAAGCATCAATTGTGATTAGTCCTTTTGAGGTATACATGATTTTTAGATACATTGAACACATTCTTAATATGATTTATGTATGAAAATAATAAAGTTCATGTATGAGTATTTGGAGTGATGCATGTATCAACTAATTATGAAGGTCATAGATGTGCCTGTTCTAGCTTATAAATAGCTGTGTAATTTCTAACAAGTCAAAAAGGGCAGAGTTTGTATGCAATTCAATTTGGAGAAACTCCTCCAAACCGGGTTAGGTGGCACCTAACCCTTAACCCACTATGTTTAAGTGGGTTATGTGATGCCCCAATTTGATTGATTGTGTTATGTGTGTGGGTGTGTGATGAGTCCCACATCAGGTATTTATTGAGTAGATCTGGGCTTTATTAACAACTACAAGGAACCTCAATTATGACTAGTCCTTTTGAGGTATAGCCAAATGTGGCTAGCGCATATGTGGCTAGCGCTTTTCATTGGGTCGTTATATATAGTATCAGAGCAGGCCCGATAACCCCTTGTGGGCTCAGAGACACTATCCCACAAAGTGGGCCCTAACGAGGACGTTAGGGATTTAAGTGGGGGAGATTGTGATGCTCCAATTTGATTGATTGTGTGATGTGTGTGGGTGTGTGATGAGTCCCACATCATGTATTTACTGGGTAGATCTGGGCTTTATTAACAACTACAAGGAGCCTCAATTGTGACTAATCCTTTTGAGGTATAGCGCAGATGTAGTTAGCGTTTTTCCTTGGGTCGTTACAGGTTAGGTAATTTTGGGCAAGGACACACATCAATTTGATAAGGTGCCACATAACCTGCTTTGGAGGAATTCCTCCAAATTGGGTTGCATAAAAACTTCCAATCAAAAATAGATTTAATTGTTATTTGAGTGTTTACAAATTATTTGAGTGTTCTAGTGAATTTCTTATCTTTTCTCTTAGCATTTGTGTGTACTTTCAAATTCCAATATATATAATTAATTGCAATCTTGTTTTATATAGAAGAAGGTAAAAGTAGTTCCTCAATATAAAAAACGTAAGAAACAAACATACATACCAGGATTACTCGCTTTAAATCTCAAGGCAACCCATCCATCCTTAGGAACCGAAACGGTATTCATCTTAGGCGGATCAACCAAATTGTACCCTTTTGGGTCAGTCTCATTATCAAATATCCCATAAGCAGAACCAACCACATAAAAGGTGTACCCATGTAGGTGTACTGGATGATCCTCTGAGCCATCAAACACATTGGTACCTTGAAGTACTATCTCCACCTCCTCATTATAATTTAACACCTTCACCTTGGTCCCTTTAATTGTCAGAGTTTTGTCATCTGGTACATCATCTGCTATGAAATCGAAAAAAGACGGTGGATGGTTCGGAAAATCTGTGGTGTAAAATCCACTCATGTTCCTGTAAAAATATAAGGTTATGATATAGTGTCTCTGAAGCCGCGTTTAAATCGCGGCCTAATGTCTGTCTGAGGCCGCGTTTTTGTCGCGGCTATAGGACCGGGTCTTAGGCCGCGGCTCAAAAAGTGCGGCCTTAGACTTGACGGGCCTATAGTCGCACGTTTTAGGCCGCGGAAAGAAACGCGGCCTAATGAAGCGCGGCCTAAGGCCAAACTGGCCTAAGGCCGCGTTTTTTCGGCCTATGGCCGCGTTTTAAAAACGCGGCCTCAGAACCGTTTTTTTGTAGTGATTTGATATATATATATATATATATATATATATATATATATATATATATATATATATATATATAGATAGATAGTGTATGTTTGGCAACCAATTTTTCTTCTAACTTTTTGACTTAATTCTTTATATACAATTTTATAAAACCTCACTTTTTCTAACTAAAACTATACTTTAACTAATTTTTAGCAAATAAGTATTCAGTAAAAAGCTATATTTGATTGCACTAGTGGGTTAACTAGTTGAGCTCTTGTAGTTTCTTTTAACCTCTAAATAAATATTAATGCATTTATATTACCATATCTCAAGACTTACTCCTTATATTAATATCACATGAGTATTATGCCCGTACAATGTATGGTTTAATCAATATTAATATATATGTAAACTAAAAAATATATCTTAAGTGTTAAATATATATTATAAATTAAATTTAAAAATTAATTTTAAATATAGAATCATATGTAAAAGGAAAAACATATTTTATGTATTCTGATTTTTTTTTTTATCAAAATACAAATTAAAAGCTGAAAATGATAATTCAATTATAAAAAAAAAAAAAAAAAATTGATACGAACCATAGAATCAGGTGTTAAAAAATTGTTAATAACAAGTTATTGAGTTAATATTATCACAACAAAAAAAAAAAAAAAATTTAAGTAAATAGTAAAGTTGCATTACATGTGGCAATTAGCTATGAGCCTATGAGCTAGGGTATCCAGTATCCACTTGGTGCAACCAAGTCTTCTAAGACAAAACTTTTCTTAATTAGAATGTGATATCATATGATTTAGGACATAAAAATTGGAATTTCTTAAAAAAAGAAAAATAAAGATGATCCATAATCAACTTAAACGGTTAGTAATTGAATTTAATGCAAAATGTGACAACAAAACAATAATAACCAAAAAAAAAAAAGTATTATGATAAATTTTACCAATGAAAGGGAGATAAATTTTTTTTTTTTTGACAATCAAGTCTCTCATGTTAATTTGATTAGCATAAAGATATAATGTATCTTAAGTATATGTGTTATAGGTAATTAAATTTTATCTACTATCTATTATTTTAATTTTTTTGAAATTTCTGTTAATACAAGTTTAGTTGGAATATAACTTTAAATTTCTTGAAACTCAGATAATATAATTTTTCCTATATTAAACTAAAATTAAATCTTATCATTAAATTTTATCATTTAATTTGAGGAAATATATCCAAATAATTATTTAAAAAATATTAATTTAATAATTAATAAAAATGTAACAACTTGTTGAAAAGAGGAAATAGCCACTTAGTGCAACCAATGCCACAGCTTTTAGGACCTAAGTCTGTGATTTTTACACTAGAGAACTCCTTAACTCTGCTACTTCTTTTAGCCTCTAAATAAATATTCATGCATTTAGATATAGTATATCACAATATGCGCATAGCTCACTTCTAATACTGTTTTGACACCAGAGAATTCTTTCCATAATCATTTACTTGAGGTTAGTGCGTAATTTGACCGTAAATGAGCCCCCAAAAAAAAATTGTAATGAGAAAGAGGAAGATGATAAGAAGATACCTGTAATAAGCAAGTAGTACATCTGTGGAGGGGTTAACCCAACTGACGTTGTTTAAGCTCGCAGCAAGATCAGTTTTACTGGTTCCCTCATAATCAAATATAACATTGTTTACAGAAACTGTTATATACATTCTGGTAGTTATGTTCTTTGGGATATTTACTGGGTGGTTTTGGCTTGCTAGGCTCCTGAAACGATGTGTGAAATTTATT
The DNA here is from genome assembly GCA_029955455.1 of Quercus agrifolia. Taxonomy (NCBI): domain Eukaryota; kingdom Viridiplantae; phylum Streptophyta; class Magnoliopsida; order Fagales; family Fagaceae; genus Quercus; species Quercus agrifolia. Next base: position 22,782,083 of record JARQAD010000002.1, on the reverse strand, counting down.
GCAGAATCAAAGTCCTCATAGGTTGGAAGACTGCTGGGAAAGATTGGAGTTGATGAGTAAGTATAGTTGCCTCTATATTCAAGAATTGCTGTGGCATTTGTTTTGTCATAGTCTGTGACATCAAACCTAACACTATCATACTGTCTAGCAGCCATGTAATAGCGGCCAAGAGGTTGGTTTGCTGTAACCAAAATATCCATTGTTTGTCCTGAGCTTATCATGACAAAATCAGTGACAATGGGTTTAAGGTATGATCCATCCAATCCTACCACGGTGAGATTATGTTGAGCAATTGCAAAATAAAGCTCTACATTCATGACTGCATTGACTAAACGAAGAAGATAGGTTTTGCCATAATCTACTTGCCAGCTATGTGTACTTTCTGCACAACAAAGAATGATTGTATTTAAAAAGGAAAATGATAAAGTTACTATAAATTTTACTATAAAAGATTTATAAATTGATATAACAATGAATATGATTAGGTGATATCCACAACATAATAATAAATGAGCATCAAAATTACATTTTATTTATTGGTGACATATCAGTTTTTAAAAGTTATATAGTAAAATTTGTAATATCCCTAATATTACTTGTTTAGAAATGGTGTTCGAAATTATTCTGACTTAAATCAATTGAGACTTTGAACCTCTCTGATCTCTCTCTAAGGGATTTGTTTCCCTTGATAAATGGTGAGTGATTTGGACTTGAAATTATGAGTATGTCTAATGTTATTTTATAGCCTTATATTTTCATATTTCTATTTCAGTTTAATGTAAAATAAAGAATTTTTTTTTTATTATCCTTGGTTTCTCTGTATTAAAATCCCATCTTGTCTTTAATACAAATACTAAATGCAACAACTTTGTTATTGTATTAAAAATAATAATAATAATAATATTTATCCTAACTGTACACGCGTCTCCACATACCATTAGAGCATGGGCAGAAATCCCCTGGTTGGCCATTAATAGTGTAAGCATCTGAGCTAGGAGGGACATATCCATCTTCAAGGTCCTCAGCAACTTCCTTGTTTACGTCACCATTATACCAAGATCCTGCAAATGCAAGATAATTATTCACACATCTTTAAATGTGATATAAACTCAAAGGTAGAATTAGTCCTTAAAAACCAGCTTGCAAAGGAAGAGTGGCCTAAAACTTGTATACACATGGTTAAACTTATACTTAAATAATGTGGGACACTCGAATCATAACAAAATAATATATTTCATTTCTTTATACATACTATTACGTCAAGGGTAACCATAATCTGATCCCTTTAAATCTTCTGGTTTTCTTATAGTATGTCTCAGTATGTGTCAAAATAAAGCAATTTTATTGAAGAAGTTTTACCTTGAAACCAAACGATGTGAGGAAAAAGCCTTCTAATCTATGAATCTTAATTAAATTTGGAGGGTGCATGTAAGAAAAGTACGTTGTACTTGGAGGGCGCAAGGGATCAGACAGAAAAATTGGAAATTAAGAAAGGGACTACGCTGAGAAAAGAAAAACATGAATAATGCCTTAATGGATTGTGGAGAAGGGCGAGAATTATGAGAAAAATAGAAATCTTATATCCCATGTGTTTTTTTTTTTTTTTTGTCCATAACATTAAAAAATATTTATAAAATAAAGTGAAAGTGTCAACTAAGAATCAACTATTATTGAATTAGCAATAATGTAAGCATTTTTGATTTAGAGATCCAAGTACTTCATTTATTTATTTGGTATGTTTTTATCTATCTTAAATGAATTTCTATCACTAAAATGAAAATAAATCTTTTTTTTAATGGGAAAAATAAATCTTTGTTGTTATAGATAACAACATTTTTTAGTAGTAATAATGAATAGGTATGAATAGAACAAAAGAAAGGGGCTTATAAGAAGAGTTGCTCTTAATTTAAATTAATCTCTCTCTCTCTCTCTCTCTCTCTCTCTCTCTCTCTCTCTCTCTCTCTCTCTCTCTCTCTCTCTCTCTCTATATATATATATATATATATATATATTATACACAAATATAGATGATTAGGTCTTGGCGGTAATTCTCAAGCATTTCTACTCTCTAAATTCTCCCTCCACCCATTCATCGGTCTCAGTAATTTTTATTATATATATATATATATATATATATACACAAAATAGAAATTCTACTCTAATTTAATCTAAGTGTATATATGTGTGAAACTTTCTCTTGAAAACTTGAACCTCGGCCTTTATCCCCTTACACCCACAAGCATTAATACTTGTAGAGTAACCATTGCGCCAAGAGTGCGTGATCCAACAATTATTCTAACAAGAGGGAGAGAGTAGGAAAAAAAAACTTGAGTGCATTCATTGTCATCATAATATACTTAACACAATCATAGGAGTAAAAGGAAGGTTTAAATCAAAGGGGAATTAGCGGATTGCCAAATCGATTTTACAATTTTACTTGCATCCGTGATTATGTTACTGGTCATGGGTTAACTTTTTGAAATTCCAAAGTAGGAACAATTCAAACATTAAGAACATTTTGCATACCAAACACAATGATCTCTTCTCCATCAGGTTGAGGAAATGGATAACCAGTCTCATTATTCGGCAATGCAACAATAGCACCATGCACACTAGCTCGAGTCCAGTCACTATGAGCATGCCACCAAAGAGTTCCTTCTTCATCTGAAAATATAACCTCATAAGTAAAGTTTGATGCCGGCTCTATTGGGCACTGAGTAATGTACTCTGGACCATCCGACCATGGATTTCTTGGTTGATGCACTCCATGCCTATATTAAAAAATATATATTACTTATTAAAATATTTTCATAATGTCCTCTTTTTTAAGTTACAAAGTACACCTTCTAATTTTGCATATTTTCAATTGGATGTCACCACTTTTGCTTGTCATTACCAACCATTCTCTACCTTTTAAAGCTTTCGTCGACCACCATATATAGAGTGCCACCTTCTCTCTCTCTCTCTCCTCAATTTTTTTCCCCAATTTTTTCGTTGTTTTGTTAGATTGTGTGAATCTACTTATTTTCGTAGGGGCGTTTAGGAAACCATGAAACAATTGGGTGTGGCTCTAGAGTTTGGAGTCTTATGTTTTGTTTGATATGTATGTTAAATGAGCAATGCTATATACACAAAAAATTTTATTTTTGGCACTTGCTGGTATGGCAAGCTTGAAGTGATTTTCATCTGAGTCCACTACTAATATCACTTTTTTTACTTATCATAAATAATTTGTCATATTAGTATGTGTCAAATTTTTTGAGTCTATAGATTTTCTTAGTTTAAATTCACTAATTTGGTAGTTTGGTTATCATGTACTATTGGAGTATGGTGATGTAGTGTTTCCTTCTCGATCTCACATTCATAATGAACACTCTAAGTGGGGTTACTTGTGTTGTGTGGTTTAGACTAGAGGTTTCAAACGAGTTTTTTGCTGGTGCAGTTACATATGTTTTGAATATTTGTCAAAATTCACATAACATCAAGTTAAAAAAAATAAATAAAATAATTGTTAAGTCATACGACAATTGTCCATAAGCAAAAAAATGGACTAATGGATTAAATTATTAGTCTATAAATGTTTGATAGTCCAAAATCAAACTTAGACAAAAAATTAAGGATAAAATTTATCTACAAACTTAGTTGTAGCCTAAAACTATAACTTCCTCTAAAAGAATTAACATTGCTATATATTTTGAAAATCTAACCGTTGTACTGTATGTTCTTTACTCTTAACACACATGTCAAATTTTGTGCATTATTTACTATATGATCCATAAAATTATTTTTTATGCATTATTTAAGACTACAAAAACATGTCATGTAAACAATTAATTGATAATATAGTTATTGATCTTTGATATTCTAGAAATTTTACAAGTATAGAGAATATAAGAAGAATATGTAATCAAATAGTGGATTTGTCAAAATTTACATAAAATAAAACGATTTTAAGAGAAGTTATAGTCTTAGGCTAAAACTAAGTCTGTAGCCAAACTTTGTCCAAAAATTCATTTACTCAAAGGAAAAAGAAAAGAAAAGAAGGGAGTGTTGATTACTACATTGCTAACCGCAATAGGATGAGATACTCTTTGGATAGGAAGAATAAAGAGAAAAAGGAAAGATGAGGAGGAAAAGAGGTAGATTTCCTATATTTGGTTGACATAAAAGAGAAGAATATGTATTAATGTGAAGAGTAATGCTATAGCCACAAACTATTTTATAATATTTTTTCAAACTGTTGATGTGACCAAATTCTTATTGGTTTTAATCTAGGCCCACCATTAATATAATTTTTTCAATTTTCAATAACCCTTCACCACATCAAAAGTTTGTAAAATTATTTGTAAAAAAATTTGTATCTCTAGCATTACTCTTAATTAATGTGAAAATATCATGATTTTAAAAATCGGACCGGACCAACCGATATGACAGGTTTAACCAGAAACCGGCCACTAATCTAGTCCAGTTATGACTAAAAATCGAAAAACAACAAAAAACTAGGAATAATCAGCAACAAGCTGGTTTAACCGTGAAAACCAGAAACTGGTACCGTTGAACCGATTATTGGCCGGTTGTGTTGAAATTGAAAATTACACAGTTTTTGACCTTTTGCCTAACCTAAAACTACATCGTTTTGGGGAAACCTAACCCTAAAAACTCATATCCTCTCTTTTTCTTTCCCTCACAACCCTCTCTCACACTCACAGCCTCCATTTCCTCTAAATTTTTTGATATTTCAGACTTATATTTCTTCCTCTATTTTGATATCTCAGCTTCTCTCTCATCAAGGCAACCTCTTTTCCATTTTAGAAAAGATCAAGGGTTCTTTAGTTCTTGTAAAAGAAACGAAATTTCGGGAAGAAGCAACACTGATATGTTGAAAAAGAAATGAGATTTGAGGAACATGCTGGCTGTGGAGTGAGGTTGAACTTTGCTTGGCGGAGAGAGAGGTAGAGGAAGATGTGTAAATGAGGGGAAGAAATGAAGAGTGAAGAATCAGATTCGGGTTTTGTGTAATAGAGAGAAGCAAATTTTGAATAGGGGTTGTATTCCGAAGAGCAAGAGGAGAAGAAAGTGGAGGTAGGTGGGGAAAATTTAATGTCAATGGAGGTAGGTGGGATAGTGGGGGAGTTATTTAGTTATTTATTTTTCATTATAAGTTTGTTTTTAATGATTGTGATTAAACTTTTATGATATAAAATTTTTAAAGTAAATATCATTAGTTACTATAAACTTATTATATAATTTATTTATTATTTTTCTAATTATAAAATTATAAATTATTAATTATGACGTCATCGGTTTGACCATTGGTTTGACTCCGATTGGACCAAAAAATTGGTAACCAGTCTCTTTTACGATTATTTGTCAGTATCGGTTTTTAAAACCATGAAAAATATAACTATTTTGCATGGTCATATTTTTCTCTTTTTGTCACTTAAATTGAGCATAAAGAAAAAGGAATGGAAATAAATATTAAGCTTAATTTAACTTTTATATCCTAAAATTATTGATATACCCTTAATTGTTGTCACATATGTTTAACCCCTAAATATGTTGCTATGAATAATTCTAAGAATAAACCAAAAATAGGATTCTTTCTTGTGCACTTTTATGTGCTTCCAAAATCTAACCCTATTACTAATTCAAAAGGATTTAATAAAATTTCAAAATAATGAGTATGTAAAACTAAAATTTTTTTTTGATAGGTTATAAAATTAAATTGAATAAATCAAAAACACCCATAAAAAAACCACGATTCTTCCTCCAATTTCACTTTTCATTATTTTTAGCTTTTAATTAAAGTATAAACCAATTAAGACTAGGAAAGAGAACATTTGATCACGCACATAACATATGTGAGGAGGCTAATAGTAGTAATTTAAAAAAAAAAAAGATTTTTCATTTCCTATCATTTTACTCTCTACAAAACAGAGGAAAAATTATATTTTTCGTCCTTTGAATTACCTTTTAAAACAAGTGAGATGAAAAACTAGTATACTTTTATCCTTTTATATTATTATGGGGACAATTTTTGCTTCAGAGGCCAAGGGCTAGACCATGTTGGAACCTTAGGTAATTTTTGTTGTCCCACATAAGAAAGAAAGCCTCTCTCTTTGCACCTTATAAGGGATGAGCAAGTGGATGAAGAGTACCACTAGTTTGGTAAGAGGGAGGCTTTCTTTCCTATGTGGGACAACAAAAATTGCCTAAGGTTCCAACATGGTCTAGCCCTTGACCTTTGAAGCAAAAATTGTCCCCACAATTACTATTTGTTCTTTGTTTTTTATCCTTCTATTTTAGTATATTTCCTAATGATTAATGACAACAACAAAAAAAATTTATTTTTAATTTTTTTTTTTTTATGAAGTAGGGATATTGAACCTTACCTCTATTAATAAAAAAGAACATGCCATGCCACTGAGTTGCAAAATTTTTTACAATCACTATGCTAGGCAACAATATGCATACATTCAACTTTATTTTGTCACAATAATCATACACTAACACTTCATTAAACTAAGAAGCTTGAAACTCAATGACATTGCTTGGTCTCCTTTATGAGCAAAATTAAGGTTCAAACCCCTAATCCAATTGTTGTTATCTCAAAAAAAATAAATAAATAAATAAAAAAACCTAAATAATCCTCTATTTGCCTCTTTTACTTTTTTCAATTTATTTTATTTTATTAATTGATCTAATATTGTACATAGTTCTACGTCATATAATCAATATCAATATATATAAAAGCAGAAACCTCATGTGGGAAAGCATGAGGTCTTACTATGTGGCACTCTAATATTGCATTTAACCCCTTTAATCTCTTCTCATTAACTCTTTTTTATTGTTACTCAAAAGATCATGTTAAATTTTTTTTACTGTTATCTAAGAGATGACTACTGTTGAAAATTACACCAAGTCAAACCAAACCTCATGAAAAGCCCAAACCCACTTATTCCCTTACATATTATGATCCAAGCATCATCCTTTCCTACGTGTAGATGAAACTTGAAATTCAAGATTATGACTCACTTAGAAGCTCTCTTCCTTCGTACAAGCTTCCCTCCAGACTATACACACTCTTCAGCTTCTTTACAAAACAATGGTTTGTGGTCTGGATTCAATGATCCCATATGGTGAAACCAACATTCCTACTCATTTTTCAAGTCTTAATTCAGTCTTCTTGTGTAAACTAATGGCGATGTACAGTCAAGGAAAATATACAATCACTCTAAAAAAAAAAAAAAAAAAAAAAAGTAGGGTCTAACCTCAATAGTCTCACCACTCTATTTTCCTCTTCCAAAACTTCTCTCTCTCTCTCTCTCTCTCATTTTGAGTGGTCTATTACGATTCCCCAAATTAAAGATAATATTCAATCTTACCAATGAGCTACATATTAATTGTAAGGATTGTCTTCTAAGATAATGAGTACTTCTCTTGTTGTGTTAAAGAAAATGTCAAATGGTATGTGATATTACATAGTCATTAATAGTCATACTGCATTCAACTATATTCATATTAAATTTTGAGTTGTCAATGATGCTATGGTACTAGGTATGAAGACCAATTTGTTGATATGACTTTTAATACGCTCCTACAGCCAATAAAGAAATTCATAGCAAGTTGGACCAAACTATTTGTGATGCCTTCAAATTGTAAGTTTTTTGAAAAAAAAAAAAAAAAAAAAGCAAATGCATTAAAGCGGTACATCCATCATAAGCATAAAGATGATAATAAGCTCAGATATTGACAAAAAATTGAGATACTACAATCATAGATTCTGATAGCATTTGTCCATTCTAAAAATCTAAACAATTTATAGGATTCTAGCCAAAAATATTTGGCATATAATCGATGATGCAAAAATAATTTTGGTATACCATATGGTAGAAACTAGAGAGGACTACGTAAACTTTTAGTTAGATGCATACCTTTTCTTTTTAAGTCTTCTGGTAGTATTTAAATGGTTTGGCTTAAAGCAAAATTTCATTGGCAAAATCAGTGATATGTTCATTTAATCAAATCCATGACCACGAGCAACAAAAGTCTGTCATTTATGATCTTTTTACTGTAAATCTTACTTCATTCAATTATTTAATTATATATGCATTACTTTTTTTTCATTGTTAGGTCCTGGTTTATATTGTTTTTAAAAATATTGTGACTAACAATATGTACTTATTTTACTTATTATAGCAATCTATGTTTATTTAGATGTTCATTTCTATGAATCCTCTTCAAGCTTTTCTTGCTTACTCAATTCCTATTGACGTAAATAGTGAAGATTGGAATCTTATAAAAACCAAGTTTATTGTTTTAGTTTGAGACCAACATAATTTAATTATACTTTTTATGCAAAACTTGAGATCAACATACTTTTAGGAAAAGTTTTCTCGTGCATCACGAAAGTTTTCAACTAATATTTTAAATGGTATGACACTATGTGAACTTTTTAAGAATTTATAATGTATAACCTAAACCATGAAATGAATCGATTTGTAAAGAGAATGATTTAATACAAAGAGGGAGAAAAGCACCCATCATAAAGTGCAGCAGGCAGTCAAATCATCCTGCCTTTACTAATTTCATCCAATAGCAAATAACAATACCTCCCATATATATATATATATATATATATATATATATTTATAGAAGAAATGCCTACCATATTCTAGGTGTTGTTAGAAAGTGTTTTGATTAAAAAGAAAAACCATATGTTTATTAGATTTTTTTTACTATTATTTAATGCACGAAGCATATGTGTAGAGGCAATTAGCAATTTATTGCTAATAGCGAAATTATTATGCATTTATGAATGCAATGTAACAATTAATACGTATAAGAAGATTTATATTAAAATAATAATAATAGTAATAAATTGTGCACAAGTGAATCTTGACCTCGAATATCTAAATTCCACTTTTTTTTTTCCTCTTTAAAAAGTGAATCCAGATGTTAGACATCTGGATATTCAAATGTTATAGAAGAAAATTCTCCTAAAGGGATTTCGATTTTTATATCTCTCCTCTCATTCTATCTCCTTTGGTCCTCTCTCTCTCTCTCTCTCTCTCTCTCAGAGAAAAGTGGAATTCAAATGTTCAATATCTAGATTCATTTTTACACCTAATGAATTTTTTTTTTTTAAATGTAAGAAAAAATGAGTCGATCCAAGTTAAGGGAATGAAAAAAAAAGAAAAAAGAAGAGGAATACCAAAAATAACATTAGTAGAAGTAATAATAATAAGATATGTCAATTAAGGAAGTAACCATCTAATAGATAGTATAACTTTTTTTTTTTTTTTAATTTTTTGATTTGAGATCGAATTATATTATAACATAATCTAAATGTATATGTGTGTGTGACACTCTCTTGGAGATTTGAATCCCAACCCTTACCCTCTACACTCCACAAGCATCTATACTTGCAAAGTAACCATCATGTTAAGAGTGCGCGTCGGTGATAGTATAACTCTAGATAGAATAGAATTGAGGAAAATGATTCCCAAGAAATTTTAAATTTTTCTAAAAGCAAATGATTATTCATCTACTTCTCACGTAATGTGGCCAACCAATTAATTTGTTAAGGATTAATAGTTGACCCAATAATGTTGGAATTAAGGCTTTGTTGTTGTATAAATTATTCCATTGCAATCTTAATTGCTTAATTTATTAGGTTATTAGCAATAAATTGCAAATTCTCTTCATATATACACATACATGCATAATTATATGTACACAATAACAATATTTTCATTTAGGACAAGTAATACCGATCTTTCAATGGATCAAGGATTCTAAATTCAGCCTAATGTGAGTTTGTTTTCCCCCAGAGCTTTAAAACTTAACTAGCACTTCTTAGTGTTTCCAACGAAATTGTCTAGGGTTCAAATTACTCCTCTAATTATCAAATTATCTACACAAAAAATTTTGCTTTCATATTTTGATTTTCCTATATAGTAAGGAACACATAAGCTTTTATAAACATTTAATTTGAGCTGATATTATGATTTATGAGTAATAGACATTATCATGTGTATTTTGGTTAGGGTTGTCCAACCACCCGTTGAAACCGGCTAGAACCAATCCGACCGCCAACCAAATCGACTACTTTGATGGTTGACAACGGGTCCCCACCTTCAAAAACTGACGCCGGCAGGTTAATTGGAGGGTTCCTCCTCCAAATCTTAAGCCACTTTACCCAACTGTGAAAAACACCAAATCTGGTGAATCCAAGCGTTTTCCAACGAAGATTCAGTATAGATCCAACGAGATCTCCGCCAAATTTGGTGGAGATCTCACCAGATTTGATGAGACCTCCACTGGATATGGCGAGGTCTCGCCAAATCTAGGGAGATTTTTGTTGTTGTTCCATCGTTGTTAGTTTCAACTGAATCAAATGCCACTCGATGCATTATTGGATCCATCCGATCGACTCCCTCATTGATCAACAGCGGGTTTGAAACTTCTCCACCCAATTCGATCGTGTCTATTGAGTTACAAGACTCTTGACTACATTTTACTAGTTTTTGATAATCAACTACGTACATCTTACTAATTAAGAGGCAAGAGTTGTGACTTAATGATATTGTCTGGTCTAATCTATAAAGGGAATCTGGTTTTGAATCATTCAAGGAAAAAAAAAAAGTGATAAAAAAGAAGGTACATTTCCATTTTGTATGTGAGTATTTTGTACTAAAAATGTTATTTTTAATTTTTTATACACCTTAATTTCTTAGTTTTATACTTATTTCAAACATGTTTTAAAATTGATTAACATATATGTATAATATTTAATAAATAATTTTCATATTCCTTAAAATCTTACTGTTCTCGATATTGTCCTGAAGAACCTCGCTCTGATTTATAAGTAAGATCCTATTTAGTAACCTTAAACATTAATGTATAAACGAAGGTAATATCTATACGTATGTACATAACGTATATGATTGATATATCATGCATATGTTCATCCATTTTGAGAGAGTGAGAGAATCATTACCAATGAATAGTAACACCATAATCTCCTTGATTATGGACATTTACATACACAATATCCCCTTTCGTTACACGAATCACAGGCCCTGGAAATTGTTCATTTACAACCAACATGCTCTTGCTGCTACACAACCTTGTAAAGTTGGCCTCCTTCAGCTACATAATTTAAACGAGAGAAATGATCAGTTAAAATTTTAAATTAAAGAGATACGGTAATCCCTTCTCTCCAACAAAAAGCGAATTTGTACACGTAGATAGATGAACAAATAGCAAACAAGAAAACTAATGAGAAAGAGGCGTGTTACTTACAACAAAGTCATAATAATGGACGTTGCCTTGAGCCAAGGCAAACATCGCATAGAGAAGCAGAAGCCGAAGATCCATCATCTTCATTCTCTATTTGCTGTGAAATATGGTTCACTGCACTGTTTCAGGTTAAGCTTAATTATATAGTACTCAATTAGTAGTTCTTTGAAGGTTAGGTTAGTTGGACTCCTTCCACTTTAGGTTGAATGCTCGTTATAAGGATTAATACCGGACTAAAATGCTGGCTGCATGTTAGGTGTGGAGACATGAGAGGTTTCTTTATGGAGTAATTTCTTTATTTTATTTCTTTGTTTATTTACTATTCTATTGATGAAATAATGAAAGACAATCAATATGTAAGGGCAGGTGCATTAATGATCCTCGATTAATGGGCTTTGCCCAGCGAACTGCAACCGTGCTAGCTAGTACAATTGCAGCTGGCTGATTACTTCGACTTAAGTATTTATGGATTGAGATATTTTTACATACGGTTGAGATTGATAGTTGTAATTAAAGAGGATACATGATAAATATGAGAAGTCAAAATAAAGGCCTGCGCTAAGAGATCAGAAAGGTTTGCTAGTTGTTTGGCTTGTAAAGAGTGGTTGGTTGTCAGTCTTAGTGATAGAGGGGGGGTGGGTTGGTTGGTTGGTTGGCTGGCCTAAGGGTAGAGGGTGGCTGCATCACACTCATAACTACTTGCGATATTGTGGAGCTATTTGGTTCTAGTAACGATCTTTGTATTTTTTAGAAATATATGTAAGTAAAAAAAAATGTAAAAAAATATATAATGTTATTTAAAAATTAAAAACATATATCTAAACACATATACCAAGCGAGCCCTGTGTCTAATACATTCAAAGGTAAGGCCTGAATTTTGAGGAGAACCAGACAAAGTTAAGGTTTGGTCAATTTATACATAATTCGAGTTTGTCTATTTTTATGCAACAAAGGTCCAGGTGCATGAAATAAAAGTACGTAGTCAACTTTATTTTTATTTTTATTTTTATTTATAATGTAGTACGTACTAGCTAGCATAGGCGGACCTCTCAAGTCATCTTAGTGATATGCTAGAATTTGTCATCTAACTTCGGCACTTCATGATTGGTGTGTTGTCAAGGAGGGGGTCGTCACCCGGGTTAGGAAGCATGATACAAATTTATTGAATGAGCAAGAGCAATATAAGGATGCCCTTCGTACTCTAAATGGTGAACTAAAGGAGACAAGGGAGAAGTTGGAGGAGGTAGGTCGTCAGAAGGAGACGCTGCAAGGAGAGCTATCAACCTTGCGCGGGCAGGTGGAGAAGGCTGGGGCTGACGCCATTACGGAATTCAAGGCGTCGCAATCATTCATTGACTCCTGTGCTGAATATTATGGTATTGGGTTTAAAGACTGCCTTAAACAGGTCGCGTCCTCCTTCCCAGACTTGGATCTATCCGGGATTACCATGGATGACCCCATGCCGTCAACACCTACTGGCGACACCGTCGTTGGTGAGAGTGACAACTCTATTGAGTCAGATCTCCCTCCCAAGGATGATGACATCGTCCTTGCTCAACCTGTTGTGAATCCTCCCGTCACCACTTCCAACCTGTCCATTGAGCTCTTAGACGTGGAGAACCCTCCTGCTCAAGATAAAGATGATGAGACTTTGAATGACACTCCTAATTCTTAGCCCTATCCTTATTTTCTTTGTAACTTGTATATTTCATTTAATTTTCAAACAATGTTTAAATGCCCTAGTGTTTTTTGGGCTCTATTTGTAAAGACTTTATTTTATATATGGTATCTTATGCCTGTTGTCTTTAACATCGTCTAGTTTTCTACTAGTTGGCACTTGTATCTTTATTTCTCATGCTTGTATGCAAGGATATGTTTGTTTCTGGTGAACTAGGACAAACCTGTCCTGTAGTAAACTCGTCACCCTATGAACTTTGTAGCCTTGAGACATCCTCATATCCTGTATTCATATATTTCGTGGACATATTCGAATTTGTTTATCCCTTTGTTTAGTGGATTTAGACAATCTCAATTTGCCTTCTCAGTAGACTTATTCATTCCAGGAACTTTATATTAAAATCATTGCCTTGTGAACCTTTTAATAATACTAATCATATCCTTTGGTGGATAAACTCGTTAGTTTTACAAACTCGCCCATTTTGGGGGACTTAGCACAATTGTCTATTTTATGGGTATTACTAATAAGCTCGTCCACTTTATGGACATTAATAATAAACTCATCCATTAATGATAAACTCGTCCTCTCTATGAACTTAACAAAGTCATCCACTTTGTGGACATTAATAATAAACTCGTCCACTTTGTGGACTTGATGATTTTTCATCCTCTTGGGATGAAGCCGTCCACTTTATGGACTTATTTTTCATCCTCCTGGGATGAAGTCGTCCATTTTATGGACTTTAACAAAGTTGTCCACTTTATGGACATTAATAATAAACTCGTCCACTTTGTGGACTTAATGATTTTTCATCCTCCTGGGATGAAGTTGTCCACTTTATGGACTTAACAAAGTCGTCCACTTTATGGACATTAATAATAAACTCGTCCACTTCGTGGACTTAAATGATTTTTTGTAGGTAGACACCTGAGTCATACTTGAATAAACTCCTCTTATTATGATAAGCCATGCATTCGTAGAAAAAGTAGTTCTTTAAAGGAAAAAGACCTACCTTTTGGGCTTTAAAAGAGCATTGTAGCAAAAACTAAAGTAAATGGAAAAAATTGAGGAGTATAGCTAATATTAACTAAGGTAAACTGGAAATAAAAGGGTTCTGCTCTCCATGCCATCCTCTCTACTGGTAGTATTTCCGCAGGTGCTCAGCCTTCTATGGATGGTGCAATTTCCGTCCGTCCAGCGCCTCCAGGTGGTAAGTGCCTTTCCTCTGCCATGACGTGATTCGATAGGGTCCTTCCCAGTTAGGGTCGAGCTTCCCATGGGTAGGGTCTCTAGCAGTTCCTATGATTTTCCTTAGAACAAGATCTCTAACTTGAAAGTCTCTGTGTCGGACCCAAGAATTGTAATGCTTGGCCATGCGGTCCTAGTACTGTGCGAGTCTTTGTTCAGCTATCACCCTGACTTCATCAATTAGATCTAGTTGTAGACACATAGTCTCGTCGTTTTTGTTTTCATCATGATTGTCCACCCTGTAGCTTGCGAGTCCGACCTCGACTGGGATGACTGCTTCGCTCCCGTATGTTAGCCTAAATGGTGTCTCTCCTGTAGGTGTCCTTGTTGTTGTCTTGTATGCCCATAGTATGCTTGGCATCTCTTTGGGTCATATACCATTTACCCCCTCGAGCCAAGTCTTGATAATTTTGAGCAAGGATCGGTTCGTGACTTCAACCTGTCCGTTAGCTTGAGGGTGGGCAGGGGAAAAGTAGTGATTTCTGATTCCCAATTGCGAGCAAAAATCCAGGAAGAAGTCATTGTCAAATTGTTTTCTATTGTCTGAGACTAAGATTTTAAGGATCTCGAACCTACATACGATGTATTTCCAAACGAAACTTCGCACGTTCTTCTCCGTAATGGTGGCCAAGGCTTCAGCTTCCACCCATTTTGTGAAGTAGTCTATGCCCGCTATGAGGAACTTCAGCTGCCGTACTGCTATTGGGAATGGCCCCATGATGTTTAATCCCTACTAATCGAAGGGCCTTGGGGCTATTATTGGGGTCAACTCTTCGGACGGCTGTCTAATGATATTGCTGAACCTTTGACACTTGTCGCAAGCTTTGACATAAATCTAAGTATCCTTCTACATGGTGGGCCAGTAGTACCCTGCTCGAAGTAGTTTGTGTACCAACGAGCGTGACCTTGAGTGGTTTTCGTAGATCCCTTCGTGGACTTCTCTCATGACGTAGTCCACTTCCTCAGGACCCAAACACCTTAGGTATGGGCGGGAGAAGCCTCTCTTATATAAGACGTCCTTCATCAAAACGAATCACGCTGCTTAGACCTTTAGCTTTCTTACGGCCTCCTTCCCATCTAGTAAGACGTCTTTTTTCAAGTAGGAGATTAATGGTGTGGTCCTGTTGTTTTCAGAACCTATCTCCTGCATATCGACGGAATCAAATAGTGGAGAAAGCTGAATAAAAGATAGTACATTATCAAAGGCAATCATGTGTTCTGCTGAAGCTGCTTTGGTAAGGCGATCGGTTTGCTCATTCTCTCCTCTAGGGATTTGAATGATCTTGGCCTGCAGGTCCTCCACCCTTCTCTTTACCTACTCCAGGTATTTCTTCATCTTTTCGCCCTTGCATTCGTAATCTCCATTTACTTGGTTGGTGATGACTTGAGAGTCACAATAAAGAACCACGCTCGCGGCCCCTACAACTTTGGCTAGATTCAGTCTTGCCATCAGGGCTTCGTACTCTACTTCATTGTTGGTTGCAGGGAAGTCAAGGCAAACCATACATTCAATCTTGTCTCCTTCAGGAGAAAGAAGCATGATACCTACTCCACCAGCCTATTTGTTAGATGATCCATCTGTATGTATGCTCCACCAAGGACACTCATCTACCCCCTTGCTTTCCCCGTTGGTGAACTCCACTATGAAATTAGCAACGGCCTATCCCTTGATGGCGGTACGCAGGCGATACTGAATGTCAAACTTGCTCAACTCTATAGCCCAGAGTGCCAATCACTCGGCAGCTTCAGGGTTGCTCATTGCCCATCATAAAGGTTTGTTGGCTAGGACGATCACCGTATAGGCTTGGAAGTATGGTTTGAGCTTGCGGGCTGCCGTAACCAAAGCGAAAAAGAGCTTCTCCATTAGTGGGTACCTTTCCTCTGCACCACGAAGTGCCCAGCTGATGTATTACACGGGTTTTTGAACCTTGTCTTCCTCCCTAATTAGGGCTGCGCTGACGACTGCCGAGGAGACAGCTAAATAGAGGAAAAGTTCTTCCCCAGGTTGTGAGGGACTCAGTAGCGGTGGGGAAGAGAGGTAGGCCTTTAGATCCTTGAACGCCTGCTAACACTCAGTCGTCCACTCAAAAGACATTTTCAGGGTGTAGAAGAAGGGTAGACACTTATTCGTTGCTCTCGATACGAATCTGTTCATTACTACTACTTTGCCGTTGAGGCTTTGCACTTCTTTCACGTTTCTTGGGGGTGCCATTTCTACTATGGCCCGGATCTTGTCAAGATTGGCTTCAATACCCCTTTGAGACACCATGAATCCTAGGAAATTTCCTGCTATTACCTCGAAGGCACACTTACTCGGGTTGAGTTTCATGTTGTAAGAGCGAAGAATGTCGAATGTTTCCTTTAGATCTTCCAGATGGTCATCCTCCCTTCGGCTTTTTACTAGCATGTCATCGACGTAGACTTGGATATTCCTCCCAATCTGGTTTTCGAACATCTTGTTCATGAGCCTTTGATATGTAGCGCCTGCGTTCTTGAGGCAGAATGGCATCACTTTGTAGCAAAAGAGGTATTGGCTGGTAATAAACGAAGTCTTCTCCTGGTCTGCCTCGTTCATCTGAATCTGATTATAACCCGAAAAGGCGTCCATGAAGCTTAGTAATTGGTGCTGAGCCGAAGAGTCTACTAGTACGTCAACTCGAAGGAGAGGGTAGCTATCCTTGGGGCATGCTTTGTTCAGGTCCATGAAGTCTATGCACATCCTCCATTTCCCGTTGGCTTTCTTGAACATTACCATGTTTGCCAACCAGTCGGGGTAGTATACTTCTCTAATGAAGCCTTCCTCTTGCAATTTGCCAACTTCTTCTGCTATTACTCGGTTCCGTTCCTGGGTGAACACCTGTTTCTTTTGACGAATGGGTGGAAAAAAAGGTGATACATTCAGCCTGTGTACCATGACCAAGGGGTCGATTCCTGGCATGTCTTCATAGCTCTAAGCGAATATGTCCTGGTTCGCTCTGAGAAAAGTCGTGAGCGCTTGGCGAACCATCGGGCTGGCGAGGGTGCCAATCCTTGTGGTCCGATCTAGTCTGGAGTCGTCGAGGGGTATCTCCTCGAGTCTTTTTACTGGTTCCGCCATCGTCTGTTGCTCTTCTATGTTCATGGTCTGTAGATGATCGTCCATCTCTAACATTGCGATATAAAATTCTCGCGTAGCTATTTGATCTCCTCGCACTTCCCCTACCCCATAGTCGGTGGGGAATTTGATCATTAAGTGGTAGGTTGAAGTTACAGTCTTCCATGAGTTGAGGGTAGGTCATCCTAAGATGGCGTTATAAGCGAACGAGCAATCGACCACTAGGAAAGTGACATCCTTAGTGATTTTCCGTGGGTAATCTCCGACCGTTATAGGTAATGTGATTGCCCCGAGAGGGTATACTTTTCTTCCTCCAAATCTAACAAGTGAAGCGTTGGTTGGGACTAGATGTTCTCTGTTAATCCACATTTGTTGAAATGCCGGGTAGTAGAGAATGTCTGCGGAGCTTCCGTTGTCCACCAAGATCCGGTACGTGTTATAGTCCCCTATCTAGATGCTAACGACAAATGCATCATCATGTGGGTGGTGAAGACGTCGGGCATCCTCTTCTGAGAAGCCAATAACGAGGTTGTCGATCCGTGTCATTTTCGGGATGGCGCTGGTGAGCTGAACGTTCTGAATCATTCTGAGGTAAGTCTTTCGAGCCTTTTTGGATGAACCGGTAGTCCTCGTGCCTCCCACAATCATCCTTATGTCGCCCAGAGGTGGCCTTAGGTGCTCGTTGTCCCGTCGAGGAACCTGCTCTTAGGGTCGATCCGCTCTTGCTCTACTAATGAACTTCTGTAACTTCCTTTACCTAATGAGGGCTTCTATTTGTTGTTTCAAGTTGTAGCAGTCGGCTATGTCATGACCATAGTCACGGTGGAAACAGTAGTATTTGTCTTTGGACCGCTTGTTGGGATCTCCCTTTATCTTGTCGGGGAAGGTTAAGGCTCCCTGGTCCTTGATTTGCATTAGGACTTGGTCGATCAGGGCAGTCAGTGGGGTGAAGCTCGTGAACTTCCTCGCAGGGGGCTTGGAGCGCCTATCATCCCTTCGTTCTCCAATTCTCACCATCTTCCGCCCTCTGTCCTGCCGTGTGTCCTCCTGTCTTACTCTCTTCTTGGGCCTCTCCTCTCGAGCCAAAAGCGCGTCTTCAGCCAAAAGCGCGTCTTCAGCATTCATGTATTTGGTTGCCCTGTAAAGCACATCTAACATAGTCTTTAGGTCATTCTTATATAATGAAAATAGAAACTTACCCTTTCGCAACCCATTGGTAAATGCGACTACAAGTATCTTATTGTCAGCCTTATCGATTGAAAGTGCATCTTTGTTAAAGCGAGCTATGTAATACCTCAATGTCTCATCCTCTCGTTGCTTGATACTCATCAAACACGCAGTGGATTTCTTATACCTATGCCCCCCCAATAAAGTGTGAGGCAAACTGGGCGTTTAGCTCCTTGAAAGTACTGATGGAGTTAGGTGTTAGCTTGTTGAACCAAATTCTTGCTGGCCCCTTTAGGGTAGTAGGGAAGACCCTACACATAATTTCGTCCAGTGCATCAAGGTCTTAAAGGATTCTAAGTGATCTAGAGGGTCTTTAGCTCCGTTGTAGCTTTCTACCTGCGGCATATGAAATTTCAACGAAAGGGGGTATGAATTGACAGACGTAGTGAATGGCGAATCAGTTCGGTGGACCAAGTCGTCGAGGTCGCTGGGTACTCGTCCTCTAAGGGCATTCATCATAAAGTCCATTCGTTCCTTCATCATTTGCATCTTTGCAACCATGTGAGGCGGAGCCGTATCTGTGATGGATGGTCGGCTCACGTCCTGTCGTTCTGGTCTACTTGGGGCATTGCTACCTTTTGGCCCCTTTTGATCCCTTCTTTTAGCGCTGGTACCTTCTTAGTCTTCCTCTTGGGTACCCATCGCTGCGTTCTTCTGCCGTAGCTGTTCCTCTAGGACTTAATTCTGTTTGGTGAGACGTTCCACTGCTGCTATAAGGGTTTGGACCTGCCTCTCCAGGGCAGTGGGTCGCGACTCGTCTCCCTGAACGTTGTTGGTGGGCGCCATTGAGCAAGTAAGTACCATGCAACTTTTTGTTTGGGAAGTGATAGTATGGCTTACAAGTCGCTAAGGTTCTCACAGATGGCGCCAACTGATGATGCCGAAAAATCAACTGTAAGTCACACGGTCCTCACGTGCTCGAAACAACACCTACGCAACACAAAAAGAGAAGACCTAACAAAGAGCACTGGTGTGGTGCTGGCCAAATACCCTCTGAAAGTTAAGTTAGAACTTCTCACAACTCTAAAGTGCCAGAACTGGGGTGAATTATGCGTACCTTGATCTGCAAAGGTCTTGGGTTTTTATAGTAGTAGAGGGTTGACATCCTTTCCTTAAGTTAGAAGTCTTTTCCTTATAGGAGTCTTCATGAGTGTATTTAGCGGAATCCTTTCCTTGTAGGAATCCTTTTGATTAGCACTAAACGTGAAGCGCAAGATATTTCCTTATATATGCAAACGTGGAGACCAAGCAAGGCTACATCGGGGTCGTCAACTTTCGCCTACTCCCTTTAGCTTTATTGGTGTCAGCTACCCATCTTCGTTGCCTAAGGTCCTCCCGTCGGCTATGAGGCGCGCTTCATGGATTCCTTAATGTCGTCACTTGCCAATGGATCCCAACGGGTTTATTTGGAGTGTCATTTTATACTTTCGCAAGGGTGAGTATTGCTACTACAGTTTTACCCTCATCACTTTATGTCTAGCATTTTAATTGCTCAATTAATTTATGCTGTCTAGCATTTTAATTGCTCTATCTCTTACCGATATCATTAGTGAAGATTTATTAAAAAGGCATTTGAACGTTTCGTTGAACTAAAGTTTTTTTTTTTTGGTGGAAAGATCTTTGAACTTAAATTGATCCATTTTATATTACAGTTGCTTTTATTTACATATTTATCAGAGAAAATTCGGCATTTAAGATTTTCCAGTATTCATACAAATTTTGATTAAATTCTAGAAAAGTGATGATCATTATATTATAAGATTTTCCTTATAATTCTCTTGGTGACTGAAAATTTTTTTGAAGGCATTATTTTATATACTAAATTTAGTAATAAATACTTCTGCTATTTTTCAGAATTCATGTGAAAAAAAATAATGCCTAAAAGTCTTTTAAAAAGGTACACATTAATGATATAAAGTGAGCCTCAACACACACACACTCCCTCCCACCCCCCAAAAAATGATATACTTTGATATATCAATTTTTTTTAGTATATATTTTAATTAAAAAGATACAGAAGAAAATTGATACTCACTTCTAGTCACATGCATATATTTTGGAATTTTTTCTATATGGAGAGAGAGAGAGAGAGAAAGTTAAAAACATCATACCAGATATATATAGAATCGATCTTTATAATTAAGTGTAAACAATGAAGAACACAATTAGAGTCGACATCTTCTTTGTGAAAATTGTTGGAGAGCAAAGCTAAATATCTGAGTACACATTTTGGAATTTCCTTCTTCCACACTTGGCCATGTCTAATAAGTAGTGTCCAGTACAATTCAAAGCATATTAGAATGATTGCTTCGGTCACTGCTCTTATACTGTGTTTTGGTACATGGGCTAGGATAATTTTAAATTGTAGATATTTTTTATTCTTCGGGAAATATATACTCTCACAGTGCTCCAATGAAATTGAATACATTAATTCAGTCATTCAGTCATTCACCACATCACCCCTAGTCTAATGGTGGGGAGATACTCATTCCTAAAATTTATCAACTAAATAGTTGCACAAAAATGATAAATTATGATCATGTCTCTTGAGTCTTGACTATGGTCATTGGTTATTAGTTTCTACCAGAGTTAATATTGTGGAATTATATTCTTTTAAAAGAATATATTGTCTCTACTTCTATAGTGAAATTTACATTCACATCCCATTACGTTATCGATTCATTAAGTTTATGGGAATAAGTAGAAATCGAGTGGAATAATCTGGCCATAGATGATAAAAACTAATAACCAATGTTATACCAACCAACAGTTTTTAATTGGATGCAAATTTTGACAAATCTACCATTAGATCAGATTACATCATCTTCATATATTCTATATGTTTGTAAAATTTCAAGATGATAAAAAATTAATAGCCATGCCATCAATCAATTGTTTAAATTCAAGTTTTTGTAATTTGAAATAATGCATAAAAGATTAGTTTATGAATCAAATAGTAAATTACATCTGATTGGTATAAAATTTGGCATGCTTGTTTAGAACATATAAAACATGTAATTCAACGGTAAGATTTTCAAAATATAAATTCAATAATAAATTATTGAGTGATGTTATATTATTTAGAGTTACACAATATATATATACACACACACACACACACACATACTCTAAACTATAGATAAGTACAAAATGATTAAAATCTAATAGCCATATTGATATACTCTAGCAGCAAAATCACTTATTATTTTGAATTTTTCGCTTTCCACTCTCTTTAGGTTTAGTATAAAAAAATCACATTCGGTGTGATGGTCACTTGACAAGTATAAGTTTTTGTAAGATATGTGAGGTAAAGATTAAGTTTTCAAGTCTCTATGAGAAGTTTTACATACATATATACTTAAATTAGGCTAGATGACTAGCAGCTTGGGGATATATTGATAAGAGTAGAATTCTATCTCTAAAACAATAGTAGAATTCTATCTTAGATAAAGAAAAAGTATAAAAAATCGCTTATCGCATTGTAATTTGACCCATTAATTAAATTAATGGTAAAATTCACAAAATTTACTTCGGATTATTTTAATAGATTTCTTCTCTAAAATTTGGATTTTTAAATTCACAAGAATTCCATCTAAATTAATAGATTTTTTTTTAGACAAATTTACTCCTTAATTTCTTAATAAGATAATTAAAATTTATTGCATTATCGCTTGGCCCAATCATAATTTATTACACAAACAATTAAATGCTATGCTTGACTCCCTAAAGTTTGGATTAAAAGATAAAATCTTCAGGGGGTGATATGCCCACAGTAGGGAAAAATGCTTATTTTAGACTGAATACTAACAATATCATTTTAGTCCAAACCGTAAAGTATCAAATTAATGTAATAATTAGAAGTCTATGAACTAAATTGTGATAGGAGCAAGTAATATAGAAGTAATTTACCCTTAAAAAAAAATATAGTCATATTGTATGGAAAAAAAAAAAAAAAGCACAGCGCACCGGCGCACCCACCCAAAAAATAGAGAGCCAATGCCTAAAAGGGGCAGTTGCTTGTTTGCCCTCCTTGAAGATTTGTTTATATATGATGGCATGCTCAAAATAATGTCTCCCTGATCGAGTCATTGAAGTTACATGCCTCCTTCAACCATGCCACAAGTCAGGACAAACACAACATTTCTTTTTTCCCAGACACAAACACAAACACACATGGGAGAGAGACATGGGTTTCTAATACAAAAGCATACTACAAACTCTATCCAAAAGTCATATAAAGCCTCAGCCTTGGCCATTATCCATGAATCAGTCATTAATAGTATGCTAAGCTTGCTATAAAACCCTCCCATCAAACCTAACACAATCAATCTCGTTTTACAATTGAAACCGTATTTTTTACGCAAAAGCCCATTCAGCCATTAAAGAGCAACAGCAATTTGAGGTTTTGGGGTGAAAATAGTGGCATAGAAAATTCTTCTCTCACTCCATCTCCACCTCTCTGAACTTCTCATTTTTGTTGTATGTGAATAACAATTTCTGACATAGTGTATTATGCATATTCTTCATCTTTTTGTTGTCTAGTACTTTGGGTTTGTTCTTGTGATGTACCATTAGCCTTTATTCACTGATATTGGAAGTTTAGGCTTGAATCTCCTCAGCTTAAATCGTCCCCAATACTTTCATTATACTTATGCGTGTGTGTGTGTGTATATATATATGACAGAAATGCAATTTACACTAGATAACTTTGCCTAAAAATCATTTTTGTCCTTTAAGTTTGAAGTTGATTATTTTAATCTGATAACTTTGCTCAAAAATCATTTTAATCCTTTATGTTTGAAGTTAGTAATTTTAGTTTGGTAACTTTTTGTAGAAATCATTTTAGTCCTCTAAGTTTGAAGTTGATCATTTTAGTCCTTTAAGTCTTGCATAATGTGTATTATATATTAGTACAAAGTAGAGTTAAAACTTAGCCTAAACCGTTTTTCTGATAAAAATCTTTTTCTTTTTCTTTTTTTGGTACCACAATTTTTCTTGACTAGTGCTGATTCTTGCTCAACCGAAATCCTCGGATTCAACATGTTTGTGTCATTTTCAAATGATCTATCCTTATGGTACAAAAGATATGGGCAAAAGAATATCAACTCCTTATCTTGAGTATATTACAACATTTTTGTTTTGGAGCAATTTCTGACACAAAATCAACCGTATTTTACAATGCATTTATGTTAATAAAATAGAAATTTATTACAAGCAAATGCCGTGGAATGAGCCAAAACTTAAAAATAAATAAATAACCCTAACAAAAGTCTCAAATTTATGAAATTATTTTAATTTGAAATCTCTTTCTATCTCCATTATTCATTTATGTTATTATGGGTAATAACAAGGTAGAGAAAAGTGAAAGACGCTAGTTATTTAAGGCTAACACAGTTTTATTAACTATATCTCATTTTTCATATTTTGTTACTATCAAGAAAAATGGAGATGGATAGAAGTTTCAAATTGAAACAGCTTCATAAGTTTGAAACTTCAATTAAAAAAATTTTAAACTTAGGATTTATATGAAATATGGTTTACACTTTGGACTGCCTTAATATGCAATTTTCCAGAAAAAGAAATTTTCAACACCACCATTTCTTATGGTATGACTTTATGGTGTGGAAAAAATAATTCACCTACACGCTTAGTTGTTGCCTAACAATAGAAAGATGACATGTGTTTCTGTCATGTGCAACTCTCGTTTAAAATGATTGTATGCAATTATTTAATTGTAGTTTAATAAGTCATGTACAATGCATACATCAGGAACATATATCATCTTTTTAGTGTTGGTTGTAGTCTATGGCTATAACAAAGTTTGTACATATTTATTATTTGAAAGATGGAACCAATTCTGCTAATCCAAGAATGTAAATTTACTTGATGAGAATTATTAAACGATACATGAATGGAACATTGTAAACCCACATTAAACCCTCTTGCTCCTATCACAAGTAACCTGTAGTATATATTAAACTAATTGAAATGGATCAGATATCAAGCACCAATGCGGTTCGCATAAAGCAATGTGATCAAGCACGTAGTGGTTTATGAACACGAACACTAAGCAACTTCACATCATCTAATACCGGTCCACATAAAGAACCTGAATTGTCACTTGTCATGGTGTAAAATGAGCTTAGGAACATAATATGTGTGCGTAGTGACACTGCTTTGAACAAAAGAATGGCTCGCTTGAACCCTCCATTGCCCTTAGATTCATATGAAACCTTGACACTGTCTTTGCCTGCATATGCCTCTACACCCAGGGAACCTACACATGAATCGTTAGCGTCACCAACAGCAAATGTGAGGGCATAAGTCTTTCCGGGCATTGTATACACAACTTGTGCAAGGGCGCTTTCTTTTCCGGCCATGAGTTCAACTGCTCGTTTGCCTTCCGGGACAAAGAAGTGATCGGAATCAATGTATTTCACAGCCTTAAGGGACTCAATAATCCAGCCAGGTAAAGGACTGTGATCGTCTTCAATGTGTGGTGGAATTAGGACACCCCCTGATGTATTGGGGTATAGATATGGACCTTCTTCAACATTTCCATTTTTCAATAGGTTGACTGCGAAGTGCATACAAACATATTAATGAAACGAATGATTTCAAATGTATTGAAATTTAAGATAGTTCAGTTGGAGCAAAAAAAAAAAGTCCTTGTGAAATGAAAATACTCTAGAGATTATTCGAACTGTTGTCGCTTGTCAATCTTTATAAGTTTTTATCCTACGTTTAAAAGTTACACATTAATTTGCAACGTTAATATAGTAGAATTTGTTGAAATGAGAGAAGAGTAATTTTACCTCTAGTGCGTTTGGGAAGTTCCAAAACCTTCAAAGCAACAGCATATATAAGTGGGCCACAAGCTGGATCATCAACCACACCAGGGTTATGGATCGAAATTTCAACTTCCGAAGAGTCAGCTTGGAAACCCCATGCATATGAATCCCAACCATTGTTACTATATATAGTCTGAATTGGCAAAATACCCCAATCATTTTTCTCCGAATTAGGAGTCACTGTCACGTTCAATTGCTCATCTTGTGCGCAGGTTCGAGCTGCAGTGAATGTTACTGAGTAAAACAAGCCCTTTGTGACATTCACTTTTTGCTTGACTGCAGCCTCATTGCCAAGCCTTACAGCACAGGCACCCTCAGGCACTATTAGCAACATGTCACCTTGTTTTTGAC
Source organism: Quercus agrifolia (assembly GCA_029955455.1). Taxonomy (NCBI): domain Eukaryota; kingdom Viridiplantae; phylum Streptophyta; class Magnoliopsida; order Fagales; family Fagaceae; genus Quercus; species Quercus agrifolia. The sequence goes on along the minus strand of JARQAD010000002.1, from coordinate 22,756,330 downwards.
CTGGTTTTATGTACTCCACATACCCTGAAATTTCCCAAAAGGGAATGGCATTGGGGCTGGTCACTACTGTGCCTTTTAGCTGTGTTGGCTTCGGGCCCTGCTTGAACTCTCCATTGGGCAATAAACCTAAAATGAATGAATAAGCAAGCATTTGTCATTACAACATTTATTTGTAAAATAAATTTTGTTTTCAATCATTGATTTTTATAATATATACTCTTAAATTGAAATTCTGACTAGCTAGTCACTGCTCCTCCCATGTGACAAGTACTGTCTCTGATCTAGCAAACATGATTACATAATACGATCCCTAAATCTAGCTAAATAACAGAGTTGAGATGTCACTTATTTTTATCATATCCTTTTTATATTGTCATTTCTTCCTACCCTTTGTACAGATACTGCCAATCACTGCCACCATGGGCAATTCCTTCTTTCTTTTTTATTTTATTTTATATTATTACACAGCCACATGATCTGCATATATCAAGGACAAATTATTCAGTTCATATCTGTATGATATACTTGGGTTTCTTGTATATTAATAGTAAAATAAAAAATGATGTTAAAATCTCTAAAAACAAATATAATATTAAAAAAATTTTATTTTTTTATTTAGTAAAATGATGTTTTAGATGGCTTGATATTATTCATATTAATGTATGAACACTAAAGTTTTCCTTCTTACAAAACATAGGAACAACTTGTTAAGTCTTGTAATTTTGATTCTCTAATTAATTTCAATCACATAATATTTTTTTTTTTTGGGGAGAATGAATCACATAATTGTAAGTTTTTAACTATTAATACAATGTAGGTAGTAATACCCAATAAAAAAACAAAACAAAACAAAGTTTTAAAATTACTTACTCCATTAAAAAAGAAATATAACTATATAAGTTTTAACTTTTATACTCTTTTCCTTTCAATTTCAAACCCAATACCATCATTAATTGCCTAGGAATTTTGTAATAAATAATGTCCAGAATGTAAGGGTGGCGGTTTTAAGGTGTATAGCACGTTTATGTCTGACTCTGAGATTCTCCTAAGAATAAGAGAGATCAGAGATTAAATCCCGTGAAGCAAGTCCAAGCAACTGCAATGACGTAAATGCACCCTCCCAACGAAAACAAAAAATACATATAAACATTGAATTGAATGGCATATTTCGTTATTAAAATGCAAATTGCTAAGGGTATCTTAATCTGATGCGATCGAAGACTCGTTAGCCAGCACAAACCGACCAGGATTCACGTGGCCAAGGCTACTGCATAAGCATATATATATATATATATATATATATATATGTAACGTAACATATATGCAATGATCGATGCAACTCTTCTTAAAGTCTAAACTCTTACAATTTCTCTTGTATCTACTAATAATTAAGTAGTTTTGCCATGTGTCTTTATGTCTGAGTCTGTTATTTTAGTAATACGATCAATACTTTTTTAACCAAATGGTCAATCACCCAAAGAAAATTTATGGTTTTCTTAAATTGGGCCAAGAATATGTCAAAACTCAAAACTAAACAAAACTTGTCAAAGAGAGTAGGTATCTTTTAGATGTTCACATAATTGAAATCTTAATCGAATGCAATCAATAAGGACACATCCATAGTTCATATTAATTATTTGATGAGATGCTCTTTTTCTTTTCTTTTTTTTAATAAGAAAAAATTGATAAGAAGCTGAATTTTATTGCTGTAGCACCAGACAAATAATGAAGTAAAAACAACCTTTCCATATAGAACTACCACAGTAAAAGCAGCCAAAACTAGCATAAAACAAAAGCTGAAAATTTAAGAATAGTGGTGTAAATGTGGTCTTCCTTTTAATAAATTTTCTCAACCTCTCATCTTCATGTACTCTACTCCTACAGTCCATGGTTGATCACATTCATGATGAAGCAGTATAGCTCTGATAGCATACGTTAAAAAATATAAGCATGCATTTAAATGATCCTATAAGAAGTTCCTCTGGATTTTCAGCTAGACATGTCCCATATTCAAGACCTAAAAGAAAACGAGTGTGGATAATTCACAAACACAAGAATACTTTTGATGAGTGAAGATCATGATGAGTAGAGAAACTGAAATGCCCTAAATGCTATCTCTTTATAATTTATCAACGAATTAACAATGGGGTTGCTAAGCATGTGACCAACAAAAAATGTTCTTTGTAGTTAAGAATATGTGAGCTTAGATGGAGCCCTAATAAGATCTATCATAGAGTAAAAGCAAGAGTGAAATAAAAATAGCAACAACATATACCTAAGCATTAACAATAATATTGTAGCTAGTAGCTAGCCAAATTTACTACCTAAACGCAGCTACAAATGCATATATAATTCATCATGTTTGTAACAAGAATGAGTTTGAGAGTTTAGTTGCTTACCATCAGAGACAGAAATGGATAATGCGGTGTGCAAGGTAGCACAAAGTAGCACCAACAACACGGTGAGCCTATGCATCATCATTACCCTCTCTGTGTGTGTGAGAGAGAGAGAGAGAGACAGAGAGAGAGATTTGCGTTGAGATCACAAGGAGGCTGAGACAGGGTTTTATATGTTACGTTCAATGAGAAAGCCCCTAAGTCTGTGAGAAAACCACATGAATGCCACTTGGAAGTATCCTAGTATTATTCAATTCATTTACTAAAATGAAGATATTAGCAAACTATAGAACAATGCTAGTACAATATTGTAAACGTAATGTTCACAAAAGACAAGGCAAAAACTCGATTGATTCAAAATTTTGTCCTTCTATGATGATTGTATGCATGATCCTCCGCAATTAGTTTGAAAAAATTGCCCAAAATTTTCATTTTCTTGGTGTTATTCTCTTAAGAAATTTAAAACTTATTACCCTTGAAAATAAAGCTCCAAAATTACTAATGAATACAGATCATTGGTTGAGTATGAGAATGGAATTTCTTGGGTTAAGTACAGATAATGACACATAAATTTAAATGAAAAACGTACTTGTGCATAGCTTCTTAATTATAAATTTAAGTCATAAATGCACTTTTAGTCCCTACATTTTGACTTTTTCTATTTTAGTCCCTACATTTTAATTTTACCATTTTTAGTCCCTAAACCAATTAACGCGTGTTATTTTCATCATTTTCGTCAATCAACTGGCGGAAATAGTTGAGGTGGCAGCCAGAGGAATTAAAATATTATAAAAATGCCACGTCACCCATGACACATCAACATATAAATTTAAAAAATTAATTTATTAATTTTAACAAAATTAAAAAACATAAAAACAAAATTTGAAACATAAAAATACATCAGATTTGAATCAAACACACAAAAAACCCATAATTTTTCTTTAGAAACAAACACACAAAAAAACTCAGAATCTCTACCTCACCTCCACAAAAACCCCAAGACCCATTATCTCCTCATCTTCTTCGACGCCACCTAGCTCCACGACAAGTCGGAGCTCCAACTCAAAACCCTCCGATCCGAATTCTCTTTCCTCACCCAATCCTTCGTCACCATTGAGTTCAAAGAGTCTTAGTAGAGCTTCGCTCTCTTCGGCGTCAATGCCCTCCCTCACATCCACCTCGTCGCTCCGTACCAGTCCTCGAAGCAATCGGAGTAGATGGACCAGGGCGATTTCTCGCGACTCACCGAGTCGATGGCCAATTTCGTCCAGGCCAAGACCAAGCTCAATGTTGGTTTGATTCAACGGCCTCTGTTCCTCTCTACCAGGTAATTGGGCTTCATCGTGGTCACGACCCTGATTTGGATCCCTTTCGCGATCAAGAAGATCGTGAAAGGCGAGACCTTGCTTCACGATCCCAAGCTCTAGCTCGCCGGCTCGGTTTTCGTTTACTTCTTCAACTTTCTCTTTGGATCTGGGTTTAGAGAAAGAGATGGTGGGTGCTGGGTTCGACTAGGTTTGTTGGGATTTCTCTTCGGCTTTGATCAGTGATCGTTGGTGGTTTTGATTGTGTTTGATTGGATCTGGGTTTAGAGAAAGAGATGTTGGTGGGCGCTGGGTTCGACTGGCTTCGTTGGTTGGGATTGCAGGAGATTTGGTTTTGGCATTTGCTGGGAATTTCACATTTTGAAATTTCTTTTTGTTTTCTAAGTTATTAACTTCTTGTGGTATTCAAAATTTCTTTGATTATGGTTTGGTTTGGGAGTGGATGAGTTGGTTGCTTTGCTAGGTGTCTATTCTTTGGATGGTTTGGTTTGGGTGTGGTTTCGTGTGGGTTTTCCTGTGTTTGCTCTTGTTCAAGCTCTTGATTTGGTGATGTTCATATTCTTTTATTCTGGGTTTGCTTTTTGATTTTGGGTTTGATATTGTTGCTGGGTTTATTTCTTGATTTAAGAAGAACATTGAAGAACAAGTTCTTATGTTCTTAGATCTCAATTCATTTTGTTTTTAATTTTTTTTATTTAATTAAAATTAATTTTTTAAATTTATATGCTGATGTGTCATGGGTGACGTGGCATTTTTATAATATTTTAATTCCTCCGGCTACCACCTCAGTTATTTTCGTCGGTTGACTGACGGAAATGATGAAAATAACACGTGTTAATTGGTTTAGGGACTAAAAGTGATAAAATTAAAATATAGGGACTAAAATGAAAAAAAGTCAAAATGTAGGGACTAAAAGTGCATTTATGTCTAAATTTAATAGTATTTAATTAATAACCTTTTTTTTTTCTTTTTTTTTGGTAATGTATAATAAATTTCCTTTAACTTGACGGATGGACATGGCTTTCTGGGGAAGGTTAAGGACAAGCTATTCAAGACCACATGGAAATTTCGGCGAGCTGTTACACTGTCGGTTGGAGGAATGGAGGGCAGCGTTGTCCATTTTAAAATACGAACTATTTTCCTTTTGTTTTAATTTTCTTCTTCTAATTAATGAATTCATATATACCTTGTTGTAAAGAATAATAGAATGTAGAAACAATAATATTTATATAATTCTTCAATCTGATTTAACAAATCAATTAGTGAAAATGGACTTTCTCCAAAAAAAAAAAAAAAAAAAAAAAGTGAAAATGGAAAGAGTTTTAGTTAGTTTAATAGGTAAAGTCACATGTCGTCCAATAAGATATTTAATTAAAACCTATGTTTATGCTAAAAACCAATTAATGTCTTAAAGAGAAATTATTATGTCATAGACGTTATAAGTTTAAATTCTATAGTATTTATTTTATAAAATAAAAAAAAAACAGTAAAAATGGATAGCTAAATGACTAAAATGACCTTGAATTCTAGTGAAAATGGATAGCTAAATGCCTAAATTAGTGAAAATAGATAGATGAATGACTAAAATCAACTGATAAAACTACTGTCGTCAAATAAGAAATCTAGGTTTAAAACTCTACTTACAGTAAAATCAATTAATGTTTTAACCTAATAATAAGAGCAATTGTAACGAATAGATACTATAAATTTAAATTATATTTTATTTATAAAATAAATAAAAAATATTAAAAAAAGGGTGAAAATGGATAGCTGAGTATGCACAGTGCACATGGCTTTCATAATGTGATTGTTTGTATGGATCTTCTGAGAACGTGACTGATGGGTCCAAGATCTCAGACGAAAATGGCAGATGTAGCCTTCAATTATTTCAATTTCATTGTGAACCAAAAATATTTAATCATGTGTTTTCTGATGAATCATAGCTTTTGGGGATCAACAAGAAAACATTGGGAAATCAAAGTGAGTAAAAAATCAATCAAAAGAATTGTTGAAATGTGATTGGATCGAATCCTGGAAAGCCCATGTGCCACTGAGGTTTTTTATTATAATTAATCTTAAATTTCTTAATATAATTACCCCCCAAATCAGTACTGAATAATTTCTTAATTGCTTCCATTCCTTTTTGGTCGGCAATAATTCTATATAGTTTATGGCATGTGCAGTGACTGAATTGAAATTGGAAAAGGGGTGGGGGCAAACCTTGGGACTAACTGCGTATCAAAGTATTAGTTTTTGGAAACAATCAACATGGATGCATGTGTGATTGAGTGTGGTGAACTCAGCTTGTAGTTCAGTCTGTGTGAGGCACCTGACAACAGCCTAGTAAATATGTTTTGGACTTGTACTTATTAATTGCTTCACACACGACAATGTGCACAATCTTTTACATCATGTCTACACTCCTTTATATCGTATATAAATGTAAATATTTAGTTTAAAGGTGTGGACACTCTGTAAAACATGACACATCTGAGACTTTGAAACCATAATTTTCCTTTAAACTTTGGTATGTTTGGAAATGACTCTCCTGATTCTAAAAGAAAAAAAAAGAAATTAAAAAGAAGAAGGAAATGACTCTCCTCTCCGGCCTTCTTCCTCTATCCAAACATAGGAGCAGTTGTGTCAAATATGTTCCAATACTCTTGTGAGCTATACCCATAGTGAGGGACCTGAATAGGTAAAGGAGATCTAATGGCTCTGAGTTAATTCCTAGTATAGTTGTCAATATCGTATGATATACAATACATATTGTATGATATGTATTGTATCGTGTGCAAAAAGTTTCGCATCGTAAGGGTATATGTATTGTATCGTGTGCAAAAAGTTTCACATTGTAAGGGCATATCGTTAGTGCTCATGAATTGTACGATACAGTAGTGCATACATATCGTATGAACTGTATTGTATCATAAAAAATCGTACATATCATACGATATATAGATATGTGCCATAAAATGAGATTTTTTTTGGTTAAAATTTGTGCTTTTAATTTAATCCAACAAGTTGTCAGACTTGTTTTTAACACAAATTTATTAGGTTACTTAATTTAACCCAATAAAATAACATGTATATAAGTTTTTTTTTTCTTCTTATTTCTCCTACAAAATTTGGACTACACACTTACACTTCACTTTCATATTTGCAAAATTCTTTTCTATACTATGAATAAGGTATTAACTAATGTAGAGTCACAATTTGCAGCCTAAGCTCAAAAGGTGTGAGATCTTGGCCCTGTGAGCCCAGTACAATAAATTTGTAGAGGATGGGTCGAAAAACTAGGCTTTAGTGAATTAAATAACGGCTAATATGGATAAACTCCTTACTTGAAGAGTCAAATGTTTATGTCTGAGGAGACAAATGCTAATATAAATTTATTAAACAAAATACCAATACGACCCTGATTGCTACAGTTTTTCCTCTTAATTTTTCTCCTCCCTTTCTTATGGAAGATATTTCTCATTATATAGTCCCCTTGAACCATCCTCCCCCTACACTTGTTCATCATCTAAGCCACCACTTGAGTAGTTGTCCCATCAGCCTTCTTCTTCAGCTTTTCTGAATGATAATCTCCCAAGAAACACTGTTCAGAGGTCCACTCCACATAAATGTGGCAATAATGGTAAGTACAATGCATTTAATGTGGTGGTAGCAGCCTTTCTATAGATATTTTGGAGTCTTCCTTCCTCCCAGTGTGTCTGTGAGGTGCTTTTACGTGGTGGAAACTTCATGGAGTACCATTATAATGGTCCGAGTAAACAATTGAACCTTATTCAATAGATCCAAGGAGGAGTATCTCCTCGGAAAGCTTTCTTGTTATTTCCCATACCCAAAATTTTAGTGGGTTAATCTCAGTAGTCTTTAATCTCTTACTTTTAGGGATGACAATTTAAATCCGACTCGCGGATACCGGGTCCGGCCCGACCCTAATGGGTCAAATTTTACCCGGCCCGATAAATTAGAGGGTCGGGTATGGATTTTTTTTTTAAACCCAAAGCGGGTCCGGGTTTTAACAAAAACCCGACCCGAACTCGGACCCGACCCGACCCGTTTATATGTAACTTAAAAATACTAAAATACCCCCATATATATATATATATATATATATATATATATATAAGTTAAAAAAAAAAAAAAAAAAAAAAAAAAAAAAAAACCCTAACACCATTTTCTCATTTCACTCACTCTCACTCAGCCGCATGTCTCTCCCACTCTCTTGGTCACTTTCTCTCACTCAGCCCCAACCCCCGATCTATCACCGCCGGCCTGATTAGCCTGAAGCCCTTCACCACCGGCCATCACTTGCGCCTCCAGCCGCCTCACTTCCTCCATGAGTCTCCACCAGACCACCTCGTTCTCTATCCTTTTTTTTTCTTTTTTCTGGGTTTATTTCGTCTCAATCATGTGAGTTGTTTGTGTTTGTGTTTGTGATTTTGAATTGGAAAATCATAAATCTGAATTTGTGTTTGTGTTTGTGATTTTGAATGGCAAAATTATAAATATGAAATTTTTGTGTTTGTGTTTGTGTTTGTGTTTGTTTTTGTGATTTTGAAAGGGAAAATCATAAATCTTTGGTCATTGTTCATCCATGATTTCCTGGTGGGTCTTTTTATTTTTCAAGTTTTTCAATTTCATTCTTTGATTTTCTCTACTGATCCTCAAATCTTTATTATTTTTCAACAATTTTTGTATGTGGGTATTTTATTCGTTGATTTTCTCTACCTAAGTATACTCCTGCTAGTATTAAAAAAAAAAAAAAATGTTTGCCCAGATTCAAGCCTTGAATCTGTCAAACACATTTTCAAAAATAATAAATCTGGGCAAACATTTTTTTTTTTTTTTTAATTATTGGGCCACAGTATGAAGGCTTCAGGCAATTTTTTTTTTTTGGATTAGGCCACGGTTTAGGCCCAAATGGTGGCATGGCTGGCAGGGCCCGCGGGTACCCGACGGGCCGGGTTTAGGTTTAAGAAAAAAACTCATTTAATAAACGGGCCGGGTACGGGTTTTTAGGGTAGATCTGCGAGTCGGGTCCGGGTATGGAAAAACCCGACCCGAACCCGACCCGTTGTCATTCCTACTTACTTTACCTCCTCGGCAATTCAGGTTTGTGGATAAGGATTAGGATTCAATACTTATCGATTTGGACTCTCATAAGCCCAAGGCCCAATACACATGAATTTTGGACCTCTAACCCCATAATAGCCCCTCAAAACTTTGATTTTTCCCTTTCGTAGAATGAGAAAAAGCAGGGTTTTGACTTTCATAACACAAGATCACACAATTCTTCAATTCACACGCGTGGGGTGGATAATTCATGCACCTCAGACTTGCTACTAACGTTTCGATGCTCGCAAAGCGCTATTAAATGCTCCAGGCAGCGTGCTGTCTCACACATCCAACGGTGAAGCGCAGATCCAACGAACGAGCTTTTTCCTGAAGCTTTTGGGTGGGATAATTCTCACTCACTTCAACTTCCTCTATAAAGTGAATGGAGACACCACTTCTCCATTTTCACAAGTTTTCAGATTTTAGAGATATCACACACCCAAACTCTTCTTACTTTCTCTAAGATACAAATCATTCCAACTCTTTTTCTTTCTTGAGATATTTTCGAGACATTTTCTCTAAGGTATCATAGATTGTCATATACATTATTTTCTGCAGATTTACATTTTCTCAAACATATTCTTTTCTCCTCGGCTGCTCTCCTCGGCCACTCATTTTTACTTTTCTTTATCTATAGGATTCAGTCATTTTATTCTAGGTTCATCTAAATGGGTAGATTTGAGAGTTTGGTAAATTCCCCTTCAAAAATAGAACTTTTCAAAGAGAAATACCACATACCCCAAGAAGTGGGTCTACGATATTGTTCAACAGAACAAATCGTTACAGATAGGGAAGTGAGGGAGGTCATCATTCCTATTATAGCCTTTATAGAAGGTGGAATGACGCTCCTTATGGGTAGGATAACAAGGGACTACCTTATCAATCATAGGTTGTGTCCTCACCAGTGCGCGCCAAATATGTTTAAGATCCTAGGCTATGTCGATGCTCTTAATGAGCATCTCCAATTAGGACTCACATGGCATGACGTGGTGCACATGTACGAGTTCCATTCCCAAGCTGACGGAGGATTCTACCTCAAATCCCAATCAGCCGTGGTCAGGCTCATTTCGTGCCTCCCTAAGTCCAACAAAAGGATGAAAGATGATTACCTCATCGCCTCAGGGGCATGACACGATGGTCTTCACTGTCCAACCTAAGAGAGAGAGACAGGTGGGATACCTTAGAGTTAGGTTCCATAGTAAAACACTTCAGATCTTTTAATCTACATCGTGTAGTTATTATCCTTTATTTTGCATTATTTCGATAATTGGTTTTCGTGAATTAACCACGGCTCTTTTCCTGGCTGTTTATTGCAGATAGGAGGCTAGTTACACCTCGGCTCAGTCACACCAACGTAGTGGCCCTAAACTACTTACTCCAATCAGAAATTTTCGTGAGCGAGGATCGCCAATTGCGAGCTGTCCACTTGATCTTGGACTTTGAACCTATTTCAAGGGTTTTTCAAGAGATAGGCCACACCATCAGGGCAGGAGATCCTCGGATAAATCGCATCGACATATCCAAGCCAGATTTCTTGGCTCGAGAAGATCTTCCTCCTGTCAGACTACCCATTCAATAAATCCCTCCTCCGCTTATAATTCCCCTACAACAAGTCCCCCTTGAAACACCGGTTGCAGCAGAAGAGAAATTGCATCTTCTCGGCTATCCTTGGAGGAGGAAATAGATCAATTCCACTTCATAGAAGATGTGGGACCATCCGAGAAGCCAATAAACATCTCAAATTCCGAGATCGAATCTGTTAATCTATCCTCCGTTCATCCCAAACAGTTGATTATCACTTGGATAGATTTGAAGTCCGAAGAAGAAGAAAAAGAGATGGACCAGAAGAAACGACCTAGTCTGAAAGGCTTGCTAGCCAACAGGAACAAAGGGGGAAGTTCAAAGGAGGCCCCCAAAACACAACCTCTTGTAATTCCTCCTCCTTTTCCTCCTAATGATCTCAGCCTACTGGCCATGCAAAATCTGAAGAAGAGGAGGCCAAATCACGAACTGGAGGAAGGCGAGGTAGCTCTTCGAAAGGACAACAAGTAACAAAAAATGGCCAAGGACCTTAAGGATAAAAGGGGTGCCTCTGTAGATAGTAGGGATGAGGCTGAGGTACGTCGGCCTCAATGGACTTGGGCCTCTCGACTAGAAATGGAGGGTGCTCCCATCCTATATGATGCTTCGATATGGGATGCACAAAGAGGCCACGCCAATTACTTAGCGCAAGCCTTACAACAGCCTTTCCTTTCTTCCTAGGGACATGGAGTCCATTCGGCGCACAAGGCATCTCGACCTATTCATGTCACTAAAGAGGGATTTAGCTATGGTTAGCTGCACCTCTCCTATTCAAGTATTTAAGATAAGGTTTTTTTTTTTCTTTTTCTTTTTTTTTCTTTTTTTTTTTTTTTAATCTGTTGTGTTAATTGCATTTTTAATCACACTTGCTATCTCTGTGCAGGTCACTCAGCAGGTTTACGCGGCCGAGGATTGAGTGCGAACTGCAAATAACAAATTTGACGCTAAAGCTCAAACTTGACGCGATGTTGAAAAAGCTCTCGGCGCAGCAAACTATGAAAAAACGCAACTGGCCGAAAAGCTTAAAGTCGTAGAAAGTGCGCGCCAAAGTACTGAGGCTGGGTTAAAAACTGCTGAAGCCCAAGCTAAGGACCAGCGCAAGCAACTCAACACCACCCAACTTAACCTTGCCACTGAGCAGGCGATGGTTCTAGACCTTAAAGCTAAACTGCAGAAAGCTCAAGAGGCATTAAAGGTAGTCTATGAAGCTGTTAAGGCCGCAGAGACAGCAGCTTACGAGCGTGGGGTGCTAGAGACGGAGGCAAGGTTAACTGCGAAGGTGACGGTGGTCTACAGGGATTACTGCGCTGGAACATACAATCAAGCCCTTGATCGGGTAGGAGTCCCTTGCGGACTCCGATCTGAGGAGAGTAGACCAAGTGTACTACCTAGAGGATATCAAAGAGGACACAACTGCTCTTCCTCCTCCCGCAACCCTTCCTCTTCCTCCTCCTGAGCAATCTCTCACCACCCAAGAGCCTTCTCAGGGAACCGAAATACCAATAAGGGCTCAAAAAGAAAAAAATGGGGAAGTGGAGGCCTCTCAAACAGAAGAAAAGACGAAGGAGAAGGCAAAGAATAAAGCTAATGCTAATCCCTCCGAGGACGCCCTTACAATCGGAGATATGGTTTCCAAGGCTAAAACTACTGAATCCAAATCCAAGATTGACTCCAAGAAAGATTCTAATCAATCACAGACTTAGATACGAGGTTTTAGCTTTGTTTTTGTGATTTTTGTAATGGCCTCGTGCTTTTTGATGCAACACTTATATTTATCATCTAATGAAGGCATTTATTTTTTTATTTGACTCAGATTCTGAATGATATTATGAATTGCTCCAAGTTATTATCATTTATTTGTTTCAACTAAATGCCATCCATCTATACCGTAAATTGACATCATTGTATCAAAACTTAGGTTCAAAACATATAAATAATACACTTAGTAGATTATTATGAACACAAGAATACCTGGAGTTTTAATGAGTGCTTAATTCTCAAATAAGCATCAACTATTATTAAGTTGACAAAAGTTAATCTCATATAAATACGTGATCCGAGAGACCTGACATATTCTCATATCTGTTTAATAATAATACGGATACCAAGAAACATTAATTCCACCCAAGTATGTGATCCGAAAGACCTGACATGCCTTCAGATGCCTTGAGGTACGTCTGACAATTACATAAAAATTAAATAACAATTAACTTAATGTATTTATGTAAAGAACGTTAATTTCAACCAAGGACTTGGTCCGAGAGACCTGATATACCCTAAAATCTATTTAACACATACACACATATGCTAATGAGTGTTAACTTTCACACAAGTATGTGGTCCGAGAGACCTAACATGACTTGGGATCTGTTTAACACTTATATAGATGCCAATGAGTGTTAATTTCGCACAAGTATGTGGTCCGAGAGACCTGACATGACTTGGGATCTGTTTAACACTTATATAGATGCCAAGGAGTGTTAATTTCGCACAAGTATGCGGTCCGAGAGACCTAACATGACTTGGGATCTGTTTAACACTTATATAGATGCCAAGGAGTGTTAATTTCGCACAAGTATGTGGTCCAAGAGACCTGACATGACTTGGGATCTGTTTAACACTTATATAGAAAATAAGCAGCCCTTAATTTGATAGATTTACACAACAAAATACATATTTGAAGAAATGAAACTTTCATTAATAGTAGTACCTTCTCAGGTTGTTTACATTCCAAGGACAAGGTATTACATGCTCATCTAAATCTTCTAGAAAATATGCTCCTATGCTAGCCAACGAGGTGATACAATAGGGTCCCTCCCAATTAGGCCTTAATTTCCCCCACGCTGGATTTTTCGCCATGCCTAAAACCTTTCTTAGCACCAAGTCCCCAGGCTCTAGTGGTCTTAGCTTCACTTTGGGATCATAGCCCTGTTTGAGTTTGTGTTGATAATAAGCCAATTGGACCATTGCACTTTCCCTTCTTTCTTCAATGAGGTCTAAGCTTCTTTCCAACAATTCATCATCATTGCTGGGATTGAATGATTGGGTTCTTAATGTCGGAAAGCCCGTTTCTATGGGGATGATAACCTTAGCCCCATAAGACATCGAAAATGGGGTTTCTCTAGTTGACCTCCGAGGAGTGGTTCGATACGCTCATAGGACATGCAGTAGTTCTTCCACCTATCTTCCCTTTGCATCGTCTAACCTTTTCTTAAGTCCACTCACTATGACCTTATTAACAGCTTCAGCTTGTCGATTCCCTTGGGGATAAGCCGAAGTGGAATATTTTTTTGTAATTCCCAACTCACAGCAATATCTCCTAAAGGATTTGCTGTCGAACTGAAATCCATTGTCCGAGATGAGGGTATGAGGTATTCCGAAGCGAGTGACAATGTTCTTCCAGATAAACTTCTTTACGTCCACATCTCAGATATTTGCCAAAGACTCAGTTTCAACCCATTTGGTGAAATAGTCTGTGCCGACTAGCAAATATTTCTTGTTTCCCACTGCTTTAGGAAATGGGCCAACAATATCCAAACCCCATTATGCAAAAGGCCAAGGACTAGAGAGGGGATTTAGAAATCCTCCTGGTTGGTGTTTGTTCGGTGCAAATCTTTGACATTGATCGCATTTCTTTGTATATTCTATTACTTCTTTTTGCATGTTTGGCAACCAATAACCCCGGGTGATGGCTTTATGAGCTATGGATCTCCCTTCTATATGGCTTCCACAGATTCCTTCATGTAATTCCTCAAGAAGTAACTCTGATGCTTCAGGATGTATGCAGAGTAGATATGGCCCGAGAAAGATCGTTTGTACAGTTTCTGGTCCTCGGATAGCCAGAACCGAGGAGCCTTCCTACATATCTTTTCAGCTTCTGATTTGTCCTCTGGTAAAACATCTTTACTTAGGAATTGAATGATGGGGTCCATCCAACTGGGCCCTATTCTGACATGGGGAACGTAGATCATATTCCCTCTTTCTCCTGAGGGTTTACCCAAATCTTCTATGAGAATAACATGAGGTAAATTTTGAGCCAAGGAGGTTGCCAGCGTGGCCAGGGAGTCTACATGGGTATTTCCACCTCTAGGGATGTGTTGCAGGTCGAATGATTTAAACTTCATTTGCAAATTCCTAATTCGAGTTAAATACCCTTGCATTCTCTCATCCCTTGCCTTTAATTCGCCCTTTACTTGACCGACGACCAGCCTTGAATCCAAGAACATTGTAGCCGATTTTCCCCCCATCTTCTGAACCATAGACATTTCTTCCAATAATGCTTCGTACTCGGCCTCGTTGTTCATGGCCGAAAAGCCTAGCCTTAATGACTTTTCCACGATGAGTTTTTTAGGTGAGATCAAGACTAGCCCCATGCCAGACCCTTTTTGGTTCGCTGCCCCATCCACGTATACCTTCTACTGCAATAGTTCTTGCACCATAACTAGGCCAACTGATTTTTCATCCATGCGGTGTTCCTTTGATTCATTTTCTGCAAGGCCCTTAGCGAACTCGGCGACCAAATCTGCAAGGATCTAGCGTTTGATTGAGGTACGGGGCATGTATTTAATGTCAAAAGCGCCCAAGATTGTGCCCCATTTTGCTATCCTCTCGGTGTAATCAGCACTTCGAAGTATGGCTTTGAGTGGAAGCTGGGTTAGTATAACCACCGTGTGTGCTTGGAAGTACCATGCACCACCGCCAAGATTGCCTTTTCTAACAGTAAGTAGCAAATTTCAGCCTCATGTAAAGACTTGCTCACCTAATAGACTGGTCATTATCTACCATTATCGACTCGTATCAACACCAAACTCACAGCATGAGGAACTACAGCGATATAAGAAAACAGAACTTCATCTGCTTCAGGACTGAACATGATAGGTGGATGAGAGAGATACTCTTTAAGTTGTTGAAACGCCTGAGCACATTCCTCAGCTCATTCAAAGCCTTTTCATTTGTTCATTAATAGGAAGAAAGGTCTACATCTGTCCACCGACCGAGAGATGAACCGATTTAAAGCTGTCGTCATTCCGGTTAACTTTTGAACCTCTTTGGGGTTCCGAGGAGGTTGCAAACTATTTATGGCTTTGACCTGGTCAGGGTTCACCTCGATTCCTCGGTGAGTCACCATATAGCCGAGGAACTTGCCCGAACCTACCCCAAAAAAGCATTTGGAGGCATTAAAATGAAGCTTGTGTCCCCTCAGAATTTTAAAGATGTTTGTAAGGTCCCCTATATGCTCGGACACTATCTTACTCTTCACCACCATGTCATCTATATACACCTCAATATTCTTACCCATTTGTGCTTCGAACATCTTGGTCATCATCCTTTGGTACGTAGATCCAGCGTATTTCAAACCGAAAGGCATCACCTTGTAATGGTAATTCCCAATGGGGGTGACAAAAGACATTTTCTCCTGATCATCCAAGGCCAATGGTATTCGATGGTATCGTTGGAAAGCATCAAGGAAACTCATTCGAGGATGGCCTACCATTGCGTCGACCAACTGATCTATCCGAGGAAGGGGGGAAATGATCTTTCGAACAGGCTTTGTTCAAGTCTGTGAAGTCTACACATACCCGCCACTTTCCGTTCTTCTTTTTTACCACCACGGTGTTGGCCAACCACTCGGGATAAAAAACTTCCTTGATAGCCCCTACTCGCTTAAGTTTAGTTACCTCGTCTTTAACAGCTTCATAATGGTCTTTGGATGAGCACCTGGGTCGTTGCTTTCTAGGAGCAATTGATGGGTTGACATTTAGGTGATGGCAGATAAAGTCAAGATCAATTCCTGGGGCTTCGCAAGCGTCCCAAGCAAACACGTCAACATTCTTTCGGAGGAATTCAATTAGCTCCTGTTTTTCATGAGGAGGCAATTGTACCCCAACTTGAAAGAACTTCTCTGGATTAGTATCAATGATCACTCTTTCCAAATATTCACAGCTCGCCTCCTCGGCTGACCCTCCCTCCGATGAAGCCGAAGCTCTTGATTGCTATAGGGGCTTTTCAGCAAAGTTCAAGGGCACAGCTTTGGGTTTGTGCAAGATGGTCGCCACCATGCATTGTCTAGCAACAGATTGATTGCCCAAAAATCTCCTTAACTAGGCCTTCAGAAGGGTATTTCACCATCTGATGCAGAGTAGAGGAGACAGCCCCTAGGGCATGGAGCCAAGGCCTGGCCACAGTGGCTGTATAAAGGGAATATGAATCTACCACAATAAAATCCACATCCACTATTTTTGAATCAGTTTGTATGGGTAGCCTAATCTGGCCTTTTGGAATGACAATCTTTCCTTCAAAGCTCACTAGGGGAGATTCATAGGCCATTAAATCCTCGGGTTTCTGATTCAGCCCCTTATACAGATCAGGGCACATAATCTCAACAACACTACCCTAATCTACCAACACTCGCCTCACGTCATATCCCCATATTCTGAGCGTAACCACCAAAGCATCATCATGGGGTTGGATGGTTCCGACTTTATCCTCATCCGAGAAGCCCAAAGTCGGTTGAGTTAGTACTTTAGCCCTTTTTGGCTCTAAACTGCCCTCATCGGCTGACAATCGAACCACTGACATTACCCTGGAGGGACATGATCCAGTCCTCCCAAAAGCGGCAAAAATGACATTAATTGTTCCCAAAGGAGGCCCAGAAGGAGCGTTCTTCCTGGAGTTTGAACTCGTCTGGTTCCCCTGGCCGCTAGAATGATGTAAGAGCGATTTTAGTTTACCTTCTTGGACAAGCTGGTCCAAATGATCCCACAGGTTCCTACAGTCTTCCATAGTATGTCCTTGTTCCTAATGGTAATGGTAGTAGAGGTTTTGATTGCGCTTTGTAGGATCTCTAGCCATTTTATTTGGCCATTTGAAGAATTGTTCGTTCTTAATCTTCTCTAGAACTTGCCGGACCGGCTCTCGAAACACTGCATTAACCACCTGGGTATTGGTAGACCCTGATTGTCCTGCACAATCCCTTTTCGGCTGATTATTATTGTATCGGTCCGACCTGAAATCCCTAATTTCTTGAGGAATAACCTTAGCCTTCCCTTTTCCTTGTTGTTGGTCATCTTCAATCCTCTTGTACTTATCAACTCGGTCCATGAACTAGCATAAATTGGTGACAGGTTTACCTGTCAGAAATTTCCTTAAACCGTGCTCGGATAGTAAGCCGACCTTGAAAGTTTTAATAGAAACTTCATCAAAATCGCTGTCAATCTCATTAAACATTTCCCAGTACCTCTCGGAATACGCCTTTATAGACTCTCCCTCCCTCATTGACATGGATAATAAGGAGTTTAAAGGTTGAGGAACCCTACTGCATGTGATAAATCGGGAGCAGAATGATTGGGTGAGCTTTTTAAAGGAACTAACAGAATTTGTCCTTAGCCTGTCAAACCATCTCATCGCCATCAGTCCTAAGCTGGATGGAAATACCCTACACATCAAGGCCTCGTCCTGAGAATGGACAGCCATTTTCTATTTGAACTGACTTACGTGCTCTACAGGGTTCATTCGGCCATTATACATGACGAACGTTGGCTGGTGGAATCGTTTAGAAAGCTTTGCCTTTTCTATCTCCCGTGTAAATGGTGACTTAGAAATTTGGCCCAACGCCTTTTTCATAACGTCAATTCCTACTCTTTTACGATAAGGGCTTCTGCGTTTCCTTCGGTGAAGATGCTCTTCCTCATAGGAAAAGGATTTGCTTGGTGGGGTTCTTGACCTCTATCTGTATAGTGTTCTCTTCATCATTGGAAGAGACATCAGAGATGGAAGGGGATCGCTTTTGTTGTGCTCGACAGAGTTGCTTCTTCAAGTCATCAATCTCTCGTTGCATGGCTTTATCATCATTTTGCTCGTGGGATACGTGACCTTTCCTTCAAAAACCGCTTCCACCTATGTGGATGGCATGTACACTGCCTTCTTGATAGTTCTTCCGATCTCTTTTACGTTCAAGGTTCAGGAAATCGTCCGGTTGATAAACATTCACGGATTCCACCTGATGCGGACTTGCTTGATGTGGACTTGATCCTGCCATATTATCCATTATACTTTACTGATGCACAAGTTCTCCCCACAGATGGCACCAATTGTAGGGTCACAATTTGCAGCCCAAGCCCAAAAGGTATGAAATCTTGGCCCTATGAGCCCAGTACAATAAATTTGTAGAGGATGGGTCGAAGAACTAGGCTTTAGTGAATTAAATAACGGCTAATATGGATAAACTCCTTGCTTGAAGAGTCAAATGTTTATGTTTGAGGAGACAAGTGCTAATATAAATTTATTAAACAAAATACCAATGCAACCCTAATTGCTACAGTTTTTCCTCTCAATTTTTCTCCTCCCTTTCTTATGGAAGATATTTCCCATTATATAGTCTCCTTGAACCATCCTCCCCCTACACTTGTTCATCATCTAAGCCACCACTTGAGTAGTTGTCCTATCAACCTTCTTCTTCAGCTTTTCTGAATGATAATCTCCTAGGAAACACTGTTCAGAGGTCTACTCCACATAAATGCGGCCATAATGGTAGGTACAATGCATTTAATGTGGTGGTAGCAGCCTTTCTATAGATATTTTAGAGTCTTCCTTCCTCTCAATGTGTCTATGAGGTGCTTCTACGTGGTGGGAACTTCTTGGAGTACCATTATAATGGTCCGAGTAAACAATTGAACCGTATTCAATAGATCCGAGGAGAAATATCTCCTCGAAAAGCTTTCTTGTTATTTCCCATACCCAAAATTTTAGTGGGTAAATCTTAGTAGTCTTTAATCTCTTACTTTACCTCATCAGCAATTCAGGTTTGTGGATAAGGATTAGAATTCAATACTTATCAATTTGGACTCTCATAAGCCCAAGGCCCAATACGCATGAATTTTGGACCTCCGACCCCACAACTAATAATATAATTATTTTTTTTATTTTTGTTATAAGTCTAAGAAGTTAGAATGCCTAAAAGAAATATTAAAATAAAAGAAGAAGAAGAGATTAAAAAAAAAATGTTGATGATGATAAAGAAAATTTCAATGAAGAAATAAATTTGTAAAAATGATGAACATGATGATAACACTAATTTAGATGGAGTTGATTAGGTAAAATGATGAATATAATCAAATTAATTATTATTTTGGTCATTTGTCATGTATTATCATTTTTGAGTTTAATCAATTTGAATATGTATATTATAAACACATGTTAATTTGGTTTATTTAGTTAGCTTGTTAAATATAAGTCATTAGTTGAATATATTTTGAGTTTATAATGAATATATACTTTATATATGTATATTTATAATTTTTTTTTTAATTTTATTAAATGTTTGTACATCTTAAGATACACAATACAATATGATACACGATACAAAAAAATAAAAAATCGATTCACGTTTTGACAACTATACTTACTAGCTAGGATATAATGGGCTACTTCTATGGAAACTAACATGAGTAATTTACACCTTTGCAATATTTCCCTACTTATTATTAATGTTATAGATTATGATTTTTTTTTTTTAAGAGCGGTGGATTATGAATTTTTCACTTCGAATGTTTAATACATAGGATACCTCCTGGGAGACATCCAAAGCTCAAATTATCACCGCAACTATATATATATATATATATATATATATATATATATATATATATATATATCTCATTTTGAAACATTGCAAAATTAATGTAGACCAACTATGTATTTTTTGTAATAATTAATTAACAATTTTTTTTTTTTTGAGAATGAATTAATTAACAAATTTGTCTCACATTTGTAGAAAGTTCTTGGATTATCATTTCAAAAGATAGCCTACCTATATAACTCATATCATAGTTATTAAACTTGGACAGACCCAGTCAATTTACCAAAAACCTAGCAACCCGACACTTAGACAGGTCCATGTGTTTAAATGGACCGTTTATGCATATGACTTAGTCAAACCTAGTCAAATCCGGTGGGTTTGTGGCAACCTAGGTAACCCGGATGGATTTATATAACCTAGTTGGGTTTGTAAAATTCTTGTGGATGAATTTATCTCATTAATACAATTACCATACAAAGGGTATTGTCCCATTAGTGGGGCGTAGTATGGCATGGTTTCTTCCCATAACTATTAATACAATTACTATGCCATGGATAAAAAAAAAATAATAATAATAATAATAAAATTGGGTGAAACTACAATGTTGGTCCCTCATGTTCACTCTATGTGCATAATTGGTCCCTCAAATTTGAAGCGAGCATAATTGGTCCCTCAAGTTTTAAAACTGAGTTGTATTAGTTCATTTACTAACTGCCGTTAACGGTGTTATTTACATGACTAACGAAACAATGACTCGATATTTTTTTTATTAATGATGTGGCATTTTTTTAATTAAAAAAATTACAAATTGTTTGGTACTGATTGGGTCTTAGTATCATGTTGGTGCCAACTTGTTAAACCTTACAAGTAAGTTAAAGATTTAAAAATAAAAAATAAAACTACTTTCAAAGCTGCTCACATTTTTCATACAAGTTCTGAAAAATATTATTTGACATTTACGGAGGCTTCAGCCTTCAGCGAGTGTCCCACCCTTGTGGCTTTTAAAACATATTTATTGTTTTTTCTTTTTAATTGTTTATTGAAATCCAAATCATGTAGCGTCTGTGTCTTTCTTTTACTTGATTTGATTTCCTTAATGAATTTTTCTTGTTAATGTATATGGAATGGCCCCTCTTCATGAACTGCGGTAATTAATTTGACATTTTAAACAAATTTCCAATGTCTAGGAAGTGAAGAGGATGGAAGTAAACTACCTACAGTATCATCCAATCCAGATGGCCTACTGTG
Source organism: Quercus agrifolia (assembly GCA_029955455.1). Taxonomy (NCBI): domain Eukaryota; kingdom Viridiplantae; phylum Streptophyta; class Magnoliopsida; order Fagales; family Fagaceae; genus Quercus; species Quercus agrifolia. The sequence continues at coordinate 22,735,076 of JARQAD010000002.1, read as the reverse complement.
TTGCTCAACAGCTTATATATGTTTGAAGTACTCCAGCCAAAATGAGGATTCAATTTGAGAAGCATTGCAGGATCTAAAAGAGCAATATATTGACGAAAGGATCTAGAGTTTGGTGTAAAGCACAATTCTGTATTTTGGTACCTACTCAGTACTGAAAGAACAATGTAACAAGTTTGTTATTTGGACCAGAGATGTATCGCCAAACTTTTGTAGAATAATCATTACGTCTGTGTTAACAGAAAACCAGAATGTGCAGGTTCAAGTTTTAATTAAAAAAATTTGTAATTTTTTTAATGATGCGGCTAGGGTTTGGGTTTCTTCACTCTCTCCCCTTCTCTCTCTCTCGTTTGGTACTAGGTTGTAAATCAAATTGTTTATTACATTTTTTTGATGGGGAGATTATTTCTTACGTGTAAATTTATTTTGTAATTTTTGTAATTAAAAAAATACCACATTATTAAAAAAATGGCAAATCATTGTTTCGTTAGCCACGTAAGTAACACCACTAACGGTAGTTAGTAAAAGTACTAATATAACTCAGTTTTAAAACTTAAGGGACCAATTGTACTCACTTCAAACTTGAGGGACCAATTGTGTACATAGAGTGAACTTGAGGGACCAACATTGTTATTTCGCCATAAAATTATGACAAATTTTTTGCTAATTTTTTTTTGGATATATTATTAACATCACTTTTTTATTTCTCAATAACCACTCACTTAAACTTTTTTGTACAATAATTTGCAATTCTAGCATTTTCCTTCTCTCCTAGATGTGGATAATCTCATATCTCATTCACACCATATTGTGAATCAAATTGTTTATTACATTTTTTTGATGAGGAGATTATTTCTTACGTGTAAATTTATTTTGTAATTTTTGTAATTAAAAAAATACCATATCATTAAAAAAATGTCAAATCATTGTTTCGTTAGTCACGTAAGTAACACCACTAACGGTAGTTAGTAAAAGTACTAATATAACTCAGTTTTAAAACTTAAGGGACCAATTGTACTCGCTTTAAACTTGAGAGACCAATTGTGTACATAGAGTGAACTTGAGGGACCAACAATGTAGTTTCGCCATAAAATTATGACAAATTTTTTGCTAATTTTTATTTGGATATATTATTAACATCACTTTTTTATTTCTCAATAACCACTCACTTAAACTTTTTTGTAAAATAATTTGCAATTCTAGCATTTTCCTTCTCTCCTAGATGTGGATAGTCTCCTATCTCATACACACCATATAATTATAAGATATTGAGAAAAAACAAAATAATTATACCTCATTTGAAAATCACAAGATTTTTTTTTTTTTTTTGAAAATCACAAGAATTTATATACCTCATTTTGAAAAAATAATTATACCTCATTTTTTTTTCTATTTCAGTGAATTAATAAAGTATTTCAGTCTTGCTATCAAAATAAAAACAAACAAACAAACAAAAACAAAAACAAAAGCGATCAATGCCACTTAAAAGAAAAATAATTATAAAAAACTGGCACAAAAGAGAAAGGCAGAGAGGGAAAAGGGCGTAGTAAGTTTTAATTATATAGGATTCTATGTGAAATGAAATCATCAATTAAGAGAAGAACCTAGCACACTGACTGGTTAAATCTACTCATATCAGCCATTAGTCTTTAATCGTACTCTATTGTGGATCTCAATTAGCTCAATTAGTAAAGTCTTTAATGGTTGAATAAGAGATTTGGGGTTCAATCACCATCTACATAAAAAACCGATTGGTGTCTTGATTTGATGATAAAGAGCTATCATTAGAAACGAGGTTGAAACTCTCTTAAAAAAATTAAAAAATTAAAAAAATTTCTGGTACTCTGCTACTAATGTTAACCTCCAAAGTAATCTCAGAGGCCTGATTTAAGAGCCTATCCGGCTTAAACTAGGAGTAATCGAGTTGGAGCCTGGTGGGCTTATCCAGCATTGGATTAAAAGTGGCGTAAGCGCAGATGTCTCTTCAAGACTAGGTATAAAGCACAAAACTTAAATGCTGATTGAAGTAAAACGCACATTTTTTTGTAAATAGAGTAATAAATTTGGAATTAATTATTAATAGATCAATTGATTATCAAATCAAGTAATCATGTAAAAACAAGACATAAAATTTTGTATAATTCTTGTTCACTGAGGAGTGAGGACAGTTGGAATGTATAAGGAGAATATTTCTAAAACCGTGAGTGTATTTCTTTTCATCGCAATAAATAATACAAAGTGTCTCTTATAAAAAAATAATAATAATACAAAGTGTCAAAGTCATTGGATTTATCCCAAGAGATACCAATAGAGCAGTTTTTCCAAAGTCATATTCTTGTGATTTTCAAAAAAAAAATAAATAAATAAATCTTGTGATTTTCAAATGATGTATAATTATTTTGTTTTTTCTCAATATCTTATAATTATATGGTGTGTATGAGATAGGAGACTATCCACATCTAGGAGAGATGGAAAATGTTAGAATTGCAAGTTATTTTACAAAAAAATTTATGCGAGTGGTTATTGAGAAATAAAAATTAGCAAAAAACTTGTCATACTTTTATTATTATTATTATTATTTTATCCATGGCATAGTAATTGTATTAACAATTATGGGAAGAATCCATGCCACACTGCGCCCCATTAATGGGACAATACACTTTGTATGGTAAATTGTATTAATGAGATAACACCCATTTTTCGACATAATAATTAAGTTTTACACTATTTTTCACCATTCAATTAAGCATAATGCATAATTTATGTGAAAATTACAAATTGAACACTTCACATTTATTAAACAAATAAAGGTTATTTATTTAGTTCATTCATACAAGGAAAATGTTCACGGGCACATAAGGATGATTTATTGTAGGGTCTATTTAATAAAAAATTAGTATAAATTGATAAGATGAATAAAAATAGTACTGACAAGTGAAACTCAAAAAGTTAACTTTATTGATTCTACACCCTATAAAGTTTATAAAATTGGTCAAAAATCTAACATAAAACAAAATAAACTGACATAAAGGTCTTTCTTAAAAGTTACCTTACAGTGTCGGTTAACACTACAAATATGTAATACACTTAACATATGCATGTAAATTCATATACAAACTTTATTAGTGAAATTCACAAATTGATTACCCACCTAAAGTTCTGGTAAATCATTAATTCAATTTAATGTTAATGTATAATTTATTTCTACTGGATAGAAAATTTATGGTGTTCAAAATATTATAAATATTCAATGTCACATTCAGCAAAGATTAGATTTATAATTCGTGTATATAGGTTTACTCAATGTGTCAGAACTTGTCCCACTTTTTTCAACAGTCTAAATTTATAAACAATATAATAATTATTGTATAATAACTATTATTCAAAAATGTAATAAAGAGTCTTTGCACTAATACAAAGAAAAGAATCTCAACTTTTATACACTTCTGATTTACGCTGTCATGCCCAGTCTTCCCTCATTCAAAAATGAATTATAGATCCAAACTAACATCGTCAATCATATCATCAAATTCAATATGTTTTAGTCCCTCTTTTTTAAAATTTTATTTCTAATTTCTTAATTGATCGTATACAAAAGCAAACAAAAATCACAGTCAATAAACGATCCAACGTCCCAAATCAAAAGTACACATCAAATAAAAATTGTCCTTAATCTCACTCCCAAAACAGAAACATTAAAATATTCCAAATACCCAAAAATAAAAACAAGTTTTTTTTTGTTTTAATCCATAATTTTCATTTCGACAAATTGCACGCCAAAGGCGACATGGACCTTAACCCGGACATCACAACCCGAACCGTAACCAAAATAAACGGACTTACCGGAGCCGATACATTAGTTCTCCGAAATATCGGAAGCAAGCCGAGACGCGATCGCCGAGTGGTACATTACATCGTGGAACGCAGAGCTCTCCATCATCTTCTTCCTCAGCTGCTTCGCCTTTTCTTCAGTAAAGCACCCACGCGAGAATCGGGTCCTGTTTCGGCCCGTTTCGGATTCCAGATCCGAAACACCCGAAACGTTCTTTGCCGAAGCTGTGGTGGCGGTGGAAGTGGATGTGGGGTCCATGTAATCCGGTTCCGAGGACCACCCGAAAATGGGTACCCACCAGTTGGCCGAAGCGGGTTTTCTGCGATCCGGATCCGGTTTGTTTGTAGAAGTGGAGGCCCGAATCGTTCCGGATCGGAAAGAAGGAAGAGTGGTTGCCATTTTTGAGAGAGAAACTGGGGTCTATAGCTTTCAAAGATTTGGTTGGGAAATGAAAACTGGAAACTATACCCAAAAGCAACAGGTTTTTGATGAAGTTGAGTTTAATCAGTGCGGTTAAGAATTCTACGTAGCCTTGAAATTTCTTGCTTTCTAGGTGTTGTACATTTTGACTGATAAGCTTTTGACTTGAACAGAAGGGTAATATTGGTAAAAAGGTACAATGAGTAGTAGCTTGGAGTACCGTAGGTGATGTGGAGGGAAATGGATAAGGTAGTACGCGTGGAAGGGCATAGAAGAATGTGTTGACTGTTGAGTGGTCAATTCGGGTAAGTGCTTTTTTTATTGCTTTTTGTGACTCTTATGATTTTTTGTGCACTTTTTTAAAGGTTCTTAGGTACTTTTTCTTTTAATTTTTTAAATTTTTTTTTTTAAATATTTTGGGCGAGGAAGAAGATTAGGTGATAGGAGTGGAGGAGAAGTCATGTATTGATGGTGCAAGGTGCAATGCACGCTTCAATGAATATTGGTTATTGGGATCAATGAATAACAGTGTGGAGGAGTAAGACTTAGGTAAGCCAGGACTAATCCAATAGCTAACATATAGTTAACATAATTATCACGTCATTTTCTTCTTTTTGGAGATGCAAAATGTTCTAATTTTATCGGATAAGACTTCATTCTAATGTTATTGTATATAGGACCCATTGAAATGTGGGTACGTCACAAGTGTTTGATACATGTTTAAATGTCAATGAGTTCTAGCAATTTCAACCCTAAAGACAAGACTTGGGTCCAATGCTCTTGTTTTGACCATAGTGTTACTCTTATATTTTATACTAGTTGAAGTTTTGTGCATTGTACGGTTTTACTTATCAACTTATATACCGTATAATTTATTTGAGAAACATTGAGTAAATGAATAGTTTTATATATATATATATATATATATATATATATATATATATATTCAATAACCACAATGATGTGATTAAATATAGAATTAGGCTATACGTGACAAAAGTAGATCGTATTATCTTAGTAAGGTTAAAGAAATTAAAGTCGTACCTTGTGAAAGAGAAAAAAGTTGAGATTTTATACGATATATCATATATAAGGTACGGGAACATAACACATATAAGAAGGCATAGTAGTGAACATCATAGTTTAAACATTATAAAGTATTAAACCAAAAAAACATTATAAAGTAAAACTCGGTAACCTTGTGGTGTGCAAATAATATTTTCTTGGATGTCTTCGATGCTTGTTTCAAGATTAAATATAGACAAAGAGCGATTAATATTTGGAAACAAATCCATGTAATGGTTTTTGATTACAAGATGGGTTTGAGGCTTTTTTCGAGTGTGAGTATTGCTACAAAGCCGTTTGATCGTGCCAAAAATCATCAGTGAACTGCACAATCCTCACGTGCTCTAGACAGAACCTGCAAAACAGACATAAAGAAGACCTTGCAGAGAGTATCAATGTGGTACCGGCCAAATACCCTCCAAAGGTTAAGTCAGAATTTCTACAACTCTAGAGTGCCAGAGTTGGGAAAATTACGTGTACCTTAATTTGTGAGGGTTTTAGGGTTTTTATAGCAGTGTAGAGTTAACATTCGTTTCTTGGTGGAGAAGATCTTTCCTTGTAGGGAAGATCCTCATTAATACACGTACTTTGTAGGGATTCCTTTTATTAGGGTTGATCATGAAATACAAGATATTTCCTTACATAAATATCTATGGGGGTCAAGTTTAAGCTAGGATGGACCCGTCGGCCTCTTTAACCCTGTCGTCCTCTCCACATCCATCAGTCACCTGCTCCGTTCGAGAATTCCCGTCGGCCTATGGAGACTCCTGTCAGGTATTGTGGTGAGGTCGTCGGTTTATGATGTCATCGCTTTCTCCATTCCGTATATGCACATGAAGTTGTCAGGCCCGTAGGAACCATCGACTTCCTAGTGTGACGAATTTATTTTGCAAGAACACCCTTATCAAATACCCCCTACTCCGTGGTCCCATCGACTTTAACCGACGGGCCGCAAAGTATACGAGCATTTATGACCATTAATAGGTTTTATAGAAGCCCGTGTCATTAAATGGCATAGGTAGCTCTAGGTTAATATGCGAGGTGACACGTAATACTTGATGGTTAGCCTCATTTCCAATCTTGAGCGTCGCTTCGTATACGCGCCCCTTCTCTCTTTAAATAGTTCCTTCTTCTTCAGTCATTCTTTTCTAATTTGCTTTTCATTATTTCGGAGCTTGGGAGATCAGAGCTGCCGTGTCGTGCCATCATTTTTGTACAACCATCACTTTTCGTACAATCGTCGTACAGTAAGTTTCTTCGCCTCGTCATCTATTTTTTATCTACCTTCTTATTTGTCGTCACTTGTTTAGAGACCAGTCAAATAGGTTCTTAGAATACCTCTGTCGCTTGTAGGTAAATAGATGTCAGGTGGTAGAGAAGCAACGAGTGAACAGTCTTTGTCAGTTCGTGAAGGTGCGGACTACGACGAGGTCTATCTGTCAGGGCGTGAGCCCGAGGAGGATTTATCCTGGTCCCCAGCAAGGGAATTGTCCACCCATTCTCCTGCTGAGGAGGAAGATGGCTGTAATGAGGAGGAAGGAGATGTCGAAGGGGAGGAAGGAGATGACGAGAAGGAAGGATATGATGACGAGGGAAATGAGAGTGACGGGGGGAGTGAACAATATGATGAAGGGTCAGTAAGCTAGGTTGACAGTAGTGGAACTAGGCCCTTCATTTTACCTAGTATATGGACGGTAAATGACTTTTACCCTACCATGACTAGGAAAGTTTCTAACACCCTTTGTGACCGTCACCATATCCTAGACAACATTCCCCTCCACCTGCCAGGAAAGTTTGAGAAATGTTATTCAAGGAAGACGGCAGATATGGGAATGTATGACGCCATGTTTACTGCTGGGTTGAGATTAACGCGGACAGGGCTGCATTGTCAGCTAGCCAATTTCCTTGGCCTGTCCATAAGCTAGATCGCCCCAAATGCCTGGATGATCTTTATAGGTGCTGAGGTGATATGGGGTCAATTAAGCAAAGGGAACTGTCGGCTTATGCTTGACGAGTTCTTTTATTGTTATAAGCCCCAGTAAATCACTTCATCAAAAGGCATTTACCATTTTTTGGCTAGAAAGTCATCACTTAGATTAGTGTCTGACATGCCAGACTCCAATAGAAATTGGAAGAATATGTATTTTTTTCATTAAGGGGACAGAATGGGTGTTTAAGCCTAAAGAGTGGGATGGCATGCCTAACAGGTTTGACAATACTTGGGGTATAGTCAAGGAGTCTGGTGAGTTATTGGTGTCCCTTTTTGTCGCCCCTTCAACCTAAATTGTGTACCTAACCTTCTGCTTTTTTGGTTTTTCAGCTCAAGTCCGTCCCGAGATAACTAACGAACAGGAGAATTTCTTTAAGAGGTTTTGGGCGATCCCTCTAGAAGAAAGGAAGTGGAAGGATTTGGTCACCCTCAACACCCTTTACGCTTATTATGGTGGTCTAGAGCCAACTCCTGAAGCTCAATGGTTGCACGCTTCTTCCTGTCACCGTAAGTCCCTTTGTCCGTCTACTTCTGCTTTTACTCCTTCTGCCCACATAACTCACCTTATTGCTTTTTCAAAGATGGACATAGGTAGGCAAAGAGCTTTGGTGAGGAAGGTAGCTACTGCTCGTAAGCAGCAGGAACATGCATTGGGATTAGCTCCTAATGTAGGCCCTAAAGCCACACTTAAGAGAAAACCTAATACCAAAGATGACCGTCCGTCAAAAAAGGAGACAGGTCCACTAATTGGGGAGCAACAGTAGAAGTCTTTGTCACCCCCTCCCCCTCGTCATGGATCTGGGAAAGGTCTAATGACGAGGAAAGGGCCCGTTGATCCTGACCCCGTCTAGAGGCTTATTACTCATAAAGATTACGTCGTCGAGATGGTCACTTCTATCATCAAGGAGATGGACCTGGATCCTTGTGAGGGGCATACTTCGGAGGACTTGGGGGCTTCTGGCCTCTATGACTTGTCAAAGGTATGTTCCCATCACTTATGTTGCACTTTAATTATTCCTTTTATTTTAACCGTCATGCTTTGTCTCAGGCATTGGTGCACATGAAGGCCTTTCAAGATAGGTGCATGGCTAGCGAGGGGGTGAGCTGACAGTTTCACAAGTGCCAGAAGATTGAAAATAAGAAGGGAGCTCAATACTCGGAGGCAGTCCGTACCTTAACCAAGAGTTCACGGCTAAGATTAAAGTGCTTGCGGAAGAGACCTGTCAGCTCAAAGAAGTAGAGAAGGCAAAAACCAATTTGGCTACAGAATTGGCCTCTCTTCTTGAACAGATGGAGAAGGCCAGAGCTGATGTTGTTTCGTAGTTTCGCATTTCCCAACCCTTCTTTGATGCGTGTGACATCTACTACAGCGAAGGGTTCGAGGATTGCTTGAAGCAGGTGAGAGCTGCTCATCCCAACCTTGACTTGTCCTAGATCGCAATAGACACCACCATCCCACCGACGCCTGGAGAAAAGGACACTGTCAACGATGAGAGCGTTGACTCCACTCATATGATTAAGCAAGAGGTGGAGACTGACGGCGTGGTCATTGCCCAACTTGCTCCTGGTGGTCCCGACAGTTTGCCCTCTGAGAACCCTATTACTGTTGACGGTCTGCCCATAGTGAATCCTACCGTACCCGATGCCCCTCCGTCTTGATTTTCTTGATTTTTGGTATTTAAGTATTTTGTGAAATCATTTGTAAGACAGTAATTAAGGCCCTTTCTTTTTGGGATTTTTCATGTAAAGACAATTACTCGTTGGGGTTACATTTACTATCTTCTATCCGTTGCCTATACTTTATTATATTTTGTCTTCATTGTAATCATGTATGCCTCTATTGTATTGGTACTGTTAATATTTTACTCTATTCGTCCACCCCACAAGTTGGACTAAGTAAAATTTGTAAGACCAGGTATCCATCGATATCCTGGATCATCCATCTACCCTGTAGGACTTAGAATATTGACCAAGGAGCCGTTGGTTATTGTATTTTAGCCCATCATTTTTAATGAGAATATTTCAGGGTGATCATCGCCTGTCCACTTTATAAGTTGATCAAAGTAAACTTTTTAGGCACATGGTCCATCCACCTCACAAACTGGTAGAATTTTAAGGCGTTCATGGATATGTCCGTCCGCTTAAGGGTGTGTCTGTCTACTTTAAAGACCTGTCCGTCCACTTATGGACTTGTAAAAAATTTTAAGCCATCCTTTAGGATGTATCCGTCCACTAATGGATTTTAATAAATTGCAAGGCATCCCTTGGATGCACTTGTCCACTAATGGACTTTAATAAATTTTTAAGCCATCCCTCGGGATGTATCCATTCACTAATGGATTTTAATAAATTGAAAGGCATCCCTTGGATGCACCCGTCCACTAATGGACTTTAAAAAAATTTTAAGCCATCATGTGTCCATCCACTAATGGATTTTAATAAATTACAAGGCATCCCTTAAATGCACCCGTCCACTAATGGACCTTAATAAATTGCAAGGCATCCCTTGGAGGCACCCGTCCACTCAGGGACTTGGTTGTAGATGTGGTTTTGTAGAGATGTATATATGTGTATGATATATCTGAATAACTCCTCTTATTATGATAAACACATGCATAAGCCAAAAATTGTTCTGAAAAAAATAAAAGGCTTCCCTTTGGGCTAAAAAGTACTATAGATAATAAAAACAACTAGAATGAAATAAAATGGAAATAAGGAGTGGTCTGCATGCCATCGTTTATTGGTAGTATTTCTTTAGGTGCTCGGTGTTCCATGGATGGTGCAACTTTTATTTGTTGAGTGTTTCCAAGTGATAGGTGTTTTTCCTCTACCACGAAGTGATTCTATAGTGTCCTAGCTTCCCTTGGGAGAGATCTCTTGTAGCGCCTGTCACCTTCCTCAAGATGAGATCTCCAAATTTAGAGTCCCTGTGTCTGACTCTGGAATTGTAGTGCTTGGCCATGAGGTCCTAGTATCGTGTTAACCTTTGTTCAGTTGTTGCTCTGACCTCGTCCAATAGGTCCAGCTATAGGTGTATGGCTTCATCATTCCTACTCTCATCATGGTTCTCCACCCTGTAGTTTATGAGTCTAACCTCAGTAAGGATAACGGTCTCGCTCCTGTACACTAGCCGAAAGGGTGTTTCTTTTGTAGGTGTTCTGGCCGTTGTCCTGTATGCCCATAGTACACTTGGCATCTCGTCCGGCCATATACCCTTTACCCCCTCGAGTTGAATCTTGATGATTTTGAGCAAAAATCAGTTGGTGACCTCAACTTTTCCGTTGGCCTAAGGGTGGGCGAATGAGGAGTAGTGATTCTTGATCCCTAATTGTGAGCAAAAATCTTTGAACGACTCGTTGTCAAACTGCTTTCCATTGTTCGAGACCAAAACTCTAGGGATCCTATACCCGCAAATGATGTTTCTCCAAACGAAGTTTCGTACGTTTTTCTCCATAATGGTGACCAGGGTTTTAGCTTTCACCCATTTGGTAAAGTAATCAATGCCAACCACTAGAAACTTTAGTTGCCTTATTGTTGTTAGGAATGGGCCCATGATGTTCAATTCCCATTGAGCAAAAGGCCACGGGGCCGTCATCGAAGTGAGTTTTTCTGTTAGCTGTTTGATGATGTTGCTAAACCTTTGGCACTTGTCGCAAGCTTTGACATAGGCTTGGGCATCCTTCTACATGGTAAGCCAGTAGTATCCTACCTGAATTAGCTCGTGCACTAGCGATCGTGACCCCAAATGATTCCCACAAATCCTTCCGTGAACTTCCCTCATGACATAATCCGCTTCTTCGGGGCTTAGGCATCTAAGGTACGGTCGGGAGAAGCCTCTTTTGTACAAGACATCCTTTATTAGGACGAATCGTGCCACCTGAACCTTCAGCTTCCTTGCGGCCTCCTTACCGTTAGGTAGTGCGCCATCTTTCAAGTACGAAACTATTAGTGTTGTCCAATTGCTTTCTAAGCCTATTTCTTGCACGCTGATGCCATCTATCAAAGGTGAAAGCTGAACAAAAGAGAGTACCTTACTAGGGATGAGCATGTGTTCTGCTGATGCGGCTTTGGCAAGACGGTCAGCTTGCTTGTTCTCTTCTCTTGGAATTTAAACAAACTTGGCCTGAAGGTCACCCACCCATTTCCTTACTTGCTCCAAGTATTTCTTTATCCGTTCACCTTTGCATTTGTAGTCACCATTCACCTAACTTGTGACCACCTAAGAGTCACAATAAACAACCATACTTAAGGCCCCTACTACTTGGGTGAGATCCAGTCTTGCCACTAATGCCTCGTACTCCGCCTCATTGTTGGTCGTAAGGAAATCAAAACGCATCATGTACTCAATCTCGTCCCTTTCTAGAGAGCGGAGTACTATACTTGCTCCACCAGCCTGCTTGTTGGACGATTCGTCTATGTGGATACTCTATTGAGGATGCTCTCCTACCCCCTAGCCTTAAATATTGGTGAATTCTGCAATGAAATCAACAACCACCTACCCCTTCATGGCAGTGCACGACCGGTATTATACGTCAAATTCGCTTAACTCAATTGCCCATAGTGCCATCCATCCAACGGCTTTAGGATTACTTACACCCTCTGTAAAGGCTTGTCCGTCAGAATGACCATAGTATAGGCCTAGAAATATGGTTTGAGCTTGCAAGCTGCGGTCACTAAGGTGAAGGCTAGCTTCTCCATTGAGGGGTACTTCTCTTCTACTCCTTGGAGTGCTCGAATAGTGTAGTACATGGGCTTCTACATCCTATCTTCTTCTCTGACCAAGGCTGCACTGACAGCAGCTGGGGAGATGGCCAGATAAAGGAATAGCTCATCCCCAAGTTTGGAAGGACTCAGCAATGGTGGGGAAGAAAGGTATGCATTTAGGTCGTCGAATGCTTGTTAACACTCGGCCATCCATTCGAAGGACTTCTTCAACGTGCGAAAGAAAGATAGACATTTGTTTGTTACTCTTAAGAAGAACCTGTTCAGCGCTGTTACCTTGCCGTTAAGGCTTTGCACTTCTTTTATGGTCCTAAGTGGTGCCCTCTTTATTATGGCCCGGATCTTGTTTGGGTTAACTTTAGTGTCCCTTTAAGACACCATAAACCCTAGGAATTTTCTAGCCGTTATCCCAAATGCGCATTTGCTTTGATTGAGCTTCATGTTATAAGAGCGGAGGGTATTAAAAATCTCCTTGAGGTCTTTTAAATGGTCGTCTTCCCGTCGACTTTTCACTAACATGTCGTTCATGTAGACTTGGACATTCCTCCTAATCTGATGTGCACACATTTTGTTTATGAGCCTCTGATATGTTACATCTACGTTCTTGAGACCGAATGGCATTACTTTGTAGCAAAAAAGGCCTTGGCTACGAATGAAGTTTTCTCCTGTTTCGCCTCATCCAACTTGATTTGGTTGTAACTAGAAAAAGCATCCATAAAGCTCAGCAACTGATGTCTTGTTGTTGAATCTACTAGGACGTCGATCCACGGGAGTGGGTAGCTATCTTTGGGGCACGCCTTGTTTAAGTTCGTGAGGTCTACACACATCTTCCACTTTCTGTTAGCTTTCCTGACCATCACTACATTGACTAGCCAGTCATGATAGTATACCTCTCTGATGAATTCTACATCCTACAATTTGCGGACTTCTTCCGCTATAGCCCTGTCTCGCTCCTAGGCGAACACTCACTTCTTCTGATGGATTGGGGAAAAAGAAGGTGTTTCATTTAACTTGTGAACCATGATTGAAGGGTTGATCTTGAGCATGTCTTCGTGGCTCCAAGTAAAGACATCCTGGTTCTCTCTTAGGAATGTTGTGAGTGCTTGATGGACTGGCGGACTGGCGAGGGTGCCAATCCTGGTTGTTCACTCAAGTCTGGAGTTATCGAGAAGTATCTCCTCCAACCTTTCAACGAGCTTTGCTACCATCCATTGTTCTTCTATGCTTATGGTATGTAAATGGTCATCCATCTCCAACATCGCTATATAGCACTCACGTGTTGCCACTTGGTCTCCATGCACCTCTCCTACTCCATACTCAGTGGGGAACTTGATCATCAGGTGATAGGTCGAAGTCACGGCCTTCCACGAATTGAAGGTAAGCCTGCCCAATATGGCATTGTAAGCCGACAAACCATCGACGACAAGGAATGTAACATCCTTAGTAATTTGTTAAGGGTAATCATTGACCGTTACAGGCAATGTAACTACACCAAAGGGGTATACTTTCGTTCCTCCAAACCCAACGAGTAATGTGTTGGTTAGTACAAGTCGTTCTCTCTCGATTCTCATTTGCTGGAATGCCGGGGAATAGAGGATATCAGTAGAGCTTCCATTATCAACTAGAACCCCGTGAGTGTTGTAGTCCCCCACACGTATGCTAACAACGAGTGCATCGTCGTGGGGGTGGTGAAAACATCGAGCATCTTCCTCCAAGATCCCAATTATGGAGTTGTCAACCCATGCCATCTTTGGAATGAAACCCATCAGTTAGACATTCTGAACCATCCTAAGGTAAGTCTTACGTGCTTTCCTAGACAAACCAGACGCTGTGATGCCCCCTACAATCATCCTTATGTCCCCTAAAGGTGGCTTGAGGCATTCACCCTCCCTTCTAGCAGCCTATTCTTGTGGTGGGTTTGTCCTTTCTTTGCTGACAAATCGTTGTAGTTTTCCCTGTTTGATAAGGGCCTCAATTTGTTGCTTCAAGTCATAGCATTCGAATGTGTCATGACCATGATCTCCATGAAAGCGGCAATACTTGTCTCTATATCTTTTACTAGGATCTCCCTTCAATTTGCTAGGCCACATCAAGGCTGTATCATCCTTGATCTACATCAAGACTTGATCAATCGGGGCAGTCAATGGGGTGAAGCTTGCGAACCTTTCAGTTGGGGGTTTGAAGTGCCTATCCTCCCATCAGTCTCCGGTTCTAGTTGTCTTCCATCCCCTATCTTGCCGTGCATCTTCTTGCATTTTCCTCTTCTTGGGTTTTTCCTCTTAGGTCAGTAGCGCGTCATCCGCGTTCATGTACTTAGTGGCTTGATAAAGCACATCTAACATGGTCTTTGGGTCGTTTTTGTATGAAGGGAACAAAAACTTCCCCTTCGGTAATCCATTGGTGAACGCAGCGACAAGTATCTTGTCATTAGCTTCGTCTATTGACAGGGCTTCTTTATTGAAGCATGTTATGTAAGAACTCAGTGTCTCGTCTTCCCGTTGCTTTATACTCATCAAGCATGATGTAAACTTTTTATACTTGTGCCTCCCGATAAAGTATGATGCAAACTGCGCACTTAGCTCCTTGAAGGTACTGATGGAGTTAAACGTCAACCTACTGAACCATACCCTTGCGGGACCCTTCAGCGTAATTGGGAAAGCTCGGCACATGATCTCGTTTGCAACACCTTGTAAGTGCATGAGGGTTTTGAAGGACTCAAGGTGATCTATGGGATCCTTAAACTCGTCATAGGCTTCGATCTGCAGCATACAGAACTTTGGTGGAAGGGGGAATGAAGTGACGGGTGCAATAAAAGGCGAGTTCATCTAGTGGACCAGTTCGTCGAGGTCATTTGACACCTGTCCCCTAAGAGCATTCATCGTGAAGTCCATCATCTGCATCTCTGCAACCATATGCGGTGGTGCCGTATCTGTGACAGATGGTCGGCTGGTGTCTTGTCACTCTTCTCTGCTCGGGGCATTGCTGCCTTCTGGTTCTTCTCAGTCCCTCCTTTCGACGCTGATGCCCTCTTGCTCCTCTCCGTGATTGTTGGGCCCAACATCCCTTTGGCGCAACAGTTCCTCCGAGTCGTGGCTTCGCTTAGTAAGGCATTCCACAGCCGCAGCTAGAGTCTGTACCTGTCTTTCGAGGGCAGTAGTGTGTGGGTCATCTCCTTGGTGGTTGTTGGTTACCATCGAGCGAATGAGTACCATACAACTCTTTGTCAGGGAAGTGGTAGTATGGCTTCTACTACAAGAGTCTTTCCCACAGACGGCGCCAACTGATGATGCCAAAAATCGTCAGTAAGTTGCACAGTCCTCACGTGCTTTAGACAGAACCTGCAAAACATAAATAAAGAAGACCTTGTAGAGAGTACCAATGTGGTACTAGCCAAATACCCTCTGAAGATTAAGTTAGAGAGAATTTTTACAACTCTAGAGTGCCAAAGCTGGGAAAATTACGCGTACCTTGGTTTATGAGGGCTTTGGGGTTTTTATAGTAGTGTGAAGACACTACTATATATCTAACAAAGTAATGACATAAATTAGTTTTTTACTAATTACATATCTATATTTTTATTGTTACACATCAACATTTTATTGACCCAATATGCTTCCCTAGGATGTGACCATGAAACACAACCACCGATAAATAAGGGAGAGTCCATAAATCAACATGATGAACTCTGTTGAGCATATCTCAAAATAGGGTCGTGTCAAATATAGAAATCAAGATTATTAAAATAAAAAAATAAAAAAACGTTTTAAATGATTGTTTAATTGTGTACATAGAAATAGAGGTTATTAAAAAAGTTTACAAGCAATTATAAGTAATTTTATTACAATAAATAAATAAAATAGTTGTTTTGGGTCATCATTAATTTTTTTTTAAATTAAAAATGTTTGCTATATTACTGATACCTAACCCGAACATACATGTACTTTGATGTTCTACGGCCCCAAACCAACTAAATCTATCCAAAACCATGAGCCATTCATCAATATCTGGGGTTTATGACTGGTCTTTATTGCTTCATTTCAGCTAGGAGAAAAGCTTGGTTTTGAACCGTGTGTAACCTTTTTATTGTCCTCTAACAAAAAAGAATGTAACAGGTTTTTCTTTACTTATTTCATCTTCCTATTTGGTACAGCATGGAGGCAAATGTGTTACATATAATAACCAAGATGTGACAATCAATGGCAAAACCCTTTTTTTTTTTCTTTTTTTTTTTTTGAGAAAATCAATGTCAAAACTAGAGCAGCATAAGTTGCATTGATTCACGGTGTAATTTGAACCGTACGTGATGGGTGTCATGTATGAAGAGAAATCTATGAACGTATTCGATACGTCCTTGACTATTTCTTTTTTGGCTAAATGACTCTTTGACTAGTCATATGTAATACATTAAACCAAATTCTCCACGCAACCATCTTCCATGAATTAGATACTATTTTCTTCAAAAATGAAATGAATCTCATCTTTATAAGTTCCTTTTCTTCACTTTTTCTCCTTCCAATTTATTTCCCGTTTCTTTGTTGTCTTTTACTATATCCCAAGTCCAAAAGAATAGTCTTTCTTTTTTCTATGGGGTGAACAAGTTCTCCTGTACTTCCTAATTACAATACAATGTACAATAGTGGTTCAACATTGACTTCTGTGCATTCTTTGTGTGATTTAGAAGTTACAAAACAAAAAGATGGACCATAGCATGAATTGTGGACTAAAACGGAGAGTAGTAGAACATGGAAAACAACATAGCTAAACATAAATACATGTTTATCAGATATCACAATATTCTAAGAACCCCAAACTGCTATATTATCATATACGGTTATAAAGAGGTCAATGATATCTACATATGAGGGGGGGGGGGGGGGGGGGGGGGGGGGGGGGGCGCCATGATTTGCCCTTTCTAAATGTAGCCAAGGTTCATACATTTGTAGTCCATGTTCACATTTTTATTGTAGGTGCTGGAATAATACTAGTATGTTGGCTACATTCTTCAAAAGACAAACATTGCCAAGAAAAATTAGAGTGCGCCAAAATCAAGAAAAATAAACGAAAAAATAAAAAATATTAGAGCATCACATTAGAAATTTGTCGTATCACATTTGAAATTTGAAATTTGTCGTACGTGTTTTTATGTCCTGGGATTTTTCTATACTCCGTAAAAAAGTTGAACAGAAAATCTTTGCTTTGTGTTGCTGATAATCTGCTTGGGCCACTTGGTCATTTTCCTACTAATTTTTCATTATATAAATGGAAAGACTGCCTCATTGAATCCTAACAATGTAATTTCAACATAATGCTTCTCTTAGCAGCCTCTCTCTCTCTCATCTATGGAATTAATAATGACATTCTACAACTGTGTAATCTGTGATAAAAGTAATCAACATTATCGTCATTGTCAGCTTTTCTAATTTCCATGGAAATCCTACCAACATTTCACTCTAATTGCTTATCCTCTGGATAAACCTGAAAAAAACACAATATAAAGCAGTGATCAGTATCTAGTGTTCATGCACAAGGTTGCATACACGATTAAGTACTTAAAACATGATTTACAATAAATTCTTATTGGCTAGTTTGGATGGAGGGGGAGGGAGGGGGAGTAGGGTAAAGTTGGCCGGAAATTAGTCCTAAGTGAAAGCATCAATGTGTATGAACCAATATTTGCACTGTTCTGTTTTATTGGACCTTGTCGTTAATTATAATAAGAGAGAGAGAGAGAGAGAGAGCAAAGCAATTCATATTTACCTGGCCGTGTTTCTCCTCACTGAAGCTAACGGTTCTAACCTTCAACTCCCCTCTGCTTGTTGTCAGTTCATCTAATATCTCAGCATCACACATTTCCACTCCCCTATCCCCATTTCCAATATGTGGTGCATCCCTTTCCTGGTATAATATATTATGAGTTTTGCAGGTTAATGAAAAATAATATTGTCAACAATGAGACATCGGATGAAACCTACATTGAAAGATAGGCTGATAGAAACTCTTGGGGCACCAGTGACTTCCTCATACTCAGCTGCATCCAGTTCCTGCAAATGATGCTTCGCAAAAAGCTTGGGGAGAATATGCTGCCTTATACTGATGAGAAGGAAGAATGGCAAAGGGAACAAGATTCCAGCTATAGGAATCCATGTTATACCAAAACAGACCAGGAAGTATACGAATTGGAAGATTGTAAACATGGCTATGTATTTAAATGGTACTGACTCCACAAAGGAAGCATGAACTCCTTCCAAGACCCTGCAATGATCAGCACGATAGGTATTAGAAAAATTGTTGGCAGCCAATACTTATATTACAAAATAAAGTGAAATCTCCAGCAAGGGGATGTCAGGAATTTAATGTTTCTTTTTTTAATATTAGCAATTCAATACTTCACAGCCGTACAAGAATCAGTAAAATCATTGGCAGCTATGTCTCATACATATATGCCAATAGGATGAAGAAATAATTTCTACCAAAGTTCTTTTGAAAACACTTGACTATCAGCATGTTCATTTCATCCAGTCAGGGGGCAGCTGGGAATAAATAACCACCACTAAGTCTCTTCCCTTTTTTAGACCCAATAATTTCTACATGTCATTCAACAACTTCATACCCTTTTTGAGAAATGAATCCACTAACGTTTGTGCGTATGCATATGTGTGCATTCTCAAATGATTATAAAAAATATTACATTAGTTTGAATTTTTTGTTAAGAGATATAGATAAAACAAATTTGGCTAAAATGTGTGCAGAAATGTAATGGATAAAAAGAACTACAACATACTTGTACCGCCGCCCAGGTGATATGAAAAGAAGGAGCATCCTTTCCCAAAACTGGTTCCCAGGAAGACTGTCTATGGCCATGAAAGCAAAGTATCCCCAAAGTACTGATGTAGGTATCTTCTTTATTGCAGGCATAGCAAAAACTGATGCTGCCACCATGAGTGACTGTAAGAGATTACTCACTCTCTGCTCATTAACTCGGACAGGCAGGTGAGCATCAATGTGCTTCTCGGGATCAAATGTATCCTCTGCATTTTCACCTTTCATTACCGCTTCCTTCAAGTCTTCCAGCTCTTTAACCACTGAAGTAATCTGCAAAACAAGCATTTTAGGGTGCAGGAACCACTTGCATATAGAATTTTGTATGTGGATGAAGTTTTTTGGGGGTGGGGGTATTGAGCCTATACAATCATTATAAACTCAAAGTGTAAACAACTTTCTTGATAAAATAGTAATGACCATCTCAGAGATGAAAAAATGCTGTTGAAGGAGGGATTCAAAGAAAACATGTTTCTTTCACAAGTTAGTACTAACCGGAGGAAGTATAACTTGACTGTTGTCCATTTCTACGAACACAGCTTGCATCTTGCCATAGACTTCAGAGTTGCTAGCATTCTGCCTTATGCTTTCCTTGGCGCTCTCCACCATCTTCCTTCGCATCAACTGCAACTCATGCATTAGTTAAATTACTTGTCTAATTCAGCTCAATTACCAACTATCCCAAGTAAAATTCCTATGACTTTCTATAAACCCACCTGCCTTTTGAGAACAGCAAGGCTTTTAGTGTGCATGGGGGACTGTGGAAGGACACCATTCGAAGGAGGTAACCCAAGCAATCCACAAAGCAAAGTCTGCAACCATGTTTTACAAATATAGAGCATAAGTCTTCATAAATCGTACAAATTAAAATAAATGCCAACACAAATTACTAGTGATACATACCATGAAAGCTAGCAATAAGATATCGTAATGATATGCAGAAGGGTTCTTAAGATTGAACTCCTTTTGTTGTGCCATCTGTGAAGCAACACTGTGGTCAAAAAAGTAAAGCCCCGCAATCATCACAGCAGGAATAAAGGCTGCAAAGATGTATGCTGGAGAAACCTTGCCCATGTCCTACAGAACATATGAGTCAATATATTTTGGTGCATACACAGAAAAACACACTCCTATCTTATATTTTCATGGAGGTTATGAGACATACTACAAGAAGAGTGCCTATTAGCGAATGCAAAAAGGGGGGAGGAAAATTACAGGACATAGTTTACCTTTACTACAGTCCAATGGTGTAAAGATGTGGATTCCCAAGCAAGAGGGCTGTAGAGCCTTCTGGGAACACCAGAGGGAACTTTTCCAGGTACACCGAATGACAGAGCTGTCCACACTAGAACCATCAAAGGAACCCCATAGTCTGCAATGAAGCTTCTAAACCACCCTGCATAACATAGTAATAACTTTCAGATTCAACATGTAACCTATTCAATGACTAGGCATAACTTTTGCTTGACAAACCTGTGCCATACCACCATGACCTCGCTTTTCTGCTCTTTAAAGCAGTGTAGAGAAGGCCAAAAGTAAATACGATTCCCAGTAATCCATTAGTGTAAAGCCACTGAAATTGATACTTCACTAACTTTGGGTCCTCAGCTTTGGGAACTTCAAACTCACTTGCCATTCCCTGTGATTCAGAATTTGTCAAGTCAAGTGTTAAGCATCATGCTTCTCAAGTAGATGTTGTATACTCCCTAAGTTGATTCATTTCTAGACGGAGTTACCTTGATAGCCTCTTGTATAAAGAGAACAGCAATCAGCATGCCAAACAGTTCGCCTGCAATCCTCGTAAATTTATTGATGACTGTGCAAGCATTGAATATTGCAAGAAGAAACAGCAAGAGAGCTGTCCAAACACAAACCCTGCATAATTTGTATCAATAATATCAAATTACATGAAATTCATTAAGAGCACATACTTAAAACAAATGATGGTTGATTCCTATTACCATCCAGCCCAAGCCAAGAAGAGTCCGCGTCCCAAATCTTCCCTTCCTTTAGCAAAGTTGTACAAATATGTGTACATAATAACAGTTGGTTCTGCAACTCCCAATATTAAAAGAGGTTGTCCTCCAAGAATCGCATGTATGATACCACAAATAGCAGTAGAAGCTAAAGTTTCAACGGTGCTCAAGCTACCATCTGAACAGAACAAAATTTCCATTACTTTCAAACTTATCAAAGAAAACAGGCTAGAAAAGATTTTTCATTTAGTCCCCATTTGGTCACCAAGAAAGTGAGGCATAAGAAAAAAAAATCAAAATAACAAAAAGCCTTAACATCTCAGTACATCTTTGCCTTTTCAATAATTTATCAGCGACTGAACAAATCACTGAAGAAAAGGACTAGATGACTAACCTGTATCTCTGCTTAGTTGCTCACCAAAGGCAATGACAGGAAGAGCAGAAGCAAAGAAGATGTAGGTGGTTGGGGCCAATATCCTAAAATGAGAAATTGATGGAATTAAAAATACAAATCCATGTGACAAATTATAAAGTATGTGTATAAAAGACAATACAAATCACTCTATTCCGGCCATAAACCTTGTAGCTCAAGTATCAATTTCTAGTGTTTACAACGATGACATCCAGGGTTTAAACCCTCCCTCCCCCCACCCCTCAATTGTAACTAATGAATTATCAAAAAAATAAAATACCCAATTCCAGAACGAAGACCGCTTGTCCAATCTTGTTTGTAACACTGTAATCTTCCTCTGACGTCATTTCCAATACCCCTGAAGGGAGCTCTCAAGTTCTCCATTTTTCTGATTAAGAAAAAAAAAAAATCCCACAATTTAATATAAGAAAGTCAGAACGCAGAAGTTCAAAATCTTATAATTTTAATGAGAAAATCCCTTTTTTTATTGACTTAACAGAAACAAAAACATAAATGCATTAAAAAAAATTCAAAATAAATCAAAATAAAAGCAAAATTCAAATGGCAAATAAATAAAAACCAGCAAACCAAAACAGAACAGAGTTAAAAACTAAAAAAATCATGAAGAATAACTTCCATAAAAAATAAAATAATTCCATGCAATGATTATATCAAGCAATAAAATTTTTCTTTGTTGTGAATGAAAAAATCACTCTTGTACTCCTCCAAGCCATTTGACTGGACAACAAGGTTTATGAATAGTCTGTTTGATAGAAGAGAGAACAGGAAAAATGGCAAGACATAAATAAAAGCCTCTTCTTTTCCATCATTCTGCTTTCCAAAACAATCAAAAACTCAACAAAACAGAGAAAGATAACTACTTGTATTAGTCTCGGTTGGATCAATTTATTTTCTTTACTTGCTTGCCTTTCTCATCACAATCAACAAATTCGAAGAAGAAGAAAATAAAGAAAGACAAAAGAACTCAAATTGCTATTTCCTTCATTTCCCATCATTTTCTTGCCAACCAAACATGTAAATCATTAAACAAAATCTTTTGCATTTATTTTGACATTCATATATTAAGGAAAAACCCAGATACCATATAAAACCACCATGCACAAAACATGGTTTATACCAAAAAAAGAAGAAGGAAAAAGGTAGAGAGATATTACATAAGAAAAAAAAACATTAAATGAAAAATAAATAAATAAGCAGCAGCATTCATTCTCAGAAGACTGAACAAACATATGAGTGATATTTACATTGCTGTAGAACTCACCGGAAAACTTGTCAAAGATGAAGAAAGTGTGTCCTCGTGTTCTTGACTTCCTTCCCTTTCCCTTGAGTCCACACTCGGGGGCGGGCGCTTTGTTATTTGTAAGTAAGGAAGGGATGAAGAAAGGAGGCAAAGTCCAATGCCTTTTAAATGTACCCAAGGAGTCCTATGTGTGTGGGGTCCCACTTACTTCCTCTACGGGAATGAATGACGGTGTCACCATGAATTTTATTTTATTTTTAAAAAATTTTATGGATGAAGTTTTTGTTTTGTTCATTCCTAATAATGAGTCTAATAGGACCGAATTAGTGGAGACCTACTTAGACTTGTTGATGTTAATAGGATCAAATGATAAAGACTCCATCTTGTTAATGAGTATCTTAGTGCCGAGTAATTACATGGGAAAAGTTCAGAGACAACCCCATAGTTTTACCATTGGGAGATATTAAATTCCAAACTTTTAAGGACTTTTACAGATGTACATTTCATGTGTAATGGGTGGGATTTGCTTGGATACATTTATGAAAGTTTGGAGTTTTAAGAGTCCCATTTGATGTGTCCCAATAATAAAATTATGGTTTTTTTTGGGTACTTTCCCCCTTAATTATTTAGAACTCCATTAGGATAATAACATAATTAATATTCATTTTCTTGCATAATTGTGGATCTTTATTAATTAAATTCATGATACAAGTTAAAGAATGATTAATATTCAATTGTGAGTTGTAATATACTTGCCAATAATTTATAGATTTGCACCATAAGTCTTTGGAATGTATTTAATAAGTAATGGGAAGGTAATGATAAGAAAAGAATGGATGATATTAAGTAATCTTATTTGAATGTTTTAAAATAAAAGAATTGGAAAGAATAAAATGTAATAAATTAACAATATTGTTATTATACACTTATTTTAAAATAAAATGATGAACGTATAGGGGTATTTTAAGAGTTTTAGTGAAAATTTATTAAATCTAATTTCATTCCCTCCTATTCTTCCTGATTTTGGGAATAAAAATTTGAGGGTTTGAGAGAAAATGGAAAAATTGGGTGTTCCCTTCTTTTCTTTCAATTCCATTTCCTCCCACTTAAATTCCTAAAAATGAGAATGGTTTTTCTTCATTAGAACTCCTAAACAAGGGAATTAATAGAAGAAATATTCCAAATAATTCTTTTCATTCCATTTTTTTCTCTCTTCCCAAAAGGAGTGTTAGAAAATGTATGAAAATATCATTTATTGGAGTTTTTTTTTAATTTTTTTCATAATTTGATAGTTAAAAGTGGGAGAATTTAAAACTTAAAAACATTAAAATGAGTTAGTTGATCTACAATGGTCTTTTTTACTTATTTATTGGAATATTATATGCACCTTAACCAATACTCTTAATGCATTCGATAACCAAAAAAAAAAAAAAAGGTACGCTCTTTTTGTAATATCTTATAGCACCCAAACAAATATCAATACAGGTGAGAAGTAGGTGTAGGTTTCATACAACTATTCCTTTAAGCTAGCTAAACTACTGATTAATATCAAATCACAAAATTAGATGAAGAATAGGGCTTTTCTTTTTAATAGAAAACAAAACAAAACCAAACTGAAAACAAGTGATATATTAGCAATACTGAAGAAAGTACGTGTGCGTTTGGCTCCAAATTAAAAAACCAGCTTATTTTACTATTCAGCTTATTTT
Source organism: Quercus agrifolia (assembly GCA_029955455.1). NCBI lineage: Eukaryota > Viridiplantae > Streptophyta > Magnoliopsida > Fagales > Fagaceae > Quercus > Quercus agrifolia. The sequence continues at coordinate 22,710,873 of JARQAD010000002.1, read as the reverse complement.
TGCTACTATTCATAGATCTCACTGCACTTTTTTGTACTATTTACAAGTGTCATTGTACTATTTCAGTTAACTTTTACTTTTATCTACAGTACTTTTAGTAAAAAAAATTCAGTTTCAGCAAAATAAGCGGATCCCAAACAGACCCTACATGTGGTAATTTAGGTCGAATAAACCCAAAGGAGAACTATATTCTTTGGCAATTTGGCTAGTCTCTCATTTAAAAGAAGCCAATTAATTATTTGATGACAATCAGATATCAATGTATAGCACATAAGGTATTACTCTTTTGAAAAATAGGTAGAAAATTTCTCATTTTCTTTACAGTCACAACATATTTCACAACAAATTTTTATTACTGTCAATATAATGAGTAGTTTAATAATAAATAATAAGTCAAGAACCTTGTAACTCAATTAATTGATACTTTCTAGTGTTTCTAACGTAAATATTTATTTGGAAATCCCCCTGACCCCTAATTATCAAAAAATAATAATAATAATAATAATAAATAAATAAATGATAAAGTGGTGTCAATTTAAAGTAAGTATCATGTGAAAACCAATAATAGCATGTCAATTTAAACAATTATAAAATTTATTGTGAAAATTAAAAAAATTGTGTCTATACATTACTCTACCTCATATATATATATATATATATATATTTATATATATTGAAAACACTCTTCCTAATAAATTGATGAAAGTATAAAGTGACTAAGTGAGTGTCGTATATTGGTAATGCTGGTAGAAAATTTGTAGTATGCTATGCTCCATCTGAAATTTCTATGGAAGTGATTTTTTTTTAATTTCCCCATAATTTGATAACTGAAGTGATGTTTGATGTTTGATTTTTTTTTTAATGGGAAGTGATGTTTGATAATTGATTCGTGAATGGACCATTATTATTCTAGCTGGATTTTGGATTTTCTTAACTTGATTCAAGGTATATATGCATATAGACAGAAGTCGTATAGGTTGGATCAACCTTTGGCAATTAAGTTCATCCTTAATTTAAGTTAGACTAGCTCTTAATCTTAGGTTTCTTTTCCCCCTACCAAATTAGTATTTTTTTACATTAAATAAATAAATTATATATTTGAAGAAATTTTCCCAAAAAAAATATTTGCCAATGTCAATATTTCGTATACTTGTATAGTTATGTTTAAATTGATATATATCACATTCTCAAAAAAAAAAAAAAAAAAATGATATACATCCATTCTTTTTTTTCTTTCTTTTTTTATCTTGTTTTTTTATTCTTTACTTTATCTATATTTATTAAAAATAATTAATGATTAATTCAATAGAGTCAATGTTTGAATTAGTGAACCACAATATTAGTATATCACTCCCTTAGGATACATTTGGCAAGAGGATTTTTGCTTTTGTTTTTAAAACAGTATGAAAATAATTTTCAAAAAATTGAATGTGAAACTAGTTTTCAAAGAATAATTTTTACATTATATGTGTTTGGCTCATACTTTTAAGAAAAAATTTCAAAATATTGAAAAAATTTGATGTTTGGATGATAAGTTTCAAATTTGAAATATGAAATTTTTTTTGTGATAAAGATAAGTTTCTTAATTTAAAAGATAAAAGAGTTTGGACAAATATATAGGCTCTACGATTTTCAATTTATTTATATTTATACTATGAAAATTATTTTATGTATCTTGAAAACATCTTCTCAACTATTTTCAATTTTTTTTTGAAACTAAAGAAAGAAAATTTTATTGATGTAAAAGAAAACGTGTACAAATAAAAGACATACAGCAACTTTGCATGTCACAGTAAAACAAACCAAATAAAGAAACAACTTCAAAAAATTAAAAAAACACAACTTAAAAGTTCTCTAGAGTAGCTGAAACCCGCTGGTATGTCTCCATAACTGCTAAGGCCCCTCTAGAATCACCTTTGGCTGTATTTGAATTTTCTCAAAATAGAACTTGATTCTCGCATTTCAAATTGTCCAATACAAAATTGTCCATAGGAATTTTTTGAAAAGAAGGGAGGGAAACGTGGGAAATTCCAAGAAGAAACTTTGAAGATTGAAGCAGCGGGGGTGCAAGAGCACCCTTGCCAAGCACAATGAGGATTCTAAGTTGGAACTGCCAAGGGCTTGGGAACCCTTGGACAGTTCGCAGCCTTCACAAGTTGGTGAAGGATCAAGCTCCCACAGCATGTTTTTTGATGGAGACACGCCTAGACAAAGAAGGTTTTGAGTACCATTGTAGAGAATTACCATTCCCGAACAAGTTCATAGTAAAGAAGCCAAATGGGGGAGGTGGCTTGGCTCTCATTTGGAAGACAGAAGTGCAATTGGATGTTATAAATTTTACGGAGCACCTATTGTTGCAAGGGTGGTGGAGGATGATGGATTTGCATGGATGCTGACTTGCTTCTATGGGTGGCCTAAAGCAAGCCAAAAACACAAGTCGTGGGCCCTCCTTCATCATCTCCGCTCCTTCGTTGACTGCCCTTGGTGTTGCATAGGAGACTTTAATGCTATTATTAGCTCTACTGAAAAACAAAGTTGATTCCCGCCGCCTTTCAAACAAATGGATGAATTTCGAGCTGCTTTGGATGCATGTAATTTGGCTGATTTGGGTTATGTAGGATACCCCTATACGTGGAATAACAAACGGCCAGAGATGGAAAATACAAAGGAAAGACTTGACAGGACTGTAGCGGACACGGGTTGGAGGAATAAGTTCCAGGGAAGTGTGGTTACTCATCTGTTCTCGCATGCATCTGATCACCGACCCATCATCTTGCATGTCAGGACTACTTTAAGATGCCATGGTAAAAGTACTAGATCATTTCGCTTTAAGCAAGCCTGGTTGATGAGGGATGATTGTGAACATGTTATTCAAGAGGCTTGGAGCTATACGGGTGCTAATGTGGAACCGGGGTTGAGGAAGGTAAGGGAGAAAATAAGAACTTATGGTGCTGAGTTGCAAGCTTGGGGGACTTCTCATACTCATCCGGATGAGGCAGAAATCAAGTGGGTACAAAAAAGGGTGGAGGTTCTTAGAATGGCTGATCATACCGTGGAGAATAAGGTTGAGATTTTGGCAGCTAGTAGGACTCTTGATGAGTTGCTTTTAAAACAGGAGATATATTGGAAACAAAGATCTAGGGTAGCTTGGCTAAAACATGGAGATAGGAACACCAAATATTTCCACTCCAAAGCTTCACAAAGGCAGAGGAGAAATTTTATTCATGGGATTAGAGACCAAAATAAAGGTTGGGTGGATAAGCCTGAGGAGATTGCAAGGGTGGCTATTGAGTACTTTAAGAGTATTTTAGTTCGGGGACATGTCAAAGATTGGAGGAATGTCTTGGTGCAGTGCAGCAAAAGGTGACCACAGACATGCAGGATTTTGTCCAGGGATTACAATGCGGAGGAAGTTCAAGCAGCGTTGTTCCAAATGGGACCAACGAAGGCCCCTAGACTCGATGGTATGAATGCCCTCTTTTACCAAAAATATTGGCATATTATAGGGAATGATGTGACTGCTGCTGTCCTTGATTTTCTAAATAATGGTACTATGTTGCCTGATATTAATTATACTCATATTATGCTTATTCCTAAAGTCAAGTCCCCTGAAAAAATGTCTGACTTCAAACCCATTAGTCTATGCAATGTTATTTATAAAATTATCTCAAAAGTATTTGCTAACAGATTGAAACAGATTCTTCCTCAGCTGATAGCTCCTTCCCAGACTGATAACTGATGATGCACTGGTTGCATATGAGACATTGCATACCATGCACTGTAGGAGGAAGGGTAGGAAGGGTGCATTAGCAATGAAACTAGACATAAGCAAAGCATATGACCGTGTGGAATGGGAATTTCTGAAAGGTATAATGGTCAGGTTGGGGTTTCCTGAGTTATGGATTGAGAGGGTGATGTGTTGTGTCTCTACACCCTCATTCTCAGTATGTGTCAATGGCAAAGCATATGGGACTATTTTACCAACCAGAGGACTTCGTCAAGGGGACCCATTGTCTCCCTATCTATTCATGTTGTGTGCAAAAGGGTTTTCAGCTTTGCTAACTAAATCTGAGGAGGAAGGTAGGATTAAGGGGGTGGCGGTGTGTAGGAATGCTCCCCGCATATCCCATCTCCTTTTTGCAGATGACTCCTTGCTCTTTTGTCAAGCTTCTATGGAAGAGGTGCAGTGTGTCATAGATATTCTCCAGCTATATGCGGAATCTTCTGGTCAGTGTATTAATTTTGAAAAATCCTCAATTTACTTTAGTAGCAACACGGGTGGGGGGCAAAGAGATATGATAAAATCTATGTTGGGAGTGAAGGAGGTGGAAAAATTTGAATCTTATCTGGGATTACCCACACTACTTGGCCGATCAAAGTACCAAGCTTTTTCTTTTCTGAATGATAGAGTTTGGAAAAAAATGCAGGGTTGGAAAGGGAAAATGCTATCGAAAGCAGGTAAAGAAGTACTGATAAAAGCGGTTGCCCAATCAATCCCCACATACACAATGGGGGTTTTTTTGCTTCCTGCTAGTTTGTGTAATGAGCTCAATGCTTTATGTGCAAGATTTTGGTAGGGTCAAACAGGTGACGAAAGGAAGATACATTGAAAGAATTGGGGAGTACTAACTCAGCCAAAAAAAGAAGGAGGCATGGGCTTTCGTGACTTGAAGAATTTTAATTTGGCTATGTTAGCCAAACAAGGGTGGAGATTGATTCAAGAGAAGGATTGCTTGCTTTACAAATGCTTTAAAGCATGATACTTTCCAAGAACAAATTTTCTAAAGGCCTCTGATGCTCCTAACTGCTCCTACGTGTGGAAGAGCTTGATGTCAGCCCAACCGATCCTTAAACAGGGATGCTGCTGGAGGGTGGGGGATGGGTCTGCCATCTGGGTTTTGGTTGACAAATGGTTACCACATCAGATCACCAACCGAATCCTTCATCCACCAGAGGAGGAGGAATGGGAGTGGCGAGTATTGGACCTCATTGATTGGCAGACTAACTGCTGGGACCGTGAGATGGTTGAGAACAAATTTCAGAGGGATGATGCCGATGCTATATTGAGAATTCCATTGAGCCACAGACAAGTCCCAGATGAGATATTTTGGTTGCACACAAAAAGTGGAGAATACTCGGTTAAGTCTGGCTACCACACGGCAAGGATGATCTCTAGGCGGGAGGAGAATAATGCTAGGAGTTCAGGGGAGGATTTTGGAAGCTCTGTCTGGTCAAAGCTGTGGAAACTTCATGTTCCAAACAAAATCAAAATCTTTGGGTGGAGAGCTTGTCTGGATATATTACCAACTTGGGTGAATTTGGCTCAACGGAGAATTGTTGAAGATGACAGGTGTGAGATGTGTTCGTTAGCCAAGGAAACTGGATTTCATGCGTTGTGGGAATGTGGGTTAGCCCAAGACATTTGGGCTGGATGCTCAAGATGATTGCAGAAGGGGGTGACTACTCATGAGGATATGTTGCAACTTGTTGATCAATTGCAGCACCGATTGGATGATGATGAGCTAGAGTTGTTATGGGTTTAGTGTTGGATCATTTGGAATCAACGAAATACCATAGTTCATGGAGGCATCATACAAGATCCTAGTAGGCTGAACCAACGAGCCAAAGATTTGTTGGAAGAGTTTGGGGATGCACATCAACATCTGATGGTCACGGACATGGCTGATTCACTGCAATCATGGCGTCCTCCTTCAAGTGAATCTTATAAACTGAACTTCGATGTCGTAGTTTTTGAAGATATTGGCTCCTCGAGGTTTGGAGTGATTATCCGGAACTACAGAGGGGGAGGTCATGGCTGCCTTGTCAGCCAAAGGACCTGCTGTAAGTGATAGTGAAGAAGCTGAAGCACTGGCATGTCGGAGAGCACTAGAGTTCGCGATGGATGCTAGGTTTGAGGAGTTGGTAGTGGAAGGAGATAACGCAATGGTCATGAAATCCATTTCGTCCTTGGGGGATTTACGTTCCAGACTTGGTAATGTTTATGCAGATATTCAATGGTTAGCTGTAGGGAGCAGATGTTTGTCGTTTGGATGTGTTAAACGTACTGCTAATTCTGTAGCCCACTCCTTAGCTCGTTTTGCTAGACTGATAGATGAGGATACTGTTTGGATGGAGGAGTCCCCACCTCCAGCCATTGAGGCGTTGTATTTGGACTCTCTTAATTGTTAAATAAAGGATTGGTTTTGACTTCAAAAAAAAAACATCAACCAAACGGTAGATTCAAATGTGGGACTCATCATTTTATAGTTTCCAAAACAAAAAATTTTATTTAAATCTTCCTACCAAATAGGCCCTTAACAATTCGATACTCAACAAAATTTTGATGTACATAGGAGGAATATACACTTCTCAAAGAAAACAGAAGTTTACATGCAGATATCTGAATATTTGAGATCCAAACATGATGCAATTTAATTAAGAAAATGTTATTGACATAATCTAATAGATTAATTATTATTATCTAAGTAATTATCAAATTCTTGACCATTTTTTCAAACTTCATGCCTCCACCGTCCACTCTCATTTTTACAAGTTGACAACAATTCCTTATGGTTGTTGTCGTCCTATTGATATTCGACCAATTTGTCCTTTATATCATGGGGTTTTTTTTATGACAATTCTTGTTTTTTTATGATAATTCTTGTCGGTGAATAATTTATAAGGTGACGTTTACATAACTACATTCCATGACAGTCATATATGATGCATGGTTTGTATCATGAGAGAAAATTACTTTTAAGTATGACAGTTAAAAGTTACAACACTGATAATCAATAATTTGTAATAAGTGCAATCATATTAGTTGTCAGAAGCAAACAAGAAATATACTTATTTATTTTTCAAATGATCATTGATTTTTTTTTTTTTTTTTTTATAAAATAGAAATTCTACTATAACCTAATCTAAGTGTATATGTATAGAAAACTTCCTTCTAGAAATTTGAACCCTGATCTTTACCTCTCATACTCCACAAGTACTTATACTTATGGAGTGACCATCACGCTAAAAATATGCGGTGATTATTGAGTTTATTAATTTCACATGCTAATTACATTTCTTTATGTTTTTTTCTCCAAAAATAAGAGAATTTTGTTTTATGCTAATATGGGGATGTCTTTAAAATTTATCCTATCTTTGTTGGTTTTTGAGACTAATAGACTAAAAATTAATTTTATTAATATGATAAGTAATAATGCTACAATTAATGATATCATATTATTGACCAAGTTGCTTACCTTTCACTCTCATCATTCATGGCTGTATTTTAAGAAATGACCTAACTTTAGTACACATGAGAGGAGGATTGAGGATATAATATATATATATATATATATATATATATAACAACACACCACAAACTTCACCAAAAGAAAAACAAAAAAGCCATTGAAACTTTTTAAAAATTATAAGGCAAATTATACTACATAGTACATAAAAATACTCTTTTAAACATGATGAGATAATCACTTTTTTTTATACCCCATTAATTGCTACTGTCAACAAAAGTTGGTGCCAGTATGACGGAGTTTATATTTGTCATGGAAGCACTAGGTTGTCACAGAACTTTAGCCGTATCCAAACATAATATTCCAAATCAGGCTATTAGGCTAATGTGTTTAGAACTTTAGATCCTAATGGAAAGATACACTGACCTTAAAAAACACGTACCTAATATTCTGCTTAGTTCACAGCACACCTCGTTCATGAAAGCTTTGCCACATTAATTAAAAGGTTCACCTAGCTAACTAATATACTTCAAAATTATATGTTCAATTTTCTTTGAAATGGAATCCACAAACTAATATTCAGGAACAGCCAATCTGTCAAGGTTTAGGTTTTCATATCCTTTTCATTTTCTCTAGTTGTAAATTACTAAATTTCACCAATATGATCCACTAAAATTAGCTTAGAGACCTAGATAGGTAGGTAGGTAGGTCAAAATTGAAATTTATCATAGGTAGAGTTTAAAACTTTAAATGCAACATTGCAAAACTCGTTTGATAAACCTATCTATCTTTTCCAAGGGGGAATACTAATTTTTTTTTTAAATAAGAATAAATAAATAAACTCTACACTTCCTAGTCTTGCCCAATGCAAAACCCATCTTTTTTTTTTTTCTTTTCTTTTCTTTTAATAAACAACAAAACTAATGCCATTAACTACTAGAGGCTAAATCAGTTGTAGTACAAAAAAAATGTATAGCGATACAGTTTCCATCCAAACGAATAAATCAGAGGATAAGAGTACAGCTAACTCTATAGTCTAGATACCTAAAAGAAATGAGGGTTTGAGATAATAAAAAGTTTTATATAAGCTTAAATAAAAAGACCCTATGACTTTTGGTATTAATATATAGGAGAGTAGTTATGTACTCAAGTCGATGTCATATATGCATGCATCATGTGAAACTGAAAGTAGATGAAGATTGCTATAATCTCTTAGTCTTATAAGGAGTAGGAGAGTCAGAGACTGTAACGATCTAAGGAAAAGCGCTACCCACATCTACGCTATATCTCAAAAGGACTAGTCACAATTAAGGCTCCTTGTAGTTATTAATAAAACTCAGATCTACCAAGTAAATACCTGATGTGGGACTTATCACACATCCACACTCATCACACAATCAATCAAATTGGGGCATTACAATCTCCCCCACTTAAATCCCTAACATCCTCGTTAGGGCTCACTTTACGGAGTAGTGTCTCCGAGCCCACACGAGATTACCGGGCCTGTTAGAGATATATTAGCTCATTAGTATAGGCCCAAGCCTAATTCTACTTTGTGTGCAAGCCAAGTCTCCTACTTGTACTAGAAGTCTATTAGTCTAGAATTTAGTCTACTATATATACACATGTTATGATTCATTATAACACAGGATTTGTACTACACTATAATATATTATTGATGTAGCCTTTTAGGGATTCCTCCGTGGATGTAAGCCGTTAGGCTGAACCACGTAACCCTCGTGTGTTATTGTATTCTATACTTTATGCTTTCGCTTCCGCATTTATACTAGCATATTCAACATGGTGTATCAATGCTAATATTTAACATGGTATCAGAGCCACCTTCCTGTGGCCATGGTTTTCTGTCCTTATGGTATATTTAAAAGCAATCTTTGTCTTCCTCGGTGTTTTTTTTTTTTTCGCTGCGTTCATCTTCTTTGGCTTCCTACTGCTGCCGTCAAAACTCTCCGGTATAGTCAAGCCACCATTAGAAGTCGCATCAACACTGCAAGATCATTGCCTTCCTCAAACTATCATCACAGAGCCAAACTTCATTCAAGGGATCTTCTCAACCTTATCAAATCTCAAGATTTTATCAAGCTTCCATCTTGAGTTTGAGAGGGGGTGTTAGAGATATATTAGTCCATTAGTATAGGCCCAAGCCTAATTATACTTTGTGTGCAAGCCAAGTCTCCTACTTGTACTAGAAGTCTATTAGTCTAGAGTTTAGTCTACTATATCTACACATGTTATGATTCATTATAACACAGGATTTGTACTACACTATAATATATTATTGATGTAGCCTTTTAGGGTTTCCTCCGTGGATGTAAGCCGTTAGGCTGAACCACGTAACCCTCGTGTGTTATTGTGTTCTATACTTTATGCTTTCGCTTCCGCATTTATACTAGCATATTCAACATGGTGTATCAATGCTAATATTTAACAGGGCCGACTCTGATACCATATGTAACGACCTAAGGAAAAGTGCTAGTCATATCTGCGCTATACCTTAAAAGGATTAGTCACAATTGAGACTCCTTATAGTTGTTAATAAAGTCCAGATCTACCTAGTAAATACCCGATGTGGGACTCATCACATACCCCAATTTGATTGATTGTGTGATGTGTGTGGGTATGTGATGAGTCCCACATCGGGTATTTACTAGGTAGATATGGGCTTTATTAACAACTACAAAGAGCCTCAATTGTGACTAGTCCTTTTAAGGTATAGCGCAGATATGGCTAGCACTTTTCCTTAGGTCGTTACATATGGTATCAGAGCCAGCCCGATAATCCCATATGGGCTCGGAGACACTACTCCACAAAGTGGGCCCTAACGAGGACGTTAGGAATTTAAGTGGGGGAGATTGTAATGCCTCAATTTGATTAATTATGTGATATGTGTGGGTATGTGATGAGTCCTACATCGGGTATTTACCAGATAGATCTGGACTTTATTAACAACTACAAAGAACCTCAATTATGGTATCTTTGAAGTATATTTCTTCGTATAACAGCATCCATTGAAGAAAAAAAAGTATTGAGATCGATCATGATATATAGATGACAGCCACAGGTAGGTATTCTCAATCTCATCTCATGCATGCATGCAAAATATGTGACAAAATTTCGTGTGCAAATTGGTTTCCTGTTTGTCCAATAAAGTAACGCGGCATGTCCATTGTGAAAAAGATCAATTTGATCACTTCTTTTAGATTTCTCGACACTTTTTCCAACATGCATGCCCAGACAAAAAGAAAGACATGTGATCTTAAAATATATAGTGCATTACTGAAAGTAGTGAAATGCCATTGTATTAATGGTATGCCCAAACAAAAAGAAAGACATGTGATCTATATGGCATGCCCAGACAAAAAGAAAGACGTGTGATCTTAAGAATTACCCCATATATATTATTTGAATTTTTAGCTGTCACTAGTCACGACCTTTTTTTGCATTCATTAGCTACGAAATTAACTTTAGGCCCTAACAAACCAAAACCTATGAGCATTCGAGAATGCGAGTTGGTTTCTTTCGTAAATGCGAGTCTGAGTCATTCGACATAGAATTTAGCAAACTCTACTATTTACATATGCACGCTGATGAGCTTTACCTGGAAACAATTGATTTAATACTTCACACTTCACATAGTAGCCTCGTAGGTAATTATGCATCCATTTTTTAAAGAGAAAATTATATATATAGAATTTAAAATTATTTTTCACTTGCTATGATAATTCATCTTTATCATCAAGTTACACCACCAATTTTTCTTATTAAAAAAAAATCAAGATAAAAAATTTTACCAGTTAAAATAATTAGAACTTATTATTTTTAGAAATATTTAAATCATATCTTCATAAAAATATATAAGTATTAATGCTTGGTCACTTCATACTATTAAAAAAAAGAAATTGTACTCACACTCAATTAATGTCTTTTTCTCTTCTCCAAAAAAATAATTAGCGTCTTTTTCTACTTCATACCATAATGTCTTTTCCTTTTCCTTTTTTAATTCTAATATTCTTCACTCTTGTTTTGTCATGTACTCATGTATAACACATTTATTTTAGGAGTAGTTAGACTTAGAGCATCTGTTCAAGAAAATATATAATTAAGTAAATTTTTTTAGTGAGTTAATTTTAGTATTTTTCAAAAATAATCTCTTTGTATTTATTGCTTAGATATCTTTTTTATTTTTACATTTAGAGTTAGGATATATGAATGCATACTCCCCTTCCTAAGAAGATAAATTTATTTTTGATTCTGTCACTGTCAGTACAAAAAGTATTACTCTTTACCCTCATGTGAATGTTGAATCCTCTCATTCGGTGTCATCTTGATCAGACTCGCATCTTATATGAATGCAAATAGTATTGCTCTTTAGTCTCTACACTCATGTAGATGATGGATCTCATCATTGGGTATCAACCTAGGATTCGTTTTTTATTTTTAATAATTAGGAATCAAATTTATGAGAGTATAAAAAAATATTATTTTCTCTAAAATTAGGGATATAGGAAGATTCTAGGGATCATTCCAAAGTTAGGTAAAACACCAAAAAAATTAGTTAAAATTTTTAGATGACAGCCTCTATATATATATATATATATATACACACACACACGCAAAGTTTTTTCTTTAGCAAAGAATGTAAGGACCTTAACTTTTTCTACGCAATAACGTGGCTAACTTCTTCCCTATGTGGTACGCAACTGCATGTGCATCACTTGAAAGAAAATTCAAAGAAAATGAAATGTAGAAAAGTTTCCAAAAAGTTGGGCTTTGGAAATTGCAAGAGTTTTGAGGGATAACCATTCACAAATAAGGTGTGGATCAAATGATAATTTCCATGTGGCGGAAATTTATTTTCTTTAGACAAATGCGGGCCAAAATAGGCATTTGCCTATTTCACCCAAAAAATGTAGCAAAATATTCATATTCTGAAACTATTTAACAAAATGCCCCTGTTTTGAAACTTGATTTTTAGAAAATCAAGTTATTTGGAAAAATTCACATGGAACTCAAGTTCCATAATTTTTTTTTTTTTTTTTTTTTTTTTTAAAGTTTGATTCCCTATAACTCGATTTTCTAAAAATCAAGTTTCAAAACAAGGGTATTTTGCTAGATAATTTCAGAATATGAGCATTTTACTATATCTTTTGGGCGAAAGGGGCAAAAGCCTATTTTTGCCAACAAACGCGTATTCTTCTCAACCAAGAGACAATATGGGCAAGTTGTTGTGACATTGAGTTTTCAAATAAGCAGACAAAATAGACGGTAACCATCACAATCACTGACTGCTTCAAAGTGGCAATTTGGCAAAGGACAAATGAGAATATATGGGGACAGTTGGTAAAGGACAAATGAGAATATATGGGGATAGTTGGTAAAGTCTCTGAATTATCATCTAAACTCTAAATTGTTTACACCAAAAATCAATTAATTTCTTAGACTGATGATAAAAAATAATAATTTTGGAACAAACAGTATAGGTTGGAAATACTATCGTATTTATAATGAAAAAAATAATAATAAAGATAATGGAAAGGGTAGTGAGCAATTTTTTTTTTAAAATTTTTTTTAGAATATTTTCATTTTTAATTTTATTGGTCAGCATGATTAGAATTTTAACATTATTTTTTTGGGTAAAAGGGAAATTTAAAATTAAGGAATGGGGATTGTCCACATAGACAAGACGTACGAGATTGAAGCTCAAGTGAGTCTATTGGTTGATAATTCATCTTTATCATTTACAACACCAATTTTTCTCATTAAAAAAAAAAGTCTAGATAAAAAATTTTACCAATTAAAGTAATTAGAAGTGATTATTTTTAGAAACATTTAAATCATATCTTCATAAAAACATACAAGTATTAATGCCTGGCACACTTCATACTATTAAAAAAAGAAATTGTACTCACACTCAATTAATGTCTTTTTCTCGTCTCCCAAAAATATATATATATTAGTGACTTTTTCTACTTCATACTATTAATGTCTTTTCCTTTTCCTTTTTTTAATTCTAATATTCTTCTCTCTTGTTTTGTCATGTACTCATGTATAATTTTAGGAGTAGTTAGACTTAGAGCATCTGATCAAGAAAATATATAATTAAGTAAATTTTTTTAGTAAGAGTCTCTTTTTCTTTTTTTGCTTACATATCTTTTTTATGTTACATTTAGAGTTTTTTTTTTTTTAAGAAAGTTTTAACCTAGCTATAGCGTCTACTCTTAATGATAACTTTTTATTATCAGATCAAGATGCTAGCCAATTGGTTTTTAGTATAAGCGGGAATTGAATCTCACATCTTTTATTCAACTATTAGAGATTTTACCAATTGAGCTAACTGGAACTTACATTTTACATTTAGAATTAAGGATATACGAATGCTTACTCCCCCCCACACCCCCCCCCACCCCTCCTAAGAAGAAAACGTATTATTTTTATGGTTAAAAATTCGGGACATTTTCCACTTTTGTAGTTCATAAAAATAAAAAAAAATAAAAAAAATTTTGACATAGTTTTGTTAATAATATTTTATATATTACATCCTATATGTTAAGGTATATCAAAGTGACATAGATGGGCCTCCCATAAATTTATTTTTGGCTCTGTCACTATCAGTACAAAAAGTATTACTCTGCGCTCATATGAATGTTGAATCCTCTCATTCAGTATCATCTTGATCAGACTTGCATTTTATGTGAATACAAATGGTATTGCTCCCTTTAGTCTCTACACTCATGTAAATGATGGATCTCATCATTGGGTATCAACCTAGCTAGATTCGTTTTTTATTTTAATAATTAGGAATCGGATTTATGTGAGTAAAAAAAGTATTATTTCCTTTAAAATTAGGGATATAGGAAGGTTCAGGGATCATACCAAAGTTAGGTAAAACACCAAAAAATTAGTTAAAATTTTTAGATGACGTGGCTAGCTCCCTCCCTATGTGGTACGCAACTGCGTGTGCATCGCTTGAAAGAAAATTCAAAGAAAATGAAATGTAGAAGAGTTTCCTAAAAGTTGGGCTTTGGAAATTGCAAAGAGCTTTGAAGAATAACCATTCACAAATAAGGTGAGGATATCCAATGATAATTTCCATGTGGTGGAAATTAATTTTCTTTAGATAAACGCGTGTTCTATCTCCTCAACCAAGAGACAATTGGGCAAGTTATTGAGACATTGAATTTTCAAATAAGCAGACAAAATAGACAGTAACTATCACAATTATTACTGGCCGCTTCAAAGTGGCAATTTGGCAAATGAGAATATATGGGATACGTGGATTTTAATTAATTCAATTTGTAAAGTCTTTTATCATCTAATCTATAAATTGTTTACATTAAAAATCAATTAATGTCTTAAACCAATGATAAAAATAAATAATAATTTTGAAAGATGGGACAGTGGTTAGAGATGACTAAGCTCTGGTTGGATCATGTAATAAATAAATAAATAAAGATAATGGAAAGGATATTGAGCAATTTTTTATTTTTAAATTTTTTTTAGAAGATTTTTATTTTTAATTTTATTGGGCAGCATGATTGGAATTTTAACTTTTTTTTTTTTTTTTTTGGGTAGAAAGGAATTTTAAGTTTTAACATTGAGGAATGGGGATTGTCCATAGAGACAAAAGAGGACGTACGAGATTGAAACTCAAGTTTGAATGAAAATGACTGAAGTTTTGGTTTCTTTGCAGTGGTGGCTCTACTTGCAAGTCAAAGTGGTCACAGGACCACCTGACTTGTAAAAAAAATATATATATATATATATACTTGTTAAAAAAATATTATATACTAAACTAATTTATTGTGATTATCTTAATAAAAATTTTGAACACTCTAAAATTTTACAATAATTTTATAACAAATTTAATGTAGTAAGTTATTACTAATTCTAATTTTGATTAAATATTAATATTATTTTTTTACTTACTAATAACAGTTTTTTATATAAAATTTATTATAAAAATATTATGAACATAGCATTACTCTAAAATCTATTCAGCCTCCCAACATAATTCTTAATCACTGTTAAAGCCGCCGCTGTTTCTTTGGTCAATGGTATTGGTTGGTCTGATTTGGGCAAAAAAATAATTTGGCAAGTCGACATTGGATTTGGACCTTTGCGATATCGTTCTCTTGCAAAACTATTGGTCCTTTTTTTTTTTTTTATTTGATGGGCGTTCATTTAAATATCTGGCATATTATAAAACACAACACAAGGTTTCAACTTTCA
The DNA here is from genome assembly GCA_029955455.1 of Quercus agrifolia. Taxonomy (NCBI): domain Eukaryota; kingdom Viridiplantae; phylum Streptophyta; class Magnoliopsida; order Fagales; family Fagaceae; genus Quercus; species Quercus agrifolia. The sequence goes on along the minus strand of JARQAD010000002.1, from coordinate 22,695,379 downwards.
AAGAAACACAACACATGATGGACCAACCAATAGCCAGACGAAAAATAGATACAGCTAGCAAGACGTGTTTTTTTTTTTTTTTTTGGTGAAATACAGCTACGCAAACCTACAAATCCGCACACGCACACGCAAAAAAAAAATCATAAAATCATACGCACAACTTCACTTTTAACTTTATGAAATGTATCTCTGTTGGATAATCTTAAAATCACTTAGTAAAAAAGAATAAAAAAATTTACATGACATGGGTCCGAACTACGTACAATCTAAAAAGGGAAAAATTTTGGTACTAGATGTAATCTATGAAAAGAAAGAATGCAATGCTTCATTTACTAGTTACAATCTAGAAAGAAAGCAAACTTACATTAACATGGAATCGGTTTATAAACCCAAGATTTAAGTTCAAAAACTAGGTTATAGAATGGATCTAGGCCTTTAAAACCAAACCATGTTAATTCTCTCTCTCTCTCTCTCTCTCTCTCTCTCTCTCTCTCTCTCTCTCTCTCTCTCTCTCTCTCTCTCTCTCTCTCTCTCTCTCTCTCGTTTCAAATCGTTCATATGGAAAATTAGACCTCCTTTTATTTCCAACGAAAACGTTCAAGGTTTAAATCTCTTCTCTTCCATTATAATAATAATAATTATTATTATTATTATTACTGTTATTATTATTATTATTATTATTATGTTTCTTTGCTTTAGCTTAGAAGCGCTATCAATTGTGTAATCTAGCTGATCAATATGTAACGTAATATTGCATACAAACTACGCAACAATGAACCTTGTGTATGTAACATTATAATTTTTTTTATAAATATTCTCTCATTTTTCTGCCTTTTTGGCTGATACTTACTCCTTTTAATGTTCTCGTTGACAACTAGAGGTTTAAGTCATTGGGGTACAAAATAAGGTGTTTATATATAGTTAGCCTTGTGGGCCAAATCACATTAAAACTTTGATTTGTGTCTCTCTTTGTGTCTACTTTCTCACAAAATTGACCTCAAAATTTCATCTTAAATTGGAGGGGTTTGTTAGAAATATTTGTATAGGTTTATTGTGCAAACCTAACTAGTGGTACACCTTAAGATTAGTATCTAAATATTTCAGAGCCTAGCTAATTGGCGCATTGGATAATATAGATCTCTCTCTCTCTCTCTCTCTCTCTCTCTCTCTCTCTCTGAGAGATAATTAGGTAAACAAATTGCATTGTACAAGTGAGATTATTATTGTGAGAATTGTTACTTTCGAAGTCCATATCACTGAATAACTGTAGCCTGTACATTTAAGTGGTCAAACTCTCACTTTCTCATTTTTTTTTTTAAAAAAAAACAAGTGGCCAAACTCTCTATTAGAAATTTAGAAGTAAAGCCCAAGTTGTGGGGCTAAGTTAATTCTAGTAAGGTGTTGCTAATTTGTATCCTTCCCAACTTCCAATCAAGCTTGCAGTCAAAATTGGTGATAGTCATATGCCTTAAAGCAAAGTTCATAAAAAATTACAGGTTTATAAGAAATCAGGCTTGAAAATTGTTGAACCCTATCAAGGAAAAAATGTAATGACTAATAATGAGCACAACACGTGCAACAAGGATATGGAAAATGTGGTGTGATGATTTCTAAGTGATAGAAAATTTCTTACAATAACAATATTACGTTTGTTCTCCTCAACCAATAGAGCCAAATAGGGCACCAAATGTGAGAGTTTCTTAGTCATGCCAAATTTAAGAACAAACAACAAAGCAAGATTTTAAACATCACACACTATCGGTGGCTTAGCTAGTGTTATCGCAACTTGGCAAGTAGAGGAACATATTCATGGAGCCATCAAAATTTATATTCGTGACTTGTGCAAGGCTCCAAACGAACACTTGCTAAAGTATGTCATATATACTTCCAAGAAAACTGGCAAAAAAAGACTGACATGGGGCTTTCACTATCTTTTTCCTTGGACTTGGATTGCTTTGTGTGAAGAGATATTCGGATCTCATTGCAGAAGTCTCCAAGTACACACATGAATAGCCCTATTCTTATTGCCATATAATTGGATTTGGCCCCCCACATACCTTTTTATGGTGTGCGAGTGAACACATATGTTGCAATTCAGGTGGCAAAGTGCCTGGCTTGCATATTGACATAATTATTTTTTTTAAATTAAAAAATATGATAAGATTTAAACCACAACCCACAATTAACATGGTTGTTGAGTTGTGACTTGTCATTATGTTACCATATATATAAACCAATCCATGAATATATTGGAATGTATAGTGTGACCTTTTCGCACATTACACCCTATATATAACTGTAATTTCCTATATACAAATCATCTTGCTAACATTTGTGCTCCACTAAGATTTGTATTATAATCTTTTTATCTGCACTCCTTAATTTGTAATAGGAAATACTTATTGATAAAAATTGAATTCAATAATTAAGTAACATCATTTAAAGCAAACCTAAGCTACAAGAAATAAATTACTGATTTTTGTGTGGGGAATCATTGCCCTTTAAATAAATTGGGATCTTTGAAAAACTTAATACTAAGAAAAAAAAATTAGGCTAATTTTCAATCAACTCTACCAAGGACGGAACCAGGATTTTGATTGAGGGGGGTCCAGAATATGAATATATATATATATATATATTAGTGAAAATGCAAATTACTATCCATTTGACACTAACAAACTATCAACATGCTAATATGCAATTAGAAAAATGCTAAAACTATTAGGAAATTTTTAACAAAAAGTTTAAAAATTAATGTGGTAATTAATGTAATTAGTGTCATTTCAACAAATAATAAATTAGTATTTATATTAATTTTTGTAATTGATTACATATCAATTTATAAGACTTATGTAGTGAAATCTATATTATACCTAATATCACTCATTCAGTTAGGAGAATGAATGAAAGTTGAGAGAGGGTAGAGAGCTCTCAACTGAGATTAAAAACAAAAAACGAGTCAATTTCGTACTGTGATTGTTTTGGTTTGGTTAAGAGAATAATGTATTTAGGTATCAATCAAATATCATTACGGGTTTACTTATAACAATAGTTTGGTATAAAGTTAATTTTTTTGAACTATTATATAATTTGTAAGGCTTTTAAGAGTCTTTAAAAATGATATATCTTTGTTATCAAACAAAATGATATAACCAATAATAACAATTTTTTTTTAAAACCAATTTTTATATTATAATAATATGTTCCTTTTTAAACGTGTATGCCTAGATATATTGATAAAATTATATGCAAAAAGGTAGAGGTTAAAAGCTTAACACGTGTCCTGAAGGTGGTGGAATCAAAACTGTAAAAGACAATGTCTAGGGGGTTATAGAAATTACTCTCTTCATTTATTACTCTCACGTGAACTAAGCAGATAAAACAAGAAATGAAAATTAAGTGGACCAAACCAAATCTGTTGAACAAACAAAGAAAAGGACAAAGAAGAAGAAAGAATAAGACAAAAGCAGAAGAGATAAATTTTTGAAGAAGGCAGCTCGGTAAGGGGTGGTCTGATAAATTTTTGTATACTAAAGGGTTTTTTTTCGAAGGTTGGGGGGCATGGCCCCTCAGTTCCAAGGTAGGTCCGTCTTTGAACTCTACTCTACTCCTCTCTACTCCCTATCTTTCTCCCCCAATCTAAACGGACCACTAATTTCCTGTTGTATTCATTCATCTAGTTTCTAAGACCGTTAAACATGTTCTCAAGGCTGATTTTTTACCAAGTTCGTGTTTTGCTGTACAACTCTTTTAATAGACGTAAAATGCAAAGATAAATGGCTCATATCTTTTCCTTTCCTAATGGTGGATTCCATATTTCCAAGGATCAGCAAGCAAACATTGAAGATAAAATCAAGCACAAAGTCCAAAATTTAGGAAAAAAAAGAAAAAAGTCTTAAGTAATGAAACACTTCCTTTTTTTGTGCTGAATAAGAGGATTCGTTGAAGAAAAACAAATAGTATTAAATAAAAGTGTGCAAAAGACCGGGGAACCTTGCCCTTCTACACACTGGGCCCGATGCTTCCCACCTTCTCATACAAAAGGGCCCAGCGGGCCAAATAATGGGCTAATCCATGAGCCTCTCTGAAAACATGATTTACAAACTAAAGGGGAAGGACACGACAATCTCTCCGATAATAAATGCTCTTAATTGGATCAGTTAGAAATAAACTAGAGTGGAACACTTCAATTTTTAATCCAGTTGAACTGGACCTATCTAGATGATAACACGTGATCAACAATGGGCATATGGCATTATCCGGATGGGTCCAATATAATTGGACTCTGGACTCAATTTTTATCATTAATAATATACTAGATTGAATAAAGCTTAATGATTAAGCCAATTATAAATAAAAGCAAATTAACCCGAGTTTTGATTTAGTTTCATCAATAAATAAAAACATTAAAACAACTAAAGAAGCAACCTCTTTACTTTGGTCACTAAAATCTCAATATCTTCCTGCATTGCTTTTGTGCACATTGCCTCCAAAGCCCCTTTTACAACTTCAAGATACAGTTTTCTAATAACAAATTTCTTTTTATTTTTTGTTTGGTCACACACTTGTAGGCAAAATCAAATAAAGAACAAAAGCAGCATAACACCAATGGAAGCATGTAAACAAGAAGTTCCTGCTAATTTGGATTAGAATCTAGAAAACTTAAAAATTTTCAGATTTATTTAGCATTTTTAAGTAAAGTAGCATGGAATTGGAATACTATAAATGGTGCCCCTTGCACTTTTTACCTTTGGGAAGTGATTTGAGTGAAACTGAATGAAACCAACAAATGAATCTTTGTTCTCCTCCCCCAAATGGCTCTTGCTTACCAAGTTTTTACATTTTCATTGACACTCTTTCCACATTCTTCTTGAGAGATTTGTAAGTAACACAATACAATATTAGCTTTACTAAAATAATTCCCTAGTAGAGCCAAGGGGCTTGATAGCTGATAAAAGAGCTGGTATTTATTTATCTTTTCTTTAATCATATCCTTCAATATATGCCACATTTCATCTTACGTTCAATGTCAGATTAGATTTTGAGTTCAAATTCTTTTCGTGTGACTTATGGTAGTATGGTGTTGAGGGCCATTTGTGGAAAGCCCAATAGAAAGAAAAGCCCAATGATGAGGGCCACAGCAAATTGACTATGAATAGTTAAAAAAGACCATTAGGCCCAAGCGGCAGGAATAATGAGTCACTGGCCCAACAATGTATACTTGGGCCTTGAAAAGGTAAACGGGCTCAAAGAAGCCAGGAAAGGAAGAAATAGCATCCCATGGGCAGAATATGAGTTAGAAAAGTGAGAAAGGGTCGCTGCAGGCCCAAGGTAATGTAAACTAAGAAAGTAAGGGATTTATGGCAGGCCCATAAAACCCAAAGATAAGGATAAGGTTATTGGGCCGGGGAAGCCCAATGAAGTTAGTAACAAAGCCCATGGGAGTGTGGAATTAGCAAACAGGCCGAGGAAGCCCAAGAGAATTAGCAAATGGGCCGTGGATGCCCAAAAGAAGAAAACAAAGGGACATAGGAGCCCATGAACAAAAGGAAACAAAACAGTGCCTATGGTAGGCCACTGAGAAAAGGAATAAAACGGCCGGCCCAAAAAGGGGCCCAGCAGGATTGAGTCATTACAGCAGGAACTATAAGCCAACACGGCAGGCAGCAAAGAAAAACAAAAGGTAGGCACAAGAAATATAAAGCCCATCATCATACAAAGCCCAGTTTCTAATTGAAGCAAAGGACCAAAAGAAAGCCCACATAAAAGGCCAGAAAACGCAGAAGGAAAGTCTCCAGGTCACGGCAGACACATGAGCAGCAGGCAGCCTCTTGGACAAATTTAAGAGGGAAGCACGCGCAAGGCCCAGGCGCCACCAGCCTGTACCCAGCCAATACAGGACATGGTGGGGCCATGGGCCAGAGGTATGAGGTAAAGGGGGTGTGGTTTGGTGGTGGGGAGAGGGGAAAGGATCTATTTTCGGCCCCTGCTCAAGCCTCTTTTGGGAGGTACGTCCTGCTGGGATGATAGACCACCCAAAAGAGGCAATTTGAGAGGGAACCTTTGAGTGCATGCTCTGAGTGTGAGGAGAGAGGAAATTAACATCGTGGCAGGAAAGGCCGCGGCACGCAGAAGGACAAAATGAGTCTGCGGCGCACAGAATGGACAAAATGGATCCGCCTCTGTCTGGCAGGGGTTTTGTACGATTGGCAGGCATACCCAGACCAGACAAAGGCAGTTAAGGAGCAAAACAGTAAAACACTGGTCACGGCAGGCACTATAAAGAGGCCCTTGCCGTGCCCTGTAGGAGGGGTCGAAAAACATGGCATATTTTACAACGTTAAAAGAAAAAAACAGAGTAAGAAGAGAAGAAAAAAGATTAGAACGAAAATAGAGAGAAAAGGAAAGAAAACTAAGAAAGAAAGGAGAGAGTTAATTCGAAAGAGCATGCACCAATAGATCGGCTTCTCTCTCTCCCCCTTCAAAATCTCACATTTCCTCCAAAGAATGCAAACGAGAGCTTTTCCCAGTGGGACTATAACCATTCAGGGCCGACTCCCTCAAAGCCATTAATTCCCATAGCAGGATTCTTCCTGGGGGATTATTTGCATTGAGAAGAGGCGTTCTCCCCTCTTTGGACTTGCTACGGCAGATAGAATTTTATAACTTAATATTTTGTCTATTCAAAATTAATCAGTGTTACTCTCTTTATCTTCCTTAACGATTGGTATCATTGTGACGATAATCCTATTTTACTAACTGGAAATACCTAATTTGTTTAGATAAAAAGAATACTCTGTTTTTTTTAGTCATTATTATCTGCCTGCCATAACTTGTCTGCAACAGTCTAGCCTGCCATAACTTCTGCAACAGTCCAGCCTGTCATAACTTGTCTGCAACAGTCTAGTCTGCCATAACTTCTGCAACAGTCTAGCCTGTCGTAGCTTATCTGCTACGATTCTGCTTGCCAACAAACTTGCTCCTAGCAGGCGTGGTATAAGTTTGTGCACAAACCGACCCAAGTTGAGTTGCAATTGGACCGGCCCCAGATCCCTTACTCAGAAACACCAGGGCCTATCACCGCAGGAGGCAGCCCAGCCCATTACCGCAAGAGGCAGCCCAATCCTATCAGAAAAGGCCCCCACATATGGTACTGACAATTTGATAAACTTTCTTCTTGCAATGAAAAATTTACAATTTACTAAGATAATTATGTTTTGATAATTCACCCATCAATTCATTGATATTATTTTTAGGCTAAATTGCAAACTACACCCTTAAAATTGGGAAGTGTTTAGATTTTACACTCTAAAATTTTAAAATTTAAGGGTATAAAATCCAAATAACTTTAAATTTTAAAGGATAAAATCTAAATTCTGAAACTTCAAAGTGTAAAATATTATCCAATAAACAAAGGATTTTTAATTTGTTATATATTTATCTAGAAATAAATAAATGTAGGGACACGTTTTTCAGTCCAAACCCAAAATGTGTGGGATATTGGTCCAATAAGTCTAGTACAATAAATTTGTAGAGAGTGAGTTAAAAAATTAGGCCCTAGTGAATTAGACAACGGCTAATATGGAATCAGGTGACAATCAAGCACAAATAAGAGGTACTAATCTGAATGAACTTACTGTCCGAGGAGATATTTTGTCATATAGATCAATAACAGTTGAGTACAAGTACAATTTTGATTGCTACAGTATTCTTTCTCTATTTTTCCGATCCCTTCCTCATGAAGGGTCTCTTCCATTATATATCTCCCTCTGGACCATCTTAATCCTACACTTGTTGATCATTTGAGTCCTTACTTGAGTGTCTGTCCTATCAAACACCCTCTCTAGCTTTCTGTTAGCTATGGTAGCAAAAGCAGCACTGTTCAGGGGTTTCCTCAACATAAATGCGGTCAGAAAAGTAGCTGCAGTACATTCAATATGGTGGTAGCAGCTTTCTCTTAAATATTTCTGAGTTCACATCATTCTTATACGTTTATGATGCACATCCTTATCACTGAAATTTCTTGGAAGGTCATCTTGATTATTGAAATATATATTTTAGCTGTATTTATCAGGTCCGAGGAGATATTCCTCCTCAGACCACCCTCTCATTTGTATTTTACTCATTAAATCCTGAGTCTGAACCATTCATTATCATCCGTTCATCTTCAAACTACTCATACCCTCGACCAAGGCCCAAGGCCCAATATATAATTTGGCCCTTAATCCCACGATAAACAAAGGACGTATTTTGAAAAAATAAAATAAAATAAACAAGGGATGTTATTACAGTGGGAGTTTTTTTTTTCGATGGAGCATTTTTGCACTACTATCACTATGACAGAAAACTGAAATTATATGTCATTGTACATCCATTTTTACAAGAAGATCCCAAAAGAAGCCAAACGTTTTCTTTCACGCTTATAAAAACCAGATCTCTTCCGTAATAGCCTCTTTGCTCTTCAGCCCAAACACTATACCAACGATACATAGCTCTGACTCTGTCTCTGTCTCTTCCTAATTTCATTTTATTTTAGTTTTCCCTATTTTACTTTCATTTCCCATACACCATTTGATTGATATGCTTTAGGAACTAAAATTTCCTTCCAAAAAAAAAAAAAAAAAAAAAAATCACATTTATCAAACCGTTTACTCATATAATTCCTCACTATCACCGTGTAAAAAAAAAAAACCAAAAAAAAAAAAATTTAAAAAAAATAAAAGAAAATAAAGAAAATCCTTTTCTTCAAATTTCAATACAGCTTTTGACAAATTTTTGTGTAGCTAAGCTGTGAATTTGTGATTCTTGTTTCCTTTAGAGTTCTTGAATTGGAACCCGTTGTCTTTATTAGCAAGAAGATTGTGTTTTTCTATTTTCTTTTGTGGGTTAAAAATATTCTGTAACGTTTTTGGGATTGTTGAACTTTGTTTCTGAGAGACTAAAAGAGATGGAGAAGAAGAAGGTGGCGGTACCGCTTGTGTGCCATGGCCATTCACGACCTGTCGTCGACTTGTTCTACAGTCCGATCACTCCGGATGGGTTCTTTCTCATCAGTGCCAGCAAAGGTTTTTAAGTCTCATTTTGCAATCTCTGGTTGTGATTTTTGGATTCAAACAATTTTTCTCATCTGGGTTTTCTTTGACTTTCTGTTTTTCTGTGTGTAACTGCAAATTTGGATTGAAACCCATTGTTCTGAAATGGGTTTTCTTCGAAAAGGTTGTACTTTTACTAATCACTGGCTTTTTGATGGATTAGCACTGTTAACATTTTCTTAATTTGATTTGTGGTGAACTTGGTTTTTTTTGTTAGCACTTTTTTTGAATTGGGTTGTCTCTTTTGTGTGGTTTTGAATTGTGACTTTAAATTGTAACACATTGTTATGAAAATGGGTTTGCTTTATATTTAATTGTATTTGTATAATTAATTACTTCCTATTGTGTTGGTTTATGACTGTAAACTTTCATGACTGGCTAGTAGTCTACTTAATTTTGGTTAGTTTTAGAGCTCATGATTCTTCAACTGAAATTGGTGCTGATTTTGAAATTTAGATGGTAGTCCAATGTTGAGAAATGGGGAGACTGGGGATTGGATTGGGACCTTTGAAGGACATAAAGGTGCAGTGTGGAGCTGCTGCCTGGATACTAATGGTCTACGAGCTGCATCTGGCTCTGCAGATTTCACAGCGTATGTAATTGTGCCTATTCATATTGAAATATGTTGTCCTTTTCATTAGTGACATGCCTGCTCAATTTTGGTATTTAATATATATATATATATATATATATATATATATATATCCAAAACTATGTTAGCAATAGATTCTAATTGAAAAGTTTGTGTGTAAATTTAGGTTGCACAGAATAGTTATTGATGTTATGTGGTGCTTGATATATAGCTTAAGTGTTACTCAATATCATTCCAAATGATAGTGCTATATATCAGTATGCGATATTCATTGTACTGAATGACACATTGCAATATGTACATGAAAAAATGTATTTTTTTTATTTACATTTTTCCCTAGACGATGTATTTCTTTTAATTTAAATTAAAGTATTTGACTTGTCATGCATGGTACAGTATAATAAACAATATATAAGTACATATAGATAAACGGTATAACAATTGTGACATACAATCTGGCAACAGCTACCTCCGAATTATATATGTTTTCAGAAATCTTATTTTTGAAGTCTGCTGTTTGCCTATGAACATTGTTGTTTCACAATTGTGCTTATATAAATGGCATCACTAGGTAGATTTAATTTCTGTATTAGTAGACATCAAGATGCTTTTACAATTAAGATCATTATCATACCCCTTCAACCACCTTTATTCTTTGTCTCTCACTTTTTATCTTGCTTCCCTGCAGCAGCAATTGTTAATATGATAGCATTTGTAGCAATATGGAGATTCCTTATGCTTATATTATACATGCAGGAAATTATGGGATGCATTGACTGGGGATGTATTGCATTCTTTTGAACACAAGCACATTGTTCGGGCATGTGCATTTTCAGAGGTAGACTTAAATTTTGCTTTTTCCCCTGTATAGAGTATCTCTATTTGTATTTGATCTTTGGAGAGCATTCCTTTTTGCTTCTTTATGATTTTCAGAAGGGGACATTTTGCATAACTTCTTAAATGACTATAAAGATGGATTTTGAAAGGTCAATTCAATATAAGGCAGGCTATGAGAATTGATAAGGATATTTATACAACTAATAGGAGCAACTGTGCCTTCTCCCTCAATGTTTAGTCTGAACTAGAATTCAACCAAGTTGCTTTTGTACAGGATACACACCTTCTACTCACTGGTGGATTTGAGAAGACACTGCGTATTTTTGATTTGAATCGTCCCGATGCACCACCAAGAGAAGTTGATGATTCTCCTGGTTCAGTTAGAACCGTTGCATGGCTTCATAGTGACCAGACCATATTAAGTTCTTGTACCGATAGTGGTGGTATCCGGTATGCCTAGTTGTTAATGATTGATCAATGTTAACACATTTCAATTTGTGTCTGATATTTATTTCCTAGATTGCTTAATGTGAAGTTAAGAGTTGCTTATATGTAAAGAAATGGATCTAATACATGTCACATATTAGAAAATTTTTAAGTTCTGAAATTGGTGCTTTGTAAATCAAGACTAATAAGTGAGATGACATATGATGTTTAAAATGTAAGCCAGTTATTGATTAATTAATGGAATTCTTTAGATTATATACTCGTTTTGATGTAAAGCTTGGATAATTGAAGAGTGTATGTCGAATAGACTTAGTTTGAAAGTGTTCATAAAATTCACTAACCTCCTTGGCACATATTTGACTGTGTGTATCTATGATACAAAGGAAGCCACCAATGTATGTGTGCATCATAGAGAAGGCCATCAAACAATGTTTAACTGAAACATAAGGGAGGAGCAGTTTAAGCAATTTTCTCCTTGAATTTGTGTTGGCTGTGGAACTCCAGCAATACTCCCAACCATGGTTCTTTCGGTTGGGTGTGGAAACCACAGCTAGACTTATGTCAATAATGCTTTATGTAGGCACAATGAGACCTTTAGTCCTAAATCGCAGAACCTGTATGTTGTCATGCTTGATTTCTAGCTAATGGAATTTATCTTTGTCTGCCGCCTTGATCTTTATTTGCTTGAACCCTTCCCATAAAATAATGGTAGAAGACAACCACCACATGCTCTTTCAATGTTAGACTTTAATTTGTTTGCAATTGCAGTTCATTTGCATCTAATCTTGCAGAGAAAACATTAGTTTGAGATTATACTCTCTCCTTCTGTTTGAATTGGATCTGTGATTTAATTTTTGTATCACTGACATTATCATCTTTTTCTGGCTCTGCAGGTTATGGGATGTAAGAAGTGACAAAATAGTTCAATTACTTGAGACCAAGTCACCCGTAACTAGCGTTGAAGTGAGTCGGGATGGTCGCTATATAACTACTGCTGATGGGTCGACTGTTAGGTTTTGGGATGCAAATCAGTAAGTTTTAAATTGGGTATTTGAATTTTTGTAATGCTTGTGATTCTGCATGCTTGCCTGATAACTTATTTACTTGTTAATCCATCAGTTTTGGATTAGTTAAGAGCTACAACATGCCATTCAATGTGGAATCAGCTTCATTGGAACCAAAGCTTAGTAATAAATTCATTGCTGGAGGAGAAGACATGTGGATTCATATGTTTGATTTTCATACAGGAGAGGAGATTGGTAGGTTATAAATACCTTTATTCAAGTTCTATTGTCTATTGTCTTTGTGTTATTACTAAGAGGGCTATACATCATGCCTTGTCCAAACCTTTTCAACTTGTCAATTTCATTTTGCTTCTGATGTATGCTTTCTATTCCTAATTTCTGCTGCATCCATCTGGGAACATGCATATCTAATTGTTGAGGGTGTTTGGATACTGCGTGAAAGTGCCTAATATGCTTGTTTTTTCTTTTTCTTTTTTCATTTGAAAGAAAGTATCATGCTCTTGCAGAACAATTTTTCATAAACCACACATATTTTGTTGGCTGTAAAAAACAGATAATTCAGATTTGTAAGTAATAATTTTTTTTTCACTAAATAGCTGGGGCTATTGTCAATTTAAGGGTGGTGATATTTGTTCATTTTCCTGTGTTCAAAGTAATGGTCTCCATTTATAATGAGCCTTTCCACTAATTTAGGATTTGCATTGTGGTTGTAGGATGCAACAAGGGTCATCACGGTCCTGTCCATTGTGTTCGCTTCTCACCTGGAGGGGAATCTTATGCTTCTGGATCTGAAGATGGAACCATTAGAATATGGCAAACAGGCCCTGCAAATCATGATGAGAATGATGCACTTCCTGGGAATGGCCCAGCTGGGAAAGTGAAGGTTGGGGATGATGATGTTACTAGTAAAATTGAAGGCTTTCATATTAATGACGTAGAGAAGAATGAAGAGGAGAAGGCGAATGACATCTGACTTAGCCTCAAGATTGTCTGGAGCATTTACCATGTGTTACAGCATTTTGCTATGATTCTATATGCATTTCAGTTTTTGGTTCTTGATAAATGTACACTGCATGTCATTTCCATTGTAAGCTACATGTGGTTTCCATGTAAAGTATATGTTGTTTTCCTGTTTGGTCAGTTCCATTTCAATTTTGGTCATTGTGAACCTTATATCAATTTTTGTGTAAAACGTGCATGTTTTCGCCTTTTGAATACGTGATACATGCAGGTCCTTATTTTTGAACTGCTTGTCAATCTTATCTGGTTGGTGATTAAACCGCCTATTGGAAGAAGCGTGGCTTATAAAGGAGAGGGGTGTACTGATTGCTATATATACTAAAATTCAAATTAGCAATTAACAACTGAAGTTAAGTTAGTGACTAGCCTTTTAGGCAATTAAGGGTGGACTTCCATGTGTTCCCAGTAACTGACTAGTCCTAGAGCAAAAAGATACATATCCTACACTGATTCTTATTTGTTTTGTCACTTGTAATTCACTAGTTTTGGGTTTTGTATTAGGTGTTAATGCAAAGATGTTGATTTCTATCTGTAGTTTTCTTAATTAGAGCTTTAGTTGTTATATTTACTTTTCGGGGAAAAATGCTCTTTTTCCCCTCTATGATAGGGGTAGTTTACAACTTCCCTCCTTATCTTTGAAACCAATCAATTTCCTCCTTTATGTTTGGAAAATGAGCAAATATCTGCAATCTATAACTTTTTTTAGTTAAATTTAATGAAATTACAAATGCATTCTAAGAAAACAATAATGCAATCTTCAACTTTTTCTCCTCTGATGTATAACTAATAATTTCTTTAAAAAATTTCGTTAAATTTAATTGAGAAAATACCAAATTGGAGGTATTTGCTTATTTCTCAAACATAGAAGAGGAAATTAGTTGGTTTAAAAAATAAATGAGGGAATTGTGAACTACCCAAACATAATGTGGGGGAATGCTTTTTCCCCTTACTTTTTTAATGTATAGAAATGGTATTGATAGTTTTGAATTTTAGCAATTTCATTAATTTTATCCTAGCACAGTTTGATGCTATCAACACTACTGTCAATTTAAGGGCAGTGATATTTGTTAATTTTATCCTAGCACAGTTTGACATAAAGTACTTCACGTAATTACCATCAATAAAAGTCCCATTTGTTGAGGCAAAACAAACTCGTATAGTTTTAGAGATGAAGTCTGAAGAGGATAAAATATGAAATAAGGCTTGGCGAGCCCAATAGGCCCATTGGCGAGCTCGATAGGCCCGTGTCCGCAAGCCCAAAGGAGGTAGAGCCCATCCTTCGCGTGGGCCCCTGACAGGACGAAGGCCCAGACTTGCCCACTACGTTTCAAGAAACTTGCTCTACAAGGATGGGAGGCTTGCTCTGCAAGGATGGGAGGCTTGCTCTGCAAGGATGAGAGGCTTGCTCTACAAGGATGAGGCTTGCTCTGCAAGGATGGGAGGCTTGCTCTGCAAGGATGAGAGGCTTGCTCTACAAGGATGAAGCTTGCTCTACAAGGATAGGGGGCAAGACCTCACCACTATAAAAAGGCCCCAACACCCTCATAAAAAGGTACGCGCGTAACTGACTCCTCTCTAGCACTCTAGAGTTGTAAAAAGAATTTCCTGACTTAACCTTCGGAGGGTGTTTGGCCGGCTCCACACCGGTGCCCTTTGAAGGTGTTTCTGTATTGTTATCTCTTTCAGGCAACGGTTATTCGAGTACATGGACCGTGCACCTCACTGGTGAACATTTCGGCATCATCAGTTGGCGCCGTCTGTGGGAAAGCGTCGTGACAGCTTAAGCCATTGTCGCCTCCCGGACACAAGAGTTGCATTGTACTCACACGCTCGATGGCCAACACCAACGACGTTCAAGGCGACGAGCCGCCGAGGCCCACCGCATTAGAAAGACAGGTTCAGACCCTCGCGGCCGCAGTAGAACGCCTCACAAAACAGAATCACGACCTGGAGGAACAGTTGCGACAGAAGAACCCGGGACACAACGGTCAGGAGGAGAACCAGGGGGACAGCTCCGAAAGAAGGGGGCCTGAGAAGCAAGAGGGCAGTAATGAGCCCAGTAGAACTGAGAGGCGGAATTCGAGCATGCCCTCCCTCACGAATGCGACCCCCACCGCCCATTCTCGCAGAGGTGCAGGCGATGAAGGAGCAGATGGAGGTCATGATGAACGCCCTCAAGGGACGCGTCTCCAGCGACCTTGACGACTTAGTGAATAAGACGGACTCGCCGTTCACTCACCAGTCAACTCCTGTCCCCTGCCACCGAAGTTCCGGATGCCGCAGGTTGAGAGCTACGACGGGATCAAGGACCCGTTAGATCATCTGGAAACCTTCAAGACCATGATGCACCTCTAGGGAGTACCGGACGAGGTCATGTGTAGGGCCTTCCCTACAACACTGAGGGGCGCGGCGAGAATCTGGTTTAGCAGGTTGACGCCAAATTCGATTAGCACCTTCAAGGAGCTAAGTGCCCAATTCACCTCGCACTTCATCGGGGGACACAGGTACAAGAAGTCTACAGCATACCTAATGAGCATCAGGCAGCGGGAGGACGAGACGCTGCGGTTATACATAACCCGCTTCAACAAGGAAGCTCTTTCCATTGATGAGGCCGACGACAAGATTCTGGTGGCAGCCTTCACGAATGGCCTGCGGAAGGGAAAATTCCTGTTCTCCCTGTACAAAAATGATCCGAAGACCATGTCTGAGGTACTCTACAGGGCCACGAAATACATGAATGCGGAGGATGCATTATCGGCCAGGGAAGACAAACCCAGGAAGAGAGAGAGACCGGAAGATGCCGGGCAAGACCACGGAAAGAAGAAACCAAGAACGGGAGACAGACGCGAGGATAAGCGTTCTAAACCCCCAGGAGGGAGATTCACGAGATTCACCCCTCTGAACGCTCTGCTAGACCAGGTGCTGATGCAGATCAAAGACGAGGGATCTCTGACGTTCCCAGGAAAGCTAAAGAGCGATCCAGGAACAAGAATTGCCGTTTCCACCGCGACCACGGTCACGATATTGCGGATTGCTACGATCTGAAACAGCAGATTGAGGCCCTCATCAGAGAAGGAAAATTGCAGAAGTTCGTCAGCAAGGATAGGACGGACGCTCATGCACGGGAACAGGCCCCCCGGCGGGAAAACGACCATCAGAAGCCCCCTATTGGGGACATAAGGATGATTATAGGGGGCACGACAGCGACGGGATCATCCAAGAAGGCCCGGAAGACCTACCTTAGGATGGTCCAAAATGTGCAGACAACGGGTTCAGTACCCAAGATGGCACGGAGAGAAAGTCCGATTATTGGGTTCTCGAAGGACGATGCGAGACGCCTCTACCATCCGCACGATGACGCCCTCGTCGTCAGTTTAAGGGTAGGAGATTACAACGTACACCGGATGCTGGTCGACAACGGCAGCTCGGCAGACATCCTGTACTACCCAGCATTCCAACATATGGGAATGAATAGAGCACGGCTAACACCAACGCATGCCCCGTTGGTCGGCTTTGGAGGAACAAGGATACTCCCGTTAGGAGCAATCACACTCTCAGTGACGGTCGGTGACTATCCGCAGCAAATCACTCAAGACGTGACCTTCTTAGTGGTCGACTGCTCATCCGCATACAACGGTATAATAGGGCGACCAACACTGAACTCTTGGAAAGCAGCGACCTCAACATACCACCTGATGATCAAGTTCCCTACTGAGTACGGAATTGGAGAATTGCGAGGAGATCAGGTGGCCGCCCGGGAATGCTACGTCGCCATGCTGGAAATGGAGGATCACCAGCAGACCTTGTGCATTGGCGAGCAGCGGACCGTCGCAGAGCCGGTAGAAGAGTTGGAAGAAGTCGCGCTCAATGAATCGAGACCCGGACGGACAACCAGAATGGGCACCCTGGCCAGCCAGACTGTGAGGCAAGACTTGGCAAACTTCCTGAAGAGGAATCAGGACATATTCGCGTGGAGCCACGAAGATATGCCAGGAATCGATCCGTCAGTGATAGTCCATAGGCTGCATGTCAACCCGGACTCCCCCCCAGTCCGGCAGAAGAAGCGGGTGTTCGCGCAGGAACGGGACAAAGCGGTGGCGGAAGAAGTTAGAAAACTGCTGGAGGCGGGGTTTATCCGAGAAGTCTACTACCCCGACTGGCTAGCAAATGTGGTCATGGTGAGAAAGAACAGCGGAAAGTGGAGAATGTGCGTTGACTTCACGGACCTTAACAAGGCGTGCCCTAAAGACAGCTATCCGCTCCCAAGGATAGACACTCTGGTAGACTCGACGGCCAGACACGAGCTCTTGAGTTTAATGGACGCCTTCTTAGGCTATAACCGGATTAAAATGGAGGAGGATCAGGAGAAGACCTCTTTTGTAACTAGCCAAGGACTTTTCTACTACAAGGTGATGCCATTCGGACTCAAGAACGCGGGGGCTACATATCAAAGGTTGATGAACAGGATGTTCGCACACCAGCTCGGCAGGAACGTACAAGTCTATGTCGACGACATGTTGGTCAAGAGCGTGCGCGAGAACAACCATCTCAGAGACCTTCAGGAGACATTCGACACCCTTCGGTCGTACAACATGAAGCTGAACCCAAGCAAGTGTGTGTTCGGGGTTACGGCCGGGAAATTCTTGGGATTCATGGTGTCCCAAAGGGGTATAGAAGTCAACCCAGAGAAAGTGCGAGCCATAATGGAGTTAGAGCCCCCGAAGACAGTGAAGGCAGTTCAGAGCTTGAACGGAAAAGTTGCGGCCCTGAACAGATTCGTCTCCAAAGCGACAGATAAGTGCTTGCCTTTCTTCCGAGTACTGAAGAAATCATTCGAGTGGACAGACGAATGTCAGAAAGCATTCGAGGACTTGAAGAAGTACCTGTCGTCCCCAACACTACTCAGCCCGTCCGTGCCAGGAGAAGAGCTGTACCTCTACATTGCGGTCTCGCAAGCAGCCGTTAGCGCGGCATTGGTACGGGACGACGGACGTTCCCAACGACCAGTCTATTTCGTGAGCAGGGCATTTCGAGGAGCAGAAGAAAGGTATCCCCGGATGGAGAAACTGGCCCTTGCCCTCATGACCGCTGCGCGGAAACTCAAACCCTATTTCCAAGCTCATGTAATCGTGGTCCTGACGGACCAACCTCTGAAGAAAGCAATGAGCAGCCTCGAGGCAGCAGGAAGAATGGCCTTGTGGGCAATTGAGCTGAGCGAATTCGACGTACGGTACCGTCCACGAACTTCGATGAAGGGGCAAGTAGTGGCAGACTTCATAGCCGAGTACACACAGCCAGATGACGAGAGGGCCGAAGAACAGAAGCTGTGGATTATCCACACGGACGGGTCATCGAATCAGCACGCAGAAGGAGCCGGCGTAGTTATACGGACACCAGAAGGGGATAAGGTCGAGTGCATGATAAGACTAGACTTCCCTACGACCAACAACGAGGCGGAGTACGAAGCCTTGGTAGCTGGCTTGGATCTCGCAAGGGCCGCGGGCGCCAGAAACATGATCATACATTGTGACTCCCAGGTGATAACAAGTCAGATCAATGGCGATTTTGAGTGTAGGAACGAGAGGATGAAGAAGTACCTGGAGGAAGTGAAAGGTCGAATCGTCGGTCTCGAGGTCAAATTCGTTCAGATCCCAAGGGAGGAAAACGAGTGCGCCGACCGTTTGGCAAAAGCAGCCTCCGCAGAATTCATGAATGCGCCCAAACAGGTATTATCCTTTGTTCAAACTTGCTCGATTATTGACGACGGGGGGAAGATACAGGAGATAGATGTTGAAGAGGATTGGACAACACCCCTAAAAGAATACCTAGGGTCGGGCTCTCTGCCGGACGAAAAGGATGCTGCAAGAAGATTGAAGGTCCGGGCCTCGCGATTCGTACTGATCAAAGACACCTTATACAAAAGAGGTTTCTCTCGACCTCACCTAAGGTGTCTAAGCCGCGACGAAGCAGATTATGTGATGAGGGAAGTCCACGAGGGGATTTGCGGGAATCACTCTGGAGCACGGTCTCTGGTGCACAAACTTATCCGAGCCGGATACTACTGGCCCACAATGCTCAGGGACGCCCAATCATATGTGAAGGCTTGTGATAAGTGCCAGAGGTTCAGTAATCTGATCAGACGACCATCAGAAGAACTCTCACCCATGACGGCCCCTTGGCCGTTCGCGCAATGGGGGTTAGACATCATGGGCCATTTCCCAACGGCTTTAAGGCAACTAAAGTTCCTGGTAGTCGGTATCGACTACTTCACGAAGTGGGTCGAAGCAGAACCCCTCGCCACTATTACAGAGAAGAACATCCGTGCCTTCGTATGAAAAACATCGTATGCAGGTACGGGATCCCGAGGGTGCTTGTCTCTGACAATGGAAAACAGTTCGACAACAGCGCATTCAAGAGTTTCTGCTCAGAGCTAGGCATTCGGAATCATTACTCCTCACCAGCACACCCGCAGGCAAACGGACAGGTAGAAGTCACAAACAGGACATTACTAAAGATCATCAAGACCCGGCTCGAGGGGGCAAAGGGTATTTGGCCAGACGAGCTGCCAAGCGTCTTGTGGGCATATCGGACGACTGCAAGGACACCCACTGGGGAGACCCCGTTCCGACTTGCATACGGAGCCGATGCAGTCATCCCAGCAGAAATCGGCCTCACCAGCTATCGCGTACAGAGCTACACGGAGGAAAAAAACGAAGAAGCTATGCGCCTTCAGCTAGACTTGGTGGACGAGGTCCGGGCAATAGCTGAACAAAGATTGGCACGATACCAGAACCTCATGTCAAAGAACTACGACTCAAAGGTAAGGCACAGAGATTTCCAGATCGGCGACCTAGTGCTACGAAAGGTCATGGGCGCTACTAAAGATCCTACTCAGGGAAAGCTCGGACCAAATTGGGAAGGACCGTATAGAATCACATCATGGCATAGGAAGGGCACGTACCACCTCGAGACCATGGACGGAAGAAAGCTCCAGCATCCATGGAATTCGGAGCACCTTCGGAGATACTACCAGTAGAAGTCAAGTTTAAACCCCCCGATGTATATTTACTAGACTTCGATTATTCTGAAGCAGTCTGTTAACTACTTTTGGTCCCTTTTTTCTTTAGTACCTTTGTTGGCCCAAGAAGGGGCAGGTATTTTCTTCTACAGATTCTACTTTAATGAAGGAACATTCAGAACCTCGCTGTGTAAATCTTACTACTGAAAAATATACAAGTTCACGAAGTGAACGGACCCCACCATGGTTAAAAATATACAAGTTCACTAAGTGAACGGACCCCACCATGGGTTAAAAATATACAAGTTCACTAAGTGAACGGACCCCACCATGGGTTAAAAATATACAAGTTCACGAAGTGAACGGACCCCACCATGGGTTAAAAGTTTACAAGTTCACGAAGTGAACGGACCCCACCATGGGTTAAAAATATACAAGTTCACTAAGTGAACGGACCCCACCATGGGTTAAAAGTTTACAAGTTCACGAAGTGAACATACCCCACCATGGGTTAAAAATATACAAGTTCACGAAGTGAACGGACCCCACCATGGGTTAAAAGTCTACAAGTTCACTAAGTGAACGGACCCCACCATGGGTTAAAGTTTTATACGAGTCCTGAAAAAGGACGAACGCCACCATGGGTTAGAATTATACCAGTTCACGAGGTAGACGGACCCAACCAGGGCCGAACTTATACGAATCCAAAAAAATGGACGGACCCAAACAGTTCGTGAAATTATGCAAGTCCATCCCGTAGGCAGCCATCAGGGGTCACGACCACTTTCAAAGGAGTGAACGGACCCGACTGAGGTCGCAAAAAAAAAAAAAAAAAAATATATATATATATATATATATATATATATATATATACAAAGGCCCACGACGTAGACGGATCAAATTAAGCAAGAATTTAACATCAAGACGGAGCACACATCAACATTATCAGTGCGATATTAAAAGAAACATTTAAATAAATAAGTTTAAATGTCAGATACAAATGATATAAAATAGCCCTACATACGACGGGCAAAAATCCAAGGAGTTTGGAAAATAATTAAATCGAAACAGTGAACGGCTACACATCAGGAGCGACGGGGTCTTTGGGTTCTGGAGTCTTTATTTCTTCAGCTTGAAGCTCAGGGACAACGGTGACGGGCCTTTCCTCTGCGAAAAGGTCGGCTGTGTCATAAGAGGCGTCTGGCTGGACGGACATACCCTCCGCGACGTTGATGTCGACGGCTGAGAAGTCAAACTTAGGGTATAGAGCTTTGGCCTGACGGAGAGCATCCTCAAAGCCATCAGTGTATGAAGTTCCAAGCTCCGTCAAGAGAGCGTCAGAATCACGATACTCTTGGACGGCCTTCTCTTTGGCTAGACGAAGCTCGTCCTCCTTATCCTCCAGGACGGCTTTGAGTTCCTCCACCGTCCTCTGGTACTCGTCCCTTGCCTCTTCCGCCAGCTTGAGTTTTTTCTCCGTCACCACCTTCCAGTTTTTGAGCTCGAGCAGCTCCTCTTCAGCCAGCGTGGCTTGGTCACGGACCCTCTCCAACGCCGTCTCATTGCGAAGAGCCCGGTCCATCAGACCCTTCGTCATAAGCATAGCCTGACGACCAAATTGGACTGTCAAAAATGATAGCAATGGAAAATGAAATATGAGTGGTGACGGATCCTTACCTGGGCAATGTTGAAGAGGCCCGTCTCCCCCATGGCCTCCGTCGAGTGGTTCCCCAGGTCCTCGTAGTCCTCGCTCCCAATGATGGAAGAGATCTTCCCCAAAGCATATTTTGGATCTTCACGGAGCAGGACGGGCGGTTTCTTCTGACTGCCCGGAGGAGGAATCATCAGACCTTTGTCAGCTCCAGGCTTGGCCGGGGTCACCGTCTTCTTTCCCTCCGCCATAAGGCCTATGACGGGCTCCGTCGAAACTCTCTGTTTCTTGGGTGCACGGTCGACCTTGGGCATCGGTCTCTTCGCCGGGGGCCTGCTTGAGCCCGTCCCCATCGCCCCCACGTCCGTCTCCTTGTTCTTGGCGGCTTTACTTTTGATGGCAACCCTCCTCTTTGCGTCATCCATCTCTGTAGAAACAAGGGTAGACGGGTAAAACTCAAATCGAATGAACAAAAGAAAAAAGAGGTGACGGACTTACGCTGACGGGTGCGTTCCTCGTACTTTATCGCCGCGGTTGTAGGCTCCGGTCCGTCGCAATACCAGTGGACGGTATTGAGGTTAACAAGCTTCGCCCAAGTCCGTTCCTCTGGCTTCATCTTCGAAAAAATCTTTTCCAAAAAATGAAACTCCTCTATATCCACCTGTGGACGCCGTCGCACTGAAAAATCAAAGAGGGA
This sequence comes from Quercus agrifolia, assembly GCA_029955455.1. Taxonomy (NCBI): domain Eukaryota; kingdom Viridiplantae; phylum Streptophyta; class Magnoliopsida; order Fagales; family Fagaceae; genus Quercus; species Quercus agrifolia. The sequence goes on along the minus strand of JARQAD010000002.1, from coordinate 22,673,000 downwards.
AATGTTCAGGACAGTCATTAAAAAGTCAAAAAATTATTACCTCCATGACACAACGGACTGGACTATACCAGACGGGTCCAAGATCCCCCATGTGCTGTCGACGGGCATGAAGTCCGTCTCCCCCGGGTGACACATCCAACCGTCACCTTCCAGGAAGAAATAACGACTCTTCCAGTCACGATTGGAGTCCGGGGTTTCGTATATGACTTTTAAGACGGACTTCCTAGGGACGAAGCTGTACATCCCCATCGACTTGTCTATCTCGTCTGGACAGTAGCAGTGGAGGAACTCCCGTACCGTCAGCGATCTGGAACCATTAGACATGGCTCCGTACAGGACCTCCATTGCAATGAAAACCCTCCATGCGTTGGGGGATATCTGGCTGACGGACAGACCTAAGTGACGGAGTAGTTCCCGTTTTAACCGGTTTAAGGGGAATCTAAGTCCGGCCTTCAGTGCTTGTTCGTACACCCCTAAGTCATCCACTCCGTCATAATAACACTTCTCGGATTTGTAGGGTAGACGGATTGGGATGTGATCGGGTATTTGGTAGTTTGCCCTAATTGTTTTGAAGTGGACCTCCTTAATTGTGGACACAAATTTGTGCACCGTCCACTCAGGCAGCATGACGAACTCCCTAAGTCCGTCAGCCCCAACAACGGATCTAGGTCCACCACCGTCGTCAGAACCTTCCCCTGGTTCGGCCGACTCCATATCCTCATTTGTTGAGGATGGTGAAGTGGCAGACGGAGTCCTCTCGATCAGTTCGTCCGGATCTTTGTAACCCGACGGGTACAATTTCTCGTAACCCGCACCATCGCGGACGAAGGACTGGTTACTCGACGCACTAGACATTGCCTACAACGAAGTGACAAAGCCTAAGACGGACTGTCTAAAATAAAAAAAAAAAAGGGAAGAGACGGATGCAAGGAGTTTAATGTTTCTACCATGACAATTATAAAAACTGAAGGTACATCGAGGGGAACGGATAGGATCACTTACCAAAGAAGGGAGCGAACGGGTTGATCTCGTTGCAAAAAGATTTGAACGGTTGAGCTCTGACAAGTGACGGACTCGCTCTGACAATGAAGTTTCTGCGCAAAGTAGAGAAATGAAGGAGAAGTGCAGGTTTTTATAGGTAGAGTGCACGGAAGACGAAGCGGCACTTCGATCCAAGACACGGACCAACCCACGAGTGACACGTGTCATCGCATTGAATGTCTCTGCAACCTGTCAGACCTCACGGACATGACGGCGTCTCCATCCGTCAACCCCCCTCCAAGGGTCCTCGTCACCAACATCCGGGAAACCCTGACCGTCATCTCTATGACTCCGTCATCAACCATTTGGTCTTTGTCATCACCGTCCTAGTTCTGTGCTACCGTTCATCTACGCCATCCGTCACCCCCATGAGTACGGGCCATCATTATTGTTTGTTTTAACCGTCACCCCAATTGACCGTTTGCACGACGGCGACGGATCAAATGGGGTGAAGGGGGCAGCTGAAGAGGATAAAATATGAAATAAGGCTTGGCGAGCTCGATAGGCCCGTGTCCGCAAGCCCAAAGGAGGTAGAGCCCATCCTTCGCGTGGGCCCCTGACAGGACGAAGGCCCAGACTTGCCCACTACGTTTCAAGAAACTTGCTCTACAAGGGTGGGAGGCTTGCTCTGCAAGGATGAAGCTTGCTCTACAAGGATAGGGGGCAGGACCTCACCACTATAAAAAGGCCCCAACACCCTCATAAAAAGGTACGCGCGTAACTGACTCCTCTCTAGCACTCTAGAGTTGTAAAAAGAATTTCCTGACTTAACCTTTGGAGGGTGTTTGGCCGGCTCCACACCGGTGCCCTTTGAAGGTGTTTCTGTATTGTTATCTCTTTCAGGCAACGGTTATTCGAGTACATGGACCATGCACCTCACTGGTGAACATTTCGGCATCATCAAAGTCAATCATGAAATCGAAGGCTTAACAACTAGGAGCATGGAAACATAGAAAGCATTGAGCAATGAAGCTCAAAATCGAAGGCTTAACAACTCGTATACTCTTGCAAACTAATGCCACCTCAGACCGTTGGCAAATAAGTTGGGAGTGAGTAGGATTCCAAGTATTGCTATCAACACCTTTTTTTTCTTTTTTCTTTTTTGAGAAACATGCCATCAACACATGGATGATGTTTTGAATTCATATATATATATATATATATATATATATATATATATATATATTTTATGTTTTTTATGACATGACATAAAAATGAATATTAATTTCTTGAAGATGGACTTAACTGGGGGCAAAATACGATCCCTAATTCTTTCCCATTTTTTATCCTAGTCTCAAAACTTAGATCAATGACGATAGACTAGTAAATTATTCGATGTAATTTTACATTTGTTTAGAATGTTATTCAAAACTAAGGCATTGTCCACTTGTACTTTCTCTTTGATCATACTAGAAAAGCGGCTTTGTAATTTCTATTTCTCACTCTAAAATCTGTAATTTGATTTTTTATTTATTATTTTCTGGTTTTCTTGTTTTTTTTTTTGTCTAAATTAAAAAATATCAACTCCAATAATGTAAAAAATCTCAATTTAGCGCGTAAAATATATATTGCTAGTAACTTACAAGGAGACAATTCTAGTAAATTTAAAAGGAGTTGCTACTGAATTTTAAAATGGCACAAATCCTAGTTAAATTTTGTTGAAAGCCACCCAAAAAATTGGGTGTAAAATTACCTACCAATCACCTATTTTGAGATAAAAGTTTTGTAAATTGGGTACAATCTACTATAGTTTTAAGTTATCATTACATATTCCAGCCTACTTATAATCACACAATAAGAAGGCTTTCATCAAGAAAATTCAAGGATGAGAAGAAGATAAGAAAATGCGAATGTGGTATCATTCTATAATTCAATACTTTCATTTCTTTATAACCAATGATTTTATAAGACCTGATGATATGAAAGAGTAAATTTACACCAAAAATAGAAACTCCAATTCATTTTATCCTATGCATGTGAGGGGCTCCTGTATCTGTATGCTGTCCAAAATATATTAGAGCATTATCCTTTTGTGGCTCTCACAATTTACAAATACAAAAATCTCCTCAAAAAGATGATTTTGTTCATGTAAGTTCATTGATTTCAGTTGATTTCAGCTGGCTCCTAAGCTCTTGCATCTCCTTCGCTTGAGCCTGCATAAACAGAAGGGAAATTTTGAAAATCTGAATACAAAATACAGGGGGAAAATAAAAAAGAAAAAGATAAGTCACATTAAAAATATGATTATCTGCAATATATTGTAAGACTTTTCAAATTGGGACTTGCATCCTCAAGGTTTGTTCCATTGCATTTTACTGTAAAAATAGATGAAATTTGCAACAGCATTTTTCAAGTACTACATTTCTTTTAGATTAACATAAATGACAAAGTTTGGCTACGCGAAAGGCTACAAGTCTCACTAAAAAATTAACATGACTATATATTTTGAAAATCAAACCGTTTGATTGCATATTCTTTAGGTTTTTAATACAAATGTCAAATTTCATGCCAATCCGATATTATTTACCATTCGATCCATAAACTTATTTTTTATGCATAATTTTAAACTACAAAAACTTGAAATTTAAACATTTGATTAATGACATAATCATTGATTTTTTAATCTTGCAAAAATTTTGTAAGCATGTAGGATATAAGATAAAATGTAATCCAATGATGGATTTGTCAAAATTCACATCCAATGAAAAGATATTGAGTAGAGACGTAGCTTTAGGTTACAATCAAGTTTGTAGCCAAATTTTATCTTAATAGTAAAAACGTAACAGATTAAACCTGAGTAGGACAAGATGATGCTTCCCAAACCACATATTGAAATTAAACTAACCATACAATATGGCATGATAATATAGTTGAAAATTAGATTGAAATAGATTTTATACGTGCATGCACACATGTATATTCCAAATCTTCTCACTTCAGTATAAAGGCATGGCCTATAAAATTCCTTAACTTTCTTAATTAGTAAAAATGTGTGTGAACTGAAGCAGGTCATCCTTTTCGACTTCCATATATATCTATATCCATACCGTTAGAATGTCAAAATTCCTTGACACAAGCAGTGAATCCTCAATGCCTTAAAAAAGAGTAAAACTTCTAGATGAGAATATTCTTGTTATTTAAAAAGAAGGAAAAGAATCGTCATAGTAACTTATCGTATCAAATGAAAAACAGTTTAATATAAATTACCCATTAAAATAATTTTTTTTTTTCCTAAATAAGAATTTAAGAATTTGTAAATAGTCAAGGAGCAACAAGCCCTTGTTTGAATAAAAAATTAACTTTATTGGGAGTATTATGGGTAAAATGCAAAACACCCCTTTAACTTTGGGTCAAAATCAAATTGACCCCTAAGCTTCTAATTTGAGAAATAATTAAATTGATCATTCTGTCTAAATTTTGTCTCTCTATGTTTCCCTTTAAAAAAAAAAAAAAAAAACCCTTCATACTAGACTTTATTTTAATAAAAAAATCTGTTTAAATTATAATTTAATTAAAGATTTCTTTTTTATTTCTTGTGTTTTTTTCTCAATGAAAGGAGATTAATTGAAACCAAATGATCAATTTGGATATTTATCAAAGTTCAGGCACTTCTAATTCAAATTAGAAGTTCAGGATTTTTTTTTTTTTTTTTTTTTTTCATTTTTCCCTTTTATTCTATATATAAGTTACCACTATGAAACATACATTATCAACACACAATGATCCACCAGTGACACACATGCTCTAAAACATGAAGTAGCAAAACACAAAAAAAAAAAGTATATGACGATAAGCACCTCAAATAGTAACCTCCAGCAAATATCTGTCCATTCCTGTAGGCAACGCCACTCCATGGCAAAATCATACTCAATTGTATTTGGCTGCGCAGAGTGTGATGTTGATACTGCTTTTCTCTTTGGAAAAGAAGAAAAGATCCACACATAAAAATCATGTACCTAGTGTACTAAACTCCCACACAGAGTGTGATGTTGATACTGCTTTTCTCTTTGGAAAAGAAGAAAAGATCCACACATAAAAATCATGTACCTAGTGTACTAAACTCCCACACACACATATAATGTTTGAATCGAAGAGAAAAAGAAATGCAAAATCAAAAGAAATTGGTCAGCAGGATTAAGTCACCTTCTCATCACATTGCCTTTGACACTTGTGTACGTCAAGAACCAGATGGCCAAAAAATTTGGCTGGTTCTCCTCGCTGTGTTAGAGTTCCTTTGCAACCAGCAACAGGCCTGGGGTCAAACAAAGCAACAAGAATATCAGATACATGTAAGATTGATCTTGCATAGAGTTTCATAATATTCTTCATCCATAGCAAGTTATTCATGTTCCTTTGTATTGGTATAAGAATCCTTTTGAGACAGATAAGTTTAAGTTTTAGTTCTTTGAAATACTAGAACTTCCTGACTTTCTTGTCTGGGGAGAAGAGACTTCATGGTGATGGATCATAAATGGTATTTTGAGAACCATGGAAAGCATAGCAATCATTATATTTTAAGTTATTAGTATTTTACTTTACTAGTAAAGGTTATTTTTGTAATCCAATAATTAAGAATTTCTCAAGTCATTAGAATTAGGTTTCATAAATCAATTGGAATTAGGGTTTGCTATGTCAGTCATAATTAGGATTCAGTGGTCTATATGAACATAGTATTGTACTCCTGTGGAGACATTATTTTTGATGATGAATACAATTTAACTTAGAATACTCTCGATGGTATGGTACTGACTCCAACCAACCTTAGGTCATCTATCCTTTATTTTTCCATTCTTCAATTTTATTGTTCCATTGTTTTGGTCTGTCATGTGCCAAGTATATATTAAAATCTAAAGTGATTTTGACTCCCTTGTGAATCTCCAATTTACAATATTCATGGTATAACTACTCTTATTAGTATACTAAATACCATCTTAAGGGTCTGTTTGGTTAGAATTATGGAAAAGTGGGAGGATGGAAAATTGTGAGAGGATGGAAAAGTGGGAGGATAGAAAATATTTACTTTTCCCTCTTGTGTGTTTGGTTGGAAGGGTAGAAAAGTAAGAGAGTGGAAAACTCTTTTGTTTGGTAAGAGAGAAAAAAGGAAAGATGGAAAATATAATTTATATAAATTGACTATTATACCCTTGTTACATAATAGGTAAGAAATAGATTTATTTATACTCATTAAATAATATAAAATTTACCACATTATATATATATAAATTTCCAGTTTACCAAAAAAAAAAATTATGTTATTATTTTTATTATTATAATGTAAAAATTATAATAACATACACCATCATTTTTACAAAACATCCACAACAATTTATCTATTATACATATTTTTTATTAAAATAATATTTCTCTTCCCTTTTTCTTTTATTTCCCAACTACCCCCCACCTAACCCCTCCTCCTTTTTCTGATTCATAATACCACTCTTCAGTCCTCTCTTATCTCCGCCTCTCTTTCTCCTCCTTCTTTCTTTCTTTCGTTTTTTTTTTTTTTTTTTGAGAATCTTTTGCTTTCCTCTTCTTCTTTTACAATTTGAGTTTTATGCTTTTATTATAGATGAAATTTCAGGTTGGGTTTGATTAAGGGCGTGATTTTGGGCGGTGAAATTTCTTCTCCGGTTTGGGTTTTTCTTCCTCTTCTTCAGCATCTTCTTCTTCTCCTTTTTCTTTTTTCAATTTCGGTTTGATTATTTATATGAATTTGTATATGGGTTTGATGAATTTGGATCTAGATTTAGAACGATTTTGATGATTTTGTGGTGTGTCTGTGATGATTTTGAGTTGGGTTTCCCGGTGGTTATATTCTGCCGCGCTAAGTTGTTGTAGGCGTTGGGAGAGGGCATTATGGTAAAAGTGCAATGAGGAAGTTTTCTCTCATGGCTTTTCCTCCCGATTTGGGAGGAAAAAATTTGTGGGCCCGGGAGAGAATTTTCTCCCGGGTTTTCCACCCTTCCTATTTTCTCTCTGTTCCCAAACGGAGGAAAACTCAGTTTTCTACCCTATTTTCCTTCCTATATTTTCCATCCTTCCTAAATTCCACCCAACCAAACATAGTGTAAGTTTCAAAATGTAGATGTGCACTTCGCCATAAAGGACCAGAAACTCTGAAGTCTCCAAAAGAAAATTCTAAATGCATCAACACTAGAATAATTAGTACAATGCACAAACATAGAAAATAGAGATATTGATGGTATAAGTACCTTCCATCTTCCAGAATCAGGCATTCGCTCTGCAACTTAGATATTGCAGCCTCGGCTGCATCCTTTGATTTGAATATAACCAAAGCCTTACCTGTGAGCACATGAAAGTTGAAACAATAAGCATTGGAGTTTATGAGTTTGACTTATCACTGCACGCCAATCATACGAAATAAAATCTGTGACTATTTGGTGAATGCAAAAGGATAAAGCCAGAACAAGCTCCCATACCATAATGTGGGTGTGAAAAAGTACCCTGTTGTATCATCTTTGCCTCAACCCTCCTATTAAATGCATGCCAGACTAAATCCTAAGGAGGAAAGGTAAAAAATGATAAGGATCAAATAGAATGCTATAGACTAGGCTGCATAGATTCCAAGAATGTAGCAAACATATCGAGAGTTATTCAGGATTTATTCAAGAAGAAATAAATTGTCACTCCCTTTGTTTGATCAGATGATCAATTGGGTAAACTACTCACAAAGTTGTTATCTTGTGACTCATTTCAAATGGAATGTAGAGTGGAGATACAGTTCTAACTCAAGACCATCTGCTCTAATATTAATGACAAATTACCAATTATCTCAAAACCTTCAAGTACTAGGAAATAGTGAATTTAATCATTCAACCACTATTCTAACAAATTTAATTGGGGAACCTAAGGTATAATACTTAAAAGAACTATACCTGAGTTTTACCCTTTAATTATTTATATTAGTTGACAGTGCTAGAAATAATGTTCTATTAGTGAGGAATAGGTCTGTAAGCTTTTCTTTCCTATTAAAGTACATCCTGTAATGTAAAGGATGAGATGTACTAGATTACCACGTGCATCTATCATTCAATTTTAAGGATTGTTTTAAAGCAATATTATCTTTGAAATACAGTTAGGTATGATATTTCTTCAAGGACATATTATAATGTTAGGTTTAAATTTGAATAGATTCCTCACACAGCTTGTCTGGTATTCTGTATAAACATGTCACAATTTGCATTTGAATGTAATAATAATAATATAAGGTTGGAGTTGGATAAGTTTGCTTCGTTGTAATCAAGTCCCATATCATTAACTCCTATAAAAATCCTAATTTTTGACATATTTGGGAATCTCTTTTCCAAGCATGGGCCAATTCTTCTCTAAGATCAAGGAAAACATGTGAAATATGTGGGCAATATGCAGCTCATATGCAGAGAATTAATTTTGCAAAATCATATAGCAAAATTGTCTTTTTCCCCCTTTTTGAGGAGGGGAGAAGAAAACAAGGGTTATGAACCTGGAAAACCATTAGATATACCTCTACTTCTAGTGATGTATATGATGGATCTAGATTATCCAGTAGGACCAAGGTGCCCATTTCTTCAGCTGTCTGCAGTCTTTGATCCCAAGGCTGAGAAAGTCAAAAAGAAAGAAATATGGTTAAGATATGATAGTATCATTTTTGCATATCGTAAACTATATTTTCATTTTTCTTCAATTTGTAGATCATTCCTAAGGTATCTATGAATGAAATGATGATAAGCTCTTCTAATGAACTAATAACTAGTTTATCTACTCTCCATAGCTAGATGGGGAGTACAGGAAATATATTAGAGATCCTATTACTGCACATGGAGGACATAGATCTACAGACACCCAAGAATGGAGCAAGGTCCTTTATGTATATACCCAGGATATCATGTTGGACCCAGCACCCAGGTCCCACCCACAAGAAGTTTAGTTTAATAAGCTTGTCCACCAATCAGGTTTCTTGTTTTAGTTAAAACAGGAAACTTTGTTTCCAAAGAAGGAAAAGTGAGGCAGTATATTACTAACTCAGAAGAAAATACATTTCTGCCTTGGAGAAGAAACTGTAGGCAGCATGGTTTTTATATAAACTAGTGCATATGTGGGAATTTAGCAGACAGTCTAGGTTCAAGAGTCAACCAGCCAATCAGTGAAAAGAAATAAGTGTGACAGTCACTGCGTGAGAGCTATCAAAGAAAAGAAAAAAAATCCTACGTGTGAAAGCAACAAAAGTAAAATTTTTTTTTGAAAGGTTTTTACACATAAATTTTAGTGTGCGTTTGGATGTGGATTAAAATTATAAATTATTTCACTATTCAACTTATTTTTGCTACTATTTATGAGTCTCACTGCACTTTTGGCACTATTCATGGGCCCCACTATTCTATTTCAACTCATTTTTATCTTTATCTACAATACTTTCAGCAATAAGTTTTCAATTTCAGCAAAATAAGCGGTATCCAAACAGACCCTTAGTATTCTTGTGTGGTTGATTTATTTTCTTATTGGTTTGTGATATTTGCTTGGTAGTTTATTGGCCCAACGTCTCACAACATTCCAACAACAAACTCAGTCAAGCATTTTCTTGAGTTAAAAGTTGTCTTAATGAATTACCTGAAAGCAAGGATATATTTAAAAGGTGCAATGTAGGGAAGAGGGAACCAAGTAATATATTGGAATAAGTATGTGATTGTTGCTCTTTGCAATATTGATAGAAGGTGGTCTACTAAGACCAATGACAGAAGGCCGATTGAGAAACCATCTTTGCAACATTCTCATGCTACAAAAATAAGGAAAGATTAAGGATGTTTCACGCATTATTGAGATGGATGGCTACCAGAAAAAATAAAACCATTTAAACCAAGGAAGGAAGCTGCCAAAAAAGAAGAGTCTCATTTCAAAATACAGGAGAATTATTCTATTCCTATGGAATTTCCAGATTCCCCTGACTGACAACTTATTGTAAAGGTTGATACAGGTTGAAATCGTCAAATAGAATATTTGATCTTAAATCAAGTACCAGAAACTTCATTCTTTTATCCGCATTAGAAGTTTAAAGCAGCTTCCCAGAAAAAAACTCAATGCAATATTGATTTGTGTAAGCAAACACACTGTAAACTAGCAATTTCATTGTAAAATAGAAATATGGAAACTCACTAGTTTCTTGAACCAAGTGCTTCTATCCTGCAAGCAAGAAAAGAATAGAAATTAGAATAGTCCTTAAACTCAGAAAACAAAACTCAATTGAATGTGCTCTTGTTTGCAAACAACTTCCACATTGTGGACTTGGAGACCATCCAACACCAAAACATAAGATTCCAAGTCGCACTGTTACATACATCAGACGGTTATCAAATTTCTCTAGAGTTTTTTACTCAATGTTAATGAGTCACATATGACCCTTCATCTTCTTATGAAAAAAAAAAAAAACTGAAACTATGAAAAGTATATATCTTCATCAACCTTTGTCTATTTAAGAAATACAACATTAACTTAAAACACTCAAGACTTACAGCATCTGGCCTTCTAGTAACCTCCAAGAATTGGGCATGAGTTTTGGCACCCCTATTCCCAGCAAGTTCAGGAACCATTTTATCAGAAGCATTGCCTGCCTTCCCATCAATATCCTCCCCCTTTTTGGGTACCTTTTTCTGGCCATCCAGAAGAAGCTTCCTCCTTTTATTAGGCCTGGTATCTGATTTGTTCATAGGTAATAAACTATCAGAAGATCTCACTTTAGCTTTATCCTGATCTTGTCTGAAAGATATTTGACCAGGTTCAGTCCCATCTTTGTTGATAGTAGCCTTCAGCCGTAATGTGGAATTCTCATTTGACATACATCTGTTCTCACCCATACTAGTCATGGCCCTTTTGGATTCTGCACATACCATAAACAAGTTTATTTCATCCAATAAGTTAAATTCAGATGTAACACATACAAAGTAGGCATAGAATAAGGATTAAGTGATCAACTTCACCATTTTCTATTCAGTTAAGCATTTGGGACAACTGTTAATTTATCATGTGATCAAAGTAAGTGATCCTAAGTTCAAAACCTGTCTCCACCACCCAACCTTCCATTTAAAAGTTAAATCTTTCACATGTTCGGCCCCACTTATTGAGGTCAGAGTTTGGGTCTAAACATAAGAGGGAGTGTCAGAATAATTGCAGTGAGGATTCACCTAGCAGCACTGGGCTTACTCCATTGCCAGACTGGTCAGCGTTTACAGCACTGCCCCCCTTCTCAACCAAACCAATCTTTGATGACAAAACTGATCTCCCAGCTTCCATTTTTATATTCCTTTTAAGATTGGAAGGACTAATGAGCTTTGGATCTTTCCTCTTGTTAAAAAAGTACTCCACTGCAATGCATACAAATATTTGAAGAGAATAAATGAAAATTAATGTCAATTCAGAATTAAAGAGATAGGGAAAATTTAGTTATCAGAACACATGAAATTCTAGTATATTAGGGATTTGGATCATATTGCCTTCCAGTTTTGAAATCATAGGAAAATCATTATTAGTGCACATTTTAGAAGAAATAAAATTGAGCCACTCCTAATTATTAATGAATGTGGAAACAAGACATATATTTTAGAAGAAATGAAATTCTAGGGGATTTTTTTTTTTACCAGATAGTAGATTAGGGATTTGGATCATATTACCTTCGAGTTTTGAATCATAGGAAAATTATTATTAGTGCACATTTTAGAAGAAATGAAATTGAGCCACTCCTAATTATTAATGAATATGTGTAGGAACAAAATATATATTTAGATGAACATATACAGAAGCATTCTACAGCAAGACTCATTGTGCAACTCAAGACTGTTGTCCATTTAAATTCCATAAGAATTGGTCAAAATTTCAAGGGATCAACAGGAAAAATAACTCACAAGAAAGATGAAACATTTCTTAGTCCCAAACGACAAGATCAAGATATTTACCTGATCATAATCCTATATCTTATAAAAAGCGTCATTATCAATATTTGTACCTTTAATTCCAGCTATTTCATCATTAAACTTCTCTGATATCACACACTTTTCAACATCAACAGTACGGTAAAAGAAGTAGTCAGCCCATTTCAACTCTGTTTTAGATGCATGAGGATTTCTCTCATCCTTCGATGTACAAACAACATTGCACTTTCCCACAATAACTTCCTGAAATAAGGGAGAGAGAAAATGGAGATAAGAGATGCAGTGATTAAATAAGGACAAAAGATGCCAACAGTTAATCAAAATGATACAAACTCATTTCCATTATTTAAAATCAGGAAAAGGAGAGAGTTTATGTAATAATATTAGAAGTCACACCTTCAACAAAAGCATGGAACATAATCTATAAGGTTAGTAACTCTATTTATGCCTCTTTCTGGCTTTCTGGCCCTACCTAGCCAACCCGTCCCTCCTAAAATCCATATAAACAAAGAACCCTTCATTCTACATGGCAGGACCCCTTCAACTCCCCTTATTTCACCACCTATTAGGCACTAATCCAAGCAACTCTATTCTGAAATACTGAAAATCTCACCTTTTCCAAGTTACAAGATTTTGGCCCCAAAGATAAAGTTAGACTCTCTTTGAACAATGTATGGTCCACCAACACTAAACTTCAAAATTTTCTATATTATACCTTTTTTTTTAATTTGATAGTGACAACCAATTGAGATACGAGGCTCTTGGCAACTTCTATATTATACTAGAGCTACCTTTGATATGACAATACATACAGTTGTTAGGTAAAGAGTTGGTCAAATTCCCCTAACCAGAATAACAAAGTAAAGAAGATAATGTGAATTCTACATCTACATACAAGAGAATTCTCTAACCTGAATCATGATTCATGAAGTCAATATGATGTTGTATAGTGTAAATGTAATGGGTATTATATATAACAATAAAATACTAAGAATGAAACCTTAACTGAAAAATTTTAGGATGCCTGATAAAGATGAATTCGTGAATATTTAATAGATGAATAGAAAACTTATTAAACGGTACAAATTCAATGCTAAATGTAAAACTGTTGAAGAACACTTCAACTTATCTTTCCACTTTTTCTCATGCTAATAATATTTAAATTTGGTTCCCTGATTTGACTGGCCGTTGATGTTACTTGCAAAATTATAGCTGTAATCAAGAGTGTTAATATATAACCCTGTTTACAGATTTTTTAACCTAAAGATATAGCTTTTTTTTTGTTCATTATTTAATAAAGTCCTAAATACTTAAGAGTATTGGTAGCTCCTACCCAGATCTCACCATCAATCACTTCAACTAGCTTCCAAGACTGTTTATTCTAATCTTTCACAGAACTTGTCCAAGTCTAAAAGAAAGAATTGCTGCAATATGCAGAATGATAGCATAGAACATCTAAACAAACCTCTGTGGTAAAAGACAAGCATAAATATAAAATTAATTAAATAGTAGTGAGTAGCTAAGTATGCCCATAATACTTTATTGCCAAATCCTTTTACGTTGGGTTGACTGCCAATGTAAAACTTTTGTCACATCTCATGAACATTGATTTGATTACATTCCTAAAAGGATATAGCATGTAGCCTAGTTTTAATTCTTAGTGGAAAATGTGATACAATAACAGGGAGTGACCAGGTCACCAACTTCAATTGGTTAAATTGTAACAGTATGACTAATAATCTAATTTGGAAAATGGCAAATAAGGTGAAACTTGTATTGAACTGCTCTTTACTAAGATAAGTCTTAACTTATCCTATTAATCTTGAGCACATTTCTTTAGTAATATAAAATCAGACAAACATCACACCACTTTTTTTTTTTGATAGGTAAATCACACTACTACAGTATATGAATAATAATACCATAAGAGCCCTTCTTTTTGTATAAAGCCCAACTAAATTCATCACTAAAGTTCCAAAGCAAGAAAAAATTAGAGAACATGAAAGAAGTATGATTTACCACGGGATTGATATAATCCTGACGACCTACACCCTGACCAGATGCTAAAAATAGCTCATTCCATTGTGGATTATGATTTCCCAAAATATCACGTATTTCAATAGGACGACGAAACCGCACAACCTTCACTCTCTTTACATGAGTTGGCGTCTCAAACATTTTGACAAGCTTACAAATAGAGGTTTCAGTGTCACCTTTGCAGTAAATGTAAGCACTGTCATAAACGAAGTATTCCACATCCTCATAAGTAAATGACTCATAGAATTGAATGCGCTCATCTGTCTGGCTAACTCCCTTCTTCCTACCCCATTTAAATTTCATGTTATCTTCAACCTTTTTCACTTGAAGATGTGACATACTGTATCTTCTCCAAATATTAATGATGCTCAGCACAATCCATCTTTAAAAACCTTGAAACCAAAAGAAAGTAATTATATTGCTATAATTTAGATAAAACCAAAACAAACAACCTCAAAGAAATAATCCACTACAAATTATATTTAGACAGCAAAAGGTCAATTACAGCTTGGTAGGGAACGACTTAAAAGTAGTTTTGAAGGATTAACGCAAGATAATATGAAAGGAAACAATGACATGGGACTTCCAGCTAAAATTTACACATCAATAGTAACAAAAAGTGTGATGAATAAAAAACTGCTTGGTTGAATCCAGGAAAAACCAGTATCATTATCAAAACAACAGCTAATTACACACCATTTAAAGGTGTACATATTGATGTAAAACTAAATGTTAAACTCGCTATGTTTTATTCTCTTTATAATTTCTACCACCTTGGACCACATAGCTTCCAAAATGTTATGCTATTCAACATAACCCAAAATCTAAAGAGAGAGAGAAATCTAAGATCAAACTCGTGGTAGCTATATGATTTCAGAAATTATCCACGAATAAATAAAACATACAAAAATAAATAAATATCTCCTTTGTACCAAACATCAAACATAATATACCAATCAAAAAAGTTCAACGAAAACAGTGTTATACAGAGGATTAGTTTAAAACCTTTAACCAAACCCAAATAGTGTGGTGGTGGTGGCAAAAGCCAAAAGGTGACTATCATGGAGGAGAGCTAGACTCAAAAACCATATTGGCCAAACAAAAACAGAAACCAAAACCTTAGTACCCACCAAAACTAGAGTCAAACAGAAATCCTATGAACCGCATTTGTAAATGGGAACTCAAGAGTCAAGACATAAATGTTACAGTATAAGCAATCATAAATCAATGCATTTGGACTCTCAAATGCATACCACATGTCCATATTTATGTTCCTATTGAAACCCATTCTTTTCCTTTTTCGAATACATAAACAAAGTTGGTATTACTACTAACTATGATTGTAATATAAGGGTACCATTTTTAATACATAATCGACCATAAAAGTGAGAGGGAGAGAGAGAGAGAGGGCTTATGAACTCACCGTTTGTTCTGGGTAGTTGGATTTGCCGAGACAGTGAGGTGCAGAGGTAGAAGTAAAAGAAAGAAGAAGAGCAAAAACAGAGCAGAGTACGTTTTATATGTATATTTGGTTTATATAAAAATTACAGAGGAAGAAAAGGAAAAGAAGAGTCAATGTAAAGTGTGGTAGTAGGCATAGGAACAGAGCAATGAATGGAAAACAGAGTTTTGTAGCACAAAAATAGAAAAATTGCTCGGTGAGTCAGTATTGTTATATGTGTAGAGAGAGAGAGAGAGAGAGAGAGAGAGAATATTGAGGAGAGGTGAGGGAGACAGGTTTGATTTGGCGGGGCTCAGTAGACGTGCAGTAGTGTAGTAGACGTGAAGTGCTAAAAGAAAGGAAGCTGGGTCTGGCAGTGTAGAGATGATGTGAAGCGCGTGTGGTTTTCTTTTGAAATTTTGGCTACCTTTTGCTTTTCTCTCTCTCTCTCTTTTTTTTTTCTGTTTTCTTTTTTCTTTTTTTAGTAATGTTACACATATAATCATTTTTATAACATTTAATTAAGAAAAATGCTAGTGCTTATACCGATTTTATTATATAAAATTTATAAGTTACATGTCAATAAATATGATTAATAGGTTTCAACTACTTAATAAATATTTTCTAAAGAAATCACTTAGTAAATAATTTTTTTTTTTTTTTTGTATATGGTGATAGATCAGTTTTTAAACTTATGTAATAAAATTTATAATTTTTTTTTTGAGATAAAATTTGTAATATAACTCTTTTACTATTTCTTATTATATCAAATTTTTACCTAACATTAACAGTTAGTCACCTCAAAAATTTTAAAATTTTTTGTGAAATCTTTTTACTCTATATTATTCTTTTGTTTTAGTATAATAACATCATAGTTTGAAAAAGGAAAAAGAAAAAAAGAAATAAAAAATGATGTCTCTTACAATGATTATTGTGAATAATAATGGGAAAAAAAATCAAATTATTGTTGAGATTGTGAGTTTTGATTGATTTCTTTTTCTTTTTCTTTTTTTAATAAAGGTGTCTAGAATTCTCTAAACTAAAGGTTAAGAGTTTTGGACTCATGAAGGCCTTAGAAATGACTTGGCCAACTTTAGGGTTTAATTGAAACTTATTGTATTTTTCAAGTATATAAACAGGTCAATATATACCTATAAGGACCGAATTTGGGATGGACCCAAATTAGGATTGGATTTCGGCCCAATAAACTCAAACAATGAATTTATAGAGAGTGGGTGAAAGAACTATTTCTATTCCATAAGAAAATTCATAATGATTGCAATATTGAGAGAATTAAACCTAAATAAGATAAAAAATAACGGTCCTTGGCACAATCGAAGGAGTTAGATTATAATATTTTTTATTGATGAACACAATTATCAGTATTCAGTGGATTATTTTTAAGGATTTTTTCTCTCTAATGATTTTTTTTCTCCTTTTTCTTTAGCAACCTTTCCATGTTATATACTATAATTCTGTTATCATCCCCACCATACACTTGTAAGTTAGATTCTAGGAACTCCTTATTATCTCATCCAACCTCTCACAAAACCCTCAACTAGTAGCTGTAAGGCTGCTTAACCACTGTTCAGGCATCACCTCCACATTAATGCGGCCAAAGAGTTAGTTGGGAGACATTTAATGTGGAGGTAGCAGCTTTTGAAGATATTTGTTGCCTCTCTTTGCTCATCCCTTATCCAATGTCCGACTCCCTGTTATGATACAATTTTGAAGAATGTCCAGGATGATAAGAAAACTTAAGTCATCTCGGATCTACATCTCTAAGGTGACTTTCGACCTCGGACATATTTTGAACTATCATTTACAATCTTTACCTCTTCCTCTGATTTCCTTTTTATTATGATCTGTAGTTGGCCATCCTTGGATTGGATCATTGGATCATAGGTCTAATACATACAGTTTTGATAGTACTTTCTAGGTGACAGGCCCCCACAATACCTAATTATTTCTTTTTAAAAGTAAAAACTAGCCATAAATTACGAATAAAAATAATTTTCATACTCTAGTAATTTTTTTCTTTACAAAATTAAATTTCTTTTAATAATTGGACAAAATTGAAAATGAACATTCACGATTTTAAACATAGATGCAAACTATATATATCTTCTAATTATTATTATTATTTAAGTGCACCTTAGGCTAAGTAGGAATTAAATGCTAATTATATAAATAAATAAGGTAGCTTAATGAGCGTTCTTAAGACATTTGTTAATTGATTATTTTAAGAAACTTTTAATACTGTTTTATGAAAAATATTTATAAAAAAAACTGTTAGAAATTCAGTTACTTTTTTCTTTTCCCAAAAAAAATTTCTAAAAAAATTTCCTAAATCAATATCCCTAAGACATTTGTTAACTTTTCCCAAATAAATATAGCAAACGAAGTGTTAAATACTTGTCCAACATTTTTCTATATACTCAATGTCATTTAATCACATGATCATTGTGGGGGGGTAAGACTTAAGCTTCTGTGTTGGGCTTAAAACCCCGTTTACTAACGAGAGTACGTCCGAGGGGGAGAAAACGTTTGGAAAAGCCTCATAGTAGGTGAACAAATAGAGAAATGTTCAAATGCACTAGTCCGAGAGAGTCATCCTCCTCGGACCTGACGAATGTCAGTAAAGTGAACTTCGTCTTGACTTGGGTAACCTTCCAGGAAGTTTCAGCAATGAAGATAGACTTCAGATGTACAAGGAATGAATAAGAACACAGAAATATCTAAGGGAAAAGCTGCTACCACCGCATTAAATGCACTACAGCAGCTTTCCTGGCCACATTAATGTGGAGAAGACCTCTGAATAGTACTTTCAACTACTACCGCCCACAGAAAACCAGAAAAGCTGCTCAACAGGATAGATACTTGAGTACAAGGTTGGATGATAAACAAGTGGACGATGGAAATGGATCGGAGGGGACTATATAATTGGGGAAAAACCTCCATAAGAGGTGATCGGAAAATATTAAGGAGAGAGATTGAACAAGATTTACTGTAACATTGGGAAGAACATACCATCTGAAATAGCCAATCCATCCAAAACTTACTCCTCGGACTTGAATTCAACCTCTGATTATGCGTCTATTCCTCCTCGGACAGACTTAAAACCCCGATTAACTGTTAGAAAACCTATTACCAGCCCAGTTTTTTCACCCACTCTCTTACAAATTTATTGTATTGGGCTTATTAGGCCCATATCCTATTCCTTCTGGGTTTATGCTACAATTTGTGACCTTACAATTGACCTTATAAGGCATGAACCAAACTAGTGGTACTCTTCAACTATTGGTTCATGCCTTATAAGGTAGAAAGGGGGAGGAATTCTTTCCAATGTGGGACAACAAAATGCCTAAGGCTCAAAAGGTCTAGCCCTTGGCCTTGAAGCAAAAATTGCCTCCACAATCATCAAATAGTTTTGATATATACTTTAAATAATCTATTACCATTTGAAAAGAAGTCATATCCTCTCTAATATAATATTTGAAATTATGAAAATCTTTCTTCTTCCTCATCATTTATGCATGTTAATTTCATAATTATGAAATTAACAAAAATTGGTTGTTCGCAATCACAGCCTTTTGTTTATTATGTAACACCTCCTTTAGCTATTATGGAGTTCTTAAACTTTGATGACTCCACTGCTTTAGTAACTCTTATATTAATGATAAATATGATATGACCCATATTTGATTATAAAAATAAATAAAAATTATGAACCATATTTAACAAAAGAAAAATTTATGACCCATATTTATGCTCAAATGATATTTACATGCAAAGGTGGGTTGCTTTCAGTCAGAATGGGAGAGTGAGTGCACGTCCTTTTGGTGCAAATGGTGGAGGGTTTAGTCTGAGTTCGAATGTACGATAGAGAGATAGTGAATAAGGATGCACCGCCATGTGATTGTGTTTACTGTTCAGTAGAGCGTGGTTTACACAGGTTCATCATTAAAAGATTGTGATTTGAAGATCTGCAAGTGTCTTTTCATTTACTGCGAACGTTTATGGTTTCACTAAGATTTTTTTTTTTTCAAAAAATCCTTTTGTTATCTCACCCCTAGAAAAGAAAAAAGTGATTATTAATACCCTTAAGTCTATAGTCTAGGACCCTAATATTTTGTACAACCTTCTTTCGTAAAATTATCATTTTGTGATTTGAAGATCTGCAAGTGTCTCTTCCACCTGTTTCTTAAAAAATAAAATTTGTATTTTCCTTTTCCTTTTTTTTGATAATCAATTGTATTTTCCATTTATTGCGAACGTTTATGGTTCACTAAGATTTTTTGTTTTTTTCAAAAAATCCTTTTTCTTATCCCACCCCTAGAAAAGAAGAAAGTGATTATTAATACCCAAATGCCAAAAATACAAAGATAGGATTAGGATGCTATCTAGTTCAACGCATTTTCACATTTGGGTTAACTATATCTTTGTTTTGGTTTGAAAGGAAGAAAAGGGAAAGGAAGAGAAATTAAATCTAAGTATGTTAAGGATTAGATTGTTTATAAGACCAATATTCTAATGTCCTTCTGTTCAATGCTAATTGAATTATTAATGCACACAACACATTAAATCACTTTGTATTTTAAGAGAAGTGCAATTTGTTTCCCTTTTCTCTTTCAAGAAAGTTTTTCGTAATTAAGGATTTTGGAAAAAAAGCCTTGCCTCAAGTTCAATGCTTTAAAGTACTAAATTCATCATGATGATGATATATAACCTACTTTTGACCATTTGTCACCAACTTGACAAGTTCAATGTATTGGAATAAAGTACTCGATCTAATCTTTACTTTTAAAAAAGTGATACTATTTCAATTACTTTAAAGTTGTAATCCGGTAAAAAAGATTGATTTCAAGATGAGCACTTTTTTATTTTTTTAAATTACTCCTCTTGAAATCAATCTATTTAAGACCAATTTTAAGTTTTTTCTTTCACTAATCTTTATTTCAACTTTATTTATTTTATTGAATTTTTAGTGAAAATGCTTGAAATTTCAAGCCTTCTTATATAATTTTTTAAATTACTCATCTTGAAATCTGTTTATATAGATCCAATTTCAAGTTTTCTCTCTTCTTTTTTAATTGTTATTTCAATTTTTTTTTTTACTGTTTTATATATATCAATGAAAAGCTTGAAATTGGTGAGACCATTTCGCGATTTTTTTTCATTGTCTTTAATCTTCATTCAATTTAAAAATAAATAAATAATAATCATATTTTATTTTTCAATAAAAGAGCAATTATATTTCAAAAAAAAAAAAATTGTTACAGCAAGTTATTACAGAAACCACTTCACAAATCTTGTTGGGATAACCAACACCACCCAAAAAAAAAAAAAAAAAAAAAAAAAAAAAAACGGCAGGATACAAAGAAAAAATCTACGCCAAGTGCTAACAACAAGGAGAATTTCTAAGGCTTGCAAGAGAAATGCCCCAAGAGCAGCACAATGCTCCGTTCAAAACAGAAATGCAGAAATAGCCCCTGCTTTCCTCCCTATTTATAATTATAACTTCCCATTTGAAAGTTCTAATAATAGTCTCTCCAGACTTTTTTTTTTCCTAAGATAGTTACAATATATTGTTAACCTTGCAACTCAAACTATTTCCTCCTAGTGCCCCCAAACACTCGTGCACAGAGATGTGCCAATTAAGCTACAACCTACAAGGGTCTTAACAACCTCTACAGACTTGATACTACCTTAATGAGTCACACTATTTACATGGGTTGGGAAAAAACCCACAAAATTTTATCTAGTTTTATTGATTCAATTACATAAGTGGTCTAATTACCACTTAGTAAACAATTAGACCGGCTTGGATACTTGTTCACTAGGTTATTGATTCGATTAGCTGGGCTAAAATGGGTTTATTTAATTGCTACAAAAAACTTAAAACAATTTTTTTGAAGAACCTAACTTAACTTTCAAATTCAAACATGTGATCTGTTAGTTTATTCATTCAGTAATTGTCTTATGGAATGTTAAAACTAAGGAATAAATAACTAGTAAAGGTTTGGATTCAATCACCAATAGAAAAATGACATGTGTCCCGTCATGTGCAATGCATATGACTCACTTAATTGGTTGGATTAAGTGAGTAGTGCAATGACAAGATCAAATGTCATCTTCCTATTGATAATTTGAGCCAAACTTGGTTCCTACTAGGCCTGAACCGGCTCAGCCAACCTTGTGAACTCTAAGCCTATGGTTAAAACCATACTCATTTTCAAGGTGACCAAACCAGCTTCAGCTCAATTTCCCACCACCTTCATTGCAATCCTAACGCCATATTTGCTCCTACACCATCTCTTTTATGGAAATATGCCACTTCTTCCCAGTTTGCCGATTCTGAATTCTAGTCCTATATATAACTAAAGCCATCTGTTGGGCTTCGAGGACAAAGGAATCCAGCATGCATTAGAAAAAACAAATATAATTAAAGAGTGAATTTTTTGGGACAAAAACCATGCCCGATTGCATAAGTTCCCATTTGATAGTTGATACATGTACAAATATATGCTATTTCCCACTCCTTTGGTAGAAAATAACTATCTCTTTTAGCAAGTGTTTTTGAAATGAAAACCTGGAAAAGAAAAAAAAAGAAAAAGAAAAATACAAGTGAGAGAGCTTTACAACCCTGGAGAATAAGGATTAGTGTAAAGCTCCAAACTAGCAAATCAAAAATGCCCAAAAGAAAGAGATGGCATTCGTCTCGTTCTATTGAGTAAATTGACTGAAAGAAGAGAAAACGATTAGAGAGAGAGAGAGAAAAAAAAAGGAGGTAAAGCAAAACAAAAGGAAACTCCCCTACCCTATTTATAAGTTAAACAAATGAATCCCCCTATTGGTTTTGCAACTCTGGATTAAATAAATGTCTGCTTATGAAGGGTAATATAGCTGCAAGTAATGCCTTGGGGCACTCCTCGTGCGGAAGATGGCCACATCCAGATATAGCAACTAGTCTCTGCATCGCAAAATAAATCATGGTAAAGATTAGATCAATTAGAGTAGAGAGGAAATTGCTTTTTCATATCCTATCCTTGCGAAATAATATTTATGATATTCAAGTATTTTCTAGGAAGCAAGGACTCTATTTCAATGTTTTTTCTCCAAAAGAACCAGAAAAGAGAAGGGTCTTTTGCTTAGGATTTTTGGGATGGAACCAAGGTTTTTTCTCCACGTGTAACAACATTGAGAGACTAAAAGAGATGGGAATGAATGTCTCTTAACTGCCTGGATTTTCCACACAATCATCAAGCATTTGCTACCACAATGGGAATTGATACAACAAGATTTATCATCCCCACTCCCATGTAACATTACATCAATAAGTTTGGTTAAGTCCCAAGACTTACTATTAGTAACAGAAAAAGGAAATCGTAGAACAATACTTACAGAATTTACAAATTTTGAAGACATGGCTTGAGAAGAGTTAAGAGAAACAAGGGCATCTTCAGCTCCGGTAATAATCAACATTGGCATGTCTTCAACTGCTTTTACTAATGATTCTGCATTTTGTGGGGAAAGGACCGTCTCAGATGACAATCTACCTATCTCATGGAGTGCTTCATCCCATCCTTCTACACATAGGGGCGCCTGATTGCATTACACAACAGTGATCCAACTGACTGTTAACATACTGATATATTTATAAAACTGTCTATGATTTAAGGAGGTGCAGGTGTACCTTATAAAGCCTTAGAGTCTCTGTTGTTAGCTTGGAAGTGTCATACCATGCACGGCGATTTATCACCTGAGTGATTTCTGTTCGCAGCAGAGGACGAACCAAGTGCTTCTTCCCAAGTGAAGTATGCAGAAGAATCCTTGCAAAGGCTGGAACCACTTCTCTTGACAAACTAACACTTAGCAATACTACTCCTCGAATTGCAAACTGAATGATGCATATAAACAAATAAGGTGAAAATTTTGGAATTTGTTGGAAACATTTACATAAAATGACTGAACAAAAAGTTATTTATACTTTTCTGACTCTTAGACATTATGTTAGAATTAGTTTGATTCTATAAATTGTTAATTAGCTTATTTCAGAAATTCAGGAACCCAAAAGCTGAGTAGCACTCTCAACATAATAGTGCAAATAAAATTCATGGATGAGTAAGGGACGAAATAGCACTCTTATCCTTTATTTGGGTAAGGTTGCAGGCTGAATTTTAGTGCATCAAAGAATTCCTTGTTTGGCTTGAGCAAGGGAAGAAATTTCAAATATCTATTGGAAAATTTTGGCAGGAATTCAAGAACTTCCATCTACCGATGCTTTATTTCCAAAATCCTCCCAATAAAATGCACACTCCTTGTGCTAAACCTGCCCAAAAAATGCCATTTACATAGAACACCATCACCATTATCTGCCGACCATCATATATCCAATAATATCAAACAGCACTAGCAAAGTGAACACTGCCAACTAGAGCCATGACTCCGGACAAAATGTCCATTACAATTATTACAAAGTCCTCTCTCCACTTTCATTCTGCTTAAGAGTAGTCAAAGAATGTGCTCAACAAAGGATGCAAATTTACAGTCCCAAGAGCCTAGATTATTGATCTAGTTTCCATCTTGATTTCTCAAATCTTATAATAGAATTTCCAGAAAATGGAATTTCAATGCTGAGTGATTGAGAAAAATGGAAACTTCCTTCAAATGGAGTTACACCCAATTTAATTGGAAGAAGTCTCCAGAGAACTGGTATCGACCAAAAAACCCATTTGCTTCGTTGATACCCATCAAGCAAATAATTATATTTAAATACCAATGCTAAAAGGAATGAATGCCAGTACAGTGGTATTCCATGGATCAGACTACAGAGAGAAAGATCGTGAAGCTCAAGATCATAACTGGCTATGGTCAATCATTTACTTGTAAAGTCAGATGGAATTTTTGGTGATTTAGATGAATGAGATTTCTTTATTTATGCTAAACAATAATTACTAGACAGGATTTACATTTTCAATTCTCCATGAAAATATTAATTACTTCATCCAAACCCAAACACAGTGTTAAGGTATTTGTATTTTGACATTTTAGATCTTACACCAAATGATATGATCCTTTTCCTTTGGCATGTAAAGATTTAATTGGCGTAGAAAAAGAAGATGGTTACTCACGTTGTAAGAATTCATTGATGTTTGAACCCTTTGTGCAGCCCTTAAAGCAAGTAGGCCTCCATCATCATGACCGACAAGAATTACCGAAGTAAACCCCATCTCTGAACAGAAAGAAAGAAGCAGGTCTACCTGAAACATCAGATAAAATATTCAGACCTAAGTCTAAATTTGTTCCAGACAGAAAGGGTGAAGATAATGAATACATAAAATGAGTGGGAGAAAGACCCAAAAAAGAAAAAAAAAAAAAAAAGAGCAACCACAACAGAATCATGAGATCAACAAATGTGGAAATGCCCCCAGTACATGTTAAATGTGCTTTGGATTTACAAATGGATCACTCAGTTTGTCACACTTGATGCAGCATTTGGCAGCAGAAATTGTGCTTTGGATTTCAAACTGGACTCCTATCTAAAACCATGAAGTGAGGACTCCAACTTCAATCCAAGTCCAATTCCAAAACTCTAAATATGTTGACAAATCAAGTATTAGGGACATTTAATTTCACTTCCCATCCTCCCATACAACACTATTAATATATCTTCACCTTCCCAACAAGAGAGACAGATTCAGTTTTGTTGAGAATTAAAAGAGAGATACACATGAGTGGGGGATCTTCTCCATTTCCTTTGAAATTTAGATAGTCCATTTCACAATCAAGATTTTACCCTAGATCTAACAAAGTACAAAATGCCATATCATTTAAAATTGTAATTGATGTGGCACTGGATGCACTTTTAAATTATATTTAATCTGAACCATAAGATAAATCCATTTCAAATGGAGAGGATCATTTTCCAAGTAATTTATAAGAATATGATTATAACAATCAAATCTTAGTCCCAATTACCTGAGTATCAAGTTTATAAGGATTAGGCAATTCTTTTTCCTCCCAATCCTCCCGACGCATTCTTGAAGTTAATCCCCAACCAGGACGATCAAAAGCAGCAACAGTACAACCCACTTGCCGAGCTAGCACCCCCATCACATGCCTCCATGAAAAGACTCCACCCCCAAATCCATGCACCAGAACAACACCGAACAGGCAATTTGCCTCCAAGTCCCTTTCTAAAGTCCCAGAGTTCAATTTACCAACTTCACCCTGCTCACCAGCATCATCTAAGCTCAAGACAGGGATTTCTTCAGGAAGAACAGGAGGAGTTGTGGAACCATCCAATAATGGAGCATATAGTGAAGAGCTGTGAAATTGATTGCTATAGCTCCGGTGCATTTGATATTGGCTTTTTGACAACACACTTAATGCATGCCTCTCAAATTTTGGCCTTCCCACAGCCTTTTTTGGGGAGCTGCAACTAGGACTGGGTTCAAGAAAGACAGTGGAGGACAATGAACGAGGTGAAGAACCAGGAAAGCTGAGCTTGTAATGGAGAGTAAGCCCTCGACATGTTATGAATAAACTGTCAATGTCGGCAAGTAAACTGACGGGGAGTTCCCCTTCATCACGAGGTGACCCTAAAGGCTTTCGCCTCATTTCACTGTCACTTTTTGGGGTTTTTCCTCCACAAGGAGTGGGAGATCGTGGGACCTTCTGGAAGCCAGACAAAACACTTTTGCATGAAAGGACCTGTTAATTTAATTGAAAGAGTAGTCAGTAAAAACAGTAGACATTATGACCATATAAATCCATATAGTGCTACCAAAGAAACTGACAACAATTAAGTGAATATAGTTGCATAACCAAGTTTTATAAGATCAAGAACATGCACCAACTTCAAGGTCTAATTGGAATAAAAACATCCTCATGTAATTGAAAAGAGCACATTCAGTCTTAATCAAATAGGCATTGACAACATTTACAAGCATCTTACTTTTCGATAAACAAACATGTATTTCAAAATTTGCAAAAGCACAGGACAAAAACTATGCAAACTTACAGTATCTGCATCAACTCGGTGAAACAAGAGCTTTCTCCGTGCTCTGCAGCTCGTTCTATATGCAACAACAGTATGGCCTAGAGCAAAGACTACAGATGAGAGAAACAAGACAGGCATACCCCATGACTTCTTCAAATGGAGCTTCTGCCTTGAGAGGGAATATGAAGCTTCAGCCTCAATTTGAGAATTTACAGTGAAAACACAAGCCTTAACTGAAAGAAGAAGAATTGAGAGAAATGAACACAAGGTCACAGTTCCAAGGTATGGACCGTGTGAGAGAGCAGGGCCATCACACATTGAATAAACACCTGCAGTCAAAGGACATTGGATCAGATTCAGCAAATATTTGAAATTGAAAATAACCAAGCCCAGATGATAAAATTTTGAATATGATATGAGGTCCATCAATTTCTGTAACATTCTGCCTACAAAATTCTAAAAATCTTCAACGTAACACCTTGGTAAAATTACATTGATAAAATTGAAGAATAATGCTACAGACACAAATTTTTTTACAATATTTTTACAAACCCAAAACAGAACATCACTTTTTACTTTCCCAATAATCCCTCACTGTATTAGCCGTTTGTAAAATATTTTTGTGGTTTTAGCATTTTCCAAAATTGAATAACAGCATGAGAAAAAATCAGATTTCATAAACATTAAATTCTCTTTCATAATGTGAATGGAATCTTACACCATATATTATTTTGAATTTAAAAGAATAACAAAAAGAAAAAAGAATACTACAAATTCAGCGCAACAAAGTGGGAATTCGTGTTTCTAGGTTCCACATGCAATGGAGAGAACTTGATTCCTATTTTTTCCCTAAAAACAGAGCATCCACACTTTCTAGATTTCAACGCATAAAAGCAGTTGCCCACCTTAAAAGAACGAAACTTGTACTGTAAGCTACAAAAAATGGAATCTTATAAATTCAGATTTCACAAACTCAAAATTTTCATTGTTTAGGAACTATAATAAGAACAAAGAGCTCCAGCTAGCTGAGCCAAATACAGCAAGTTTTAGATTCATAAAGGACTTTACTTTTTAAGCTTCTTAGTAATCAAAACAACGATGAAAACAAAATTAAAAAAAAAACTTGTACAGACTGTAATCTCCTTATCTGAACGTAAAATTCAAATATAGAAAACGAAGAAGATTAACAAAATTAATAAGTATTTTCCATAAAAGCATAGAAGTTATTAAGGGAAAAAAAACAATTAACAGTGATAAAAGCAGTTATATCTCACTGTAAATTAATTTTTGCCTTATTTTTGGATCAAACACCAGCTAAAAAAAAAGGTTGTTTATAAAAGTCTGTTTTTTTCTGTACTTTCTCAGCAACCAAACATAGGTTGCAATTCAACCAATAAAAAACAAAAATCTTTAAATAAACATAATTTTACGAGGACAAAAACATATTCATAAAATATAGTTTTGAGTTTTGATTCCTTGAAGAATCGGCAAGTAGAAGATCAAAATGTATTCAAAAGCAACAAAATTTTAAAATTTAAATTACAAAAAAAAATAAATTAGAAGTCGAAGTAAAGATACAAGACCAAAAAAATCCGTACAATTTTCCATTTGAAAAAAAAAAAAATCAATATATTTTAAATTTTGATTTCTCGAAGAATTAGCAATAAGAAGATGCCAATCCTTCAAAAAACAACTAAAAATAAACAAAAGCTAAAAGCCAAAAATAAATAAATAAAAATCAATACGGTTCTGAATTTCGATTCGTTCAAGAACCAGAAAATATAAAACTTAAACCAAAAAAAATAGTAATAAAATCAATATTGTTTTGAATTTTGATTCCTTTAAGAAACCAGCGAAACGAAGATTACAATTCAAGAGAGAAAAATCAGAGACCGTACAGATAATGATGAGAGATCTAACAACGGAGACGAGAGGAATATCGGTCAAGGAGCTTTTGAAAGCGTATCGTCGCAAATGCTCTTTGAGACCGTAGCATCCGATGCAGGTGAAGCTGGAGATGAGTACGAACGGCACGAGCACATCGCCAATGGCGACGAGCAAAGGCAGCGACGACACAAGCAGCGACACCACCATCGCCACCATGAAAAACAAAGTCCGCACGATCCTCCTTACTCGCTCTCCGACGGGGCCTCCCTTCGCCATATTTTCAATCAACCAATCAATATCCCACGGTTCTCAATCAATCAACGAATGTGCGTGATTGGATTGAATTTTGTTAATTTTTTCAAATTCAATGCACGAGTGTCTCGCTCTATATATATCTCTCTCTCCGCGTGAGGGTTTTATGTGGGACTTGATGATGAAACCACCGGAGATGGTGGCGGAGGAGGCTCCTCGGGCATTTCTGTGATATTTCCGGCGGGGGGTAAAATGGTAATCTCTCACTCAAAGCTTCATGGAGAGGCTAGGGTTTGAGAGAGCGAGCGAGAGAGAGAGGAGATCGAGGAGAGGAGCTTTGAAATCAAAATATTTCAAAGGCCCTTTGCTTTGTTGCTGTTGGGAAGGTTTTTGAATTCGCTTCCTTTTTTCTCTCTCTCTCTCTCTCTCTCTCTGTTTTTTGTGTTTTTTTTTTTTTTAATTTTATTATTTATATTTGCTTTTTAGTTTTCATTGTGTAAACAAAAAAAAGGTGGAATTGGCAGAAGGGGAAAATCCATCGCTAATCAGAATAATGTATCTGACACCACTTGATTATCTAGTTGCAAACCTGTCCGCCTTTTTTTTCTTGACAAAACTACCCTTTTATTACGGGATAACACTATTATTAATTATTTCTTTCTGTCTTCTCAATTCACCAAATTACCCTTCCTCTTTTCTCTCTCTCTCAATTTTTTTTTTTTTTTTTTTTTTTAGCTTTATGGGAAACAAACTTTTTCAGGTTAATGCTACATGATTAATATGATTACCAAATATAGACTTTTGAAAAAATAATTGGCTAAATTTCAAATTACACTCCTAAAGTTTAGAAGTGCTTAAGGTTATATTTCGTTTGTATTAGCAGTTATTCCATCCGCATTTTATGTTAAGTGCCACATGAATTTGTTGCGCGTGATTAGTTTGTTCAATAAAATGATGTCACGTTATTTTTATTATGCCATGTCTTTTTTTTTAGACTACAAATATAATGTGGCATCATTTTATTAGATGAACTAAATACGCGTAACAAGTTTATGTGTTATTTAATAGAAAATATAGATGGAGAGTTTGTTGATGCAAATGAAATAAAACTTCAAATGATAAAATCTAAACTTTAGCGTGTAAAATTTAAACACCTCTAAACTTTAGGTGTGTAGTTTGCAATTTAACTAGATTAATTTTACAACACATGTTTTACCCCTTTAAGTAACTCATGTGATACGTTTAATGGACAAAAAAATTACACAATCATCACTCGATTACATTAAGAAAACTCACCAATTGATTTGTATTATTGGTCACATACGTAATGATCACATGATTCTTTCGTTTATAAGAGTTAATGAAAGTTAGTTTCAAGAGTCAATTTGATGGATATGGAAATCTCAATGAGTTATAAGAAAGAATAAAATCCTAATGGTTGTCTTTGCATACAAAATTAATAATAATTGTACTTGTACTTAAATTTTATCCTTGTAACAAAATTTGTAGTGATTTTTTCATTTTCCTTTCTTTCTTGAGATGGCTCATGAGTAATGATCAAGGAAATTACTTTCTTTCCCTTTCTTTGATTTTTTATTTATTTTAATATAAGATATATTCTAAATTTGGATTCATAAGCTTGCAAAAGGTGACTACTTCTTTCTACCACCATAATTCTAACTCATTTTCTACTACAAATTTAAAGTTTAAACCCTTGACCCAATTATTATAAATCTGAAAAGGTTGGTAATAATCAAAAAGTAATCCAACCCTTTATTTATTTATTTATTTTAGTATCCTTTTCTTGAAGTTAAAAATAAAAAATAAAAAATAGAGAGAGAGAGAGAGAGAGAGAGAGAGAGAGAGAGAGAGAGAGAGAGAGAATTCAGTGATGTATCAAATAAACTTTACCAGCTTATTTATCATTTATTTACAATACCTTTAAGCTATTCTTATTAGTTTTCTTTTTCCCTTCTAAGAGCAATTGATTTTAGATGACAACTCAACTTTTTTTTGAGAAGAAAGATGACAACACAATTTTAATTGTTCATTAACTAGCCTATTTGATTTTTTAAAATAATATAATTAGTGATTTATCTTAGAGTTATTTGAAAAGTTTGAAAATAGTAGTAGTTTAGTATCTCTTATGAAATATAATAAATTAGCTAGGCAAAATCGAATAAAATTAGAACCTTTTTATATAAATATTTCGATAATTAGAAAATGAGAAATTTGAAATCTAAATGTATTAAATAAGAAAAGTAAGAAGTGTCAATCAATTATTTAATTACTAATTAGGATCCCCCCCCCCCCCCCCCCCAAAAAAAAAAAAAGCAATGATTTTGACACTTAGTTATTGCTTTAGAGCAACTTAAAATGGCCAACAGTTATGGTTGTGGGTCAAAACTCAAAATGCTACTTGTTTATTTTGTGCTTCGTGCAAAAGATGACATCTGTGATGCATTACTTAATTTCCTTTTCAATTGGTCACTATTGGGCTATTGGCTATTCCATCTATTAGACAATTGTAGTTATAAATTATCCAACATTAACCTCGTATATTTCGTAATATTTAAGTATAAAGTACACAAATTTCTAACTTTTTATAATAAAAAAAAAGGTACAAGTACACAATATTTAAATGGATGAGGTGAATAGGTTAATGAACATTCTTGGGGTTGTCTTTCTTGTATCTTGGTCAAGGTGCCATTGCCTA
Source organism: Quercus agrifolia (assembly GCA_029955455.1). Taxonomy (NCBI): domain Eukaryota; kingdom Viridiplantae; phylum Streptophyta; class Magnoliopsida; order Fagales; family Fagaceae; genus Quercus; species Quercus agrifolia. The sequence goes on along the minus strand of JARQAD010000002.1, from coordinate 22,641,702 downwards.
GGTTAATCAAATTGCGATTTGATTAGACAGAGATTCAAAATTTCAAACTACTCGTTTGTTTATTCCATAGATGTATTTTATTTCATGTATGCAACTAGAATAATTTTATGATTAGTTAAATAAAAAATAGAGTAAGTTTGTATAAATTAACAAAACTGAATAAATTTTATTTTTTAAATACATTTACACAACTTTCAAGATGTATTTTTACAAAATTTATAAGACAAATAAAATAATAAAAGGGAAAAAGTTAATAGATGCCCAAAAGCATTAGTTTAAGAAATATTTTTAAAAACATTACCTTGCTTGAAGATTGAGATATGGCCATGCGGTTTGAGCTCGTGAAAATGTGATTTGTGATCTCATGGTGACATTGCATGCAATTTCATGGTAGCGTGATGATTTGCCATCTAGGTGACAAATGACAACTTTGTGGCACTTAGATAGCTAAGATTGACCAAATTTGACACAATAAATTGGCCATCGAATCATTTGAACAATAAAATTTTGTTGGACTAGTATATCTAACTGCAATTCAAATGACCCGTAAAATTTTTTTGTAAAAATTGGACTGAAAATCAATTCTCAATTAACCCAATTCAATCAACTAATCTGGGCTAATTCTCAAAACCATGATCATCACCCCATCATACTCTCTCTACTAAAATTAAAATATAACCACATAACATCAGAAGTAAAATAAAAGCATTACATGTTATTACTCAAACAAATGCACCATAATTTGTTAGACTTATTATTTGATGCATTTCAAATTTGTTAGTTTGATTTCTCTATTTTTATAATCAGATCAAATTGAAATATTAGGCTAAATTATATAAATTGTAATTAGTTATTGAGTTATGAGCTTAAATAGTTGAATACATATCTAACTTTTTTCATTATAACTAACAAAATGTCCATAGATGGCTCCAGTGGTTAGGTTGGGTTAGAAAAAAATACCCTAAACCCAGCTTTATCAGGACCATTGTCCCCAAAAATAAAAATTAATTATTTTTAACCTAAATTGCAAATTGCTTTCTCTAACACAATTCTTAAAATTTAGATAACTAAATTGAACAAAAATGAACTTACATGATTAAATTGAATTTTAGGAAAAGAGTGCAATTTATAATTTAATCTCACTTTTATTTTACTTGATCTTAAAAAAGAAAAGAAAAAGGAAATTGCTTTCAAAGAATGAAAGGGTAAGTTGGGGAAGAAACAAAGGAAGCAATATAAAATTAGTTAACTAATTGAAATTGGTTAGATAGGGGCGGCCAGGCCACCAACAAAGTACAACGGATTTAAAGGGAGAAGCGAGATCCCCAAGAACGTGACCGTTAGACGGAGTAGAAGATCGTGGTCGGGACCAGAAATTAAAGTATTTTACTATTTTTTTAATAAAAAAAATTGTAAAATTGTAAAATAAAAAATAAAAAATAAAAAATAAAAATCACACCCCCCCACCCAATCAGCTATCCCTACTCTGTCACCCGCAGGTCACGTCACCGTCACCATCACATTTCTCCTCGCACAGCGAGCCAATGGGTCCCATTTTCTGTCCCTGTTATTTCATCCCTGAATGCCACGTGCCAATACTGTACAGCCTGTAAAAGTTATATACCTTGCAGTGTCATTTCTTGGGACCCAATCAGAATGGAGTACGCAACGGTCAGATTGAAATTAAAAAAGGTTGGAAATTAAAAAAAAAAACTAGCTTGAGGCCTGCCAAACATTATCAAAGTAGCGAGAGGGTTTGGTAGAATAGTTTGAGATGGAGTTTTTGTAGTTTCTTAAATTATGTGTCAATGAAAGAGTGTATAATGTATTTGAAATATGAAAATGGTTGCTCCAATAGAGATACCAAACCAGCCTAAGTGTAATAAAACATTGAGTTATCAAATTATTTAGTGTAGCTAGCAGCAATGCAAATTTAACAAATGGGGTTGTACAGGAGGCTTTGATGGAAACAGTCATCACAGCCAAAAACTACGGATTTCTTAGGATTTTGCTTTTGACTAACAGCAAGAATCTGGACCAACTTTTACACAGGTTTAAGAATCCAGCTTGGCATGAGAGATCATTGATTGGTGATATGGAAATTTTGTATCAAAGTGGACTTGTTTCATTCACCAAATGTGTTCTTGATTTTGTTTTTTTTGCTGCAAAATTGGCAATCTGAATGCCATTACACCATAGCTGGGTTGATCCTAGTCTTTTGTAATATTGATAAACTCTGTATCTTCTTTAGTTGGTATAAAAAATAAAATAAAATAAAAAAATAAAACACCTACACGTTTAAAAAATGAGAAGTGTTAAAGTTAAATTTATAATTAAAATTCTTTTTTTCATTTATAATAATATTTGTTGGGAAAGTATTGTATTCGTACTATTTCTTTTTTTAAATTTCTATTAATAATATAGTATTTTTCTATTATACAAGCATAGATACAAGTGCTCTTAGCCAAATAGACTCTAATCGTGTTGCTACTTGCATCATGACATCCTGTCTTTAAAGTTGATCTTAAAAGAGTTTGAATTGAATCTTATAAATAAAATTAAAAAATTTAGAAACCTTTGGACATGCTCAATAATATATAGTTGATCTAAACTGCACTAATCTCAATATATATGTATATGTATATGTATATTTTCCTTTTCTTTTTAAGGCTCACAAAACAAATTTATTTTGGTATAATTAAATGCATGAGGGAGTGTTTGAGCAACAAATGGTAAATAGACAACCATCAAAGATGGAGAATGAAACAAATGCGAGTAATTTTTTTTAACAATGATATTTAGACATTTTTAAGTATCTAATTATTCTCCCGTCTCACACACAATAAATTATTAGAGAGTTACATTCTTTAAAAGTGTTTTCAAATTGCTGACAAAAAATTTTGAAACTAAAATCTCATAAATATCAAATTGAAAATTGAATACAAATTTTCACCATTTTTATCTTCAACCAATAACATGAGTCCAACACATTAATTTGGTTTTTTTCGTATTTTGTCGAATTTAAGGGGGGGGGGGGGGGGGGATAACTTCTTGCCCTTTTGTATGCAGTAGCTGACAAAGGAGGTTTCGGATCGGCCGAAAATATACTGGCATCGATGAAACAAGAAATTTCACGAGAGTAGAAAATGTCGTCGTTTTAGCGTAGAAAAGAAAAAGAAAGATACCCGAAACATTTTTCGAATGAAATAAAGTATAGTAACAGTAAAAAAAAGTTAAAAAAACACAGAGTTGGTAACTGGTACTGTCAGTTTCTGTAACGTTGTCAGATTACACAGGCACCACTTTTTCACTTTTGTCTTATAAGTTGGTGAGTTCCCAGTACCACAGCATGCGCAAAGTGAAAAAAAATAAAAAGGTTTTTTTAATTTTTTGTCTTTTCCCTATTCCTTTTTTTAAATTACTTTTGAAACATACTGTGCATGTTTTTTTTTTTTTTTTACATTTTAAAATTTGGGTTTTTGATAGGATGGATATTAAAGGGTCTAATATAAAAAGTTAGTCAAGAACATGCGAGTTTGATTGCATATGTTTTTTTTTTCTTCCATGACCCAAGGGATCTTCACATGGACCTAGCTAGCAGGTAGAGTACTCTTTTTTAGTTTGTCTTTTGTGTGATTTTTGAGAAGCTTCAACGTTGTCTTGGAATTTGGAAAGCTTGATGTCAAGGTGAAGAAAATAGAAAATTAGTCAAGAAAATTTTGAAATTTTGAAGAAAATTTCAAAATTTGAAATTTTCAATGCTTTTTTTGATACCATTCCAGAAAAAAGGAAACATTTTACAAGAGGTTCGGATTTACAGAACAGCAGTTGATTGGCAATTTTCGTTGCCAATTTAGCTAGAGAAAAAACACTACTAGTTACAAACCTTGGGACAAACACAGAGTGATATACAAAATCAGCAGCTAAGAGATGAGACCAGTCAGTCACGAGGATCTCCTCTTGCCAACTAGAGGTGATTTGGCTGTTATTGACTTGCACAACCCTCCTACAATCACTGAGAAACAAAACGTGCTTAAAACCCAAGTAAGTAGTCCCTAGCCTTGATTGATGCCTCCAGCATTGCTCCCTGGATGATGACTGGAATAGGTTGATATGTTCAGCTAGATATGCCTTGTAGGATGGGATTTCCATGAGTTGTCTTGGCTCCATGACTGAAATTTTCAATGCTATTAAAAAGGTATGTATAAATAAATGATACCTTATCACATATATATTTTATAAATTTACCCTCTAACTTTCTTTAATTTTATTTCAGTTCTCTAACTTTGCGTTCGTTCATTTCAGTCCTTTAAGTTTTAGATTTATTCAATTAAGGCATTTCCGTTAACTTTTGTTAAAATTAAAAAAAAAATGGAAAATATTTTTCAATCATTAATTGATTTTTTTTTTTAATTTAAAAAATTTGAAGAAAAATTTATAAAATTGAAAAATTAACCACAGCATATAACAAAAATTGATAGAAAAACCTTAATTGAATAAACTTAAAAGTTAGAGGACTGAAATGAATAAACACAAAGTTAGAAAACTGAAATGAAATTTGAAGAAATTTAAAGGGTTAGTTTTGCATTTTATCCATTTTTTTTAAAAGGTGATACATTGTCAATGTCTAATAAACATAGATCTAGATCTAAAAGCTTTCAAAGGACTCATCAAAAAAAAAAAAAAAAGTTTTCAAAGGAACTCATATTAATGTTTAATGATTTTATAAATTGGGGGAAGATATAATTTGCACCCTCTAAATTTGTGGTCACTTTTATAGTTCTAATTTAATTATTTATGTGTCATTTCCATTATAGTCTGATACATTTTTGCAATTAATCCACCTAAAAAAAATGATGTTTTTATTAATATATATATTTTTTATTTTAAGTTCAAAACGATGTTGTATTTGGCTGAGTTGACGAAATGGACCTATTGAAATTGTTGAAATATTTGAGGATCGAGGGTATAAATTATGGACAAATTTATGAATGCCCCCAAATTTAAAAGAGTTAAATGGTATTAAAAAAAAAAAAGTTTGATTTCAAAAACTATGCAATAGTTTAGCATTAGGTCTATATACTGACAATGATAACTTTGAAATTTGCACATATTATGATAACATGTAGGAAAAAAAAATAAAAGAAAAAGAATAGATGACAAATTAAAAGGAAGAGTCAATGTACCAACTGACCACAATCATATGAATATATATAAATTTGACTTCTAAATTCTAATAATAATTTTTTAATTTTATTTTTTGGGTTTGGTGGGGAAAGTAACTTCTAAACCTTGTAGACTTGATGCTGGTCAGGGCGTGATTATATATAAGTTGCATATTCGATTTCATAAACTAACAAAAATTGTTGTGTTCAACGTGTTTCCTAATCAAAGTAATTTTGTCACTAGTGAGTAGTGATTCCCAACATGTAGTTTAATGTAAAAGAGATAAATATATATTTTTTAGTTTCTCTCTCATACACATAGTTGCACTCGGAAATTGACAAATATAAGCATATAGAAACGGTTTGGCCATTTGGGTATTTACGAGTCCCAAATTCAATATGTCTGGTGCTATATATATAAACTATAGCATTAATTTTTTTTTTTTTGAGGAAAACTATAGCATTAATTTGATAGTCAAATTTTTTAAAAATTATCATGGCTTGTACTGAAGGTCATACAGGACAGTCACATGCTTACTAATTAATTGTTTATTAGTAAGTAAGAAACATGAGGGTATAGTTTGAAAATTTGTCTTTCACATTACCAAAAGACTGAGAATTTATCAATAATTGTGAGGAAACACGAAATCTTAACTAAAATATTAGTTAACAATTAAATCATGTAATTTAATGATTCCTTAATTGAATTAATTAATCTTTTTTCTTATCGTCTCATTTGAAAGTTGAAACATTGAGATTGAGAAGAATAGGAAAATGGAGTTGTAGGGTCACGAATTGTAGCCCACACCTAGATGGAAACAGGAGATGGGCCCAATAAGCCCAATACAATAAATTTGTGAGAGAGTGGGTCAAAGAATTGGGCTAATAGCGAGTCTTATAACAGTTACTGAATGTTAGGTAATTGGCCGAGGAGACTAAAACACATAAACAGGTTAAGATCTTATGTCCGAGGAGTAAGTTTTGGGCTAATTGATAGATTCGAGCAAGGTCCGAGGGGTATGATCTTAGATAAAATGCTTTTCTCTAGGTTGGATTTTTCCAGATGCTACAGTAGTTATTTCTTGATGTTTCTTGTTATTTCTTGATGTTTCTTCTTTTTTCTCTCGTGTCCCTTTCTTCTAGAGGTTTTACTCCATTATATAGTCCTTCATTGTTCGATCCTACCGTCCACTTGTCTGCCATCTAGCCTGGTACTTGAGTTTCCACCTCTTCTATTACAGCTTTTTGATTTTCTGGGGGTAAAGGTGATTTAAAACACTGTTCAGGGGTCTTCTCCACATAAATGCGGCCAGGAAAGCTGCTGTAATGCATTTAATGCGGTGGTAGCAGCTTTTTCCCAAGATATTTCTACATCCTTATCCCTTCCATGTGCATCGGTAACCTATCTTCACCTCCGGAACTTCCTGGAAGGTGGACTAAGGGGAAGCCGAGGCTCCTCTTACCGACATATGCCATATCCGAGGAGGGTACTACTCTCGGATCAACCTCTCTGGATACTTACGCGTTCTACTGTTAGTTACGAGGGTTCCCTATGATTTCCTCTCCTCGGACGTATTGTTGATGAAACGTTGTACCTAAGCCCACCACATGGGCCCAGGTTTTGCTCCCCCACAGGAGTATATGGTGCAACGAAATGGTTCTTGGTTAAATTTTTTATATTTTAGAAGATGAAATAGCTTATAGTATTTATAACAAAAATTTCTGGCTATTTTAATATAAAAATTTACTTTTTCTATTTTACATACTTATTTTTTAAAACTTACATCAGATTATCTATTTTACACTACATTTTATTAAAATATAAAAAAAAAAATTTAATTGTTTGTCTTTCTTCATATATAACAACCACCATCCATTTTCTTCTTTCATTCTCGAAATATATAAAGAAAGAACAAATAACTAAATGCAAAACAGATAGTATCGGTGTAAATTTATAAAATTACTATAGCAAATTTGTAAATATACACAATTATACACGAACTAATAGGTGTCATTTTTAGGAAAAACTTAACAAATTAAAGTTGGAAAATTTTGAACACCCATTTCCCAATAAAAAAAAATGATAGACATAAAGTTTGGATAGAGATAGGTAATTTGGTTTGGCATTGGTGGTTGAGTCTTTTCGTTGCTTGAAGAAAGCAATTAATAGAACATAGGGATAGCGCGTGTCTCCCAAGTTATTTGCCCAAATAAAGGTTATTGATCTTCTTCTTTACATAGTTTGTTGGGAAAGTCAAAAGAATTGAAAGGTTTTTCCCGCCGGTGCAAGGGACAAAAGCGTGACCTAATTAAACATGAAAATGGGACACAAAGACAACCCATAAACGCATGATATTGAGTCACCATGTCAATTCATCTTCTATGCTGCTGATGTTGAATGGGCCCCAAATGTTCCTTCCCAACCAGATATTCACTTTATCCTTTTCTTTTGTTTGAAGGTTATTGAGAAAGTGGGAAGTTTTTTTTTTTTATGACAATGGAACTTTGCCTACTAGACAGTTTGGACCATGCATGGCCACTTTGAACGCAATACTTTGTGCGCAATCATCAAAGATCAATCACTAAAAAGAAGAAGAAAAATGCTACACATCTTTTTTTTTAACTTAATTCTTATTTTTGTGATTCATTGAGCATGTGAGTTCTACTAATTAAATCATCAATAATCACTCATATTTTGATGGTTGACAATTACTTAGCGGTTTTATTTTAATCCCAAAATGGATAAAAGATGATCATATCAAGCATCAACACTTGCTAAATAATCAGTATAAAAACTATTGCATTATAAATAAATAAAAATGAAAAAAAAAACCCAATGTTTGAGGGAACTAGATAAGAATAAGGTGTCATAAACATTTCTTTATTATTTATAAAAAAAAAGTAAGAAAGGACAAATATAAAATTTTAACATCATTTTCTTACATATACATAATTTTATAAGCTTTTGGTGAAAATATTCATGTAAAAAAATAAAAAATTTAAAAGCTCATTTTTGGAGGGTGTTTGCATTTGATAATGAAATTAAAAGCTAGGTTTTTCATGGAAATGCAGCTAGTCATTTTTTTTTTTTTTGAGAAAAAAAAAAATAGTAAGGGAGGGCATGTGGGATTTGAATTAGAGACTTCGAAGGACCCGATAAACTATAAAGGATGTCATTAGATTTTGAATTAGTTTTCTAAACAAAAAATGTATCAACATTTTATTTTTAGAAATAGTTTTAATCTATGATGTCCGCTCCTAATGATACATTTTTATCATTAGACCAAGATATCAATTAGTATTTTGGTGTAGACAGGGATTGAACCCCAGATCTCTTATACAACTATCATAGACTTTATCAGTTAAATTAGCTAGAACCTACAAAAATGCATCAAACTTACAGCAATTAAAATCAGTTATATTGTTCCTAAACAGTATATATGTAGGAATATAATCCGAAATGCTCCTGTTTTTTTGTTCTTTTTTTTTTTTAACGGAGAGAAATGCTCCTAGTTTTTACTTTTTACTCTCTTTGATTTGATATGATGGGAGTTAATTTAATCTTTACACCCACTTGTTAATAATGATGGACATTTGAATTCTTATTGAGCACTAATTCATTTGTTGACCATTTAGTTCTTTTCAAATGTCGTCATCAAAAAAAAAAAAAAAAATTTCTTTTCAAATGTCAAAATCCAATTTATTGGGCAAGGATCATGTTTTATGAAGCATCCTAATGGCCACCATAAATGGTTGATAATGTTTACGAGGTGACTAATCTATATTGCGAGATCTACATGGGTTTCTCTGTGATTGATTTCTTGATAATAATAGGATAATTCAGCAACATATAGTGACCCATTTCACCCTATAATTAATTTAATTCTTTTTACTCTTTTTTTTTTTAAAGAGAATTTAATTCTTTTACTTGGTATTCTTTTTGGAGAAGTTACCGAGTATAAGCATTATAAAGAAATACCAAAGTGAATTCGACATAATTATTATTATTTTTTGGCACAAAAACAATAATCTTTGTCAAGATTAATTGATACTTTTTGATATTTTCAACAAAAATTTCTAAGTTTAAATTTTCCAATTATTGTAACTTGTAGCCAACGAATCATATATTAAAAAAAGAAGAAGAAGCAAATTATTCAATTTTTGAGTAAAAGGGAGATGATATTGTCTTAAACTCATAGCTCTCAAAGATCTAATTTGAGACGAACTTTTTACGAGACCTTTTGAGGCCATGTGATTGAGCCTAACAACCTCTTTTTTGTCACCTCATCTTAACGACATTTTTGTCGCCTCATCGTGAACCCAATTAATGTATGATAAGAAAAGTTTAGGGTATATTTTTTATTTCATGCATCGTTAAGGAAATAAATTAATAATTAGAATAATATCAATTTTACATGTATCAATTGCGGCTTGTGTTATTTTTACATAGACATGGCAAAACGGGCGGGTAGGGTTGGGTTCGGGTTGGGTCAATCGGGTTGTGTGTCAAACGGGTCACGGGTCAAAAATGGGTCATTTTAAGCGGGTTAAAAACGGGTTCTGGTCAATCGGATTGCGGGTTGGGTCGGGTCGGATTGACCCGTATTTTCACATGATTTTTTATTTATTTTTATAAAGAAAACAACATGTATTTGCCATTTGGAAAGTTATGCAACAAATTACTTGATGTAAAATGCATTATTTTGAATTTATCACTTATATCAAGAATGAATTCAGCTAAACTTATTAATACTTATTCAATAATTTTAAAATTATGCAAATCCTAACATTGCTATCTAAAACAAAATAACACAAAGATAAGTAAAAGAAATACACAAGTTTTATTTTTATACAATATCAACATTCCAAAATATAAAACAAAATTACAAATGACTTATTAGATAACACATTTGATAAAGAATAAAAACATATAAGAAATTTACAATATTGAAAATTAATTTTAGAATCTATTATTAATTGTGGTTGGCACTCTATTTTAATTGGAGATATACATTAAAGTTTGATTACTTACTTATTTATACATGGTCTCTTTTATGAATATCATATCATTATTAAGCAACACACACTCTAGGAAATATTATAATTTATTTTAAAAAGCCGTTTATTTTGAACATAAATTGTTAAAAAATAGGTCTATGCATTCATAATTTATACTAATTTGATACTTTGGTTTCACTATTTTCACACTTGTGAATGTTTCTCACACATGTCTACAATTTTAAATATGTTTTTAACTCTACTGTAATCAAATTATCTTGGCATGTACTTTGCTATTTGATATCTAAAAATCTTTACTCATTACAGAATACTCAACCATTTATTTTTCAATTAATTTGCATGCAGTTATGTAAATGCATAAATTATTTCCTTAAAGCTCACAAGAAACAATCAAACCAATATTGTTTTAATTTTACTATTTTTCTTTACCCAAAAAAAAAAAGTTTTAAAAAAATGGTTCGGGTTTGGGCCAAGTCGCGGGTTGGGTGGGGTTGACCGTAAAAAACACGGGTCATGTCACAGATCAACCTGTTTTTGCTTCGGATTAAAAAAATTGGGTTTGAATCAGGTATTTTTTGGGTTGGGTCGGGTTAGAATTTTCTGACCCATTTTGCCATGTCAACATATGCATCAATCAAAATGTATCATATTAAAATTTGTAAAAGAAGTTGCTAAAACTTTAGTTAAGTTACGCATTACACCTTTTTATTTTGATAGGTTTTCGAATCAGTCCTCTAATTTTATATATTTTTTCAATAATGAAGTGGACAGAAAGTATTGAATTGACAATAAATAAAAGTTAAATAATTAAAATGAACAAGTACCGACAGAACTTTTATCTATGAACATGGGTAAATGGTTGGAGTTGTAACATGCATTTCCCCAAAAACGATGGTACCATCATCCAAGCTACCCCGCCTGTCAAGAGAACAGGTTTTTCAGAAACGATAACACAAGTCGTTTTATTGAAAAAAACGATCATGTCACATGTCGTTTAGTATAAATAGTACCATAAATTGTTCAGCAAAACTTATGGTAGAACTTAGTAGTCTTTCCAGACAGAGTTTTGTGATTAGACAATTCAACTAGTAAAGATTATTCGGTGTAGACATGTCATGTGTTACAACAGACAATTCGTTTAGAACCATATATGTGCTAGATATTGTTTATTTATGTGTATATATATGGTACTAGTGCTACAGCCTACAAAACTTTTATATAAGATTTTTGGAAAATTTTAATTTTCCCTTATCCTTCATCTTTTATAAGTATGAGATTTTCATATGAAAGTTTGCACACCTAATTACTAAGTGCTGATTTAGACTTCCAAATTTTGATTAAGGTTTTGATTAATTAAGAATAATCAACTATTAATACAGAATTTACATAATTAACCGATTAATCAACCGAACTACCAAACAATAGCATGGATAAACATAAATGAACAATGCAATAATGTAAAGGGTAGTAAGCTAGTAAGTATATAGGATGCGAACCAAAGATAAAATGTGTTATAGAAAAGGAAAACCAAAGAATTCAATAAAAAACCTATCTGTGGCCCTCCAAGTTGAAAATGATAAATTAGCGAATAAGTTAGATTACAAGAATACACAAAAACCTTCCAAGCTTATGCTATCCAATATATTTGAGCTCTTTAAACTTTAGATACCAACGGACTTATAGAGTATTGTCTTTACTAACTTTTCAGATCCCACAACACCGCTTAGTTACACCACCAAGCCTCCATGGCTGAAAATGCATTCAAGCTCCAATGCTTTCTAAAAGTCCAAACAACAATCTACACTCAGTATGGTGAAGAAGGTAAATGCATGGAATTACACCACCAAGCCTCCCACAACACTGCTCAGTTACTCCTAAGTTTCACTAATCTAACAATTCTTCATCAGCTTTAAGCCTAACCTGAAAACATTAAAGTCCTACAAAATACAAATAAATAAATGCATGAAATTAATTACAACAAAATTTGGTATAGATTAAAGCCAACAAAGCTCACGAGAAAATTCACAACTTAACATCACCAAAAATTTTTTGGGTTAAAAGCATGCAGGCAACTAAATCCATTGGAATCATATAGTTAATGGTCCCCTTGGTACTCTTTCCAGCTACCAACTGTGATAACAACCCTGCAGGAACATCTCTGTAAAGTCTCTTATCTGTTTGGAATTTTCTCTTTGAACTAACTACCGATTTTAATAATTAATCTTTATAGAAACAAAGAAAATGATCTGGTTTTGGTAATGAAAGTCATATACAAAGTCCAACTTTTTACAACTTGGGACAATAATGTATATCAAAATTCAAGATTGTTATACGGAAATATCATATAATATATATTACTCTTCTGTGATATATGTATACGCATTCTTATGCTATGGTGGCTCCATAATGATGATTAAAACTTAGTATTTAATAAGCTGCTAATCTGGCACTTTGAGTCTTCATCACCCACAGTGCATCTATACCTAATGACCATATTACTTTTACATTATTTTATTTTTCATGCTTATTTTAGTCAATTTTGTCATCTTAAATCAGTCTTATAGATAACAATACAGCCGTTACAATTGAAACTTCCATTCTAGAAGCTGACAAAAGCGCCTAAATGACGGCTCAAGGCATCTACATTTCATGTTATTAGGGAATGGTCGGACTTTTTTGCTTTGTTGTTAAACCAAACTCAAACCACACTATTAAGAGTAAGATCCGGAGGTTCAGGGGCGGAGTTAGGATTTTTTGTTTGGGGGGCCAAATTTTGTTACTAATATATTAGTCTCGAGTCAAGATAAACCATCACATTCAGGCATAAACACACATACACAAATATAAACATTAATATTTTGATACTAGAGTAGGTCATAATTTATAAATATATTGTATATAAAATCAATAACTTTCACATTTGTATATTCGCAAGATAATTTTTCAGGGGAATTTATCACCTTTTAAAACTCCAATACTATACAAAAGCTGTCTAGTTTGATATTAAACATGTACAAACAAATGAATTAGAGAAAACAAAAACTACTTTGTCTCTATAACTACTAGATCAATTGAAACTTTCTATTAATTTTGAAGAGCATCATTGGACTAACTCAAACATTTGGGGGGGCCAACTTCTATTTTTGTAGCTAAATATTTAAATTTTTTAATACTTATACATAATATAAAATAATTTTTTAAAATTTTGGGGGGGCCATGGCCCCCCCAAGCCTTGCTGTAGCTCCGCCCCTGCGGAGGTTCTCAAGGTGCAGTGTCGTAAGGTTGTAAATGAATTGAGATGTTTATAAATAGCAAACAGACTCAATATTTGTTTACTTAATAAACAAGTCAAACTCAAATTTATGTTTAAGCTCAATAATTAAATAAGTTAATTTCAAATATAATAATGTGTTTGTGAACAATTTTGTTAGTATGAGAATCAGTTAAGTATATAATATATAATATTATATGTTTATATATTATATATGCATACATGTATATATAAAAATGTATTCATATAAATTTGAGATTGGGTTGTGTAAATTTATATATGTATACATGTATATATAAAAATATATTTATATAGATTTGAAATTGGATTGTATAAATTTATAAATAAATTAATAATATATCAAATTACTGTTTATAGTTTATTGAGAATATCAATAATCCATTTCATAGTATAAATTATATATAATTTGTAACACTACAAACTTAGTAATCTACATTTTATAAAATTTTTAAACGAAAATAATTTTATCTAATTAAGTCAAATAATACAATTCAACTCTAATTTAGTTATTAATATTAAAATTTGTATTCATGGTGTTTCACTATATAAAGAAATACTATATTCACAATATTTTTATAATATTTTTACAACAAATTTTAAGTGGTAGGTTATTATTTATTGTTATTGGTGGGTAAAAAAGTAATTCAAGTGGAGAGTTCAAATTGGAAGCAATAACAACTTATCACCTATATATGATATGTTGTGAAATATTGTAAACGTAACACTTCTCTTACTATCTATATGAGGAAATAATAAATTAATCAAATACGGAGTAACTTGTAAACAAGCTTGAGCTTGTTTGACAAGAAATGAAGAAACCTTAAACATGTAATTTAACTTGATAATGAACTTTAATTTGACTTGTGTTTAAAATAAAATTAAATAAACTATTTAAAATTCTCATTTAAAGGCCTATATAAAGAAATGCTATATTCACAATATTTTTATAATATTTTTACAACAAATCTTAAGTGATAGGTTATTATTTGTTGTTTTTGATGGATAAAAAAGTAATTCAAGTGGAGAGTTCAAATTGGAAGCAATAACAACTTGCCGCCTATATATGATTTGTTATGAAATATTGTGGACGTAACACTTTTTTTACTATATATATGAGGAAAGAATAAATTAATCAAATACGGAGTAACTTGTAAACAAGCTTGAGCTTGTTTGACAAGAAATGAAAAAACCTTAAACTAAACATGTAATCTAACTTGATAATGAACACTAATTTGACTTGTGTTTAAAATAAAATTAAATAAACCATTTAAAATTCTCATTTAAAGGCCTAGTAGACCTGTTTAGAGGTCTGATAGTAGGCTGCTTACCATATGATGTATGGGAGATTCTTAGTAACTTTAGAAGAATTCTGTTGCTTTTATTTTCCCTTAAAGTATTAGACTAAGAATTTTTTTTTCTGTTAATAGACTTGTATCTCAACTAACATGTTTTGGTATTTCCAATAAAAACATCTAGGATTCAAATCTTCTCACCCTAACTATCAATAAATTTTTTTTAAAAAAAAAAACAAGTTTTTTACTTCCTTCCAAGGAAAACGAAAGGTTGAAAATCTCGAAATACCAAAAAAAAAAAAAAACATAGAGAGAGAGAGAGAGAGAGATTATCAATAAAGTGAAAATAATTAATAAAAATAAAATTTTCTTGGCTCATTATGATTCCCCCCAATAAAGGCCCTAACTAGATGGGCCATTTTGATTTTGATAGAAGTAGATAGTTTCCGAAATGAATGGTTTCAATTGCTTTTGGGCCACAGACTCACCGTCCAGACGTCTACTACAAAAATCAATGTCAAAAGTCAAAACGTAGCTAATGGTAGCTTTAGACCTTAATTATTGATTTATTGTTTGAGATAAAAAGATTCAAATCTTAGTTACGATCTCTGTGTTACATATTTAATCCGAGTTATTGTATATCTAATTATAGTTGTGGCAACTCCTCGTGTTGGATGGTATAAAACCAATTTTGATGCAGCAATTTTTAAAGGTGAGGACAGAGTAGGTGTGGGAGTGGTAATAAGGGACAACAATGGGCTAGTAATGGCCTCTTTATCACAGAATGTTTAGCTTGCAACTTCGGTGGAGGAAATGGAAGCTACAGCTGCAATCCGAGCCATTGAATTGTCCCTTGAGCTGGGTTTTGATAAGATTATACTTGAAGGAGATTGTGAGACTGTCATCAAGGCCCTAACAGATCCATCTCCATCACTGGCATCCTATGGTTTGTTGATTAAGGAGGCACAGCAGTTGGCAACGCAGCTCAATGGAGTCAGTTTTCAACATGTGGGTAGGGAGGGTAACAAAGTAGCATATAACCTTGCTAGACATGCATGTCATGTCACAAGTTTTAATGTTTGGATGGAGGATGTTCCAATGCATTGTTTTGATGTTTATTAGGCAAATATGCCATTATCTTAATAAAATTTCAGGTCTTCTTTCTCAAAAATAATTATAGTTGTGGCATGTAAGTGTAACCATCAAATTATAAATAAATAAATAATTAATTAATTATAGTTTTTTTTTAGTAAAATTAATTAATTATAGTTGAGTGTACTCTGTAGTGTAAATTACAACCTTGGGTTAGTTTAAATTTTAAATTACAATAAATATCCTTCTATAGATTCATTGTAATACATTTTTTTTTAATACAAAATAAAAATTCTACTCTAACCTAATCTAAGTGTATATGTGTATAAAACTTTTTCTTGGAAACTTGAATCCTAGCCTTTGCCTTCCACACCCCACAAAACACTTATACTTATGGAGTGACTACTATACCATACTAAGAGTACGTTTGGTACACTGAATAAAGATTATGACAGGAATTGTAATCTTTATTACTAGTAATAAAGTGTGTTATAATGTAATAACTAAACATATTTATTAGTTTGGTTGTAAGTTATAACATTAGAATAAAACTTAACATTTATTTTAGGAAATATCTTACTCATACAATTATATCTCCTTAAAAATTGTTATTTTTAAATTTAAGAGAGATATGTGTTATTTTTTATGATTTTTTATTTTTATAATTGTTAGATGTATATGGAAAGTTTATTTATTTGGAAATATATTAAGTTTAAAAATTATAGTACTCACTAAGGAATAACTAATACTAGGGGTGTCAATTCGGATTAGCGTGTCGGGTTCGTGTCGTGTCAAGGTAGGGGTATTCGACTAAATGGGTTAACCCTAACCCGACTCATTTAATAATCGTGTCATGATCCTTCAACCCTAACCCAACCTGTTAATAAGACGGGTTGATTTAACCCAACCCATTTGACACGCTTAATAAACGAGTCGTGTTGGATTGACACGAATGTAACACAACCCATTTCAACCTGCATAGTATTAAATATAACATCCATCTAGAAATAATTTTTTTTACATTCCAAAAAGCAGTCCATACATTTCAAGTCTTCAACCTATATTCAAAATAATAAAGTTCAACAAAAATATAATATTCATCTAGAAATAAGTTATTTACACTCCAAAAGAAGTGCATAGACTTCAACCCAAATTCAAAATAACTAAGTTTAACAAAAATAAAATAACATAGTTTAACAAAAATATAATATTTTTGAAACTTGTCAAATGCTAAGTATTAATATTGAAAGAATTTGAGTAAACAGTAGACTAATCCTGACTATGACCACGATTATCATCCATGGGTTCTTTGTTGATGTCCAAATTCATAACATCTTCCATAAGTTCATCCAATTTCATTTGTGCAAGTTCTATGCCAAAAAAAAAAAAAAAAAAAATATATATATATATATATATATATATATTAGTAGTTCTAGGTTCTGTAAAGTTTCAATTTCCAATTATATCCCTTGTAAATTTTTGTAATTACTCACTTTTCTTTTTAAATTTAAAATATATGTTGGATATAAAAGGTATTTGACAAATCCAAAATAAAATAAATATTTATTGTTATACGAGTTAAACAAGTTGTGTTAAGTGGGTCATTTCGGGTTGAAACAAATAAATTGGCATGTCAAACGTGTTTATTACGGGTTATGTGGGTTGACCCGCTTATGACACGTTTCTTATCGTATTGCTTTCGGGTCAATCCGTTTATGACCCAATCCCATTAAGGTCCAACCCTAACCCGAAAAAATCTGTGTTGGGTTCGTGTCGTGTTCATGGGTTGGGTCGAACATTGACACCCCTAGACTAATACCACCTTTTAAAGAGGAATATTTATTCCTAATTTTGAAGAATAGTTATTCATATGGAATGACTATTCCTTGTAATAAAAACATAACCAAACTAAAGAATAACTAAACTTTAGGAATAACTATTATATTACAATGCCTATTACAGTCTACCAAACATGCCTTAAAAGTGCGCAATGGTATTGTAAAACATAAAACATAATAGTAAAAATATAATTATTAGAGACTTTCTACTGTCTATATAACCTTTTAATGCGGGGTGGACTTATGGTAAGCCCATGCTCTCTCTCTCTCTCATATTTACTCATACACTTTATCACGATGTTAAAACTATGTCAAAATTTTCTAACATAATATTAAAGTTAAGTTTTACTTTTTCCATTATCGTATTAAAGTTAAATTTTTTGTGGCCTATATTAATCCATATCTTTAATCCTTGATCTAGGTTCCTTTTCTCATCATCGCTGCTGGACACTTTGCAAGCTGATCCTAATATGTTTTATGTCATGGACAACATCAAACCCTATATAAGATCAAAGACCTAGAGATTAAGCCATTGCATCACAATGCACATGCAATAGTGCTTCTCCATGAAAGTGAACAAAAGGAATTATGAACAGAGCTTCGTTCGAATCTTGGCCAAACAAAACAAGTTAGAGTAGAAAACTAGTGCCAAACAAAGCAAGAGGTTTTTCGTAGGGGAGTCAATTTCGTATCGGAAGCCATACCGGTTTGGCTAGGAGAACGATATATTTTGGTACCGGTCAATATCGGTGTACCGCTTCGGGATTACTGCTAATTCTATAATAATAACAATAAAAAAGATAATAATAATATCAATAAAAAGTATACAATATTTTTTAAAAAGTTAATACTAGTTAAATGTACAATATATATAGTTTATTATAATATATATTTTTTTGATAACCAATTTATTATAATATATATACACTATTGTGCTTTTTTTTTTTTTTTTTGAGCTAAAGACTAGTACTGTAACAAAGTTAAAGGAAATAAAAAATACACCATATATAGGAGAAACTATTGGGACCTCCTGGAGGACCATTGATGTGGTCCTCCTAGGTCTTGCCACCCAATAAGAAAATGCCACCTATCCATTTTTTTAAACTCAACTCCACATCATCACTTACCCATTAACTTAACTATTGTTAGCAAATCAAACCAAGGTTAAAACTAATACAAACTCAGCAACCCAAACCTTCTCACCGTGTTAACCCAAAGTCACTTGTACACTTCTAACCCCAACTGTGTTAGCCACATCTCACCCAGTTTCTGAAACCCAAAATTTTATTTTACCCACTCAATCCTCTTCACTCTCCCTTCTCGGATCATTGGATGAGTCTTTCAAACAATCTTATGCTGGGTTTTCTTTCTTCTCCCTTGGATGAACAGTGAGTACGATTGACAGTAAACTATGGCTGAAGTGGTTGTTGGAATCCACACACCACCATTGCAACTAACCAAGATTAATCAAGGTATGTATGTTGCAAAGACTCATTTCACTCTTCAATGTATCATTCTCTTAGCTTTGGTTTTTATTTTATTTTATTTAGTTTATAAATATGGTGTCTTCTATGTGTTTGATAAAAGCCCAAGATGAGAAAGAATTAAAATAATGAAATTTTTATGTGTTGTTTTCTTTCTATCTAGTTTATAGATATTAAAAATTAAATCTTTATGAGTTTGTGGTGTGAATTGTTAGAACCCATTCCATACCCCTGCCTACTTTTTGTTTTTGGGTTTATTAAATGCCTCTCTGTTTCTTTGGTCTTGAAACAGAGCATAAGTTCTAAATGAACCTTAAGCCCAAAATGTAAAAATAGTTCTATTTTTTTTTCTTACAGTTAATAGTTTATATGCACACACCATTCTATCCTTTTTATTTTTTATTATCCTTTTGATTTGAGTTTCCTTAGAAATGTGTTTTGTGATGTTTTTAATTATATATATTAGAGCCGATGAAGAACTACAAGATGTTGAAAATTTGCTTGGAATGGTGGTGCATAGTGAGGAGGAAGCATATAAATTGTATAATGATTATGCTATACGAATTGGGCTTAGTGTTCAAAAAGAAAAACTCAGATATGCAAAAAATGGTGTAAGACAACGATAGTATGTGTGTTCGAAAGAAGGATTTCCACAAGATGGTGACCATTTGGATGATAAGAAATTCAAAAGATTACAAACTAGGCCTGGTTATGAGGCTAGTATCCGGTTTACAATGACAAAGGGTGAGTGGAAGGTCATTCATTTCAATCCTAATCATAATCATGAGCTTGCAAAGCCTGAATAAAGACTGTTTTCAAGGTCGAATCGAAAAATAACTGATGCTCAGTTAGGTGTAATAAGAACTTTCAAAGAAACGGGCATAAGAACAGTTAGTACATATTTCTATTTAGTTGAGGAAGCTGGGGGATTTGAAAATGTTGGGTTTCTAAAATGAGATTGTTAAAATGTGGTGAACAAGCAGAAGTCAGTCAATGTTGAGGCTGGACATGTTCAAAGTTTAGTAAATCATTTTAAACAGAAGCAAGCAGAAGATCCTATGTTTTTTTTTATGCAATTCAAGTTGATCAAGTAAATCAAATGACAATTTTTTTTTTGGAGAGATGGTAGATCAAGAATTGATTATAACTCTTTTGGAGATGTAATATGCTTTGACACTACATATCGAACTAACAAGTATAATATAATATGTGTCCCATTTGTAGGTGTCAATAATCATTGGAAGAATGTATTTTTTGGTTGTGCATTTCTATTGGATGAAACAACTGTTTCATTTACTTGGTTGTTTGAAACATTCTTGGAATCAATGGGAAATCAAAAACCAAAGAAAATTTTTACTGACCAATGTCAAGCAATGAAGAATGCCATAAGAGTTGTGCTTCCTGATATTTGCTATTGCCGATGCTTATGGCATATCTAAAAAAATGGTGCAGAAAATTTATTAAGGCATTATGGGAATCTTGAATTTAAGAATAGATTTAATAAGATTATTTATAATTGTGAGACAGAAATGGAGCTTGATTCTTGTTGGGATGCCTTGCTTAGAGATTACAATTTGGTGGACAATAAGTGGCTTAGCACGTTATATGAAAATCGTGAAAGGTGATGTTCAGTTTCTAGTCATAACATTTTTTCTTGCCAAATGAAAGCTTCATCCAGGAGCGAGAGTACAGATTATGTTTTTCAACATATGGCATGCAAAACAATGAGGCAAACATAATTTGTACATGAATATGAAAAAGCTTAAAAAAAAAAAATGCGCACGGAAGAGTTAGAAGAAGATTTTCGTTGCAAACAAGGTACATCTTTTCAAATAGTCCAAAATTGTGGACTTTTGCAACATGCATCATCTGTTTATACTTGTACAATGTTTAAAATATTTGAGTTAGAAATTACTTCTACCTTGGGGGCCACACACCTAGATGTTTATTTTGATGGAGTGTCTTCCACCTATGAAGTCATTGAAGGAGGTGGTCGGAGGGTTCATATTGTCCATTTTAACTCCTCAAATAATGTTGTAACATGCAGCTGTAAAATGTTTGAAACATTGGGGTTACTATGTCCATTTTAACTCCTCAACTAATTCTATCGTCTTTCGTTGCGAATACTTATTGTGAAAAATGTAACAGAGCTTCCTGTTCAGTATATTTTGAAATGATAGAAAAAAGATGCAAAGAAAGATAGTGTTGTATGTGATCATGCAAAATCAACCGATGCAAATGATGAGTTGCCAATGACATCATGTCGTAATGAATTAATGCGCTCAGTTTATGAAATTTTCACAAGAAGTGCAGCAACAACTCGACATACTAAAATGTGCAAAAGAAAAATTAGAGAGATGATAGAATTAGTTGAGAAAGATATAGAGGTGTTAAGTGTGGCAAGAGATGATGGTGAAAGAGCAAATAGTTTTGTTGATAATACCATCTCTGGTGATGTTGAGAAGACAAATTGCTCACTCAATAATTTGCTTATATTAGATCCCCCATGTGTGCGACCAAAAGGAGTCACAAATGTGAGAATGAAAAGCAACATGGAGAAGCATAAAATGGAGGCAATAAAAGATATTACGAGATCAAGTAAGTATTTTTGTTTTTAAATTTTAAATTGAAAAAAAAATGTTAGTTCAATGATTCAATTATTTATTTGTTGTGAATAATGCCCAATATTTCTTCTCTCTTTTTAGAACAATTGCCCACGAGAGGACTTCCAACAAACTCTGGTCATGTTAGAGAAGGCATTGGCTTTTATCTATAAATAATTTTACACAGTCAAGTGACTCTTTAAACTTGGGTAACCCAAGTTTGTGTTGGTCAAAATAGTTTTGTTGATAATACCATTTCTAGTGATGTTGAGAAGACAAATTGCTCACTCAATAATTTGCTTATATTAGATCCCCCATGTGTGCGACCAAAAGGAGTCACAAATGTGAGAATGAAAAGCAACATGGAGAAGCATAAAATGGAGGCAATAAAAGATATTACGAGATCAAGTAAGTATTTTTGTTTTTAAATTTTAAATTGAAAAAAAAATGTTAGTTCAATGATTCAATTATTTATTTGTTGTGAATAATGCCCAATATTTCTTCTCTCTTTTTAGAACAATTGCCCACGAGAGGACTTCCAGCAAACTCTAGTCATGTTAGAGAAGGCATTGGCTTTTATCTATAAATAATTTTACACAGTCAAGTGACTCTTTAAACTTGGGTAACCCAAGTTTGTGTTGGTCAATTTTTTTTTTTTACTGCCCTTTCTTTGTAGTAGACACTTACAATTTTTCTTATATATATGTTATCTTGTCTATATTGTCTTTGGAATAGTTGTCAATAATGTACTATATGTAGCCCATAAGTCTTATGAAAATAACATTATTACTTGCAACTCAGCAGTAGGGTCTTTTCTTTTGTTTCTTTTGTTTGGGTTAGAAAAGCCTACAACTCAACAGCCTATGAAGCTGCAAAGCTAGCTCTAAGAACCCCTTGGTCTATGTGTTTCACTAAGGATAGTCTGCCATTGGTGTTGGTCAAAGTTTGTAAGGTAGACTTTCCCCTTTATTCTGCACTTTTTTAATGAAGTTTCATTGAAGTTTATCAAAAAAAAAAAAAAAAAAAAAAACATTATTACTTGCATTGTCAATAATGATAGTCCTATGAAAATAACACTATATGCCTTAAAACAATTGTCACAAATTCACAAATCTCAATTTATGCACCACAATGTACAAGTCTATGCCAGCCAATGCACCTATCTAGTGTACCTATGGACGAGAACTACAATAATCAAGTATGATCTAAGCCCCTTGCATCCCTTTTTTTTTAAATTTATTTTAAAATTATCATAAATTTTAAACTCTTATAGTAATTTATAGGTATTCCATTCTCTAGGCATGTCAATTACTAGTAGTTCAAATCATTTTTAACTATCAAATCAGGTACAAGTAAAAAATAAAATAAAATGATTTATGCATTTATATTTCATTTTTATAAATATCTACCATTTGATGTTGAGATAATTTCAATGTAGATCTCTTTTTCTTATTGGAGCGGTGCTTCTCCAAATGTTAGCTTAATAAGCATGTTTCAAAGTAACGATTGCTTGAATCATTTAAGTTGGGTAAATATACTTGCTATTTTAATTTTTTTTATTCCTCATTAGTTATGTTTATTTATTTGTATTAATAGTTATCACTTTGTTACTAATAATTGAAAATGTCCATATATATGTTTCCAGAATTCTTTCTTAAATGATTTTGCACAACTAAATCCAAGACAACAGTGATTTGACTTGAAAGATATTTGGTGAGTATTCAACTCAGAAGATTCTTGACAAGTATGCAACTAACAAGTATAGATTGATGATTGGAGGAGTGAAAGCTAGAAAGCTGTAAGAAATGCTGTTTTTGTATTTTGAAGGCAATGAAAATAGGCCAATTTTTAGGATATGTTAGAATACATTCCTTTTTGTATATAAATAATATAAATGAAAAATATTTTCATTACTAATTCTTTGCTAGTGTAGTGAGTTGGGCAGTTACTACCTCTTTGTTGTATTCTCTTGTAGGTCGAGCTGCAATGGTAGGATTCTTTGTGGCATACTTAGTAGATCGATTAATGGGTCTTGATGTGGTAGGCCAAACTAGCAATTTCATATGCAAGGCAAGACTCTTTATGGTAGTCATTAGTGTGATACTTTTGAGATGAACTGAAGAATTTGAGAACCTGAAGAAGCTAGCGAGGCTACCTTCTATGACAAGTAGTGGCAAGCATTATGGCAAGACCAAATTGTTGGTGCTTTGGAGCAAATTGGAAAGAAAATTTAGTTTACCTTCCTTGTCTAAATTTGTTCTTTCACCGTGTTACAAAAAGTTAGGACTTAGGACTATAATAGGCATCGGATTTACAAGTGAAGGAAAATTGTATGATGATTGCATAATGCATCTTGTAACGACCCCATCCCACCCGTGTAGATATTGTCCGCTTTGGGGTCTTATACCTCTTACGGTTTTGTTTTTTGCTAAAACACACAACAGTGGGGAAAAACACCTTTACACATTAAAGGGAGGTCATTTCTTATAAACATATTCCCATATGCTTCCCTAGGTGATGTGGGATTCTATGGAATGCAAGACCCCCCTTTTGGGTCACTACAATCCACCCCCCTTACGGGCACACGCGTCCTTGCGTGTGGGGCCCACACTTCTAGTAGGGCATGGCTTTGATACCATTTGTTTGCGGGTGGAAGGCTGTACTAAAGCTAATATTAGTATCCAAACCTTTATGTAGGCTTTCCCAAAACTTTGAGGTGAATCTTGGGTCTTAATTTGACACAATTGATGCTAGAACTCCATGAAGGCTCACAATCTCATCAATATATATCTGTGCTAGCTGATCAAGTGAGTAATTCATCTTAACCAGAATAAAATGTGCTGTTTTTGTCATCCTATCCATAATTACCCAAATGGCCTCATGTCCCTTAGGAGATCTTGGCAAACCAACCACAAAATCCATACATATACGCTCCCACTTCCACTCGGGAATGGGAAGTGGTTGCAGCAATCCTGAATGTTTATGGTGTAGTGCCTTAATTTGTTAACAGTCGAGCATTACTTCACAAATTGAGCTATCTCTCTCTTCATGTTATTCCACCAATAAGTTTCTCGAATGTCACGATACATTTTAGTGCTACCAAGGTGCACTGAGTATGGGGTATGATGAACTTCTTCCATAATCTCCTTCTTTAATGCAAAATCATTTGGCAGACAAAGTTTTTTTCCAAACCTCAAAACACCATCATTAGACACATCTCTTCCCTTATTGTACTTCTTCTATGATCTTTACAATTTGTGTATCATCAACTTGTGAACTCTTAATCTTCTCAATCAAAGTAGGTTGTATTGTCAAATTGGCCATAAAGACTTGGGAATCACCCATGACAATTGCAATTCCCATCCTCTCCAAGTCCTTAATAATCTCTTTTTGAGTAGTTAACAAAGCAGCTGAGAAACTAGAAGACTTCTGACTAAGTGCATCAACCACCACATTAGCTTTGACTGGATGGTAATTGATTGAGCAATCATAATCTTTAATCAACTTAA
Source organism: Quercus agrifolia (assembly GCA_029955455.1). Taxonomy (NCBI): domain Eukaryota; kingdom Viridiplantae; phylum Streptophyta; class Magnoliopsida; order Fagales; family Fagaceae; genus Quercus; species Quercus agrifolia. Next base: position 22,616,408 of record JARQAD010000002.1, on the reverse strand, counting down.
GCCACCTTCGTTGTCTCATATTCAATTATTTCTGAGTAAAGAAGTACTTCAAACTCTTATGATCTATATAAATCTCACACCTTTCACCATACAAATAATGTCTCCAAATCTTCAATGCAAACACCACTGCAGCTAATTCCAAATCATGAGTGAGATAATTTTGTTCATAACTCTTTAATTGCCAGGAAGCATAAGCTATGACTTTACCATGCTGCATCAACACATAACCAAGCCTTTTTCTTGAAGCATCACTATAAATGACAAAGCCTCCTAAGTTGCTAGGAATGATTAGAACTGGTGTAGTGACCAACCTTTGCTTAAGTTCTTGAAAACTCTTTTCACATTCTTTTGTTCACACAAACTTGGCATTCTTACAAGTTAGTTGAGTCAATGGGGTTGCAATACGGGAAAATCCTTCCACAAACCTCCTATAATAGCTAGCAAGGCCCAAAAAGCTTCTAACCTCACTTACATTCGTTGGTCTTGCCCAATCAATCACAGCCTCAACCTTACTAGGGTCTATAGAAATCCCCGCCTCAGATATCACATGCCCTAGGAACACCACTTGGTCAAGCCAAAATTCACACTTCTTAAACTTTGCATATAACTTCTTCTCTCTCAAAATTTGAAAAACAATTCTCAAGTGCTCTTCATGTTCTTCCATGCTTTTGGAGAAGATTAGGATGTCATCAATAAAGACAATAACAAAGCGGTCTAAGTACTTATGGAACACCTTATTCATCAAGTCCATAAATGCAGCAGGAGCATTAGCCAAACCAAAAGGCATTACCAAGAATTCATAGTGCCCATACCTAGTCCTAAAAGCTGTCTTGGGTATGTCTTCACTCTTGATTTTCAACTGGTGATACCCAGAACGAAGGTCAATCTTAGAGAAGACTTGTGCCCCTTCTAATGGATCAAACAGGTCATCAATACGAGGGAGAGGATATTTGTTTCTCACAGTAACCCAGTTTAGCTCACGGTAGTCAATACACAACCTCATAGTCCCATCTTTCTTTTTCACAAATAAAACTGGTGCACCCCAAGGAGATGCACTTGGTCTGATGAACCCCTTGTCAAGAAGTTCTTGTAACTGTTCCTTGAGTTCCTTAAGTTCAGTAGGTGCCATCTGATATGGTGCTTTTAATATAGTAGAAGTTCTAGGGAGTAAATCAATGGGGAATTCAATCTCTCTATCTTTAGGTATCCCTGGTAGGTCTTCAAGAAAGACATCAGGAAACTCCTTCACAATAGGGATATTGTCCAACTTCAATACCTCTTTCCTAGTGTCCACCACATGAGCTAGGTACCCCTAGCATCCTTTCCGTAATAGACGCTGAGCTCGAAGGGCAAATATCACTCTAGGTAAAGCATGCATCCTAGAGCCCTTAAACCGAAATTCAGGTTCTCCTAGAGGCCGAAACACCACTTCTTTTCTAAAACAATCTACATTAGCATGATAAGCTGCCAACCAGTCCATTCCCAAAATTACATCATAGTCATACATGTCCATCAAAATCAAGTCTGCTAACATTCTCCTATCCTCAATTTGGATGACACAAGACTTGAGCATAGAATTACACACCAAAGAATCACCCATAGGTGTGGCCACAGACAAGTCATAATCCATAAGTCCAGGTTTCTTATTACATAACTTAACCTATTGAGAGGAGATGAAAGAATGTGTATATCCAGAATCAAATAGAGTTTTAGCAAAGTTTGAGAATAATGGGAGGATACCTGTAACCACAATATTTGAAGCTTGAACGTCTTGTGGTGTGAGTGCAAACACTCTCCCTTGTGCTTTCCTCCTCTGATCATTCTTTCTAGGTTGTGCCATTAAGTTTTGTTGAGGAGATATATAGCTCCTAGCTAAGTGTCCTGTCTTCCCACAATTATAACAAGCCTTTCCTTCAAAGAAACACGGCTTATCTTGATGAAACCTTCCACATGTAGGGCAAGCATTCGAACTTCCACCTTGAGCATTCTGGGGTGGATTCTTATTTTCTGACTTATTTGATGACGAATTACTTCTAGACCTTCCAAAAGATCCTTTATTGTTCTAATGACCTTGAGCACTACCTTGTTGAAAGCCTGCCTGTCTAGTGTTTCTAGGTGGGTTCTCCTTCCTAACATTATTCTTGAAATCTTCCTCCAGTCTCATAGCTCTCTTAACTAACTCTGCATAATTATCAACCCCTGATGTAATCAGATGGTGTTGAAGTCTCTCATTCAACCCCTTTTGAAATCTGCTTGCTTTCTTCGCCTCAGTAAGGATTAAGTAGGGTCTAAAGCAATATAACTCGATGAATTTAGCTGCATATTGCTCAACAATCATACTTCCTTGCACCAAATCAGCAAATTCCCTTTCTTTTCGTTCTCGAACCACCTCAGGGAAGTAGTTATCATAGAAAACTCCTTTAAATTTCTCCCAAGTGATGGGGTTTCTCTTAGTGTCCATTCCCTCCAAAATTGCCTTAGTGGATCTCCAACAACGCTCAGCTTCCCCAATCAACTTGAAAGTTGCAAACCGCACCTTCTGAGAGTCAATGCAATCTAAAGCTTCTAACAACTTCTCCATCTGCAAGAATTTGTTCTCAGCTTTTATGGGATTTGGCTTCCCATCAAAAGAAGGGGGATTCTGCTTTATAAAAGTCTCAAAAGAGCAACCACCCTTTGCCTCTACTTTACCTACACCTCTACTAGCAACATGGGTTAACTTGTCCAACAGTCGAGTAGCAGCTTCATCCAAAGGATCAGTGAGTGTCACCCTAGGACGTTCATTATCTCTCATGTCTTGAGTGATTTTAGCCTCAGTATCAACCCTTGCTTTGGTTGGCCTTCGCAAATTAACAATAGGTTCCTCGCTATTGGAATTAGCTACTTTCTTCTTTTTGGGTAGCATGATACCTAGTTAACAAAGAAATCAAAAAATATAGACGGTGCAACAATTATTATTACTAAACATAAGAAGTAACATTGCTAAGATTATTTAAAATTTCTCATCAAACATAACCTAAATACTAAATGCTCTGACAAAAATCAAGATCATAGCCTAGTTTCAAGTGTCTACAGAATCATAACCTAGTCTCAAGTGTCTACAGAATCATATCCTAATTTTCAAGTGTCTACAAGATCATTACCTAATTTTCAAGTGTCTACAAAATCATATCCTAAGCTTTGATACCATAATTGTAACGCCCCAAAATCATAAGCAATAAAAGTCTATTTAATCTTAATAATCCATAAAAATATATTTTTTTGATAACCATCCATAAAAATATTAAATAAAAGGAACCAGTAACCTTAAATCTCATCTCAAATGTCAGAGCTCTAATTCACCAAAGACAAAAAACATCCTCAAAATAATCCTCCAATACAGTGTTTAATGCCATAAAAATTAATAATAAAATCCTTAGTTCCAAAAATAGTTCGTAACTGTTGTCTCCCAACAATTTCTACTCCAATAATCCCTCTAATGTATCTGTAAGGGGAAAATAAAAGGGGGAGGGGGGTGAGATAACTCAATAAGTGGAATTTACTAACATTGGGGTGTGGGAACAAACCTTTCAAATAAATAATTCTTACAACAATTTCATAACTTGTAATTCATCAATATTTATCATCAAATACTTCATATATATATAAAAAATATCTTTATATTGTGAGCCATCATAATATATATATATATATATATATATATATATTAATACCATCACATAAACAATTTTCTAAACTTTTCTCTTGGTCAACGTTTATGCCCCATTGACAGGGTTGTGCTGTCCCCTTTTTGAGATTGGAACCTCCTTTTTATCCCCTTTCTTAAGGATGGCTCCTTTCAAATCTAAAAGTGCACTCCTTTGCTAAGAAGCTTCCTTTTTGGATCCTCAATAGTATACTCCCTTACTAAGAAGCTATCAAATGTGCACTGTCCCCTTTTTTGGGACCGTCCCTTGCTAAGGACTAAATACAATACTGAGGTTTTAATCACGACTTGCCATAGGTTTTCAAAACACATTTCAATATGCTCACAAAAATAATCCATTCATAATTCTCAAGAATATAAAGATATATTCACGCATACAAGTTTAAATAAATTCAGGTTGTCCCATAAGTTGTTGTTGTTGTTTTTTTTTTTTTTTTTTTTTTTTTTTCATAAAACGAATAGTTAATGTGCACATAAAACATTTACAAAATATCAATTCATATATAAAATATCAACATGTTTCTTTGATATAAAATAGTTTAACAATCAACACTGTTTTGGGAAAACCCCTAAAATTAGTAAACACCACTTACCTCTTAGTTGCAAAAATAAAGGAAATCAACCTCCCTTGAATCACAACAATTCAGTAGAATTAGAACCTAGCAATACCAAAAATAGGTTCATCAATACACAATTTCCCACTTAAAAATCTATTTTCACACTTAAATGATTTTATCCTAGACAATATTGATATATCCAAAATCCTTTATTTATTCACTTAACTATCCAATACACTTTAAGCTTGATCAGATTTTTGGATATAAAAATACTACTGCCTAATTCGATTTTTCCATTGATATCATCATGGATATTCAAGACTTCAAAATGGCTGAAGAAGAGAAATCTCATCAATCTACAATTTACATCCTTTCTTGTCATGTAGCTATATCCATCACCCTAATCTAATATAATAATAACCATAGGATATCCTTTCCCATAAAATACAGATAAGTGGGGGGTTGTTGAGATCAGAACATATGCTTAGAATTTCCTTTTTCCTTTAATATATCGATAGGTTAGACTTTATGAAGTCATGCCTATTGTCCTATTAGCTACTAAAGCAATTTCATGCACAACTCCTCCCTGAAAATGTGGGATGATTTTCTAGTCATAATCAGGTTTTATTTTATTTTTATTTATTAACATGATGACAACATCGAATTTTCAAGTCCACACCTACCCCAATGTTCTGTGCAGCATAAAGACTCATATATGCAGAAATTCTTCATCCTAGGTGTGTGATATATCAATAGCCCTTAAGCTAGATAGACACTTGCTAGGTATCACATAAATAAAAGAAACCAAATAAAGAGGAGAGCTGACCTGATTCTTCTACACAGCCGCAGAGAAGAGAAGAAACAGCTCACTTGTATGTTGCGGCTGAAAACAAAAAGGAACTTCTTATGTACATACACGTGTAACTTAAGAGGAAAAAGGCTAAGGTTTTCAAGGCCCATATATTTACTTATTCCACCTCACTTGGGATTCATATCTCATAGTATTTTTCTTATTTTTAATATCTTAGGCCCAAATCAATTTAATCAAATTAATTGTAGGCCTCCTTTATAATTTACGCATAATAATTAAATTGGTATTAAAATTATGGGGTGTTACATCCTTCCCCCCTTAAAAAAATTTCATCCTCGAAATTGTACATACCTTCGTTAATGAACAACTTTGGATACTTTGATTTCATCTCATCTTCTCGCTCTCAAGATGCTTCCTCCACTGTGTGATTCTTCCAAAGGACCTTAACCAATGATATGGTCTTGGTGCGTAGCACTTGATCATTGCGGTCAAGAATTTGGATTGGAACTTCCTCATAAGTCAAGTTGTCTTTGATCTTGAGTGGCTCATAGTTCAAAACATGTGAAGGATTCAGGATGTACTTCCTCAGCATGGAAACATGAAACACATTATGCACTCTTGCAAGTGTAGACGGTAAGGCCAATTCATAGGCAACTTTACCAATGCGTTTTAGGATCTCAAATGGACCAACAAATCTGGGACTCAACTTCCCATTCTTCCTAAATCTCATCACACCCTTAATTGGGGCAACTTTCAAAAATACTATATCTCTAACTTCAAATTCTACTTTCCTTCTCGAGTTGTCATAATAACTCTTCTGTCGACTTTGTGCTGTTTGCAATCTTTTACGAATCAGATTAATCTTCTCAGATGTCATCTGAATGATTTCTGGCCCCAATAATTTTCTTTCACCAACCTCTTCCCAACACAATGGGGACCTGCATTTTCTACCATACAAAGCCTCATAGGGAGCCATCTCAATACTAGAGTGGTAGCTATTATTATAAGCAAATTCCACTAAAGACAAGTATTTTTCCCAACTTCCTTTGAAATCCAATACATAAGCTCTTAACATATCCTCTAAAGTATGAATAATCCTTTATGATAAACCATCTGATAGTCCTTAACCTGGCTCTGATACCAATTATAGTGGCCCAAAAGGGGGGCTTGCATTCCATGGAATCCCACATCGCCTAGGGAAGCACATGAGAATGTGTTTATAAGGAATGACCTCCCTTTGATGTGTAGAGGCTTTTTCCCCCACTGTTGTATGCTTTGGGGGAGAACAAAACCGTGAGGGGTATGGGACCCCAAAGCAGACAATATCTACATAGGTGAGGTGGAGTCGTTACAAATGGTATCGGAGCCATGCCCTAGTCGGAAGTGTGGGCCCCACACGCGAGGACACGTGTGCCCATAAGAGGGGTGGATTGTAGTGACCCAAAAGGGGGGTCTTGCATTCCATAGAATCCCACATCGCTTAGGGAAGCACATGGGAATGTGTTTATAAGAAATGAACTCCCTTGAATGTGTAGAGACCTTTTCCCCCACTGCTGTGTGCTTTGGGGGAGAATAAAACTGTGAAGGGTACGAGACCTCAAAGTGGACAATATCTATACAGGTAGGGTGGGGTCGTTACACATCTGCTAACTGTTTTGGACTGTATAGTTTTCATTTGGCATTACTGTGGGAAGTAGAGCTTTAACTGTAAATTTTAGTAGTAGAGCTTTTGCGATACCATGTTATGATATTGCTAGTGTAATGGTATAAGTAGGTAGTCAAGTGAAAAAAGTGGGGATGAAATATATGGAGACATAAATGAGAAAGCATTGAAAAGGCCTAAGTAGTTTCATTATCTTGCATACTACCTAGGATGCTCATGGTGAAAGTTTTTGTAATACAATAGCTTCACATCAATAAAATTTCTAACATTTCTCTAAAATAAATATCACTAATAGTCTAACAAATGAGAAATTTTATTGTCAAAATGAACAAAATTTACAATGAGATCTAAACATCAAAACAAAAAGATGAACCTCATCTATAAACACAAAATTTATTTGCAAATACAATAACTAAAAGCTAACATAGTTAATATAGTCTAACATACAAACTAACGCAAGGATAACTGAGCTTCTGAAGAGCATTTACAACTCTAAATTAAAACAACTATACCAAGACCACATAAACAATTCACATTAGAACCAATTCCTCTAAGTTAGCATCAGAACCAATTCCTCCAAATACCACTAATACAATCTTGCCCACAACCAAATACCACTAATACAATCTTTATTCAAAACTTTGGGACATCAATCTTTGCAGCATCAACAACATCGTTCAAATGCAAAAATCATGGAACCCAGCAACTAGAAGACTCACAATCACAATCTTCCCCACATTACAAATTGAAAAGAACTTAAAACACTTGTATGCCTTTATCTCATTAGTGGTCCTTTAAGACATTGTCGACATCTCTATCCTTTCTGAAACGAAAAAGCAGGATGAAGAAGAGGAGTTGTCACTAAAACATGTCGTATTTGGCATTGCTAGGTCCTCGCAACCCTGGACTCGTCGCAAGGAATTCGTGGAGCTCTGGTGGCGGCTAGCCGAGATGTTGGTGATGGTTTTTGAGGACATTTCCCTGTTGTTGCTGCCGGTGATAGTTTGTTGTTGTTGTTGCCGCCAGTGATGGTTTCTGAGGACATTTCCTGGTTTCGCTACATGACTCCAATGGGCCACCCATTTAGGCTCCGCATCTCCTACATAATCACAGAGTGTTTTTGGCTGGGTTTGCCCAATATCTTCTCTAGAGAGATATTGGGGAAATAGAGTTAGAGGGAGAGAGGAAGAAAGAGGCAGATAGGGTTAAGTGTTTGAGAAAAATTTTGAATCTATTTAGTTGATTTTGGGTTAAATCCAGTTGTGGGTAAGTGGAGCTGAGTTTTAACCTTGGTTTGATTTGCTAACAATAGTTAAGTTAATGGGAATGTGATGATGTGGAGCTAAGTTTAAAAAAATGGATATGTGGCATTTTCTTATTGGGTGGCAAGACTTGAGAGGACCACATCAGTGGTCCTCCAGGAGGTCCCAATAATTTCTCCATATATAGGCCACGTGAGTGACATGACCATTTGGATGGGTAAAAAGTGAACATGAAGACTTGTCTTTTTCACTTCCCATCATCGAGCACAAGTTTCAAAATTTTGCATTGAGATTCACAGTCGGATAAAACAAAGAAAAATAAATAGTGGGCAAGAAGGAACTTGCTAGAAATAAAAGAAGAGAAGTTCATAAAGAAGGAGAAGAAGTTCATGAGGCAGCATCAGAGAAATGAGAAGAAGCAGCAGCAGCTTGATCAATCTGCAACGACAGGTGAAGAAATTTTTCAAAGAATCACAAAAGCCTCAACTGCTTCTTCTATTTTTATTATTCTTCAAAGACCTCCAATTTCTTAGAACTCTAAAAAACAATGAAGATTTTTATTTCGGCTTGGTATCCATTTACCGGCCAAAATCTAGTATTCTCTCCAGTATTGTCGGAATGACTCCGGTACAGTCGGTATTTAAACTGGAACGAAATACTAGCATTTCTATACTGGCCAAGGTTTTGGTACAATAAATACCAACCGTACTGGCCGGTATGGTACGAATCGACTCCATTGGTTTTTCTTTTGAGTTGGGAAAGTGGGTATTGAGAACAAAAAAATGAAAAGAAAGTTTTGAAAATGAAAACTGAAAACAAAGGTACAATTGAACCAAACAGGCTCTGAAATATGTTGGATTAGCAAATTCCCTTGCCCGACCAAGCGAGGAAATTGACAAAAATATATATATTGTATCATGCAATATCATCACAATCACAAACATATGACTTTGGCGGCCATTTAAAGGGCCTTTACCTTAGGAATTCTTGACCTCCTCAAGCCTGGACTCAAGGAACAATATAGACACATGACCAAGAATGGAGGTCAAGGCCTAATATATAAGTTGAGTTGAAGTGGACGTGTACTAGTACTTGTGTGAGTCCAAATTTTCTGTGTCACTTTTCTTACTTCATTTTATACTTCACTAATAAGATTTGGCCATACCACTACACACCCTTGGTGCAATGGTCATTCCACAAGTATAAGTGCTTGTGAGGTGTGGGGGGCAAGGGTTGAGGTTCAAGTCTCTAGGAGGGAGCTTTACACACACATACATTTAGATTATACTAGAGTAGAAATTCTATCTTGTAAAAAAAAAAAAAAAAAAGATTTGGCCATATGCCCACCTAATTAATTAAATCCTACCGCTATGACATTTTTTTTTTGCCTAACTAAAAAAAAAAAGAAAAAAAAAAATCCAAACACCTCCCTATGGACCCTACCACCACCACCAAACTTGGCAGTTGCAGCCCTCAAAGTCGCCTATCATGGCAATCATCATTGCCCAATCTACACCACGCTGGACATCCAAGCCAATCCCACTGCCCCTTTCAATCCCATCAACCACCAATAAAACCTAACAGGTTTGGAATCCATGAACAATCCAATACATTTAGTACCAACAATTCCAAAATTAATATTCTTAATAAATTAACAAGAAAGACAGAGATTTGAGAGATTTGGATTTGAGAAAGACAAAGCCTTTGTCTCTCTCTGTAGCCGATGTCGGCCAAGTTTCGTGGGGTGAAGGTTGGGGGTGGTGGTAAGAAGGTGTTTGGGGTTTTAAAAAAAAAAAAAAAATTTTAGGTAGGTAAAATAAAAAAGTCATAATGATAGGATTTAATTAAGTAGGTATATATTGGCAAGATTTTATTGGTGGTTTAATTATGCAGGTGAATATATGGCAAGATTTTATTGGTGGAGTATAGAATGAAACAGAAAAAGTGAGACAGAATATTTGCATTCGCACTTGAGCATAAACATGATATCAGAGGAATAATTAACCCCTATTATGAGATTCACGAATTACATACCTAAAATCTTAATAGTAATAGAGCTAGTTACACCCCCTCATTATAGACCCATTATGACACAATAACAAAATGTCTACATTTAACAGAAATTCCACTAGAGCATGTCTATGGAAAGTGAAATTCAAATGTTGAACAAGTATGAGAAAAATTACTTCATTATTATTAAAAAAATTACTTCACTTTCACTAGATTTGGTCTACTAGAATACTCCATTAGCTTAATCATCGAAGTAATTTGGCTGGATCTGCATCAGTAACCTTCCAAGCTCTCCTATGTTTTCAGTTTTTGTAGACATTCACCCAATCCGTCCACCATTTAACCAATGGATTCATCAGTGTTGTCTAATTAACGTCTCTGATTTCATCAACCTTAGAGACGTCCTACTTCTAACTTCCAAGTCTTCTCAACATGATTACCCTAAAAATGATTAAGGATCATAATAATTTAGAATCACTTTCCACAATTACAAAACTAAACCACCCAGCAAAAAGAGGAAAGTTAATTTTAGGCTTTTTGTATATGTTCATAACTTTCACAGTTAATCATCTTAACATTAACAAGGACAAAATTTAGCTACAAACTTGGATGTAGCCAATGATTACAACTTAACTTAATATTTTTTTTTATTGGATGTAAATTTTGAAAATGAAAAAAATTTGGTTACAAATTTAGTTGTAGTTATTGGCTGCAACTCTACCCAAATATCTTTTTATTGAATATGAATTTTGACAAATTCACCATTGGTTTACATTTTCTTCTTATATTCTTTTCATACTTGCAAAATTTATAGAATATAAAAAACCAATAGTTATGTCATCAAGTAAATGTTTAAATTTCAAATTTTTGTAGTTTAAAATTATAAATAAAAAATAAGTTTATAGATCAAGAGCAAGACTAAGGTACAATACTTATGTGTTGTTCCTTAGGTTCAGCTTTTAAAAGTTTGCCATGTGATTTTTTTCTCATGAATAAAAGTATACTTTTTAAGTTAAGTAGCCACACAACAAATTCTTAAGAGAGGAATTTAAATAATAGCATCCAAGATATTGTACATAAGTTTTGTCCATAAATCAAATAGTGAATAATATCTAGTTGGCACGAAATTTGATATACATATTAATAACATAAAGAACATACAATCCAACGATCAGATTTTTAAAATATGTATTCATGATAATATTTTTAGTAGAAATTGTAGTTATTGATTATAACCAAACTTTGTCCCATTAATGATAAGATTTTTTACTTTTTTTTGTGGGGGGGGGGGGGGGGGGGGGGGGGGGTGGTGGGTGGGGGTGTGGTGGTGGGTTTGGGAATCTACTTAAATCAATCAATTTCCAAGTACCACATTGATTGATTTAAGCATTAAAAAAAAAAAAAGAAAAAAAGAAAAAAGAAAAAACAATTGCATCGTGGTTCAGCTGTTCAGAAAAAGGAAGCTAAGTACTGCATAGAACAACCTTCCAATGTGTCTATCAGAATAAAAAGGAAGCTAGTATATCCTTAATTTGTGGTAATGCATATCAGAATAATAATTATGTCCACTGCATGTGATTGCAGTTAGGGACCATGGCCAACTTTGGCTTTTGTATTTCTGAGAGCATTCATGCACGGTTAGTATGCCATACCGTTCCGGGTATACGAGGGAAGGAATCTGTAAAGGCGGTGGTCTCCTTCAAATATTAATGTTGCATGGTTTTTAGCTATCAAACATTACAAAATGTTCTTATCTATTGAGACTCAACACTCTTTAAGAAGAATATGGATAAAAACACTTTGAATTTTGCAGTACCCCTCTTACATATGAAATTAAAAGTTCAATGTCTAAAAGTTCATGGTAGAAATAGTATTGGGATGGGCCTGAATATGTAAGAAGTACTTGTGTTGAAACCTTTTTCTTAGGTGACATATCAATAATGAAAGATTATGATTAATATTGAAATGGGTATCACTGGTGTGTGTAGACCAGGTTTATTGCTTCATGTTGGCCATAATAGCACTTCGCATATATTCTCATATTTATGGTGTCACAATATCAGAAAAGTACTTTGAGATCTTTAAAGCTCTTTTAGCAGAAATTTTCACTGAGAAGTTTTAAGGGGCTATTTAAAGCTAATAAACAACTTTAATGTTATTAACGTTGAATTTTAGAGCTTTTAAGAAGAAAAAGCTCTACAATTCACTGCTTATGTTTTATAAATCATTAACTTTAAAACGCTAGTCATCGTAATTTGCCAAACATCCAAAACGTTAAAGAGCTTTTCAATTAAAGTGCAATGAGTGTGTTTGGCAAAAATTGTTAAATGTTTAGCTAGCTAAAGAGTTTTAAGTGGGTTCCTAAAGTTGAAATTCGAAAAGCTCTACAATTTATTATTATGCTTTTTAAATTCAGAATTTCAAAACACAGTTTATCGTAATTTTCCGAACACTTGAAACATTAAAAGGTTTTCAATTAGAACTCCATATTGTAAAAGCTTTACAATTAAACCTTTGCCTTTTACAACAATGCCCAATAGACACATATATGATATATATATATATATATCACAAATAAATCTACTGCTAAAACTCTATAGATAAAACTCTATTTCCCACATCAATGCCAAATAGGCACTTTTTTTTTTGAGATAACTGATAGAAATATTATTGATGTAAAAAGGGCTAAAGGATTACAAAAATTGGCCATTGACATCCTGGGCAGAGCAGGAGAGCCACATATAGCAAAAATACATCTGCGAATAAACTATCCCAACTAAACCAAGTCAGGCCGAGGCCACATAATGGAAACTAAAGACCAGTAGCTTGACTAAACAGCGCTGAAAGTAGAGCTGAGAGCACCAACCACGGAAAGAGCCCACCATTCTACACTTGTGCTGCGTTCAATCTCTGATACTCTGCTAGAAAACCAGTAGCCTCTCTAAGAATTTGTTCTGGATGCCATTGGGTTTTTCCAAAACAAAACTTATTTCTCGCGTTCCAAATCGCCCACTGCTCTAATTCCTGTTGAGTAAGCTTGTCTATCATCCACCTGAACAGAAAGTAAAATTCGGGAGCTACATTCGTGCATTTCTGGATTTTTCCACCGCTTAAAGCCCATACATTTCTGGCTAGCGGGCATTCCCACAGCACACTGTTCGACAGTTTCTATACACTGGCAGCACAGCCCACACGTTAGCTCTAACTGCAGCTTGCGCCTGTGCAGATTTCCCCTTGTAGGCAGAATATTTGAGCATGCTCGCCATAGAAATGTACGTACCTTTGGAGGGACATTTAGTTTCCAGATTTTCTTCCACATTGGTCGATCCACTCTAGCCCTTGAGTGCTCAGTTTGTGCTTGGTCCTTTAATCTCAGTGCTACCTGGTATGCCTATCTCACCGTGAATTTTTTGCTGCCATTTTCCTTCCAAATCAAGCTGTCTCTTGCTGTGTTGTTCTGCAAAGGAATGGACAGGATTTCCTTTCGAGTTTTATAAGCAAACAGATCGAGGATTTTCTCCCTATCCCACTGCCTAGTCTCGGTGTCCATCAGCTCACATACTAACATCTTTGGCCGAGCCTCCCCCAGGAACACAGGTTTATGGGACAACCACTTATGCGTTGATACATCAATTTTTCTGCCATCTCCAACCTTCCACACGCTCCGTCTCTAATAATCTCCCTTGCTGCCAGCAAACTACGCCATACATAAGAAAGATTGTGGCCAAGAACTACATCCTTGAAAGAACAATTAGGGAAATATCTTGCTTTATATACCCTATAAAAAAGAGAGTGGGTATTATGGATTAGGCGCCATGCTTGTTTAGCTAGTAAGGCTAGATTAAAAGCATGAATATCCCTATAACTCATGCCACCCTATTGTTTAGGAGTGCATAACTTCACCCAATTGATCCAATAGATTTTCCTTTCCTTCTTTGTCTGCCCCACCAATATTTTGCCAAGGTAGAATTTATGGAATCACATAAAGATTTAGGGATTTTGAAAATTCCCATGGTGTATGTGGGAATTGCTTGAACTACTGTTTTGATTAAAATTTCTCTTCTTGCTTTTGAGATGTATTTTTCTTTCCACTTCATGACTTTCTTTGAGATTTTCTCCTGAAGCTCCCTTAAGGTATTCACCTTCGACTTGCCACCAACCATTGGGAGGCCCAAGTACTTTTCACAATCCTCCATAATTCTTGCTCCCATCATTCTCTGAATATTCCTTTTAACATCGAGCCTTGTATTACGGCTGAAAAAAATAGAAGTCTTATGCCTATTAATTGCTTGGCCAGATGCTTCCTCATAACACTGTAATAGCCAAAGGAGTCGTTGGCATTCCTCCACAGTAGCCTAGCAAATAATGAAGCTGTCATTTGCAAACAGAAGGTGAGATATGGATACCCCATTATTGCTAGATAAAATACCATGAAGATTTTTAGTTGCAATAGCGTGTCTAATCATGGAGGATAGGCCCTCTGCATATAAAAGGAACAAGTAAGGGGATAATGGGTCTCCTTGCTTTATACCCAGAGATGGATTGATGTATCCTTTAGGCTCTCCATTAATAAGCATCGAATATGAGGTAGTACAAACATTTTCCATAGCTAGCTAAATCCATCGAACATCAAACCCCAATTTGATCATAATGTTTCTGAGAAAATCCCATTCCACTCTATCGTACGCCTTGCTAATATCCAGTTTGATGGTCATCTGCCCCTTTCTCCCTGTTCTTATATTCCTCATCCTGTGCAAAACTTCAAATGCTACTGTAGTATAATCAGTAATTAAGCGGTTAGGAACAAAAACAATTTATGAAAGCTTTCATAAAGGACTGAATAACATGAATTGATACATATAAGCAATTTTACCTTAACTATAATTCTTCATATTTTTCCTATTCATAATGCTAATACATTACACTTTAATTAGAGCTGGAGTATTTGTTTTTGTATTTTTTTTTTTTTTTTGGGATGGATAAAATGCACTTTACACCCTTTAAGTTTGAGATTGCTTTTAATTTGGTTTCTCAACTTTCAAAACTTACAATTTACGCTATTGAGTATCACAACAATGTTAATGCAAGTCTTTTGTTCTGTCATATTTCTGCCTTTAACCCATCCAAAACAGCGTCACTTGAAAAAAAAAAAATGAAAATAATTTTTAAAAATATCAAAGTAATAAAACAAAAAAAAGGTTTATTTTTCTTTGTAGTTGACTTACCCCAAAAAAGCATCATTGCTGCACCCCTTCAACATTTGTTGGGACTTTTTAACTGAAAAAAAACCTTGTTTTCTCAACTCAAAATATAAGCTGATGTTATATTCAAATTCAATTCTTCTAGTACCATATCATTCATCACAATTTGATAACATATATTGTGATTATATTGGTGAACAATTATTTCTACATAGACCTACTATATTTTCTCTATTATTTGTAATTGTACATGTCATAATTGTGGCAAAAATTATAGTAGAAAAGTTGTATTCACAAATTTCTCATTCAAATTTTAAAAGAACCCATCAAAAAGGTCCTCCAAACCGATATCCCGAGAAAATAGAAATCCAAAACCCAAAAGCACCAATAAAAGAGTATAGAACTTTCTACCAAAAAACAAAAAGAGAATAGAACTCGTCATCATCCTCAACAACAAGCTTTATTTGCTTTAGATCTGACAACATGACTCATCATCATCATCCTTACCAACCAACAGTGACCGTACCCATTTCTCCATGGCTGATTTCACCTCACTAATCCTCCTTTCCTTCCTTTTCTTTTCCTCAATATGAACTTGTCATCATTCTCTTAAGGGGCATGTCATCAATATACCCCTAATACAAATAGTAGATAAATATACATATAAAAACATGCATGCATATATATG
The DNA here is from genome assembly GCA_029955455.1 of Quercus agrifolia. NCBI lineage: Eukaryota > Viridiplantae > Streptophyta > Magnoliopsida > Fagales > Fagaceae > Quercus > Quercus agrifolia. The sequence goes on along the minus strand of JARQAD010000002.1, from coordinate 22,600,510 downwards.
TAGATCCCTTATATCAAGTTCGTAATTACCAATTTAATTAAACGGTATATATATTAATGACAAACCCCTTAAGAGATTGATAATTAAAGGATTATGGTTAACCTTACTCAATTACAGGATTTTTTTTTCCTGGCAATAAGCCTTTTGCTTTGCACTTTTTTGACAAATGTTATGTACTACGTACTCATCTGCAACAACTTAGTTCTTAATTAGATGAGTGTCATATTCCCTCCGGCCTCTCTCTCTCTCTCTGTATCACTTTCACTTTGGCATTTGACTATGTATATTGTGTAATTTGTCTTCGCATGATGTCCTTTGTGTGTGTGTGTGTGTGAGAGAGAGAGAGAGAGAGAGAGAGAGCCCTTACTGAAAATAGCAATGAAACCTGGGTGGTAGTAGTGTACTAGATTACTAGTGAAATAAGTAATACACAAATCAGGGGAATAAGCCATGCATGTGGGTTGAACAATCAAAGAACCTAAACATAATTTTAGAACTTGAGCACCATTAATACTCCATAAATCGCATTGAATTAGCAACATTTTGGTTTTTCTTTATTCTTCCTTCCACTTAGTTCTTATGCATATTTGAAGAAACCCTTTGTACACAACACCTTATTCTACTGCATGTAGTCCCATGTCTAGGGCTCCCAGATTGAAGAAAGATTAGGTGTTGATAGAAATTGGCACCTTTGTAGTGGTGGCAACAATGATGCTGTCAATGATGATGGCGATGGTAATAAACATGATGATGGCAATGGTGATACGATGGAATCAGTGTACTCCATTTGGATGGATTGAACTTGTGAATGATCAAACGAAAAAGACCCAAACGGAGAGAATGATAAAGGAGGTGCAAATGACATGAATTTGGATGCAAATTCTGGATTATCATAAGGTGTTTCTTTGATAATTGGATTGATCATAGGGCCACCTGTTTCATGTGGAGTGACTCCCTTGCTGAAATTTTGATCATGTTGATTGGGAGCAAGTTGATGAGGTTGGTCATAGCCCAGTGATGACCAAGTGGCATAAGAAGATGAATCTGATAGTACTGGTGGGATTAGAGGTGGAAAATTAACCAAAGTGGGACAATAGTTGGTATGTTGTAATTCAAGATCACCAAGAACTAAACCTTGTAGTATTGTGATTGGAGCTGGATGGTGTAGCTGATCTTGTTGAGAGTGTAGGATCAAATTAGGGTTTGCATTCAGAGGGGAGAAACCTTCCTCTGAACTAATAGGATGGTCAATTTCAGGACAGTTTGCCAAAGCCCCAGGAATCTTAACTGCATGGAACATGAGCTTCTTCTTTAGGCGTGAATGCCAAAAATTCTTAATCTCATTATCTGTTCTTCCAGGTAGGTGCTTGGCTATCTGAGACCACTTGTTTCCTAGAATATTATGGAGTTCCTTGATGATAGCTGCTTCTTGGAAAGAGAAACTTCCTCGTTTTAAGCCAGGTCTCAGATAATTTATCCATCTTAGTCTGCAGCTCTTTCCACATCTTTGTAGGCCTACATCATCAATCCAGGAAAGGGGAAAAAGAGGGGTGAAGAACCTAGGAAATAAATATTATACAGGTTAACATTGTAGGTCTATATATGATATACCCAGATCTCCTATTAAGGAGAACCTAGGTTCAAACTCCTCCTTTTCACTTATTGTAATAATAAAAAAATTTCTAAGGGTTAGATGGCCTGCAAATTAAGGTCTAAAGGAAGCAAATATATGAGAGTTAGAGCAACTTAATTAGATTATCACCATAGAAAGTATATAGAAGTGAACAAGTAAATTACCAGCATGTTTTGGAACTGAGGTCCAGTTACTATGGCCATGGGTTGAAATATAGTTCATGAGTTTCTCATCCTCTTCTGGAGACCATAGCCCCTTCCTCACCTTTTGCTTATCGCAACATGAGTGACTTCTCATCCCCACTTTCTCTAAATCAGTAGTATATGATCCAAAGGCACAACAAGTTCAACTTTGAGTATTACCCACCAAAAAGAAAAAGTGATAGAAAGGAAGAATATATAAAAGAAATTAAGCAAGGAGAATCTAGATCTAGCTAGCCCTAGGAGTGAAAAGGAATGTGGAAACTGTGAATAGAAGAGATCATATATATATAGAAATGGATAATATATATGTAAGTCTGAATTGTTATATTAGGGTTTATGGCAAAAGGGACAAGAGTTGTTGCATCTTTCTCTGTAAGAGTTGCATGGCTTAATAATGGATCTTTATTCTAACTCAGAGATGGGTGGCTGGTGCACATTTCACACATGTAGGGTGGTGGGCTAATGTGTCCTGCCAGGTCCCACTTTGGACATATCTAGGATTATTGATCAAAGCATTAAACACTTTTGGATGTAAGTGTTTGTTGTGGATGGACTTTTATCATGCTGGGCTATTTGAGGATGGCAATGATGAATTTCCGGATGATTGGCGAATTTCAATTTGCTGTGATTGTTTTACCCTACACTTCTTGAGAATTTTCTTGGTGATGGCAATGACGAATTAATTAAGTGTGAAGTCAACTTATAATTAAACGGTTGTGATTGCTTGAAATTGAAGACTTGTTGTAGATTATTGAATATTGACACAATGAAAGTTACCACACCTTTTTAATGTGTGTTTAGTCTATTTAGATTAGCTATTTTCTTTAAGAACCATGCTTTCAGTAAAGTGGCGATCCGCCAATCCTAATCTTATCTGAACCGCAAGAATAACTAAGACATGCCATTAACAAAAGGGTGTGGCTTGGATCCAGTGGAAGTTTCCACTGGACACGTTGGATAGTGGACACGTGTCCACTATCCAACGTGTCCAGTGGAAATTTCCACTAGACACAAGCCGTGTCCTCAACAAAAATATACCGAAAGTCTTACAGTTCAATTGATATTTTTTGGAGATTTTAAACGTTAATATGAATTGAAAATGGTTTCAAAATACTGGGATTTGGCAAAAATATAATTAAATGAGTTCAGTAATATTTAAGTTAGAATCTTGTAAAAAAAAAAAAGTTAAAAATTATATACGTTCAAACACGTCCTATATAATTATGAAATTGGAATCTAACATATGATAGGTCCTAGTCATTGTGCGGAAACAATTTGTCAATAATATAGGGGCAGCCAAAAAATTCTCGATGTCCCATAATATTTTTAACAATTAAAGAAGAGGAAGCACATACAACATATACGGAGGTTTCAAAAAATAAATGATTGTAGCTTACTTCTACGAAATCTTCACAGTGTGTTTTCAAAGATTGGCTTTAAAGTTAACATGCAGTTGTGGGTTTCAGTTTCCTAGTTTTAGAAAGAAAGTAAAAGCGAAGTTTTCTGAGTAATCTTATCTTCACTAATAATTTATAGCAATTTTTTCCTTTTTAAAATTAGAAAACATGAATTTTGATGACAAGTGTTAGTGTCAAGCATTGTTAAGTTAACGAAAAATGCAAATCACAAAGATAACACCACTGAGATTGAAATTAAACAGGTAGAAATGGGAATATATAAGCTAAGGTGGAGGTCTGAACTCTAAGAAATAGAAACCAGAAAATGATAGGGAATATTTTCACTAGCTAGAAAATTTTTCTAACACCCTAGAGTCTTCAGTCACTAACCATAAGCATCATTGGTCACAAAGGGAGTGTGGCACCATGCGCCATACTCCGCCCTAACGGTCGTCACGTATCAAGGGTTTGTCAAGTACCTTACTTGACACCAAGCAACACACTCCGCCTTGATGGACATCACGTATCAATGGGTTGTCAGGTACCCAGGGGTCATAAGGTACCTTCCTTGACACCAGGCGACACACTCTGCTCTGACGGTCGTCACGTATCAATGAGTCGTCAGTTACCTAGGGGTCATTAAGTACCTTCCCTAACACTACGTGACACATTTCGCCCTGATGGTTGTCACGTATCAAGGGGTTGTTAGGGACCTAGGAGTCATTAAGTACCTTCCCTGACACCATGCGACACACTCCACTCTAACAGTTGTCATGTATCAATGAGTCATCAGGTACCTTCCCTGACACCACACGACACATTCCACCTTGACGGTCGTCACGTATCAAGGGGTCGTTAGGGACCTATGGGTTGCCAGGTACCTTTCCTGATATCATGCGACACACTCCGCCTTGATGGTCATCATGTATCAATGGGTCGTCAGGGACCAAGGGATCGTCAAGGACCTAAGGGTCGTCAGGTACCTTCCTTGACACCACACGACACATTTCGTCCTAATGGTCGTCATGTATCAAGGGGTTATTAGGTACCCTACTCATCGCCCGGAACATGTAGACATTAACTCGTCTAAAGCGATGAGACACTTTTGACAGACAACCCATTATACTCATCAATCAACAGACCAACTTGCACATTGATAAGGTTATTTTTGTCCAATAAAGTCCTTCGAGCACTTTGACTCGTCATGATGGAATACTTTGCCACTGACCTGTCAGGGTATGTGCCTCTTTTGGTGGGACCCGCCAACTACAAACCCATCGGGATGAACTTCTCATTTGACTTCCTTGAAGTCTCTGTGAATCAGTGCTCCATGTATGGTTGCATATGTACCCGACGGATGGTCATGTCTTATCCTTCATATTCATACCGACGGACAGATGGTCATACTGATAGTTGAGTAACTGGGTCCCACAAACTTTTACATATTCTCCACTCATGCATCCCTATATGGAAATAACTTGTGCGCCACACCCAAAGACCCTACTCCACACTCGTGTCTTCCCTATATGGGAAGAAAAGCCCAAGATCTTGGGGCCTTAACTCCAAATCTTCTTTACAAGGAAAAACCCTCCATTCAAGGGATTTTGGTTGGCTCTACACCACTATATAAGCACTGGGCCTTCTCTTCCTTAAGGTATGTACAATTTCCTAACTTTTATACTTTTGAGTTATTGGAGATTCTTTTATCATTGACTTAACCTTCGGAAAGTTTTTGACCGGCACCCCATCGGTGCTATCTGTAGGTTCTTCATCTTCTTTGTTCTTCAGGTACCTCATTTGATGCGTGTGTGGACGATCAACCAACTGGATAAACAATATATAATTTTATCGATCTTTATTTTGTTTGCTTTTTTTCCCTTCTTTTCACCCTTTAATAACTTCAGTCTTCACGTGTGCGCACACACACACTCTCTTTCGGAAAGTTTTTGGCTGGCACCCCATCGGTGCTATCTGTAGGTTCTTCATCTTCTTTGTTCTTCAGGTACCTCATTTGATGCGTGTGTGGACGATCAACCAACTGGATAAACAATATATAATTTTATCGATCTTTATTTTGTTTGCTTTTTTTCCCTTCTTTTGACCCTTTAACAACTTCAGTCTTCGCGTGTGAACACACACACACTCTCTTTTGTTCTTTTTCATAATCTTTGAGCTTCCATCTTCTTCAACAATCTAATCTTCTTTGCACTCCAATCCCCTTTAAGGTTTTAAGTAATCTCATTAGCCCTTCATTTCTTGCCTCTGTTTGCTATGGAAAATACAGACCCCCAAAATAGCGACTAGGTGCTTTTTTATTACGCTTTATTTTCTCCAACTTTTTTTCTTTTTTGAAAAACGATAGCAGTTTCACTAGAGAGAAAATTTAAACAAAGGATACATCAGTGTCAAATAAACTTTGGTGGAGAATCTTCCTCCTAGCTAGTACATGTACATTACATCATTATAGTTCCTGGCCTTTTTTGCAAGCCTTTGAGCTGGTTTATTAGAAGAAGAATAACACCACATAAAGCTTGCTGTACTGATACCACGAGTCAACAAATGTATGTCCTGCGACAACTGACCAATCCGCAAGTGTAAGGGAGGCTGGGAGTTCCACCATTAATAAACGAGTCCAACTTTCAACCTTCAAATCTTGAAGCCCCAAGTCAATTGCAAAATGATCATTACCTCCAGTAAACTGATAATTTCTCCAAACTTATTTCAATATAGTACTTTTTAGCACTTTCACTTTTTTTTTTTTTTTTCTAAGTATAACTTATTAAAAATTTATTTTTTAAAATGGAGAACCACTTTAAAAAATAATTAAGATACTTAAAATAAGCAAAACATGCAAATGCTAAAGAATAAAATCACAAACAAATTATAAAAAAAATGGAAACGATATTCATTCACACTTGTTCACACCCACTATTTCACACAGACACATATAGTGAGAATGCCGAAAATTTAATATATAAAAGTGAATGTAAAAAAAGAGATGTGAAATAGAGGATGTGTGAGAATCAAAACCCTTTTAATTATATGACAAATATAGAACAAAAAATATATATTGTTGTGGCTCAATGCCATTACTGATTCTTCCATAAAGAAGAAATTGAGTTTGAATTCCCATCTTCTATATTGTTGTAAGTAAAAAAAGAAAAAAAAGAAAGAAAGAACAAACAAGATATAGCTAGATAGAAAACTAAAGTACTATACGAGACTATGACTAATTACGTTATTAACCTGAGAGTTTGATTCATAAAAATAAAAAAACCAAACCTGAGAGATTGATTTAATTACGAATTATATCTTGGAAGTTTCAATTGTATCTAAATTAAAATTTAAAAGCCTTTAGTTACCAATGAAACCCTTGGTTAGTCACTGTAAACTAAAAGTTAAAAAAAAAAGAAAAAGATTTAGACCCTAATTAAAGAACTAATCAGCGACTCAATCACAAACAAATATTTCAATCTTAGCTACTAATTACCAAATTTAAAAACAACAATAATAAAAGTAGTAAAAGTCATACAAATTTTGATGATGAAGTGGAAAATCTATGAAAAATATTTTCAAAGGAAAAAAAAAACTATCCCTTGAAATCCAATTTCGTAGAAAATCCATGATAAAAGAAATAGTTATAATAATCTTACAAAACCTTAACACCTCGATTCTTTATGAGATGTCAGCAAAAATGTTGCACTTATACTACAAAAAACAAGGGTTATAGTGGCGTTTGAAAAACGTCACTATATGTCCTAAAAACGCCATTTTGGACTATAGTGGTGTTTTCTATAGTGACACCACAAAACACCATTATTGTACAGTAACTATAGACCTGGAATTTTACAAAAACAGTATTATAAGTCCATACCTTATGGTGGCATTTTTAAAACGTTGTTATAGATCCTTATATATATATATATATATATATATATATATATATATATATATATATATATTTTAAAAAAAAAAAAAAAATTGACTATAGCAGCATTTCAAAACGCCACTATAGTGAACAACCATAAAACAAAAATAAAATTTATGAAATATAAAATTAAATGCTTTCAAATTTTAAAAATTCAATTTTAATTAAATTAAGAGATACAAAATAGAAAAAAAAAAAAAATACAAACCCAAACCCAGAAAAGTTAAACATATGCCCACAATACAAACACAACATGCTCCAAAATACAAGAACACAAACCTATAAGGTCTCATCTCCTTCAATGAAACCAACCCAAATCCAACACCAAATCCATTTAAGGAACACAAAGCACAAGTTTAGAAACACAAAAGTACAAGCTCAAGAATACAAACCCAAATTTAAACATAAGCACAAGATCAGAAACACAAGAGCACAAATCCAAGAACACAAACCCATATTTCAACATAAGCACAAGATTAGAAACACAAGCACATATCCAAAAAATTCAAAATCAAAACCCAAATCCAAATCAAGACATAAACACAAATATAATAGAATATCCACTTCATTCAAAATGTTCATCATTTCCTCCATTTTCTTACTAGCCAAACTAGAAAGAACAAAAAAAAAAAGAAGAAGCTAGATCTACTGACCAAAAAAAGCACAAAAAAGTAGGGAGAGAGAGAGAGAGATAGAGATAAGGGAATGGGAAGGGGAGGGTCTAATTGGCATCGGTCTAGGTTGATTGGTGTCGATGAGTCAGGAAGGGAGGGTTGGGCTTCATGGCTTAGCGTTAGTGGCTTGGGTAGTGATGGGAATGGTGTTGGGGTGGGTTGTTCCAGGTGTGGATGGTTAGTGACGTGGATGGGTTGGGTGGGTCGGTGGTATGGGTGTTGAGAGAGAGTGACATAGTGAAAGATGAGAGATGAGAGTGAGGGAGTTAAAGAATGAGAGACAGATATTTCGTATTTTTCATTCTTTTTTTGTGCTAGACCTATAGTGGTGTTTGAAAACGCCACTATAGGTCCCTCATTATGGGTTGGGCTATGGTGGCACTTTCCAAATGCCATTATAGGCCGTTGTAAGACCAAGCCCTATAGTAGTGTTTGAAAAATGCCATTATAGGTCCCTAAAATTTTTTTTTTTTGGTCTAGACTTATGGTGACGCTTTCCAAATGCCAATATAGGTTCTTGTAAAACTAGGACCTATAGTGGCGTTTGAGAAACGATGCTATAAGTCCTTCAAAATATATATATATATATATATATAATTTTTTTTTCCGTGTTGGGCTATAGTGGCACTTTCCAAATGCCGCTATAGGCCCATATAAGACTAGGACTTATATTTATTTTTTTGGGCTAGACTTATGGTGGCACTTTCCAAATGCCACTATAAGCCAGTGTTTTAACCAACACCTTTCCCTCCTTTGCCCCCCTCTTTACCACTGCCTTTCAACCAGCCACCTCCTCTTTTCCCTGGTTTCTTTCCTTCACCGTTCCCATCACCTTTTGGTTTTTTTCCATATCACCCTTTTTGTCCACCTTATACTCTTTTTCAGACCACCCCAACTGCATCAGACCAGCCTTTACATCCATCGTTACTACCTAGACCAACCACCACTATATCATTCACACCTCTTCCTAACATTTGCTCCTCCCTAACTTAGCTCTTAAATCGTCTCCTCAAGGTAGAGGGGGCAGTTATGGCTCTTTTCGCAGACTCCAAAACCTTTTCCTTTACTTTTGACGGCCGGCGGGTTGATTCTTATGCTGTACACAAAAGTCATTGGAATTTTAAAAGTTCCGTTTGGTTGGGTCTAAGGGATTGGAATGGATCCTCTCATGTTTTGCCGATATTTGTGATTGGGTTCTAGGAACGGATATATTGTGCAAATGTTATAGAGATAACAATAAGTTGTTCGAATTCCGGGGAAGGTCGACTAAGGCTGGATTTTTTGTGGAGATAGCTATGTATTATGGTGGAGCTCGTTGTGGTTGTGTTATGGTACTGTGAGTTCTAACTAGTCTGGGTGGTGCTTGTTTTCAAAAGAATTGGATAGATTCCTTTTAGGTTCAAACACTGTTTTGGTGAAAGGGGGGACTTCCGATGAAGCTGTTGGTGGTGGTCCGATGGATGGTGGTGGACAAAATGGGAATAATTCTTTCAAATTTGGTAACTAGCAGAAAATGAGGGACTTTGAAAATACTAGAGCTAGTTCGGGACATAACGTGCTGAAGGCTGATTCTGGCGTTTCTGTAACGACTATTAACGGCAGACCTATGCGTGAGATTTTGTTTAAGTTGACTACTGCCAACCTGGTGTTGAGGGTGTCTAAATCTGATGGGGGAAAACGAGTGGTTTCTTGATTGATCCCAAAAAATTCTCATAAGTCCAATATTAGTGGGCCCTTATATTTTAAATAATGTTTCTGTGCATGGCAAATCCCATTTAGCTACCCCGAAAAGTAAGGCCCATAAAGAGGATTCTTATCCTAGTGGTTTGGGCATGAGTGTGTATGTGGTGGGTGAGACCAATGGATTCATCAGTGGTATTGGTGAGGCCTGAGGATTCAACGGGAGTCAAATTGCTGTTTTCCATCCCCGATCAAGCAACGAAGCCTCTCGTCTTCAACTCGGTGGCTTTGCACCCAGTGAGGGAAGGAGGTTCCATCACTTTGAAATCATTAGTGGGGCCACGACACCCTGGAGATCATGGTTTTGTGGGCTCAGGGTCGAATCTATCTTTAGGTCCTCGGTGGGTAAACTTAAATCATTTTTCTCTCTTGGCTAACTTGGGTAAAGAGGGGCACCCTTGGTCTGAGGAGGAAGTAAGTGATGTTTTACGGAGTCCCAGACCGAGGTGAATGATGGTGGTTCCCCACAAATAGGTAAGATGCTTTCGGGTGTTGAGCTTGTAGATGGGTCGCTTAATGGGGGGTCGGAGCTCCTGCTTCACCCACGGGAGTAAAGTGGAGTGGTATCTGGTCTTTTTGGCAGTGAGGAGCAGAAGAGTGGTCCTCTGGAGTGTGTACCGTTGTCTTGGTGGCATCCTAAGGCAATGAAGGATAAGGTGTTGTTAAGGGTTAATGAGGAGGGTGAACAGTCTAAATGGGTGTCCACTATGATGAGAAGTTTTTGCAAAATGGTAGGTTTACCTATTGTACGACATGAAGCTCAATGGGTCGCTTTATTTCATCTTTTGGAACAAGAATGTCTTAAGGTCGTCAATGAGGGGAGTGTTCGAAGACCTACTAAACTTGATTAGAAAGGTCTTAAAGAACTTCATGGTCTAGTATCCACAGTAAATTACAATGGATGCTCTTCTTGTAATAGAGGTTCGTAGAACTGTTTTGGGGCTATTGGCAGTTATAAATGACTTTAAGACTTCTTTCTTGGAATGTTAGGGGGTTGAATAATCCCCGAAAGAGAGAGGTTTGTAAGAATCTCCTTAGGGAATGGAGGTGTGATATAGTTTGTCTCCAAGAAACTAAGCTTTCTTTGGTGAATTCTGTTGTCTTGCGAAGCTTATCGAGTAGTCCTTTCATTGATTGGGCTGTTTTGGATAAGGTTCAATCATTTGAGGGGGTTTTGCTGCTTCGGGATAAATGGGTGGTTGAGAAAATTTATGTGTTGGTTGGCTAGTTCTCGGTTAGTGTTCTTTTTAGGGGAGTTTTGGATCGTTTTGAATGGGTTTGTACTGGCATTTATGGTCCAAATGCAAACCTTCATAGGGTTGCTTTGTGGGAGGAGTTATCAAGGGTATGTACTCGATGGAACAAGTCCTGGTTTTTATTTGGTGATTTCAACGTTATTAGATATCCCTGCGAGAGGCTTGGCTGTGACTCTTTCAGCCCAACTATATTTGCTTTTTCAGATTTCATAGAAAATAATTTCCTAGAGGATTTACCATTAAATGGGGCTTCTTTCTCTTGGTTTAGGGATTCATAACCGAGGTCTATGTCCTCGTGTTATTTCTAATCATTGTCCATTTTTAATGGAATATGGTGTTGTGGGGAGGGGATGCTGTGCTTTTAAGTTTGAGAACATGTGGTTAAAGGTTGAGAAGGTTCAATAGTGGTGGAACAGTTATTGCTTTATGGGATCTCCTAGCTTTGTATTGGCTCAAAAATTAAAGGCCCTTAAAGAAGACCTAAAAAAGTTGAATAATGAGGAATTTAGTGATTTGGCTTTTAAGAAGAAGAGTTTGCTGTCTGAATTATTGGGTTTGGATGCCAAGGACAATATTTTGGGCCTTTCGCATGAGGAACAAGCTTGCCATACTCAAGTTAAAGGTGAGATTGAAGTTTTAGCTTCCTTGGAAGAGACTTTCTAGAGAAAAAAGTCTCGTGCTCTGTATGTGAAGGAAGGAGATAACAAGAGCTAATCATATTAGCAGTGTTGAGGTGGATGGTGTATTATATGAGGATGATCTTGTTGTGCGGTCTCAGGTGGTCCAATTTTATTAGGATCTTTATACAGAGATAGACACGTGGCGTCCAACTGTGGACAAGTTGGATTTTGCTTGTATTGGGAAGGATGATAGGTTGTCTCTTGAGAGGTATTTCTCGAAAGAAGAAGTCTCCCATGTTTTGGTAGAGATGGAGGGGGATAAAGCCCCTGGTCTGGATGGGTTCATCATGGCATTTTTTCATAAATGTTGGATGGTGGTGGAGGCTGATGTTATGGCTGTTTTCAAGCATTTTCATAGGTTTTCAATTTTTGAAAGGTCTCTAAATGCTTCTTTTCTCTCTTTAATTCCTAAGAAATCTAATGTTGTCAATATTAAGGATTTTCGACCTATTAGCTTGGTGGGCAATGTTTACAAGTGGCTGTTTAAGGTGTTGGTGAATAGGCTGAGGGTGGTGTTAGACAATTTGATCTCGGAGACCCAAAATTCCTTTGTTGGTGGAAGACAAATTTTGGATATAGAAAAAACTTACAATCACGTTAATTGGGATGCCTTACTTTATTTGTTGAATAGGATGGGCTTTGGGTTGAAGTGGAAGGAGTGGAAGGAGTGGATTAAGGCTTGCATTTCTACTGTTCACTTCTCAGTTCTTGTGAATGGATCTCCGATAGGCTTTTTTTGGAAGTTCTCGTGGGTTGAGACAAGGTGATCCTTTGTCCCCTCTTCTTTTCCTCTTGGTTATGGAAGTTTTATCTTGGATCCTAAAGAAAACTGAGGATAGTGGTCTGCTTCGTGGTTTTCATGTGGGACTAGTTAACTCTATCGGGGTTCGCATATCACGTTTGCTATTTGCAGATGATACTATTTTGTTCTGTGATGCTTCTAGAGATCAGTTGTTGGCTATTAGACTGGCTTTGTCTTGCTTCCAAACCTTTACTGGTTTGAAGGTAAATGTGGGGAAGAGTGAGATTGTCCCGGTGGGGGAGGTTGGTAATATAAATACTTTGGCTAATATTATTCGTTGTAGAGTGGGTAGCCTGCCCATGAAATATTTGGGCATGCCTTTGGGCACCCTGTTCAAGACTACATCCATTTGGAACCCTATTTTGGAGAAGATGGAGAAGAAGCTGTCTGGTTGGAAGCATTTATATTTGTCTAAGGGTGGTAGGCTTACTCTCTTGAAGAGTACCCTCTCTAGTCTTCCCACATACTATCTATCCTTATTTATCATCCTTGTAGCTGTGGTTGATAGGTTGGAGCGTATTCCGAGGAATTTTTTGTAGGGGTTTTCAAAGGAGTGTTTTAAACATTCTTTGGTAGCTTGGGAGAATGTGTGTTCACCTATAGAAATGGGTGGTTTGGGGGTTAGGAAGTTAGTTCACTTTAACCGAGCTCTATTAGGGAAATGGTTATGGACGTTTGGCCAAGAAGGCACTCTTCTTTGGCAGAATGTTATTGCCACCAAATATGGAGAGGGTCAAGGGGGGTGGACTACTAAAGAATGTAGAAGGGCCCATTGGAGTGTCCTTTGGCGTGGTATTAATGATGGTTGTGAGAGGTTCTCCAAACATTTGGCTCTTGTGGTGGGTGATGGTTACCGCATTCTTTTTTGGCATGATAGGTGGGTTGGGGATACCTCACTTACAATGCTCTATCCTCAGTTATATGCATGTTCCAGTGACAAGGAAGCCTGCATTTCTGATTTGTTGGATCATCAGGAGGATGTGAGTAGTAGATTTTAGAACTTGAGATTTTATAGGAATTTTCATGAGAGGGAATTTGAGGTTGCCTTCTCTTTCCTAGAATTCATTTAGTCTCGGATTCCAAGAGGTATTGGGTGCGATAGACCCTATTGGTGTCTTAATGGGAATGGTAAGTTCGATACTCAGTCTTTCTATTATAAGATATGGAAGGGGATTTGGAAAGTCAAGGTTCCTAAGAGGGTGGCTTTCTTCTTGTGGACCGTAGCCTATGGTCGAATTCTTACCTCAGATAATTTGATGCTCCGGGGCCTCCCTTTGGTGAATAGGTGTTGTATGTGCTACTGTTTTGCGGAATCTATGGACCATCTTTTCATTCACTGTCCTGTAGCTTATTCTTTGTGGGTGCAAATGTTACAAGTTTTTGGGATTCAATGGATTATGCCAGGTTTAGTGGAGAGTTTGGTGTCTTGTTGTTGTTGTAATTGGTTAGGGAAATTTTCTTTGGACATATGGAATATGGTTCCTAGCTGTTTGATGTGGGTTGTTTGGTTGGAAAGAAACCGGCCCTCTTTTGAGGCTTTGGAGAGAGTGCTTGATCAGTTACAAGCTCTCAACCAAAATACTCTTTTTGAATGAGCTAGGTGTTGGGGTTCTTCAAGCTGTTCTTCTACTTTGGAGTTTCTTTCTTCCCTTAGAAGTGCCCCTTAAGTTGCTCTTCTTTTTCTTTTTTTTGAGGCTTTCATTTGCTGTTTTTTGTGTTCACCATCATGAACACCTTGTATTTGCTGTTTTTGTCTTTTTCATGATTAATATAAGTCTTATTACTTATCAAAAAAAAAAAAAAAAAACCATTATAGACCCTTGAAAACGTGGCTATAGAAAAGCTATAGCAGTGTTTTTCATAAACGCTACTATAGGGTACCTATAGTGGCATTTTTTTTTTAAAAAAAATATGCCATTAAAAAAACACCGCTATAGGCCCTCTTTTTTGTAGTGTATTACCTTCCCACCACAATGACTGAAGCATGGAGTTCTTTTTCATGAATTCCTCAACAAAAAATCCTTTTTTGCAATGAGTTTGGAACTTCAAAAGGATAACAGTGAACTCACTAAGAATTAATATTAGTTTAATCTCAACAATGAATAATCATATAAAGGATTTTTCAGTTTTGGCTCAAGGAGAATGGCTCCCAAGAGTACTTTGTAGGGCAGCCTTATGCTCTAGAAAATCATGCTTTGGAAGATTTATATAGATAAGTTAAGGTTTGGTAGAAATTAGACTACAAAAAGAAATATAAAATAGCTAGGTTTACATAGTCTCACTCAAGTGAATGTAAGTTTCTACCTGTTAAAGATATATTAGCCCATTAGTAAAGGTCCAACCCTTATTCTTACTTTGTGTGCAAGCCAAGTCTTCTACTTGTACTAGAAGTCTATTAGTCTAGGGTTTAGTCTACTATATGTACACATGTTATGGTTCATTGTAACATAGGATTTATACTACACTCTAATATATTATTGATATAGCCCTTTAGGGTATTCTCCATAGATGTGGGCCGTTAAGTTAAACCACGTAACTCTCGTTTGTTGTTGTGTTCTATACTTTATGCTTTTGCTTCCATACTAGCATATTCTACATGGTGTATCAATGTTAATATTTAACTTGGTATCAAAGCCACCTCTCTGTGGCTATTGTTTTCTGTCCTTACGGTGTATTTAAGACCAATCTTTGTCTTTCTTAGTGTTTCTTCGCTGCGTTCATCTTCTTTGGCTTCTCATTGCTGCCATCAAAACTCTCCGATATAGTCATGCCATCGTTAGAAGTCGCATCAACACTACAAGACCATTGCCTTCCCCAGTCCACCGTCATAGAGCCAAACTTCATTCAAAGGATCTTCTTAACCTTATCAAATCTCAAGGTTTCATCAAGCTTCCATCTTGAGTTTGAGAGGGGGTGTTAGAGATATATTAGTCCATTAGTATAGGCCCAAGCCTAATTCTACTTTGTGTGCAAGCCAAGTCTCCTATTTGTACTAGAAGTCTATTAGTCTAGGGTTTAGTTTACTATATACACACATGTTATGGTTCATTGTAACACATGATTTATACTACACTCTATTATATTATTGATGTAACTCTTTAGGGTATCCTTCGTGGATGTAGGCCGTTAAGTTGAATCACGTAACCCTTGTATGTTATTATGTTCTATACTTTATGCTTTCGTTTCTTCATCCATATTAGCATATTTGACATGGTGTATCAATGCTAATATTTAACTTTGCCTAACTTTGAACAAATTCAACTTTTGTTTGAACAAAAATGTCTACAAATTCTTTGAACCACTTTTACAAATCATACCAAACATATTACATTAATTATAATCCTCTTGACACAGATTTTGTCACATGAAATTTGCCAATTCTAAAACCTAACAAAAGTATGAAAAACACTATACCTCTAATTGACACAATTGATAGTTTTAACACATAATTCAAAGATTAAAATTATAGTTTGTCCATGATTTTTTAGTCTCTACAGGTCTCATTTGTTGTTTATGAGGGTTCTATTATTTTTTGGCAACAAAGAGAGTAATCAAATGTCCCGGTAACAAGGACTTTTACATTACAGCCTGAACATTGATGTAATAGAAATTTTAAAAATTTTAATTTATATCAACATAAACTCAGAGGTTTATAACATAATATAAGTTAGTAAAGCCAACTGATAAAAAAACTATATTTGTTTTTTTAGCTTATGTAATTTCAAATTCTGTAAAACTTCCTCTAATAATTATTCTTGTTCATTTCTCTAAACTTAAAATGCTAATTTTCACTTGCATATATATATATATATATATATATATATATATATATATATATATAACATTAATTTGATTGTGATCTTGAACTCTTGGTTCAAACTAAATTAATTAATTTCAGTTGACCATATCAAGCAAGGGCTCAAATGGCCAAAAAAAAGGTGATTCCTTCCTACGGGTGCATGATACGTAAGATAAAGAAAAATGTCATTTTTTTATTTACAAGGCGGCTGAACAATAGATGTAATTGATGCAATCATCTAAAACCTCTAAATAAAAGAAGACGCACTTGTATAAAAAAAATTATACATATAATATATTTATCTATATATTTTAATTAAAAAATAAAGTACTTTATTGATCAATAAAATGCCATATTGTATCTTAAAATGTAAAACACTACACAATAACAATGCAGACAGCTTGACAGGACAAGACTGCACAGTTTTGTCCACAGGCCACAGCAAATCACAAGGCCACAAGCTAAGCCTATAGTCTCGAGTCCTGACTTCACAGCTGGCCCCCACATGCCAAACGGCCACACACTATTTAATAAGTTATCACTTTTTTTTTAATGCAAACCCTTACTTTATTGATTTTTATAAATTATCGTACGAATTAATAATTTGATGTATATTATATCAACTTATTTGTATTATAGAGGTATTAAATTATTGAACCATATAATAAATTAATTTTTATTTATACCGTTTAGACTTTAAAGTTTTAAAAAGGACCCACTTAAAATTTGCCCGCCTAAGGTCCCAAAATTGTTAAGCCGCCCTGCTTATTTCTCTTGAGGTGTAGCTATCTGTGGCCTGAACTGTATCTGTACGCTTAGAAGGAGGGTCCAAAAAAAAAATCAACACGTACGAATTGAAAGGTGTTGATTCAAATATTACATTGATTTTACGAGACTTCATGTTCATTTTAATGTATGGTCTTTTCTTGTGTCTCATACACTAGGTAGAAAAAGTTTTAAAACTCTTCTGGTATGAAGAACAAGGACGTCAAATAACATTAGTTTGGACATCGCATTCTCCCATATCTTCACACATACATTCCCTGTTGATCTTTTGAAATTTAATGTACTGCCCTTTCTTGCCGTACCAAATCTCTTCAGTACTGTGGCTTAAAAGGACTTCTGAGGCCATCTCAATGACAACGAGGAGTCAGCCTTTTTCGTGACTTTGTAAGTGGCAAATTGTAATCAATGACAATGAAAAAGCTTAGCTCCAAATTGATGTCATGCTCTCAAATTCATTACGTCGAAATTGAAAAGATTATTTATTTATAATTTTAATTACATAACTTTTTTAATGGGATAAAGTTTTGTTTCAAATATGTTTGGAGCTATCATATTTAACTTATAATGTGACAATTATGAGAATATCAATGTGTATTATTCAAATGGTTAATCAAAACTACACATGTACTGTATTTTTAGCCGTTATATAATATGTTGGAGCTATAATCTAACTCTAAATATGTTTGTAATCAATATTTTTTTTTTCCATTTTTAATGAGTTGTTTAAATATACACGTTAATAATTTTATAAATTAATAAAGTAGTGGGTTGGAGAAGATTTCTCCAAACTAATTTGAAGCTAATCTTTGTTTGGCACCAAAATTTTCTAGGGCAATGTTCTTGCTAGGTCTTTTCTTTTCTTTTCTTTTCTTTTTTTGGTTGAGATGAGTGTTCAAACTTTAAATAGCCTCTATATATATATATCAAACCATAAAAAATGTACGGTACCTTAAATTAGAATTGCACTTTCTTTATAACGATAATCTGATTAAAAAACAGAAGAAGAGGAAAAAGAAGAAGCTAAATTACACTAGTAGCCTTTACTTGTATCGTTCAAATGGTTGAACAGGATTGTGTTTCCCTTTCCCTTTCCCTTTTCCTTTTCTTCCTCATATGACCGCTTAGATGGGGGCAATTAACAAATAACATCATTTAATAATTATTTGGTAAAAATTGCATTTTTTTTAAAGCAAAATATTCTCTCTACAAAATAAGTTAGGTTGGAGGATGCTGGCTATCTTTTTTTAATTTATAATTTAATAGTTAGAGTGAGAGAATTCAAACCCTAAATTTAGATGTTTTTGTTAAAAATACCAAAAAAATCAACTAGTCAAGTTACAAGACTTTTAACAATAATAAATTGACTAAAATTCATATTGAAATTGTTTTTATATTTTTGTTACATATAAAGTAGAAGAGGGGAGATTAACAAATATGAGGTATCATAAAAGATACCATTATCTCTAGACTTTCCCTTAAACTCCCCAGTGATATTGTCTTTTCAGAAAGACAATTTCAATCTTAAACACTAAAAAATTATCTTTCCAAAATACGTTCAACATTAAAATATAATTTTTTTTAAAAAGAAGATTAAAATCATCTTTTCCAAAAAACGATTTGTTGACTCTAAAATAATCCTGTCGTTGGGAAGAGAATTTGAATGTCAACACTACGAAAGCCCTTTAGGATAGTGATGGACAGTTTATACTTAAAAAAAAAAAAGCCATGTAATTAAGCTAATAAAGATAGGATATAACCTGTTAAACTAATGAGAAAATAAACAAGCCAGGGAGAACTGCCTAGTTATTATCATTGCTTTCTGTAGTTCAATTAATTTGCTTCCCTCTTGTGATGGCCGAGAAAGGTCATGTAAAGTTGGATAAATTTGTTTATATTTAAATTTCAATGGCCCTTTTTCTTTTGGGTGAAGCTATTGGTATTTTCATTGAGATCTTAGGAAAATTATCCTAGTTTATGAAGTTATTAGTATTTTCATTAAGATCTCAGGAAAATTATCCTAGTTTATTACTAGTTATGCCTAATACCATGTAAGTAAACTATGATTTGGTAATGAGTTCAAATGTGGGTACCAAATAACATGGGAATAAAATCCAATAAATTTAATTACACTTTTTTGTCCTCAAATTTTTCATCATATTTTAAAATGATCCCTAATCTATTCACTATAAAAGAATATTCTTATATTAGAGGATGGAAAATTCTGAGTTGTCAAACTAAAACCATTAAATTTTTTTGCACTGACATTAATATGGAGCCAACGGTACTTCAATTTTTTTGCACTGACATTAATATGGAGCTAATGGTACTTCTTGGAGTGTCTAATAGAGTCATTCAAGGTTAAAATCTCCCTTCCCCCAACTATCGAATTAAAAAAAATCTCTCTCTCTCTCTCTCTCTCTCTCTCTCTCTCTCTCTCTCTCTCTCTCTCTCTCTCTCTCACTCATTGATTTATTGTTTTTAGGCTAATTTTGAGTCATGTTTTTGTACCCCGGTTGAGAACCACACTCCTCATACACCAAAATTAACTTGCAACATAATACCACCCCTTTGCAGGAGTAGGCAACTACCTCTTTGATGTAGTACAAAAGGTATGATAGGGGCTAGATCTTGTTTTAATTAGATGCAAAGACTTAAATCCATAAGGCACTCTTTGAATCCACAAAGACTAACTGTAGAATCAATCAGAAAGAAAAATGAGAAAACCACTTTGAAAATATTGCTGATCAAATTTTGAATTAAAATTTTCGTTTTTTATATATTGCAAGTCTATTTTTCGTTTTCTCCTCAATCAATTCCTTATTTTCCCCTTTATCTGTTTCAACAAATTCTTGCAAAGCATTATCTCTGTATTCAATCTTGAGTTGTGGTGGGATTTCATCACGTTCAGTGACTTCAATAATTTTTCTTCGCAAGTTGGCTTGATGTTAATATCCATACTATATGAATTTATTCCCTTATAATTATGACTCTAATTATACAATATTTCATCAAAATCATAGGGAAAGAAAAAGTTTACGATCATCTTCTTCATTCTTGGCCTTGAGGAATAGGATTAACCCTTTGCATTCTAAAATATTCTGTATCATTCCACCAATCTGCTTCATCACTCGCAAAGTTACCCAATAATAGTTGCATGTTAAAATATTCAAGGATTTTTATGTAAGCAAAACAATCTTCAAGATCCAAAATATGATCTATAAAGTCTTCTAAGTATGAAATGAAATCAAAGCATGGAATATCATTAAACTTAAAAACATAACAACCGATAGGTTAACCATGAGCATAATCCCTGGCACGATTATCTCCATTTCCTTCACCATTTTGTCTGGCATTCAAGCCCAAATCGATAGGCATGTCGGGAATCTCTTTAGATTCCACAAGTTATCCTCTTATCATGAGCTTGAATCATCTCCTTAAAGGTCTTCACCCCATGATCACCATCAGTAGTGTGGTTACTTTCTTAATCACCTTTTGCCATATCAAAATGTTAAAGAGTTTTGATACCAATCGACAATGAATAGAATGCAGGATAGAGGCTAGATCTCGTTCTATTTATATGCAAACCCTTAAATCCATAAGGAGCTCCTTCAATCCACAATAAATAATTTTGAAATATTATTGATCGAATTGAATTATTATTTTATGACCTATCTTAAGGCTCTAAAAAAAAAAAATTCAAGTAAAAATATTCTTAAACATGTCCTAATTAATAAAGTACAGGATTAAATGTTTGTTTGGGATGCACTTATAAGCCAACTTATTTCTTACATTTTCTACTGTGGGGGGACGAGGATCAAAGGTAGTTAATGGAGGTAGCAAGAGTAAGTCCAAGGAGGGGAACTATGCGGAGAGGACTTGTTTAACTAGTAAGGAGTTTGGGATGATGCTACTGATGACGATGCCGAGGGTTTCTACTTGACCTTGAGAGGGCCGAGAATTCAGAATGAAGGAAACAGGGTGCAATCCCCGAGGAGACAAATGTAACTAGGTTCTAAACAAGGAAGAGAAGAAAAAGGAAGGACAAGGTAGCCTTCCCCTCCGCATTAAATGCACTGCAACCATTTAGCTGGCCACATTAATAGAGAAATGACCATGAACAGTGTCCGTCACAGTTCATATTTTGTTGTAGGAACCTTCTAGCAAGGTCTTGATGGGACAAGTATCAACAGAATTTTATCTCAACCCTCCAAATGTAAGATCCAGATGCATCCTTGCTAATTTATATAAAGCCAAGGAGCACTTGGATCAAAGGGACGAAAAAAAAAAAGGTGAGAAACACAAAAGAAAAGAGAGAAAAACCATTCAGTTGTATCTACATCCTCGGACTGAACTCGAGGACTAACACTTAGCTATTTTCTATACAAATTCCAGTTGAATACTTCCACTTCGCACACCAAATTTAACTCTCACCTTCATTTCATCTTACACAACGGGTATTTCAAGGTTGACCTTGCATCCTATCTCTATAAATTAATTGTGTGAGTGAACTATAGCCTAATTAAAACGAGTCTTAATTAATCGATCTACTTTTTGCCCGCTACACCTACCATATGTTGGTCTCATGTAAGTCACCTACTTATTTATTTAAATTTTGCTTATTTTTTCTATTATTTGCGAGTTCCACGTTCATCACTTACTTATTCAATTTAACTTTTACTTTTATTTATAGTATTTTTAACAAAAAATTAGATAAATTATTCCCAAATGGATTCTAATTTAACTAAAAAACTCTTAAAAACTTTTAAAATCAAGAAAATAAAATCCTAAATATTAATAGAAAAAATTACTTAAAAAATATCAAATCTTCTAACCTACGTCACTACATCACTCTTCGTATTTGTCCTTTTGTTAATTTTAGAATTGCCTCCTTCTTGTGTGCTCCTTCTCACTTCCCATTTGGTCTCCTCACGTATCTGTCTCTGTTGGGTTGTTAAAAGTCTTGTCCTTGCTTTTTAATGCAACTTCCAAAAGAAAGAATCTTAATTTGATTATTAGTTGATTTGTAATAAAAATTTGTGTGATCTTGAAGAGAATGTCAATAGGGAAGTTCTCCGTTTCTTTGTTTACAAAACTTTTCCCTTTCTTTGAATTATCTCTGTGAAATGCTATGCTTTACTCCCAACTTTTGTTCTATTCATCAGAGCAGTTACTTCTTCAACTATCTAATTCCCAAATCTTACATATGAGTTTACTTTAAAGGCAGAATTTATTTTGAATGCTGGTAGCCATGGGTACAGTTCCATGATTCAGACTTTCTCTTGTATGTCTCCTCCTTTTTTATTTTTATTTATTTATTTATTTTTTACCGTGGTGTCCTTAATGACTAATGATAGACCAAGAATATATTGACTCATTGTGATAAATTAACCAATTGATTACTCAAGAATTAATACAATTAACATGCAATACGCGTGGTAGCACAAACAAATCACCAACTAAGTTAATATGCAGCGGAAAATAAAGTTGATACAGTGATTTGTTTATGAATTGGGAAAACCTCTAAGGCAAAACCCCACAAGGTGATTTTAAGGTCACCACTTTCGAGAATTCATTATTATCACAACAAGTAATTACAAGTAAAAGAATCTTAGTATCTTGTATCAACCTACAGTTGAACTCTTATCCCAATACCCTATTGGACTTGTTCTGTAGTGACAATCTCTCATTTTCAATGCACGGCTCACAGTATGTGACTAACCAATCGATGCACGGATTCAAGTACGTGACTAACCACCAACTTGAAAAGAATGTTGGCTGCAAAATTCTTTAGTTCATTAACATGATAAAGATCACGAAACTCCTTGGTTACAAAACCCTACAGTATATAAACGCAGCGACTTCTTCAAGAGAAATATAAACTAGGGCATATGTCTTTGGTCAGAATATGCCTGTGAAATTTTTTTGCAATAAGTTGCATCCACTGTGACTGCCCTTAAAATAATCCTTATATATGTTTAAGGTTGTGAGAAAAGAAAGCCTAAACATGTATACACAGATTTGTGTGAAATCAGATTTGAAAAATTGATTTTCATAAATCTCAATAGATAGGTTATCTATTGAGTAGTTGTCGAGCATTGAGCTAAGTTTGCCTTTTAAACCTTGATAGATGCTATCTGTCGAGCTAGTTGTCAAGTTTTAAAATCTAATACTTCTTTACTTGTTTCTTGGACAGATTTGCATGGCTTTAACACCTATACTTGAACCCTTGTTCCTTGAAGTATTAAACACATCCTATATCTACTCAATTACAAGTAAAGTACGTTTTGTCAAAGGATTAGTCAATTCTAGATAACTATATTCCTAACATAATTCACATATATCCTAACAACTAAAAATGTATTTCTTCTGTCCACCATTTAATTTGCACCTATGGCTGTTATATGGAGGCATAGATTCATAGCTTTTCCACATGAATTATGACTACTTGTTATCAACTATGTACGGTTCAATTCCACCTTCAATCTCCCAATTAATTTGTCCCTCCACTAGAAAAGGGTATCTTACTCTTTTACATGTAAAGTTCACATGAATGAAAACTACACATGGTATGAGAGAAATGTCTCATAAAATAATTTTTCATCAGCTAGTGACTTTACATGTAGTACATTCTTGTTAACAGATTAATCTTAATGAGAATGTACTCACATTAATTAATAAACTAATATTAATGTTTCTGTCTCAGCTTCTCGTTAACAAATTGGTGTTTTATTTCTTCTCAAAAAATATATTGGTGTTTTATTTTATTAAGGTTTCTGAAAGACTAGGAAATTTCTTTAAATATAAGGACAGAGGTTGAGGAATAAGAGTGCGACTAAGTTAAAGAAAGTAGGCATTGACAATCTCAAACTAGCTAAAGGGACAATTGCTTTCAAACAATATGATCTTTTTGATTTTGTTATGTCATTTTCTTTGTGTCACAATATCATAAATAAAGTATCCTAACCCGCAAATACGACGGAATAAAAACCCAAAAATGAAAGTACAAATTGATAATGTGAAAGTGGCCAAGGGGATAATTACTTTCGAACAATCACAGTATAAAACGACAATCGATTGAAATAGTTCATGATCACTTTCCCTGATTAAGATCTTTGTATTGCTATGTCATTTTCTTTGTGTCACAGTATTATAAACACAATATCCCAAACCCCAAAGGAATAAAATCTCATAAATGAAAGTACACATTTGACAACGTGGAAATGGCCAAGGGGGGATCAAACAATCACAGTATAAAACGACAATTGGTTGAGTATAGTTCAAAGTGATGCAAAAGTAATGGGTTTCTGTCGGTTAATCAATTAACCATATTAATTGTTTTTAGTTTGTCAAAATTTGGATTTGTTAGTTAACACTTTACAATGACTTTAAGTTATTGCATGAGACTAAGCATTTTCACTCCACTATTGAAATATGAAAGGAAATGCTTCGACTTTGAGATTCATATGATCGACTTGTCATATTTTGGAATTATGACAATGAGCTTATCTGGATAACGTGCTCATTAGATCTAAGATACAACTCTACAACTATGTTTTCTCGGGGAAATACCTACTCTAAAGGCAATTCATACATATTAAGGTTGCGTTTAGCAACATGTAAAATATTTTCTGAGTGTAAAATATTTTCAGGTGAAAATATTTTTGGGAAATGAAAATATTTCTAAGTCTTTGGCTACATTATGAAAATTGTTTTGGAAAATGTTTCAAGTATTTGGTTACATTCTGAAAATGCTATTTTTTTCCTAGTTTCTCACATTTTCTTAGCTTCTAAACAAATTTTATAATAGAAAATTTCAATATATAAACTTAAAGAAACAAAAATCAAAACAAAACCATTCGTTAAACTAAAAAATTCAGTCAAACTAAGAGAGGGAGGAAGAGAGAGTGATTTAAAATTGAGGGAAAGAGTGAGGTAGATCGAGAAAGAGAGAGATCGGTCATGGGTGGGTCATGGGTGATGAGACCGGTCAAGCGGCGGCAAGCTTCAAGCGGCGATGAGAGTTTGATCTAAAGGGTGGTGGCTGCGCGATATCGGAGATGCAATCTGGGGTGCAATCTCGGCGGTGCGATCTTGGTGGTGCTAGGGTGTGATCTCGATAGTGCAATCTGGGGTTGGGGCGGTGGTCCGATGGCTTGTGTGTGCTTCTAGCTCACTCTCTCTACTCTCTCTTTCTCTCTCTATCTCTCTTCAGGTGTTTGAGTCTGGAAAATCATTTGAAGGTAGATGAGATGTGTAAATGATTTTCTGGGTCAATGGGCTTATTTTACGGTCAAAGTTTAAGATTTTCAGTTTGACTTTATTTTACATGTGCACCCAAACACGCATTTGGGTGTAAAATATTTTCCTAATTTCATTTACACCCGAAACAAACACAGCCTAAAATTATAAAGTTGTGATTTACAATTATGTTTTATATTGGCTTTCTTTCCGTGTCAAATTTGATTGTAATCATATTCAATTATTTCCTTGTATTTATGTGGAATTTAATGTAAAGGTTGTGTGTAAGAGTTTGGTAAAGAATTTATGAAGATGAGGATTTCGCAACTAGCTCGCAACGGCTGACCTGCAAAATAGGCCACGTGAGAAGCATATGCTGGAATTTGAAAAGTCCTTGACAGGCTGGATTTCATGAGTCATTCACGGCTCAGGCCAAGTTGCGAGTGACCTACGAAACTCTCTGCCTGATTATTTTTTAGTGTGCCTTTTCTCTTTCCTTTACCAACACTATATAAACCCTTATTACCCACAAAATGTAAGATGTTGAAGGAGTATTCACAAGAAACTTTTGAGAGAGAAAATCCTAGCCAAACACTTGAGAGTTAGAGATTGTTTACCTATAATCCTCTACATAATTTTTCTAGAGTTTCCATTTACTCCTACCTCTCCATCCACACATCCTTGAGAGATTCTTAGCCTAAACACTTACCTCACATATTCTGAGTGTTAAGAGAAGTTTTGGTGCCTATGGGAAGTATTGGAAGAAGCCATAAGTGGCAGATGCAATCGGGCGGAATTGCAGGATCCGGATAACTAGTGAAGACAAAACTCCAAGAAGTCCATTGGTAGCAGGAGCTTGAAAGGCTCAATTATATTGAGTATATTAGGCTTGGAGAGTCTTTTGATATTCATGTACACCAACTTATTCACTAGTGGATCGATTTCAGCTGGGAGGGTTGCGGAGAGGTTTTTCGCCGAATACTTTGATTTTCTCTTAGATAACATATCTCAGTATTATCTTGTATTTATATCTTTCTTCCTTACTCTTTAAGTTTTACATTTATCGCTTATTGTACTTGCTAATGGCTTAGAGTAGTGTTCCGATTTATTGCGCTTCATTTACTATTGTTTCGCTCTTAGATAAGTTAAAGTAAAAGCAATTAAGCCGTAATTTAAAACTTGGAGTCTAAACAAGCATTACTATTTTCACACTAATTGAGCTGTTAAAAACATTCTAAAAGTAGCTTATAGCATGAAGAGAGGGAAAAGGTTGCTTGTGCTTTCGTAATAGGTAGCATCATGTATGAACAGTTCTGTACTAGTATAACATTTACAATTAGTGTGCTTAATCCTACATTCCTACTATGGAACTAAAAGGCTGCTAAAAAGCTTATGTTTCACTTACAAACAACCAAGCATTTCATGCTCGTGTTAGATATACTTAACAAAAGAAAATAAATTTTTGGTTACATTATGTGTGTGGCAACTATTTCATGGATAAGTGTCAAGCATACACTTGCGCCAAACACTACTATGCAAGTAGAACATGAAGCACGTAAGAGCACTAATATTGGATGTGCTAAATGCTAATTTTTTTAGCATTTAGCACATGAATCAGCAAAAATAAACACCTATACCAAACATACACACACACACACACACACACAAAACACCTACATCAAATGTGTCAAATGCCCCCAAAAAAAATTCAGCTACAGTACTCTTCTACTAATAGAAGTTACGGTAACAATGTTATATATATTTTAATTGTTTTTGGTGCTGTGAAATTTTTGATTCATTGATTTGTGAGTTTGTGTTTGATTAATTTGTGGGAGAACAATAGCATGTTGCAGATAGCAGATTTTTATATTGGGGTGTGTTGGTTGTGTGGTTTACTGGACTAAACTTATGCTGGGGTGTGTTGCAGAGTTAATGTAATGTTTGGGGATGGGTTGATGTAGAAAGAACAGGAAGGGATAGGGAAAGGTAGGGTTGGGTAGAGGGTAGATTGATTATGGTGTGTTTGGGGTGGAAGCTATTTGAAAGGAGAAATGTGGTGATTTGACAAAAATGTACTAAACTTATTATGGTCACATTTCCCTCTTCACTCCCTTCGTTCCAAACATATCCTAGGCTGCATAATTTTATCATTGGGCTTAGGATTGAAGACTCCATTTCTAAGCCATTAAGACTTGAGAGTTTCTTGTGAAAATTCTATCTTCGTTAGTAAAAACAAACAAGAGTCCGGATGGTTCTAAGCATATTAAAATTAAGACGGAAAGCACATTTTAGTTCATACATTTTTAAACTATTTTCATTTTAGTCCCTACATTTTATTTTTACTGTTTTTAGTCTCTATCTTGAAAAACGTTTCTCGTTTTGATCCCTGACATAACAAACAACAAAAATACATAATACTTAATTAATGTCCATGTGACCTAAATTAATAATAAAAAATATTTTTTTACATTAAAAATTGTCACGTCAGTATTTAAATTAAAAAAATTAATTTATTAATTTTAACTAAATAAAAAAAATAAAAAACAGAATTAAAAACTAAAAATCATATGAATTGAGATCTAATTGTGTTTTAAACAAGAACGACAAGGCACAAACTCAGATACAAGAAACTACACCCAAAAAAAAAAAAAAAAACCCATCCCCCAAACTCCTTATCACTTTCTGCAATTCGTCAGCCGATATGACTCCATTTCCATCCATGTCGTAAACCGAAAACGCGTCTTTCAGATTCTCCATGGCCTCGTCGAAATCCACACCCTTTGTGTTCAGTTCCACGAACTCGTTCAGGTCAATAAACCCATCCCCGTCAGTGTGCACCTCGACAATCATCTTTTTGAGCTCTTCCTCTGTGGCTGGGTGGCCTAAGCTTCCCATGATGGATCCTAATTCAGAGGCCGAGATCTTGTTGTCTCCATTGACATCAAATTTCTTGAAGACTTGTTCGAGTTCCGCCATCTGGATTGGTGTGTCTAGCGATCCTGAGTTAGTGTTTGAATTTGTATTTGTGGTTGTTGTCGTCGATTAATTGAGAGAGACTGTTGGAGGAATTGGTTTTCTTTTTACGGTGGAAAAGGGATTTGAAACCCATGATTTCTTTTTCTTCTTTTTGCTGTTCTTGTTCAGAGTGAGAGAGAAATATATTTAAGAATGAGAAATATAGGGTGTTTTGGTTAAAATTAGGAGAGGGTGAACAGAGACAGAGATTTGGGGAAAATTGAAAAAAGAAAGAAAGAAGGAAACAAAGAAAAACTAAAAGGAAAGAGAGTAAATGAGGGAGATTTCTAAAAGTTTTTGTAACAAACTCAATTTCTCAGTCCCGAAGAGCTTTGCACCAAGATCTCGCTCTGTGATTAAAACCCAGATCTTTCATCTTTTTAGTTCAATCTCTTGATGTCTAGTTCGTTCTCTCTCTCATTATTTATTTATTTATTTATTTTTTTATAATTTCTGGGTTTGTGTTCTTGTTGTTTTTATTCAAGACACACTTAGATCTCAATTCATATGATTTTTAGTTTTTAAATCTGTTTTTAATTTTTTTAATTTAGATATTGACATGGCATTTTTTAATGCCAAAAAACATTTTTTATTATTAATTTAGGTCATGTGAACATTAATTTAGTATTATTTATTCCTGCTGTTTGTCACGTCAGCTTTCTCCATTTCTGATGTAACAGCAAAGACCAAAACGGGAAATGTTTTTCAGGATAGGGACTAAAAGCGGTAAAAATAAAATGTATGGACTAAAATGGGAATAGCCTGAAAATATAGAGACTAAAATGTGCTTTCCGCCTAGAATTAAATAACATATTGGGAGAGAAGGTCAGAGAGTTTCAAATTTTTATTGAGCATATCAACACTAAACATATGGTAGTTGATCCAAAATAGACTAACCAAGAGGTTACCTCCAAATGTGTTTAAGTATGTGACTAATATGTTTCTCAAAAAAAAAAAAAAAAAAGTATGTGACTAATATGAAGTGCCCAAAAATTTTGGTGTTAATGGTTTGTGATCTTTATATAACCATAAATTATGGGTTAATCATTTGTTAATTTCTTATTTGGTTTCATGGTTATCTCTCTTATTATCATGCCATTTATATAGCTGTTGTATATGTGATTATTTTTCATGGCAGTTGTAAGTTGTAACCTCATAAGAATCGGTGAATGTCTACTCTATAAAGACATTCAATTTCAAGACCATGATATGAAAGTAGGCATAATGATCACTAGAAATGAATCATTTCATGATTTATACTATTATGGATCAAGAATTCAAGATCCGCTAGAGTGTTTAGGGAACCCTACTTCGTAAAATTCTTCAAAAAATTCTCACATTCCTTTATGGTTTTCTTCTTGCCCATCCTGACTTTGTTCAAATTCATAAACTATCACCTTCTTTTGAAACCATAACGATTACATACTTCAAATTCGTTGTCCAAAATTTTACCACATTATTAAACAAAGTTTAGGGCCAAAACTTTCAATTTAGTGTACATTCCACCTTACACAGCACTTAACTTAAGTTGTCCACCCCAAACCTGAAACTTGAAACTTACACTACAATGAACCCATAGATTCTTGATTGATGGTAGTTTGGGCTACTGAGTGTGGTGGTATAAGTATAAAACCGGTAGTTTGAACCCAAATTATTCATATGACGCAAGAGGCATAATGTTAGAATCATATTGGATAAACGTTACTTTGAAAAGTATCAAATTGAACCTTAAATTTTTGAAAGATAGCACATTAAACCTTGGGATTAAAATAAGTGTAACACCATCAACAAAATGTTAACGAAAACGTTAGAGAGAGAGAGAGATATGGGAATGATAGTTGCCTAGCTTTTATTGATGATTAACTTTGAGGCCCTTGAGGCATTGGTGGTCTAGGATGAGGTTTTTTTTTTTTTTTTTTTGAGAAGGTCTAGGATGAGTTGGTAGTACTTCTTTAGGTAATTGCCGTCTTTTATATGGTAGTATAACTTAAGTTTAGATATTCATAAACTAAGGGTCTGTTTGGATACTGCTTATTTTCAGGGGCGTAGCCAGGAATTTGTACATGGGGGGGCCAATTCGAAGGTTGAAATCGATGACGATGAGTATCATTACTGTATGAATAGTTTATATTTTTAGGTTAATATGGACCTTTTTTGAAATAAACTCGTCGGATTTCATCTTATTTGTTGATAGGGAATTCACATATTTGTTTACGTGATCCTAGATCACGATCTATCTCTTTAGATTGAATTCTTAAACATTTGGAGGGGTATTCATCAGGCATTAAAGTATCAACATTTGTTTCTACAGCCACGGTGTCCTAATTTCTGAATTGCTAACATCTTTTTTCTTAAAGAATGCATCAATTGTTTTTCATTTGCTCATAATTCTTTTAGTTTTAAGAATATGACTAAAAAATTAACCTGAAAATAACTTTTAAAAACAATTTTAATTAGAAATTTTTACTTAGTTATATGAATGTTATTCATACTTAAGAAAAAACAAAATTTTCACTAAAATTTAAACAGTCAACCCATTTTTAATACAACTTTAATTAATAATAACCCCTCAAATAATTTAATTAATTTATCTTTTATAATGTATTGGTTAATTTAATTATATAGCTTTAATTATTGTTGTTTAGCATAACAATAAACTATATTGCTTTAATTTATTTGTCATTAATTATAATGCTTTAATCCTAGTTGGTAATTACGAGTATGTTACACGTAAAATACGCGTACATACGTAACAATTAATAAAACTCTCGTTTGCCAATTTGTTTCCAATTGTACAGTAAATTACGCATTATTTTGAAATGAGAGTTTCATTCCCGTTTATAAAACACAAAAGTTATAAACTGCGGAAACATACGAGCTATAAAATACTAAAGAGATAAAGTTGAAGTCAACTACAGTAATAAATTATTAAACAATTCCTAAGAAATAGCCTTAAAAGAGTAAACACATATCCTTTGTTACAATTCCTAAAATATAACAATAAACAATTAAACAATTCTTAAAAAATTGCAATAAATGATAGCTAATAATTTAATTATTAGCTTTTAAATAAATATTAATTATTATTTAATAATGTTGGTTTACACTAAAAACCAACACACTGACCATGGACCAACAAAAAGGAATAACCGGATAAGATAAAGACAAATTTATAAAGACAAACAGAAAAAAAAGGTAAAAATCAACCAATGAATGAGTGAGATGCTATTAAAGTTAAAAGAATAAAAAGACTCAGGCAGATTTCATTTCCATTAAAACCATTCGGTCATTCAGAGAGAGAGAGAGAGAGAGAGAGAGAGAGAGAGAGAGAGAGAGAGAGTCAGAGAGAAAAACCTTGAGGGAGGGTCGGACTGCCAGAGCCGGAGCGGAGGAAGCAACGAGTCAACGGCAGATCTCCAATGAGTGATGACCGAACTACCGTCTGGCGTCTACGATCTACAAAAATTTCGTTTCATTTTTCATTTTAGTGACAGTGAGATAAAGAGAGAGAGAAAAAGAGAGAAATACCTTGAGGGAGGGCCGGAGGAAGCACCGGAGCAGAGGCTGATCTCCGATCTGCGATGAGGGGCGAGCGATGACGGCGACGACAAGCGAGCTGCGGCGTCGCGGCGACGTGACCGTGGGTTTGCTGGGGTTTGGTTTTTATTTGTGTATTGGGGATTTTTTTTTTTTTTTTTTATAGATAAAAACCTCTGTCTCTCTGTGTTCTCTGTGTTTCTCTTTGTGTGCTTTGTGTTTGGTTTGCTGTTGAGTTTGATTTGCTCTATAGGCAGTATTGGGCATTGGGGTATGCTTTCTCTGCCACCGATTTGATTTCTCTGCCAACGACGTGATGGTTGGATTTTCTGATTCTCTGTAATTTTTTTTTTTTTTTTTTCGGTTGAGAATGCGTGGGCTTGCCGTGAGCGAGCTACTGGGCTCACCGTGGGCTTAGCTTGCCGTGGGCTTCTCTGTAAATTTTTTTTTTTTTTTTTTCAGATTTTAGTTCAATTTTTTTTTTGGGCTTTTTTTTTTTTTTTTTTTTTTTTGCTTGAAAGTAGAACAGATAATTTTTTTTTTTTTTTTTTTAAATTTGAGGATCTTCCTAATTTTTGATTGAGGCCTGGGAGAATGGGTGAGAAATTGGTAGGGGGGGCCGGCTGTCTAAGGTTGGGGGGGCCTAATTATTTTTTCTTTATAGTCTAATGGGAAATTTTTTTTTTTTGCAGGGGCCACGGCCCCCCCAAGCCACTATGTGGCTCCGCCACTGCTTATTTTGCTGAAAATTGAAAATACTGTAACAAAATAATTTTAAAATGCGAGTCCCAGTATGGACATGACATGACAAGACAAATTGCACCGAAAATCATTTTGAAGTATTACTTCATGACATGACACGCAAAACGCACAGCCACTATGCGTTTGTCTTCATTTAAAATGCGTTTATCTTCATTTATGTGCACAGTGCCGTGGGTCCCACTGTTCAAACGCCAAACTCAAAACGTGCAAATCCAAACGCATTCTTAGTTATTTATTTATTTTTTATATATATTTTTTCCTTTTGATTTAAGACAGACCGTTCATATCAGCTAGTTGGTTATTCATATTTTTGTAGGTATCTTCAGAACAATTTAATTCTTGAGAGGGAGTTACAAGTTTTGGAAGCATGAACATCAAATTTTAACTATATACCCTATATTTTCAGTACCAAAAAAAAACTTATATATATATATATATATATATATATATATATATATATATATAAAGGGTCTTACTATAGGGTATCTACTAAGGGAATGTTTGGTAGTAGTTTTTAAGTATTGTTGTTCAAAATGATGTGAAAACTGTGGTTTAAAAAGTGCTGTGAAAATATTTGTTTAAAATATTCAAAGTGTAAAAAATGTGTTTCGTACCGAGTTTCAAATAACATATTTTAAAATATAAAAATATATATAATTATGTGTTTGGTATGTGTATGTATTTTATTTTATTTTTTAAAAAGTGGTAACTTTCTGACATTTATAATTATTTTATTAATATTTATCATACTAGAGAAGGAACATGAAAGAGAATGAAAGAAAAGAAAGAAAGAAAAGATGAGGTGTGCATGAGAGAGAGAGAGAGAGAGAGAGAGTTGTAGTTATGTTAGTATTATCAAATGGTTTTCATACTTTTTTAAATATTTATAAAAGTATCATTGAGTAATGTTTTTTGAAAACTGAAAACTGGTAAGAAGAGTTTTATAAATTCAGTGTTTAAACATCCTTAAATGAAAAACGTAATTCAAACACTTTTAGATGAAATCTCTTACCAAATGCACTATTTTTTTTGTACCCACAATTTTTAGTGTTTAAACACTAAAAATGATTGTTTGGAATATCTTACTAATAGGCTCTAAAACATTGAGCGGGCTTTCACAAAAAGAGGCCAGGTCTCCATGTATATAGAATAGACTATAGATGCTAAAAAAATAGCTTTTATAGCCATTGATGGGTTGGACTTTAGTTTTTGGGCTTATAAATAGATGGCCGAAGTCTACTCTCACATTAATGTTGGGCAGCTCCTCCTACCCATCAAGGAAGCCATAAAGAGATCCAGATCCTTAGTCTCATCATCTACATGAACAGTCATGAAGAATGGATGAAGGTATATTTTTTTAATATTATTTTCTATGGCTCACCATTTTGCTAAAACGATCCATGTATAAGAATCAAGAATTTTACCAACACTGTATAACAACTTTTTTGCGGAAAAGATTAAGAATTCGTGATGCTTCATTGATTAACAATATTCTATCAAGTCAAGAGTCTTATCATTTAACTACTACTAATTGATATTATTTAGTATTTTCATGACATTCAGGTTTAAATTTTATCTTCCCATGATAACTATCAATTATCTACACACACACACACACAAAAAAAAAAAAAAAAAAGGTCAAATTTTTATGGCCTTTTTATTTGGAAAGGAAAAGACCAACAAGTACAATAAGTGACTCCTAAATTAGATTTAGATCTACCTACTGGCACATGCCCTGATGCCCATATTAATGTAGTAATTATTTCTTTGTTTTTGGTCAACTCCTTGAGCTTGTAACTTCTTCTTAGCAGTCTTTTTCACGTGGACAAAATACATTATTAACTAATTACATAAGTGATACATTACGGCAGGTCCTTTAAAAAATACGCCACCATTTTGATATTGAAAATTTATTAGGTAGTTCGGAAGTATATTTTTGTTCATCTCATATAGATGTGGACTTCACAGTAAGTGAGACTTACCTTTATGTGAGAGGAAGGAAGTATACTCTCGAAACACTCAGTAATAACATGTAGATATTACTGATTGAATTAAACATATCATTAAGATTTGCATTTCACGTCCTTTATATGATTAATCTGATATACACAAACTATTTTACAATATTTTTACAATTTGTTGTTGTAGCCAACTTTTTACTGGTTCTCTCATCAAGGCCTACCAATAACATCACTTTTTTATTTACCAATAATTATTAACCACATCAAGAATTTGTAAAAAATTTTGTATCTTTAAAATTTTTCCTTTTATATATATATATATATATATATTAATGACAAAGAGCGGACAATATGATTCAATGTAGATATTTAAACAGAGAGTAAAATTTAAGCGCAATCTTTTATTTGCAATATGTTATATTCCCTGATTAAATTTAATTATTGTTTAATTATTCTAATCACTCCAAGCTTCTTCTTTCTTCTTCTTCTTTTTTTCCCCATGGAACTTCAAGCCATTTGAAAAGTAAAAGTTTGTAGATTTTTTTTTTTTTTTAGTCTTTTAGTAGAGAAGGGATAAATAATTTTTTTTAGAAAGGAAAAAAAAAGATATTTTTCTTTTGGATACAAGATAGAAATTTTACTTTAAAATAATTTAAGTGTATATGGGTGTGAAACTTTTTCCTGGAAATTTGAACCGCGATCTTTACCCTCCACACCTCACAAACACTTATACTTATGGAGTGTGACTATCACGCCAAGGATGCGCGGTAGTAGGAAAAAAAAAAAAAAAAGATCTAGTACTTCGATATTATGTGATTTTATGAAAATGTATGTATAAATCAAGATGCCTAAAACTTATCTAACAAGTGATAACAAGGGTCAAGCCTTCATAAGTGAATTTATCTTATTTCTAATTTTTTTTTTTTGAGTTTCAATCTATGACGTTCACTCTTGATGATAAATTTTGATTATCAAACGAAGATACCAATAAGTTTTTTTTGGTGTAGGCGATGATTAAACCCTAGATTTCTTATTTAACCATTAAAGACTTTACCAATTGAACTAACTGAAACCCTCGTCTTGTTCCTAACATTGGATGGCCTTTTAGGCCCTTTTTAATGTCCATTAAACTTGTTTTGTTTAGTGTTCTGTATGTGCAGGTTTTTTTTTTTTTTTTTTTTTTTTCCTTTTCTTTTAGGGAGCAGTCATTTAAGCTCACCCCATAGGTAGTCAGACTGAGAGTAGGTTAAACCTAACCTCACATATTTTGGGGAGCCAAAATTTCCACTGGACCAAGAGGTCTTTGGACTTTTGATTTATTAATTGTTTTTCCTTCTTATTATTATTGTTATGTTTCTAAGTAATTTTACTCACCATAATTAAAAATAATAATAGATTAACAATTTTATAATCTATATTGAAGTTTCACAAATGAGACACTTCATTGAGAACATGTTTGATATCAATGAAGCTCATGGCCAAGATAAACATTATGATAATATATTATGTTAATCTTACTTTTTAGGAAGAAAGGTAGTAATGATAATCTTACTTAAAATAGATGAGAAACAAAAAGACTACTAAATTAGATGTTAACTAATTTGTTTTTTTCCTTTTCGTTAATAAAAGTCTTACATTCAGAAACAGCAAAAAAAAAGTTATAAATATTATATGTAAAATGGAGGAATATTATTCGGTTATAAGCAAAAATAGAAGTTCAATCAATTAATGTTATTAGAATGCTTTGAGTCTCTAAGATTTGATATTCAAACCCGAAAGATAAAATCATCAAGATTTGTCCCATCCTCAAATGGTGTAGAGATTACATACTCTGATACTCATAGTCATAGCATTTAACAAGACAAGGTAATTTTGTCCCGTTCGTTTTTATGAAATTTATTTCAGAGGAAAAAAAAGTATCTAACCACACTAAATGAAACAAAGATCACACCATGTTGTTGGTGTAAAATTAAGACCTTGAGTACTTGAAAAATTTTTTATAGATAGTTTCAACCTATAATATTTGTACTTAATAATAACTTTTTATTATTGGAACAAGACTTTGAGCCCTTGATAATTAGAGCCAAAAATTGGGCATGAACAGCATGGTTTTGGATTTTTGTACCAGTAGAAAATTGTCAATGTGACAATGTCTTGCTTATTGTGTCCAAATTGTCAAAGCAAGCAAGGGAAACTTTTATTTATTTATCAAGCCTTCTTTTACGGGATTGAGAATCTGTGCTCAAATGTTTGGACAAAAATGCCGATGTTTACATGCCTTCTTCTAGCTCTACTGTCTCCTTTTGCAGGATTGAGGTTTTTGGTAATTTCGTTGTTTTATATATATATATATATATATATATTTTAATTGGGTATAACTTTTGTTTTAGTACCCCCGTTTGGGTATAGCTGAAACGTAGATTCGGCTTCTTCTTCTTTTTTATTTTTTTGATTGAGAAGCACGTTTCAATGCTTTTTAGTTGATCTGTGCACTATTTACGGGACTCATAAATTTCTTTTTTCAATAAAATTTTCATTAAAAATGAGTCTTACGGCATTATTTTATTATAGTGTTTTCAGTTTTTAATTTTTAGTAAAATAAACGGTATCCAAACGGACCCTTAATAACATTGGCGTGATTGCATTTATTTTTTTTAATTGGATGTAATTTTTTTTAATAAGGACAAATAAATTAATTTATATAAATTACATTTTTTATTCTCTCACTTTTTTCTTCAATCAAATAAAAGAGATTTTCATTTATCCACTTTTTCATCTTCTCAACCAGACATCACGAGAGAAAACTAAAATGGTTCGAAATCCTCATTTTTTACCCACCCACTTTTTCATCATCCTACCAAATGTCTAACCCTTGAGATTGTGAACGCTCAATTTTTTTTCTTTCTTTTTTTCGAATACTCTTAAGTCTCATTTTTATATAAAATAGATTTATAAATAAATAAATAGTGGAAAGGAATGAGGCCCCAGCAGTTAGGTGGGTAGGAAACTAGGAATATAATCAGCTGGCCCAAGTCTCTCTTTAACGTTGAACTGCTCTATTTTAATTGGTTTCTAATATAAAAGTTGTAAAAAAAAAGTATAAGTAAAAGGATTGGTGAAAGTTTTTGTTTAGTTGAAAATGAAATTTTATTAGTTTCGAGAGAGAAAAAAAAAAAAAGAGTTTAGCATGAGCAAATTACTTGCAATTAAGTTTCATTTCATGCAATGTGTATTAAATTAATAGATTTTGTTAATGGATGTTCTAAGTGCATTCGTTAGGACATTTTTTTAGAAACTTTTTACGAGAAAGGAAAAAAAATAACTGATTTTTTTTTTTTTTTTACAGTTTTTTATATTTTCTATAAAAGTGGTACTAACAATTTCTTAATATGATTCATTAACAAATAACTTAAGGGCATCCATTAAAAAGGCCTTCAATTAATAAGTGATGTAGAAACAATACAAGCCTTCCTGAA
Source organism: Quercus agrifolia (assembly GCA_029955455.1). Lineage (NCBI taxonomy): Eukaryota > Viridiplantae > Streptophyta > Magnoliopsida > Fagales > Fagaceae > Quercus > Quercus agrifolia. The sequence continues at coordinate 22,562,623 of JARQAD010000002.1, read as the reverse complement.
GCAATAATTTTGTCAGTTTTAGTAATATTTGTTTTCCTTAATAACTTTTAGTTTAAAAGTCTGAATAAAGTTTGTTTTTACAGTTTTTTTTAATATTTTCTATAAAAGTGGTATTAAAAATTTCTTAATATAATTCATTAACAAATGACTTAAGGCCAACCATTAAAAGGGCCTTAAATTAATAAGTGATGTAGAAACAATACAAGCCTTCTCAAAGTAGTAATTTTGTCAATTTTAGTAATATTTGTTTTTCTTAATAACTTTTAGTTTAAAAGTTTGAAAAAAGTCTAATCTGTTTTGTGACATTTCTTAATGACAGTCCTTTCAATTTTCACAATTACCTTAATTTTTCCATTTTTGGTAAAAATCACTTTTTTGCCATCTAATTACGTGATTAGAGCGAATTAGGATTTTATGAGCATTTTCCTAGCTGCCTTATGATTTATTTTTACTATTGAGACACATTGTAACCTCCAAGGAAATTCAATTATTAGATTAATACAAAATCACGCTTTAGGTCTATTGTTTCTCTTTGTTGGATTCTAAGAACCTATCGCCTTATGGGTTCAAGGAACCCCTCGTAAATTTGAAGTTTTCAATCAAAATTTAACATGTTTAATTTCTTTTCATTTAGAAAGTAATGTTTGTTTTTTGGGTTTGGCATACCTCCAGTACTTTTTCAACTAGATATCTCATTTTGTTTTAAATATATAATAGCAAGTGGTAGTGAGTTTTAATATCCGCCTTTTATTTAGTTAGTGGGTGTTGTATATATAAGTATATACAAAGATAGGTTGTAATAACGATGGTTGAGTTTGGAGAATATGGTTTCATAAAGTGAAAATTCAAGTTCTGGAATTTTCTAAATGAAAATTTGAAATTTGAATTTTCTAGAATTTTCTACGGAATTTTCTGGTGACTATTCAGAAAGGTTGAAGAGGTTTCAATCTTTGACAACCGTATTATGAAAAAATAACTAACTCTCCATACGTACCTTTTTATGAAACGGGCTTATGTTCACTTAAAAAAATAACCAAGTCTCCATATGTGTCTTTTCATGAAACAAGCTTATATTCACTTAAATAAATAACTAACTCTCCATACATGCCTTTTCATGAAACATAACCCTATGGGGATAAATAGAGGCTTATGTTCTCTGGAATAACTAACTTCACAAAATCAAAAGCTGGAGAGAAACACAAGAAACGCAAAAAATCTTGTGGTCATTCTCTAAAATTGCTATCTGTAGAACCCAACATTTTGATTGTATCCTAGAGACAAATTTGCGATAACCCTTTAGCAACAAAAGTGTGGGGGGACAAATATTGTCTAAGAAAAACGATATAGTGCCTCCAAGTTATCTACTTTCTTTTTGTCTTTTATGTTAATTTTGTTCTTCCATTATTACTTTGTATGATATTCCCAACAATCTTAGACAATATTTCCTATGATGGAAGGAGCAAGTGATGTTTCAGCGTTAAAGATGTTGAATCATGAGTTGGTGAAATTGAATCGCTTTGATGGAACCAATTTCTCTCGATGGAAAGACAAGATGAAATTCCTACTTACTGCACTAAAACTTTTCTATGTCTTGGACCCGAATTTGATGCCTTTTCCTCTTGTGAATGATGAAGATATTGATGAGATTAAAGAACAAAGAAAGAAATGGGAGAAAGATGAATTGATATGCAGGGGGCAGATTCTCAATACTCTTTCAGATTGTCTCTATGATCTCTACACATCAATGAAATCACCGAAGGAGATTTGGAATGCTTTGGAGGCAAAGTACAAAACTGATAAAATAGGTACGAATAAGTTTATTATTCAAAAGTATTTTGATTATAAAATGTTTGATAATGTCTCAGTTTTAGATCAAGTGTATTAGTTACAGATTTTGGTCAATAAACTTCGTGATTTGTCAATCAATATTCCTAAATCATTCCAAGTGGGTGCAATCACTGCAAAACTCCCACCAAATTGGTATAATTTTAGGAAGAAGCTTCTCCTTATGTCGGAAGATCTCACTTTAGAAGAATTCGAACAACATCTTCAAATTGAAGAGGAAAGTTGGGTTAAAGACGTGACTAACACCAATTCTAAAGTGAACGTGAACAATGTGAGCAATGTTCAAAGTGGGAGTTCAAATAAGACCAATAAGCACTTGAAAGTGAACAAAAATGGAAGTCGTTTCAAAAAAACAACTCCAAGAATCCCAACAAGGACAAGAAGAATCGAGCATGTTTCCATTGTGGAAAGAAAGACCATTACATTCGTGAATGTAAACTCTTAAAGAACAAGAAAAATGATAAAGAAGGCAATGTTATTGAAACGAATGTCATTGTGGATATTGTTGCTATGATCACTGAAGTTCATATGGTTGTGATTGCAAATCCTTTTGATTGGTGGTTCGATTTAGGTGCTACGATGCATGTGTGTAACAACAAGGAGCAATACAAGACTTATAATGAGTCTTCCATAGAACAACAAGTGCTAATGGACAATCATAATAAAACAAAAGTTCTTGGAAAGGGCACTGTTGAAGTGAAGTTGTGTTCCGGCAAGATGATGATCTTGACCAATATTTTTCATGTACCTGATATAAGAAGAATCTTGTGTCTGCCAATTTGTTATATAAGAGTGGTATAAAAGCTGTACTTGAATCGGACAAGTTAACCTTGTCCAAGAATGTGATACTTGTAGGAAAGGGATATGCTACTGATGGCATGTACAAACTAAGTATTATTAATAAAGAAGTTTCTGGTTGTGCTTATATTATTGATTCTTCATATTTGTGGCATGCTAGATTAGGACATTTAAATTTCAAATACTTGAAGTTTATGCCAAAACATGGTATGATTTCATATAAGCATGATGATGAAAAGAAATTTAAGATTTGTATTCAAGTAAAGATGACAAAGAAACCTTTTTCTAAGTCAGATAGAAATTCTATTTTGCTTGAACTTGTACATTCTGATGTATGTGAATTGAATGGTGTATTAACTAGAGGAAGTAAAAGATACTTCATTACATTTATTAAGATGAATCATTTGACATGTTCAAACGTTATAAAACTGAAGTAGAAAATCAAAAGGATAGGAAAATGAAGATCCTACGAAGCAATAGAGGTGGTGATTATTTTCCTAATGATTTTTCTATATTTTATGAGGAACATGGTATAATACACCAAAGTTCAGCCCTTATACACCCCAATAAAATGGTTTGGCTGAAAGGAAAAATAGGACTCTTGTAGACATGGTAAATGCCATGATCTTAAGTGTAGAGCTCTCATTTAATTTATGGGGAGAGACATTGCTTACAGCATGTCATGTGCATAATAGAGTACCTTCCAAAAAAATTAAAGTATCTCCATATGAGTTATGGAATGAAAGGAAACCAAACATTGATTATATCAAAGTGTGGGAGTGTTTAGCCTTTTATAAAGTGGTTGATCCTAAAAAAACAAAATCAGGACCAAGAGTTATGAAAAGTGTGTTTGTAGGTTATGCTGAAAGTTTAAAGGCATATAAATTATTAGGCTTAAGCTCTAATACAGTGGTGGAATCAAGAGATGTTGAGTTTATTGAGGATAAATTCAGTAAAAATTCCATGGATGCTTTGATACTTACTCAAACACATCAAGGTGACTCTAATCCTAATACTACTTTGAGTGGTACTAAAAAAATTGAAAGTGGTTCACCAAGTGAACAAAGAAAGAGTTAAAGGATAAGAAAAGTAAAGGACTTTGGTTCAGAATTCATTTCTTATCAACCTCAATTGTACCTAATTGAAGGTAATAGACAAGTGGTCCTAAATAAAATACCTATAGTATTTAACACAAATGACGATCCTAAAACATTTGAGGAAGCTATGGCTTCTAGAAATTCAACTTTTTGGAAAGAAGCTGTAATTGATGAAATGGACTCAATATTATCCAATAATACTTGGGTCCTAATGGATCTACCTACTGGTTCTAAACCAATTGGTTGTAAATGGGTATTTAGAAGAAAATATAATACTAATGGATCAATTCAAACCTTTAAAGTAAGGTTAGTGGCAAAAGGTTTTAAACAAAGGGATGGAGTAGACTATTTTGATACCTATACGTCGGTGGCTAGGATCACGTTTATTCGTATGTTGTTAGCACTTGCATCCATATATAAGTTGATTGTACATCAAATGGATGTTAAGACAACTTTTCTAAATGGTGATCTTGATAAGGAAGTTTACATGGAACAACCTAAGGGTTTTGTACTTCCTAGAAATGAAAAGAAAGTTTGCAAGTTAGTTAAGTCTTTGTATGGCTTGAAACAAACTCCAAAACAATGGCATGAGAAGTTTGACTCAGTAATTTTGTTAGATGGCTTTGTGCATAATAATTCCGACAAATGTATGTAGTCCAAATTCACAAAAGAATATGAAGTCATTGTATGCCGATATGTGGATGATATTCTTATATTTGGTAGGAATATGAAAGGTGTATGTGAAACCAAAATGTATCTTTCTTCTATGTTTCAAATGAAAGATTTAAATGAAGTAGATACTATTTTGAGAATCAAAATTAAAAGACATAGTGAGGGTTTTGCACTATGTCAATCACATTATGTTGAGAAAGTGCTTCAAAGATTTGAACATCTTAATTTAAAGGAAGCAAATACACATTTTAATCAGAATATAAAGTTTGGCGAAAACACTGGATTTACAAGTAATCCAAGTGTGGATCACTAGAAAGCACTTGGTAGAGTTCTTGGTTATTTAAAGAAAACCATAAGTTTGGGACTCTTTTATTCTGAATTTCTAATTGTGTTGGAAAGTTATTCAAATGCTAGTTAGGTTACTAGTGTGAGTGATAACAAATCCACGTTTTGTTGGATATTCACTCTTGGTGGGGGTGCCATCTCTTGGGCATCAAAGAAACAAAAGTATATTTCTCACTCTACCATGGAATCAGAATTTATAGCCTTGGCAGCAACAGACAAGGAAGAGGAATGGCTAAGAAATATGTTGTTAGACATAGAGTTGTGGCCACAACTAATACCAGCCATTTCGGTGTACTGCGATAGTGAAGCCACCTTGGGCAGAGCATACAGTAAAATGTATAATGGTAAGTGTAGACATATAGGTCTAAGACATGATTACATAAGACAATTAATAGAATTTGGTACCATATCAATTGTCTATGTAAGGTCAAATAATAATTTGGCAGACCCTTTAACCAAAGCAGTGTTTCGAGTTATGGTTGGGGTAACATCCATTGGAATGAGACTAAAACTCTTCTTTTAAGTGAATCACCAATAGTGGGAACCCTACCTCAAATTGATTTAATCTAAAGAGATTTAAAGGGTAACAACAAGCTATTGATATATGGTTAGTAAGAGCACTAATTTTGTGTTCATTTAGGATGGATTAGTGCAGACTGTTACGATGTAATTAAGGATAAGTTTTACACTCTTAATGAAGTTCATAAAGAATAAATGTTTGTGTAATAGGGACATAAGAAGGAACTTCACCTTTGTGAACATAGGAGTGATGCCGTTTTTAGCAAGAGTAAAAGGGTTTTCTCTTGTACATGTTCTTATGTGTGTGTTGTTTCCGATTTCAACACATAAGAGTTTTGATTTAAGCACCATGCCACCATTAACTCTATTGATTTCTTGAGCAATTACACTAAAGGGAGATTTAAGTTAAAAGACACATTCCATTATGCATGATAGGATAGACATATATTATTACAACCAAGTGGGGGATTGTTGTATATATAGCTATATACAAGAATATGTTGTGATAATGATGGTTGAGTTTGGAGAATATGGTTTTATAAAGTGAAAATTCAAGTTCTGGAATTTTCTAAATGAAAATTTGAAATCTGAATTTTCTAGAATTTTCTGTGGAATTTTCTAGTGACTATTCAGAAAGGTTGAAAAAGTTTCAATCTTTGATAACCGTATTATGAAAAAATAATTAACTCTCCATACGTACATTTTCATGAAATAGACTTATGTTCACTTAAATAAATAACTAACTCTCCATATGTGCCTTTTCATGAAACATAACCCTATGGATATAAATAAAGGCTTATGTTCTCTTGAATAACTAACTTCACAAAATCAAAAGTTGGAGAGAAACACAAGAAATCTTGTGGTCATTCTCCAAAATTGCTATCTGTAGAACCCAACATCTTGGTTGTATCCTGGATACAAATTTGCGATAACCCTTAAACAACAAAAGTGTGGGGGGCAAATATTGTCTAAGGAAAACAATATAGTGCCTCCAAGTTATCTACTTTCTTTTTTTCTTTTCTGTTAATCTTGTTCTTTCACTATTACTTTGTGTAATATTCCTAACAGTGGGTGATGTGGTCATTTCTTATTAAAATAAAAGGAGATTCTAGTTAAAAAAGTACTGAAAATAAGTTAATCTCTTCTTTTTCTTCTTCTTCTTCTTTTTTTTTAAATTTTTTTTTATATGTAGCATTTGTGACATAAATAAGCCATGATGAAATCTCTGGAGGGTCTCACGAAGAGCAATTTTCCAATTGATGTGGAGTGTGCCACCATGAATGAAGGTGGAAGCGAGGAAGTGGGAAATCTGAACAATTTTCTCATAATGAGCTCAAGGTATTAAATTTTTTTTTCTTCTTCATAATTACACTTGCCTCTAGGATGAGCTCGACTTTGTTTGCTGCAGATTAATAACTCTAAGACAACAGAAAGCACCAAAAAAAAAAAATCATCAATTGATGGAGATCTCATGTACAGTCAAATAATATACAAATCATATAAGATTTTCTTGCATGTTTGTGTGTATGTGTGTAGCGTGTGTGTGTGTGTGGACTCAAAGTTTATTAACTTACAAAATATTTGTTTTTTCAGATTTTTAACTATACTTACAATGCAAGCATAGTTTAAAAAGGGGCAACGATGAGTTTGACATACGTTTACTAATGGTAATTAAAGAGTTCACAATAGTTTAGAAGTAATCACAACTCAAAAGTGTTCAAATCGCTTTGAAAACGATGTTTAAAAATGAACTTTGCTCACTATTTTGACCAGAACATTTGACCCACAAAGTATTTTTGAGTACGATTTATTTTATTGGAAAGTAGACATCCTGGTCTTAAAATTTGAATATAAATTTTGTATGATTTAGATTTATATTAAGTGAGTTATATCTGTTTGAAGTTGGATCAAAATTGTAGTCGAATTTAAGATTTTGGGGAAAAATGCGTATGCATGCCATAAACTTGCGTATGCAGACTCATTCCCAAACCTCCAGAACTTAATTTTTGGGCTCTCCAAAAAATAATTCTTTCATATGGGCCGGCCCTAAACCCTTGGGAACGTCCAAAGACCTCTATAAATCCCAAAAAATCGTAATTTTAACTTATAAATACTCACCTTATGTCTTTAATCCAAACCCTAACTAGAAAGAGTTTATTTTTGGCCTTCATTTTCTTTAAAACCCTAGTTCATCTTTTCTAAACACACTACAATACTTCTGCATGTTTTTCTAGGTATTCAAAACCTCTCTAGTAGTTTTCTAGTGCAGAAACTAGTTTTAAACATTATTATCAAAACCTTTTTCAAAACATTTTGTTCTTGAGTTGTGATTATCCTAAACTATTGTGTTCATTAATTTCTTTGTTCTCTCAATCTAATCTCTATATTGTAGGACTCAGTGCTTAGTTAAAAACCTCAAACTCGTGATCCTATTCAAGTTGCGTGTTTTTCCTATGAATTCCTCATTTGCTTAATATGATTCACATGAGTTCTTGATATAGTTTTCCTAATTGTCATATTTGTTTTTAATTCTTTTGGTTTGTGTTAATTTGACTTTATAATTTATGACTTTATATAATATTTATGTTATATTAACATTTTCTTTGTTTTGATGTTAGTTTGATTATCCACGTGTGTTTTGTTTTATTTATTTGATGCATGTTAATCTAACCATGATGTAAATATTTATTCATCCTAGTGTTTATCTTGTTAATCTCTTTGATTTAAACTCAAATATGCATATGATTCAATAAAATGTGATTTTTACAATTTTTGTTTTGAGGAGGCAAACGCATACTCAAGTATGCATGCACAAGTTTTCGAACATGCATACACATGATTAAATACGCATACACACTGCAAACCCAAATTTGGGCATATATATATATATATTTATTAATTGTTTTCCACATGTTATTTGATTATGTTTATGTTAATTATTTATATTTATTTGCTTTTCATATTTTATTTGGTCAATCTTATCATGTTTGTTTCATTTGATTTTTTTTTCTTGTGAATTTTATTTAATTATTATTTTTCCATATTAATAATATCAATTTGATTTGGTTTTAATGTGTTTCTCTATATATTGTGATGTTTTTTCTTTTTCCCCTTTTTGGTAGAAAGGGATATGCATTAAAAACTAAGCAGTAGAAACAAAAGAGGGAACAAAACGATCATAAGCCATCCCAGTGGAGTCCAGAATAAGTAATAGAGAGACATCCACCGGGGGGGGGGGGGGGGGGCTAAGAAACCGACATAGTCTTGGGGAAGCAGAGTTCCCCTTCTAGCAAGGGCATCAACACATTATTTGCCTCATGATAACAATGCTGGATTTGAACCATTGGAATTTCTCTCAAACCTGTCTTGCAATCACTCATGAAGGCATCTATGTTATTTTGACTACCATCCTCCTTTTGAAGCAAATCCACAATAAGCTTTGCATCAAGTTCAAAAATCACTGCAGGAAGTTTAAGGGAGATGCACAACCTGGTTCAGTCTCTTAACGCCTAAAGTTCCGCAGCAACATTGGTTATGTGACCGATAGCTCTAGCATAGCCTCTAATCCACTCCCCCTTAATGGCTTTCGCTAGAACTTCTTGCTTCAAATTATGCTGATTCCTCTTGTTTTGGAGCACAAAACCATTCCTATGGATCCATAAGGTCCAAATTCTGAATGCAAAAATAATACCCCAGTGAATGTCCGAGGTGGGAGGAGTTTTAGTGCTGCGGCAATTTAACTAAAGCCAGTCATTGAGCTACAAACCGAAAAAAGAAGCAACAGGAAAAGGTGGGGATAGGGAGTTCCAAAGGTTCCGGGCTACGTGGCAATCTCTACGCACATGCAGAATGGTTTCTAAACCTGTATTACAAAGCTGGCAAACTGGCAAGACGTCCATCCCTTGGTTGCAAGTACGGTGCCTACTGGAATGCTTTTATGCTAACATTGCCAAAGGAAGCACTTGACTTTAGGAATAGTTAACATCCTCCAAATCCAGTCTCCATCAAAACTCTCATTGTAATTTCCTTCCACCTCCATACTAGCCAACTTGTAAGCTTCCTTCATGTCAAATTTCCCACTTGGAGATGACGACCATGTGATGCGGTCGGTGTTATGAGCAGAGAAGGAGATAGGGGTGGCCTTCATTTCCAAGAGCAGCCTTTCAGGAAAGGCAAAAGAGCAACCCTGCCATTTCCAACCTAAGAAGTTGACCATTTCCTTCAACATAATGCCTTCTTCCCTCCTATTGAGAGGCCCTGCTATCAAACTTCTAAGGGGCTCTTTGTCCAACCATTTATCAAACCACAAAAAAAGCTGACTATCCTTACCAACAATCCATTTGGAGCCTTTTTGAAGACGGGTTCACCTTTACGGATGGCTACCTAGGTAGATGAACAAGCTTTTCTAGCGAGGCTAGAGATGGAGGTTTTCCTGGGAGATTGATACTTTTGAGAAAGTACTTTGGCCCATAAGGAAGAAGATTCTGATTGAAGGTGCCAGTTTAGCTTAGCTAAGTTAGCAATATTTTTTTCTCTAACGGCTTGAACACCTAACCCCCCCCCATCTTTCTTTGGCTCTTCTTCCAGCTAACCAAGTGAATTTTCTTCTTGCTTTCCAAGGAGCCCCACAGGAAGTTACGACTAAGCCTGTCTACACTACTTAAAATCTTGGCAAGAAGTGCTACGCATTGCATAGCATAGTTATGAATGGTGATGGTCACCGCTTGGGTAAGAACAAGTCTTCTAGAAAATGAAAGCAAGTTTGCTTTCTACCCTGCTAGTCTGCTCTAAACCCGCTCGATAATATAACCAAAATCTTGGGCCACAGCCGAGTGTTTGATCTGAATCCTTAGGTATTTTCCAATAGATGGGGTTGAATGGAAGCCTAGAATATTGCACATCTTGGACCTTGCATCAGTTGGCACGTTGGGAGAGAAGAAGGCCCAAGATTTATCTAGCTTACCTTTTGACCTGATATACTACTGAAGGAGTTGAGCACCTCCCTGATAGCCACACAATTTTTTCGATCTGCTTTCGTAAACAGAACTAAATCATCTGCAGAGAACAGATGGGAAAAAGCCGGACCACCCCGAGACGCCTTAATAGAATTCCAACTTTTTGAAGTGCATTTCTCAGATATAAAAGGTCCCAAAACTTCCATACACAAGATAAAGAGATACGGGAAGAAAGGGTCCCCTTGCCTAATGCCTTTAGGTGGGAGGAAAGGATCTAAGGGACCCCCATTAAAGAGAATGGAAATTGATGAGGAAGACATGTAGCTCATAATTAGATTAATCAAGTGGCTTGGGAATTTAAAAAGAGTGAGCATATCTCTAATAAAGCTCCACTCTAGTCAGTCATAAGCTTTTTCCAAATCAATCTTTATCGACATGCAGCCACTTTTCCTTCTCTTCTTGGACATAGAGTGGATAATCTCTTACACTATAAGGATAATCTCCCACACTATAATGGCATTGTCAATTCCTTTTCGGCCAAGGACAAAAGCAGTTTGAAGAGGGGAAACCAAATCGGGAAGCAGAGGCCTTAGTCTCCCAACAATGATCTTGGAAACAATCTTGTACACTATGTTGCACAAACTGATCGGGCAATAATGATTGAAAGAGTTTGGATTTTTGCATTTAGGGACAAGGGTGATGATAGTCTGATTTAGATACTTTGCAATCTTCCTTGAAGAGAAAATTTCATTCACTTTCTATCTCACCGAATCTCCCACCAATATCCAAAAATGATAAAAAAAACTCGCGTGGAAACTTTCGAGCCCTAGGGCTTTGAATGCCTTGAAAGACTAAAGGCCGGGTTTAGTGTGCGTTTAGGAAGTGCGTTTTGTGCTTCCCACATCTACATCTGCCCCTTTTTCTTTTTCTTTTTTGAAGCACATTTGACTTTCAATAACTTTATGTGGTTGTAGTGTTTCCAGTGGGTCTCGTGCATTGTTTACGAGACCCACAAACCTCTTTTTTAATCACAACTTTTATTAAAAATGGGTCCTACGATATTATTTACACATTTAAAAATTATTTTACTATAATATTTTCAAGTTTCCATTTTCAGCTATTCCTTAATATCCTTGTTTGAAACCGGCTGAATCAGCTTTGCTATAATATTTAATATGTTATGTGTTTTATTTTCTTAATTATCTCATTTTGGTTTAAGATATCAAAGTCTTTTGATATTTTATATAAAATAAAAAATAAAAAATAAAAAATCTTTTAATAAATTCTTTAATTAAATATGGGCTTAAATTCAGCCATCTTTTTTGGATCAACCCACTTTATGGTTTATACTCTGCACTCTGCAGCGAAAAGAAAGAAGTAATCCAAATTCAAATCCAAGTCAGTATCACCAACTCCCAAGTGGTGGACCCCATCCAAAATGCAGAGAGGAAAAGTCATCCCACCACCAACTCTTTCGCGTCACACCCACCAACCCCCGTAGGCCCCACATGCGGCTAAACATCGGTAGGTGTAATCAAATGAAACTCAAACAAACCCACCCCCACACCAACCTCTTCAAAAACCACCGTTTTATCATATCCACTCACAACAACAACCACACCTTCTAAATTCAGGAACTCACCGTTTCTTTCCACGTCTCTCACACCACCCCCCCCCCCCCCCCCCCCCTCTCCCCCCCTCCACCCCCACCACCATCATGCCATCCGAAACGCCCTCAAACTTCTGGGGCGACATGCCCGAAGAAGAGTACTACACCTCCCAAGGCGTCAAGAACACCCAATCCTACTTCGAAACGCCGAACGGCAAACTCTTCACCCAATCCTTTTTACCGTTGAATCAAACAGTCAAAGCCACAGTCTACATGACCCACGGCTACGGCTCCGACACTGGCTGGCTCTTCCAGAAAATCTGCATCAACTTCGCCACCTGGGGCTACGCCGTCTTCGCCGCCGATCTCCTCGGCCACGGCAGATCCGACGGCCTCCGCTGCTACCTAGGCGACATGGAGAAAATCGCTGGCAGTTCCCTATCTTTCTTCCTCCACATCCGCAACAGCGAGCCGTACAAACTCCTCCCAGCTTTCCTCTTCGGCGAGTCCATGGGTGGAGCCACAGCTATGCTCATGTACTTCCAATCTCCGCCGGACGCGTGGACGGGCCTGATTTTCTCGGCCCCTCTCTTCGTCATGCCGGAAAACATGAAACCTAGTAAAGTGAGGCTCTTCATGTACGGAATGCTGTTTGGGATCGCTGACACGTGGGCAGCCATGCCCGACAACAAGATGGTCGGGAAAGCGATTAAGGATCCGGAGAAGTTGAAGATTATAGCTTCGAATCCGAGGAGGTACACTGGGAAACCAAGAGTTGGGACGATGAGAGAGCTGGCTAGGGTGTGCCAGTACATACAGGACAATTTTGAGAAAGTCACGGCGCCATTTTTGACTGTACATGGTACCTCGGATGGGGTCACGTGCCCCACGTCGTCGAAGCTCTTGTACGAGAAGGCGGTGAGTGAGGATAAGAGTTTGAAGCTGTATGATGGGATGTACCATTCGTTGATTCAAGGGGAGCCAGATGAGAATGCGAACCTTGTGTTGAAGGATATGAGGGAGTGGATTGATGAGAGAGTCGAGAGGTATGGGTCCAAAAATCTTTGATCAGATATTGACACTTTGTAATTTTATTTCTTAATCTTTCCTTCTTCTTTTTTGGGTTTTTAAAAAAAAAAAAAAAAAAAAATTTAAAAAGTTAAAAGTGTTAAAGGGGTGGAGCAGATTGTGGATTTAAAAGTCAATAGTTGGATCAAAAATGTAATAATGATCATGGATTACTGCTAGACTTTACAGTGTTGTGTTGAATGTTTATATATATATATATATATATATATATATATATATATATATATATATATATATATATATATATATATAACCTTGATTGTGTGTTTTCCTTTTTTTAAATCTGTCAAAACACAATTAAAACAATCCCAATTTGATGTACAAGTATAAATTATGATTGAAGGATTTTGATTTATTTAAGGTTTATATATCACTCTCACCCATAAATAAGATTGGACTTCAAACTAGCAGCTAAACACACACTTTAATTACATTCTCTCGTCAAACTCAAACACATTACTTAAGTCAACTTCAAAGTATCACTACAAAATACCCGATATAACTTGTAGTAATAGTAGAGTGAGTAATGAAAAAAAGTTACACTCAAGCGATGTGGGACAATGTCAATTTTATTTCTTTTTGAAAAACAAACTAATGGCTAAATATACACATTAGTTGCCATGACTTTTGAGCAGGGTTTGATACAAGAAGATAATTCATCTATGATTTTGATGTGTGTAATGGTGTTGCACTCAAACGGATTTAGTTGTCATTTGAAAAAATAAGAGTGTTTGTGCTATATTAGTCTATGCAGTTATATATTTGAATTTAATTGAAAAACCTAATGTAACAATTAAGTAAATGTATATAAGGAGTTCTTTAGATGTTGTACCAATAATTCTTTAATTAAATTCAGTCACATGGTTCCCCATTGAATAATTACCTAATTATGTTTAAGTAAACCAAATAAAATGTTTTATTTTTTACTAATACTAGATCAAAGAGATATATGCTTAATGTTGTTGCTCTTGATGCAAACCCATAATCATGCGAAATTCACTTGTAATGCATCAGAGACTTTAACATTTTCTAAAATCTACCACATAAGCTCTCTGCATACTCTATTACTTTAGGTCAATAAAGGCTATATGGAGATCTTTTATGGGCTTTTCAATAATTTTTCATCACACGTCTAACTAAGAAAATAGTTTCCATAGTAGATTATCCTAGCATAAATCTAGATTGATTTTGTGATATTGTTGTTTCATGTCTAAATCTATGTTTAACTACTCTTTCCAAATTTATCACTCATTCAATATAATAGATATAATTGTTTGGTTTGATGGTTTCAAATTTTTTTTCTTAGATTGTTTCACGGGATTAATTGTTCTGTTTTATGGATCTCGTAAAGTATTTGAATTAAATAATAAAATTTGGTGATATTTATGTGTATATGAGCTTGGCTATTAAAGTATCTCGTTTGTATAAGAAAACAAATTAAATTATATAAACATCAAATTAGAGGATTTGAGGGATAAAAGATCAAAGATGATTACTATGATAAAATACTAGGTTGTAATTCATGCTGATGCACGAAAAAAATTCAACAATAGTGATGATGAGTTGATCATCTCAGTTTTTATGCAAATTGATCATTTCAATTAGATTCTTGTTAATAACCACCAAAATGACGTAATTGTTTATAGAACAAATTTGAAAGTAAATAGCACAATTCTAATGAAAACTAACAGGATGATTGAGTGGAACAAAATTTAAAATTAAACAACTGAATTGAACGTGTGGCAAGTGGAAAAGTCTCCATCCGAGCCACAAGAAATAATTGGGTCACGGGGAACGAATTGGGCCTAGCTTGTGTATTAGAAGGAAGGCCCACAGGGTAATAAACTATGGACGAAGGGAAGCTAGATCATCCTAAGTATTACAGTAAAGGAGAGTGACATGGGAGAGCAGTTCCGTGGAAAAGGTATGAAGCTAGCCTAGCCAAGGCATGGTGCACGGATGATACTGGTATGGCTTCCAGAAGAAACTTGGAACCACGAGAAACTTCCAGAACACACAAGAAGATTGAAGATTGTTACATTTACATTAATGAGGAGGTTCTCGCCTAACCCTTGCCGCATTGAATGCATATGAGATAGCCTAAACAGTACAAACACCCCCTAAAAGTTAGAGCTTCAGGATAAGGGAGGGGAGGAAACTGATAAAGTAAAGAAAAATATCTCTGATAGTTTAGTTGGCAACAAGACAGTTGTGGAGATAAGAGCAAGAGATGTGCCTATAAAAGGGGGGAGAGAGGCAAGAAAAAGGGGATCGAAAAAGGAAGGGAAAAGAAAGAGAGAAGACAAAGATATGTTCTGTCTAAGAGAGAAGGAGTGTGTAATACCACGGGAATGAAAGAATTTCCTATTGTAACATCTAAGTAGAAATAGAAATACATGTTGTCAAATAAATCAATTGTTTGAGTTTCCCATTGTGGCGTGTTGATTCCCTATTGTTTACTTAAAATTAGTTGTGTGAGACATTATAGTGGTGATCCGTGGAGAATACCTTGGGGGCCAGTTTTTGTCCGCTCATAGAACGAAAGGGTAATTAGAGAATTGCTTGAATTTTAAACAAATGATGCTATTTGTAATTTAGCCTAAAAGTAATTAATTAATAACTTTTATTTTGAAATCATTCCCATAAAAGACCCTATTTTTTAATTTTTTTTATTATTATAGATAAAAGACCCTCAATCTATTGATTGATTCAAATTTGCATAAGAAAAAGACAATATATCCATAATCATTTAAAAAAACAAGTGATGCAATGTCCCAACTACTCATTTAGCATGTAAGGGGTATTGGTGCACACTACTAGCGGACCTAGTAGGTAAACCGTAATGGCGTAATGTAGTGACTAATGACAATTCGACCAATACCCATACAAGTACAAGTGAACAACTACACCAAGCCATTTCGGGACCATCTTCTCCTCGCAAAGTTCTTGTCTATCTATAATTCGGCCCATTGGGGTCAAAGGAAATTATCGGTTTGTTTCTACTTTAAATTTTATATCATAAAAAGTTTAATAAAATTTGATCTTTTCTTTGTTGTTTTTTAAAAAATATAAATTTTAATAATTTTGATGGCTATTAAGAGATATTTATTATTTGTGTTTTTATATAAAATTATCTATTTTACCATTTAAAATGGAATAGAAAAATATAAACAAAGTTTGATAGGAAATTTTTATAAAATTTAAAGTCAATTAAAATAATATATTAGAATAATGAGGTAGAAATCAAATATATAAAATAATGCAACCACTTGGTTAAATTTAATTGAAAAATCAAAGATACAACACTTAGATAATGAAAGGACTTATTTCAAAATTCAATATAATGTTAGAGGTGTACATCAAATTTTTTTATACTTTAGTAGGATGGCTTTCAAATTTTAAGGGTGTAAATTTATAATTTATAATATTTAAGCTAAATACAATTCTTTTTAAAGATGTTTCCAAAGTAATGTTTACTAGTCATAGACCCACACGATATGTGGAAATAGATAATTATATTTAATTATAGTATAATATATAACTTGTTCTCTAAATTTTGTGGAAAACAATTTGTTCTCCCAAAAACTTAAAAAATTTCTAAAATTAATTTTCATTTATTTATCTCAAAAAATAATTTTCATTTTATTATTTGGATTTATTTGATTGATATTATTCATTTTTTAGGCGATCCATATTTTGATAAATTATGTTATTGTGTGTTATATTTTTCTAATTTGTTTTTCATGTACAACTAAATTGTTTGAGTTTCAAATATATTATTCAAATATTTTATTCTCTTATTATATTTATAATTTTTCTTGTGAAAGGAGTAGTTTCGAACTATTGATTGAGTTTCGTTTATTAATATAGATACATGAAATTGGAATTGTATATTTCTTAGATATTACCATATTATAAATTTAATATTTAAAATAATATGTAGGAAAAAAGTAGACTTTATGTCTAAAATTGAACACTTCAACTATCGAAATGAAAGAAAATAATTTGTATAACATAAAGAGAACATTATCTTTTTTTTTCTTTTCTTTTTTTAAACTACATACACTTTTATTTATTAAGATTTAATTGTCTTTAATTGGATCTTTTTATCGCATTTTTGTTACTATACTCCTAATGACCCTTCTCATCTGTCACATCATTGGCCACATCATTATTCTTATTTTTTACATTTAATTTTTTGAAAATATTAAATATATAAATATATTATCTTTATGAATTCATCTCGGGCAGTTTTAACTTTACATATTCATTTACTTTAATTTTGATGTTATAACTAAATAATAAATCAATGAAAAATAAAAATAAAAATATTGTCTATACATATTCATCTTGGGCGGTTTAATTTTAATAATTTTTTTTTTTTAGGGTTTAATTTTAATAGTTGATAGACACATTCAAATACATAGTCAACATTGAATTTTGATATAAATTCAATATCTCACTTCCAAAATAACTAATTAAGTATTATGTCAAAAAACAAAAAAAAAACAAAAAACAAAAACAAACAAAAGCTAAAAAAAGGAGAGAGAAGACTTGTGAGTTGTGACAGAAAACTTAAAAAATCAAACACACTACTAAATCATATTAACCCAAAATAGTATTATAACTAAATAATAAATCAATGAAAAATAAAAATATTGTCTATACATATTCATCTTGGGCGGTTTAATTTCAATAGTTTTTTTTTTTTTTTTTGGGGTTTAATTTTAATAGTTGATAGACATTTAAATACATAGTCAACATTGTATTTTGAAATAAATTCAATATCTCACTTCCAAAATAGCTAATTAAGTATTATGTCAAAAAAAAAAAAAAATCAAACAAAAACTAAAAGAGGGAGAGAGAAGACTTGTGAGTTGTGACGGAAAACTTAAAAAATCAAACACACTACTAAATCATATTAACCCAAAATAGTATTATATAAAAAATACAATGATTCATCAATATAAAGTAAAGTTGCAAAAAAGAATATATATATATATATAGAGAGAGAAAGAGAAAGAGAGAGAGAGAGAGAGATGTTAGGTTACACGTGTGAGTGAAGTCCCACATTGAATAGATATGAGAAAAATGATTGGTTAATATAACATAATTGAGCACATACTTATTGGGCTTAGGCCTTTTGGGTTAAAGTGTGTCTCTATATATTATATTAATTACTCAAGGAAGCTCCCCAAGGTGTTTATCTCCTTAACAAGCGGTATCAGAGCCTATGGTGGTGTGCGGCGAAGGTGGTGAGATGTTTATGGTCCCTACCCAGCGGGGACAGAGAAAGTCTAAACGGCCCACACATAAAGATCCTGGAGAAGAAAAAAGAAAAAAAAAATCCTAACAAAGGAATATTACTAATGGTGTGGTGCGAGGTTCCCATGGACATAGACATACGGGGTTCCCATGGATGTACGTGCGGGGTTGACATGTGGTTCCCATGGATGGCGTATGCGAGACCCATGGATGACGCGTTGATGAAGTGAAAAGCCCATTAGGCAAGGGGGAGTGAGTAGGACTTGTTCATGGCCCACGAAGAGGTCTTGAAGCCCACAAAGAGGCAGAGACTCACACGTGATGAGGAGATTTGTTGGGTTACACGTGTGAGTGAAGTCCCACATTGAATAAATATAAGAAAAATGAGTGGTTAATATAACATAATTGAGCACATACTCGTTGGACTTAGGCCTTTTGGGTTAAAGTGTGTCTCTATATATTATATTAATTACTCAAGGAACCTTCCCAAGGTGTTTATCTCCCTAACAAGAGAGAGAGAGAGTAATTACATTTTTTGAGAGAGAAATAGAAAATAAAATGAGAAAAAGCAATATCAAATAAAAAATATAATCATAAGTCAAACACCAAATTATTCAAGCCATGAAATATAATAGAATAACATTATTTTCTTGTAAACTATATTTATATGCAATAAAATAACATTTAACAATTATAGGGAAAAAGAAGAAGATAATAACTTAAAAACACAAAACCAAATTGCAACCCAAAGTAAAATACTAAAGAATACATAGACACATCAATCTAAAGTAGAGATACAAAAAATTAAAAATTTACACAAAAATAAAACATACACAAAAATAAATCATGAGAGAGAGAGAGAGAGAGAGAGTCAGAACCTTTTTCATTTGAGAAAATATGTATAGAATGAGATAGAGAATGTCATATTCATAGTAATTGAATAGGGATAAGAAGAGTCAAAATAAAATGAAGAGGAAGAGATAGATGAAGAGTAACATTAAGGTTGAGTGTAGTGGAGAGATGAAAATGTAAAAAAAAAGTTATAGTTGAAAGTAGTAGAGAGAAATGAGAAGCAGGTAGATGATGTGGTCGCTGATGTGATTCAACAAAAGCGTAACAATAATAAATGCTATGCTTCAGCTTTTAAATATATATAAATTCGATATTCCTAACACTAATAAGGAAGCTCCGCAAATTTTTAATTTTAGAATAGATCATGAGGAAGGAGACTTTGAGTGGGCCCAAAACTGGGCCGAAGTAGGGATATATAGGTGAAATGGGCCTTGGGGTGGGCTATAATGCTATATGTCAGAGAAGAGGGTAGTGGTCCTCGCAATATTCCTATCTTCTGTCTTTTGTAACTTAAAAATCTACCATTCATTTTTTAGCCGTGACTAAAAATGAAATCAGAATAAATCTCAAGTGATGGTTATGATGATTTCAACTTTGTCATGAAACAAAGCCATGTGTCATCTTGTTGAGGTACTTAAATGTGGAGAAAAAATATCTTAGCGGTTGGGAATTTAGACCCCAGTTATTACAAGTTAACCAATTTTGGCCGGATATGATTTCTTAACTAATTATGCTTGCACTTCCTCAAAAAAATAAAATAAAATAAACTAATTATGCTTGCAGATGAATTTATGGTAAATTACAACACAAACCAATATTGCATAAAAAATGAATGTAGTAAGTAAATAATATAAGCGAAATGGTGACAAATAGAAACCCCCTATATGGGAAACATTTTTTGGAGCTTTACTACAAACCCTCAAAGAAACAAATCAAATAGTAAAATAGAAGTTCTTACAATAGAATTAACCCTAATTTTAGTTGCTACTTCCAAAAGTGACTTCTTCTTGTAATCACATGCAGCTCTAATGCGTTTGGATTCTTTCACTTTAGATTTGTTGACACGAACACTCCAACCGTAACTTCGAGGAACACTTTGACCCTTTCCACAACAACATGTCTATGTTGATTGTGCAACAGCTTAGGCTAGATCACTAGTCTTTAGATTTACTTTGGTTTGATGATAAATGAAGAACTTAGTTCAAAACCATAGGCGTACATATGTAGCACTTTGCAACCTCTTTCTAATCGAATAATATGTTCTCCTATGTACTCTAAGCAATATGGCAAGGAATCCAAAGCCTTAAGTGGATCTATGGGTTGAATTAAAATCATGTCTGTCACACCTTGATAGATTGGGACTCAATCAAGATGGCTTTCGTTAGGAAAAAAAACTTCTTTCTTCTTGAGTTGTTCTTGAAACAGAAACTTGGCCTTGATCTTCAAATACATGCTTCAACACTACAAGACTCTTAACATGAGATACAGGTAACAGAAGGACTCTTTGACACAATTTGCCAACGCACTAACATTTATATGCCTAACATTAAGTTTAGTATATGTAGAAAAGTTCGTTGTGAAAAACGCAAAGTTCACCATTTGGTACTGCTCCATACCAAAAAGTAATTTGTATAAGAGTTATAATAAATGCAATTAGTGAATTTAAAAATTGTAATAAATAAATGTCTAAATTAATTTAATAGGATTAGTAACACATCAGTTTGTAAGATTTTATACAATAAAATTATAGTAAATCTGATGATAAACCTCCTGGACTCCCCACAATTTAACCATTAAACAAGAAGTATGACCAAAATGCATGGCAATACCATTAAGCGAATTACCGCAATGATCACAAAGCAGAACACTCCCCTAAATATGGCCCGAATTACCTAAAGAAATGCCATTAGTATTGGCCTTGATTTCTCTGATGGGAGTGGTAGAACAAGAAATCTAGATAGGAATTTTGAATGGTGATACAGCAGGGCTAGTTGAAGACCCTAGATGGGAAACTTCAGGACGTGATGAAAACTAAAATTGGTAATGTGTTGGGGAAACGAGTGCTTTGGTTTGAAAATTTGATACAAGCCAACTGAAGGCTCCAAGCAGTGAATAGGAATAGGAGAAGCCAAAGAAGGGTGAAATGGCCAACCCAAGACTACGAGGTGAGACTCCTATGTCCTATGACACCACTGGAAGATTTGAAGGGTAAAGTAGTCTGCAGAAGAATGCAAAGTCACAATTTGGTGCCAACTGTTTCAAGCCTAGAAACACTTACAAAGGAGATTAAATATGAGTTTCAGGGAGGCCAAATGGCAGGTGAAGATTAGGAGTCACAATAGTAGAAAATAATTCATCTTGTAGGTGAACTATTGTATTTGCATTTTGCATAAGAGAAGAGTTTTTGACAGAGCCTTAAACCACCCAAGGCAGAAATACAGGTAGGAGAGCAAAAGGTAAAACAGTGAATCCAAAAGTTTTAACAACCGAATGGACCCTTAGGCAAAGAGTGCCAAAGTAAACTCGAATAAAGGGATTCGAACACAAATTGCCCTTTCATGTGAGATAGCAGTACAATGCCACTGACTATAAAGTGATTAATAACTAGCTTTGTTCTCAATTAACCAGAAAAGATGGTTAAAAGCAAGAGGTCAATCTAGTCAATTTGCTTGTAAGACAACAGGAATGCGACATCCTACACTCATTAAGATGAAATGTAGAATCATTAACTATCAAGGACCAATATAAACTAGAGACATTTCCAAAAAAAAAAAAAAAAAAAACTTAGAGAGAGAGAGTAGAGCCAATAGGTAATGTTTTCCTCTCTCTCTCATGTGAGGAAGAAAATACTGTGCATGAGGTGGTGGGTGATAAAACAATGCCTTGTTGGAGGTGTAAAGAATCTAAAGATTTCCAATTTGGAATAGGAGTAAATACTAAAACTATAGTATTTTATTTTTTTGTGTGTGGATTTTTTTTTTCCCCTTCTTTTTAAATGATGGATTTTGGAGATAACATCACAACAAATTGGGTACAATGTTGCCAAAGGTCTTGTATCTGAATTGACACCTCCCCGTGTAGAAAGTGTTTGGGAGTCTAGAGGGGAAAGGGAAGCAACAGAATTTATAATATATTGTAATTATCTTAAAAAAAAAAAAAGGATACAATGTTCTAAGAAATAGTCATAGATGCTATGTAAATATAAAACTCATCACTTTTTTTTTTTTAGCTAAATCTATAAAACTCATCAAGCTACCCAATAAATGATGTCGGATATTTGGTCACTCATACTTCAATTTTAGCATATGGAATTGCATCAGAAATACAGTCTCTTCCACCTCCACATGTTTATGAGACTATTAGTGAGTAATATGATCAAGACTCTTGATTACTTCTCACTTATATAAATTAGGAACTTGCCAAAAAGCACTACATGAACCTTAGCCGCGGGGCTGGGCTCAACAGCTGAGTCATCAAGCATTTCCATCAATCATGATCTTCTTAGTTATTGAAATTATCAATAGTGGCTTGGGGGTCACAAGCCTTAGCCGCAGGGCTAGGCTCTACGGCTGGGGTTGGCTCCACTGGCTTCCCAAGAAGCTCTTGGGAGTTGGGGCAAGTCTCCAATACCCTTCAAATAAAAGGTGTAGAAAAGCTTGAATGGGAACACAATTTGGTGCGGCTGAACCTGCCCTTACACCCCCTCAAATATCCCTGACCCACCAGTCACAGCCAAAAACGTGTCTTCGTAGGTCAAATATGGTCCTTGCACTGATATGTAACCGTAGTCCCTGAAGTAAAAGCTGTATATTGCCATCACTGTGCATTTTTTGTGGGATAGTCACTCTACAAGTATAATTGTCTATAGAGTGTGGAGGACCGGGGTTCAAATCTCCAGAAAAAAACTTCTCATACATATACACTTAGATTAGACTAAAGATATTAAAAAAAAAAATTATTAAAAAAAAAAAAACTTTGTTTTCTGGTTTGTTGTCAATCAAAATGCATATGCCCGCTGTTATTTCCAACCGAATCTGCAAGTCTCCAGTGTGTATGTGTGTGTGTATATATATATGTGTGTATGTGTGTGTGTATATATTATGTATATGAACTTATTAGTACTTGAAATATAGTATAAAAGTATGCTGATAGGATAAATGGATGAGCAAGGAACATACTTTGTTGCTAAAAGGGATAAGATGTCCAAGAGAATTGACAGATTTCTGGCTTAATCTGAGATAGGCAGGGCTTCCACGATCACGTTCATTGATCTCATACACAAACAGTTCTTGTACTTTGGCTACAAAATCAAGCAAAAGGGTCACTAAAAAATAACTTGATGATGAATAAACAAAAAAGCCCACTAATTGGTGGTACAATTAAAATATGTGAGAATATCAAAACATGTAAAAGATATATATTTACTGGGTCTTTCAGAGCTTGAGCAAGCCATTAATTGGTGATTCCTTTCTTTTACTAGGACAAGTATATATAAGATAAGTAGTGGAAAGAAAAGTTGAGGATAATGGTTAAGGACAAAGGCTTTGTGGTAGGCCAGTTTATATAGAGGGAGACAATGGGCCTTTGGGTATACATGTGTTTTGTGAGTTAGTGCTACAATTGATGTAGAGAGGATAGATCGTGTTATGACGACGTATAGGAATGGTCATATAGAGCCTTCTTCATTGATTTTTCAGTTCAAAAAAAAAAAAAAAAGTCTTCTTCATTGTCCATGTGCAAAATAGGATATTTTCTTGGTCATAAAGAACAAGAAAAATAAGCACGTACGGTGTTTGAAATTTGGAAGGGGTATGAAAAACGTTTTTTTTTAGGGGAGGGTATGAAAAACGTTGAACTTTGTTTTTGACAAAACTGCTATTGGTATTTACTACTACTATTATTTTGCAGTCCACTAGTAATTTGGGTTAATGATTTGGGATTAAGAGGCTGATTGATTTTGGTGGGTTTGTGTAACCTCTAGAGTATAAAATTTATTCAATTATTTAAAATACAAAAAAAAAAAAAAAAAAAAAAAAGAAAAGAAAAAGAAGAAGATAAGAGTCGATTGTGTATTCAATCCTATCTAATCATAGATCATGTCAAGTAAGCTGTTATTGCCTTTGAGTATTGATTCTGTAAAACACGTCTAAACTACTAAGAGTAAGATGGATGAGATTTTGGGATTTTGATTTTTTTAGGTTAATAAAAATTATAAAAAGCAAACAAACAAAAAATTGATCACATTAGAAAACTGCTTAAGCTAAAGAAAATGCAACTATATTTGTTACTTATCACATCTCTCACATGGAGAAATTGTCCACCATACACTCAACCACTTAAGCAAATTGTGACAAAATTTGTGACAAATGGTATGGTCCTAAAAAAACTAATGTTGTAAATTCCAAAAAAATTAATTTAATTTAAGTGTCATTTGGAATATCTTTAATTTAATTTGAGTGTCCATTTGCTTGTTGTAATTTAAATTTTGTAGTTTATTTGACTTATTTTACAATGTAAAATCTATTTTAACTAGGGAGGTTGAATAAGTTGTATCTAAAGAAAAGTAAATAAACCACATTTTTAAACTATGCCAAACACAAACTAAACTTTGAAAATTTTATAGTTATAAATAAGTTAATAGTACATAAACCATATTTTAAAGTTTTAAACCATACCAAATACAAACTAAACATGTAGGATCCAATACCCATATTTATGAATATGAGAGGATGGTTGTATACCTTTTTTTACGTTGTTAGAGACAAAAAAATTTCAATTTTTTTTTTTCATCTTAAATGAAATGTTTAAAATCATATAATTGAAATTGTTTCAAATTGTTTCCAAGCCTTACCTTACACCTTAGACGGTTTAGGCATTTTCATATATAGGACAGTTTGTTACAAATTCAAATTGTAAATACAATTCAGATATACACATATAGATATACCTCTAGTTCATCACTTAGATGCAAATTCGAATATGATTCTATCTTATCCTAATCCTATCTCATCACAAGCCTAAACCTATCTGATCATATCTTATTCAAATATTATTCAAATATACAAAATCAAATACGGATCAGCTGCTATGCTCTGCAACTACAGCTGTATCCTTAACAAAATGGTAAACTGTTATTGTTGCAACATGGCTTTCACTTGGACATGTAGCTGAAATTTTTTTTTTATAGTATGCTAATTATAACATCACCTTAACAATTGCGGGAAAAAAAAATGTTATTCGACTTTTTTTGGGTTTTGTTATTGAGTGCCTAAAGACAATTATTAAGGTAGAATTCTCAAACCATTTTTTCTAGGCATTCGAGCTATACTTTAAATATAGAAAAAAAAAAAATCAATTTATTATTGACTTTTGTTAATTTTGTTGCTTCCCAATACAAGTGAGATCCATTTTATTCTCCTTAACAATTACTTGAAGGAGATCCTTTAACACACTCTTTTAAATGTATATATGCAATAAAATTGAACATACAGAATCCACTCAATAATAATTAGCTTATACCACTGGACTGAAAAATCACCAATTGCTCGTTAATTGACTTACTCATGTTGTTTAGGTCCTTCTATTGGTATACAATTAAACCACACAAATATTTCAAATGCAATATATAGATTTGAGGCCATAGTAGTAACCAATACTGCAAAACAAAACATTACAAATTATTTATCCTACTTGTTTTCTTCAAAGTCATTTGTGTTTACAAATCATCATAACATAGAAAAAGCACTCATGCACTTTGGTTCTTCTCCGTACAAGAAGCTAACTTTGGTTCTGGCAATGAAAAACCCCTGGCCTTGAGAACAAAACGTAGAATGGGTTTCCAATAGGACACATAATAGAAAAATGGGTCGAGGAGTCGATTAGGCTCCACAGGCTTATCGCCCAAAAGCTCTTCTGGCAACTCCTTGATGCCCCTCAAGTAAAATGTGTAGAAAATCTTGAAGGGGTACACAATTTGCTCCAACTTCACTTGCCCATACACACCTTCAAAGATCCCAGACCCACCAACCACAGCTAGATACGTGTCTTCATAGGTCAAATACGCTCCCCTCACAGCCATGTGACCATAGTCTCCAAAGTTAAAGCTATACATTGCCTCATACCGATCACCTTTCTTTTCTGGTTTGTTTTCGATTAGAACTGTTAGTCCTTGTGTAACTCCCACCTGTTTTTTCAGGTCTCCGGTGAACAACTATGTCACAAAACACCAAGAGTTAATTCAATGTAATAAAAAGTTATAATTGAACTCAATGATTAAAGAACTATGGGAGAAAATTACTTTGTTAGTGAAGGGGACAAGGTCACCAAGAGAGAAGACTTTCTTTTTGCTCAATCTAAGTATGGCAGGGCTTCCTCGATCAAGTTCGTTGATCTCATAAATATACAGTTTTTGAACATTGGCTGCAAAAACAAAACGTAAAAACCAAAAGGGTCATACAAAGGTCGGTTTGGATTCCGCTTATGGTTTGATTTTTCAGTGCAATCCAAACTCAACCAAAAAAAAAAAAGTATAATCTTTTGGACAAAAAGTTGTCGGCAAGTAAACAAAAGTGAAATGATTAGTGGGTCTTTGAAGACAATGATAGGTTGGCTTGGCTTTTGCCTTTTGGGCGGTGACAATAGTAACATTATTACACACAACAATTTTGACAAAATTAGCTGCTAACCATACGCATTACACCAATATAAATAAGTTGCTCTAAAATATTCAATTCATCAAATCATTGCTTTAATAAGTTACTTTACTTCTATTGGTGGTTAATAATTTTTCCCCTTTTACTTTGCAAAATTAAGATTTTTTTTTTCCATGGCAAGGAAAATTAGAATTGAATTCACAAGTGATTATATTAAACTGGTGATTATATATATTAAACAGAAAACTGAACTATACAA
Source organism: Quercus agrifolia (assembly GCA_029955455.1). Lineage (NCBI taxonomy): Eukaryota > Viridiplantae > Streptophyta > Magnoliopsida > Fagales > Fagaceae > Quercus > Quercus agrifolia. The sequence goes on along the minus strand of JARQAD010000002.1, from coordinate 22,535,666 downwards.
AGATATAAACCAAAAATAAATAAAAAATTAAATAAAAAATAAAGGGTAGGAGACTCCCAAGTTGGCTGTAAAAGCAGATGGAAAAACTAAAACATAGACAAAGGATCCAACCCAAAAGTGTAATTTTAAGGTGTAAAAATTGGTGGGTGAGTGAGTAAATGTGAGAAATACTTACTGGGCCTTGCCGAGTCTGATGGGTCAGCTTGGCTTTTGCAAGTGAATGATCTTTTGGGTAGTGAAAAGCTGGGGCTTTGTGGTGAGGTTGAATGGAATTTAAGGGTCTGACTGAGACTGAGAGATGGGTTTGAAAGCTTGAAGGAAAGCTGTGTGTTGTTTGCTGGTGAAGAAGTGGGGTTTGATCTTGGGTTGACTACGTTTATAGGAGGAGAGATGGGTTTCAAAGCATAGCTTGAGCAAGCCATTGGAGAGAGAGAGAGAGAGAGTTTTGAGAGTTTTGCCTTTTGCTGCGAGTGTTTGGCTTGAAAGAAAGTTAAAGAAGTTAGTGAAAGGTAGGTGCGAGTGCTGTTTATATAGGAAAGCAAATTGGCACTTGACTTGGTATATCCGTGAGAATTTTAATCATGTGGTTTTATATTGGTACGACGGTGCATGATCAAAGATATGAATTTATGGCTAGTCAATGAATTCCATGTGATGTTTCACATGGAAAATTAGAAAGTTCCAAATATACGAAGGACTTTCTTTTTCTTGTAGACCGGTTTGGGATTTGGACGGAAAATATTTGTAACGAAATTAGTTTTTGGGAAAGCTATACACGTCTACAAGTACATAGGACAGGATAGGATAGACGCTGCATTGGTAGGTTCGGTGGGGCTGATTACAATTAATAAAAGGATGATTTTGACAGCCTCATTCATGAGTTGGACAATGAGTTGTAATGTTTTTTTTTTCTAAGAAACTAATGAGTTGTAATGTTGATGGCAAAACATTTAATATTGATCGCAAAGCATTTTAAAAAATAATAATGATGAGGTTTTTTTTTTTTTTTTCCTAAGTTGTGATGTCACTACCCAAATCCATGAAACATGATGGAACATGAATTTAGATATATGACTCACTAAAGCATAATTAATTCAAAATAATTCAATACTCCAAAGAAACAGTACTTTTAAAAAAAATCTCTTACAAAATCTAAACACCACAAATGAGAAGTTAATCTTCACCATGACAAAAACATGAATTACAAATTAAAAGTAACTAAAATCATTGAAGGCTTCAAGTAATACCAACGTTGCCTACAGCTCCCACGCTCTACTTTGCACCTTACGAAGTAATCCAAAGATTTTGTTCCCCAACTAAACTTTAATCTGAAAATTGTAATTGATGGGGTGAGCCACACATCAAGTAAGCAATTATACACAATATACAACAGAATAGAGTCAAGCAAGACACGAGTTTGATTTCACAATTTAACTCAAAATATTCGATATAGTTTTCCAAACATATAAGGAACCACTGAACACATATATATATATATATATATATATATTCAAATCTTAAAGTTATTCGAAAACACATATAGATAATTGATCAGAGCACAGGGTCACATATACACATCACATATTCTCACATACGATCCTGTGAGCGGATACCAACATCTAACCCCTGCTGGTGAGGGATCAATACATATTCTCACATACAATCCTGTGAGCGGATTTACACATATATCTTATCAATTCTAAAAACACTTATTTTGAGCCACATATTACAAAAAGCAAAGTTTATACAACATAGAATAGTTTCCTTAATATTAACAATTATTCTAACAATAAAGGCATATCAAATATCACGATATCAAATTTAAGCATAAATCAATCGATGCTTGATTCTCTTAGGGAATGAATAAGAACTGAAGAGTTTATACAAACATTTTACAATTCTTAAGTAAGTCTAAAAATTCAATTTGCTAAAAGAAACACTTTAAATACCATTTGGAAAATAGGGATATGACTTTGAAATCACTTGGTTTAAACAAATTTAAAGAACAAGCACCATTTTAGAAAAACTTTCATTGAAACTCAATTATTTTCTAAAAAGAGTTTAGTTTAGAAATCATCTTTTAAATGAGATTCGGACTTTCAAAATATTATTTAAAATTCGAAATTTCTCTTTTAATGATATAAAAATGCTTTCAATAAACTTTAGGAAACGTTAGCTTAAAAATATGACTTTTGGAAAAACCTTGACATCTAAGAACCTAAATGACAAAACTTGTGCATATTCTGTATAATTACTTATAGCACTTGAATCACTCTGAAAGTCCAGCTGAAACACCCTCCAAATAGGTCTCAAAATACTCTTAGATAGGACCTAGAATCAATCATGGAAATTACTTAATATCCTCCATAAAATGTAAATCTTACTAAATTATACAAACTAACTCGCTAGTAAAATACTTTGCTTAACTAAATAATAGCACTAATGCAAAGCATCTCTACCCAAAAAAAATGTGTTTCCTTGAATTTATCAAATCTCATAGGCAGCAACTAATACTATAGGATTTAAATATATAACCCCAAAGAAAAACTGTGGGCCAAATCTATTATGACTTTGTTCAAGGACTTAATTTCATTGACCCTAATGGATTTAATACCACAATATTACAATTTGGATAAAAGAAACAAATCTGACATTAACCCTTTTAAGAATAGTAGACGTGTTGGACCTTAAGGTATCACTTTGTTTGGAATTAGTCAACACCTAGGCAATAGATCATTAAAGCTACAATAAGAAGAATACATCCTTGACAAAAATGAGAGATAACAAGTGACACAAGGGTGGGGTCGGGTGCAAATTCTCTAGCAAATTAGAATTAAAGTTACAACAGCCCAAAAGTTCTTATGGCCCTACAAAAGTGACGCAATCCTTATACATGGATTTAACAATTTCGGCTTTTTGCTCAAGGGTCCGAACAGTGGCAATCTAAGATTCCTGAATAATTGAAACCATGTAAAACCATAATCTAAGAAATTACCAATTCAACAATCTACACATCACTAAAGTTTCTTTTATAATAAAATTCTAAATCCTTAATTCTTGTTTCTAACGGTGAGAAAATCATACCTTTAAAAATCTGATTGCCTCTTCAATTGTATGTGCTCTAACTCCAAGGAAAACCTCTTAGCCTCTCTAATAAAACCCTTTCTATGAAAATTCTAACTGTCTCTTCCTCTACCCTGTAGTTTGTATTAGAGATGTGGGCTTAGTGGGTTAGTGGGCTGCAATTACTAATAAAAGAATACCTATGGCCCATCAATTATCTTTTAAAAGAAAATATAATAATAACCTCAAATAAAAGTATGTGGGGTATTACATGTGATGTTGATGCAATTCTTATCATTATGAACACACAAAGGAAATAGGATGCACCATCTAAATGTTGATCTGCTTAATTCAGAAAAAATAAATAAATGTTGATCTGCTTATGTAGTCAAAAGATTTTGATTTCCTTTATAAAATATAAATATAGCAAAGACAGTTATGAAGGAGGAGGTCCTAAAAGAAAAACAATAAAATAAATAAAGATGATCTCAAAAAATAATTTATGTAATATGTGCTAATGGGAAAAAAAATAATTTACTCAAATAAACATTCGGTTTCTCTGGTCAGATCCTCTTCTGCTGCGTTCGAGAGCTCTACTCCGGTGTATAGCTGTCTTGGCGTCCTTGGTGAGTGGAGCTTTCATCCATAGTGGGTCTTGCGTAATCTGGGTTTTCTGCCCAGGTGTGGGTATTTTCCCTCTCCTTAGTGGGTTTTCTCTACCGTGCTGGTGAGTAATTTCTTGGCTGGCGTGAGTCTCTCTCTACCCCTTAGTGGGTTAATTAGATGATTTGGAGTGGTGTGTTCGCTATCATCCGCAAAGTCTTAGCCTTTGGGTGTTTGTCTAGTTCAACTGTCGTAGACATTTGCAAGGTATTACTCTGTCTCCTGGCCTCTGGGTTTTGTGCTTTGTGCTTTGTGGGTGTTTGGTTTTCAAGTAGATTGGTTGTGCTGTGGATTGATGTAATAACAGTATTGGGTTTGGTAACAATGATTGCATTAGGGTGGAATTGCCGGGGACTTGGGAGCCCCTGGTCAATTCGTGCGCTAGGCGAGGTAGTTCAACGGTGGGATCCCAATGTTGTGTTTCTGATGGAAACAAAAATAAAAAAGAAGGCAATGGAAAGGGTTATGGAGAAAATTAAGTTTGTGAATGGGCTTGTTGTGCCTAGTGAAGGTAGAAGTGGAGGTTTAGCAATGTTATGGAAAAGAGAGGTTCAAATAGAAATTATGGGATATTCAAGGAACCATATAGATGCAATTGTTACGGAGCAAGTTTCTGGCTATAGGTGGAGAATCACGAGGTTTTATGGACACCCGAAAACACATAAATGGAAGGAATCATGGGATGAGTTGGCGACTTTGAACAGAAAATTCAGACTTCCTTGGCTATGTTTTGGAGATTTCAATGAGATATTATCGATGAGTGAAAAGCTGGGGGGTGCTATGAGGTCTCAAAAACAAATGGAGGGTTTTAGGGAGGTTGTTAACTTTTATGGTTTTAAGGATTTGGGGTATAGTGGACCTGATTTCACATGGTGTAATATGCAAGAAGGTGATAGCCGGGTCTATTTAAGTTTAGACCATGCTTTTGCTACGGATGATTGGATACACCAATTTAATGGGGTAAGAGTTCTTCACCTGATTGACTCGACGTCTAACCATTGCGCCTTGTTAATTACTGATAAAACTACCCCCAATCAACCACAGAAGAGAAGATTTCACTTTGAAGCCATGTGGACTAAAAAGGAGGAGTGTAAGGAGATCATAAAGGCGACTTGGGAGGGTTGCCTTAATCAAAATACTCCTGAAGGAGTTGTAGCTAGTTTACAGAATGTTACAGCTGATTTAGTGAGATGGAATGCCTCGGTTTTTGGCTACATCCCAAAGCAGATTCAGAACAAGCGGAAAGAGCTTAATGCCTTGGTGTTGCAAGATAGAAATGGAGTGATGGGGAAGGAGATAAATAGATTGAGGAGTGAGATCAATGATCTCTTGGATAGCAAAGAGATCTTGTGGCACCAAAGGTCAAGGGTTCAATGGTATGGGCAAGAAGATCGCAATACTAAGTTTTTTCACTCGAAAGCCACTCAGAGGAAAAAGAAGAATACGATTATAGGATTATGGGATGAGAGTGGGAATTGGTGTGAGACAAGTGAGGGTATTGCAGCAGTTGCCACTAGTTATTTTGAGAAGCTGTACACTTCTTCCCATCCAAGTCGAATTTTAGAAGTTACTGACACCATTTTAGCCAGGGTCACTGATGAGATGAATCAAAACTTAATTCAAACCTTCACTAGAAGCGAAGTGGAAGCCGCGTTGAAGCAAATGCATCCTACAAAGGCACCCGGCCCTGATGGTATGTTCGCTATTTTTTTCCAGAAGTATTGGGATGTTGTTGGAAATGATATAACATGTATGGTCTTAAATGTGTTAAATAGGAACATGTCTATGTCCAGTATAAACAGAACCAATATTACCCTTGTGCCAAAAATTAACAATCCTTCAAAAATTACTGATTTTAGGCCTATAAGCTTAAGCAATGTAGTTTATAAGCTTGTTGCTAAAGTGTTAGCAAACCGCCTTAAAGTTTTACTTCCTCATATTATTTCAGAAAATCAAAGTGCTTTTCTTTTAGAGAGACTCATTTATGATAATGTGCTGGTAGCGTTTGAATTAATGCACTATTTAGAACATAAAAAGGAGGGGAAGGAAAATTTTATGGCGGTTAAGTTGGATATGAGTAAGGCCTATGATTAATTAGAATGGGGTTTTATTGAAAGGGTGATGGAAAAAATGGGATTTCATGAAAAATGGATTAGCCTAATTATGCAGTGTATATCTACAGTGTCCTATTCAGTGATCATTAATGGCTCGGTTAATGGTTGTATCCATCCCACAAGAGGCCTCTGGCAAGGAGACCCCTTATCTCCTTACCTCTTTATTTTATGCGTAGGGGGTTTCTCTTCCCTAATAAAGGACACGGTAAGGAATCAGGTGTTGAATGGAATTTCCATTTGCAGGGGATGCCCCATGGTTTCGCATTTATTCTTTGCTGATGATAACTTGTTGTTCTGTAAAGCTACTGACCGTGAATGTCGGAAATTAGTAGAGATTCTTGAGCTATATGAAGCTGCGTCGGGCCAAAAAGTAAATACAGACAAATCTTCTGTATTTTTCAGCCATAATACTCCCCAAGAAAGGAGAAGCGAGGTGATTGGCATTCTTGGGCCTATGCAGGATACTAGACCTAACAAATATTTGGGTCTTCCTTCTATCATTGGAAGATCTAAGAGGGAAGTGTTTGCGGAAGTAAAAGAAAGGGTTGGGAAGAAGCTTGCCGGGTGGAAAGTGTTAGGTTCTAAACACTTAGGTTTTATGTATTTAGAATCCTAATTTGTATTGTTGGCAAATCATGATCAAAACAATGTATTTAAGTTGTTTTAGAATTGCTCAAAGTTGGTTCTTTGTTGTAAAGTTGGATTAAACTACTGTGCAAATTAAAAAACTGTTTCAGTACATTTCGATCGATCGAAGCTTAGGCTCGATCAATCGAAAATCATGTTTGACGTTTTTTTATTTGATTTTCCAACTTAGTCCTAAGTGTTTTATTAGGTTTTGAGTTTCTAATTTACCCTAGGTATATAAGGGAAACCCTAGCCACGTTTTTGTTGTTGCTCATATTGCGGTTTATGTGAATCTCTTGTGAGATCTTTGAGGAGCTTTCCTTCACATAAACTTAGGGTTTTCAAGGAGAATATTTTTCTACACCTTGATGATCAATCCAGTTGCTGTCATTGAAGCTTAAAGAAAACACAAGCGGGCGTGCTTGTATTTGGTGGAGAATCAAGAAAGATGGAGTCCGTGGATTTGGTGCTTGCACGTGGTCGTGTCAGTAAGTTCTACTGGTGGGTAGCAATAAGAAGTCGAGCGTGGGGGCTTGTAAGTCTTATTGTGTGAACTTCGATTCTTTCAAGATAGTGGATTCAAGTTTACCTTGAGGATAGCTAGTTTAAATTCTCCCTAGGTTTTTACCGGTTTGGTTTCCTGGGTGATCATATCTTTGTGTTATTTATATTTCTGCTGCTTTACTTGATATGATTATTTGATTGTGTTAACCTGGATTTAATTAATTTGACTAAGTAACAACTTGGCTAAATTCCTAGGTAATCCAATTGTGTTTTAAGGGGTCTAAAAACTAACAGAAAGAGAAAATGCTCTCTATGGGAGGAAATGAGGTTCTGATAAAGGCTGTGGTTCAGGCAGTTCCCATGTATACTATGAGTTGTTTCCTTCTTCCAAAAGGGCTTTATGAGGAAATTGAAGGAATGATAAGGAGTTTTTGGTGGGGGCAGAGGAAGCAAGAATCCAAGATAGCTTGGGTGAGTTGGGATAAGTTATGTCGATCAAAACTATGAGGGGGTATGGGGTTTCGTAATCTTCAAGCCTTTAATTTGGCTATGTTAGCAAAACAAGGTTGGAGACTTCTCTCAAACCAAAACTCCTTGTGTGCAAGAGTGTACAAAGCAAAGTACTACCCTAATGGGAATGTGTTGAATGCAAAACTGGGCTCAAATCCATCCTATGCTTGGAGGAGTATCTTTAAAGCTTTGGAAGTGATAAGAAGTGGAACCAGATGAAGGGTAGGCAATGGAAAGCTGATTCATATATGGGAGGATAAGTGACTTCCCACCCCTACAACTTATAAGGTAATTTCCCTACCTTAACCCTTGGATGATTTTCCTATGGTTTCTGCCCTTATTGATGGGGAAACAAAGAGATGGAAAGTGGATATGGTAAAGTCGTTGTTCCTTCCATTTGAAGCGGAAACGATTTTAAATATTCCACTCAACTACAACTTACCAGAGGATAAAATTATTTGACAAAGTTTAGCTACAAAATTGATTGTAGCCTTAGGCTACAAACTCACTCAATATCTTTTTATTGGAAGTGAATTTTGACAAATTCACCATTGGATTACATCTTCTTCTTATATCCTTCATGTTTGCAAAATTTCAAGAAAATTAAATATCAATAGCTATGTCATCAATAAATTTTTAAATTGCAAGTTTTTGTAATTTAAAATTATGCATGAAATATAAGATTATAAATTATATAGTAAATAATATCCAATTGACACAAAAATTGACATGTGTATTAAAAGCGTAAAGAACATGTAATTCAACGGTTAGATTTTCAAAATATGCAGTAATATTTATTTTATTGAGTGAGTTTGTAACCTAAGGCTACAACCAATTTTGTAGCTAAACTTTGTCCAAAATTATTTGGGTGGGAAATAAGAAAGGGGGAATTCACTGTTAAGAGCGCTTATTATATTGCTCTTAATGTATTAAGTTCTTCAGGGGGGGGGAGTGGGGAATGCTCCCATGGTGATCCTAGAACCCCTTGTGGAAGAAGATGTGGCATCTCAAAATCCCACCAAAAATTAGAATATTCATGTGGAAAGCATGTGAAAATGCTCTTCCCACTATGCAAAATCTAAGGAAGAGAGGAGTGGCCGTTGATGGAGTGTGTCCCATTTGTGGGAATGAAGCTGAGTCCATTTGTCATGCTTTGTTCAAATGTAATTTTGCAAAAGATGTTTGGAGTAGATGGAAGGAGTGCCCTATAAAAATATGTGCAGAAAACCAAGATTTTGTTAATGTTGCTCTGGGGTTGTTTTATGCAAGAACAAATAGAGACATGGAGATAATGGCTGTGACTGCGTGGGCAATATGGTACAACAGAAACCAATATGTACATGAGGGTGAAAAACTTGTTGCTGGTCAAGTATGGGATTTTGCTTGGAACCTTCTTTTGAATTATAATGAAGCCTCAAATTTCTTCAAACTTGGCCCAGACTATTGTGAGATTAGCTGGATGAAGCCTCCAAGGGGGGTCTATAAGATAAATGTGGATGGAGCAACTGCTGAAAGGGGTCGGAATTCAAGTATTGGAGTAATCATAAAAGATTACAAGGGGGAGGCGGTAGCTGGCATGTGTAGGTTGCTAAATGGAAATTTTTCTGTGTTGGAGATAGAATTGTTGGCTATGGAAGCTGATATTCTATTAGCAAAGGATTTAGGCTTCCAACAGATTATTATTGAATCCGACTCTCTATTAGCGGTTCAAAGCATATCAGCAAAGATAATCAGTGGTGAAACAGGGCATATTGTTCAAGGAATGTTGTGTAATCTGGACTGGTTTGGCAGCTGGAAAGTTCAGCATGTTAAGAGGGAGTTCAATAGGGTGGCGCATGAACTTGCCCACTATGCAAAATGTAGAGAAGTGAGTCTGATCTGGGAAGGGTGTTCCCCACCCATTGTGAGTCACCTGATCCTTCAAGATTGGTTATGATGTGGCTGTGTCTTTGCTTCTTTGTTCTCTGTGTTGGTTTTAATGAAAGTTTGCCTTATCAAAAAAAAAAAAAAAAAAAAAACAAAAACAAAACAAACTAGTTACAGATAAAACTTTTCTTCAAACCACTTTTTAGAAGAGCTAAAAAGTTCTTGTAACTCATTAAAGATGACGAATTTAAACGAACACTTACATATACTTTTAATCACATTATCATTTAATAATCATGTAGCATATTCAAATGACTTAATAGGTCGTTCCATCAAAATACTTTTTTTTTAGGGGGAATACTGGAAATTTTATTGAAGTAAACCTATCAAATCGACTTGTAAAATAGGGTGTATCTGTGGTGGAACATTCTCCATCCACACTAGAAAATTTAGAATGCCTATTGCATATCTAGCCAAACTATACGCTACTTGATTACCATCTCTCTTGATATGAGAGTATAATAATTCATCAAAATTTTGAGACAAAGCCATAACATCCTCTAACAACAAACCAGTAAAGGATAAAAACTTAACATTCTCCCTTAAAGATTTTATCACTGCCAACAAGTCACCCTTTGGAATGGCTCGTTTAATGCCGATCTCTGAAGCAAATGAAAGAGCAACAGCTGCTGATGTGCATGAAATATATACAATAAAATACTCATATATCTACATATTTAGCCTTACTTTTATGTTAGTTTGTGTTTGATTATATAATATTTTTGTGTTGCAGGTAACAAGGACTTTACATGCAAAGTGGGGTTAGGCCAATTGAATCAAGCTAACTTAAATCCAGCAATGATGAATTCAAGAGAAGACCAGCCCAATCAAATTTTAGTCCAATTGGAGCAAGGAATCAAAGGAAATTTACACCAAATCCAAATCCAATTCGGATTAGAATTCCAGCCTGCACATTAGTTAGTATTTTCAGCATAACTTTCGGCTCAGATGTCCAATTGAGGCGATTCAAGTTGGGCTGGAAAGTTAACTTAAAGGGCTACAACTTTGTAGTTTACCAAAAGTCCGAATTCTGAAGCTAAATGGGCCAAAACCGTCGGTTAAGTGAAGCCTAAAAATCTGGGATTTTCTCCAAACGGGAATTCAACTTGTAACAGGATTTCTTTACCTATTTAAAGGCTCTTTAGGGCAAAATTCAAGGAGGCCAGTGCTAGGGCTGAGGGCTGAATGTATAGAGAGCTGCGGCTACCTCTTCTATGACAGTTAGTTTTATTTTATTTGTCTAGTTTAATGTTTAGTATTTTATTTTTATGTTTTCTTTCAATTACTATGAGTAGCTAAATTTATAATTAGGGTTAAGGATGAAACCTTGTTAAGGATTATCAGTAATATTTATGTGATTTGATTTTTCCCACAATAGTTGTTCTTTAATGATTAAATTGTTCTTGCTTCATATCAATTGACTAAGATGAGATTCTAGATATGAGCTCAATCATGTTTTTCTCATGATTTAGGATTTGTCTTAATTAATTGAATGCTTGGTTTATTAATTCTTGATTATAAAATTGGATATCGCTTGTGATTTGTCTGTCAATGGATACAATTTATGATTTGATTTTTAGAATTGGATATATCTTGTGATTTGTTTGGCTACGGATACAATTGATGATTTAATTTTATACTTAAGAAGCAAAGAAGAACATGCTTTAGATTTTTAAACATAAGTTTTAATGATGATATTTTCCATGATAGCAAGATTGATTTCTAGATTATCATGTAGTGAGTTGGGAAAAATTAATGATCATAAATATATGCTGATATGACTTACAAGGCGGATTCCGAAACCTTAATTCCTTTCTCTTGATTGTTTACATCTTTTTATTGCTTTATATCTTTGCTTAAATTAATTATTTTTTTTTTAGTTTATTTAATTTCAAAACAACCAATTTTTATTAAACTAGATTAGGATTAATTTGGTTAAGATTTGATTTAATTTTCCTACGTTCATTCAAGTCCCTGTGGGTTCGACCTCGTTCTTGTCCAACTATACTTCGGTACGGTTCGTACACTTGCGAGTATTTTAAAATTTCACAACAAGTTTTTGGCGCCGTTGCCGGGGACTTGGTTAGGAAAATAAATTAGGTCTTAATTGAATTTTTCCTTCTACTAGTTGTAGTTAAAATTTAATTTTTTTTTTATTTTGAAAAAAAAAAAAAAAAAAAAAATTTATTTCTTTGTGCTTGGTGTATGAGAACTTGGTTACGTGATAAAGAAAATCGTCTTGTTAGTTTTGATTATTCATCCACAATGGGAGAAACAGGAGATGATTCAAAAACTCTTAGGGAGTTATTCTCACCCATAACCACCAACCCTCCATTTTGCATAGTATTGCCTGCAACCACTGCTGCACATTTTGAGTTGAAGCCACAGATAATCCACCTTCTTCCTACTTTTTATGGATTGGATAGAGAAGACCCTTATATGCATGTGAAGGATTTTCTTGAGATTTGTGCTACTTGTAAATTCCAAAATTTCACTGATGACTCTGTTCGCTTGCGTTTATTCCCTTTTTCCTTGAAGGATAAGGAAAAAGCATGGCTTAATTCTTTGTCACCTAGATCTATCACTTCATGGGAACTGTTGGTCACAAAATTCCTCTCTAAATTTTTCCCAATGGCCAAGACCAATGCTTTAAGGAGAGAAATTGCAGATTTTTATCAAGATGAACAAGAGAAATTTTATGAGAGTTGGGAGAGATTTAAGGACTTGATCTTAAAGTGTCCTCATCATGGTTTTGAAACATGGAGACTAGTACAATATTTTTATAATGGTTTGACTCAAACAAATCGTAACATGATTGAATCCATGAATGGTGGTGGATTTTTGAGTCTTGTAGATGATGAGGCATACAAATTTCTTGAGAATCTATCTGAAAGCTCACAACAATGGGATTTTTCCAATCGTAGAGAGAGATCCGCCCCTACAATTAAGAAAGGAGGATTGTATGAAGTCAGTGAAGATTTAGATATAAAAGCTAGGTTGGACAATCTCACTTGTAAGGTTGAAGCTTTAGCTTTAGGTAGAGGAATGAATTCTGTCAATCAAGTTCAAAGTGAAACATGCTCTATTTGTGCAAGTCCTATGCATACAACACAAATGTGTCCTTCTGCAGCTGGGTACCCTGATTTTTATACTGAGCAAGCAAATGCACTGAATAATTATGAAAAACCATTTGCAAGTCCATTTTCAGAGACATACAATCCAAATTGGAGGAACCATCCTAATTTCTCATGGAGGCAAAATCAGCCTCCCACAAATGTAGGTGGACAACAAGTGCATCAACAAAGTCAATTTCGTCCACCTACTCAAGCATATTCTCCCATTCCTCAATCAACACCTCAGTTTGTAGCACCACCAAGACAACAATCATCTTTGGAAGAGTCTCTCAAAACTTTCATGCAATCAACTAGCCAAGCCATTCAAGAGATAAAAAGTTCCACCCATTTGAATACTCAAGCTATTTCAAAGTTGGAAAATCAAGTTGGCCAGTTAGCAACCCAAGTTGGAGAGAGGGAAAAAGGAAAGTTTCCTAGTCAACCTATACCTAACCCAAAAGGGCAGTATGCAATTAATGGTTCTTCTAGTTCTACTCATGGACAAGAACATGTTCAGTCTATTAGTACCCTTAGGTCTGGTAAGCAAGTTGATAATCAAGTGAAAATACCAGAAGTAGAGGATGATGAGAATATTGTGTTAAAGGAAAAAGGAACTCATAGTTCACATGATGATCATGGAGAAAAGAAGGACAACCCACCCGCCACTCAAATACCGGATCTTAGTTCCCCCCTTGATAAGAGGTTTGTTCCTAAAGCTCCACTTCCTCAAAGGTTAATCAATCCTCAGAAAAGTGCACAATTTGGAGACATTTTAGAGGTTTTTAAGCAAGTGCAAATAAACATTCCATTTCTTGATGCAATTCAGCAAGTTCCTGCTTATGCCAAGTTTCTAAAAGATCTTGTGACAATGAAGAGAAAGACAAATGTCCCTAAAAAGGCATTTTTGACAGAGCAAGTCAGTTCAATCATTCAGAATAAATATCCAGTGAAATGTAAGGACCCTGGATCTCCTACAATTTCATGCATGATTGGGGATCATCTCATTGAGCGAGCTTTGCTAGATTTGGGGGCAAGTGTGAACCTAATGCCATATTCAGTATACTTACAGCTAGGTTTGGGGGAGTTGAAACCCACAACCATGACACTTCAATTAGCTGATAGGTCTGTGAAAATCCCTAGAGGTATTGTTGAGGATGTGCTAATTAAGGTGGATGCATTCTATTTTCCTTTTGATTTTGTTGTGTTAGACACTGAGCCTGCATTAAATGCCAGTACACAAATCCACGTCATTTTGGGTCGCCCTTTCTTAGCCACATCCAATGCTTTGATCAATTGTCGGAGTGGTGTGATAAAGATTTCTTTTGGAAATATGACTGTTGAGCTTAATATCTTTGACATAAGTAAGCAAGTACCAGAAAATGAGGATATATGTGAGGTTAACATGATTAGGAGCCAAGTCCATGATACTTTCATACAATCAAGTTGTAAGGATCCCCTAAAGGCTTGCTTAACCCATTTTGATTGCAATTTGGATACTGAAAAATCAATTGAGGATGTCAATGCATTGTTGGATTCTGTTAATCTCTTAAGTATTGATAGCTGGCAACCAAAAGTGGTCCCTTGTCCATTTTCTTCATGCCCATTCCCATCTATTGTAGAACCACTGAAGTTGGATGACTTTTGGGAACACCAATTGATAAGTATACTTCAAGAGCATAAGGAAGCTATAGGTTGGAAAATTGCTGATATTAAGGGTATTAGTGCTTCTGTGGTTATGCAAAGAATTCACTTTGAAGACATTGATAAAGCTTCTCAACATGTTTTTGACCCAGGTAAGTTACAATCTCATTGGACTAGTCCATTCATAATATGCATTATTTATCTCCATGGTGTTGTTGAGGTTTGGATGGTCCTGTTTATCAGGATTGATCTCTAGTTGTGTTAAATCTTTTTGCAAAACAAAAAAAAAAAAAAAAAAAAAAAAAAAAAAATGTTTATTTTCTGATTTTAGATTAATCTTTGTGTTTATTTTCTTGTTTCATTTTATTTTCTTTTGTTTTAGCTGATATTTGATAGAAATTAAAATTTATACCAATCAGCTTGATCAAGTACGTCTCCTCCTTCTCCTTACCTTACTTGTCTCTACTTGGTTCTCAGGTTGCATATTCATATTTTGCTTTCTTTTCATTCAAGACATATATTTGAGAGTATCATTTTTAACATTGAGGACAATGTTTGGTTTAGGTTTGGGGGGGATGTATATAGATTTTTATCTTTTTGTTTTGTTTTGTTTAGTTGTGTTAAAAAAAAATTAAAAAAAAAAAAAAAAAAAAAAAAGAATCTTTTACCTAGCTTGAGGTTTATGTTTTGAGTTCGTTATACTACTCTTGCTTAAAGAATTTCATTGCTTTCATGCTCAATTCATTGCACATGCACGTAGCCACTCAGACACAACTTCTTGTTGAAGGATAAAAATGATTAGAAAATCTTGATGATAACAATGTGGAGACTGTAACCCTTGTGAGTTTTGAGCCAATCATTTTTTTGGAGGGTTATTTATTGTTTCTAATCTTAAAGTTCATTTGAAGTGCATAACATATTTCCCTTGTTGTAGTCTCATTGTTCTTTCTTTTGGCCAAGAAAAAAAAAAAAATCTGATTTTATGCCACACTTGAATTTTTTGAAGTCATTGATATTGAATGAACTATACTAATCTTTGAGAGATGAGATTAGGCCATTTTTGTCTACTTTGAGCCATATATGTGTTTTTATTTTTCTTTCTTGATGCATTATCGCTAGTCACCCCATTGAGCCTTTTAATTAGCCTTTCCTTCTTAAAGCCCTTATCCATAGTGTTTCAAGATGGAATTTGATCAGTTTATTTCAATGTGGTGTTTTGAAAAAAGAATTCAAAGAAGAAAGAAAAAAAAAAAGAAAAAAAAAAAAAGAAGAAAAAAAAAAGGGTTCTTATCAAATTTTGAGAAGTGAAATGGAAGGAAGGAATACTGCTTTGAAGAAGAAGAGGTGAAAAAAATATATATATATGTTGAATGGAAATTCCAAAAAGAGTTGACATTCTGACAAATCTTGAAAACACTTCTTATATTTACCTTTACCCATTTTTATTTTATTCCCTTTACTTTTACCCTACATTACGTCCTAATAAAGTCCTTATTTGATCTTGAAGATTGTGTAGTTCAGATATTGATATGACTGAGAAGAAAAAGGTGTGGTGTGAATATTTTTGGCATCCTTTCATGAGACTACTTGTTCTTTCTTGATTAAGCGTTTTTCGTGTGATTTATATGTGAGATGTTTGATTTTGCTTACATTATTCCGCTCACATATATTGTTGAGAGTGTTACACCCCATTTCAGAGTGATTTCATTTGTTGAGTGATAACACCGGAAAGAATTGAGTTAAAGCATAATTTCAAATAGAGATTCAAGTCAAGTTTATTCTAAAATCAAGAGTATGTTTGAGTTGGCTACCACTTTTCACTCACATTGAGTTTTGATGGCATGAGAAATTTCTTTAACATTTGTAGTGTTTTTGAACTTGAACTAATCCATTTTGCAAAAGGCAATTGAAAAAAAAATATATATATTGATTTTCTTTGTTTTGTTTATTTTAGTATTCATTCTCAGAATTTTGTGGGTATATTCCCTGCAAACCCTCACGAGACTACAACTCGTCCACTAGTGTAAGCTAGGGGTTTAAAGGCTTGTTGCATACGCTAAATGCAATCGAAATTTCCAGCGAAAGTGGATTAGTTAGGATTTTCTTTTACTTTGTTTTTAATTTCTTTGTTTTGTTTTACTCTTTATCTGTTTTGCTCGAGGACTAGCAAAATGTAGGTTTGGGGGTATTTGATGTGCATGAAATATATACAATAAAATACTCATATATCTACATATTTAGCCTTACTTTTATGTTAGTTTGTGTTTGATTATATAATATTTTTGTGTTGCAGGTAACAAGGACTTTACATGCAAAGTGGGGTTAGGCCAATTGAATCAAGCTAACTTAAATCCAGCAATGATGAATTCAAGAGAAGACCAGCCCAATCAAATTTTAGTCCAATTGGAGCAAGGAATCAAAGGAAATTTACACCAAATCCAAATCCAATTCGGATTAGAATTCCAGCCTGCACATTAGTTAGTATTTTCAGCATAACTTTCGGCTCAGATGTCCAATTGAGGCGATTCAAGTTGGGCTGGAAAGTTAACTTAAAGGGCTACAACTTTGTAGTTTACCAAAAGTCCGAATTATGAAGCTAAATGGGCCAAAACCGTCGGTTAAGTGAAGCCTAAAAATCTGGGATTTTCTCCAAACGGGAATTCAACTTGTAACAGGATTCCTTTACCTATTTAAAGGCTCTTTAGGGCAAAATTCAAGGAGGCCAGTGCTAGGGCTGAGGGCTGAATGTATAGAGAGCTGCGGCTACCTCTTCTATGACAGTTAGTTTTATTTTATTTGTCTAGTTTAATGTTTAGTATTTTATTTTTATGTTTTCTTTCAATTACTATGAGTAGCTAAATTTATAATTAGGGTTAAGGATGAAACCTTGTTAAGGATTATCAGTAATATTTATGTGATTTGATTTTTCCCACAATAGTTGTTCTTTAATGATTAAATTGTTCTTGCTTCATATCAATTGACTAAGATGAGATTCTAGATATGAGTTCAATCATGTTTTTCTCATGATTTAGGATTTGTCTTAATTAATTGAATGCTTGGTTTATTAATTCTTGATTATAAAATTGGATATCGCTTGTGATTTGTCTGTCAATGGATACAATTTATGATTTGATTTTTAGAATTGGATATATCTTGTGATTTGTTTGGCTACGGATACAATTGATGATTTAATTTTATACTTAAGAAGCAAAGAAGAACATGCTTTAGATTTTTAAACATAAGTTTTAATGATGATATTTTCCATGATAGCAAGATTGATTTCTAGATTATCATGTAGTGAGTTGGGAAAAATTAATGATCATAAATATATGCTGATATGACTTACAAGGCGGATTCCGAAACCTTAATTCCTTTCTCTTGATTGTTTACATCTTTTTATTGCTTTATATCTTTGCTTAAATTAATTATTTTTTTTTTAGTTTATTTAATTTCAAAACAACCAATTTTTATTAAACTAGATTAGGATTAATTTGGTTAAGATTTGATTTAATTTTCCTACGTTCATTCAAGTCCCTGTGGGTTCGACCTCGTTCTTGTCCAACTATACTTCGGTACGGTTCGTACACTTGCGAGTATTTTAAAATTTCACAACAGCTGCCACCATTGTTTCAACCTCACCTCCATTGTATGCTGCTAGTAATTTCTTTGCAACAGGAGGCAATGACATGCCCTTCAGTATTCCTTATAACCACGCCAACCCCTAACTTGTTATCCTTTGCAAACACCGTGCCATCGAAATTGATTTTTACTAACCCCAAAGAAGGAGGTTTCCATCGCTTTTCTTCAGCTCCACTACTACCTCATCTCATATGCCCCTCAACCACTACCTGTTGTGCCTTAAATTCTTGCCACCATGCTCTAGAAACCGAAGCTACCTGATGAAGTGTCATAGCTGTTTGGTTTAAATGAACCTCGTTGCGTTGGTTCCACACTATCCAAGCCGTGATAGCAAACAACTCCAAATTCTTTGCTCCTGAAATCATCCATGATAAGAGCTCCTTAAAATCAATGAACCCGACTATATTTCTAAAACCCCGCAACTCCAAATCATTCCAAACCACATCCAACTTTGAGCAAGCCCACAAAGCATGAAGTGGGTCTTCGTTTGTAGCATGGCAGTGATCACATAGTGGGTTGTCGATTATAGTTCATCTTAGAAGAGTTGTTTTGGTGGGCTGAGCATTTCGACAAGCCCTCCACATGAGATTCTTCACTTTTTGTGGTACATTCATTGACCACAATCTCTTCCATAATTGTTTATCTCAATCTGGTTGGGCTTGTGGTGAAGCTGAAAGTTCAGCCTCTTCTTTAAGAAATTTATATCCCGATTTGCAGTATAAACTTCGTTGCTCGAGTATGGCCAATATAACTTATCCTCTGATGCAACACGACTCAAGGGAACTTTTTTTTATAATCTCTGTATCCTCTGTCATAAACAACCTGTCCACTAATTCTGGTATCCACTCCCTTTTAATAGGATCAATCAGAGTGTCCACACTTGAATTTGCAAAATCCTTTAAGGGACATTCTGGAAGTTAAGATGGATGCTTCTTAGGTAGCCACTGACATTGCCAAATCTTTATACTCTGCCCATTGTCGACTCTCCACCTAGCTCCACTTAGAATTACATCCCTACCTCTAAGAATACTCCTCCAAGCATATGAACCCAGCCTCAAATCGGGGGCCTCCAAAATCGAAGTGTTTGGGAAATATCTAGCTTTGAAGACCTTGTAAAAGAGAGATGTTTCATTTTGCAATAGTCTCCATGCTTGCTTAGCCAATAGAGAGTCATTTTACAAAGCAAGATCTCTAAAGCCCATTCCACCCACTGTAGCCAATAGAGAGTCATTTTACAAGGCAAGATCTCTAAAGCCCATTCCACCCACTGTTTTAGACTTCATCATCTCTTCCCATCTAATTCAATGTATTTTCCTTCGATCACCCCTTTGTCCTTACCAAAATTTCTTCATTAGGCTCTCAATCTCATTGCACAAACCAATTGGAATTGTAAAACATCCCATGGTATATGTGGGAATGGCTTGAATGACAAATTTAAGTAACACTTCTCTACTAGCTTGAGATAGTAATCTACCTTCCCACCCTTGGAGTTTCCTCCATACCCTCTCCTTGATATAGCTGAAGATAGCTTTTTTTCCTTTTCCAACAAAGAAAGGTAGACCTAAATATCTCTCATACTGCATGATTTCCAGGACACCTAATGCTACTTTGATGTCATGCTTTACATCAGTTGATGTGTGCTTGCTGAAAAACAAAGCTATTTTACTTTTGAAAGCTCGAAAATGTGTGAAAACACAAGAGCTGTTTAGACCCCCAAATTAAAAGTAACAGCTCGGTTGATTTTACTCTAACTTAAACTAAATGCGAAATAGAGTAAATGTGAGCGGATAAACAATATAACTACTCTAAGCCATATTCATCAAATCACAGTGTAAAATGAAAGCTAAAAGAGTAGGGAAGAAGAAAGCAAACACAAGATAATACGCCGATGTGTTATCGAAGAGGAAACCGAAGAACTCGGCGAAAAACCTCTCTGCCGCCCTCTAAGCAGTAAATCGATCCACTAGAGAATAAGTTGGAGTACATGAATAACAAAAGACCCTCCAAGCCTAATCTACCCCATATACTTGAGCTCTCCAAGCTCCTGCTACCAACTGACTTCGCCAAGCCCTGTCTTCTCTAGCTTTCCGGATCACGCAATTCAGCCCGATTGCATCCACCAAACAAATGGCTTCTTCCAATACTTTCTAGCAGCACCAAAACCTCACTTTACACTCAGGATGGGTGTAGTAAGTGTTTGGACTATCAACCTCTCAAGAATTTGGAAATTGAGAGATAGGAGTTGAGGAAAACCATAATGAATTGTGTAGAGGATTGTGGGTATAACAATCTCTAACTCTCAAGTGCAGTGGCTAGGGTTTTCTTTCTGAAAGGCACTCTTTAACATATGTAGGTAATGTGAGTATATATAGTGTGGGTAGAGACAAGGTGTGTTAGATATGACAAATGAGCAAAACATAATGTTTTGCAGGTATCTCGCAGGAAGGCCTTACCCGCGAGACACTCACGAAAACCAGCTTTCACCATCTGTCATGACTCTTCGCATTCCAGTCATGTGCTGAGCACATGCTTTACTTCACAAGAAGGCTACTTACGAACTACCCACGAAAACTTGTTTGGTCTTTAATTGCCTTGAGTTTTCACACTCTCTCTCACACATAACCCTTACAATAAAATCTCACATAAAATATAGGGTACAAAAGATTGAACATAATTACAATCAAATTTGGCACGGAATTAAAGCCAACACAAAATAGTTGTAAATCACAACTTTACAACTCCTATTCACTTTTTTTCCCGAAGCTCCTTCGTACATATCTAAAATCTTCAGCACCTTTCCACACTCCTCCATTGTAGCCCTGCAAAAAAGAAGACTATCATTTGCAAAGAGAAAATGTGTTAGATTAGGGCCCCTCCTGCAAAGAGAGTACCCATGTAATTCACCACTTCTTTCTGTCTATTTGATCATTCCATTTAATCCCTCAGTACAAAGAAGGAAAAGAAATGGGGAAAGAGGGTCACCCTGTCTAATCCCTTTTATAGGATGGATCATACCACACGACTCACCATTCACCAAGACAAAATATGTAACTATCTTTACACACACCATAACAAGATTTATCCATTTTTCATTAAAACTCATTTTTCTCATAATTTCTTCAATGAAACACCATTCTACTTGATCATACACTTTACTCGTATCCAATTTTAATGCCATGAACCCATGAGTACCCGATTTATATTTTTGTAAATTGTGTAAAGTTTCAAAAGTCACAAGAATATTATCAAAAATTAATCTGTCTTTGGTAAAGGCCAACTGGTGCTCAATTATGATGGAAGGGAGTAAAATTTTTAAACGGTTGGCTAAAACCTTGGAAAAGATTTTATACAGCACATTACAAAGACTAATAGGGCAGAATTGGTGAGGGTGTTCAAGTGAATTTGTTTTAGGGATGAGAGATATAAAGGTATGATTTAAGGGTGAAGGCAAGGTACCTAAGTTTAGCCATTCTAAAATGGATGAAGTGACATCTTGGTTCATCGTTGATGATTCAGAAGTTTATGGTCGTCACTACGGGTAGATCATCATTTACTCAAAGAAGATGTTATGCTTTTATTACACTCATTGATGACGAAACGTAACGGACAGAGCAACAGTCATAGAATGAGTTGTGGACTTCAGGCAAAGATTCTGTAACGCACTAGCCGTTGAGCATAAATACAATGATTCATTGCCCATTGATTAGGCATTCAATTATAAAAGAGAAAGCACTAGAAACCCAAGGTATGCCTAATTACACACAAATACTCTACGAAATTCACTCTCTAGTTTGTTTCTCTCTAAAATCTTTCCCCCTTACTGACTTAAGCATCAGAGGCAGTTTGGCTAACACCACATTGGCGTGTTACTCTTCCACCCAATTCATTTTGCAGGTTTTCCTCCATCAAAGACGACCTTAGTCACAACTTCGTCCATCCACAATGACGAGGAGCTCAACTGCTTATTTTTTGCATCATCAACCGTACCCTAAAAGTGCTGGTAAAAAAGTGGGGGCATCCCATCTGATCAAAATACACTTAGATAATTATTTGAGTCGTCTATGTAATGGGTTGGAGTGGATTTGGAAAATGTTTACTTATAATTAAGTCATTGTTATATATATATATATATAATTTTTTCCCATGTAATTTATTGAAATCCACACAACTTAGTTCCCTAATCATCTTTAGAGATAGAAATTCGTAAACAATCACATGTTGTCATATCACTAATTATAGGTACTATATTCGAAATGGCTAATTACATAAGTAACTAAATACCAAATATGTATCAACAAATAAGTTAAGAGAAATAGTGTCCAAGTTCCAATGTTCAAATTCCAAATCCATAATAAGTTAGCAAATAAAATACGGAATCGAAAGAATCCATAAAACACTAATCCAGCCTGAAATTTTGAGTATAACATTTAATCCTTAGTTGGCATTTTATATATATATATATATAAACTATTAATTGTATTATATTTAATCCCCATAGGTTTTTGAGTAAAACATAAAATAAAATAAAAAAACTCATTGTAGTTTTGTTTAATTTAAAATTTTATAACTGTGTTTTCACATAAAAAAAGACAATATTATAGGGAGATTTTGTGTTGTATTCTCGAAATCCACAAGGAGACTAAGTATGATACATTTAATGGTTTATACATAGAACAATACCACAATATAATTAAATGTTACATTCAAAATTTCAAGAGAGTTTCATATTTAATGGAGAAGGACAAAACTTAAGTATAGTACCTTAGGTGTTGTTTCTTAAGTTCTCTTCTTAAGATTTAACCATGTGGCTATTTAACTAAAAAATACACTTCAATTCCATAAGAAAAAATTCACATGGTAGAATTTTAAAAAGAAAACCTAAAAACAGTACCTAAGAACTATACCTAAGTCTTGCTTTAATGGAGAAACTGTGTAGCATTTTGTACTATTCTTGTAAAACATGATAAAACATTTTTGTTGTGGTGGAAGAAGCTTGAAACATAGCCATCACCTAACCAGCAATAATTATAGTACCACAACATATTTCACACAATTTGTCACAATTACCCTATATGACATATTGTGACTGGTTGCTTATAATTTTCACTTAGACTTACCATTTTTTCCTCCAACCTACCACATAAAAGAGTTGTGACTAAGTTTATGTAATAAGTTGTGGTCCCATAATTTTGCCTAATTAAATCTCACATAGTCCTTTTTTTGAGAAATAATCTCCCTTAATCCTACTTTAATAAATCCTAAGCAAAGTATAATGGACAATCGCTTTCATCAGTGTTTTGCAATTAAATAAATTGATTCACCTTTTTATCAATAATAATAATAATAATAATAAATTGATTCACAATCTCTTTTTTTTGGAGAATATTAATTCACTGTCTGAAGTCTAGAGTACCATCTAGGTTATGTTTCGTAATCATTTTTGTTTTCTAAAACTTGATTTTAAGAATTAAAAAAAAAAAAAAAAACTTTTTAATGTTTTCAACGTCAAAAAGTATCTTTTTTTTTTTAGTGAAATTAAAATGGCATACCAATTTCATAATGAAATTGATTTTTTTAAGTGAAATTTCACAATGAAATTTTTTTTTTTTTTTTTTAGAAAAATAAGCGAATTTTAAAGTTTTAAAAATATGACTATTTTGCAAAAATCCTCTCAATTCAAGTGTCCAATTTCTAATTATGATAAATAAATAAATATATAATATTATGAATTAAATACAAATATTAAACGCGTAGTTGGTAACATAACATGTCCATATTTTGAAGTTAGCAAAGTACTTTTGACCAATTTAGCAAAAATAAAAAGTAGTAATATATTATTTTAGTCTCTAAAGTCTAATCTTGATTGAATATTTATTTTTTATCCTTAAATTAAAAAAAAAAAAATTTCGTCCTTAAATTGTGTAAATCAAAATAATATTTAAAAAAAAGGTACTTTTGACCACTTCTCATATTCTTTTGTTGGCAGAGAAGTCAATGTTTCAGCTCATCTCTCTCTGCTTATTAGTGAGCATTGGACAGCCTTTTGGGAATTGGACAGAGCCAGCGTTTATACCTTTAGTAGCCCAAGGTTTTTAAATAGGTGGCCTTGGGCCCATTACTTATAATCTTTTACTGGCTCTATTTTGATAGAGTTCCATCATTATTCAGCAAAGAAGAGAAAATGGTACCACCTCGGGCTGTTCTGTTGCAGCTTAAAAGCCTAAACTGACAATTTTTGGTGTTTTTGTTAAACAAGTCGAAAATTCAAATTCCTCTTAAATGTTAAATTAAAAAAGAAAAAGAAAGAAAGAAAGAAAGAAAGAAAAAATTAGAATTTCCATTGTCACTTTTTTTGTGTTTCGATGTCAAAAATTCCAATTTTTATCTTAAAAGAGCATTCTCTTAAAGTTGTGTAAAAATTTATGTTTACTACAGCATAAAATTTTACTCTTTTTTTCCCATTTTATACAATTACTTTTCAAAAAAACTCACATTAAATTATTTATTCTAAAAATTATTTTAATATTCATTCTTTACTTGCGTAATCACTTTTTTAAAACACTCACACACACATCAATCGAAAAAGTGAATTGAGATATGAATAAAATATGCCTTTACATACAGGGCTAACTTTTGTCTTAGGAGAGTGAGGTAATTGCTTGAAGCCTCCAAAAATATAGCCAATTATAAGGGGAAAATGTGTAAAAAAAAAAAAAAAAAAAGGAAAGTAGAAAGGAGGCCAATGAATTCACAAAATATTTTAAAAAAAAAAGATAAATTCTTTGTGACCTAGAACTAGAATCTCTCTCTCTCTCAACAAAAAATAAATAAAACATAAAATCCAATTTTTATTTTTGTTAATATCATTGGAATTTTTTTAAATATTTGTTGAGATTCAAAATTGACCACAGCCTAAGGCCCAAAGAAAAATAACACATTGGGCTATCCTGTAACGAAGAAAGAAAAGAAAAAGAAAGAACAGAATGATGAAAGAAAAGCCCAAAGAATTGGGATCCAAAGACCCATGAAGGGAAAAGGCTTTAAAAATACATAAAGAAAAAAAAGGAAGGCCCAGTCGGCCAAAGTCAGTAAGCCTAAAAGAAGCCAGGGGAAATTGGGCTAGGATCCCAGAAAATGCCAGGGCCCGGGGATTTCTGGGATGCACAACACTGCCCAAATAAGATCCCAACGGTTGAAGAAAAAAACTGGGTCTCAAGCGCCCGATCATGCAGTGAGGAATTAGAAAGTATAGAGCAAACATTCATGGACAAAGGAGTTGTACCGCAAGGAACCAAAGATGAGAAAAACAAAAAGTAGAAGTAGCTGGAAGAGAACTTTCAACCTAGCAGCAAAAGATTCCAACTATTTGGGAAAAATGACAAGAATGGAGGGTAGTCAAAAAAGCTAAAAAAGTGAAGATGACCAAATAGCTGAGATCAGCAGCCTGAGGGGATCCTGTAAATAGAAAGTCAGCTAAGGACTTTCAGCTTGGTCGCACAAAAAAAAAATGTTATGAAGTAAAAGGAAAAGACCAGCTCCTGGGCAATTGTCACAGCACGAGCTCTGAGGGGCAAAAGAGAGAAATTACTAGTACCCCGGAGCCTTAGAAACACACTATAAAAGGAAGAGAAAGCCTAGGTTGAAGGGATTGGAATTTTTGGAGAGAATGAATACCATAACAGAGCCATTAGAACTCTATAAAATTTAAGAAAAACAAAGGAACATCTCCAGTATCCCAGAAAAAATAGCCACTATAGCACATACTCGGATTTAAAAGATTCAAACCTTGCAAGGCTTAGAGGCTCGAATAGCCATCAAAGTTTGTAATTTTTGATCTTATTTAAACCTTGTATCATGTCTTAGTGAGCACACTATAAACATAATCCAAGAAAAAGTTAATAAAGTTTCTCTCATTAACCTTGGACCTCTAACCATTGTTCTGCTTTAATACTTTTTACTTCTTTTTGCATTTTCTTTGCTGCCTTTGTTGTCATTCAATACAGATATTCTTGTTTGTTAATTTATTTGTATTGTAGGAAGCTTGCCCTGTGCACCACTTGATTCTTAAACAATCTTATTAGCTGCGGTGAACCAAGCCCAATCCACCGACCTACAACTATTTGGCTCAGAATCCTTGGGCCTGTGTGCTAAAGAAAAAAGCACTCACACAATCTTTTCCTATGATCCAAAAATAAAAAATAGCCATGTAAATTTACATAGATATTGTGGCCGTGGAAAAAATTGCATATATAATTTAAGACAAATTAATATTATTTTTTTTAAAAATTAGTTGGCCAAAATTTTTCATTTATGCCATTTTACCATGCAACTAAAAATAAAAAGAGGTAATTGGAGGAGACAAATGTGTTGCACCTCATCTAACACTAACACCCAAGGTCGATTTTAACTTACGAGTAAAGTGTTTTCATGTGAGGATACAATGGATCTGTTTAATATGGTGTTTTGAGTAATAATTTTCAGTGTTTAACTAATATTATACGTATTTTTACACATTTTTTCATCCATACATATTTTTAAAAAATGCATATAATATTCCTAGAACAATGTTATTAGACGCTTAAAAAAAAAAAAGAAAAAAAAAAAAAAGACTGCAATACAACGTAGAATGACGTGTCCAAATCAGGCTAAAAACGAAATGACGTGTCCAAATCAGACTAAAATCGAAATGACGTGTCCCAACAAAACACCGTTTGCGCCGTGTACTTGTACTTGATTGATTTTAGTGAATACGATTTACGAGTTGGTTTTCGTGCTATCAAATCCCGAGGACTGTGACGGTGACGTTAACACTTGCCCTTTTCTTTCCACGTGGACAAATTTACACCGTTGGTACGTAGTAGCTGGGGACAACTGTGTCCACGAGTATGTCCACGGCAAGAGAATATGTGAGGGTATATGTGCTTCTGCAATAGTAATGTGTTTTTGGACCGTAACTGAGGTGAGGCCTAATCAGTAGTCATGCACTTCAGGCTTTTCGGACAGTTTGCACTTTGGACTAATACTATATTAAGTATTAACTCACCTCAATCAATCATGCTTTTTTAAATTTGTTTGGTGATGATATGCACGTTGTTTTTACACCGTTCAGTTTCAGTCTTTGACGCTCTCTCAAGTTGTGGTTGGCAGCTCTTGCTTTGACTCAATTATATTATTCTACTGCCCTTAATCATGTCTTTCATTTTCTGAAGTTTATTTTTTTTATGAAAAGTTTAGGACTATACAAATTTTCACAATTTTTTGTTACAATGGTAACATGGTAGAGTGTAATTAGTGAAGAAAAATGGTAGGTCAATAGATAAGTTATTATTATTTTTTTTTTAAGAGTAATTTATGACATTCGCTTCTAATAATAGTTATTTATTATCGAATTAAAACATCAATTAGTTTTTAATGTAGACAATAATTGAATATCAAATCTCTTATATAAATTATAGTTAACAACTCACAATTTACCATATCATAGTGAAAAAAAAAAAAAATTATGGAATAACCTATGATTCTAGAAGTATTCTATTTTTTAGGTAAATATTGGAGAGCTGATTTCTTTTCTTTTCAGTTTAATTACTTTGTTCGTCTTATTAACTATAATATAGCTGTAATATTCCTCTTTTTTTTTTTTTTTACATTGATAGTTGGGGTAGTAGAGGGTTTGAACTTTAAATTCTCTCTCTCTCTCTCTCTCTCTCTCTCTCTCTCTTTATATATATATATATATATATATATATGTTAGAAACACAAAAATATTCAAACTAGTTGATTTACAAAATTCTCCACAATTGCAATATTCTTTCAATATCAAAATCAAGTAATATCAACCTTTAACAATTAGTAATAAAATATTAAAAAATAAAACTATTAATAATAAACCTTTTGCTCCAACACAATAAAAATTTATTGAAAATATTATTTTTGTCTTTATATTTTAGTAGCGGTCAATTTAGTCTGAATCTATGTTATTTTCAACTTAGAATCTATTTGGTATTAGCTTTAGCTTTTAGGTTTTAGTTTTTATATACAATTTTTTAAAGCTTCACTTTTCCCCACATTTTCTTACTTTTAAATTTTTTTTTAATGTACAAATATATTTTAGCACACTTTTAACAAAAAGTTAAATAAGTTGTTCTCAAATGGATACTTGTAGTGAATTGTGTCCCTACTATTAATGTGTTGAATTTTTTGTCTCTTTCTTTCAACTTGCAGTCAATTTGGAACCTATTATTTTCAACTTGTAGTCATAGTTGACATTTTCTATTAATAAGTGACGATAGGTATAAAATTGACTACAAGTTAAAAATAACAAAGACAAAATTGACTGTTACTAAACTGTAGGGATAAAATTGATAGTGAGTTTAGTGCCCCTAAAATTACATTTTCACCAAATTCATTCTAATTGAAAATTCAAATTTATGTCAAACATGATTTTATAATTCTTTTTGACTTTTTCATTAAATTTGACAAAAATCCGAATGATACAAGGTTAAGCGTTTATTACTAATAATTGTTGATGCCTAGCCATATCTTGACAAAATGTTCCAATGATAGAAGAAACCTAACAATATGAAAAAGGTGGAGAAAGAAAGCAGCAAAGTAAAGATCATTGGGCCAGAATGATAGGAATATTGGATCATAAGCCCACAAAATAATAAGTGGGCCCAAAGAAAGCAAACGGGCTGAGAAAGCCCCAAAGAATAAAGTAGTAAGCTCATGAGAATCATAAGAAATAGAAAGAAAGCAAAAAGGGGCTGGAGGAGCCCAAAGGAAGGAATTGGTAAATGGGATTGGTTTACAGGCCAATAAACCCAAAGACAAAGGATGTGGTAATTGGATCAGGGAAGCTCAAAGGATTTAGCAAAAGTCCATGAGAATGAAAGAGGTAGGAAAGAATGAGATGGGCCAAGGATGCCCAAAGAATGAAACAGGCCGAAAAGTCCCAAAAAATGAAAAGGGTTGAGGAAGCCCGAGGTGTTGAATGGACTAGCCCAGCAAGAATGCTGGGTAGTGAAGACTAAAAGAAAGAATAATATGAGAAAATGGCATGGTAGGCGCTTCAGCCCGCAAGCCCAAAAGTAACAACAAGACAAATAAGGGTGAATGATATCATAGCAGGAACAATGCAGTGGCGTGGTAGGAGCATCAGCCAGCCCACAGACAAAGGATGAAAAGGGGGCATAGGCCGAATTAAAGGAAGGAAAGTCGACACCTAAGCAATGTCTAGCCCGAAGAAGAAATGAGATGCAGAGAATGAAGACCCAAGAACTCATTCATGCTACAAGAGTTAAATAAGCACCAGAGCATATAGCAGAGTCAGACAAACCTGTAGGCAATGACAAATGCGTCAGAGCCAGAGAAGCAATGGACTCATATGGAAATGGAGTATGCATACAAGGCTTGGGCACCACTTACCTGTACCTAGCCAATATAGGGGAGATGGGCCATAGGTCAGAGATAAGAGAGGGTGTGGTCTGGCGATAGGGAGAAGGGAGAGCCTATTTTAGGGTTCTCGCTCAAACTCTTTTGGGTGAAATGTCCTACTGGGATGATATCTCACTTAAAATAAGTAAACATGAGTTGGAATTACTAGATACATGCTATAGAGGTTGGTAAGGGAGAAGTCTAGCCCTTATCCAGATGGGAGTGTTAAGAGGAGTAAAAAACAAAACAAAACATCTTTTATCTAGAAATTTAGCGTGGCACGACCAACAGAGTGTAGTGGTGGTGGTTGGGTAGCCAGCAGACTAATGGGTAGTCCTGAAAGGACACCCACAATAGGCCAAAGGCGGTTAAGGGGTAAAAATGGCAAATCCTATCACAGTAGGCAGTATAAAATGCAATAGACATGCACAGTAAAATAGGAGGAAAAAATGGAGAAGAAAAAGGGAGAAAAAGAAAGAAAAACGAGTAAGAGAAAGAAAGAAAAATAGAAAACTAAGAGTAATGAAGGAAAATATGAGTAATAGGAGTAAAAGCATGCATCAATAGGCTATCCACTTCTCTCTCTCTCTCAATAGCCCACTCTCTAACGAGTCCAGAGTCTGAGATTAAGCCATTTATGTCCGTTTTCCAAAGTGAGTAACTTCTACAGCAGGATCCCCCTGTGAGGTTACCCACATTAGAGATTGGTTCCTTTTTTTTGGACTTGAATCTGCCAAATAGCCAAGCCCATTCCTCTAGCAAACTAATCTTCTTTTCTTTTGTCATGGTTGATTAAGGACTAACGTGACTTCTTGTCATTAATCTATTTCTGCCATAATCATGTTGTGATACTTTTTCCTTTGTGGAACAGTTCATATATTATTGTTGTTAGCAGAAAATATTTTAGTTAAAGTGTTTTAGTTATCCTGCTATATTGTGTTTTCCTGTTATAATACTTGTAATAGTTTTTCCTGTTGTGAGCACGTGAATACGCTCAAGATTCCTGCCAGGACGCGTCAACAAAAGAAGTGCCAAACTTGCGCTTAAGCTAGCCTAAGATGTGTCCTAGTTAGGCCAGTCCCAAGACGCAAAAAAAGGCTCACCACAATAGTTAAAAGAGAAAACATTGCTAAGTTTTGAAGTTTAGGAAATGCAATTAAACCTTCTTTTTGTTACAATTGTTTTGTGTGAAGAAAAAAACATTACACTGAGTGCAAAAACACTGCCACATAAATAAAAAATTCTAATCACAACATAGTTTTGCACGCACAGTAGGTTATACACTAAACTCTTCCCTTGAAAATATAACTAACGCAGAAAATAATTTTTAAAAAAAATTAATTAGATTGGACTATTAAATCATTAGTAATTGGACAAATAAAAAATTAGCAAACCTAATCCCTTGAAAATATTATATGCAAGTTGTTCTAGACCGTTCATTTCTGCAACTTGTTGGTAGTTGTTGCTCTGATTGATTATATTTTTTTAGTACACTCATGAATCATGTCTTTCATTTTTAATATTTTGATCTTTGGGTAGAAACTAAACAACTAATTTTTTTTCTAATTTTTGTTTTTGCGAAAAATAAATCTTGATCTATTTATTTCTTTTATTAGCAATTGATAGATTTTGCACCCGCATGGTAGTCTAGATTTTCTCCATGGTAGATTTAGCCTCCGTTTGGATTGTCAGTTTCAACGCATTTGCATCCAATACAGTAGGTCCCGTGCACTGTTCACGGGACCCACAAGTTGTCTAATTTAACAAATTTTTCTTCAAAACTGGGTCCCACGGTACTATTCACACATTTAAAAATTATTTTGTTACAGTGTTTTTAGTTTTCAGTAATAAGCGGTATCAAACAGGCTCTTAGTATATAGTCATCGATTACCTAAAATTAAATAAATTTCCGGAATTGAGCAACTTTAATTTTTAAAATTGATTTTTATTTCTTTAATTTTTTTTTTACAAAATTTAT
The DNA here is from genome assembly GCA_029955455.1 of Quercus agrifolia. Classification (NCBI taxonomy): domain Eukaryota; kingdom Viridiplantae; phylum Streptophyta; class Magnoliopsida; order Fagales; family Fagaceae; genus Quercus; species Quercus agrifolia. The sequence goes on along the minus strand of JARQAD010000002.1, from coordinate 22,504,455 downwards.
TTTTTATATTGACATTTATTTCTTTAATTTGGTGACATGGGACACTATGTTTTTTATTTATTTATTTATTTATTTTTTGAAGGGGACAAGTGACACTATTATTAATCTATTATTATGGGTTACAATTTTTTTTGAGGCTAAATTAAAAGGACGAGGAGAATCGGTAAGGTAACCATAGTAGCAATTTTAACTGTTGAGTAATAAGCAATGCTTGAGTGATTTAGACACTTAAGAGGCTATTTGGATAGCCTATTTCCATAATTCAATTCTCAGTTTCCATAATTCATAACTCAAAAATGGTGAGACCCATAACTCAATATCCGTTTGGCGCACGATAACTCTGTTTCCATTACTCAATTATCTAATTTTTGAGTTATGAGTTATGGAAACTGAAAACACATTTTGGCTGTTTTCAGTTTTCATAACTCATAACTCAATAGCAATATTGTAATTAAACACACATAGGGGACCTACAAACAGTACTCAACCGCAACTTTTGATTACTTTTTGACCTTTTTTTTTTCCTTTCTTCTCTTGGGTTGGCTGTTTGGTTCTTTTTTTTTTTCTTTCACTAGTTCGGTCTTCATGTCCTGTTTTTTTTTTTTTTTTTTCACTGGTTCGGTCTTCATGTTCTGGGTTTTTTCTTTTTTCTTTTTTATTTTTTTTCACTAGGTTCGGTGAGTTTGGGTACTGAAGAAAAAAAGAAAGAAGAAAAAGTTGCACCGAGTGATAGGTATGGGGCCTACAAATAGTGTGAAAATTATTAAGTGATGGGAAATGAGTGATAGTGCCAAACAAACATGGTATTTTAGAGTGATGAATGACGGAAATTGAGTGACAAAAATAAAAAATAAAAAAAGAGTATCTAAACAGCCTTAGGGGCACATGCAATCTCTCATAGGATTGAGTTTTTTTTTTTTTTTTTTCTTTTTCTGATGAGTCATAGGATTGAGTTATAATTTGACTTCAACCCTATTTAGATAACTAGTGGTTTCAGTCCTTCGGGTACTAGAAGGCATTTTGTGGATTTCATTTCAGTTTAGTTGGATCAACTGAAAAATATCAGTAAGTAAAATGGAACGACAAATCCCCTTGTTCCACTTCAAGCTAAATTCTAGTTCATTATGGATCATTTCAACCAATTCTTGTCGATCATTTTGGTCAAATTTTGGTTTGCTCCTCTTTAAAAAAAAAGAAAAAAAAGATTTTTTTTTATGTGATTCATATTATTTCATTGATTGTGAGTAAAATATGAAAATTAAATATGTATTTGTAATTGATTGGTATTGTAATATTTCATTCCAAAAGATATATCATAACGGATAGCTAAAATGAAATTGACAACATTGGTAGAAGAGAGTAATCTTTAAGCCGAATTAGTATCAATTTACAACCTTAAAAAAAAAAAAAAAAAAAAAAAATCCAATCTATAACTAATGTTTATTGGCTGCAATTGTTGTGTATTGGTGATGATGGTTTGAATATGTAGACATTGATGTTGAGTCAAAGTATCCAGCTAAACAAATTAATAATCACGTGCTTTTTCATTCTTCTAACTTCTAAGATCCCACCAGAATTTGCAATGAAAAGTAAACTTAAAGAAAGGGTATTCATTAAAAAGTCATGAAATTAGAATCTTCTACGAAGATGAAACTAAAATTCTTGAGAAAAAAACAAAGAGAAGAAAAAATAGAAAAGGAATCTGTGTTCGGGAAAAGGACCCATCATCTACATCTGTATGAATGTAAAAGCAAGAAAAAAGGTTGGATTACGATCTCCCAAGTCCCAACGAATGTTCGAAAGTCCAAGTATTATATCAGTCTCACAAATGATACCAAAACTACCACAAAGAATACACTTCGCCGAAATTCCTGAGTCCTGATTGACAATTCTTTGTTACACGTTGTAATTGTATGCTTGTATACATAATTTGATCATTTTATTCATTAAAGAAATGGAAACAAAATGAGAAAGTATATTGACAAATTTGTGGCAAATTTTCACATGGAGTTTGGCTCTTTGCTTGTTAGGATAAAGCCGTGTCTAGTGTAATTTTTTATTTTTTATTTTTATTTTTAATTTTTTATAGAAGAGTTTATTGATAAGCATCCTTACTCCTTAGCCTCATTTTTGAACAAGCTAATTCCCGAGCTCAAACTTGCAACTTATCGCTTTAAGTGGAAGATGTTAGGTCATTTTTCATTGCTTTGCCACACATTGAATTTTGATTGGATTGAGTTCCAAAGCCAGGTTTAAGTTGGGAAAGTCAATTCTACTACTTGCACCAACATGAAAAGTGAAGAAGGCTAGCACAGGCCGCACAGCGCCTTGGAATCATGCCTGTATAAGCAAACCTACAAAAGAGAAGGAAGATGGAATATCCAATTGTATGTTTTCAAATAAAAAAAAGTAGATTATCTTGGAGCGAGGTGATAAGCGAAAGAGACTCCCTGTTTGTGTTTTCAAACAAAAAGAAAACTAATTTTGGCATATTTATTGAATGTTTTGCACAGAAAGTTTTTGTGCAGGGGTCAATGAAAATTTGAAACGACAGTTGGTTTTCTCTTCTTCCCAAATATTGGGACATTTTTTTTTGCTTTTATGGAAACGTTACTTTTTTTTTTTTTTTTTTTGAGTGTAATGGAAGCGTTACTTAGAAGTACAGTTTTTACTTGGAAGTACTACCAAGTGTTACTTAGAAGTACACCTCAAACCTATTAGCAAAGTTTTAAATTAAATCCAAGCTAGATGAGAAAAATCATGTTTTTTTCAAAAGAAAGGTAGCTAATATGTTAAATGGTAAAGATATACTATATATAATGCATAGAGTTCAAACAAGACGAGTGATAAGGAGAATTGGGATTTGAATCCCTCTTTCCCTTTTTTTTTTTTTCATTATTTTTATTATTATTATTTGTAGAAATTCCCCCTAGTTGTTTTAACAATAAAATTATCAAAAAAAGAAAAAGAAAAAAAAGAGGGAGATAATAGTCTAGTGATAATGGTATCATTTATGATGCCTATGTGGCTTAGGGGAATTGGAGCACAACATATACCATTATGATGATATTAGGATATAAGTAGGGAGATTGTAATACTTGAGATTGTCTAGATGTGGATTGGTATTAGGTTGGATTTGAGTATGTGTTGTGCGGTTGTGTGATGAGTTCTACATCAAGTATTTACTAGACTGACTCAAGCTATATAAGTGATCATGAGAAACCCTAATGTAATTTGACAATCTCTTTTAGGGCATATCATAGAAGTGGCTAGTGCTTGACAAAAACATAGATAGAACAACTTATAGAATCAATTAAATTTAGTGCACCCCCTTCCAAAATCACATTATAGAAGCTTTCATCCTTCATTTTCTAGATTAGTACCTCAAAAATGACAAACTAGGGTCCATCAATGCCATATGATTAAAAGTAAAGGTTTCAACAAACGTGTTTTGTATGAATATCAAGGACGGACCTAGGTAGGGGGCCAAGAGGCCCGGGTCCCCCTAGGTCCTTTTTTTTTTTTTTTTCTGGTTTGTTTAGTTATTATATGTTTAATTTTTGTAGTTGAGCCCGGCTCCCTTCCAAAACCTTAGATCCCCTTTTCCTCAATAAGCCTAGTTAACCTCATCCAAATAGCAACTATCAAATCCAAAAACTTAACAAAATCAATAAAAACATTCACAACGGTCATTGTATTTTAGCAAAAAAAAAAAAAAAAAAAAAAATACTACTAAAGAACAAAAAAAAATCATGTGTTATTGGAGAAGTTAAAACTAAATTTTTTACAATTACAGTAAACTGGTATAAATACCAGTTGATTGTAACAAGTTGTTAAAATTAAAATACAATATTTTATTAAGATTATATCTGCTCATTCAATTAAAAAACTCAAATTCTTCATATTCCTTTATTATTTTAATAAATTGTTTATATTATTTTAGATGAAGTGATAAAAAAAATAGAACATTTGATATTGGATATATTGTAAAGTGAGGTGGTAAAATAGATAAAGTAGCTTTTTGAGGTGTTAAACTTCCTTAATTGATATAGATTTGTTTCAATTTTTTTAAAAACGCAATATAATTCAACTGGTTTGGTAAATTTACACCGTCATGTTACCATGTTAGTTCACTACAAAATCAACCAATCCAAATCAAACAAATCCAGAAGTAATTAGCTCCCAACACTTCATTATATTACATTTCATGAAAAAACAAAATTGATCATCATTCCTCAATTCCTTGTGGTTGTAAAATGTAAACACACAGACAACAGAGATGAACCAGGAAAAAAGGAAAGCACATAGTAAACAAAGTGTCCAAGCATAGCCTAGTATCTGGTGTCTTAGTCATGGATTTTTGTGCCTTCTTCGGAGCAAGGAAATCGTAAGAGTTGTGCATGGTGCAAAACGATGTTGCCTCCAGTTGTTTTTGCCCCCAAGAAATACCTAAACAAAGGTGTTTTGATTTTGAATACCAACTTTGACTAATCGGTGCAAAGAGCAAGCGTGGAGAATTCCTATACTGCCACCTACCAATTCCGTCCCTGTTCATATATGGTAGAAAACTCCATTCTTTAAGTTACAGATTTTGTCTCGGTATCTAGCTAGGAATAAATGGATATTGTATATTTACCAAGATTAATATTTTGCTCTGAAAATTTATGGTAATTTATTATATGAAAAAGGAAAAAAAAAATCGTACTAACATACATCATTCTGGTTCATGAATCATGATTATGAAAATAGTATATATGGTTGAGGTTTTTTTTTTAATTTTTATTTGCATCACTCGGCAGGGTTATTTGTTCTGTGAACCTATTTTTCAAATTGGACTTTTACATATTTTTGTAAGAGGCCACTTGTTTGGCTTTTAAAAACCGTGATATATATTAAAGTGTACATTAACTATTTAAGCCACCAACTTGTTACAGTCTACCTCTACCCCAACTTGACTTGCTTGGGTTTTGGATTTTCCTGTGCTGATGATGTCTTGATGCATGGGTTGGAAGTTGGATACTAAATTTTATTTGAAACTCGGTTTGCGCAAAATTATGTTGTCATATTTTTAACTTAAACAGTAGTATGATCCAACTTATTCGTTAATAGTTTAAAAATATTTGAATTTTTTAAATTTTGATCTTTTGAGACTTGACTTAAATTTATTTATTTATTTTTAATTTGACTTATATAAGTAAAAATTTTTGTTTTATATAATTCAATAGTCACAATAATGGAAGAAAATAAAATAGGGTTAATATTGTTAAAAAAAAATGTGTTTATTGCAATTTATTTATCCCTTTTAAACAATGAATTGTTAAAAAAAAAAAAAACTGTATAAAAAAATTATCATTTTAAACTAAATGAATGGGCTGATAGCGATGAAATTGCAGAGACAATATGACCATTTATATAGTATAGTGTGCTTTACATGTTCCTCATGCCAAAAACAGAACGTCAATCGGTCAATGTAGCCGCCACGGTGTTCAGCACTGACCCTACCATTAACTGAAATATCAACTCGACTGAACAAAAAGAATTTTATATATATATATATATATATATATATATATATATTTTTTTTTTTTTTTTTGGGGGTAAAAATACGAATGTATATATATTATTTTCATTTTTTGAGCTTTGTAAAGACAATTTTGATCCTATTTATTTAGTGGCTATATGTCGTCGGCTCGTCACTAATCTCACGGAATGTGGGGCTTACATCCTCTAAGAATTGTGATTTTTAATACTATTGCATTATAAATCAATAATTGCCAACGTAAATTGGTCCATCGCAATAAAAAGAACACTCTGTTTCTTTAAAAACGTATAAATCCACAAGAGATTACTTGAGCCTACAAGGGAAAAAAAAGTTTAAAATCCACCAGAAAGTAGAAGAAGAGAATAAATCTCTAAAACAAGAAATAGGGAATAGATAAGAAATTGTAATTGATAAAGTATAAATTGGAATAGAACAAGTGGGACTGATCTATAGCACTACTCATAATTAAAAAAGAATAAAATGATATGTTCTATATATTTGCATTCCACTCTATGCTGTACCAAAATATCACTAGGGCTCTACTTTTTAGTTTCTTCTTTTTCGCAATTGGGTGTCATTCTTGAAAAATATCAAGGTTCAACTCATATTTTTTGTATGACTTGATCTTTTTAAACCAATACAAGATTTTTTTTATAAAAAAAATCAAAACTTGGTCCTATATTGTTGTATGACCTGACGGTTGAAAATAGAACATAAAAATTATATGTTCCTTGAGTGTAAAATTTTTGAACAATAATCTTACTTTGTGCATGAAAATATTATATTATAACTTAGGGGAAAGAAATTCAATTGCAAGCATGATCATGAATGAATTTCATCTTTATCTTGTTGGAATTCAATGAAATTGCATTCCTTCTCACTAACTTAAAGCGTAACCAAAATATCCTCTGTATGAGAAAAATATTAAAATTTTTAATGTTTTCATAAGATCTGTATGCTTATAATTTCCACAAGGTCCTGGATAACATTGGCTTTGAGAGAGATTTTTGTGCTTTATATTTATACCATCTTCCGTTTTAGAAGTGGGATCTCATCCATTTTCTATTCGGTGGATAATCTATTTTAGTATGTTATTTGGCTTTCTATTTGTTTTCTGTTGTACTTTTTTAGTTTGTTTTGTTTTGTTGTTCATCTATTGGCTTAAACTTCCGGAAATATTGTCTGATTGGCAAAACTTTATCAACAGAAACAAACAAAAAATATATTTTTAAAAGAAAAGAAATTTAAAAAAGACGGAAAAATCTAGATGTTCTATTCTAACCTTTGAACTTGCGAAAAGGGTAATGTTTGATTTCCGGAGCAACTCTTAGCGCATAAAAGTGTCAAAAGACTATTGATCGGTCGAAAAACCATTTTTACAAAATAGAAAAAGGTACAAATGGTCAAATAAATAAAAATGGTAACTTGCAAAGATGTAGCCGGTCTAATGATGCCACAGGAAATTTTGCGCTGGTTACAATGAATTATGAATTTTTTTTATAAAAAAATTGCCTTTCAATGTTTCGACAGGTATACTGGTTTGGTCTGTTAATGGGGTATTTGCGATGCGATATGGTATGGTTTAAAGTCATTTTTTGTACAGCACTTTGCGCTATGGTTTAGAGTTTAGTTAAAACCATAATCGCACCATACCTCATTTTTGCGATCACATGTGTAGTGCGCAAGGTTTTCAAAATCGGACCGAACCGAGAGGTCGGACCGTGAAAATTGGGAACCGGAATGAAAACCGGTTTTTTAAGCATAAAGAACCGGATTTTTTGTTAATTCTGTGAACCCTTAAAACTGGGGTTGGACCGCACGAACCGGTGGCAAGAATCGTGTGGTCCAACCCCTTAGCAATTTTTTTTTTTTAAATTTTTAAAACAACTTAGCATAATTTTATTTTACTTAATTAAATCATCCATCTCTTACAAGGAATAAAAAAAATTATAATTAAAATCCTTCAAAGATATTCAACTTTACTTAAAAAATTAATCATAAATTTTTAATGTTTTCATGGTTATTATTTTATTTTATTAACTTTCTTATTTAATTATTAAATATATGCTTGAAAATCATTAAATTTCCCTCACATATATAGATATATTAGTCAATTTTGCTAGTTTTATAAATTTAATATCTATATTTAGGCTATAATTAATTATTAAATTTAATCATGGTTCGACCCTGGTTCAACCTCGGTTCAACCTCAAAAATTTTGAATCTCTCGCTTTTACAGTTCAATGAATGGTCTGGGTCTGAAAATCTTGATTTATTATAATGTGTCTATTTTAATTTTATTTTGCCTTTTCATCCAGTGAAGATCCAAAGGACAAGCATGATTGACAAACCTTACTAAAAAAAAAGTGTCACCCAGGTAAGAGCAATTCCATCAACACTTTTAAAAAATTTAGTATTTACCATCTCAAAACCCAATTTTATAACATATAATACACCACTTTACAACATCTCTTACATCAAAACTTCTATTTTTTTAACACTTCATTTAAATATTCTTTCTTTATCATTTTTTATTCTTCCTGTCTCTTTCTTTGCCTCTCTCTCCTCTGTGTCTCTCTTTCACCGCTGGCCACCATATCCACCCACCCACATCACAACCATCACATCCACCCACCATCGCTACAACCACAAACAACAGCTAAAAAAAAAAAAAAAAAAAAAACCCTCCACATCCAAATCCACAAAATCAAAGAATCATCCAAATCAAAGAATCACAAAATCACAACAAAGACCCAAAACCACCCTGATCAACCCATACCCATCTCTGAATCACCCCGATCAACCCACACCCAGCACCCAAAGCCACCCCGATCAACCCAAGAACCCAGCCACCGAAATCAAGAACCTACCAAAATCAATCAAAACCACTTAAATTAAAACTCACCGATATCAAATTGCAAAACCCACTCACCAAACCACTGCAAAGACCCACCATGAGCCACCGTAGAGACCCACAATCCATGAAAAACCACCGTAGCCCAACCACACCTAGCATCGCATCCCGGCCACACCCAAGACCCACAAACTCGAGATGTAGAGAGAAAGGGAAACAGAGAGGCGGAGAGAAAATGAAAGAAAGAGTAAAAAGGAGTGGATGGAGAGCATCAGAGAGACAGTGAAAAGGAAAGGAGTGGATGGAGAGCACGAGATCGGCGGCGGCATATGGGTATGGAGATAGCGTAGAGATCGAAGGGTAATCGGATGGTGGAGGAACTGTATTCGGATTGGATAATGGGGATGGAGATAACCGCGATGATGATGACGAGGAGAGAGCATGTGGGTTTGGAGAATAATGGTGGCGGCATGTTTTGGCGAGCTATGGAGGGCTTGCCTAAGAGAGAGACACCAGAAAGAGAGAGGGACGGAGAGCACGAGAGAGAGTGAAAAGGAAAGTGAAAAGGAAGAAAGAAATAATAAAAAAAATTGTAGTGGTGAAAGAGTTGGCTGAGATGGTGAGAGGGAGGGGAAGAAGCTTGGGTGAGATGGTGTGACAGAGGAGAAGTGAGAGAGGAGAGAGAAGAGACTTGGGAAGGAGACAAACACAGAAGAGAGAGAGAAATAAATTAATAAAAAAGGATAGCATGGTGTTACAGTGCGATTTCAAAAATTAGAGCGTACTGTAGTAATATAGCAATTTTTTTTACATATTGTCATGTACAATCTTTGATGGAGCAAGTTTTTGGGTTATAAATGCTTTAAAAAAAAGCATATTTTAGCATATGCAATCCTTAATGGGAATGCTCTAATAAAATGTATATTTTTTTTTTCTTTTTCTGAATAGCTAACAAAACTTGTCTTTATTTTTTATCTGGTGACAACTTCACCTAAAATTTAGCTTGGGTGAAGTAGGTAGGTATTTTTACTATTTTTTGTTTTTGTTTTTGTTTTTTATAAGAAAAGTAGGGTAGTTGTGTTAATTATGGTTACTATTCATAATTGGAACCATATGTGATAAGATCCAAAAATTATACTAATTTAGATACTTTCTTCTTATAGAAAAAAAAAAAAAAAAAAAACTAATTTAGATACTTAGATACTTGGTGGGTTCCATAGGATGAAACTCTCCCTCTCAAAAAAAAAAAAAAAAAAAAAAATTCTATATGTTACCATATAGAAGATGAGATTTTAAATACACTCTTTTGAATAATGTGGGATAATTACATATTTTTTTTACATTAAAAAAACACATACATACACAAAGAAGTTTACAATATTATTATTAGACTTTGAGGTGAATGTGAATTTAGTTATTTGATTCCATTTAAACAATTAACCTCTTGGACATTAGATTTGTATCTAATCAAACATTCTATTAGTATTTTCTGTTAAAGTTTAGTGGATTTAATTGCGTGTTATCTCATAATTTTTGTTACATCATCAAAAATTTTGAAACGTAATTATTTTGATATGCACGTCATATGATTAAATTTGGTAGACTTTTAAAAAGTTTTATTTATCACAAAGCTAATATTCAATGGAATAATTTTTCAAATCAAAAGTCTGATGAACAAATTTTCACTCATGTTAAAGTAAAAAAAGTAACATTCATAGTTCCTTTTAACTATTGTGTGCACAATCCTGATAAATCGTGGATCACTAGTCAAACCGCACGGTCAATTAAAATTAAAAAATGTATATAATTTTTAAAAAAGTATTAAAAAGTGATAATTCATTATGAAAATAAATTATATGAAACATTCACACTAGAATATATATAACCACCTTTTTTTAGAGAGAAAAAGATATAACCACATTATGGTATACTTAATGCGATATTAATTTTTGAGCATTCTTTATAAAAGTAAGGATAAAGAGCTCAACAAATATTTTTTTAACAAAATATTGTAATGAGGATGTCCTACAAACCTACAGTATATAAATATACTGAGTCAATATTCAACAAATACTTAGATGATAAGCCATAAAAGAATATTAAATTTAACTTTTTAAGAATATATATAATCAAAAGATACAATTATAAAAAAAAAGGCATATATTAAGAATGTCAACAGAATCTTATCGTATCTATGAAATAAGTTATTATGATAAAATTTACATAAAAAAAACTGAAATAAAAATAATCTAAATAATTTTGAAATTTTATATATTTTTTTCATTATAAATTTATATAAATTAAGAGATACCATTATGAAAATAATCGTAAATAAATCATGAATGATACATTAATTCATAAAACAATATTAGGGATTTCTTGTGAAATGTTTTTTTTTTTTTTTTTTACTTATTGTAAGTTGCCAATAGGCAATAGTTGACTCATGTTGCTTAGCCGGCACATTTTGATATTTCTAATAAAGATATTTAAAGTTTGAATTTTTCTTTCTCATTGTAACTATCGAATTATTAAAAAAAAAAAGATTTACTGTAACTCACAGAGTAATGTTACAAATATGACAATAAAATATTTTTATATATTGGATGTATGCACGCACATTTGATTTGATGACTAAAATTAGAGGTTTTGAGTAGTAATAAAAATGTTAATGTTTCAAATAATTGTTGATGTTGTGTTTGCTGATGACTCTTTTTATATACAATATGACAATTTAAAGGGTAGAGATCATTAATTGGGATTGTGGTTATGGTAGAGACGAATGACATGATTGCACAAGGAATGAATATGAGAACATCTTATGATTAGAACAATTATGATAACTATTTAAGCACAAAAAGAATGAGAGATTGATTATTGATTTTTTTAGAGAAAGAGATTATTTTTAAATTTTATAGGGTTTTTTTTGGTAAACCTTAAAATTTTATAGTTGTTATGTACATAGAGAGAGTTGTTTGTTTGATATATTAAAATTTAATAGTACTATTATTGAACTCTCTGAGACTAAATTGAAATAAGCAATAAATAAAACTAAAATTTGACATAATTTAAGAAGTAAATTATATTTTAAGAAAAAGGAAAAAAAAATTTCTTACTTTTTATTTTATTTTATCCTCTGAGAAAGAAAGAAAGAAAGAAAGAAAGAAAAAGAGATAGATATTTTTTTATTGGAAAAAATTAAAAGAAAGATTTTTTTTTTTAATTAAAATCAAGAAAAAAAAAAGAAAAGAAAAGAAAAAGAAATGCATCTTTGAAAGAGTTCACATTCCACAATTTTGTATCTCACAAGTTTGCATTCACCGCCACCAATCCCACAAGTCACATGGCTACTTAATGTTAAAGTGAAACAAATACATATATAGTGTCATTTAAAAAGTGCAAAATATCTAAGTCGTGTTTAGGTAATTCAACTCATGGTCATATTGGACTTTCCACTCTTTTCACTTTTGCACACTTGTCCTTCGTTTCAGGATACTTTTTCCTTTTCTTGACTGGTTCCTATCTCTGTTTTCATAGTCTGTTCATTCACTGGATCAAAGTTTTAATTCCGGAAAATGTTAAGGACACAAAAAAAATTCTCATAATTTTTGTTATAATTTGTCACTTGTTAAGTTGTGAGTCGTAGAAGTATAGACCGACAATTATATTCTTACCTCTTACAACTTGTTACAACGAATCGTGACAAAAATTATAGATTTTTTTTTTTTTGTCTTCCTAACATAGCTCTTCAATTCCACGTTGAGCTGATGAAAAATGAGAAAATTTATCTTATTATTATCAGATTGCTAGATCTTAAACCAACTTTATTACCATATAAAAAGAAATTAAATCAACTTCTTTCTTACACTTGTACTCCCCTTCCAATGAACCTGTAAGCTGTCCTGTAATATAGAAAGAGAAAAAACAAAAAGTGTCCAAAAATTTCGACTCCAAATTTTTTTTAAAATTTTAAATTTCCGATTTTTATTGTGGTTTTGTATTTTTCATCTTCAAATCCCTTGACTCCTTTTGAGGGTTTGGTTTCTCCATTAATATAAAAAGATATTTGTGTAATTGTTTCTCATCCTCTTTTCTGTCTGCCCCAATGCCTCTCGCCCTGTGAAAAAAATATTCATTTCCTAGCCACCTTATCTCTCTCGCTCTCTCTTTAGTTTAGCCTTTCCCTCACTCCCTTATCTGTGTCTCTCTTCATGTTCTCCTCTTGAAAAAAAACCAAGTCTTGGGTTTTTCTTGAAGGGACCTAAAGAGAGACATGGAGGCTGTTCTAAAGGCCAAAGGGCTTCTCTCTCTACCACCAAACCCCAAAGCCAGGCTTTTTCAATCATCACAGGGCTTAAAGCATAGATTTTTCACACCCAAACCAAAACCCTTTGGTGGGTTTTCTCTATCTTCAAATGGGTTACAAAAACTCGGTGGGTTTGAATCAAAAACTCATGGGTTTTCCCATAAAGGTGGGAACTTGTTTGTCTGCCGAGCTGAGGCTGCTGCTGCAGCTGATGGGCAACCACTATTTACTGGTGAGGTAGAAATTGAGAAGCCAAAGATATTGGGTGTTGAGGTTACGACCTTGAAGAAGATTCTACCACTTGGGTTGATGTTCTTTTGTATCCTTTTCAACTACACAATCCTCAGAGATACAAAGGATGTTTTGGTTGTGACAGCCAAAGGGAGTAGTGCTGAGATTATACCATTTCTGAAAACTTGGGTGAACTTGCCTATGGCTATTGGGTTCATGTTGTTGTACACCAAATTGGCTAATGTGTTGTCTAAGAAGGCCCTCTTCTATACTGTTATTCTTCCTTTTATTGCCTTCTTTGGGGCATTTGGGTTTTTCCTCTATCCTCTCAACAATTATATCCACCCTGAGGCCTTTGCTGATAAGCTTCTCAACATACTTGGCCCGAGGTTCCTTGGTCCTCTTGCTATTATGAGGATCTGGTCCTTTTGTTTGTTCTATGTCATGGCTGAACTTTGGGGGAGTGTGGTGGTTTCAGTTCTGTTTTGGGGTTTTGCCAATCAGGTAATTCAATTTTCACAAGAAGTATAGGTAATAAATATTCTGTATGCTTTTTATATATATATATATATATATATATATATATATATATATTTATATAAATTATTTTCTTTTAGATTCCGGTATTGATTTTGATGTGAGAACGATGGCTTTTGATATAGTATATGATTTATTATATATAAAATTCAAGGTATCTTGTGTTAGAGCTTGCTAATTATTTCCTTCCTACAGGCTGCTCAAACACTAAAACATAAGTCCCTATAGTTTGAACTTGGCAAGATGGATATTTCATATTAGTTACCTGTTTGATTAGGGTATTAAATTGTCTTTTTCTATCTACTCCTATGGGGGAAGGTCTAGGCTTTAGTGAATATCAATATCTTTACATGGGTGTGTTTCAGTTAAAAATCCTTGTAGAATACTAGTGCTTTCCTCATGAGATGGCTTTTTCTTGGAATATGAAATTGAAGGCCTTATCCAATAGTATATTCAGTAATTACCGGATGTGTGATTTATCTGACTAGCTTTTTATTTTTTAAATTCCATGGACATTTTAAAATTTTTTTTTTTATGTAGGCACTGGACAGGTAATTTTTTGCTACTTTAGAGATGGTTAATTTCCTGATATTTAGAGGATGCTTGAAGGTTGGAATGATATTCCTAGGTTGTGTACGGTAGGATATCATATGTTACATGAATTTTATGTTTGCTTGATATGATAGATATGTTGATGATATTATCTCACCGGCAATTCTGCACCTAGTTCATGCCTTTCTAAATGATACTATAATTTGGGCAATTGTGAATAGTTCTTGTTTCTGCTTTTAACTTTGGACCTCAAACCGTTGGCTTCCAAGGCATGTCTTGCTGTCCGCATCAGTGTGGAAGTTTGATTTTGCTTTGAAGCAAAGGGCCCTGCCTTGGTGAGGTTCCACGTCATAAAAAAAGATATCTAAACCCTCTTTTCTTAGAAGGATTGCAGACCTTTTATGTCTTCATTAAACAAATTAAAAAAATTCTTTTCTCTCACAGTACAAAAATTAATATGTTCTTAATTATACAAATAACAAGTATTTCCTACTCCCACTATATATTCCTTATCCAATATTATTAAGTGGTGGTTTTTGCCAGTGAGCTCTAGCTCAAATGACACTTCCTTCTCCCATAATAATGGGATGGGTGGTGAGGTCTTGGGTGGCCGTGGACTTACCAATTAAAAAAATGGTGGTTTCAAATATATGATTAATTAGTTGATGGACATTGAAAACAATGGTGGTTGACTCTAATATTCAAAAATACTCTTACAGTTGGTGATAAAGAGGCAACCAACAGGAATTTGTTCTGTTTACGAGTGCAAATTGTGTATTTTTTGGACAAACTGAAGTGTAAAAGGGACCAAGTAGAAAATTTCCTAGCAGTTTTCCTTTGAAAGTAGCTGTCACCATTTCTCATAATGTAAGCATTTCTCTAATATTTTTTTGATGAATTTGAGCATTAAAGTATTAATATAATACTTTGAGGTATCTGCTCATGCCTCATGAAGTGGAGGTCTCTAGTTGAGTCTCTCATTACCCCTCCTCCCTTTGGGTCCAAACCTTGATTTATTTTTTAAAAAAAAAGGGTACTTTGAGAAGATCATGGTTGAGTTTGGACAGTATAAGTGAAGTTTGAATTGAAAGTTGAGTTGCCACTCTCTCTGTCTCTGTCTCTGATGAATTGAAATAAAAATATATCCAGCAAAAGGTTGTAACAGGAAGAAAAGAATTCAATCTTACAACTACATTCAAATTCTAAAAAATATTTTAATATTCACTTTATTTTCTAGCACTTAAAGAAGTCATTTTGATTAGTTCTTTGAGAATATCAAATGAATTCAATAGCAATGTATACATTTTTCTTTATATTACTTATAATGGGCTCTACCTTCCTTCCGTCAATCTCTAATCTATTGCTGGTTTTTTTGTGCAGATAACTACAGTTGATGAAGCAAAAAGATTTTATCCCCTGTTTGGTCTTGGGGCAAATGTTGCTCTTATATTCTCCGGTCGTACAGTGAAGTATTTCTCCAATTTGAGGAAAAATTTGGGTCCTGGTGTCGATGGTTGGGCCGTTTCTCTCAAAGGAATGATGAGCATTGTGGTGTTGATGGGTTTAGCAATCTGTTTCCTGTACTGGTGGGTGAATACTTATGTTCCTCTTCCAACCCGTAGCAAGAATAAGAAGGTAATGTGCTGCTAGGATACTCAAAATATATTTTTAAAATTTTTTATATTTCCGAGTTACATGTTGATCTTTTAGTCAACGTAAGGGTCTGTTTGTTGGCACTAATAGCTGGAAGTCATTTTAAGTCCCAAAAAGTAATTTTGGAAAAAGTTTCAAATTTGTGCTTTCGCAAAATGTGATTTTTATCAAAAAAATATGTCCAAAATTTATTTTGCAATGAGTTCTCAAACACTCACTCTCAGATTATGAGGGTATGCCCTTATCTTAAACTCATTCTTTGAAGCCCAAAAACTGCAAATGACCAAGTACATGCGTGTTTGATGTCAAACGTTCATATTGTGCTGATTCTCCGTTTATTTCTTTACCGTTGCTTAACATGGCACTCTCTTTCTTTACTATGGAACTAAATAGCCAGAAAGCTACTAAAATATGATATGTTTCATTACATCAATGTTGTTAATTGTTAAGCTTTCTGGGTATGTTAAACATAATGCTGATAGACTACAGTACATGTGCATGTGTAGACTAGATAGATCCCCCATAGTTAATATGGTTATCTATATGTTGATAGATATTTTTTTCTTGTTGCAGGAGAAGCCCAAAATGGGGACAATGGAGAGCTTAAAATTCTTGGTTTCTTCGAGATACATTAGGGATCTTGCCACTTTGGTGGTTGCATATGGTATTAGCATCAACCTTGTTGAGGTTACATGGAAATCTAAGCTCAAAGCTCAGGTAAACTAACAATGGTTTGTCCTGATCGCTGTCTCCCAAATAGCTTTTTAGTTAGTATCTTTCTTACTCTCTAAATTGTGCAGTTTCCAAGCCCAAACGAGTACTCTTCCTTTATGGGTGACTTCTCAACTGCCACTGGAATAGCTACTTTTACGATGATGCTGCTCAGCCAATATATATTTGACAAATATGGATGGGGAGTCGCTGCCAAGATCACACCCACAGTACTGCTTCTGACAGGAGTTGGTTTCTTTTCTTTGATTTTATTTGGGGGTCCACTTGCACCTGGTCTTGCGTCGATCGGGATGACTCCTCTTCTTGCAGCTGTATATGTGGGTGCCATGCAAAACATCTTCAGTAAGAGTGCCAAGTATAGCTTATTTGATCCTTGCAAAGAGATGGCTTATATTCCCTTGGACGAGGAAACCAAGGTTTGTACACTTTACTCGCTAGTCAGGGTTCTTAACATTGACCTAAATTGGTTTCAGTGATGTTAAGCAAATCTGCTAATATTCATCTTCTGAGGCTTACTTTGTTCGCTTTGCCTTTTTATTGCTTCCTATAGGTTAAAGGGAAGGCAGCAATTGATGTGGTTTGCAACCCATTGGGGAAGTCTGGTGGTGCTCTGATTCAGCAGTTTATGATCTTAACCTTTGGGTCACTTGCAAATTCAACTCCTTACCTTGGAGGGATACTTTTGGTGATTGTTCTTGCTTGGTTAGGAGCAGCCAAGTCTTTGGACACACAGTTTACTGCATTACGACAAGAGGAAGAGCTTGAGAAGGAGATGGAAAGAGCAGCTGTCAAGATTCCAGTGGTGGCTGAAAATGCAACCGGGAATGGTTCTCTTTCAAGTGGCTCAGCACTGAACCCTACGACCAATGACTCCACAAGCAGTTCATCTGAAACCTCAGCCCCCCAAAATATTTAAAAATTTCTCTTCCATTGGGGTGCTGATCAGGAGAATAAGTGGAGCAGATGAGATGCAGCATTAGGTGAATTATTGGTTATAGAATTTTATCAACAGTGCCATTGAAATGTTTTTTAAGTCGAGTTTTCCATATATAATGAGCTTACAAGCTGTTTAGTTTCAAGTTTCTCTGCCTTGTAGAATTTCTTTGTTGAATTATATCGATAAGAGTTGGTACTTTCTTTTATTTAGTATTGTTATGAAAATTTCTTGTTGTAAACGTATCATCAATGATAGCTTGCATTGAGATTACTTTCATTCAGTCTGAGACTGATTTTATAGGTACTGCACTGAACTTTTCAGCTTGTATGCTCGTCGTATTTTCTTGATTAGGAATCTGGCAAGATTAATTTTGGATTCATTTCTTGCATTGGTCTAGTTCTGGCACTGTTGATAAGCAAAAGGCTATTTGTTTTTAGTTTTTGGTCTACCGACTAGTCTTGTGCTAGAACAAGCAAAGTTGGGAAGAAACATAGTTTGTACCTAACTGTTTGGGCAAATTCAGTCTTGTCTGGAACTAGTTCTGGGTCTCCCCTTGTGGGCTTTGGGTGCCGTAGTGGGTTGCCCATAGTTTTCAAATGTTGTTTGGGTTTTGGGCTAATGAGTACCACTTTTTTCATGCATTGGCCTAGATTAGAGAGTACAACCTTTTTTTTTGTTTTTTTGTTTTTTTTTTTGAGAAACCAGACCCAGGGGCCAATAAAAAATTCAAAGAAAGAAAATTACAAAACATCCCTTGTAACAAGGGGAGCTAGATTGTCAGGGATAGAGCCCAACCAAACCTGTAGCTCATTACCTGATTTAGAACGTCTAGCAAGAAAATGAGTAACAGAGTTGCTTACACGCTTAACATGGGTAAACATACAAACTCGAAATATGGAAGCTAAAACGAGAGTCTTGTAAAACATGTCCATACTCATGCTGATGCACCTCTTTGGCCAGCTAAAACAAGAGCTTTTATAATTTGCTCTGCATCTCCTCTAAACACAGTATCCATTAAATTCAGCTCCTTTGCAAAATTCAAAGCCCTTCGGCATGCTAAAACTTCAACTGTAGCTGCTAAAGTTGGAATTGGAATTTACTCAGCCGAGGCACCAACCACCCTTCTATAGGAATCACGAATGACCACACCTAATCCCGCCACATCCATCTACAAGAAGATAGCCCCATCAAAATTGATTTTGAAATGATTGGGAATGGGGGAGCTCTAATAATAGTAGCTGTAAGTCTTCTATCGTCCTTTTGTGCAGTTTTAAAATCTAGTAAGTACAATTCAGCTTTGGCCCGAATTTAGTGGTATTCAAGGACAGATTCACCCATACGTGCTGCATTTCTTCTGCCCTAAATTAGCCACGTTATCACAGCCAACAAATCAATATCTAACCTATCCTTCCTCATGAACAAAATTGCTAAAAGATCAGCAAAAAGAAGGAACTTCTGCCCAATGCACTTCCTCAGCTCTACATCACCTTCCTAAATCACAAACAACCTTCCACAACTCCATAAAGCATGGATCATATCTTCACCATTAGACTTACAATATGGATAGTAAGTTGATGTCACTACTTTTTTGCGCCATAGGTTATGTAGGGTAGGCAAGGCTTCATTTGCTACCCTCCACATCAAGTGCTTAACCTTATGTGGTACCTGTAAGTTCCATATACCCTTCCAGATTAGTTTATTACCTCCACCTAATGAACTACTTGGCAACAAATTCCTCCCTTGTCCTGCAAGTAAATGGTAAGTTGATCGTGTTGTAAATTCTCCATGATTGGAAGGTAGCCACACTTGCTTGTTCGAAACAGTCTGCCAACTCAAGGGAATGCCTTTTATCAACTTTGCTTTATGAGGCAGAAAATTTTGGTCAATCAAACCAGCTCTCCACGTATGTGAATCCTGATCTATAATATCATAAACCCTTGCATCCAAGGCCAGCCTTGTGACTGGAGATAGGACTTTGGCACTTGAAACTTAGGGCAACCATCTGTTACCTTGAATCTAGATAGATTCACCGTTTCCAACTCTCCACGCCCTTCCCAATTCGATAACACTTTTAGCATTTATGATACTACTCCACACATAAGATCCTTTATTCAAGTTCACACACTCCATGATAGAGCAATTTGGGAAAAAACTTTGCCTTGAAAACTTTATGAAATAGACTCTCTTCATTATTAGCTAGGCCCCAGATTTGCTTAGCCAAAAGCGAACCATTAAACTTCCCTAGTTCTCTAAACCCCATACCTTCCTCACATTTAGGGCGACACATCTTCTCCCAACCAACCCAATGAATTTTCCTTTGCTCACCTCTATATACCCACCAAAACTTCCTAATGAGGGTCTCAATATCATTAATAAGCCATTTTGGTAACTTGAAATAGGACATGGTATAAGTGGGGATTTCTTGGATAACTGCCTTGACAAGAATTTCACGACCCGCTTGTGATAATAACTTCTCCTTCCAGCCCTTCAATTTTTTCCATATTCTCTCCTTTATAAGACTAAAAGACTTCTTCTTCGCTCATCCAACCAGCGAAGGCAAACCAAGGTAATACTCATAACTTTTGGTTGCCGGAATACCCAAGAAATTAGTGATAGCATCCTGGGTACGTGGTTGAGTGTTAGAGCTGAAGAGAATGTTATTCTTTCCTCTATTAATGGATTGACCTGAAGCTTGTTCATAAAGGTAAAGGAGAGATTGAATCTTCACACACTCGGAGACTGTAGCTCTATAAAAGACCAAATTGTCATAAGCAAACAACAAGTGGGAAATTCTAGGACCCGCTGGGCACAAAGACACTCCCCTAATTTCACCACCATTCTTAGCTTGTTTGAATAAAGCATTTAGACCTTCTGTCACCAATAAAAACAAATAAGGCGATAGTGGGTCACCTTGTCATAGTCCTCTAGTTGGGGTTATCAAACCATGGGGTTGACCATGAAGCATAACCGAGTATGTAACAGACCTGATACACATAGAAATCAGATTTATCCACCTTCGGCTAAACCCCATCTTCTCCATAATCCTCTCCAAGTAAACCCATTTGCGGTCATAGGCCTTACTTATATCAAGTTTCAAGGCCATGTAACCCATCTTTCCTATTCTTCTTTCTTTTAGGTAATGCAGCGTCTCGTGAGCAATAAGGATATTGTTTGTGATTAGTCTTTCTGACATAAAGGTACTTTGGGTTTCCGAAATCAACTTAGACAATAACAACTTTAAGCGATTTGCTAGGACCTTTACTATCAACTTATACAGAACGTTTCTCAAACTAATGGGCCTATACTCGGAGACTTTTCTAGGACTCTGAATTTTTGGAATCAAGGTAATGAAAGTGTGGTTAAGGTTGGTAGGGATAGTACCTGTATTTAGGACTGATAACACCGCTTTTGTGACTTCCCGACCAATTTTTCCCCAAAACTGCTTGTAGAAGAGTGGTGGAAGGCCATCCAACCCTGAAGCTGTATTCGCATCCATTTGCTTAAGAGCAAGCTGCACCTCTACCTCTATATAAGGCTTGAGCAACTCATCATTTATCTCAACTGATACCCTTGTCTCAACCACATTTAACACAGGGTCCAACTGCGTGGGATTTGCCGAAGTAAATAAAGAGGAATAGTACCTTTTAAGAAATTCCTCAATCTGATCTTCTCCTTCCACATAGCTACCTTGCTCATTCTCTAATCCCAAAATGAAATTCCTTTTATTCCTCTTCGTTGCACGGCAATGGAAATATTTAGTGTTTTGGTCCCCAAACTTGAGCCAATCATTTTTTGCTCGTTGATGCCATATAACTTCCTCCTTGTCCATTAACTACTGGATTTCATCAGTAAGTGCTTTAACCTGAGTATGCCCCCTTTCACCCATTAATTCACCTTTTGCCTTTAACAATTGTTTTCTCTTTCGGGCTAGTTCAATGCGAATATTGCCAAAGGTGGATTTATCCCAGATTTTCAACTGATTTTGGCAATCAGCTACCTTTGTTAACACTTTACCCATAACATCCCCCTCCAAGCACTTATCCCATGCCAAATGGACCACATCTTTGCGTTGGTCATCTTTAAGCCACATGGCTTCAAACCGAAAAGGTTTTCGAGCTCGATAAAAACGCGTATTAACATCATCAAAGGCTAACCATAAAGGCTTACGATCAGAAGACAAACCTTGCAAGTGGTGAAGACGACTTGAAGGGAATTTCAGGATCCAATCAGCTGAGGCAAGAGCTCTGTCTAACTGAACCCATATAAGATCACCATCGAAATGCTTGTTGCACCAAGTAAATGGCAAACCTGTATAACCTAAGTCCTTTAACTGGTAGAAATCTTGACAATCTCTAAAGTCTTGCATTTGTTTTTTAGGCCGAATAGCTCTTCCCGATTTCACTTTGACTTTGGCGATCTCATTAAAATTGCTGATACACACCCATGGTAAGTTAAACTGAGATGCAAGATGGTGAAGCACTGACCAAGAATCTTCCCGATTAGCCGCTTCAGGAGCTTCGTAGAATCCCGTGAAGCACCAGGCGTCATCGATTCCTAGATTTATCACCACGTCAATGTGTCTGGGCGAGAAAGTTCTGATGTGCAGATTTAAGTCATTCATCCACAGCAAGGAAAGACCACCACCCTAATTCTTCGTCGGCACAACAAATAAATTATCAAACTTTAGCCTACACCTCAATTTCTCTAGATAGGATGCTTTCGTCCTAGTTTCCATTAAGAAAATCAAGTTGGGCCCTTTATCTTTCAGAATATCCAAAAGTTCTCAAACTCATTGGCAGTTCCTAAGCCCTCGACAGTTCTAACTCACACAATTCATGTTGATTTGCGGGGCTAGGATTCAGCCACCGCCGATGATTCAGACTGTGTAAAGCCTTCATTGTTGCAAACTCCTTTTCTTTTCACAGGTTGGGACTTTAAAGCTTCAAGTTTAGGTTGTTCATGTGCAAATTCAACACTTGAGGGCTTATTAAAAGAATCCTGGGCTGGGCGGTCAATCCTAACCCACTTTCTTCCTTGCCGAGGTTCGGGCCTAATAATTGGGGCTTGATGGGGCATTACAAACTTATCCTTAACCACACCGAGTTGGGTTGGCTTTGGCAGATCTAGGTTCGGCCCAAAATGAGGGGGCCCAGATACGTTAACACCATTACTACAAAGCCCAACGTGTTCAGCCAAGCTAGGACAAACCTCCTGCCTTTTCCTCTTTTTTTAAAAACCCAGCACATTTTTCCCACTGCATACTTTCTGCCACCTTTACCTGGGGTTTAGGACGGTTCGAGGCATTTCCTTCTAATTCTGTCTGCTTCCCCACTTGTTTTTCCACCAACCCGTTGACCCTTCCTTTTTCATGCAACTTGTTTGGCTCCTTATTCGAAGCCCGCCCTTTGCTTTTGGCTTTGTCAGAGGACTATGCTCCATGCTTGTCACTCTTGATTTGTGAGCCCCACCAACCTTCGCTAAAGCTACTGACATCTTGATTGGCTCCGTTCTTCGTTCTAGTTCAACTCTAGTTATGCACTGCCTTGTTCTTGTTACATCTCCTTTCCCCATGCCAAACTTTGTTGGTTCTTGCAAAATTTCTTCTTATAATTTCTCCTCTCATCCATGCCCTATACTGTAACTCCATATTCTCAATCTAATTGTTGCAATCATCGTTTTCAGGGCAGTCTTTTAGTGCATGACTAAGGAGGCCACACCTATAGCAGAAATTAGGGAGTCTCTTGTACTTGAAGTTGACCCATTGGCACTCCCCTTCTTCTACAGTGATCTTTTTTCCATTGACCAGTCTCTTGAACACATCTAGGCGCACCCTCACCCGTAAGCACCTTCCCCATTGAACTCTAGAATCTGGGACATCCACATCCAACACCTCTCCCAGCTTGGACCCGATTGCCCATCAAATTTCCTTCGTTCTGCAATTTAGGGGGATGTTGAATATCTGCACCCAAAAGGGTGACCACTTAATCTCTATCTCCTTCAGAGTTAGCTTTCCATTAAACTCTTGCATTAGGACCAGCTACTTTTCATAACTCCATGGGCACATATCAAGCACCTTCTTCTTATCCTTTCCGTCCCCAAATTCTACCAAAAATAGGTCCTCATCAACCTTGGAGATTTGGACACCATTGTTTGGCTTCCATAGCATTCTCAAATTCTTTCTAAGTGCATCAATACTTATGCATTTATGAGACATGATCTTCATCACCACACAATTCTTCCCTAGTTCCCTTGTAGCTTTTGTACTTTTATTATTTAGTTCTATTCCTTCATCTTCTTCTTCCGTAAAAGATAGTTTACTCCATAACGCTTCTAGCTCCTCTGCCATGATATTCCTCTACTGTGACTTTCCACTAGATGTGAAAAGGGCCCCCTCTTAGGGCGGAGAGGACCACCATAAGCCCTCACACAATGGAGGACACACTAACTTTTGCAAGTTGCTGCAAGACACTTTCCTGCTTCTACATGCAGAGGAGCATGAGAGCACAATGAATGAATGGAGTTTCTTTTAAGAGAGTACAACCTTAAATTGTCAAAATTAATAAGACAGCCCAATATAATGAACTCAAATATATGGATGCATATTTGTCCAATTGTAACAACTTTTTTTTAAAATTATTTTTTATTTTATTATAAATTTTTGCTAAATGTCCAATTGTTAGTTAAAATTTGAGATAGTAAAATTTGAAGTTGCACTTTGTTTTTTAAACTTAGTATAAAAAACTTAAGTTCAAACTTTGAGATAGTTATTGATATCTGATTTTCTAGATATTTTGAGAATTATGATCTAAATGGGTCTCTTATGCTCTATTTTGAGTATATTCTTAACCCAGATATATATATATATATATATATATAGAGAGAGAGAGAGAGAGAGAGAGATGGGTTCAAGTTACACCTGGTGTAAACATTTTTTAACCCATTAGATTTAAGTATATTCGACGGCTAAAAAACCACCCTCATTATTACA
The DNA here is from genome assembly GCA_029955455.1 of Quercus agrifolia. NCBI lineage: Eukaryota > Viridiplantae > Streptophyta > Magnoliopsida > Fagales > Fagaceae > Quercus > Quercus agrifolia. The sequence continues at coordinate 22,480,126 of JARQAD010000002.1, read as the reverse complement.
AATATTTTAAATAAAATCTCATTAATTACTCTAATTTATTTCCATCACAACCTATCTCTAATCCCCAAGAAAAAAAACGTCTGACTCTCTCTCTCTCTCTCTGTTTTCTAAACCTGCGTTTCTCTCTCTCTATCTCCTCCTCCATTGCTCCTCCACTTCCACCTCCACAGGTTGCCGACAGAGAAAGAAGAAAGAAAATAAAAAAACCAAGCTGAACACTGATGAGAGAAAATTCACAACTGTCTTCGATGGGTTGTGGGTCATTTTCCCCCAATGCCAAATAAGATCTTTTTCTGCCGAAGGTGGGTTATCATCTCCAACTTCCCACTCGGCAGCAATGGAGACTTGGGCACTACCCACTCATCGCCGCACGAGGTGAGTCCAATTTCCCTTTCTTTTTGGCCAGATGAAATTCTAGGATTTTCATGCCCCCATAAAATAAAATGTTCTGCCATAGGCGTTCTTGATTTTTTAATTATATGCTTTTCTTTGATTCCCTTTGATAATCATGTTGATCTATTTGATAATTACAGTTAAGTCCTTGATAAAATGGTGTATCTTGAGTGATTTTTGTACTCGGTAATTAGGAATTCAGACTCATTCCTTTTGTGCTCCAACTGTTTGATAAAATGCCCCAAAGAGATTTTTTTTTTTTTTTTTTTTTTTTTTTCCATTTTAAAAAATTTGGGTATGGTCTTTTCATGAAACTTGTCTATTTCCCTACGTATACATGCACTACAATGTGCAAAGTGAATCTGAGATATATGTGGTGAGGACAACATTTGGTTAGATGATTTTGTGTTTGTTTTTTAGGCTTATTTTGATGTTAAAGAGGTGGTAAATGTGTGATTGGTGGCTGTTTATTATTGTATTTCGAAGTGTTCTTTATATTTATGGATGTAGTATTTTCGCCCATCCACAAGTATTGCTACTTGGACATGAGGGCCACTTAGTTAACCTCTCTTATGTTGCTTGGAATTTGATTTTGCAGCAGTTAACCTCTCTTATGTCTTAGCTTCAATTTTACTACGTTTCTACTCAAATCACTTCTATGCCAACCTTACTATGGTTATATGCACAATTTTAATGATGATTACTAGTTAATAATACTCAAGTAAGTTGTTCGAAGTATGAACCTATTAGAATTTAGATAAAACTGATTTTTTTATTTTTCCTTTAAGCTATTGGTTGGGTAGGATATGTGATGTTGTGGCTCTAATTAGCTTATTTTATACTTTATAGGAATTGAATTCAATAGTGTATTTTTGGTTTGTGCTCAACCATACATATTCAGCAATGGAGCAATGTAAAATGAAGAGCCCTACCCACACTACAATCTTGGGTACATAGTTTTTGAATGGGTTGAGGAGAACTCAACTCGTTCTGGCATAAAAGAAATATATGGTTATGAAACTAATCTTCCAATGACAATAATAGTCAATTCTGTGTAATGCTTCTATTGAATTCCTTATACTTTTCTAGAAAGTATTTCATGGAGTTTTTTTTTTTATATGTATTATGAAAATGATGGAGTTCCTTTGCCTCTTTTACAGGTGCATATTGTGCAAGGTCTTTTACGGAAAGGCTTTCTGCTCCTAGTATTGGAGTGTATCAAGACAAAGACTCAAGTAGAGAGGCAAAATGCCATAACAGTACATTCGAAGAGTTCAAGCCAAGACTACTTAAGTGACGGTGCAGACAGTGCAGTTAAAAGTGTAGTAAACAGAGTAGACAGTGCAGTAATTTAAAGTGGCTATACTACCTGTAGTTTAGGATTAGTTTTTAATTGTTAGTTGTGATTTATATACACGTGTAATGATCTGATTGTTTGTAAAGACTAGTTCCACATTAATTTACTTTTGAACTAGTCTACAGTCGTTCAAACATGGGTTTACAACACTTCTTGAACTATCTGTAATTATATGTCTAAGTTTTGTATAAGCACACTTGTTTATAGTTAAATGCATCAAATTTACTAGTTTGGTTTGGTTTTATAGTCATCCCAATTGAATTCCCAAGATTGATGGAGACTAAATGATAGTCACAGTGCCATTGATATAGGTACAAACAGTGCAATGCAGTAAACAAACAACTATGCTAATGCAGTGTAATAAAAAAAACCACTAATGCAGTAACTTATGCAGTGCAGTAAACAAACAACTATGCTAATGCAGTGCAGTAAGTGCAGTAAAGTACAGTAAGTGCTGTAAACAGTGCAGAACTTATGCAGTAGCTTAATGACTATGCTAATGCAGTGCAGTAAAAAAAAACCGCTAATGCAGTAACTTATTCTGTGCAGTAAACAAATAGTGCAGTGCAGTAAACAAACAACTATGCTAATATAATGCAGTAAAGTGCAGTAAGTGCTGTAAACAGTGCAGAACTTATGCAGTAACTTAATGACTATGCTAATGCAGTGCAGTAAAAAAAACCGCTAATGCAGTAACTTATTCTGTGCAGTAAACAAATAGTGCAGTGCAGTAAACAAACAACTATGCTAATGCAATGCAGTAAAGTACAGTAAGTGCTGTAAACAGTACAGAACTTATGCAGTAGCTTAATGACTATGCTAATGCAGTGCAGTAAAAAAAACCGCTAAGCAGTAACTTATAAACAAACAGTGCAGTGCAGTAAACAAACAACTCTACTAATGCAGTGCAGTAAAAAAAAACCACTAATGCAGTAACTTATGCAGTGCAGTAAATAAACAGTGCAGTGCAGTAAACAAACAACTCTACTAATGCAGTGCAGTAAAAAAAAACCACTAATGCAGTAACTTATGCAGTGCAGTAAACAAACAACTATGCTAATGCAATGCCGTAAGTGCAGTAAGTGCTGTAAACAGTGCAGAACCGCTATACTACCTGTTATTTAGAACCACAAACAAAGATAGATCAATTCTAAGAAACTGTTATTAAAAAAGCAAACACAAAGCTGCAAGTACCCCCTCAAAACAAGAGGTGAGCAGTAGAAAATCTGAAAAAATGAGGCATTTGTCCTTAAATAATAGTATTCCAACATAGGTCCTTAAAAACACACTGTTAATGACATTAAATTGAAGCAAAAACAGTATTCCAACATAGGTCCTTAAAAAAACAAAACAAAAAACCAAATAAAACTATTTCATCATGATTAACAACATAGCTCCTTAAACATAGTTCCTTCAGCTACTTGGACTCAATATATATATAAATTCCACCAAGGAATGATCATTTTGTGATTCTCTTCAGCCACATGTACCTACAGTAGAACAAAAAAAGGTATAAGTAAATTTGAAACATGAGATATATATTATTACAATAAAAAATTCTTTAAAAAAAAAAAAATTGAAAAATGTAATGAAAGAACTCACTTTATGCTAAATCATCGATATCATTGTCATCAACCTCCGTAATGTTTTCTTCATCTTGGTAATCACTTCCTTCGCCATTAAATTGTTTACAAGTACGATGATTATGACCATAACCCCCACAAAGTTGACAAGATCGTCTTTTTGTTGTTGCACGAGCTAAGGATATTTCAAGTCCACCTTTAATTCTCCCACCAGGACCTTGTTTCTCGGTACTTTTCTTTTGACCTTTGGTTTGTGATACATGTGGATCTTTTATATTCAAAGGAACAATGACAGAGCAATCTTCTACTTCAACAATGTCAGCTGATTCACCACTCTTGTGATGCATATCCATTTCATCATCTTCCTTATCTTCAAGCAGTTCATTTTCCATTCCAAAAGCTTTCTTAAGGGTATGGTCTAAGTTTGAGATTATCATTTTATATATATCTTCCAATTTTTCAGCAAGGTAAGACAATTGACTTACACGTTGACAAACATGGATGCTTCGTAAGGCTCTTGACATATGATGCTCATCCTCAAAGCTTGATCTATATTCTACACTTTTGAGTTCTTTATTTGCTTCTTTTGTCCAACGTTGTAGGATGTAGTGGCTAGGAATCTGAAAAATATTTTTAACCTGGAAGATTAATAACATATGCCTACAAACAATTCCCATAAACTCAAAAAGTTGGCAGTCACATTCACAAACTTTTGATTCCAAGTTCAGCTTCACAATAAATGCATCATTTGGATCAAAGGAACTTGTTACTTTGTACCTATAAAAAGTTCCATTTTTCTCAACCTTTTCCTTTGTAAAGTGATTACTACTCACTAATTCTTTTTGGAACTTGTTAAATATGGTTCTCGTGTATATAGAAGCAGCTTGATGCTCTATTTTTGAGCCAATTACCAAAGAAGGTGTTTTATGTCTTGAATCAAAGTCTTCCTTCCTTTCTTTCTTATAACGACTGTCCACCGCCTTTGCAAATTTGACCACAAAATCCTTTAATGTAGTTCTTGAGTTAACAAAGGAGTCAAAGAACGCATTGATGCTTTCACTTCTCTGGGTAGTGTTCATTCCTGCAAAGAAAGTATTTCTATTGTAAACTGGTACCCATGACTCTCGAATATTATATAATCCTTCAAGCCATTCATTTCTCTCCAAGCCATAAGTCAATATTAGGCACTTCCAAGCCTCCTCAAATTTTTCCACACTAGGTGACTCACGTATGCATCTCTTCAACTCACGTTTGAATATTGAATTCTTATGATATATATGGGAAAGTTTCTCTGGAAATTTCTTCTTAATATGCCAAAGACAAAGACGATGACGAGTTCTTGGGAATACCTTTGCAATAGCTGCACCCATGGCTAAATCTTGATCTGTAATAATAGATTTTGGTTCCTTCCCCCACATTGCTTGAAGCCAAGTTTCAAATAGCCACACAAAAGTTTGTTCTGTCTCATCTTGCAACAATGCACAACCAAAAAAAATTGATTGACAATGATGGTTTAACCCCGTAAAAGGAGCAAATGGCATATCATACTTGTTTATTTTGTAAGTTGTGTCAAATGTCACTACATCCCCAAAGTATTGATAAGCCATTCTTGATCGCGCATCCACCCAAAAAAAATTAACCATATGGCCAACATCATCACATTGAATTGCATAAAAGAAATTGGAGTTTTGAGCTTGTTGTTTTTGGCAATAAATAAGGATAGCTGAGGCATCTCCAACATCTAGATTTTTTCCCCTAACATCTCTCAAGTGATTCCAACAATCTCTACTTGTAAATGTTTGGTCACCTACATTGAACATCATGGCAACTTTTCCTGTTGGAAGACCTTCTTCACCAAATTTTTCAACTAGACTCTTAGCAGCGGTAGACATTTTTTTGTGGCATCGGAGGTATGACACACTCTTTGGACTAATAATACCATGATTGTGGTTGTTGTCAAATCCCTTCACAACCCATTTCTGCAACTTCTTATTCTTCATGACCCTAAGCATTGCTTCACATCCAGTTCTAAGACTTGAGCAACTTCTACGGGCCTTGTTTTCATCATCTTTGCTCAAACCATTGTCTAATGCATTTTTTGTTTTGCACTGCCCTTCACTACAACATACATAAATACGACTTGTTACATCATCACTTCTGGGTGCTTTTTTACTTGTATGGATACGGATTCCAAAACCTTCTTTTTTGGCAAATTCTTTGTAAAAAGTTTCAACATCATCAAGGGAGTCAAATTGCATTCCGACATATGGCTTGGATTTCAACTCACAATCACCAAGATCTTCAAGCGGTAACTCTTGTTCTGATGGTCTCGAATTGTCTGGGACATCATATAACTCTTCACGTTCCATTTGTGATTTAGTAACTATAAGAACCGATACAAATAATGAACACAAAAAAAAAAAAATGCAAACATTTTAAATAAAAATGTTTCAAATGACAAAGATATAAAAATGTACATAATCATAATCAAACACTCAAATTGACTTGAAATTGTAAATATGACAAAGATATAAAAATGTACATAATCATAACCAAATACTCAAGTTGACACTCAAATTCAATTTCGACTTTGAAAGCATGAAAATTTTTAAATAAAAAAAAAAAAAATTCCATCAGTCTAATTACGGGTTTGGAACATGAAAACTAGATATTTTTGCCAGATAGTGTTTTTTTATTAAATTGCTCCAGAGCAGTTGCATCATCGAAATCATTAATTGGTTTGGCAAATTGCTGTTTGTCCATTATTATATCATCATAAGCCACCTATATAAGTTCATGTCTCTTTCTCTCAAAAGAAAAAAAGAATTAATATGTTCATGTCTAACTTCAGTGATGTTTTTTGTTCATCAATTTCTTCAACTATTCAACGGTGTAAGTCACAGTGTTAGTTTTTTTTAGAGCACTCACAACTTGGGGATGTAACTAGGGAACTACCGACGACGTAAGCCACAGTGTAAGTTTCTCTAAATTTACTACACATACAATGGTTTTATATTGAATATGTATTTTGAGTTCTAAAAAATCTGTGTTGCCACATGATTCTTTGTGAACCATTTACGGTGTTCCAGGAAAAAAAAAAAAAAAAAAAAAAACAGAGCACTCACAACATAAAAGAAAGGAAAAATAGAAACAGAGTACTCACAATGGTGGAGGTGGAACAATGGTGGAGCTTTAATGCGATTTGTACTCACAATAGAAACAGAGCACTCACAACACGTTAATGCGATCGATTTTTTTTTTTGGTGGCGGCAACCTGGAACAATGGTGGAGGAGCAGCAAACGGAGAGAAACGGAGAGACAAAGGCTTGAACACCAAACGTATAGAGAGAGCACTCACAATAGAAACAGACTACTCACAACACCAACACTTTAATGTGATTTTTTTTTTTTTTTTTTTTTTTGTTCTGGTAGCAACCTGTAACAATGGTGGAGGAGGAGCAGCAAACGGAGACAAACGAAGAGACAAAGGCGTGAACACCAAACGTAGAGAGAGAGAGAGAGTCAGATGTATTCCTTTGTTGGGTTTAGAGATACGTATTGAATGCAATAAACAAGGAATAATTAATGAGATACTTGTAGGAATGTTAGCAGTAATGAGGGTTTTTTTTTTACCGTTGGATTTACTTAAATCCAATGGCTTAAAAAAGGAGTAACTCTTTAGAGTTACACCAGGTGTAACTTGAACCCATCTCATATATATATATATATATATATATATATATATATATATATATATATTTATTTATTTATTTTATCATATGAACCATGAAGTCTAATACGAACTCATACCCGAAGAGTGGAACAATGAACCTTGTATCCTTTCAGATGTTGGAAAAATATTGTAGAAATATTGTAGACCTATCATTTTTCTTTACGAGAGATGCTACGTCTACAATATTTTTACAGCATTTTTACAACAAATTACAAGTGGTTAGTTGTTATTGATTCAAATTTAAAACTAACACTAAGATTACTTTTTTGCCCCAATAATAACAACTAGTAACAACATGTCACTTATAATTTGTTATAAAAATATTGTAAAAATATTGTACACCTATCATTTCTCTTTACTGTTTGGAAAGAATGGAAGATCAGCACAATTTATTCAGCAATCATAACTTCGAAAGTTCTCTCTTCCTCTCCTGCCAGAAAAGTCCGCAAGTCTCTGATATTTTATTTCTTTACTATTTTTTTTTTCGTTAGACAAGACAAGGCAATTTTGTTTAAGTATTGATTAGAAATTGACTATTGGTTCAGCCAGTATAATTAAATGGGCCAACTGTAGCTCACGATTTAGACACCAATATGCATATGTGTCTTCCTCGATAAGTGCCTTGTTGTGCTATAAATGCTGATGAGCCCGTTACATCAGTGGCAATAGCTGGCGTTGAATGAGGCTAATTAAAGCATCTTCATAAAAAAGAATGGGGCTAAGGCATATTCATCAGGACCCTTCGGCTGTGGGCCAAAATCACAGTGGACCCTTGTTCACTCTGAGCTGCAGTTGTTTGGTTCAATACCAACAAAACTGTGATTCACATGTTGGTTGTAGCCTGCAAAGATTCATACAATTTGGTTATAATGATCATTGAACTTGACTGCCTTTATTAAAGTTTCTTAACCATGAGCGATGCTACATTTTCACAAATTTTTTAAAATAATACATTACGATTGGAATAACATCGCCACTGATTATGCCATTTTTATTATGCAAGGATTGTAATAGGCTTTGTCAATTGTTATGAAAAAAGTTATGAAAAACTGTGTTTTTAGACTTACGATTACTCAACAATACGAAGGCGTATAGGAATAATAGGTAAAATTGACCACTCAATTTGATTTTTCTCATAATGATTTTGAGAAAGAGACTGATTTTTTCTTTTTTCTGGGAAAGGGAAACTGCGTTGCATAGTTAGATAATGGCTTTGTGCTGGCTTTGCTTTGCACCCACAAACAAAAGATCATCCAATATAGGTTTTCAGGCTTCCTTACAATTTCACCACATCCATGCTTAAGTTGGGGAAAAATCTAAGAGAGAAGAGGACAAACTTTATTAAATTCAAAATAGTGAAATACTCTTACTCTTTGGCATGGAGAACAAAATTAATTATAACACCACCTAAGACTGAAAATGACCTCAAACAGAAAATTCTCTCACACATCATTTATCCTCACAAGCTCCAACACTCCAACACTCCAACGGTAAGAAAAATCTACAAGAATCTCAGCCTAAAAAAGTAGAGAACCTCTATGCACTGTGCCATTGCTTTACTCTCATATTTGCATATATATATATATATATATATATATATATATAACACATGAACTCCGCAAAAAAGCCACTCCTAAATTTAGAACATCAAGGATATCCCTCACCAGCCACTCCTCCAAAAACTTGTGCACCAAAAATGAAGAAGCAATCCTTACTAGAATCCATCAATTTCCCGGGAAAACCATCCCAATTTGCGGCTGAATGCTGGTTTGATGATGCATGTATCCTTGATATGGACTACTTTGTCAAAACCCTTTCAGGCATTAAGGCCAAGGGTGTTCATCCTGACCTAATTGGTTCCATTATCACTCACTATGCTTCCAAATGGCTACCGGATCTATCTGGTGGTGACTTTAACGTTAATGTGGCCGAGAAGAGCCTAACAAACGGTAAAGAATCCCCAGAAAGCATCACTGCTTCATGGATGAAGAAGAGGTTCTTTGTGGAAACCCTGGTGGGAGTTCTCCCTCCTGACAAGGATTCCATCCCATGCAACTTCCTCCTTCGCCTCCTTCGGACTGCTAACATGGTTAATGTTGAGCCTACCTATCGAAATGAGCTTGAGAAACGCATATCATGGCAACTTGACCAAGCTTCTTTGAAGGAGATAATGATACCATCGTTTAGTCACACTTGTGGGACTTTGCTAGATGTTGAGCTTGTCATTAGGTTGGTGAAGAGGTTTGTGAGTTTGGATGAGGCTGCTAAAAGTGGTGCTGCATTGATTAAGGTGGCTAAGCTTGTGGATTGTTATCTTGCTGAGGCAGCTGTGGATTCCAATTTGAGCATGTCGGAATTTGTTGCACTTGCCGGAGCTCTCCCTAGCCATGCTCGTGCCACAGATGATGGATTATACCGAGCCATTGATACTTATCTCAAAGTAAGTTACATTTTTATGTTAATTAGAGCCTTTATGATCACTAGGACATAAAGATTTGATTTTAATTTGTAGCCTAAATCATTTGTGCACCAAAAATGAAGAAGCAATTTTTCAGATTATCTCTAGTAGGTTCAGAAAGAGACAATTTAGGCTGGCTAAGGATAGGTTAATTTATAGCTTTTATCCCAAGTTTGAATGTTGACCATATGTTTTAGTGTATTACCCTAGGCTTTAGTAATAAGTAAATGACTAATTTTTACCCAAAAAAGAGAGTAAAACTCAAGAAAGAGTGTGAAATATAGGACATTCTACATAAGACTAATACCTTTTCTGGGACATTTAATTGTGTTGTCACCAACATAAGATTCTTCTTCTGAAGCCTAGAAAGGTTAGGTGGCCTGGGTCTTTCAGGGGTACGTACAAAGTAAATTGACATCAATGCCATTTATCTTCATTACAATAAGCTAAATTTCCCCCCTCAAATTTGGCTTTTGTATTGTCCTCTTATGAGCATGTGAACGTTGGTGTCTAAAGGTTAAATTTGGAATGGAAAGAGGGGTCGTACGTACTTCAACGTAAGGGTAACTAACAACCAATTGTTTAGGAGATGCTCACAACATCTCTATTCCCAACTTAGGATACAATTTGCCTCTGGCTTAAAGGGAATTGATTCCCTTCCAAATGTTACCCATGCCATGCATGTGCAAACCTTCTCTACACTGCTCAAATAACTTTTCGATATGGATGACATGATATGGTCCAAGATCAATATAAAGCAACGAAAAAAGAAATAGAAAATGAAACTTAATTATTCTTCAAATACATAAATCATTTCGAGAAAATACATGAAATAAATGTTTCTGGTCTCATAAAAGATTAGAGAACATAATATATTGTTTCTTGTTAGAGTGTTCAGTCCATGAATTAACATTGTTACTCCTTGCATACGATTAGCTTGGTTTGCATTCAATTGTTAGTACTCATTTTTTGTTTGTCTTCACACATTATGGCTAACAGCTGGTGTTTGAGAGGGAAGAAATTTGATTGTGTTGATTTTTAAGGAGACTTCATATATTTTCCCTGTTTGTGTTATTTGTGGGAACCACAATCTATTCAACCAAAGTTTGATGGCTACCCAACGTTGTGGTGATTGGGGGTGCCCTTTAACTCGGGCAAGGGAGTCATGTTAAGGATTCATAAAAGTGGACAAACAGACAGTTAAACCACATTCTACTCTAACAATTTCAACATACATTCAACTATTTTAATGCTTCACTAGGTTGCAAGCTAATGTTACCAAACTCAACATATATTTCCCTATTTGTAAGTTTTATAGAAAGGAATGAAATGATTATGAGTGAATGCTTATTTCATTTCATTTCTTTATGTTAATTCCTAGGGGTGTGCAGAAAACCCACCTACCCGTCAAACCCGACTCGATCCATCGGGTTGGGTCGGTTTTTAAGGCTTGGTGGGTTGGGTTGCAATATATATATATATATATATATATATATATATATATATATATATATATATTTATAGTTGGTCGGGTTGGGTTTGGGTCATAAAATTACAAACCCGACTCACCAATATTTAATATATATTTAAAATATATCATATATTTAATAATTTTTTTAAACCAGTTGTATTTAAATATATATTATATATTTAATAATTTATTTTAAAAACCAGCTGTAAAGTAGCACTTCCTCGTTTTCTCCTACTAATACTAATTTATATATATATATATATAAAATATTATATAATTAATAAAATTTTTAAAATAACCAGCTCTTCCTATTCTATATAAAAACCAATTAGTTCACACAAACTCTAGTAAATTACTATTGTTGTTTAGTCATTAGTGTTGTTTACCTTTAAGGAGTTACATTGATACTAATCTTTGGGTTTTTTTAATATATAAATATTTATATTTTTTTTTCTACTCAATTTAATAATAATAATAATAAAAATTTGTCAAACCCATGGGTTTAACCCAACCCAACCCATCACATAAGTCCAACTTACCCAACCCATATTGGGTTGAATTTTTTTTGACTCATCATGATGGGTTGGGTCAAAAAATCCCTTCAACCCGACCCATGCACACCCCTATTAATTCCTCATAGAAAAGGACAGCTCAATCTATTTTTCCTCATTAATTGAGGAGAAATTATGTTGTTATTCTCATTTCATTAAATCATAAATAAAATGTAATGAACATGAAATTAAAAATAAAAAATATATTTCTCTTCCTTTCTTTCTTTTATAAACTTTCAAAAACACAAGAAAAAAAATACTTTATTCCATTCCATCTAATTCCTTTATAATCTATTCATTTCATTTCATTTTTTAAATGAACTCCCACGCGTAGTAGAAGAATTCATGCCTATACATTGTGGAAATTACATTTGCATCTTGGCAGGCACATCCCAGCACATCAAAGCAAGAAAGAAAGAATCTCTGCAGACTAATTGACAGTCGAAAACTCTCACCAGACGCATCTCTCCACGCAGCCCAAAACGAACGCTTGCCCGTCCGAGCTGTAATCCAAGTGATCTTCTCCGAGCAAAGCAAGCTTAGTCGCCCAATGGATTGGAGTGGCTCTTTCAGTGGCACTAGGAGTCCAAATCCGGGGCTTGAAGCCCCGACTCGATGCCATTCCAAGCGTGAAATGATGTCTCAACAAATGGAGATAAGGAAGTTGAAGGACGATCTTCTTAGGCTTCAATGCCATTGCAACTCCATGCAAGTACAACTAGAGAGGCTTCTGGAAAAGAAGAAGGGAGTTTTCAAGTGGAAGATGTTTGGAATGCCTTCATTCAAGAGTGTGAGTATGGTTGAGACAACTGAGGAGGGTCATGAGGAGGAGGTTGGGTTTGGGAGACAAACACCTATGGATATGAAAACCAAGCTTGTGAAAAGGAGGAATCATCCAAAGTGGAGGAAATCCATGTCTTGAAAATGAAGCAAGCTTGGGAGTTTACTAGTTTAATTATGTTGCATGTTTATTTTCTTACGTTTTGGCCCTAATGTGACTGGAAAATAAAATTGGTCTTTGTAATATGAGAAGGTCTAGGTAAAAACTTTGTCATAGATGTGCTCGATGCTAAGTGTAAGTGTGTAACACTTATCCTCGATTAGTTCAATTAATTATGACAAATGGTGTGGCCTTAGAAAAATTATTTTAAAATTGATCTATGGAATATTTTGGATGCTATTAAATAAAAAAACTAATGCCAAGTCAATGCTCACTACAATGTTGATGTCAATGACTTATATATAGTTCTACCATTTTAAAGGAGAGTGAAATTATCTTTATATTGTTCTTTATTTTTATTTTTATTTTTGTCTTTCTCTTTATTTTTTTTTTTTTGGCTTAAGAAGAGAGTAAAATTATCTTGATTCTAAGCCAAGGTTACTCTCTTGTACATCCAAGAAGACATTAAATTTGAGAATGACATACAAGAGAATTTTATATTCTTTGGCATAATAAAAATCAACATAGGGCAGTGAGAGAAAGTTGGACAAATTCCTCAAAAAAAAAAAAAAAAAGAAAAAGAAAAAAAAAAGAAAAAGAAAAAAGGAAAAAAGAAAGAGTTGGACAAAGTCATAGATCTAAACAATTTTGGGGAATTGTTTGGCCCTTTTCTGTGGAAAGTTCATGGTGGCTATTTTGAGTTTTTGACCAATGGCTGCGGCCCAGTAGTGCTTGGAGGCTTCTTAGTTGGGCTTAAATTAGGATCATGGAGGTCCATAATAGCAAGCAAAAGTGGAAAATTATAATAATAAAGAAAAATATTTGCTCCATTGAAATGCATGTATACATTTTTGTTTTTGGTAAGAGAATTGAAATTTAATGGCATTATCCAATTCTGTAATGCGAGAAATTGTATTGATTAAAAAACATTATAAAGACTCATGATATAGATTCACCATCGATATTTTTTTCTCAGTGTAAATAAAGGGATTTGAATTTGTAGAATTAAACCTTATATAAGTAAGTAGGATATTTAATCCACAAAAAAAAAAAAAAAAAAAAAAGGAAGTAGGATATTACTAATTCTTATAAGCCTTCCAATCAAATTATTTAACGATTCAAAATACTATCCACCTTTATTAAATCACATAATTCATTACATCATTTAAATAAATTTTATGAAGTAATATGATTATTAAGTAGGTTATGTGACTAAGCACACATATAATCTTTGAAATTATTACGTAGTTGGTTGAAATAAAATTCTGTCCACTACTATTTATCTTTGTTAGGTCATCCTTTTTCCTTTCTTAAAAAAGAAAGAAAGAGAAATTAGAAAAAAAAATTTAATTTCATAAAGTTCTGTAAGTTTTATATAGATGATGTACCAAAATTAGTAGGTTGAAATACTTCGGGTTACAGTAATGGTTGTGAATCCTGAAAAGAAAGAAAGAACTATCAAAAGTGATCGGTGTGACTCGGCCAAGAACTCTCCAACGTTTAAGTCAGTTTTCTCTCAAGGACATAAAGAAAGAAAATAGTGAATGGTTTGGACTTACCTTAAGTGAATAGGATTTACTTCTTTTTATAGAGAGTTAGATGTGGGTCTACTTATTTAGATCCACTAGGACCACCACCATCGTGGGTGATGTTGGTGGCTGATAAAGAAAATGGGCTATATGGAGTGTTGCACGTGGAATTCCTTCCATGTAAATTCCAAGTATCATGCAACGTGTTGTATTTTGCTTATGTAAGTCTAATAGACGATTTTCCACAAAACTCTCCAAGTATAATTTGGTCATCCATGTACTTGTCGTCTATAGATCATCTTGTCTATGGAGAACTTCCTTCGCTATATAACCTAGTCATCAATGGATGAGTATTATTGGATGAGTTGATGTAATTTTGGCTGTGCTTTAGACGACGACACAAGAACGAATGATACTTGTGTTGATCTCCATCAATATACACACAAAGAGTTTGAAATTTCATTAAACAACATTGATTATTGATAAAAAGAAAAAAGAAACAAGAAAAATAGCTATTGTTTATATAAGCAAATAGGTGATGTCTATTACGGAGTACACACTCTTCGATAGCAATAATTATCATCTGTTTTTGTTACATATAGCGAATTTCTCATAGTAGGTGGACCACAAATACTAGGGAGGCCCACGTTTTATGAGACTTTTTTTTTTTTTTTTTGCCTTTGTTACAAAAGATCCTTACTACCCATATCCTCAGAACTATCCTTACCCACAAGACTGGTTTAGCCATGATGAAGAAGATGCTGATGACTTAGCCAAAGATTGATTAAAAATTTGATTCCCCTATTTGTCTGGCCTGCATAACGGCCAAAATTGTTGCAATGTTTACTTTCTGGTCAAATCCCATTACTATCATCCCATTTTGGCGGAGGTTTTATGTGACTCATTGCATATATATAAAAAACAAGAGATACCATCTCCTTTTATAGGTGATACTTATTATAGAATAAGTCCTTATATAATACATGGGAGAGAGTGTGTCCATGTTTCTTTAGGGTGTTTTCTATAATATATATATATATATATATATATATATATATATATATATATATATATATATATATATATATAGACCAAAATATTTTGGCTTTCGTGGACCTTTTCATATTGTGTCACATCACATAAGTTTTTGATGCTTCACAATTTTACATATCATTATTATAATATATACTCCATTAGTATTTTTGCATATGATATTTTTAATTGGGTTTTGAAATTCTTTTTCTAGATCTAAACGTTTTAGTATATTTGCACATTATTATTATTATTTTTTTTGAAGGCTGCACATTATATTTTCTTTAAACAATAGTACAAATATTTCTATATAACACAATCATAATGATAGAATATATAATTTCATATAAAAATATAATTAAAATAATTTTTTTTATTAATATTTATCATAATTATAAATTTCATATTTTATAAAAATAAATAAAACATAAAAAATATTTGTTTAATAGAAAGAATACCCAATTAGTTTGTCATTATGCATAAAGTTATACTTATGCTAGTGAGGGCCATAAGGATATATTTAAAAACTAATAATAAATACTTGTTATATATATTTTTTAAAAAGAGAAAATATATTGAGATTTGTTTATTGATTTGCGTGCATAAATTTACTATGGTTATGGATATTTTAATTTTGTTTTTATTTTATTTTATTTGTGTATAGTCTGACTATAATTTTTTTTTAAAAAAAAATATAAAAAACTATAATGGAGTAAAACTATAAATTGCACCATTGAATAAAGTTTCTCGAGGGAAAGTAAAAAGAGAAACATGGAAGCCAAATTATTCCGACAGTCATTTGGATAAGACGACAATTATAATGGGTTAGAACGAAGCTCAACAATAATGGGACTAAAACCTGAAAAAAGACAAAAGCAGTTTCCAGAGATTAGCTTTGGTTATCGTTAACTTAAACCTCACCCAAAACCCCTGAAAAACCATGCTCTCATTGCTCTGGCTCTGCTTCTACACCTCCAAAAACCAAAAATGGCTGCTTTTGCTAAAACCTCTCCAATTTCTCTCCACCCAGACCATCCCAATCACCAAACTCCACAAACCCACAAGCCCAAAGCCCTCAGTTTCTCTCATGACCTCCATACCCACCACCTCTCCTTCAAAAAAACACAAGAAGTTTCACTCTCAGTCATCAACACTTCCTCATCCTCATCTTCTATCACCACCCACAACCCAAACTCTGATATATGTGAGCTATGTCTTGCTGGGAACTTAGAAAAAGCTCTAAAGCACTTAGACTCAATGCAAGAGCTTCGAATTTTTGTAGAGGAAGATGCTTATGTTGCTCTGCTTAGGCTATGTGAGTGGAAGAGAGCATATGATGAGGGGACTATAGTGTACTCTTATGTGTCCAATTCAACCTCACGGTTGAGTGTTAGGCTCGGTAATGCTTTGTTGAGTATGTTTGTGAGGTTTGGTGATCTGGGTAATGCTTGGTATGTGTTTGGGAAGATGGAGGAGAGGGATGTGTTTTCTTGGAATGTGTTGGTGGGTGGGTATGCAAAAGCAGGGTTTTTTGACGAGGCATTGGATTTGTATCATAGGATGTTGTGGGTTGGTATTAAGCCTGATGTGTATACTTTTCCTTGTGTTTTGAGGACTTGTGGTGGTGTACCGGACTTGGTTAGGGGAAGGGAGGTTCATGTGCATGTGTTAAGATTTGGGTTTGAGTCAGATGTGGATGTGGTGAATGCATTGATTACCATGTATGTGAAATGTGGTGATGTCCAAAGTGCACGGATAGTGTTTGATAGAATGCCAAGGAGAGATAGGATATCATGGAATGCAATGATTTCGGGGTATTTTGAGAATGGAGAGTGTTTGGAAGGATTAAGATTGTTTTTCTCTATGCGTGAACTTTCTGTTAATCCAGACTTGATGACCATGACTAGTGTGATCTCTGCTTGTGAGCTTCATGGTGATGAGAGATTAGGGGGGCAAGTTCATGGATATGTGATCAGAACAGAATTTGGGGCTGATGTTTCAGTGTATAATTCTTTAATTCAGATGTACTCAAGTGTTGGGCACTGGGATGAAGCGGAGAAAGTTTTTTCTAGAATGGAATATAAAGATGTGGTGTCATGGACGGCCA
Source organism: Quercus agrifolia (assembly GCA_029955455.1). Classification (NCBI taxonomy): domain Eukaryota; kingdom Viridiplantae; phylum Streptophyta; class Magnoliopsida; order Fagales; family Fagaceae; genus Quercus; species Quercus agrifolia. The sequence goes on along the minus strand of JARQAD010000002.1, from coordinate 22,462,972 downwards.
TGATTTCAGCTTATGAGAATAACAAACTGCCTGCTAAAGCTTTGGAAACTTACAAATTGATGGAGCTAGAGGGGGTCCTTCCTGATGAGATCACTCTATCCAGTGTTCTGTCTGCTTGTGCTTGTTTAGGCCATTTGGATATGGGTGTTAAACTTCATGAGCTTGCTAACAGGACAGGGCACATCTCATACGTTTTAGTTGCTAACACGCTGATTGACATGTATTCCAAGTGTAAATGCATTGACAAAGCTTTAGATGTTTTCCACTCTATTCCTGAAAAGAACGTGATATCTTGGACTTCAATCATGCTTGGGCTTCGGATCAACAATCGAAGCTTTGAGGCTTTGATCTTCTTTCGGCAAATGAAACTCAGTTTAAAACCAAATTCTGTTACATTAATTTCTGTTTTGTCTGCATGTGCTAGAATAGGAGCTTTGATGTGTGGAAAGGAGATTCATGCCCATGCATTAAGGACTGGAGTAGGGTTGGACGGTTTTTTACCAAATGCACTTTTGGACATGTATGTGAGGTGTGGAAGGATGAGACCTGCATGGAATCAATTTAACACACACAAACAAGATGTAGCAGCATGGAATATTCTGCTGACGGGGTATGCTGAGCGGGGGCAAGGAGCACATGCTGTGGAACTATTCCAGAGAATGGTGGGGTCAAACGTAAATCCAGATGATATTACATTTATTTCACTATTGTGTGCTTGCAGTAGATCTGGTATGGTGACGGAAGGTTTGGAGTATTTTCACAGTATGCAACATAAATACTGTATCACCCCTAACCGAAAGCATTATGCATGCGTTGTTGATTTGCTTGGCCGTGCTGGGAAATTGGAGGACGCTCATGAGTTTATACTGAAGATGCCTATAGAACCTGATCCAGCAATATGGGGAGCCTTGTTAAATGCATGCAGGATTCTCCGTCAAGTTGAGCTTGGGGAACTTGCCGCACGTCATATCTTTGAAAAGGATACAACAAGTGTTGGGTATTATATTCTACTTTGTAATCTCTATGCTGACTGTGGAAAATGGGATGAAGTTGCAAAAGTCAGAAAGACAATGAGACAGAGAGGGCTCATTGTGGATCCTGGGTGCAGTTGGGTGGAAATAAAGGGAAAAGTTCATGCTTTCCTTAGTGGTGATAATTTCCATCCTCAAATAATGGAAATAAAAGCAGTTCTAGAGGGATTTTATGAGAAAATGAAGGCAGCTGGTTTCAATGGGCCTGAAAAGAGTTCTATGGATGAAGTTGAAGCTTCAAAAGCTGAGATTTTTTGTGGACACAGTGAGAGACTGGCCATTGCATATGCGCTCATTAACACCGCCCCAGGGATGCCTATATGGGTGACAAAGAATCTATTCATGTGCCAAAGTTGTCACAATACTGTAAAATTCATCACTAAGGTTGTACGCAGGGAGATTTCTGTTAGGGATACTCAACAGTTCCACCATTTCAAGGATGGCCTCTGTTCGTGTGGGGATGTAGGTTACTGGGGAAAGTCTAATATGTAATACTGCTGGAATAATTCCTAACCTTTTGTTGACTTGTGATAAAGTAAAGGAATGACAAGTTCATATATGCAGTCAACAATGTTTAATGGGTTTATGGATTACGGAATGGCACTTAGAACCAGAATGTAACCTGGCAATGAACTGATCATGATAATTGCATGCAGAAAAGCTTGGAACTTGATCATTTTCAAGTATGATGGTGGACTTAGAGAGAGAAGAACATGCTTTTCCAGTATGGGAAAAAGACATCAGAATCACCTCCTACTCAAGGCATTGTTTTCTTGATGAGGGTTGTTGTATACAGTGGTTTTATTTCCTCTGGATTTGATTTATCTAAGTTCCCAGTAAATGGTCCTCAAAAACCCATCCAGGGTTTTCCTGTACAGTGTATGCTTTTGTAAATATTAATGTATGTGGTATAATATTGAGATAATTCTTTCTTCCAAATTTTGTCATCTGGCTAACATCCATGTCATCGTATATTCCTATGAAAGTTAGGCTATAAAATATTGAACCTTCTCTTTGTTGTTTTTAATAAAATGAATAGATTTTCCACGCCTTCATGCCTCTTCCTTGTAATGCACATATGGTTTATTTAGATGTTTTCCTTCACGATGTTCAAAACCTGTTGTTTCTCATATAGACCAGACAGATGACCTTCACTCCAGGGAGGAAATCATTTATTGAATGGAGACTACACCTGAGGAGAAGATAGAACACATTGAAACAAAGGAATTGGTGGATCTCTCCCACCAGACAGATCAATGACACCGAGCATGGGATACATAAGCAGGAGAGTTGATTTGACTGGGTAGACCAGATTAATAAGATTTAAAGTGAAAGTGCTGTGTGTGTGTATATATATAGATCTGATACTTTATTCAACTCCTCTTAATAAGTCCTTTCATATAGGCTATTTAAGGTCTATTGGCTTTCTTGAGTATGCAGTACTTCGACTACTAACCCTTGCTTATGCAATAAGAAAGATCATCAATAGAAAGGCTCCGTTATGCACCCATCACAGCACGTTCTTTTTTAAATTCCTCGTCACCTACCTTATTCTTGGCTTGAATTATTTCCATTTTTTGTCCTATACTCGAATGGATAAAATCTTAGTGTAGCTGATAGACAAGAGCACTAGCCAAAGCTGGAAATGGGATACTGTAATCAACAGAGTGTGTTTTAATTGGGGTATCAATCCTTCTGTGATTTGTTATATGTCATGCTAAGTAGTGATGCATCTGTATAGGGCAGGCTGTTGCTGATGTGCTTTGGCCTGTTTTGATACAGAGTGATCCTGTTCTGTTCTCTGCTGGGTGCCTATTTGATAGAGAGATGGGCAGGGAACTCTGTTTTAAAGAGGGTCCTATTGTATAAAAGGGGAATTACTCTCTCTAAGAAGTGTAATATGTCATGTTAGGCTGTGTTGCAGCTGTATTAAGTAGACTGTGCTGCTTTTTATGGTCTGTATGATGCAGAGTCCTGTATTCTCTTATCTGTTGGGATTAAGCCTATTTGGGCTTTTGTGTAAAATTTATTTATTAATTATTATTAAATTTCTTTGTGTGTTGCGAATTTGCAACAAAAGTTCTTACTGATTCATTAAAAAAAATGTACAAAAGCACTAGTAGATTATAACTTTTCTTTGTTGTTTGGATAAAATCATTGGATTCCATTCCACCTACATTACATATGATTTATTTATGCAATTTTCTTATTATTTATGATCTCTTTTGAGTATGATGTCATTCTTCTTAGCATGGGTAATTTTGTTTCTTTTACTTTCTTGATGCTTCCAGGAAAGAACATTTGGGGCAAATCTAGCAGCTAGGAAATTGCAATACACAAAATCCAAAATTTACTTTTACATATCCATATGCTATAAACCTGTTTTATGCTTTTGAAAAGTTTACACAGTACTTGACCAGAATAGAGAGGGAACAACAAGCCGTCGTTATCACATATATCTTGCAAAACCATTGTTATACACATTAAAAAAAATCAAATACAGTTTCACACAATTATTCAGCTTAAGGAGCGACTGCTAGCACACTCTTTTAATAAAAAATCAAGAAAAAGAAAAAGAACAAAACAAAAAGACATTACATATTCATAGGGCAAGGAGAGTTTCATATTTTCACTGCCTTCTTGATTGACTTAATGGATGATATGATGAAACTGTTCCCACCAACCTGGTCGCCATCAAAATCATCATCACCATTTACCATAGGCTTCTTGCCTATGCAGTCCACTCCCTTTCTCATACCACCCAAGATCAAAGATGGAGAAGATGGGATTCGCCGGAAGGTCCTGGCACTCTCAGACCTGACAAGCTTTCTTTCCTTTCCATTATGGTCCTTTCTTTCCCTCCCTTCAAAACTACGACTTCCAAATACTTCACCAATACCACTCTCTTCTTTCTGTGCTTTTCTGGCTTCTATCTCAATGATTTCTTCTACCCTTTTCACACCACCCTTCTCTGCAGCAATTTGCTTCTCCTCATGAACCTCTTCTTCATGTTCTGGACTTTTGGAAATCTTTACCTCCTGTGGGTATTTCAGATTCAGATTTCTGATTATTTCATCAGTCCCACTCTTTTCATTTTCATTTGCATTTTGAGTGTCCAAGTCTTCTTGCGTATTCTCTAAAAGCATTTGGAGCCATTTCTCTATATTCCCTTTGCCACGCTGCTTCCTGCTCTCTTCATCTTCCTCTATTTCTGGTTCTCGAGGAACCGTGAATTGAATGTTAAGTTTCTGAAGTTTATCCTCTAGTGGGGTTTCTTCATCCTCCAATGCAATAATGGACCTGTTATGTTTCTCAGGATTCTCCTCGGTCTCTTGCACCTGAATTTCTTCGTGCTTTTGTTCTTCACCAGAAGATAAACCAGCTTGAGATGCCCTCTGTTCCTCCTCTAGAAACACTCTCAGCTCTTTGTGTAAAGGTGTCCTTGGCTTGATTTCTGGTAGATAAAGAACAGTTTTACTGTCCCTCTCCTCTAATAAGGTATCATCCATTCTTGATCTCTTCCTTGCGTGCTCCCACTCAGGCCTTATCTGCATCTCAATCTCGTCTCTTTGTTTATATTTCCTGTGAAGCTCTTTCTCTGACGCATCGCAAATTGCTTTCTGTGCTTCAAGTCTTGCCATGAGTGCATTACTTGCAGCCTGGTTCAGTCTCAACTGTTCCTTATAAATAACACTCCTACAATAAACAGTTCAGAAACTTATCGGTAAACTATCTATGAAAATTTGAAAGCAAATAAATTTCATACAAATAATCTTACTGGTGCATTGCATCTCTGATCATCTTCTCTAGCATAGTCCTATATGAATGCTGTGCCTCTGCTAGTCGCCTGCACTTTTCTGCTCTTCTCCTACGTTTAATAAGCACCAATTCTAGGTCTTGAATTGTGAGCCTTTCCTCCTCATTCTTTTCCTTCAGTTCATTTACTTCATCATCTAGCTTCTGTATTTCTGTCTGCATCTTTACAGTTTCTTCTCTTTGTTTCAGGGAATCTCTAGCCTTGACAATTGCTTGGTAGGGGTTCGTAACAAAGTCCGGATTCTCATTTTCTTTCAGGACATTAGGCTTTATTTTCCTTGAAGCTAACATAATCAAATTAACATGGATTTGTTAGGTGCGGAAATGCTTTTCATGTACAAATATAAGTCACATTCTTTTACTTACAAATTGCAGGAGACTGTAGCCTTAGCGGCCTATTGTAATCCAATGATTTCAAAACCGATGATGTGTCATAGGATTCTCTTCTGGATACAACAACTGCAGCGGGAGCAAGGCCAACTTGCTCTTTGGAGTCCATAAAATGTTGTGGAAACAAATGTGAATCCACTGTCTGGGAAGCATTCAATTCTTCATTTTCACCTTCAAAGAACAAAAATGAGAATGCTCTGTGCCTAAAAAATTAAAAGCAAGAAACATCATTAACCACCTTTGTTATTTTGAATAGAAATGCATAAAAAGGAAGATAATGAAACAGACCCACCTGAAATCTGAGTTTCTAGAGGCAAAAAAGGACAAGAACTGATTTACAGTGATACCCAGTTGAAATTCCCACCATGGGACTAAAAATTCCAGCTTATTATGCTTCTTCTTGCAGACTTGCCACTGCAATATTCTCAGATTGCTTGGAACAGTTATCCCTCCCCCTGCATTTCCAGCAATAAGACCCATGAATTTGAGTGTGTGTGTGTGTGTGTGTGAGAGAGAGAGAGAGAGAGAGAGAGAGAGAGTATTCAATTATATACTTGAGCAGGGAAACCAATGATCAATATCCCAAGCAAGAGGAGAAGCCGAATCAGCATGATAGTAGAGAACATTGCCATATGGATCGACTCGAATGACAGCAGGATCAAAGCCAGCATTCCTAAAATTGAAGAAAAATTCTAAATATCAGAGGCCCCGAGATTGATTTTTTTGCAATTTTGTTCACATCTGTGAGTTATGGAGCAAAATTTAAAGTGTTTACCCAAGGTGGTTGAGCTGCTTCCACAAGAGACTGACAAAAATCTTGGGCTTGACAGTTGGTTTAGCTTTTGGATCGATGATTGGGAACATGTGATCTAAATCCCTTACTCTCAAAGCCTAAAAACCCCAGAAAGATATCACAAAAAACAGCATAAAATAAGATTTGAGGGGTAAAAACAAACCGAGTTTCATGCAAAACCCAAAATTCATTCAACATTCTATACCCTGATACTATTCGTTTAACAATTCTGATCCAAAATTCTTTAATTCATGCAAAACCCATAATTGATTTAACATTACTGACCTCAAAATTTTGAATTTTTAGTGAAACTTGTGAATTATAATTATCTCATATACAGATCTAAAAAACTGATAAATAACTCTCACATTTATTAAAATTTTTAGCATTAAGAACTCTATTGGCTTGCTTATGCTGATTTTTCCCTACTTTTCTGTAAACCAAGATGCAAATATAAAACCCAGAATTCAATTTCGTTCACTTTTATTTTTCATTTTCCTATGTTTACTAGGAAACCAACAAGAGGGCTATAAAGGGTACAGTTTTGTTTACCTCATCTTCCTCCAGACTGTAAGGTGTGAAAGTGAAAGGAGGGCCATGACTGTAGGGACTAACACGGCGGTCACGGCAGAGTTTCGCGTAGGCTTTCGGGTACCCCACGCTGTCGTTGACAGCCATTTCTTCTTCTGTGAATGCACACTCAAAAGCCATTGTTATTGTTTCTTGCTCGGTGATTGAGATTTTTCCTTCTCCTTCTTCTGTGGAGTGTGTGTGTTTGTGTGTTTTTTTTTTTTTTTTGGCTGTGGTTTGAGTATGAGTAAGAAGTAACGGTCGAATTTGGATTTTAAATGCTAGTCATTTCAAATTTTAAGTGCCACGTTGGCAAAACGGTGGAAGTGGGTGCAACGGCTAGATAGGTTGGGCCATCACGTTCAATCAATCATCTTATTAAATTGTCTCATCTCCACTTTAAATTTTTTGGACGAACATATTCTCTAAACTTTTTCTTAAGATAAGGTATATATAATCTTCTCAAAAAAAGAAAAAAGAAAAAGGAAAAAAAGAAGACATTAAAATTAGGGCTTTTTATTAAAAAAAAGAGAGAGAGGATATATATATATATATAAAAGAGTAAAACTAAGACATTAAAATTAGGGCCTTTAAATTTTTATTAATTATCATTCCCACTTTGACATGAATATCAATTTACTACTTGGACTTTTGACTTTTGATTTGGGCAATTAATATCTTGTAGATAGGTATCTAACTAACAAATTAAGGTTTTTTTATAATTTTTTTTAAAATTTTATTAGAGCACTAATATTAAATGTACTAAATGCTAAAATTTAGCACTTTATCACATCAAATACCAAAAAAAAAAAAAAATAAAGAAGCTCTATTGGATGTGCTAAACTTAAAAAAATAAAAATAAAAATGCTTTGTAGCTCAATGCTATTCTTTTATTTATTTATTATTTATTTTATTTTTTATTCTTTCTTTTCTTTTTCTTCTCTCCTCTCACACGTCATTTATGTCTCTTTTGCAGTTGATTTTTCTTCTTCTTCTTTTATAGCGTCAGATTGACTGATATGTGGCTAAGTTTTTTATTTTTATTTTATCTTTATTAATAAAAGGCTAATCCTATTTAAGTTTTTTTTTTTTTTTTTTAGAAACTTATTTAAGTTATTTTAGTGGGTGATTTGTTAAAAGTAAGAGATGAAATGTGAAGGGTATTATCAAATATTATGTTAAAATAGATAAAGTAGTTTTTTGATGTGTTAGAATATTATTTTTTAGAACATTCAATTTAAATGTTGCATTTCTTTTAAGTAGTACTCTGTAAGTATTAACAGACTAATTAATTACATGATGTGCACGTATATATGTTTTTTTGGGGAAGGAAACGTGCACATATATAGTTTCTACCGATTCACCAATGATTTTGAAATGCAATTATTATCATATAAACGTCATGTGACCAAATTACCTTTTCCTATTGGTGCCTTAGTTAATCTCTATTTTGTCATATATAATTATGCTAATTTCATTCTTAAACCATAATGCCTCACCATTTACTTAAAATGAATAGGAAGGGTTTTTCTTTCTAAATCTTTTTTTTTTCCTTTTCTTTCTCCAATCTTTAACCAAACTAGTAAAATCCAACCAAATGCACCAATTCGTGAAAGCATAGTGCACCCATATCCTTGAATCAGATTTTTTTTTGGGTACCTTAATAATTTTTTACTTGTTTGATAGGTGTACCTTAATAATGTTGAATTGCTATTACACTTTATACTTATGAGATGACTCTCATGTCTTACATATGGGCAGAGAATCAATGGAAGCTTTTCTAACAAATAAAGCCAAATTAATAATTGACTTGGATCCTTTAAATAAAGCCTCTCAGGGCCCTATTTTTTCCATGAGTGATTAGACCGTTCTATATTCAAAGTTCAAATCAATTTTTTCTTGCTGTATTCACTGGCAGTGGTACTACTACATAGCATTTAAGGCTATAAAAGTGAGGGGTCGAGGTTGTTCCTAGTTTGACTGCATTATAGACCTTTTCCAATTTGAAAAACAAAAGAAGCAATAGTAATATCTGATATCATTGAATAGTTTGAACAAGGAATTAACGAACACATAAAGCTACTTAAAAGTCCCTTTTAGCACTAAAGCATACCTCGAACAATTCATCATTTGGGTCCTCCATGGGACCCCAAAACACATAATTGGCTATAATTACTGGAGACTTTGAGCTCTCTTAGGCTGGGTTTTCAATTGAGCTTTATTAGATTAGGGTTGGGTACTTCATGGGGCAACCACAATTGGGTTTGCTTAGATTGGGTGTGCTTCATGCTCAGAGTGGGATACACTAATTTTTTCAGAGGATCAAATCAATGTCACCTCTGTCAAAAGTAGAAAGTGCCCTTAATGGGAGGTCCAAAATTATGAAGTATTATGAATGACCTTGTCATTTATCAGTGTGGTGCTTCTTATATCATATGAATGAAGTATCATGGATGTGGGATCTGTGGGATAAGACTTAAGGGATTCTTCTATTCATTGTAAGTTGTAACTGGCAGATATCCTATGTGATGCGAGGTGCATTTTGATAAATTTTGTATGACATTATTTATGATCCATTAATTTCATGAATACTATTATTTTTAGTCACAATTAATCTATGGAGTTTTCTAGTAAAACTAAGTTCAAAATAAATACATTAGGGGGAAAATTCATCTAATTCATGCAACCAACAAATGTCACTAGATCACAATTCACATTATCACCTACAAACCTGTTGATTCCTCGATGTTTTTTTGCATTGAAGTTAGTCTTATGCAGAAAATTAAAAAAGTTTTCTTAATTCCTAACTTTCTCATGACATTTTAAATCCATTAAATCACCGCACACCCTTGATGGAATGGTTACTCTATAAGTATAAGTGCTTATAGGGTGTGGGGATAAGGGCTGAGATTCAAGTTAGCAAGAGAGAGCTTTAAACACATATATACTTAGATTAGGCTAGAGTAGAATTTCTATTGTAAGGGCCCAATTTGCAACCCAAATCCAAGATGTATAGGATCTTGGCCCAATGAGTCAAATGCAATAAATTTATAGAGAGTGGGTCAAAAAACTAAGCCCTAATGAGTTGGATAACGGTTAGTCCAGAATTAAATGAGAATCAAACACAAATAAGAGATTTTCTGATCAACGGAGTTTCGGTCCGAGGAGATCACATTTATATAAATTGATCACAACGAATACAAAGACAATTTTAGATTGCTATCGTCCTCCTTCCCTCTTTTTCCTTCCCCTCTATCATGAAGGGTCTCTTTCATTATATATATTTTTCTGGGCCATCTTGACCTTAAATAACTACTACAATTTTTAATCAATCATTTGCATTTATCTTGGTCGTTTATCACAAAATTAACTCCGGTCATATTTGGATAGTTTTTCTTTTTTTGTTTTCTTGATAGAACGTGGGGCAGTGGCCAGTGGGAAGTTAAATTGTTTTGTGATAAACGATTGGCAGGTTCGCTATCTAGTGGGGAGCTAATAAGTTATTAGTAATAACCGGTAGTTTTTTTTTATAAACGGTTTTAACCTTTTATTTATTTATTTTTATTCTTTTTTAAGGATAAATGAATTAAATTAGGGGAATTTTTTTAAATGAAAAAGCAATAACTAACTTTTTGAATCCTCTTAATATATAAAGGTAAAATATTACAATAAATATTCAATACATACCTCTCTTATCTATAATACTATTTAAAGAGTTTTCCCTATTTGAGATGAATTTTTGGGTGGTTAAAAAATATCCCTAAATTCTACGTATAATCAGAGACAAAAGACCGAGTAAAAAATACAACTCTAATGCGGTAACGCCCACGTAAAACTAAGTAAAACTACTCATTTTCAAAATGCTAAATTTTAGCCTATTTTATCTCTACCTTTTACGTGAAATGTTATGTCTACGACATGTTCACAATACTTTCACAACAAATTCTAAGTATCAGGTTTTTACTGACTGTTATTGGTAAATAAAAAAGTAATTTAAGTAGTGGTTTCAAATAAGAGTTAGTAACCTCTTACCGCCTATAATTTATTGTAAAAATGTAGTGGACGTAACACTTCTATTTTAATATTGAAATATCCCTAATAGCTGCTACTTTAAAAATATTTTTTTTGAAAATATTTTTATAAACAGTTAGAAAAATATTTAAATGCATTAACAACTACACTTGGCACATTTTTTCCTCTAAAGATTAACACATGCTATCTCTATTTAAAAATATCTCACATGTACTTGTTTTTCCCAGTTTCTTTGCACATGCTTTTATACTACTTCAACTTTTTGCCCACTTCATCACCATCTCCAATTTTATAAAGGTTTGTTTTATTTGATATTGTTGAAATTATTAATTTATTAGTTTATATATTTTTGTTTCCATCATTTTTAACTAATCTCACACTTTTTTTTTTCTCTTTCTCAAGCCTTTTTTTCTAGTTTCTTTCCAAAGTTCCTTTGATCTCCAGAATTTTTTCCTCACTTCATCACTATCTTTCTTTTCAAAGCGGTATATTTCCTTCGATATTGTTGAAATTATTATTTGCACATTGTGTCATAAATTTTTATTCTAATACTATATTTCTTTAATCTCTTCTTCTTTATCTCTTTATCAAGTATGTTTTCCATTTTCTTTCCAAAGCTCCTTCAAAATTCTCAAATTTATCTCACTTCATCGGTATCTCCCTTTTAATATTGTGGAAATCATTATTACTTTGTAGATGAGCAAGGTGAGAAGCATCAATTAGATGGAGCAACAAATGAGATGAATGAGATATTGGAGGGATTTTTTTGGTTGTACAACATTGAAAAAAAAAAACTTTGCTTGTACAATGTACAAATATATGTATAATGAAGAATTGTATGAGGATTTCAATTTGTTTGAACAATATACGCCAATAGATTTGATATACTTTATCACTGGCCACAATCACCTAATTTTTGGTGATTTGTGCCTCATCACTGTAACCTCTATGCTATATTTAGCTTTATTCATTAATAAATTTACGTTTTCAAAGGTAGTATGACAATGGAAAGTTTGAAGTTGAATTTAAATGAAACTACGTGCGTATCTTTTATTGAGTAAACAGTAATACTTATTATAATACACACAAAAATAATAATATTAGTATTTTAAATTGAATTTATAATAAATTATATAACCAGAGTATATTGACTAAACTAATTTTAATTCAAATATAAATATATCTAAATGTAATTTATTTGAACTAAAATCAGGGAAACATAGGACTTTGATAAGAAAGTAAAATAAATATCTAAAAATTTGTTTATAAAATGTAAGATAGTGCCTTATTTATATCCCCAATTTTTTGTCAATAATTTTGTAAGAAAAGATTGTGCCAAATTTTTATTGGCATAACTTAATAGAAATAGTTGATTATATGGTGTAAAAATGTCATTTTTCTTAATTCTTTTTTCAAAATAAATAATAATTAAATACCATTTAAATCAAAAGAGAAGATAATGTATAAATGGATAACAATAAGGACAACGTTGGAAATTCTTTATTCCCACAACAATTTTAAATGTTGTGCCTCATGATTTTTAACCATTGGAATTTTGAATAAAGTCTATCTTCAAATTTTTTTCATTATTAAATAATTAAATATACTCACCGAATGTTCTGTAATAATAACTTTCCTTTTTTTTTTCTTAGATATGGTACAATTTGAATTTATGTTATTGGTTTTTTTTATGAAGTCATTTTTATTATTTTATTTTATTTTTTTACGAATTTTTGGCCAGAAAAGAATATGTCCGCATGGATAAGATCTCACATATTCTCATTTTTAAAGAGGAGACTTATCACAAAAATTTAGAAGTTAGTATATTAACTTTGCTATATAAAAAGAAAAAAGAAAAGAAAAAACAAAAAGAGAAGGATGGTGAAACTACATCGAACAACGCTCTCTCTCTCTCTCTCTCTCTCTCTCTCTCTCTCTCTCTCTCTCATCCATTGGACATTTAATTAAAGACACTATATCTATAGTTGGTTCATTAGTGAGTCATTCATTTTCTCAGGTGGCAAGTCAATGTTTTAGCCCATGGTTTAGCTAAGAGAGTTAGACTTTCTTTTCCTCTTTTAGTCTAAATGAGTTCGTTCTTTAAGATATTTTAAATTTTGTTGTTGTTGATTTTTCTAGAAGTTGAATAAAAGTATTTGATTTTTATTCTCAAAGAAAAAAAAAAAATCCAACAACGAATGTGAAAGAGGGAGAGTTGACTTGATACAATATTCATTGCTTTTCAAACAACCTTTCCACTTTTACTATTTCCATTTATTTGGTGTGCAAAGTTCAAAGTTCAAACACCTGGACCCTCTTCTTTTGTGCATACGAATCTCCCGTATCAATACTTATAAGATAGTATAGTTGCTTCAAATTTTGGCATTAAACTTCAAGAGTTATTCAAGAAACATTGCGGTAAAAGGTAGAAACAAAGGCTTGCAAGAGAATTCTTTTTAATGACTGTTAGAAGAAACGTTGCAATTCAAGAGTTGGTTTTTGAGGAAAAGGTAATTAACATGCCATAAAATCAAATACTTACAATGGATTCATTCAACTGAATTGTTTCCAATCCATATTCTTCTCTTTATCTTTACTGTAGTTTAGGGGGGAAAAATCAAAGGCAAATATAAGAAGTTAAAAAAGACAATCAATAGAAAAGGTCAAATTGTCTTTAAATATAAATAATACATTATCTATCTGTTGGGAATATCACTTTGATCTGTTTATATTTCAATAACACAAATTTATATATCTAAAAACTGAAATGCAGTATTTATTATTGTTATGTTCCGATTGAGCCATGTTAGTAGCCACATCATCCACTATTTTCAAGAGCTTATTTCTCATTTTTAACTATTTTTTTCTTTATTAATTTCTCACCTTATAGTTACACTTCCTCCACCATTTCCCCCCAAACTTTTACCTTTTTATTTTCCCACCACTTTTTACCTTAATGTTTCAATTCTTCCATCCCTTCGTCTTCATTTAATTTATTTCAACTCTTCTTCTCCCATTTTATTTACTATAAAATTTTGCTATTTTTTCTTCCATTCAATCCATATTTTTCCCATACAAAAAGGTAAACTCTCTCTCTCTCTCTCTCTCTCTCTCTCTCTCTCTATATATATATATATATATATATATATGTAGGAGGGTAAGAGTTTGGCCCACATCGGGTCCAAGCAAAGTTTTGTTAAGTTTAAGTTTGACCCAAACTTGACAAACATCAAGCTACAACACAAATCTACATGTCCCCGGCTAGCGTATTCGAACAAATCCCACTATCCTGGTAGTGCCTTGGGGGAGAATCCACCTACTGAACATAGGATTCGTTGTCCAACACAAGTTACTAGAAAATCATTTCAATGACAGAGTTGCGGGTTCCTTCCCTGATGCATAATTAGACAAGCAAGAATAGTATGTAACCCAGGCTCAAGAAGTTACCCAAACCCTATGAGTAGAGAGACCCTTATATATATAGGATATGCTCTAATCATTATAGACCGGCTAAAGCGAGCATATATGGAAGCTTGGTGGTACACTACTCCCTTGACTTCACAGCTTATAAGGCAGCAAGTGGGGGGGGGGGGTTTCTTCGATGTGGGACTCCTAGGACCTTGCGAAAAGGCATGCCGAGGACGTTGCCAAGCATGCCTAGGAGTTGCCAAACAAGCCTACACATCTTAGGTTCCCACAGGTTTAAAACTAAAAGAATAATTTCCAAATTCTATATACTTTTTAATGATGCAAAAAATGTTATAAATAAATTTTATTAAAAAGTGAATATTTTTGCTAACTTACTTTTTGAATTCCTGAGAAAAATTATATTATTTTTTAAATTTTTTATTAAAAAGATTATTAAGATGAATTATCAATTATTGATTTTTTTTTTTTATATATTTATATATTGTAATGTTTCATGAGGACACTCTATGTAGACAATTTTATTTATTTGAATTTAAGCTCTTCCAACAAATGTGAAAATTTCAAGCAATAGTTTAGAAGGTAATTCATGTTGTAGTTCATTTTTTGATTGTGTAGTTGTATGATGGATTTTTGTTATAATTTATGAGTTGTTTAGGATATTAAATGTAGTGTAGTGTGTGATTTATGAAGTAGTAAATTGGCTTTAAGTTTTTTTTTTTTTTAACCTTACATATACTTTTTTTTTTTTTAAACCTTAGTCCAAATTGCCCAAAAAAAGAAAAAGAAGATAACACCAAAAAAGTTATCACACATAGCGCATGAGTCTGTGACTAGTAAAAAAGTAAAATAATAAAAAATTAATTAAAACCCACAAAATTAGAAAAAAAAATCATAAACAAACCAAATTCAACTAAAAAATTATGACAGTGAAACACCTTTTGACATGGTTATTCATCTGGCTACAAATGGTTGAGTTGAAAAAAGAATAAAAGATTTGCAAACATAACATGGTAGAAGAGAGAAACTAATAAGAAAGTTATAGAGCATTGGCATTGGGGGGTCTTACAATCCCCAATGCCAATGCTCTATACATATGGTCAAGGGAGCTAATGATGACATTAGGTCTTACCATCCCCAATAGTAAATTTATAGCATCAAAATCACAAAAGTGTGCATTACCCGGAATCTAATTATAAAAAAATTTATAATTGTATTACAATACCATCTTATTTTAAAAAATATACTTTATTGGGTTTTAGGTTTTATTTGGGCATTGGGTTTTATTATTTTATTGTGTAGATATATTATATTAATGATGTGGGATGCAGAATCATCAAGAAGCAAAATATGTATACTTAAAAAAAAAAAAAAAAAAAAAAAAAACACGTTTGCTTCTGAGAATAACCTTGAATCCACGAGGGATTCCTTGAATCCACGAGGGTCCTTAAATCTGAAAGTTCACTTGGTGTATAAAATACTAGTGAATGTTTAGACCCCCAATTTCAAAATTACCAACACAAGTTTATACTCAAACAATATATGTGCGGAATAATAAGTACAAGCAATACCCAAATAAACAAACTACTCTAAACTATAATTAATCACAACACAGCATCAATTAAATGTAAAGAGTAAGGGTTAGAGAGATGCAAACACAAAGATAACACCGGCACGTGTTATCAAATAGGAAACCAAAGAACTCGGCAAAAATCCTCTCCGCTGCCCTCCAAGCGATAAAATGATCCATTAGAAAATTAGTTGGGATACATGAATAGTAATAGATCCTTCAAGCCTAATCTACCTGATGCACCTAAGCCCTTCAAGCTTTTTGCTCCAACAAGGCTAAGCCTAACTGTGTATTCTCTAACTTTCTGGATCCCGCAATAAGCTCCATATTGCATCTGCCATCTTTGGCATCTTCCAATGCTTCCAAAAACACTTTCAACACTCTAAATGGGTGTGGGTTGTATTTGGGTATAAATCTCCTCTCAATGGGTATAACAATGGGAGAGGGAAGGAGAAAAGACTACAAAGGTTTCTCTCTAAGAATGAGTAACTCTCTCTTTAATAAGGTGGATGTGTTGTAGAAACCTTTTTTAGGGTTTTTCTCTCAATAGGCTACTTACAATTTCTATGGGTAATGATAGTATATAGTATATAAGTGATGTGCAAATAGGTCACACTAAAAAATCCTCTAACCAGTGAAATTCTTGGGTCACTTGTGAGTCACCTGAGTCAAGAAAACAGATAGCATAGCTAGCACATGACTCTTCAACTTCCACAGCTGGCACTTGACTCTTCAGCTTCTGGCATGTGCTCCTTATGTGACTTTTAGCTGTCTAGATCAAATCTCCACCATTTAATATTAAACCCAATACAAATAAATCCCACAAAAATGCAAGGAAATAAATTAATGAAATAATAACACCTTTTTGTCATGGAATAAGCCAATACAAATGTTATAAGAAAATCATAACTTAACAATCTCTCCTTTTGGCTATTCCATGACAAAACACCATAAAACAGACTCTAGACTTAAATGTGAATTTGGGAACAGTGGCAAAACTCACTCACACCTAAATCTAGAAGCTATGATGAACTTGGAACAAAATGCATGTAACCTGAAACACTTGCACAAGACATATTAGACCCTCGAGGTATAACAAGTAATAAAAAGACAAGTATAATGTAACAAGTAAATAGCGATCAAGTAAACATGATGTGAAACATAGGAGCAACTTGATCATACCCCAAAACAGTCATATAGAAATGACTACAATGATCACATAGCAAAGCAAATGATCATCCAAACATGCATTCAATGAAGCACAATAGCATAAGGATGTATGTATGTATGTCCAACACACAAACACGATGCAATGAGAACAACAAAGCATAGATACTAAATATAATTCAAAGCACCATAAAGCAAACAAGAAAACAAACATAAATAAAGACAAACAAAACAAAGTTTTCTTATTAACACAAAGTTTTCTCCCCCTTGGTATATGCATCTCCCTTATGGAATATCTCTCCCTCTACAAATGTGCACGAGAAATAGAATTCCCCCCCCCCCTAAGAATGTGCATAAGAATCATATAGAAATGACAAAACACTCGAGTATGTATGTATGTATGATCATCCAAACATGCATTCAATGAAGCATAATAGCATAAGGATGTATGTATGTATGTCCAACACACAAACACGATGCAATGAGAACAACAAAGCATAGATACTAAATATAATTCAAAGCACCATAAAGCAAACAAGAAAACAAACATAAATAAAGACAAACAAAACAAAGTTTTCTTATTAACACAAAGTTTTCTCCCCCTTGGTATATGCATCTCCCTTATGGAATATCTCTCCCTCTACAAATGTGCACGAGAAATAGAATTCCCCCCCCCCCCTAAGAATGTGCATAAGAATCATATAGAAATGACAAAACACTCGAGTATACTACTTTAGAATATACTCTCCCCCTTTTTGACACGAATAGACAAAGGGTCAAGGAAAAATGAGGGCAAGAGATGAAGGTATAAACAAGGATAATGATGTATGAGAGGTGCAAGATGAATGAGAAATGAAGCTCAAACAAAAGACAAAACAAAATACTACAAAGCATACAGTAAACATGACATGCTAGGATGAAGAAACAAGGTATAGACCAATGCATTACAAGGGTAGTAGAGGTGTATGCAAGAGATGGCTATGTGCAATGCATGGCCAAGGCATGAAAAATGCACATGTGGGGTAAGGTGTGTTAAATACACAACCAATGAACCAAACATGTTCCTAATGAGGAAACATGAGAAACCCCAAAGTTTGGTACTCATCGGAGTCCAAACAAGTGAGAAGATGTCTAAGAGGCATTTTATCAAATATCTAGTGTGCACCCTATGAACAACAATGTAAAATAATGCATGAACATCATGAAATCCACCTTTAATACATGTTCTTTTTGTCACAAGGGGCTAACATCAAAAGAAAATCATCAGAAGAAACAAATCCCATACAAAAAATTTGACAAAAATTAAGTGTTCACTACCCCTATGATGAAACTCTCAACCAAGAGCACAAAAACTCTCCAAAACATGATCTAAAGATCAAAATCAATGAAAATAGTGTAGAATTACCTTAGAGATGTTAATGGAATGAAAAACCATTCAAATTGGTTGGGTTTTGATGTAAAAATATTGAAAAATGGATTTTAGAGAGGATGGGAGAGGTTTAAAATAGGTTTCCCACGAAAAGCCTTTTAAAAAGCTGTTTTTGGGTGTTTTGTGATTAGGCGAGTCACGAGATGAGTCGCGAAAAAAATTTTCATGAAATTTTCTAAGTCTTTTTGGTGACTTGAGTGCTCACCCGTGAATGAGTCGTGAGTGAATTGCGAACCTCTCTGCCTGAGAACCAAAAAATGCGAAAAAATGCATTTTTCCAATTTCGCGACTAAAGAGTCGCGAGTGAGTCACCCGAGTCTCGAAAATAGCTAGCATAGCTAGCGCATGACTCTTCAACTTCCATAGCTGACACTTGACTCTTCAGCTTCAGGCATGTGCTCCTTATGTGACTTTTAGCTATCTTAATCAAATCTCCACCACTTAATACTAAATCCAATACAAATAAATCCCACAAAAATACAAGGAAATAAATTAATGAAATTACAACACCTTTTTGTCATGGAATAAGCCAATACAAATGTTATGAGAAAAATCATAACTTAATAGAATCCACAAGGAAAAAGGGTTTGGAATCCACCAGGAAAAAAAAAAAAGTCTAAATTTTATTGATTGAATAATTGTTAAAAAATGTGTACATACTTAGGGGCCTATTTAAGGGCTCTGTAAAACTTGACAGACTAGAAAATATATTCTAAAATAACTCCTAATTAGTACCTCATCATAATAGGAACCAAATTTGATCTAAAAAGTATTAAAAGAACCTAAAAACAAGGAAGAGAGGATGGAAGGTGTTTTTGTCTGCTTGTCACATGCAGTAAGATTCAGTTAAATATAACAACAAGAATAACACCAGGGTGCAAAGTGTAATATAATATAGCACATAGTTTAGGGTGGTAAAATGTAATTTTCCCTTTTTTTTTTTTGGTTTTCAGAAATAGTTTTAGGACAAAGTTTACTAGTTCAGTTACAAAATTAGTTGTATCTTAAAGGTATAATCTTACTTAATATCATTAACATTACTACATATTTCAAAAAATCTAACCGTTAGATTGCATATCTTTTACGCTTTTAATACACTCATCAAATTTTGTGTCAATCAGATATAATTTACTATTTGATTTATAAGATTGTATTCTATGCATAATTTTAAACTACAAAAAGTGCAATTTAAACAATTTATTGATAACATAGTTATTGATATTAATTTTCTAGAAAATTTTCAAGTATGAAGGATATAAGAAGAAAATGTAATCTAATGATGAATTTGTCAAAATTCACATCTAATAAAAAGATATTGAGTTAGGTAAACTTTCTCCATAGTTATATCCTTTTTGTTTTTTGTTTTTTTTTTTTTTCTTTTCTTTTCTTTTTAGGCATCTAAAATTTTGGTTATGGATATGTATTAAGTGGCTACATTTTAGGATTAAAAATAAACATAAGAGATATAAAAAAAGATTTTCTAATTTTTGGGTTTTTTATTTTTATTCCTCTTAATATATAGTAAAACCACTTATTGCTAAGAAGATGTAAAATTCAAAAGAATGAAGCATTAAAGGTGATGTTTGATTCTAAAAAATGGATTATTCACTTTTTATTTTCACTTTTCTATATTCAAATCTTGAATATAAATATAGAAAAAATAGATCATTTTCCACATTTAAGTTTTTATGGAAAACTTTTTTAAAGTTTTTATGGAAAACTTTTTTAAATAAATAATTTGGGTGTAAAGATAGTTTTCCATATTTTAAAGTGTTTAGTAGTATAAAAAAAAAAAGTCAAAGGAAAATTATCTTTGGTCAATTAAAAAAGTATAGCTTATTTTTAGAAATTTTTTTTCATTAATTTTTTTTGAAAAACAACTCTATCTCACAGCAAACTAAATAAAGAAAGTTAAAAAATTATTTTACAAAAAATTAATAAATACTTTTTGAAAAAGTAATCATTTTCTAGAAAATATTTTTGCTTAAAACAAAGAGTGTTACAACTAATGTCTCTCATGTTTCAGCTCTAGACTCGGACTGGCTGCTTGTTTCTCACCTCTCTCCCCCAGGTACTCTCTCTCTCTCTCTCACTCTCAAATTTGCAAATTTGGATCTTTATTGAAGACAATGGCTTAATCAAAATGGCACTCATTCTCCAAATTTTAATTGTCACTTCAGTTTGGCTTGTCTGAGGCATGACTTACCTGAAACAAAATTCATCCAAATGATATAGTTGAGACCAACTTGGAAATTTGGTGAAAAACAAATTAATATTGTTTTTGACGAACCCTGTTCTAGGTGGAAGCATTGGACATTACTGTCCTCCATTTTGACGAACCCTGTTACTGTCTAAATTAGAAATACTTGTACTAGATAGAGACAGATTGAGCAGATGAAATTAACCACACAAAGATAAAACCCAGGAATAGATCACCTAAACAACCCATTAAGAAAAAGAACTTGATCATTAACACAAAATATACAAATAGGAAAATCAGAGAGACCTGGCCAAAAATACTGAGAGAGAGAGAGGGAAAGATATCTGAGGCAGACAGACTGACCTTGTTTGGCTGTTACGTGAGAGGCAAGACTCAGCTGATGAGAGACCAGGATGGAGAGAAACTATGAAAAATAAGCTTTTTTTTTTTTTGGCTCTTCAATGAAGTCTTTGCGCCAGAAAGAGCCGTTGGCGCGAGTTGCTTTAATGCAGCAAGTGGTCCGACTTGAGGGGACTTAACATGTGGTGGGTTATTGGTGTTTTCAATAAAAAAATGATAACGATGTGTTTTTAGTTTTTTTTTTTTTGCTATTCGAATCCAAATTTTGGGACAGTGCAAATGAAAACTGAATACAAATCTTCAAACTGAACCAGTTTTTTAGTTGTAGGCCTCACAAAAAATTGAAAATGAACGCTGAAAATGTAAAAAGAAGAAAATGAATCCATAACCCGTTTCTATATATTTTCCAGTTTCCACACAAAAAACCTTGTCCTTACTTCACGTAAATTTCCAAAAAACATTTCTGGGTTTTGGTGGGTTTTAGCTAATGTTGAGGCACTAATATTTTGTGACATGGGTTGGAGAGTGGTGATAAGTACAAAGTCGGTAGTAGTGTTCAATTGAGCAGCTCGTCAATACTAGCTCGGAATTTTTCATGAAATCTTCGCCGAGAAGATGATGATGACGAAGTTCTTAAATGGGCTGCGCTACAGAAACTTCTTACTTACAACCGTTTGACACAAGGTTGACTGACAACATTGGAAGGCCAGGCCAGTGAAAGGAGGCCAATGAATTATTCTGGAAATATGAAAAAAACAGAAAGATAAATTCTTTATAACTTAAAAACAAAACAAATCAACAAAACAGAAAAAGCTCTTTTTTTTTGGTTAATATGGGTGGAAAACTTTTATTTTTTAATCTTTCGCCTTAGGTCCCAAAATGCATAGTTCCACCTTGGATCATCTTGGACTTGAAGAAAGGAAGAGTTTGGTTAAGAGGTTGCTGAAGGTCCCTGAAGAGGATAATGAGAAATTCTTGTATAAGCTCAAGGACCGCTTTGAGAGGTAACTTTAATGCCAACTTAATTATGCAGTGCTTTGTCTACAAGTTATATTATAAATTTTACTATATAATTCTTATATGGTGAAATTTTCTTGTTCATGTTGTTGTTGAATAATTTTGTCTTTAGTTTTTGAAGAGTTGTATGATTTTTTTGGGGAAGAACATCAATTGTGTGTTTTAACTGACAAGATTTAGATCTAAATGAGGAAGGAGAGGGATATGTGTGTTATAACTAGAAGGTTTGATTTAGACTAATTTTTCATTTGAGGTTTTTTCCTTGGAGTCTTTGTTTCAAAAGAAAACTTAAATAATTTTCTTGAGAAAATTTTAAATGCCCAAATTTTTCTTGGAAGAACATTTAATTTATTTTTGTTTTTAATTTACGTAAAAAAAAAATTTATTTTAGAGAATTTATTTTAAGTATTTTAAAGAATTTTCAGTTTATTTAATTACATTTAATAATAAGATACACGTGGCACGATTTAATTGGGCCAAATAATAAGAAAATTGTTTGTTATATTGTTGGTGCGGCATAAAAATCTTCTTGGTAGTGTTACTTTGTAAGTATTTTATAGTAAATTTAATAGTAGTTTTAACATTTTTTTTGTTAATTCTGTTTATCCATTTTCCTTTTATTTTGTTTTGATGTATGTTTCATATGAATTATCAGTAATGGGAGCTTTTTTCTTTTTGTGGGGTTCTCTTAGGGTTGGAATTACTATTCCCACAATTGAAGTCCATTTTGAGCATTTGAATGTTGAGACAGAAGCTCATGTTGGAAGCAGAGCTTTGCCTACAGTCTTGAACTTCCCTGTTAACATAGTGGAGGTAACTAAGTGCAACACCATTTGTTAGTACTTAACAAATATTGATGCTTTTTATTATTATTATTATATTTTATTTTAATTTTTTTTTAACTTCATTCTTATATGACTCACACTGTCTGATTTTAAAGGGTTTCTTGAATAATCTCCATGTTCTTCCACATGCAAAGAAACATTTATCTATCCTTCAAGATGTTAGTGGAGTCATCAAGCCTAGCAGGTGAGAAGGCAGCCTATTTTACAATTATCAAAATGAGCTCTCATTGTTCCATAATTTTCTTCTTTAATGTTCCTTTTTTGGTTAGAACTTCTATTATCCATTTCTAACATGGTTTATATGGTTCACACAGAATGACATTACTTTTGGGTCCTCCAAGTTCTGGAAAGACCACGCTCTTGTTGGCTCTAGCAGGACAGCTTGATCCTGACCTAAAGGTATATGACATTTAGAATTTTCACCATTGCATATTCTAATTTTCTTCTGTACATCTAATCCATTATGTACAAATTCTTGTTCAGTTTTCTGGGAAAGTGACTTATAATGGCCATGAAATGAATGAGTTTGTTCCACAAAGAACAGCTGCATATGTCAGTCAAAATGACCTTCATTTAGGAGAAATGACTGTAAGGGAAACTTTGGCCTTCTCTGCCAGATGCCAAGGGGTTGGATCGCGTTATGGTTTGTGAATTTAAAAGATTATTGTGTTCCTTTTTCTTATTTTTACATTTCCTTAATGTACTTATGAGGAAGTAATCCAACGATTTTTGTTATTTAAGGTTGACGTTTTTTTTCTTACTACCCTCCCATTTTTCTATTGCCACTACAGAGATGTTAGCAGAACTAGAAAGAAGAGAGAAAGAGGCAAATATTAAGCCTGACCCTGATGTTGACATCTACATGAAGGTAGGAAGAAATCTATTGTCAATTTCGACATTTGGAAGTTGTAGCACTAAAACTTTTCATTTTGATAAGGGTATCTCCTAGTTTCATAGCTTGTTAAATATGAATTGTCATTTTATGTCATTCTATTTATTTGTTTCTGTTAATCTAGGCAGTGGCAACAGAAGGGCAGGATGTGAATGTGGTGACAGATTATTTTCTAAAGGTAAAATAAAATCAAATTGTTAAATTAATTATGAAATAGTTTAGAAATTATCATAATTGTCCACTTTTATTCATTTATCCACCTTTTTTGTTTTGTTTTATTTTTTATTTTTTTTCCAGGTTTTGGGCTTGGAAGTCTGTGCAGATACCTTAGTAGGGAATCAAATGCTAAGGGGAATATCTGGAGGACAAAGGAAGCGAGTTACAACCGGTAAAGTCAAATTTGTAGTTGATATATATAACATCGTTTTCTCTATACAACTATATAAATAATATCTAATAATCAAATTATAGGTGAGATGTTGGTTGGACCATCTAAAGTGTTACTCATGGATGAAATATCTACTGGTTTGGATAGCTCAACAGCTTTTCAGATTGTGAATTCAATCAAGCAATATGTTCACATTCTTGATGGAACTGCTGTCATCTCCCTCCTCCAGCCAGCACCAGAGACGTATAATCTGTTTGACGACATTATTCTCATCTCTGATGGACAGATTGTATACCAGGGTCCCCGTGAGCAAGTGCTTGAATTTTTTGAAACAATGGGCTTTACATGTCCTAAGAGGAAAGGGGTGGCTGACTTCCTCCAAGAAGTGAGTGTACATAAAGTTTTTTTTTTTTTTTTTGTTTTTGTTTTTGTTTTGGTCTCATATATGCTAATAGTATTATTATCTTCTAAAAAGGTAAGCATTACAAGTAGAATCTCATATTTGGATTCATGTATAACAATTTATAGGTGACTTCATATAAAGATCAGGAGCAGTATTGGGCACAGAAAGACAAGCCCTACAATTTTATTACAGTCAAGGAATTTGCTGAGGCATTCCAATCTTTCCATGTGGGATGGAAACTCAGAGATGAACTTGCAGCTCGGTTTGACAAGGCTAAGAGCCATCCAGCTTCTTTGACAACAAAAAAGTATGGTGTTAAAAAGGAGGAGTTGTTGAAAGCTTGCTTGTCTAGAGAATTCTTGCTTATGAAGAGGAATTCATTTGTCTACATCTTCAAGTTCATCCAAGTAAGTTGAGATTTATAGTATTTTTTTTTTTAAATTTTCTTTTCTATATCAAATTTCACCACACATGAATATGATTCAATATAAACTTTTTCTTTTTCTTTTCTACTTTTAGCTTACAGTACTGGCAATGATTGCTATGACAATTTTCCTACGGATTAAGATGCATCGAAATTCAGTGGAAGATGGAGGAATCTACACTGGTTCATTGTTCTATGGTCTTGTTGTCATTTTGTTTAATGGTATTGCTGAGATGCCCATGACCGTTGCAAAGCTTCCTGTTTTCTACAAGCAAAGGAAGCTCCTATTCTATCCTCCATGGGTATATTCTCTCCCTCCATGGATCATTAAGATTCCTATCACATTTGTAGAAGTTGCTGCGTGGGTATTCATTACCTATTATGTCATTGGCTTTGATCCAAGTCCCGTAAGGTAAAACATAAAGAATAAAAAATAAAATAAAATCATGCTACTTTTTTGCTTACTTACAAAGATATGTTTCACATTTTTTTTTTTTTTCCATTTTCAACTTATATATTTGCCCATGTTCATATTGCAGGTTTTTGAGGCAGTTCCTTCTTCTTTTACTTCTTAACCAGATGGCTTCTTCATTATTTCGTTTTATTGCGACAACTGGTAGGGGGAGCCTGATTCTTGCCAGCACATTTGGATCATTTGCACTGGTCACACTGTTTGCTTTGGGTGGCTTTGTGCTGGCAAGAGGTATGTATAATAAGTGGCTTTTCTATTAGGACAAAACTCAGGTACAATACTTTAGGTGCTGTTCCTTAGATTCCCCACTTAAGATTAAGCCATGTGATTACTTAATTGAAAAATACACTTTAATCCCATGAGTAAAAATCCATATGGCGAAATTTTAAAAGAAAAACCTAAGGAACAGCACTTAGGTGCTGTACCTAAACTTTGCCCTTTATATTATAATTGGATAAAATCATTTCTATTACTTCTTATTTCCTTGCGTACTCCCACAGAGAACATAAAGAAATGGTGGATATGGGGTTACTGGATGTCACCAATGATGTATGCACAGAATGCTATAGTAGTTAACGAGTTTCTTGGGAAGAGTTGGAGACATGTAATTTCTTAAACTGGTCATTGCAAACTTTTTTTTTTTTTTTTTTTTACAATATCTCTTCTTAAATTTTTGACATTTGAACCTTTTTTTCTATTAAAGGTTCTCCCAAACTCAACGGAACCACTAGGAATTGAAGTTTTGAAGTCCCGCGGATTCTTTCCACATGCCTATTGGTATTGGATAGGAGTAGGGGCGTTAATTGGATTTGTATTACTTTTCAATGCTGCCTTCACTCTGGCTCTCACCTATCTCAATCGTGGGTACCTCTACCTTATTGACACATACAAGTGAGAGGTTATGTAGTAATGTTGTCTAAAACATTGTGCAGCTTTGGGAAAGCCACAATCTGTAATATCAGCAGAACCTCAAAGCTATGGAGTTATAGATGCTTCAGTAGAGGTCAATCAGAGCAGAAAAAGAGGAATGAGTCTTCCATTTGATCCACATACCATTACCTTTGATGAAGTAAAGTACTCCGTTGACATGCCACAGGTAACTTGTAACATATAATATAAAAATTTTGGAAGTGAAATAGCTTCCTGTGCTAGCTTTTCAAATTTATTCGGTACAAAGAAATGATACCTATTTGATTAAAACAACTATGCAGGAAATGAAGAATCAAGGTGTTGTTGAGGATAAATTGGTGCTTTTGAATGGTGAGAGTGCTGCATTCAGGCCAGGAGTTCTCACAGCACTGATGGGTGTAACTGGCGCCGGAAAAACAACTCTGATGGATGTACTGGCTGGTAGAAAAACTGGTGGATATATTGAAGGGAAAATCACAATTTCTGGGTATCCAAAGAAGCAAGAAACATTTGCTCGAATTTCTGGATACTGTGAGCAAAACGACATCCACTCTCCTTATGTAACTGTCTACCAGTCCTTGCTCTACTCAGCATGGCTTCGTTTATCCCCTGATGTCGATTCACAAAAAAGGAAGGTTGGTATCCAAATCATGAAAGTATTTGTTTGATTGCAATTCACAGATATTATAAGGGAACCCATTTGAGAGAAGTAGGTTGTCAAACTCAATTTGGTTGAGCTATATAGTCAGACTCAGGTTTTGCTTGAGGCCCGAGTTCATGCTTGGAGTAATGAATTTTTTCTATTATAAGCTTGTTAATTCTTGCCTTGTGGTCACCGAAAAAAAAAAAAAAAAAAGAAACTCTTTCCATACGTGCTAAGACAGACAAGTCAAAGAGAGCTTATAACCATGATTGACCTCATCAAATCCATGACAACATTTAGTAAGGAGCCAGCATTTTTGTTTAGTTCAAAAAAATGTTCATGGTAGCTGAGCGAAGTATTGTGAATGCTGATTTTGTATCCTTATATGATACTATAAACATTTTTACAGTTACCTTTTCTGATTCGTAAGGAATTTGAGCCAAATACAAGCAGATTGAATATTCAAAGAGTGTCTTATGCTGTTTTTTGAAAATGAAAAATGTTTGCAGATGTTTGTTGAGGCAGTTATGGAGCTTGTGGAACTGAAACCGTTGAGGCAGGCATTAGTCGGGTTGCCAAGTGAGAATGGCCTCTCAACTGAGCAACGTAAGAGGCTAACAATTGCAGTTGAGTTAGTTGCCAACCCCTCCATAATTTTCATGGATGAGCCAACCTCAGGGTTGGATGCTAGAGCTGCTGCTATTGTTATGAGAACTGTGAGGAACACTGTTGACACTGGAAGAACAGTTGTGTGCACCATTCATCAACCAAGCATTGACATATTTGAAGCTTTTGATGAGGTGAGAAATACTAATACATCAAAATGGTTGGAACTTTTGTTCATGTTCTCATCTGTATAAGAGAATGACATGTTTAACATGACATCGCAGCTATTCCTAATGAAGAATGGGGGACAAGAGATATATGTAGGGCCATTGGGTTGCCAATCTTGCCATTTAATCCAGTATTTTGAGGTATGATGTTACAGAATGTCAGGAAATACATAGAGTCAAACTTTTAACTCTAGATCTTAATCTTTCTGAATATTTGCTAATACAATTACCTCTCTTTTATTTTAGGGAATAGAAGGAGTAAGTAAAATTAAAGATGGCTACAATCCTGCAACTTGGATGTTGGAAGTTACTTCATCAGCAAATGAAACAGCTTTGGGGATTGATTTTGCTAATGTGTACAGAAATTCAGAGCTGTACAGGTAGATTTACTTTATATAATACTTGACTAAATTATCAAATCCAATCTGTCCCTACACTTAGATTAAAACTACCCATTTTTCTACCCCCCACCCCACCACCCCCCCCCCCCTCCCCCCCCCCCAAAAAAAAAAAAAAAAAAAAAAAAACCTGTATATCTGAATGGCATAAATTTCAGGAGAAACAAAGAACTTATTGAACAATTGAGCATCCCTGTTCCTGGATCGAAGGACCTCTATTTCCCTACTCAATACTCACAGTCACATTTCACCCAATTCATGGCTTGTTTATGGAAACAGCATTGGTCATATTGGCGCAACCCACTATACACTTTTGTAAGATTTTTCTTCACAACTCTCATAGCCCTGATGTTCGGGACAATGTTCTGGAACCTTGGGTCAAAAACGTAAGTTACAACTGAGGGAACAAAGAATGATATATTTGTGCAAATTCCTCCAGTTGCTTTGGGAATTTGAATTAACTTTTGACATTAATAAATACAGGACAAAGCAACAAGATTTGTTTAATGCAATGGGTTCCATGTATGCTTCCATTCTCTTTGTTGGTATTAAAAACGCTAATTCAGTGCAGCCAGTGGTGTCTGTTGAACGAACAGTCTTCTATAGAGAAAGAGCAGCTGGGATGTATTCAGCACTGTCCTATGCGTTTGCACAGGTAAGAACAATTTGTCAGGCTTTCGTTAACTTAGTTATTCTCTTAAATTCGTTTAGGAAGACAAACATTTTGATATGATCAATAAGTTTGTATGTTAAAAACTGTGTTTTTACTTTTTAACCTGATACTTTACCTTTGTTTAATTATGCAATTTCATCTTTTATTCAGGTTCTGATTGAATTCCCATATGTTTTTGTACAAGCATTGGTGTATGGTGTTATTGTATATGTATTGATTGGATTTGAATGGACGGCTGCTAAATTCTTTTGGTATATATTCTTCATGTATACCTCACTGTTGTACTTCACCTTCTATGGCATGATGGCTGTTGCTGTGACACCAAACCAAGACACTTCTTCCACAATTTCCTCCGCATTTTTAGCAATCTGGAATATCTTCTCAGGATTCATAATCCCACAAACTGTAAGTTTTTTCCACCTTTAATTATTTCATCTGTATTCACCTTTTTTGTTCCCTCTCCTTTGATTTTTTTTCCCTACATTGTCAACAATAGAGGATCCCTATTTGGTGGAGATGGTACTCTTGGGCATGTCCATTTTTTTGGACCTTGTATGGGTTGGTTGCATCACAGTTTGGAGATAAAAAGGACATGCTGGATATTGGTGAAACAGTGGAAGATTTTGTGAGAGACTTTTCGGTTTCAATCATGATTTCCTGGGAGTGGTTGCAATTGTCAATGTTGCATTTGTAATAGTGTTTGCATTTACCTTTGCTATGTCTATTAAAGTGTTCAATTTCGAAAGGCGATAGATGTCAAATTTTGAAATATCATGGAAGAAGATGAGAAAGGAAGAATGGGAGATTAACTCTGTTACTAAGTGTGTGTTTGGCAAAAATTAGAAAGCCAGCTTATTTTACTATTCAGCTTATTTTTGTTACTATTTATGGGTCATACTGCACTTTTGGGTATTATTCATGAATCTTACTGTATTATTTCAGCTAACTTTTACTTTTATCTATAATACTTTCAGCAAAATAAGCAAATTCCAAACAGACTCTAAGACTTGTTGAGATTTGCGGCGGTAGAAGTTTTGTCAAGACAAATTAAACACTAAAAAAAAAAGGTATCTTATCAAATGCTTTGTAATAAATCTTACCACAAAGAAGTAAAATACTAAAAGAAGTTGTCAATAAAATAGAAACTTTATGGATAATACATTACACTCACTTTGATGTACACACCACTCTCAATGCTATGCCACTTAGGTTATCAAATGCTACCATTTGTAAAAAGTAAAAACAATACTTATTAGACTATTACACTCTTCTTGGATACAACACTTCTATTGGATGATTTGATAATTGATACAATCCAAAGCTAGCCTTAAATGGAGATTACAAAGTAGACAAGAAAACAAAGCATTAAATGCTACCACCTAAAAGCAAATGTAAAAAACTCTACTAGTTCTAGATTCAAACGTTGAAGCCAAATTGGTTTGATAGTAAAACCTTTCATCTTTTTAATTTTTAATTTTTAATTTTATGTTGAACTCTTCTTCACCTATTGTCACGCATTTTACTTCCAGCCTGATCTTCTAGAGAGAGTGAAAAGGAATAGCCAAATGGGTATCCGACCAGAATGTTTCAAGTATTACCCGATTCATTATAGGTAAAAAAAATTATCAGGTTAGATTTTTTGCTCGAATTAGAAATTTTTGGGCTGAGTTTGAATATTACCTGAACCCGGTAGTTTTTTTTAAAAAAAAAAAAATAGTGATTTGATGTTTAGGCTATGATTGAGCTTGTTTATCAAGTGCCTGCAAATCCTTTATTTTTATTTTTATTTTTTTTTGAGAATCCAGCCGAAGCTTTTCATTATACTGAAAGTGACAATTTGTCAAGCATTACAAAGCTGTTAGCCTCACAGTGAATATCTTCCCTCTATATCTGTGGAGCTGAAGAATTTTTGGCTAATTTAGCAAGCTTATCTGCTATTGTATTACCACCACGTTTTACATGGGAAAAAGAAGCAAAGCGAAAATGAGAAACTAAATGACGAGTTTCATCAATTATGTGTCCAAAGAGAGCCAAGCTTGGCGAAGTATTCATAAGGTGTTTGTAAACTACTTCAGAATATCCATCAAAGATTACCTCCTAGGGACCAAGTTCGATGGCGAAAGTGACTGATCTTCGCCAAGCCAAAGCCCCTAAATCATCCACTGACAGAGGCAGCGTTACCCTCTCTGACAGAGCTACAATAACCATGCCTTCAGAGTTCCGAATTACAATTCCCAGACCTACACAGTCCAAGCCATTGAAGATAGCTCCATCACAGTTTGCTTTGAGCTGAAATGGTGGTGGTGGGAGCCAATGGGACGGGTGGTTCACTGCAGCAGTTGGGAGCGGTGGAGATGTGGTTGCCTGGAATTCATTTAGCCGCTCCAAAGCATCCATACAAATCTGTGACAAAGGCAGAGATGGAGTGCCCACTCTTGATGCATTTCGGTTTGCCCAAATTCTCCAAGCTATGTATGCAACCGTTTCAGGCAGATTGGTTTTTTTGAGAAGCAAGATGCCTTGAAACCAGTCCTCGAAGTTCACAGACCTTTCGGTTAAAAAAACTCGGCATGCCTCAACTTCCCACCAAATCTTCTTCAACAAAATACACCCCCATAGAGCATGTACAGAGTCTTCCACTTCACTCCCACACCTCTCACAGAGTGCATTTGGAATGGATACACGCTTTATTAAGTTTTGTTTTGTTGGGAGTGAATCATTGCAGGCACGCCAGATGAAGTGTTGAATTTTACTTGGGACATTGAGAGACTAGAGTTGCTGCCAGAAAGATTTGTGTGCATCCCGATTTGAAGGACCCGCTTTTGCCTTACCCACCTCTGCCATGAGTAACTGATAGGCTGATTTTGTGGTGGAAACACCCTTTTTTGTTGTAGACCAGATCAGTTTGTCAGTCGCTCCATCGTGGTTGAAAGGTAAACTTTGGATTGCGCTTGCTTCATAGGGTAAGAACTCACTTCGGATACGATCCTCTAAACAGCAGGAGTTTTCTTCATCAATTAGAGCACTTGCCTGAGTATTGTTTGGGAGATTTCTCTATGGTGTGATTATGCAGCTCACATGTTGAGTTGGCAGCCACTTGTCGTTTCTCACAATAACCGATTCCCCAATCCCTATCCTCCACCTTGCCCCCAACCTCACAACCTGCCTAGCTTTTAGGATACTTTGCCAAGCATACGACCCTTTTGTCTTCACTTCATCATCTAAAATTGAGCAATTTGGGAAGTATTTTGATTTGAAAACTTTGTATAGGAAGGAGGCAGTGTTGTGAAGCAGCCTCCATACCTATTTTCCTAACAAGGCCATATTAAAATTCTCAATGTCCTTGAAACCCAAACCCTCATTGCACTTTGATAAGCAAAGTTTTTTCCAAGCCACCCAATGAATTTTTCTTGCTTCCCCTTTATAACCCCACCAGAATTTACGGATTAGAGCTTCGATATCCTTGCATAAGGATTTTGGTAGCATAAAGCAACCTATGGTGTATGTTGGCATGGCTTGTAGAATTGCTTTTATCTGAATTTTCCTACCCCATTGTGAGAGTAGTTTTTCCTTCCATCCTTGGATCTTGTGCCAAATCTGTTCTCTATATCAGAAGTCAAAGAAATCAAAAGAGCTAAGTGAATCAACTGAATCCAGAAGTCCAAGTTGCTGTAAAGTTGAAGCAAAGATCAACGACAAGTAGCTGAAGCAGAGATCAACGACAAGTAGTTTTAAATATAGAAACTACATGTAGTATGATGTTAGTTGCTAGACATGTGCTTTACACATGATTTACTTATAGTTGCTGGACATGTGCTGTACATGTGATTTACTTATCTGTAATTTTCTGTTAGTTAGTTAGGAAGTTTGTTAGAGTAGATAAGTTAGTTTTGGGTTTGTATTAGTTGCCTAAGTGATACTATAAATACCTGTAATTATCCCAGAGTTAATAAGATGAATGAAATCATTTTCTTTGTAAATTTTCATATGGTATCAGAGCCTTTCTGCTCTATTTTCTCCCAAAAATTCTAGGGTTCGTTCTTGAGAGCTTTGAAGCTTCGTCAATGGCGGAAGCAACAAATACTTCGTCTTCTTCCTTTGTGCAAGATCCTGCACTTGTAGAGGATATCTCAAATCCTCTATTTCTTCATCATGCTGAAAATCCTGGAGCCATGCTTGTGTCTGAACCGTTGATTGGCGAGAATTACCATGCTTGGGTTTGTTCAATGAAGAAAGCATTGGTTGCCAAGAATAAGTTTGGCTTTGTCAATGGTAGTATTACTCTCTCTTCTCCATTTATAAAAACTCCAGCAGCAGTTGATGCATGGATTCGATGTGACAACATGGTAGGGTCTTGGTTGATGAAGGCTGTGTCACCTCAAATTCGAGTGAGCATAACCTACAGGGATACTGCTCTGGAAATCTGGAATGACCTCATGGATACACATTCTCAAGGGAATGGACCAAGGGTTTTCCAACTTCAGAAAGATATAGCTTCAATGTGTTAGGGCGATTCTTCAATCACCAATTATTTCACTCAATTGAAGCTGTTTTGGGATCAACTTTAGAATTTTAGGCCTACTCCTACTTGCTCTTGTGGGAAGTGTACATGCAATTTGCCTCAGAAGCTTGAAAATCTTCGTCTTTAAGAGTCAGTCATGCAATTTCTGATGGGACTCAACGAGTCATACTTTTAGATTAAAGGTCAGATTTTGTTGATGGAACCATTGCCAACCATCAACAAAGTTTACTCTTTGTTGATTCAAGAAGAAAGGTAGAGGAGTGTAGGGCTTGGCAATTCTTTTCATATAGAGTCTACTACTCTTGCAGTGAAGGGTTCTAATGTCAATTCTAATCCCAATCTTCCTGCTTTCTTTGCCAATTCTGGTGTTTTTGGAGGAAAAAATTCCAAAGGCAGAGACAGACCTATATGCACTCACTGTGGGAAGCTTGGGCATGTCATGGAGAAATGCTTCAAGCTACATGGTTTTCCTCCAGGATTCAAGCCTAAAGGCAAGAATTTTATGGTAAATCAAGTCAATGCTCAAGTGGCTTGTGCGGATGATGATACCTCTGCTAATTTTCTTTTTACTCAAGAGCAATGTCAGCAGTTTTTGACTATGTTGTGGACTCAAATGCAAGCTGCTCATCTTAACTCTGGTGGCAAGGAGACTTAGTTCAATTTGGGCAACAAAGAAACACACATGGCCAACAGTGTGATTAAGCCTACTTCATTTGTGTCTTCTTCTTCCAATGGCATAGATGCTCTTACCATGGCAGGTACATTTAATCCTACTTATTCTAATTTGAGGCATTCAGTCTTTTCTGCCCAAATTACACATAGAACAGCTTTTGGTGGTAATCTCTGGGTTATTGATACTGGAGCAACAGACCATATAGTGTACTCTATTCATCTGTTGAATGATTTTACTGCTGTTAATTGTGTGGTTGCTCTTCCTAATGGTGAAACTGCCTTGGTAACTCATATTGGTTCTATATGTCTCTCTGAAAATCTTGTCTTGACCAATGTGCTTTGTGTTCCATCTTTTTCTTTCAACCTTTTATCAGTCAGCCAACTCACCAAGAAAATACATTATTGTCTCATTTTCTTGTCTACCTTTTGTTTCATTCAGGACCTCAATTGCTGGAGGACGATTGGTGTGGGTGAAGTTCATGATGGGTTGTATCTCCTTCAACATAGCCCCTTTGATACTTGTGCCATTCCAACTTAGTCCCAAGCTATTCCATCTTTTCAATATGTTTTTAATTTTTTTTTTCATTCCATTTTTAGTACAAATAAATCTCATGTTGTCAATAATGTCAAAATTCCTGTTTCTGTATGGCATTCTAGACTTGGGCATCCCTCTGATGCTAAGATTTCTATTTTGAAAAATGTACTTCCTGATCTCAATTCTGTCTCTAATAAAATCTGTGAAATTTGTCCTCTGGCCAAGCATAAAAGACTTCCTTTTCCCTTTCATAATCATGTTTCTGAATTTCCATTTGATTTGATACATTGTGACATATGAGGTCCCTATGTGGTACCTACTGTTGCAGGTCACAAGTATTTTCTCACCATTGTTGATGATTGCACTAGATCAACTTGGGTGTATCTTAAGAAATCTAAGTCTGAAACTAGGTCCTTAATACAATCCTTTTATACCATGATTAAGAATCAATTTGATAAGTCTATTAAAGCCTTCAGGACAGACAATGGACTTGAATTTCAAATGATTGAATTTTTCAAACTTCATGGTATTATTCATCAACATAGCTGTGTTGCTACTCCACAACAAAATTCTGTTATGGAGAGAAAACATCAACATATACTTTGTGTTGCTAGAGCTTTAAGGCTTTAATCAAATGTTCCTATTACTTATTGGGGTGATTGTATCCTCACTGCTGTACACCTTATAAACAAACTTCCATATCCTCTTTTGAACAACAAATCTCCTTTTGAGCTTCTTTACAATAAACTTCTAGATTACTCACACCTTAAAGTGTTTGGTTGTTTATGTTTTGCTTCTACTCTCTCTCACAATAGAGGCAAGTTTGATCCTAGGGCTCTTAAGTGTGTTTTCTTAGGATATCCTTTTGGGGTTAAGGGTTATAAGCTTTTAAATTTGCAGACTAGATATTGTTTCATTTCTAGAGATGTTATTTTTCATGAATCTGTGTTTCCATTTCAGTCTCTTCCTGTTTCTGTTCCTTTGTCTCAATCTGATCCCCTTTATCATGATTGCTTTCCTGATGTTCCACCTCTTCCTATCACTGATTCTATTCACCATTCTAATCCTACATTAGATACCTCTGCTCATATTGATTCCCCTATTCTTGAAGAACATTTCAATGATCTTCCTAAAGAGTTTTCTGTTTTTGTTCCTAATGACATTACTAATCCTGTTCATGACATTCCTAATACTGTTCTTGACCTTTCTTCTTCTTCCTTGTCCATTGAACCTGTTCATACTCCTCACTCTCTTCCAGCTAGTCCTGTTCCAGCCACTCTTGTTCCTAGGAAGTTAACTAGAATCTCTAAACCACGTGCTTATCTTCAAGCTTATAAATGCAATGCTATTCCCACAAAATATCCTATTGCCAATTATATTTTTAGCCACAAACTTTCCCCTTCCTACTCTCATTTTTGCAATAGTATCTCCACAATTCCAGAACCACAGTTTTATCATCAGGCAGTTGGTGATCCTAATTGGGAAGCTGCTATGGCAGCTGAAATTCAAGCTTTAGAGCTTAATAACACTTGGTCTCTTGTTCCTTTGCCTCCACATAAAAGGGCTGTTGGTTGTAAGTGGGTCTTCAAAATCAAATATAAGTCAGATGGTAGTGTAGAGAGGTACAAAGCAAGGTTGGTAGCCAAAGGTTATACTCAACATGAGGGTCTGGATTATACTGAGACATTCTCTCCTGTTGCCAAGATTGTGACTGTCAAGCTTTTCTTGTCTTTGGCTACTATGCAAGGCTGGACTCTTCATCAATTAGATGTCAACAATGCATTTCTTCATGGTATTTGCATGAAGAAATGTATATGTGTCTTCCTTCAGGCCTGCCCAGCAAGGGGGAGCTTGTGTGCAAGTTGAATAAGTCCTTGTATGGCCTTAAACAAGCCTCAAGGCAATGGTATTCCAAGTTCTCAACAACTCTACTGCAACATGGTTTTCTGCAATCTA
Organism: Quercus agrifolia; assembly: GCA_029955455.1. Taxonomy (NCBI): domain Eukaryota; kingdom Viridiplantae; phylum Streptophyta; class Magnoliopsida; order Fagales; family Fagaceae; genus Quercus; species Quercus agrifolia. The sequence goes on along the minus strand of JARQAD010000002.1, from coordinate 22,426,606 downwards.
AGGCATACTACTCTTTGTTTACCAAGCACTTAGGAGCTTCTTTCATGGCACTTTTGGTATATGTTGATGATATACTTATTGCTAGCAATGATCCTCAATCTGTAGCAGACCTGAAAGTTCTCTTAAATAAGGAGTTCAAGTTGAAGGATCTGGGAAGTTTGAAATACTTCTTGGGTTTGGAAGTTGCTAGATCTAAGAAAGGCATTTCCTTATGCCAGAGAAAGTATGCTCTTGAAGTGATTAATGATGTGGGAATGCTTGGGTGTAAACCTGTTAAAACTCCCATGGAGGTAAATCTCAAATTAAGCAAAGATGAAGGCAAGCTATTGGCTGATGCTGGCATGTACAGAAGATTGATAGGCACATTGCTATTTCTTACTATTTCTAGGCCTGATATCACCTACTCAGTACATAGGTTAAGCCAATTTATGTCTAAGCCTAGAGAGCCTCATCTCAGGGTAGCCTATAGAGTGGTTCAATATCTTAAAGGTACTTCAGGACAAGGCTTGTTCTTTTCATCCCAATCCTCCTTACATATCAAAGCATTTGCAGATGCTGATTAGGCTGCATGTATTGATTCTAGGAGGTCCATCATAGGTTACTGTGTATTTCTTGGCGATTCTCTCATTTCTTGGAAATCTAAGAAGCAAAACATAGTTTCAAGATCCACGGCAGAAGCAGAATACAGGGCCATGGCTGTTGCAGTATGTGAAGTGACATGGATTTTGTATTTACTTAAGGATCTGGATGTAAAACATAGTCAGGCTGCCTTGTTGTTCAGTGACTCTCAAGCAGCAATTCATATAGGAACTAACCCAATGTTCCACGAGCGTACAAAACATATTAAAATAGACTGTCACATTGTTAGGGATAAAGTGCAAGCAGGAGTTATAAAGCTGATGGACATTCAAACCCAATGTCAGATAGCTGATTTGTTGACAAAAGCTTTGAGTTGGAATCAATTTCCTGGCCTTCTTACCAGAATGGGCATCTCCAATATTCATTCTCATGATGTCCATCCTGAGGGGGAGTATCAGAAGTTAAAGAAATCAGAAGAGCTAAGTGAATCAAATGAATCCAGAAGTCCAAGTTGCTGTATAGCTGAAGCAGAGATCAACGACAAGTAGCTGAAGCAGAGATCAACGACAAGTAGTTTTAAATATAGAAACTACATGTAGTATGATGTTAGTTGTTGGACATGTGCTTTACACGTGATTTACTTATAGTTGCTAGACATGTGCTGTACATGTGATTTACTTATCTGTAATTTTCTGTTAGTTAGTTAGGAAGTTTGTTAGAGCAGATAAGTTAGTTTTGGGTTTGTATTAGTTGCCTAAGTGATACTATAAATACCTGTAATTATCCCAGAGTTAATCAGATGAATGAAATCATTTTCTTAGTAAATTTTCATAAATATAGCTGAAGCTTTGTTTTTTTGCAAATCCTTTAATTGTGGGTTTGTTACTTTGTGACAACTCTGTCTCTCTCAGCAGGTCGAATGCTAGAGTCCTAGTTGCTACAATTTTTCTATTGGATTTTTCTTTTTTCTTTTTCATATGCAATTTATGATGTTTGAAGTTTGAACCGTCTTCTTACTATTCATGGCAATTTAGTAAATACTTCAGTTTTTGTTAACTAATTGAAAATACCTATCATGACCAGAATTTTTTCCCACTATTAAGTTTTTATTTGATACTACCACTAAATGAAAGGAAAAACAAAATTACAAAGTATCTCAAGTCTATGGAGAAATTACACTTTACCACCCTGAACTATGCACCATCAACTATTCAAACGCATACTTTGCACCTTAAACTATCACATTTATCACACTTTGCACCCCAGTGTTACTTTTGTTACTATGTTTAACGGAATACTACTGCACATGATAAGCACATGCATCTTGATTAGGTGGAACAAATTTAAAAGACTAAAACACCCTTTTTCAAAATCAATTAAAACAAAACCCATTTTTTTTCACATCTCTCTCCCTCTCTCTCGTGCGTGCAGCCTCTTCCCCAAATCCAGATTTTTATAAACCCTAAATCCCCAATTTGAAAATTGCTTCTGCCCCACCACCGCTCCACCATCTCTCTGCTGTCCTCCACCACTACCTCCATCCCTCCACCATCCCAAATCAGAACCTTCTTATTCACTCTCTTAGCCTCTCGCCTTTCACCAAAAAAAAAAAAAAAAAAAAACTGAATGTTTTTAGCCTTCGTTGACACTCTTTACTGATGCAAAACACCAGTTGGCAAATGGCTAGATCCAGTCATGTTATCAAATTGGGCTACTGACAAGTTAAAAGAAGGAACCCAGTCATGTTTCACATCTAAAGCCAACAACCATGTTGCAGAATCTACAAACAAGTATAAATAACTTAATTGTGTGAGATTCCGAAAATGAGCTTCAATTAAGACACCTTCCCAATGATTATTGCTAAGATCCAAAAAAGTAAGCATCAATACTTTTCCCACACTTTTCGAAATAGTTCCATTGAACATATTTCCAACGAGGAAAAGTTGTTGTAGAGACGACATGTTTCCTATAGAATCTGGAATTGAACCCCAAAAGGAATTAAACTCAAGGTTTAAAGTTTTCAACATCTTGAGAGTGCTCCCAAAGAGTACGGAAATTTACCCCCAAGCAATCTATCAAAACCCAAAAGTAGCCATTCTAGTTTGCTGTTGAAACATTGCGACAGTCCATCTACAAATTATCTCCCCACTTATACCATTGTTCGTTAGAGAAAATGTTTGCAAGTTGCAAAGTTTGCCAAATGAGAATGGTATCTTACCAGTAATGTTGTTTCTAGATAAATCCAAATTGCTCAAGTTGGTTAGATGTCCCAGACCATCTGGTAACTAACCTTCAGTATAATTATTATCTGAAAGATCAAGCTGTCGTAAAATTAGCAAATGCATTCGGAATGGCACCTCGAAGGGAAGTGGACCCAATATTAAGAATTGAAAGGCCACTCAAATTTGACAACCCGTGAGGTATTGGTGAGTTAAACATGTTGTGAGAGATATGTAAAGTTGTGATTTACAACTATTTTGTGTTGCCTTTAATTCTGTGCCAAATCTGATTGTAATTTTGTTCAATCTTATATATCCTATATTTTATGTGGGATTTCATTGTATGGGTTGTGTGTGAGAGAGAGTGTGAAGACTCAAGACAACATTGAAGATCAAAAGAGTTTTCGCGAGTAGCTCACGAGAAGACTTCCCACAAAGTGAAGCCATGTGCTCAACACATGACAGGAATGCGAAGAGTCATGATAGCTGGTTTTCGTGAGTATTTTCGCGGGTAAGGCCTTCCCGTGAGATACTCGCGAAACATTCTGTTTTGCTATTTTGGCATATCTGCTCCACTATATCTTCACCCACACTATATATATTATCATTACTCACATATTGAGAGGAGTTCTTTTCAAAGAGAAAACCCTAGCCATAACCCTTGAGAGTTAGAGATTGTTATACCCACAATCCTCTACATAATCCATTGTGATTTTCCTCAACTCCTACCTCTCCATATCCAAATCCTTGAGAGGTTGATAGCCCAAACACTTACCACACTCATCTTGAGTGTAAAGTGAGGTTTTGGTTCTACTAAGAAGCATTGGAAAAAGCCATTTGTTTGGTGGATGCAATCGGGTTGAATTGCGTGATCTTGAGAGTTAGAGAAGATAAGGCTTCGTCAAGTCAATTGGTAGCAGGAGTTTGGAGGGTTCAATTACATGGGGTAGACTAAGCTTGGAGGGTCTTTTGTTATTCGTGTACTCCAACTTATTTTCTAGTGGATCTATTTTCTGCTTGGAGGGTCTTTTGTTATTTGTAAACTCCAACTTATTCCCTAGTGGATCTATTTATCGCTTAGAGGGTGGAGGAGAGGTTTTTTGCCGAGTTCTTCGATTTCCTCTTCAATAACACATCGCGGTGTTATCTTATGTTAACATCCTTCTTCCCTACTCTTTTAGCTTTCATTTTATTGTTGATATTTGATAAATATGGCTTAGTGTAGTTACATTGTTTGTTCGCTCACATGTACTATATTCCGCACTTAGTTTAAATTAGAGTAAAATCAACCAAGCCGTAATTTTTAATTTGGGGGTCTAAACAACTCTATCGTTTTCACACAAATTCGAGCTTTCGAGATATCAAGGAATGTAAGAAATGTGAAGTTGATGGAGGAAATAGATTGAGGAAGAGTAACAAGTCCACAACCACTTTAGATCAAACTCCAACAAAGAATTAGGATTTGGGGAAGAGGTTGCATGCATGAGAGAGAGGGAGAGAGATGTGAAAAAAATTGGGTCTTGTTTAATTAATTTTGAAGTAGCGTGTTTTAGTCTTTTAAGTTTGTTCCACCTAAGCAAGATGCATGTGCTTGTCATGTGTAGTAGCATTTCGTTAAACATAACAACAAAAGTAACACTAGGGTGCAAAGTGTAATAAGTGTGATAGTTTAGGGTGCAAAGTGTGCGTTCGAATAGTTTAGGGTGCAAAGTGTAATCTGGTGCATAATTTATGATAGTAAAGTGTAATTTCTCCCAAATCTATTCACTAGTTCAAATCGAAGCAAACATTTTGTCTATCTTTGATAATTGTATTGATTACTATAAATTTCTTATGGTAAATATATATATATATATATATATATATATATATATATATATATATAGAGAGAGAGAGAGAGAGAGAGAGTTACACCTGGTATAACTTTAAGCAATGTTACACTACTCAATATTTTTTAATTGGAAGTAAATTTTGACAAATCTACTGTTAGATTACATTATCTTAATATATTTTCTATACTTGTAAAATTTAAAGGTAATCAAAGATTAATTGTCATGTCATCAATCAATTGTTTAAATTCAAGTTTTTATAGTTTAAAATAATGCATAAAAGATGAGTTTATAACATTCACTTAACATGAAAATTGCCATGAATGTTAAGAACATATAGAACATGTAATTCAACAGTGGGATTTTCAAAATATAAATTCTATAACAAGTTATAGGGTGGTGTAACATTGCTTAGAATTACACTAAGTGTAACATCCATTTGGTAGTGATTTTGATAAAATATTGTTATCCCCGCGAAAAAGGGGGAGGGGGGGGGGGGGAGAATTGGATCAAGTCTTAGTATGTATGGATAAACGTGTATTAGAATCCACAGTGGTGGCTTTACTAAATAGATAAAAAAAACTCAATAAAATAATATAAATTATTTAAATAATAATATTAAAAAAACTTATTTCTCTCTCTTCTCTCATCTGTCTCTTTCCTTTCTTCCTCTATCTCTATCTCTACACTCTACAGCAACCACCACATGAGAAATTTACAAACTCTGCTAGTTTACAAGCTCCTTCATGATCTCTTAGTTTAGACTCATTGGGCAATATTATTTTTTAAAAGCTTTGGGACTGTTTGTTTCTAAGTTCAGGTCTGCATGTGGGTTCTAGTTAGCTCAATTAGTAAAGTCTTTGATGGTTGAATAAGAGATCTGAGATTCAATCCCCGCCTATACCAAAAATTGATTGGTGTCTTGGTGTGATGATAAAAAACTATCATCAGGAGTGGATGCCATAGGTTGAAACTCTCTCTCTCTCTCTCTCTCTCTCTCTCTCTCTTTAAAAAAAAAAAGGTTCCGGTTTGCATATTTTGCCATGTTGGTACTCTGAAGCTTTTTCTTAAACAGCCACAATGTTTATTTATGTAATAAAAGCTCCAAAGTGCATTATATTGAAAACCCATTTCACATCTTGCTCAAATTCCCATCTTAATTTTTACTTTTAATGAAATTGTTACCACATTTAACATTTTGGTCTGTATTTTCTTTACAAATTCACAACCAAACTCATAACCCATTAAACCCACACCACACCACCATTAACATAGCCAAAGCCACCACCATCAACCCACTACCACCAAAGCCACCCCACAACCCACACCATAAACCTACACCACAAAACACTTCGGGATCCACTATACCCACGACCACATCACACCCACACCACCATCAATCACCCATCATTGCCAATCAACCACCACCCTCAATCACCCCCCAATATCATTCACCCATCACCACCATAACCACCATGACCCAAACCTACTGGTCTACAAAATGATTTCAATGACCAAAGACCAAAGACCCACAACCTCCACCATGACCTAAGACCCATGACCTCCACCATGAACAGTACCTCCACGCCGATCTGAGTGGGAGACAAGCAAAATAGAGAGAGAAAGAACAAAGCTCAACCAAGGGGAGAGAGAATGAGACAGTGAAATGTGAGAGAGTAGAGAGAGAAGATGACGAGAAATGAGAGAGGAGAGAAAAAATTTATTGGAAAAAAAAAAATCTCTTACAATTGTGAGTTGTAAAATAGCAAGGGGGGTTTCACACTCCAATGCTGATACTCTTACAGCATTAGTATTGGTGGTGTTAAAAAGCTATATTGCTATTTTTAGCACCATCAAATATCAAATTGTGGAGAAATTACAAGGTCCTCATGATGGACAAGTGATATGGTTCACCATTCCATTAAAAGACTACCATCTATTTAAAATTGCTCAGTTAGAATTTTTATTTATTTATTTATTTTTAAATAGAAACTGATTACTGATTCAGTAAATTTAAACAAGTGAGAGTTTTTTGGTGAAATTGTGGACAAGTAGTCCACCATGAGAACTATATAATTTCTCCAAAATGTGGCTACGTACATTGGTGGAGCAAAAGCCATATTTTTTTACTCTAAAAAAAATATTATTAAATTTTTGTGTTCACATTGCTTTTTAATAAATAAAAAAAATCTCTTTTGGATGTGTTCACACTGTTTTTAATGAATTTTTTATATTACTTTAATCAAATAGCTAAAAATATAGATTCATTGATGTTAAGTGTATTGTAAAATGAAACGATAAAACAGATAAAGTAGCTTTTTTTTGGAGTTATATTATATGACTCCACGAATGTAGATGCTCAAGTGCCCAAGGGTATATGATATAATTAAGCAGAAACCAATAACGAGTTGCCCAATCAATCATCCAGTTAACGTTCAAAATATGAAAGAAAATAGTTGTTTGCTTGTCCACCTAACATTCAACATGCGTGTACGAAATGAGTTGATTTCACATGCTAATTTGTCTTCTTCTAATGGGCAACGCTCATCTTATTTAAATCGCTTTCTCATTTGACACATTAGTTAGGAGTATTTATACCAATATAACTTTTATATATAAATATATAATTGAGAGGGAAGGGTTTAATTGTATCGCGCCCCTTTTATGAGTAGTAAAGTTTTTGCAATTCGTGTTCCTTATTGCTAGTAGTGTAATTACCACAACCTCATGTAGGCAAGTTGGTACTCGGGCTGTATAGAGACCTATTACTTGGAGGTTCAAGCCCCCGCATTTACTTAGAAAAAAAAAAGTAGTAGTGTAATTGGATTTTTCGATGCTTGTATTAAGTTTGATACTTTTATTACCTTCTTCAATTAATGCAATAAATTTCTTCAATATCTTTGTTGTTAATTCTATTCTTAATATATATATATATATATAGAGAGAGAGAGAGAGAGAGAGAGAGAGAGAGAGAGGTAATGCTAACGATGCCATTTAAGCATGTATATTTGAGTTAAAAAATGCAAAATTCGAATTACTCCGCACTTGCCTTTTCCTTTTTGGACCATTTTTGGTTCAAGCCTGCGTCTTGTACTTGTCATGCTTAAAGAGCACCATCTTGATTGAAAGTAAAAGTGCGCTTAATTTTAATGCAAAGTAATGGAAGCAGAATCCAACTCAACCAATACGGTGTTTGCATCTCTTAGCCATGGTTTACAAAAATAGTTGCATCAATATTTGTCAGTCCACTAATATCCATGATTCCGTTATGACTCTATTTTGTAAGGTAATTATGTGGTAAATAAGTTTGTTTATTACATTTCAAAAAAATTGCTGCCGAGGGACTTGTAAAGTTGTAATTACAATTTGCAGTGAATACTTCTTCATATTTTCAACAGAGATATTTAAAGTTCAAATTTCTCCATCAATTGCTACTTATGACTCCAAATGCTTCTCATCAACACAACAAGAATGCTAGAGTTACTAACATATAAATTGCAACAAATTTTCACTATATTATTGCCTTAAAGAAATTTTGGATCTTACTAATAACTCTCTTTCTTAAAATTAAACTGTGAAGGTGTGAAACTCAATCCATTAGAATTGCAAGACTGTTGGATAATCATAACTAAAATGAGACTTAGTTTTTCTAAGTTTCTTTTTTTCCTTTTTTTTTTTTTTTTTTTTGAGTCATATTTGATGGGTTTAATCCTAATCTTGAATTCTTCTACTTTTATTTATTACAAAAAGATGTCTTTCAATTTAAATTGAAAAGGCAGTGTATCCTTACTAGTATTTTAAGATGAATTCTTAGGATGGAAGCCAGTGAGTTCTAACAGTACTTCTTTCTCCTACAAAAATAAAATGGCATGTGAGGTTGTCACTTATCAAGGAGGTGGTATTTAATGTTTTTGGTATATGCATCCTCCCTCTCACATGAGGGTAGACCCCATAAGTGTAGGATCCACCCTCATGTGAGAGAGAGGATGCTGCATCATAAAAGGTCCACCTTTATGTGAGAGAGAGGATGCATGCATCAGAAACACCATATATTTTCTCTTTATCAAGACCCACTGAAAATGATATATTAATTGTTAAGCTTAAAGTAACTCAAATTGATGGAGGATTAGGGACGAGGTCTTAAATAGGATGCTGACAAAACAATCAATTAAGATAACTTTAACGATAATTACCATATTGGAGAGTCTGGATTCATTCAGGTAATTGAATTTGAAGGGGATCAGAGGAGCAGTGAGTGACATGCTTGGTTTGCTTGCCCCAATGCAATGTGGCTCATTCATTGTTATCCTATCCATAATCCATATGTTGGGGGGGGGGGGGGGGGGGGGTGGAGGGGTGAGAATCGATAGTGGGATTCTCCAATGAAATCATACAACGCAAATGCAAAACAACAACTTTGATTAAGACACAAATTCATTATTAATTAGAGGAATCGTACGGTAAATGTTTACTTTTGCTTCTTGTTTGATGCCAATGAATATAGACCCATAGCTCTCTTTTCTCTTCTCTTACCGATTTGTAGAATATAATTTTTCTAATTTATTATTTATCGAATTATAAGACTATTTATATTATTATTTAAATAAGTAGCATGACTTATTAAAAAGGTTATGTGACTAAATTTATACATGTATACTCTCTTTAATCGCCACATAAATAGTTTGGAGGAAGATAGTTCCAAATTTTTTCCAACCAACAAATTCTAAGTTCTACATATATTTTCACAAATCCTCTCTTCCTTTTACTATGATGGCATAAATGAGTAAGTGGGTTAATCCTTTTTTTTTTTTAAGGAAAAGAGTAAGTGGGTTATTCAATATAGGAGATTGGGTGAAATTTTATGTAATTTTTTTCCCTCTAATACAACTGTAAAATTAATAAGAAGTGTTTGTTTAGGAATTACTTATTTTTGGTATAATATTTGTATAATGTGAGATAAAAGAATAAAAGCTAGCTTATTTCTAAAAAATCGAGGCTTAAATTATTTGAAATAAAGTCAAGATAAAAGAAGTGTAGAACCTGCAAATAGTAGATAAGTTAAGCAAAAAAACTAACTTTTAATAAATTGCCAAATGCACACTTATAAAAATCATAGTTTTAATTTTAAATAATACTTAAGCTAAATCATTTAGTGTTTTATTTAATTTTTAGATTAAATTCAAATATTTGGTTGCATTGACCAATGTAGTGCATAATTAATTTAATTGTCCTCGAAAGAAGATAACACATTTTACCATCAATGCAGCGACATGGTTAAATCTAATTAGAAAATTAAGATATAATATAACACCTAAAGAGCTATAACTAAATTTCTCTTTTTTTTTCTTTTATCAAATATAGAAAAAAAAAACTATTTGAATAGACATTTTTATTTATTTTAATTTGTAGATGAAAACAGGAAAAAGGAAACAAATCAAAAAAAATTATTTAATATATTATTGCTATCACTTTAAATATATTTGTTCTCATATAAAAATGTTAGAATTTTATAATAAAATTGATAACACTTTTAAAATTTTCAACAAAATATCACCCTAGAAAAAAGTGCAAACTAAAAAGTGTTCTACTATCATAAAAACAAGAGAAATGATATGTCGACAACATTTTTACGACATTTTTACAACAAATCATAAGTGGCAGGTTGTTACTAGTTGTTATTGTTGGGGCAAAAAAGTAATCTTAGTGTTAGTTTCAAATTTGAACCAATAACAACTAACCACATGTGATTTGTTGTAAAAATGTTGTAAACATAGCATCTCTCAAAAAACAATTACACCAATGCATTAACAATTTAAAATTAATAACAGCTATAGCATTTTCTTCCAATAAATTAGCTTCCTCTCTACACACACATGCAAAGCATTTAAAGTGTATCAATTTGATCTTTGAACTTTCAATTTGAATAAGTAATCCCATGTAATTTAGTTTTGTAACAAATTAAACCATTTGTGGGGGAGTAAAATATGGGCCCATGATCCAGGCCCAGGAACGACGTTTCATCAATAATACGCCCGAGGAGAAGAAATCACAGAGGACCGTTGTAACTAACAGTAGAGCGCGTAAGGATCCAAGGAGGCTGGTCCGAGAGGAATACCCTCCTCGGACATGACGTCTGATGGTGAGAAGAACCTCGGCTTTCCCTTAGTCCACACTCCAGGAAGTTCCAAAGGTAAAGATAGATCACCAATGCATATGGAAGGGATAAGGATGCAGAAATATCTTGAGAAAAAGCTGCTACCACCGCATTAAATGCATCACAGCTGCTTTCCTGGCCGCATTTATGTGGAGAAGACCCCTGAACAGTGTTGAAAGTGATCTTTATCCCCAGGAAGTCAAAAAGCTGTAAGAAAGGAAATGGAAACTCAAGTACCGTGTTAGATGACAGACAAGTGGACGATGAGATCGGGCAATGAAGGACTATATAATGGAATAAACCCTTCATAAGAGGGGGGAGGAAAAAGAAAAAAGAAAGAACATCAAGAAACAATTACTGTAGCACCGGGAAAAATACAACCTAAAAGAAAGCATCTTATCCAAGATCATACCCCTCGGATTCGATTATAACCCATGAAAGTTACCCAAACCTTACTCCTCGGACGTAAAATCTTAACTCGCTTGTGTGTTTTAGCCTCCTCGGCCAAGTACTCAGATCCCAATAACTGTTGTAAAAATCGCTGCTAGCCCAATTCTTTAACCCACTCTCTCACAAATTTATTGTATTGGGCTTGTTGAGCCCATTTCCTGTTTCTATTAAGGTGTGGGCTACAATTTGTGACCCTACAATTGGCGCCGTCTGTGGGGAAGAATTAGTGCTAGTAGAAAGTTACGGCAGTTATGGCAGGTTCAGGACCGCAACAGGCCAGTCCGCCCTACGCAGAGTCAGTAAACGTCAGTCAGCAAGATGGACTCCACAATCTTGAACGGGAGAACCACGTAGATAACCAGCGTGAGGGTAGTTCGCGAACGATCCATGCTGGAAAGAGCGGCTATCGACGAAAGAGCCATCTGGTGCAAGGGCACGCTGATGAAAAGGACTTGCAGCGTGAAATAGAAAGTTTGAAAAAGAAGCTTCGTCGAGCACAACGAAATCACACCCCTGCAAGTTCTGATGTCTCCTCCAACGGTGAAGGGGATGACAGTTACAGGGATTCTTCAGAAACTCCCCCCAGTGAATCCTATTCCTATGAAGAAGAGCATTCTCACAAGAGAAGGAGGAAAAGTTCATCTAGAAGGGGAGTGGGGACCAAAGGCATGAAGAAGGCTCTGACCCAAATTTCTAAGTCCCCCTTTACTAGGGGAATAGAAAAGGCAAAGCTTCCCAGACGTTTTCATCAGCCTACGTTCTCTATGTACAACGGACGTACCGATCCTGTAGAACACGTGAGCCAATTCAGACAAAAGATGGCAGTTTACTCTCAAGACGAGGCTTTATTGTGTAGAGTATTTCCCTCTAGCCTAGGACCGATGCCGATGAGATGGTTCGATGGGTTGAAGACTGACTCCATCGGCTCCTTTAAGAAGCTCACTCACTCATTCTGCTCCCGGTTTGTTACATGCAGCAGAGTTCCTCAACCCCTTGATTCCCTGCTGTCCATGACAATGAGGGAAGGGGAGTCTGTGAGGTCATATGCCGAGAGGTATTGGGAGATGTTTAACGAGATTGACGGAGATTTTGATGAGGTCGCTGTCAGAACCTTCAAGGTCGGTCTTCCCTCCGATCATGGTCTGAGGAAGTCCCTGACAGGGAAACCGGTCACCAGCTTGCAACAATTAATGGATAGGGTGGATAAATATAAAAGGATAGAAGATGATCAACAACAGCAGCAACAAGGAAAAGGGAAAGATAAGCTTGTCCCTCAAGAAAGAAGAGAGTTTAGGCCGGACAGGTACAATAATAACCGGCCGAAAAGGGATTATGCCGAGCAACAGGCATCTAGTAACAGCCAAATAGTTGGGGCTGTATTCCGAGAGCCTGTGTACCAAGTCTTGGAGAAGATAAAAAACGAGCCCTTCTTCAAGTGACCCAATAAGATGATGGGAAACCCCGAAAAGAGAAACTGAAATCTCTATTGTCAATATCATAAAGACCACGGTCATACCACCGAGGACTGTAGAAGTTTGTGGGATCACCTTGACCAGCTTGTCCAGGAGGGCAGATTAAAACAGCTGTTGCATCATTCCAATAGCTTGGGTAGCCTTACGGAAACTCGGTCGGAAAGGGGGAATCCTCCGAGACCTCCTCTTGGAACCATTAATGTTATCTTTGCGGCACCTGGCAGAACGGGGTCATGCCCCTCCAGAGTAATGTCAGTGACTCGGCTGTACCCTGAGGATGACTCGCATGAGTCAAAGAGAGCCAAGTCAAGCCGATCTTTGGTCATGGGATTCTCGGATGAGGACAAGATCGGAACTGTCCAACCTCATGACGACGCCCTAGTAATTACCCTCAGAATCGGAGGCTATGATGTAAAGAGGGTAATGGTGGATCAAGGCAGTGCAGCCGAGATCATGTACCCTGATATCTTCAAGGGGCTGAACCTAAGAGCTGAAGACCTGACGCCTTATAATTCCCCTTTAGTGAGCTTCGAGGGAAAGACTATTATTCCGAGGGGACAGGTCAGACTGCCAGTGCAAACCGGAGCAGAGATAGTGGAGGTCGATTTCATAGTGGTGGACGCCTACTCCCCTTATACGGCGATTGTTGCAAGGCCTTGGCTTCATACTTTAGGAGCAGTCTCATCCACCCTGCATCAGAAGATTAAATACCCCTCTGGAGGCAAGATAGAAGAGATATTGGGTGATCAGACCATGGCGCGGCAGTGCATGATAGCAGCTATCCGACATGAGCCTGAAGCAGAATCTGAGGCTCAAAAAGAAGAGCTATAGCAATCAAAACCCCCAATGTTGTCCAAAGATGGGCTGTCCGAGGAGGCGAAATGTGAAGATCTTGTAAAGGTCATAATAGGAGATGACCCTAATAAATTCTTTCAAGTCGGATCTCAACTACCCCAGTCAGAGAAGGAGGAATTGATAGAGTTCCTCAAGCGAAACATAGACGTCTTTGCATGGGATGCTTACGAGGCTCCGGGGGTAGACCCAGACTTCATTTGCCACCATCTGAATGTTAATCCAGCGATGACCCCCAGGAAGCAGCTCCCTCGTCGGCCGTCTAAAGAGCATGCAGAAGCGGTCCGTCAGGAAGTGTCGAAGCTAAAGAAGGCAGGGGCTATCAAAGAGGTCTTCTATCCTGAGTGGTTGGCAAATACGGTGGTGGTCAAGAAAAAGACTGGAAAGTGGCGAGTATGTGTTGATTTCACAGATCTTAATAAAGCCTGCCCTAAAGATCCATTCCCCATGCCCAAAATTGATCAACTGGTAGATGCCACAGTCGGCCATCCTCGAATGAGTTTCTTGGACGCCTTCCAGGGTTATCATCAGATACCTTTAGCGTTGGACGATCAGGAAAAAACTGCTTTTGTCACGCCAGTAGGGAACTACCACTACAAGGTGATGCCATTTGGTCTGAAGAATGCGGGTTCCACCTACCAAAGAATGATGACGAGGATGTTTGAATCATTATTAGGGAAAAATATGGAGATTTACATAGATGACATGGTGGTGAAAAGCAAAAGAGCATCTGAACACCTTGAAGACCTTCGAGTAGTCTTCGAAATTCTCAGAAGTTATAAACTCCGTTTGAATGCCGCCAAATGTTCGTTTGGTGTTGGCTCAGGCAAGTTCTTGGGTTATATGGTTACTCACAGGGGAATTGAAGTCAATCCCGACCAAATTAAAGCCATCATCAGTATGCGAACTCCTCGGAACCCAAAGGAAGTGCAAAAACTAACCGGAATGACCGCTGCGCTGAATAGATTTATATCTCGATCGGCGGACAGGTGCCGACCTTTCTTTCTGTTGATCAATAAATGGAAAAGCTTTGAATGGTCGACGGAATGTGATGCGGCTTTTCAACAACTCAAGGACTATCTTGCTCGGCCGCCTGTCATGTCAAGCCCTGAGCCGGACGAGGTCCTTTTTGCTTACATTGCAGTGGTCTCCTATGCAGTAAGTTTAGTATTGATAAGGGTTGACAACGGCGTGCAACGACCAGTATACTACGTGAGTAAGTCACTGCATGAGGCAGAAATACGCTACCTTCCACTGGAAAAGGCCATATTAGCGGTAGTGCTTGGCACACGCAAGTTGCCTCATTATTTCCAAGCGCACACGGTGATTGTTCTTACTCAACTCCCATTAAAAGCCGTACTTAAAAGTGCAGACTACACGGGAAGGATAGCCAAGTGGGGTACAATTCTGGGAGCTTTCGACATTAAGTACATGCCTCGCACCTCAGTTAAAGGCCAGGTACTGGCCGACTTGGTGGCAGAATTCACCGAACCGGAAGCGGACAGCCCATTAGCATTAGAGGAAAGAGGTGCAAAACTAGCCTGTAGTATCACCAGGTGTCCCCCTCCGACGTGGGAAGTGCATGTAGACGGAGCATCAAACCAAAAAGGAGCGGGTATTGGGCTGGTGTTGACATCTTCAGAGATGATCACCGTTGAAAAGTCGTTAAGATTAAGCTTTCCTGCCACGAATAACGAAGCGGAGTACGAAGCACTATTGGAAGGAATGACTATGGTCCTAAAGATGGGAGGAAAGTCCATTAACCTCTTCTCGGATTCAAGGCTAATTGTGGGTCAAGTCAAGGGCGAGTTTGAAGCCAAGGATGAGAGAATGCGAGGCTATCTTAGCCGAGTGAGAGCCATGCAAATGGAGTTCGAATCCTTTAGCTTGCTACATGTCCCAAGAAGCGGTAACACGCATGCGGACTCATTGGCCACTCTTGCAACTTCCTCGGCACAGAACTTGCCTCGCCTAATCCTTGTTGAGGACCTGCATCGACCCTCAATAATAGCAAACGTAGTACAGATCAATCAAGTAAGAATGGGGCCGAGTTGGATGGACCCCGTCGTGCAGTTCTTAAAGGATGATATTCTACCCGAAGAGAAAACGGAGGCCGACAAAATAAGAAAGAAGGCTCCTAGCTATTGGCTGTCACAGGATGACAAGCTATACAGGCGTTCTTTCTCTGGACCTTATCTACTCTGTGTTCATCCCGACCAAACGGAATTGCTCTTGGAGGAAATGCATGAGGGAATCTGTGGAAGTCATACTGGAGGCCGGTCCTTGGCGCATAGGGCCATTACTCAGGGTTATTGGTGGCCGAACATGCAGAGAGAAGCTTTGGAGTACGTCAAAAAGTGCGATCAATGTCAACGATATTCACCAAGTATACACCAGCCAGGAGGAACCCTCAATCCAATATCTAGCCCATGGCCATTCGCTCAATGGGGCTTAGACATCGTCGGACCATTTCCTAAGGCTGTAGGAAACAAGAAGTATCTGATAGTTGGTACTGACTATTTCACAAAGTGGGTTGAAGCAGAGCCTCTGGCTAATATCCGAGATGTGGATGCGAAAAGATTTATCTGGAGAAACATTGTTACTCGGTTCGGTGTCCCGCATGTACTTATCACAGATAATGGACTTCAGTTTGACAGTAAGATGTTCAGAAACTACTGCGGAGAGTTGGGTATCACTAACAGGTATTCTACTCCGGCTTACCCCCAGGGGAATGGCCAGGCCGAAGCTGTAAATAAGGTCATATTAAGCGGATTGAAGAAAAGACTGGATGATGCGAAAGGAAGATGGGTGGAAGAACTCCCACATGTACTTTGGACGTACAGGACCACACCTCGTAGGTCCACTGGGGAGACCCCTTTCTCAATGACTTATGGGGCTGAAGCAGTCATCCCTTTGGAGTCCGGGTTCCCAACGACGAGAACAAGCTCGTTCAATCCAAAAGACAACGATGAAAACTTGGCGAGAGGTCTGGACTTGATTGATGAAAAAAGGGAAAACGCAATGGTTCAATTGGCTCACTACCAACAAAAGCTAAAGCAAGGTTATGATGCCCATGTAAAGACAAGACCTTTGGTCTCAGGTGACCTGGTGCTGCGCAAGGTCGTGGGCTCGGCAAAGAACCCTGCTTGGGGAAAACTAGGGCCAAATTGGGAAGGACCATATCGCATCACCTCCAATGCTGGCATTGGAGCATATTTCTTGGAAGACTTGGACGGACTTGTAGTACCTCGCCCTTGGAATGTCAATAATTTGAAAAGGTATTATTATTAATAAACTTATGTTTGATCAATATTCGCCTTTTATGTTAAATATGTATGCCTCTTTCCATACCTCTCGACGTTCTCTGAAGTGTTTAAACTTAAATCCAATCATGCATGAGTCCTCGGACCAGATGATTTGGGTTAGTTAACACCCTTACCGTTCTCTGAAGTGTTTAAACTTAAATCCAATCATGCATGAGTCCTCGGACCAGATGATTTGGGTTAGTTAACACCCTTACCGTTCTCTGAAGTGTTTAAACTTAAATCCAATCATGCATGAGTCTTCGGACCAGATGATTTGGGTTAGTTAACACCCTTACCGTTCCCTAAAGTGTTTAAACTTAAATCCAATCATGCATGAGTCCTCGGACCAGATGATTTGGGTTAGTTAACACCCTTACCGTTCCCTGAAGTGTTTAAACTTAAATCCAATCATGCATGAGTCCTCGGACCAGATGATTTGGGTTAACACCCTTACCGTTCTCAAGTGTTTAAACTTAAATCCAGTCATGCATGAGTCCTCGGACCAGATGATTTGGGTTAGTTAACACCCTTACCGTTCCCTGAAGTGTTTAAACTTAAATCCAATCATGCATGAGTCCTCGGACCAGATGATTTGGGTTAGTTAACACCCTTACCGTTCTCAAGTGTTTAAACTTAAATCCAATCATGCATGAGTCCTCAGACCAGATGATTTGGGTTAGTTAACACCCTTACCGTTCTCAAGTGTTTAAACTTAAATCCAGTCATGCATGAGTCCTCGGACCAGATGATTTGGGTTAGTTAACACCCTTACTGTTCTTATGTGTTTAAACTTAAATCCAATCATGCATGAGTCCTCGGACCAGATGATCTGGGTTAGTTAACACGCTTACTGTTCTCAAGTGTTTAAACTTAAAACCAATCATGCCTGAGTCCTCGGACCAGATGATCTGGGTTAGTTAACATCATCACCGTTCTATGAAGTGTTTTCATTCGAATCTAATCATGACTGGGGACTTCTGACAAGATGGTCTGGGTTAGTAACTACTTGTTTTATTTCCCTTTTTAACATTCCAATATAGATAAAAGCGCATGACTCAAATTTCTTGTTTGGTTATATGTGTTTAGCTAGTATGTCAACTTCCGGAACTTCTCA
The DNA here is from genome assembly GCA_029955455.1 of Quercus agrifolia. Classification (NCBI taxonomy): domain Eukaryota; kingdom Viridiplantae; phylum Streptophyta; class Magnoliopsida; order Fagales; family Fagaceae; genus Quercus; species Quercus agrifolia. Next base: position 22,408,632 of record JARQAD010000002.1, on the reverse strand, counting down.
ATTAAGTCAGACATTCTTTTAATACAAGTAAAAAAATGAATGGAATGACAGCGGAGGGATTAGCTATTACTTGCCATAATACGTAAAACAAAAGAAGTATACTTTCATTAGTGATTAAAACGGTACATATCTTTAAAGTGATGAGCATAGAAAGCTAAAAAAAAAAAAAAAAAAAAAAAAAACAAAACAAAAAGAAACACTAAAACAAATGTCCTAGGCCTTGATCGTGGGGTCTTGGTGGTCAACTGCTGGTTCAGGCTGCGAAGGAGCAGCACCCGGAGCATTACCCTGGGAGGCCTCGGCTTTTTCCCCTTGGCTGGCGTCCTGACGGGTGGCTGTTGGGCCTTCCACAGATGCTGGAAGGTCTAAGTTTGCCGCAGGAGCTTCAGACGCTGAGGCTGGCTGCTCTGGAGGAGGAGGATCAGAATTTGAGAGCGGTTGGATATCAGGATCGTAGTACACGCTCTCGGGCCTCCTAAGGCTGGAGTCAGCAGGGACCCCAGCGGCGTCAAGGGCTTTCCCCCAAGTGACGTCACAGTAGTCCCTGGCGACCGAAGCGAACTCCTCAGTTAACCTGCTCTGGGTTTCTTCCACCCCCAGAGCATAAGAAGCTTGCTTCTCGGCCTCGGCTGCCTCTTTCTGTAGCTGTGCAGCTTCCTTGGCCCGATGGAGCTCTTCGCGCAGACCTATCACCATCTGCTTCTCCGTTTCTAAGTTGATCTGGCAGAGGTGCAGTTCGCTGCGAAAAGTCTCCGCCTGCTTCTCCATATTATTCCTTCCAGCCTCAGCGCTGGCCTTATCCTGGTTGGCCTTCTTCACTTGCTCGGCCAACTGCTTCTGCTGGGTTCTCAGCACGCTCAAATGGTCCTCCGCAGTATCTCGGGCCTGGTGAGCAGCCTTCGTCTCATCGCGAAAGCGCTTTGCCCACTCTTCGGCCACGTACACTTGTTGCGCGACCTATTATGCAAAAGGAAGAAGTGTCTTAGACTTAAGAAATAATGCACAAATAAAAAGAAATCAAACTGAAGTAACTTACCATGGCCAAGTCCCTCTTCATGGAAAGGAGCAAATCAGGGTAGTCAAAGCTCCTGTAAGCCGCCAGGTCCGTCGGAAGGAGGAGTGGTTGTAGCAGAGCGTCGGCCAAACGACCTGCATGGCCACCTCGAAAATGCCGAAGGGAGGCATCCATCATGATGGGACCGCCATCGACCTCCAATTCAGGTGACCAAGTTCGTGGTGGCTGACGAGCCTGGGCTGCTGGTCGCTCCTCGTGGCTCTCCACGGAGTGGGACCTCCTACTCCTTCGCTCTGGTGCAGCCCTGGCCTGCTTGTTGCCCCTTGATGGGCCTAACTCCCCCTCCTCAGCAGGCTCCACCGGCCTTTTCCTCCTCAAATCCGGATTCGGTTTGAGCCCAAGGTCAGCAGGCACTTGGGGCGGAGGAGGGGGAGGGTGTGCAATTTGTTTGGATTTGCCCTTATCCTGAGAGGTTGGCTCTTTATTCCTACCCTTCATCAATTCTTTCAAAGAAGGGCCAGTCCGGGGAGCCATGTCTTCCTCCTCGTCGATGGTATCGGCAATGTAAGTTATCACCTGAGCCGGAGGGTGCACGCTCGACTGCTCGTCCGCCCCTTCTTCGGCCTCTGATATATGTACTGTTTCCTCTTCAAACCTGAACTTGTCAATCTCTAGTTCTAGGGACGACGAAGAAGCTGTCTCTTCTCTAAGGATGGCTTCCCCAAGTGTGACTTCACGCAACGGTGCGACGGCGAGGGGAATTCCCTGTGGAATGGGATGGTCAACCGGCGGAAGGTCGTAGCTGGCGAGGAAGTGTGGCCGAGACACGTCTATACGCGCCAAGCGATGGTCCCCGGCTCGGATAGAGTTGCCGACGTCTAAAAAGGACCGAGAAATGGGTTCAAAATCCAAAATGAGGTGGACCGCTCGTAGTTGTCCGTCCTCGTTCACGAAAATTTCTGACCTCAGCAGATAATTCAATGCTGGAACGTTGATCAGGCTGAGCTTCGGATTGGTAAAAATTTTGTCTGTCAAACAAGTAAGTTACGTTATTAAGCCTCGGCTATAAAAAAAAAACATATGATAAGTCACTAACACAAAATAACTAAGCAAATGAGTGTAAAGGCAACGTAACAATCCTTAATGCTAAAGTTAGAATTCCTAGGTCTAAAGTGTTCCACCTGGAGTCCCGGCCTTGGTTGGGCAGGCTAAGCCGTCGCTCCAAGGCCCCGACAAGATCAGGTAGTCGTCCTTCATCCCCTTATTTGACTTGGGAAGGCAGGATATCAGTTTGACCACACTGCTACGAGACTTAAGGTAAAAGCCTGCCCGAGTCTCTATATGGCCCTCATACAGGTGGGCGACGTCGTACCATGTCAATCCTAACCCCAGATGCCGATCCAAGGCGTCGATTGACCCTAGGACTCTAAAGAAGTTGGGAGCACACTGATGGGGACACAGCCTATGGGCACGAAGGTAGTCCCGTGTAATCCTACCCATGGGAATGGTCATCCCCCCTTCTATGAAGGCAATCATGGGGATGACCACCTCTCCCATCTTTCGGTCAAACTCCACTCCCTCTGTGGTACAATGACGTACCACCACCTCTTCGGGAATGTGGTACTTCTCCTTGAACAACTCTATTTTGGCCGGAGTGTCCACTAAGCGCTCGAATCTACCCATGGTTAGTCTCTATAAGGTGAGGTGGTTAGCCGAGGAGGTTAGCCGAGAGTACAATGGAAGTCGGAATGCGAGACTTACGTAGAAATGAACACGGATTGCTTCTCTGGCCACTGGAAGATCGTCAAGCTCTCTTTCTTTCGAAAAAATTGGTGGGCGCCTGGATATGAACACTCTGAAGTTGTAAGTTCTGATAAGAAGCAAAAAGTAACGCCTGGAAGTTTTTATAGTGGGGTTAAAAAAACAAAAAAAAACAAAATCCCGCCCAAATATTGAAGTTGCGATCTGAACCGTTGAATTCGTATTTCACCGTAGGATGTCTGGTTGAAACGCAGTTCTAAGCATTTAATGATGATTGTGCGAGTTCCCAAGCGTCATAAGCCCTCGCGAAATGGCAGAAATGGCCCTTACGTGCGCCTAAATTTAGATACTATTAAGGACTACATCGTAATTACCTTTATACATCAAAATCCTAATTTTCCTCCTCGGATCGGAAAGAAAAATTAGAATTTTGAGGGGCTATTGTGGGGGAGTAAAATATGGGCCCATGATCCAGGCCCAGGAACGACGTTTCATCAATAATACGCCCGAGGAGAAGAAATCACAGAGGACCGTTGTAACTAACAGTAGAGCGCGTAAGGATCCAAGGTGGCTGGTCCGAGAGGAATACCCTCCTCGGACATGACGTCTGATGGTGAGAAGAACCTCGGCTTTCCCTTAGTCCACACTCCAGGAAGTTCCAAAGGTAAAGATAGATCACCAATGCATATGGAAGGGATAAGGATGCAGAAATATCTTGAGAAAAAGCTGCTACCACCGCATTAAATGCATCACAGCTGCTTTCCTGGCCGCATTTATGTGGAGAAGACCCCTGAACAGTGTTGAAAGTGATCTTTATCCCCAGGAAGTCAAAAAGCTGTAAGAAAGGAAATGGAAACTCAAGTACCGTGTTAGATGACAGACAAGTGGACGATGAGATCGGGCAATGAAGGACTATATAATGGAATAAACCCTTCATAAGAGGGGGGAGGAAAAAGAAAAAAGAAAGAACATCAAGAAACAATTACTGTAGCACCGGGAAAAATACAACCTAAAAGAAAGCATCTTATCCAAGATCATACCCCTCGGATTCGATTATAACCCATGAAAGTTACCCAAACCTTACTCCTCGGACGTAAAATCTTAACTCGCTTGTGTGTTTTAGCCTCCTCGGCCAAGTACTCAGATCCCAATAACTGTTGTAAAAATCGCTGCTAGCCCAATTCTTTAACCCACTCTCTCACAAATTTATTGTATTGGGCTTGTTGGGCCCATTTCCTGTTTCTATTAAGGTGTGGGCTACAATTTGTGACCCTACACCATTTATTAGCATTTTTTATATTAAAGATTAACACTTTTTTTTTTTTGAGAAATTAAAGACTAACACATTTAGTTACATGAAACCCACATAGTTTTTATTTTTGTTTTTCCAAATTATAAATTATTTTGAAATATCATTATTATCGTGTACACATTCTATGATTAAATCTATTAATTTTAGCACAAAAATACTGACAAAAGTATAACTTGTTACAAACCTAAATTGCATGATTAATTGTTCAAACTAAATGTCCAAAGACCAAATTGACACTTATGTCAAAATCCATGAGTGATATTTATAGAAAGACAAAATGTTCTTCCAATTTGGTTTGGTGGAAAATTTATTCAACTCATTTTATAGCAGTTTAGAAGATTACTCATGTATATTTTTTGTCCCATTAATTATTTAAAAGTCATGTGACTTATTTAAATGATTTGATAACTCATATGGTTTTAATACATATGAATGGTGTTGTCAATGGACACATAATAAGTTGGAGGGGATTCTTCAAACTTGGCTTAGAGAAAAATTTTGTACCCCAAAAGTTATCTTGTACCACAAAAACAAATACACCGGTTAACACACATAAAAATTGGAGTGATGTTCATTTTCAAAAAAAGCAAAAAAAAAAAGAAAAAAGAGTGATGTTAGAAATATTATAAATTTTATTTTATAAATTTTTGAATCAATATGATGTTTCACCTGTAAAAACAAATAATAAATTTTACAAAAATTTTATAACTAGGATTGAATAACAAATCGTGATTAATATATAATAAAAATGATGTAAAATTTGTTGTACATGTAACCGTGTTGCTATTGAAAAAAAGAATTAAGACTTTTATTAATCACATTGTCAAGTTATAGTACGGAGTAACATTTGTAAGTTTCAATTAGTATCTTGACTTCGTAATAAAAAGTAATCAACCAAAGTCTACACAAAAAATTAGAAAATTCCTATGTACTTTTGGAATATCTATCATCTCACATTATTCACGGTGGACTTTACGATAAATTTAATAAATAGACTCTATTAATAATGTGAGATGAGAAAATACGAGCACTATTCTCCATGCTCAAAAAATACATAAGGAATACCCCCGAAAAATTAATTTGTAGCCAGATATAATTTGTAATTTGTAAATAACAATCTTCATGTGATTGACCCTCAAACTAGCGAGAATGTTTAGCATTTCCCAACGTTAAATTCTCCTACCCCCTTCCCCACACACAGCACAAGGCGCTGTTAAAAAATCCATTTTCAATTCTTCATCCACACACACCACATCTCACCACCATGGACCAATCCACCACCACCACCACACCTCTCCTCTCAACCCCATGGCGCCACCGTCTCCGCCTCAAAACCTCCCTCTCCTCCGAGCTCTCAGGCGCCGTGGGTGACCTCGGCACCTACATCCCCATCGTCCTAACCCTCACCCTAGTCTCCCATCTCGACCTCGGCACAACTCTCATCTTCACCTCCCTCTACAACATCGCCACTGGTATCCTCTTCGACATCCCTATGCCAGTCCAGCCCATGAAATCCATCGCCGCCGTCGCCGTCGCAGAATCCTCCTCCGGCCACCTCACTGTCCCCCAGATCGCCTCCGCTGGTCTCTCCACTTCCATCGTTCTCCTCTTCCTTGGCTCCACTGGCCTCATGTCTTTCCTCTACCGTTTCCTTCCTCTCCCAGTTGTTCGGGGCGTTCAGCTCTCTCAAGGCCTTTCCTTCGCTTTCACTGCCATCAAATACATTCGCTATAACCAAGACCTAGTCACTTCCAAGTCTGGAACTCCTCGTTCTTTGCTTGGCTTCGATGGCCTTGTTGTTGCTCTTGTTTCTCTCTTATTTCTCATCTTAACAACTGGGGCTGGTGACCATCACGATGATAATCAAGGTGATCGTGAAAATCAGACACTGCGTGCACGTGATGATGATGATGATGATGATGATTGCAGACAACCTCGGAGTCGTCGAGAGTATACGAGGTTAAAGTTTCTGTCTTCGATTCCTTCGGCTCTTATTGTGTTCTTGGTGGGGTTGTTTCTGTGTTTTCTTCGTGACCCTTCGGTTTTTAAAGATCTAAAGTTTGGTCCTTCGAAGATAAGTGTGTTGAAAATCACGTGGGAGGATTGGAAGATTGGTTTTGTTAGAGCTGCAATACCACAAATTCCCCTATCTATATTGAATTCAGTGATTGCGGTTTGTAAGTTATCTGGGGATTTGTTTCCAGACCGTGAGGCTTCGGCTATGAAAGTTTCTGTGAGTGTTGGGATTATGAACTTTGTTGGGTGTTGGTTTGGGGCAATGCCGGTTTGCCATGGTGCTGGTGGGCTTGCAGGGCAGTATAGATTTGGGGGTAGGAGTGGTTTGTCTGTGGTGTTTTTGGGGATAGGGAAATTGATTCTTGGATTGGTGTTTGGGAATTCTTTTGGGATGATTTTGGGTCAGTTTCCGATTGGGATTCTTGGGGTGCTTTTGCTTTTTGCTGGGATTGAATTGGCTATGGCTTGCAGGGACATGAACACAAAGGAAGAGTCTTTTGTCATGTTGGTTTGTGCTGCTGTTTCTTTGACTGGATCCAGTGCTGCTTTGGGGTTTGGGTGTGGGATTTTGCTCTTTTTGCTTCTGAAATTAAGGCAAAAAGTGGACTGTTGTGGTTATGGGTTTCTCAGATCCAACAAACCTAAATCTTCCGCTGATGGTGAAGCTAGTAGCATCATTCCTTAGAAATTTGTGTTGGGTTACACATGAAAATAGAAGCCTTGTTGCAATTTCTGGTTGTAGGGCAATATTAGTAGAGTAATGCAATTTTTGTGAAGTGGGAACTTTCTCTCTTTTTGGATTTTACTTTTTCTTTTTGCTAGCAGTTCTATAAATTGGTCATGTTGTATGTAGAAGTGATAATTAGTCTGATTTTGGTTCATTCTTTGGGGAAATTTCCTTGAACCGTGGTTTAGTGCAAGCCAATGGGATAGAACCAATTTGGGCAGTAGCCACTGGTGGCGTTTCTTGCGATTAGAAATTTCATTCTTGGTTTGGTATTGTAAAAATCTTGTGAAAATATTTAATCAGTTACCAATTGGAATTCATGGGTTGGGGATGCTTTTCTTAGTTTGCAGGGATTTTGAATTGGTTTGGCCTTCAGAGAGAACATGAATTCAATGCAAGTCTTTACGTGATGATTGTCTGAACTGCTTCTTTATTAGCAGTTAGCAGGGTCTAGTGTTGCAGTTTGCTTTGCAAAATAGCATTGTTACCAAAATAGATTCTCCAAAATGGCAAAGAACTAGCTCTCAATGGGCCCAAAGCTCGCCTATGCCACTCCGGCTAATCGAGGTCGAAGCTTAAGCAACAGGGCAAAATGGCCCATTAGCATCATTTTTGGAAATATTTGGGCCTGAAACACTGTTTGTGTAATAATTAGCTATCTACCACTTTTTGGGGTACTCGAGCTTGGTGAGCTCGAGTACCCCTTTTTTTTAGTCCACCGTGGCACCTGACCATCAGCAAATGAAATTTAAAAAACGAACTGGTACCCGAGCTCATGAAGCTCGAGTACTGCCCGGGTTCCAACGGCACTTAACGCACAAACTTCAAACTCTCAATCTCACTCTCAGTCTTTCAAACTCTCACAAACACTCACTCTCAAGGTTTCTGAAAAAAAAGAAAAAGAGGAAAAAGAAAACTCTCACTCTCACTCTCACTTACATCGGCGGCAAGAGGAAAAAGAAAACTCTCACTCTCACTCTCACTTACATCGGCGGCAAGGGGACTCTCGTCGGCGGCAGTAGAGGCGGCAGAGGCTTTCACGGTACCCTCTTTTTCTCTCTCTCTCTCTCGATTGGGTTGCCGCTAATTGTTTCGGCTGAAAACCCAAATGAGCCTCAAATTATTATCCGAAATCCCAAATTTGCATGTTAGTTTAGATGACTGAATACCCAAATTTGCATGTTGTTTCGGCTGAAAACCCAAATTTGCATGTTAGTTTAGATTCCAAAATAAACTCAAAATACTAGAACTTACATGAATGAGGGATTTGTTGTTGCTGCTGTTTCTTTATTAGTTGTGAAGTTTTTAAAACAATTTCAGACAGATGAGGTTGATCAAAACCATTTGGATTGGATGGGATTAGTTTTTTCTTGTTGAATAGTATATGGGTTTGAAGAATATTTGAGGTTGTTGCTGCTGCTGCTGTTTCTTTACTGGTTGTTTCATCCATTTTGTTCTTGCTGCCTTTTAAATTGAACCTACACTTAAGCTGAGCTTAAGTGTAGGTTCAATTTACTGGTTGTTTCATAGGTTATTTTAGTTATTAAGTGAGGATGAGTACTTCATTGACGAAGAAGCGTTGTTGAATATGCCGAATTTGCTGGTGAATATGGCAGAAGGGATGCTCTTAACTCCGCCTAGAATTCAGTCAAAGTCGTCTTCTGATGAATCTGGTGGTGATGGAGAAGGGTTATGGAGTTACCCCTATTAACTAAACCTTAGACTGTGTGAAAAATCGTTGTACTGAGTATTGTATATGCGTGTTTTGTTTTGTCTTGCTTTGATTTGTTTGTTCTTGTTCTTGTTTTTTGTTTTTTTAAACTAGCTATCGGACGAACTTCCTCTATGTGCTGGCTATGTAACTATGAACCAGTACAACATTGTTCGTCGTTTTAGCTATAGCTAGAAGCCTAGAAGAATTAATTAGATTGCTTGTGCTGCTAATTAGGATCTTTCTTGGTGGCTGGTTGGGTTTGTGTATATACTATAAACCTGGTATTATATGTTAAGGCACTTCTTTGATTCTATGTTTTGGTAAAGTCCAAAGAGACTTGGTTTATTTTGACCTTTTCTTTTTTTCTTCAAGAGGTACCATATTTTCTTTATAGGAGGGTATGGCACTACAAAGAATTTTCGTTATGAAACATAATTTATTAGTAGTTTTCATGATTGTCTTTTTTGAGGCCATAGATTCTCAAAGACTTGTCTTAGTATTCAGTTTTTAAAGTTAGAAAGTTGCAGGTTTAGTTTTAATTAAAAATAACTAAAATAAGAGAAATTTGGTAATTTCAAGAAATCTTGAATTGGCTTTCCTTATCTGCATCAAAGGCCCATGAGTCTTGTTTTATGTTTTGAGTCATTTTCCTTCCTTTTGTTTTTTTGATCACTAGGAATGCACTTTATTTAAATAAAAATAAATACAAATAAAAAAGGACAAGGCCTAAGTACAGAAGGAGAAAAAAATGGGGGAAAAACCATAAAAATTTTATTCATGTTGGTTTAGAAGCTACTAAGTCCTTTTAGTTTGTTATTAATAATCCTAGTCATTCTAGGAATAGGTTATTTAGAGTACTAGTACTTCTAGGAAAGGATTTAACAATAGCCTATATAAAGGCTTTATTGTAGTCAATAACATTCATAGTGAAATTGATTCTAACAAAAATCCAGCAGCTAATTTTAAGCTTTGACGGTGGATTGCCTTCTCCTACATGATTGCGTAGGAAGTCGTAGGTGTGATTGGCTAGTGTTTATTTATCTTTTTCAGTTCTATCCCATGTTTCAGCCCCAAACAGCCATCAAAATTCATTCTTTTCTAACCTAAAACCCTTAACAACAATTCTTATACAAAAACCCTTTAAGAACTAATCAAGAAATCTATTGAAGTGCTGAATTCATAAAGATCCTACTTCATAAACTAAGCAAGAGAATATGAAATACATATTTAGCAAAGTAATTCTTGACCAGACTCTGATGAACAGCAATTATTAGCATTAAGTAATTTACAAAGGAATAAGAAGGGCATAACATACACTTCTTTCAGTTCTTCAATTTTTTCCTGGAATTGAGAATCCTGTGCTAACAAAATGCAAGAGCCCTCGTCCTTTGACTTTCTTTGAGACCCTGAGATCTCAGCATGCCCATTGACAGCACAAGTTCCCAATTCATGGTGGTCAGGTCCTCCCACTGTCACCCTGCTCATTGTGCCATTAACTTCACCACCATCTGGTTTCACTAAATTAATATCTGCCCTCTGACTAATTCCATTTTCAACAGTTAAAGTGAATGCTTTGCTATTCTTACTGTCAGCAACATCAGCATTTTTGGTTTTGTTAAAACCGTTCATATTTGCCACATTTTTTTCACTTTTCTCTGTAGAATTTGAAGCTTTCACATCCCCATTTGCTTCCATTGATAGAATCTTATGAGCATGAAGTTTTCCATTACCATTTGCAAGAGGTCTTTTGGAATTAGAGTTTGATAATTAATCACATTTCTCTAAGCTGGTAGTTGTAATGAATTTACAAAATAATGTCTTTTTTCCTGTCAACTATTTTAGAAAGAAGATAAAAGCAGAAATTTTTTTTGATAGAATGTCATAGTAAAATTTTTTAGAAGTTGAACATCTTGTCATAAACATAATGACAAGATGTTCATGGTGATCTCAACATGCTGTATCTCAAGTTTAATTCTATTTTTTTTTTTTTTATGAAAGCAGCGAAGGCTGCATTAGATATATATATTATTGCCATTTTCAGTCAAATATGTTTATAATTAAAAATAAATAAATAAGTTTGTGTTGTTGTTGTCACCAAATGCCAGATATGGACCCACATGGAGCAGGACCCTCTATACGGACTTTGTTGACGGAGCAAGATGACCATCGTTCAAGTTTTCTTTGGGATGCTCATTTGGAAGGCGAGGTATGCACTTATTCAATATATGTAGTAGAAAGAGGTAAATGAAATGTTTTCTATGTTGTAATGATGCCATTACATATAAAATCCATTAGGATAGGTAATTGATGCTTCAATTAGCTTGAAAATGTTGTTGAAAACACGGAAATTCATGTACATTAAAAAAGAACCAATAACCAAAACAGTAAGAGGGCAAATAAGGGCATTTAAAATAAATAAAAAAGTTATATGCAAACTAGTACACTAAAGTCCCTCTCCCATCCTCCCCTCTATTCAGCCATGCTTCTCACTAGGGATATGGTAAGAATTATTATAGTACAAGAGAGACTTATTTACATAACACAGATAACAAGATAAGCATCATCGTCTCTTTGGGACAAATGCATCAGTATCACTGAATGCAAAGCATATTATTGCAATTAATAATCATGGTCTCTCTGTCAGTTAATTTTTTTTCTTATTTTAATTTGTTAATCAGCCCAAGTGTGATGCATGGTAACCACTAACCACAGGGAGTCGGTCTAGTAAATTGAAAGCTGTTGTGAGATTCATTAATTCCTTAGTTCAAAACTCTCATCTAGCATCCTAGGAATAGTCCCCAAAAAATTTCTCCCTATAATTATTTAGTGTGAATGAGACAAGAGGATTCGAAAAGAATAGTCAATTGCTCAAAGAGTTACAAGAGGAGGGAAAAAAAAGGTACGACGTGCTTTTAGCTAGAGGGTGAAGCACAAACATTTGCATTTCAAGGATTGTGCAATTCACTTAAGTTGTGAGAGAGAAGTTAAAAAAATACGTGTAAAAGTAAAATGGTAAAGAATTTAAGGTGAAAAGATTTTTTATTCAAGGGTTGAGATTAAAAATAAATTTTGAAACTTTCAATTAGAACCTTTGATTTGAAATTGCATGGCCTGATCTCAAAATCGTGTAGTCTATCGTCCTGTATCATATAATCCCTCTATTCTAATTTGTTGGTCCTCTATTATATTTTGGGATGTTCCAAAATGAAGTCATTTATTAAAGCTATCAAAACATTACTTTTTTTTTTTCTTTTCCCATAAAAACTTTCTTTAAATGGATTATTAATCATTACCTAAAAGTCATTTGTTAGCATTTCCCTTACTTTATTTAAAAAGTCAAGACCATTCTTTTTTATAGTTTAAATTAATGAGGGTTTTGAAAACTTATACATTTTTATATAGCAGACAAAATAATAAATAATGTTCCTTTAAAAAATTGAGTTTTTGAAATAGGACAAACAAATTAAGATAAAGAAAGGTTTTTTTTTTTTTAGGGTCACGCTAACCAATGCCCTAAGGGCACTGGTTAAGAACCCAATTAAAAAAAAAATTTATGGAAAAAGAAAAAAAAACAATTACTATTTTAACAGCTTTTTTTTATTTCTCATAAAAGTGATGTCAAAACTTTTTTTAACTGAATTCTTAACCAGTGTCCTAAAGACACTCGTTAGCATTTTTTTTTTATTTTTTTTTTATAGAGTCCTGTATCATATATACATGGGAAATATTCTATTCATTTATTTAACATTAAATTGACTTCTAACTTTTGTGTAAGGGAAAAGTATAATAAAGCATTTAATTCATAAAACTTATTGAAAATGTTAAACTGCTATACAAGTATATGTTTCCTGCTTAAGCCATGTGCATATGCAGTGCATTCAGTGACTCATTCACTTGTAAAAGAGTAAGGCAGTTCGAGGCAAGAGTAAATTTTACCTGATTTCTTCTGAAACACTTAAGAATTTATACTGTTTCTGTGGGTCACTAATGGTAATATTGGTTAGAAAATGGCTATTTTGTGTGTGCTTGGTTTAGTTTATTTTAACTTATTATGTACAATTTTTCCAATTCTCACTTTTTGTAGGTATAACTCTACTTTTACTTTCTTCTAAAAAAAAAAAAAAAAAACTCTACTTTTACTTTGAGCAAATAACCAAATCAAACCAAGAGGTAAATTAATTCAAATGCATATTAATTATTCATTAATTAAAATAAAAAAAAAAAAAAAGAAAAAAAAAAGAAAAAAAAAAACTGTAAAGGAGTATGAGATGCTATGACCTATTGAGAGTTGTTCACTTGTTTGTTTGGAAAGAGGTTAATTCGTATATTGTTTTTTTTAACCTATTTATGTTTGCAGTTTTAAAACATACCATTATATTTTAACCAAATTTTAAGAAACAAGTTAAAAAAATCCAAAAGCACATATGAGTGTCATTATTTAAAGATTATCCCAATTTTCGAGGCTTAAAACTATATGGTGGATGAACCTGTGGTTCAGCCATTTGCTTTGCGCCAGAACTGATTTTTATATTTCCTTTTTTTTTTGGTAATTATTGTGCGTCTTAAGAAAAAATGTGATCGTGTATGCTTTGATCAGAGTCACTCAGAAAAATTTTACTTAAAGAAACAATGCTGCCGAGGGCCCAAAGCTCTAGGGGCTCATCGGGAACCTTGCACTAAGGAATCTAAAGACTAAACATGTTTCGCTTTGTCAAAAACCCTAAGAAACATTCAATCAGCCCCCCCCCCCCCCCCCTTTTTTTTTTTTTTGTTGTTGTTAATTGTTCTCTGCCACCTCTACAAGTATTTGAAAAAAAGGTACGGGTTTTATGGATTAAAAATGTAATGGTCTAAAAGGTCTATGTATATTGTGAGCCCATACAGGGATTCTTTGTTACTTAGAAGTACCATTCATTATAATAAAGATGTATTGGCTAAAAGTTTCTCTTATGATGTAGGCTGTTATGTTGAACTATATAACCTATATCATTTCTCTCGCTTCCACTTTTTTACCATCTTTTATATTCTCTTTATTTTACAATATTCAACATGGTATTAAAGCAAAAATTGATCTTAGATTAGAACAAAATTTCTATCTTTTTCTTCCATCAAATCTACATAATCATAGCTATGGTCATCATTAAACCCTTGCTTCGCCATCCTTCCAACCCAAATCTGATGTCATAAATCTATAATCCTTGTAAGCCATAACTCCACATCTCAAAATCACTCACAACCACCAGCATCCAAAAGATCTCAAGTAGGCCTACATAACGGTGACAAAATCACCCAAAATCGGGCCTCCAAGCATTGCCACACGCCACTTAAAGATTCAGTGTGTCGAACCACACACTTCACATGCTTCCACTGTTCCACATGCTAGCAATTTTTAGCCTTACGCGCTTTCATGTTCAACAACATGCACCTTATACACTAGATCATATATGTGACGCTATGATACCATGTGTCACGTTTTGATGTCAACCAAGTCAAACTAACCATTTTAGCAACAAACTTTAGCATATGAAATAGGGTCTGTAGGGAAAAATATATTTCAAGTCAAGCTAACCATTTCAAGTCAATGAAAATGTCTAACAATTTAATTTTCCACTCGAAATAGGTATGTAGGGAAATATATATTTCAAGAGTGTTATCATTTCTTCAAGATAGCAAATCTAAGTTATGGAATTTATTAATCAATATTCTTGTTTATATTACAAGGTGATTAAGTGAAATTAATTTATATTGACTAGCAATTGCATCAATTTTCCCTCAGTTTTTTCATCGGTTTCCTTTCTATCCATAACTATTTCTATATAAAACAAAAATAGAGAGACCTCTAATGATTTTCATTGATCTAGAGAAAGCATATGATAGGGTCCTTATAGAGGTTATGTGGTGGATTTTGGAAAAGAAAAGCATTCCTTTGAAGTACATTAAGTTGATTAATGATATATGTACTATCAATGTAGCTGTAATTTGTGTGAGAATAAGTGAAGGAATCAGAAGTGAGTTTTCCATCACTTAAGTTTGCATCAAGGATTGACATTAAGTTCATATCTCTTTGCCATAGTGGTGGGTGAACTCAATAAATGGATTCAAGGGAAAGTCCCTTAATGCATGCTTTTTTTAGATGATATAATTTTAGTGGATGAAATTAGAAGCGGAGTTAATGCCAAATTGAAGTTTGGCTAGACACTCGAGAATTGAAAGGCTTTCAAAAAAGTAAGCCTAAAACAGAGTATATGGAATATAAGTTTAGTACTAAAAGTAGAAACAGAAACAAAAGGCTTGTAAACCTTGATGGTTAAGAAATACCAAAGGGTGACAACTTTTGATATCTTGGAACATAATCCACAAAGATCGAGAGATTGAAAATGATGTGAATCATAGAATAAGAGTAGGGCAGATGAAGTGGAGAAGCTTATTAAGAGTGTTGTGCAATTGTCGGTTACTTATTAACTTAAAGGGAATATTAAAATGGATATTTGAAAATACACATAAAGATAGGATTCAAAATGAAGAAATTCATTTAAAGATAGTGATGGCCCCTATTGATGAAAAGATAGTGGGAGTCACTTAAGATGGTTCAACCATGTTCAAAGGAGAGCAACTAATTCACCAATAAGAAAGAATAAGTTGAACCAAGTTAAGGGAATGAAAAAATAAAAAATAAAATAAAAAGATAGAGAAAAACCAAAAATCACATTAGTAGAAGTAATAGGAAAATATATGACAATTAAGAGAGTAACAAAAAGTATGGCCAACCCTAACTAATTTGTTGAGAATCCATAGTCGTCCCCAAAATTTTAGGACTTAGTCTTTATTGTTGTTGTTGTCATTAGTAGAAGTAATAGGAAAATATATGACAATTATGGGAGTAACAAAAAGTATGGCCAACTATAACTAATTTGTCAAGAATCCATAGTCGTCCCCAAAATTTTGGGACTTAGACTTAACAATAGGAATACTATAATGTAGTTGCTAATGGATGCATTACAAATCAAAACGTCAGGTCAGAAAGGGTGTACAAAACTCTTTGTTCCTATGCATATGGATTATAAAGTAAGTATTCTCACTGTTACAAATTAGTTTTTGGTATAAATTAGTTTTGAATTAGGATCTATAAGCAATTACAAGGGATCATAATTGTAATTGATTAGTTCTTTCAGGATATAAATGCAAATGTGAATAGAGTTTTCTTCTAATTGTGTCAAATGGCTAGAATTTCACCTCATTACTCACTAGTGTAGCATATATGTGTGTGTATATATATATATATATATATATATTAAAAAATGCATAAAAATTATGAAAAATGATAAGCTTTTGTAAAAAATTGTGGATTGCTGAACAAATATGTTCCTATGCATATGGATTATAAATATTCAGAATTTTAAAGTTTTGAGTTGGCCATTTATTATTTTTGTTAATTTTGATAAGTAGTTAAACAAAGGACAAGACTTAGGTATAATATTATGTGGTGCTCTAATTATTATTAATACGAAGCTGCTATATTTGCAGGGAGTGCCAGGTCTACTGACTTGTCGTCACCGGGATAAAGACTTTCTTCATGGTGGGTTAGATGGGTTAGATCCACGAATTGCCGCTTACATCACTGATGCGGGGTTAGATAGGCTACTTCGGGTCCCACATATGGACCTTGACCACGCATTGATCACAGCGTTGGTGGAGAGATGGCGGCCGGAGACGCACTCTTTCCACTTGCCCCACGGTGAGATGACCATCACACTACAAGATATGGAGGTTATAATGGGGGTACCTGTACATGGCTTGCCGGTGGTGGGATATACATCCCCGAGAACCAGTTGGTCTGATGCATGCGCTGAGTGGCTAGGGTGTAGGCCGCCAGATAGACAACTTGGTGGTAATAAGAACACCGCAGTGATGGAAGGACCGAGGGTAAAAGCCAAATGGCTTGAGGATCGGTTTCCTAACCCTCTCCCGGTTGACGCCCCTGATGCGCTTGTGCAGCAGTATGCTCGGTTTTACATAGTGGAGATGTTAGGTGGTAGACTGTTTATGGACAAGGGTGGCGATCGGATCTCCATTATGTATCTGCAATTTTTCGATCCAATCAGCAACGGAAAGAGGTATAGTTGGGGTAGTGCAGAATTAAGTTGGCTCTATAGACACCTCTGTAATGCATCAGAGAAGACAGCCAAGCAGATCGGCGGTCCACTGCTATTGGTGCAGTTGTGGGCGTGGGCGAGATTTCCACACATATGTCCTGTGATGAGGCATCCACAGCAGGCACTACCTCCAGGTCCACTTGCTATCAGGTATGTAGCATGTTAGATAGTTACTGTTTTAGTCTCTTCCGCATTAACTCTATTTGCATGGGAATTGTGTAAGTAACTAATATGAACGTCATGTCTATGATGTTTGGTAGATGGAAAGGGGCTAAGATAACAACTGAACATTCAATGCACGTCGTACGTGCCTATCGTGTGTCGCTTACTTCGCTACGGCCAAATCAGGTATCGTGTCTTACAAGTGGTAACCGCTTTGGCATGTTCTTTTTGTACTTACAATTCAGTTTTCAATGAATAAACATTTTCTATTCAAAGAGTTACATGTATCCTTCACATTCGTTACACATTTTTTCTAATTATATTGTTAATATGGTTGTTTGCATCTGTTGGATCATTGCAGATTGTGTGGGAGCCGTACAGAAATTATTTGCGTTCACTGCCTGCATATTGTACAGCAGGCCAACACATATGGAGGTCTATCGTGCCGCTGCTACATTTTTGGGTGGTGGAAGACCATCATCCCGAACGTGTTCTCCGACAGTTTGGGATGAAGCAAGGCATACCAGTCGATGTTAATACTTCAACTGAACTGCACAAGATAACCCTCCAGGGCAAGCAGCATCAAAATTGGGCCCAACTCCACCAACTTCATATTGCTAAATGGGCTGCGCACGCCGAAATTGCCGATGCACCGCCCTTTCATGGGGAGATGAGCTACAACGATGAGTATATGTTGTGGTTTCGTCCCCGCACTGTTCGCCATATTACAAAAGAGACTTCGTACTGGGACACTTTGGTAAGTTTACAAAGACTGTCTTTTTATAAATATACCGGGCTTCGCATAGTTTAGTTCAACCTACTAACACTATTGTATATTTGTGACAGGTTGATTCGCAGTTAAGCATTATGGCGAAGTGCGAACCAGGGTCTGAGATCTACACCGACTGTATTAATGCCTTGCAATCTGTTGAAGAAATTGGTCGGTTAACCTTGGATGATGCACGCGCTGTGGGCAACACAAGTCAGCCGGCTGTAGGGCGTGGTCGGCAAGCAGGTGGACGTCAAGGGCAAGGAGGCCGTCAATCTAGTCAGCGTCATACATCTAGTCGGCCTCCCACATCTAGTCAACGTCACACACCAGTGCCCACATCTAGTCGACGTCCCACATCTAGTCAGCGTCCTACATCGGGTCCACGGCAGACACCCGTGCACACATCCAGTCGGCGTCAGACACCCGTGCCCACATCCAGTCGGCGTCAGACACCCGTGCCCACATCCAGTCCGCGTCAGACACCCGTGCCCACATCCAGTCCGCGTCAGACACCCGTGCCTACATTGAGTCGGCCCCACACACCAGTGCCCACATCTAGTCGGCGCCACACATCCTTGCATGACCACACCATGGAGGAAGCAAGTCAGACAAAAGACTCGATGTCTTTGGACACTGCTTATAACATAGGCTCCATGGCACACGATGATGCGGGTCCATCCCATACAGCTGACATGACATTCATGCCCACTCCTGGGCGACCCACCGTTGGTGCTGTCCCCCCTGAGGGCGTGCATACCGAGTTCATCCCGCCACAGATACCCACCCCCCCTCCAGAGCCTTCACACATTGAGGATCGGCCGCGAAGGCCGCAACGGACACGGACACATCCTCCTGACTGTGGGACTGGACATGGTACTATACTTTGTACACATCCGATTACATATACATCTCTTTACAATTAAATGAACTCGCATATTAGAAATTAACTTGTGTTGTGTTCTTTTCAGGCAAGGTGAGACCAGTGAAGGAACCGGTGAGGAGAAGAAAACGAGAATGATTCAGAGAGACATGCAATAATCAGTGCTACTTTGGGTTTGTAATGGTATAGATAACGCACATTGTAATCCATAGCATTTCATTGGACTGGTGAGTTTTGCTTTCATTTTCATATTATTTTGTTGTGTCCTAAATAATGACCTGTGTTGAGTAGCGTGAAAATTGTAAATGTCACATTGGGTACATTGGTTTAACAAGGCCTTACATAAACTCTTTTATTTTTGAAGAGAAAATCCAAAGTCACATTTTTCCTGCTCACTTTAATGTGCAGAAGTTTGTTGTTTCCTATACATCTAAATGTAGGCCCTAAACTTACGTAGAGACGAGTGGTCTTTCCTCCATGTAAGGCTAGAGACAACTTTGGAGGTTTAAATCTTAGCATTATTTGCTCTATGGTCTATATTGACTTTCGGATTGTTTTTGGAAGGTTCGGTGGCAAATGGATTTTTTGAAATGAATTGAATTCAATGTGGATCATTTGAAAATTGTGAGTTCATTCTTTTTCTTTATGGGTTGTTAACATATTAAATAAGCTCGGAGGCTTAAATTTTTTATAACTAAAAGTTATGTCTTTTGACAGTTTAAGTTTTTAGACTTGTTATGAGATGCACCAGGAATAAATGACATGGCATCTGCTGGTGAAAGTAATATTGGCCTATTCTGAGTAATATTAACTGCCCTTTGTGAAAACCAAACAAAAAGCTGTAGAAGGTCCTTGCAAAGATGATATTCATTCCTATAATCTGTATTTGCTTTAGGATATAATTATAAATTCTGTACTAATTAATTTTAGAATTTTGTATGATCTTTGTCAGCTTTTAGTTTTTTTAGTTTATAGTTTTTTTGGCATTTTTTCTGGCATATTGTATGATCCCTATGTGCTAATTGTCTCCTTGATCAAATTAAATAAGTTTTTTTGGCATTTTTTCTGATCACGAATATTTTACATTTACTTCAATGGTGATTTTGGGATTTCACTTTGACCATCCAAATAAAAATCATGCTTACTCAACTTGAGCAATCTATTGAGATTTGAGAAGCCATAGTTTAATGTTGTATATTGTTGACAGCCTCTTTCTTTTAGATTTCATCTTCTATTAGGTTGGACTTACACTTGTGATGAATAGATTATCTCTGACATAGGCTTCATTTGGTATTGGGTGGAGTTTTAGTGGCTGCATAATCTAGAAGTAGGCCAGTAGAAGCCCAACACATAAAAACAGTGTTAATTAGAAGCCAAGTGGACTACGAGGAGATGACCATTATCTGGTGCAAATCTATGGGATATATATAGGTATGATCCAGTGGCCCTTTTTATGGAAGTGTTAAACAAAAACAACCCTTCATCTCATAGAACAAATAGGTTCAAGAAATATGAGTTTTTGCTTCACTATAGGTTCCTAACTTGCCCATATCCTTTATTTAACTGCCTGCATTGGCATTTAAATTTGGCAACTCTTAGTTTGTCTCTGTTATTCTGTATGGCATGCTGTTATCTTCATGTTTCCTCCTGACAGTTTGATAATTTTTGCAGATGTAGAAGTTCCAGTTGCATGTGCCATACTGATAGTCTTGGAAGCTCCTTCATCATTATGGCACTCACAGGGTCGGGTTTTTGTTTGCTCCTGTACTTTTGACATGGCTTTTCTGCATCAGTGGCATTGGTATACCACCTTCTAATTGCATGTACAATCTTGATGTACGAACACAGTTTCTTTTGTGAAATGAAAATCCAACAATGTTTAGTCTCTTCTCGTCAGCAAAATTTTCCTATTACATTTTTTAGTAAGTAATTATCACAATTATTGGTATTGGCTTGATGTGGGAAATGATGTCACCTTAATTTTTGCTTATATGGTTCTGACCATGTCTTGAAGTGGAGGTTTGCATGACTTTGGTTTTGATTATATGCCTTTTGTCAACAACTGCCTGACAATATGGTTGAGTTCACTAGTAGTAGAAATATGATTTCTTGTTACCAAGTGTTGCATTTTGGGTGTTCCTACTTCCTAGCCCTCAGTTTTTCAAATTGCTATTAAAACGGAGAAGGAAAAAACAGAATCTAAGAAAGAGAATGAGAGGGAGAAGAAGGAAAAGAAGGAAAAAAGGGAAGCACAGAAAGAGAATGAGAAACTCTCTGCAACAAAAAGTGATGTCATTGTAATTACTTTAAGTTTTTGAGAATGGTTCATGTAATAGTGATCTTGCTGGATATATTTTTTCTTTGTGTAATAATTTTTGATACTTATATTTTAGAGGTCTGCTCATTGGTCAATGTTTGGATTTTTGATTGTAATACTTATATTTTAGTAAATGTGATAAGCCAGTAAACTGTACAAGAGAGAGTTAGTGAAAAGAGGCTGATTTCGAATCAGCCTCATTCTCAATTTATTCCAGATTAGTACCCATCACAATTCGTGGGCTCGACATGCACTGGATAAATAATATTGAAGAGAGCTGATTAAAATTGAAGATAGCAGCTCTCTTCAACTTTATTTATCCAGCTTAGTACTCAAGCTTAGTGGGCTCGGGTACCAAACTGGTTAAATCAAATTGAAGAGAGGTATCAGCTCTCTTCAATCCAGCTGAGTACTCGAGCTTAGTGGGCTCGGGTACTTCATGAAGTACCCGAGCCCATTAAGCTCGAGTACCAAACAGGATAAATAAACTGGAAGAGCTGGGCCTATTTATCCAGATGAGTACTCGAGCTTGGTGGACTCGGGTACTTTGTGAAGTACCCGAGCCCACCAAGCTCGAGTACTTAGCAGGATAAATAAAATTGAAGACTTGATGGGCTCTTCAATTTTTATTTATCTTGCTTCGTACCAAAGCTTGATGGGCTCGGGTACTTCACAAAGTACCCGAGCCCACCAAGCTCGGGTACATCATAGTGGGCCCAGTACAACACAGTACTGGGTGGGGTATTAAATTATTAATTTTTTTTTTTTTTTATTTACGATAGTGGCAGCTCTCTTCAATTTTTTTTTATTAATATTTTATTTATTTATTTATACAATATGTTACTTTTTGAAGCCAACGTGTGTTATTTTTTTCTTTTTTTACGATAGTGGGCCAGCTATCTTAAAGACTTTTTTTATTCATAGTATTTTTTTTAATTTTTTTTATTTATTTATACAATATGTAACGTACTTTTTGAAGCCAACGTGTTTATATTTTTATTTTAATTTTTTTGCATGAGAATAAATAAAAAGCAATTTATTAGGCCACTTAAACTGGCCACAGTTTTTATCAAGTGTGTGTAGTAAAATTATAAATGCCATGTCCCATTTTTGTTAGCCACATAAGTATTATTTTTATATTGTGCACACAAACTTCCACAAACATTATTTCCGCCACACAAATAACATTATAACAAAAAATAATACACACACTCAATATTACATACACTCTCATACACATAATATAAAAGAATAATGCTAGAGATACAAACTATTTTTCACATTTTTTTACAAACTACTGTTGTGGGGATTAAACTATTACTCTTCAAAAATGAGCAATTACTCTTCAAAAAGTTGCTGGAATTCACCTTTTGTGCAGCCCACTTGTCTGACGCCAACCACTACAGTTATATCAAAATGGTACCTTCTGAGTTTACAAGTCACCAGCAAATGGGTAGAATTTATGAGCATAATAATAACTCTTGCACTAACATCACAAGTCCATGTTTGCTCTTTTCAGTTGTGTACATTGCTGAAGACTTGGGAAGCTATTACGTTGGGTCACCATCTGCCATTTTCAGTCATTTTTTCCATTGAAGGCAAAGTATTTAACCTTTGGGTCCTATCTATTGTATACATAGAGGTAAGTTAAATTTTTTGTCTGATTGTGTGTGCATGTGTGGTTCGTATGACCTTATTTTTGCATGACCACAGTTAATGAGTTGAGGTTTTTTGCAAGACCCTTCTCTTTATTACAACTGCTGGTATATATATATATATATATATATATATATATAACTTACAAGTTATCTACACAAATGGAGCACAAACTATAGTGTAGCAAAATATATTGTAAAGAAACAATTGCAATTAGAAGCATAATTATTATTTTTTTTTTGGTACCTGAAATGAAAGAAAAAAATAAAAAACCATTTCATAAATTACTAATAGTTGAATCTATGATAGTAAAAACAAAAAATTATTATATGCTTTAGAAGAATAAATTTTTTATCCAGTAGCAAAAAATTCCTTCAAATAAAATAAGAAAAAATAAATCATGTATAAGTTGTGGTTTTCATTTTGTAAAATCTAAAAATATTAAAAATATAACAAATACTTGTAAAGTTGTGTCTGATAGCTTCTTAAAATATGCCCCATTCAGCATTTACTTCTCTATCCTTCTAAATATTTAAAATTGAAGTTTATGACAAAAATTCAGAATTTAAAATTGAAAAAAAGTTATAGATAACTGTATTGTTCACATTCAATTATGGGTTAAGCTATGTATGAGATAAGCAAGAAAATGAAAGAATTCAAAAATAAAAAATTCGTAAAGAAAATGAGATAAAGAAAATGTTGTGAATAGTGATATTGGTAAAGAAAATGAACGTGTATACAATATTAAAAATTGTATAGTTGGGGGGGGGGGGGGGGCACAATTAACATGAACTATATCTAAATAACAAAAAAGTCAAGAAGAAGAAAGAAATTCGTATCATTAAAACTTATATTTGCCTATGCTTTGAAGAATTCATTTTATATTTTATGTTTCTATGTATTTAGTTATTTAGATGTAAAAGGAATTCGTATCATTGTCATTATATTTGACTATGCTTTGAATAATTCATTTTACAGTTCATGTGTAATTATTAGCATTTATTTATTTAGATGTAAAAGAATACTATGTCATTGTATATTGTTTATTCTATAATTTAGAAGTTATCTATATATTAAATAAAACACAGTTTTTTTTAACAATTTGCTGGCAGCCAAGTATTGTTGGTAAATCTATTATAAATTATAGATATGTGACTTGGTACGATTGAAAATTATTTATATCTCTATACACAAAGTTTAGGAGGTTGAGTTTGAATATAAATTGTTTTTATCATACGTATCGTGTCTTTAAGTGGTTATAGATGATGACAACTTTGATATTGTTAATAACAGGTTCGTGATGGATTTTCATTTTTTCTATCTGTACTACGACGGGGAGATGTATTATCATTCGTTGCATGGGTTGTCATACCAAGGCTCGAACCAAAAGCAAAAATACGTTAAGGTGAAACGTGGGATAGGGCTTACAAACTTGCAACGAAGAATATTGAAGGCGATGGGGTTAGACCAGTCTAGGCATAAGATTTCCATCGTGTATCGAGCACCTCAACGGGTCGTAGACACGCATGTTTTCTACAATTCACTGCAATTATCGGGTGGCACCGAAGTGAAGATGATGTGGGAAATGGTTGCACAAATGTTGCTCTCGGATTCATTGCTTCGGATCTCTATGTCACTGTTGAGCCCGCGATACTAGAGGCTGGAGAGGGTTCAGAACATACTGTTTTGGATGGAAGAGTAGATGAGCACATCGACTCAATACCAGAAAGATCTTATCAAGGGTGTGAACAGAACACAGGAGATGGGTTATTTTCAGGCAGTGAACCGTGGCAGACATTTGGCCATGTGAACTCGATTGAGGAGGAGGAAGGGCCCCATCAATTGCATGAAGGAGAGCATTTAGCTGATGATGAGCTCCATAGGGGCACAACCGACAATAACCTGAATGATCACGGACTTGGTGATGATGCAACCCAAATTGATGTTACTAGGGATGACTTCGAGGAGCTCCTAGATACCATGGGTGAACATGAGGATGTTGATCATATCGAAGATGTGGTTGTCGAAGAAAATAGAGAGACATGCCCCGATCCCGATCCTACGCCGGAATGGTTCACCCAAAACACTTGGGATAATATGTTTGATCCATCACCGGTTATGCAAGCGGAAGTATTACCATGGACGCCTGGGGAGCAGCCAATTAAAGGGATGGTATTCGCGACTAAATTGGCGGTGCGACGTGCGTTGACTTGGTATGCAGTGCGAGAGAATTTTAGCTTCAAAACTGAGCATTCAGACTCAGAGAGGCTTATGGTGAGTTGCGAGGATGATTCATGTCCATGGTCGGTCCGTGCGATATGTTGCAAGGGAGACAATGTCTGGAAGATCGCAAAATGCAAGGGCCCCCACACGTGCGACAAAATTCAGAATGCTCATGATGGTCGGATGATTGATTCGGTGTTCTTAGCATATGTACTTGAGCGCTATATACGAGAAGACCCTGCGTATAAGATAAAGAACTTACGCCACGTTGCTTTGGCAGACTTAAAACATGAAGTATCTCATTACAAGGTATTCTACTCTTTAACTTGCTCGGGTATTTTGAATACAATGTAGAGACTTAAATTCTTTTCGGAAGTATAATCATGATATTTTCTTTCCCAAAACCCACGAATACGTTATATTATGAAAATTGAAATTGAAAAAAGACAAGAAAAAATGGAATGCGGAGCGAAGAAATGTTATAACATTACAAGTCTTGATTTGTTTTCTTCAATTTTTGTACTTAACTTGTATTCATTTCTAACGCAATCATTATGGTTGACATACAAGGTATGGGATGCCAAACAAAAGGCCGTTGCATCTATATACGGGGATTTTAAGGAGTCGTAGGCAGAGTTGCCGCGTTTTTTGGCAGGACTGAAGGACGCAAGTCCGGGTATAGAGTATAAGTTAATAGTGGACGATAATGATGAACAGGGAACCTGTACATTCAAGTCCATATTTTGGGCGTTTCGTCCATGCATTGTTGGGTTCAAGAAGTGTAGGCCTATGATTAGCACTGATGCAACCCACCTCTATGGAAAATATAAAGGGAAATTGATGATTGCAATGGCGACAGATGCTAATAATAAAATTTATCCAGTAGCCTTCGCCGTTGTCGAGAGTGAGAGCACGGAGACTTGGGGTTGGTTCTTGGCTTGTATAAGAACGTATGTTACCGACCGGAGACACCTATGTGTCATATCTGACAGACACCCTGGGATACAAGCTATCTTTAGAGACAATAATCGAGACTTTTCCCTGCGGCCTCCCATGACAGAACATCGTTACTGCCTTCGTCATCTATGTAGTAACGTCAACACTAGATGGAACAATGAAACTTTAAAGAATCTAGTATGGAGGGCAGCAAGTGCTACCCAGGAGCGAAAGTTCAATGCCACCTTTGAGTTAATTGAGAATGTCAACCGGGATGCGCACCAATATCTAAAGGATGTGCCCAAAGAGAAATGGGCTCTAAGTTTTGATGAGGGTTATCGTTATGGGGCAATGACGACAAACGTCTCTGAGTGCTTCAATGGTGTTCTAAAGGGTGCTCGTAGCTTGCCCATTACGGCAATGGTGAAATACACATGGTTCAAATTGAATTCTTACTTCGATGATCGTCGCAATAAGAGCATAGCACAGTTAAATTCGGGACAAAAATGGACTAAATATGCCTTGGATATCTTCATGAGAAATAAGGCGAAGGCAGAGCATCACAGGGTGACAAGATTGAGCGCGCAACAACAATCATATCAAGTAGATACACCGCATAATCCAGGGAGTGCTGGACATGGGGATCACACACATGGAGTTAATTTGTTGCAAAGAAGTTGCACATGTCAAAAATGGAAGCTGTACAAGATACCATGTTCACATGTCATTGCAGTTTGTATTAGGTATCGACATGATGCAGAGCAATACATTGACCCCTGCTATAGCGTGGATGCACTATTTCGGAGCTATGCTCCCGTTTTCCCTGCGTTGAAAGATAGATTATCATGGCCGGATCTTGAAGAAACTCGGAGGGTCCTCCCTAACCCCCGATTGATTCGAGCAAAAGGCCGCCCTGTCTCAACACGAATCAGGAATGAGATGGACGAGGGTGGGAACCGGCCGAGAACCACACCGTGGAAGGAGGGGGGGAGGAAGGTGCAATGCGGGTTGTGTGACCAAGAGGGGCATAACCGAAGAACATGCCCTAAGCGGAATGAGGTACCAACAAGTGGTGGTGTCGCAGACTAGGTACGCTATTTTTGAACCGTGACATTATTCTAAATGCAACTTTAAACAAAATGCATGCTATATGCCATTCAATTATGTATTTTTATAGGATCTAACCATAGATTTGGTCATGAATAATATGTGCCATTTTATTGGGTGCAGGGTTGGTATATAATAGATTGGTTTTTGGGATTGGTCATGCAATAATATGTGCCAGTTTTAACATGTTAGGGAAATGTTTGCCCTCATGGAGTGATTATGTAGGATTCTTTTTGCTTTTCTTAATAATCCAAATGTCAAAATTTTTGGTTTTAAAATATGGGGGATAAAAGCTTTTATGTGAGCTTTAGGTATGTGGGTGATACCAAATTGCTATAGCAAGAACAAGCTTCAAAATCTACTTTCTAATCAACTGATTTTCCCATTTATCTTCCCTGTCATTTATCTACCACATTGTTTAAGAAAAAAAAGTAGGACTAGTTTAGATTTTGTGTAATTATTAGCATGAACTTCCAGATACAAATACAGTCTATTTGTTAGATATTACTTCATGAGCATGACTACTACCTTGCTGTTGTTTTCCAAAGGATGCTTCTTCACATCGTCTGGAGGCTTGAGGAGTTATGAACACCTCCTCGATGAGGTGAAGCCAGTGCCAAGGGTGGACAGTTCTGGTCAGGTGTGTGGTGTAACTTTCACCGTGGATGAAGAGTCGAAGAGAGAAACTGTCGGCATGCCAAGAGTTGGAAGTGCTGCCAACTGGTCATCTAACTACTGATATTGTTATAGTTTCCTTTTACGGCATGGCTGTCATTATTAGTGGGCCTTGCCTTTGATGTCCTTTTTCTTATCATACTACCCTAATCTTGAATGGCTTGAAAGCATTTTCATGGGTGATTGGATTTATATCCTTGTTAGTACTACGAAAACATGGATTTGATTTTATGCTGCTGTACAATGTTGCGCAATGTCAAACTAAGCCAGGATCTCAAGTTTGATACAAGAAATAATATGATTACTCTTCAAGACTGATAAGTAGGATAAAAGATTTGTATTTGAGAGATTTCTCCATTTTTATCGCTTATTGAATCAAGCTGTGATGATGATAATAATTACGGGCACATTCGTAATAACAAATGAAATCCATTTATGAACATTGCCTGTTCACACAATAATCACTGCAAACACACGAGGATGAAGTCCATTGATTTTTAATATGGCTACTATATTAACCAAAAAAGTTAAAGATGTACATCTGTTGCACAGTTCAGGGCATACTCCTGCGCGAGACACAAGGTTTTCCTCCGCTATTTGTGAAGAATATTGGCAGGGTATCTGCCTATTTTGAAAATTGGCAGATTGGTACCCGAGTCCACCAAGCTCGGGTACCAATCTGGGTAAAATTAATTGAAAAGAGCCTTATGTACAGCCTCTTTTCAATTTCATCCAGCTTGGTACCCGAGCTTGGTGAACTCGGGTACCAATCTGGGTATTTTGAACACAGACTCATGAATTAGGCTCTTATCAATTTATTTTACCCAGATTAGTACCTGAGTTTGGTGGGCTCGGGTACTTTACAAAGTACCCGAGCTCACCAAGCTCGGGTACCAATCTGTGTAAAATAAATTGATAAGAGCCTGATGCACAGCCTCTTTTCAAATTCATCCATCTTGAAGAAAGGAAAAAGAAAGATTAGGTGTTTGCCCTCTCAGACCTAAATAATAAGTTGTAAACCTCAATCGGGAACCTTGCACTAGAGATTCAAATTGGGCAAACCATAAAACGGACATTAGAGAGAAACAAAGAAAAATAAAATGTAGAAGAAAAGGAAAAAGAAAGATTGAAGAATCAGCGAATAAGGTATACTTCAAAGCAATATACCAGATATATCATCAGCAATGATTTTTTACTTCTTAAATATCATATAATAAGAGGAAAGGTTGTTCCCACAAAAACACAATCAGGTGAACCATCTTGTCATACTAAAATTAACTTAAAATTCAAATCAAACAAACAGAAATATGAATTTATAGTTTCCCATTCCTACCTAAATTTCATGTCTATCCTATAATTAGAGTTTATTTAGAAAAACATTGAATGTCAGCAAGATGTAAATTCAGGTTCTTGAGTGTTGTTTTCAATATTATAACTTCTGTTGGGAGATGCATTCTTACAAAAGGCTGCTTCGTTTCATTCAATATCTGCAACAAAGAAATACCAAAGGGGGACAAGGTTTTACTACCTGATGCTAGAATTTGGCTAATGTGACCATCTTTGCAAGAATCCAATAAATCAATCTAATGCTGGATTACTGGCCCACTTTGCATCCAACCATAAATCATAAAGCAGATGAAAATTTGAAATGAAATTGAGTTAGATAAACTAAAAATCTTTCTTCTTTTTTTTAATGAAAAGATAGACTACAAATCAAAGCTAAATTTTCCGTGCTCTCACTATCAAGAAAAATTCCAAAACAGAGAGAAAATGATGGTCTTACTAGCTAGTATACTTTAGTATTCACCGTAGTGGTATATCTTAAAGCTATGATTTCGAGTACAATGTACAATGTTGTCCAGATTTTTCTTTAATCCAGGATTATTTGATGGTTGAAAGTAGAGTTTCAACAACAATTTGCAACCCATTAGTCAAAGTGGTGGTAAGTCAACAGCATCCTAAACTATATTTTTTAAACGGTGGAGCTTGAAACTTGTCATCAGCGCATCAAACAGGAAACTGAAGAATTAGCAAGCTGAGAGCTTAGAAAATTGTGAACACACTACATTAAGCAATGTCTTTCTTAATAGCTTGTATCTCCCAGCTTGGTACTTGCTTTCCATAACAAAGGCAGCAAACCTAAGAGCTACTGTTAAGTACAAGTGCAGCTACTCTGCCTTTCATAATAAAAAGGACAAGGCTTCACAAATTGTCTGATAATGGACTATGGATTTCAACTAAGCCATCCAACCATAACAGCCTATTGCAATTTGGTTTATTTTCAATCATTGCATAGAAAGCATGAACCTCACCAGCAACATTCTCTTTTAGTATTTACTTACATTGAAATCAGCACTTGCCATTCTCGGCAATCAACAAATTGTGTCCTATTGCAAACTGGAGGTTTACAACTTCTTTTTTTTATTTTTTTGATAAGTACAACTTCTTAAATAATGATTCCCAGCCATTGCTTCTTTACATATCATGACCATGAGCTTGCAGTAGTTAAAAGCTTGAGAAGCATTGACAGCCTTCCCTTCAACCACACCCTCACTGCTGCATTTCCAAATTTCCCAGAGAGCTATTAGCCAAAAAAAAGCCCTAGGAGTAAATACTAAAAGATCCAATTAATAATGGAATTTGGTTCAATAAATTCAGATCTAACTGTGAGATCTTATCCAAACTAAACGGTTCTTGGATTCTAATGAAAGGGTAAAAATATGCAAATTTGATGGAATGGTCAAGATTAGCATAGTTCCCGTGACTAAATTTTAAGAATATCAACATTCATATATGAAACCTATGCTAAAAGCAAGTACAATATGCTTCATTTGACTTTAATAAGAGCCAGATGAGAATACTTACAAGGTAAGAACCAAATGCCAAGGCAAGAACACTGATTGCTATGGTGATTTCGTTTATCCCTAGCCATTCACGTGTTTGTGCTATGGCATAAAAAATTCCTTCCCTAAATAATTCTTAAACATATCTTACATTTGACACATTCGTTTCCAAGGTCTATGTAGTAAAAATTTGTATATCTCTAGCATCACTCAATCCAAAATGAAAATGCTAAAACTATAACCAATTTTACAACAAAAACAGTATATCAACACAACTTATCTAACCTCTACAGATGAGGAACACAAGCCATCAAAACAGTATTGTAGAGTACCCGCAATTCAATGTATATATCAAACTAAGAAATAACAAGATTGTTTTGTATTTGGAGTTCATAAATTTTTTTTGTAACAGGGAATTCACCCTTAGCACGAGGGTTAATCTGACAGAATCTTCTCCAAATCAAAATCAATTTAAAAGAGAGTTTTGTATATTTAAGATTAGCAAAAAAGAAAGAAAGAAGGTTTTGTATATTTAAATGTCGTTGCACCATGTAATTTTAAGGGTCAAACGAACTATCTCCACTTTAATTTTATAGATTATCAAAATTGTCATTTGGAGTAAAACTTTGACTAATTGATCAAGTCCATTAATCACAAAAAATTCATGTCGTAAGAGGAAGGTGAAGGAAATAGATATGGTGGGGCCCCTGGTGCCTATGCTCTGTTTGTGAAGCTAGGAAGAACCAGAGACAGAGAGTGGGATAACGAATACATCAGCAACCACCAAAACCAAACCTCGGGCAGTGACAAATCCCAAGCCAAAATCTCACCACCCCCATATACCACACACACACACACAAACACGCACACAAAAGGAGACATTAACAAAGCGAGATAGAGAGCTTTTAGAGAGAGAAACAGAGAGAGAGAAAGATATGGCAATGGCAATGGCGCTTCGCAGGCTTGCCTCATCCATTGACAAGCTGATTTGCCCTATCGTCAATGGCGGTTCCCTCTATTACATGGTTTTCTTTCTTTCTTTCTTTTGTGTTCCTAAACATTTCCTTTCTTACAACTTATTATCGTTGGTTTTGTTTCATAATTGATAGTCATCTTTGCCTAACGAGGCTGTGTACAAGAAGGAAAAAACCCGTGTCACTGTAAGCTTATTTCTTTAATCTCCAATTACACTCCACTCCACTCCACCATAGCTTAATTATTTATGGCCCAACAACAGCAGCATAACAAAAGTACAAGTTGATATACACAAAAACTGTCCAGAGTCTTGTAACCAAGACCTCCAAAATTCAAATCCCCTCACCCGATTGTAATTATCTAATTATCAATAATAATTAATAAATAATGAGATGGGGAAGATGTACACGTCGATATTAAGAGAAGAGGGGGGGGGGGGGGTTTCTATAGAACAGACAGCATGCATTGACTTCACAATAGTTAGAGAGTGGTAAAATTAAGCCAGTGTAGAAATTACCAGGTGGAAAGACAAGGACATCATATTTGAAACCAAGTCACTAATACTTAAGAATCACAGCATGTATCAAAATAAAAAATAAAAAATAAAAATAATCACAGCAAACATAAGAGGTACCTAAAGCAAAATAGTCAGGCCAAAAAACAAGCTTAGGAGTAAACACTACCAGCAAACTACAGGAACAGGAAGAGGGAAAAAAGTCACTGATTGCTAATTACCCATCTACGTGTTCACTGCATTTCCTACTAATCACAAAAGACCAACATTCTAATAAAATACCAAAAACACAAGCACAACCAGCCAAACATTCTAGTAATCACCGATTAACTAAGTAAATAAATTGATCAAAACCCACCTGGATCAAAACCCAGAATCAAACTATGCATAACAATAACAAATTTACAAAAAAAAATACCCACAACCTGAACACTTCAGTTGAGCGAGACATACCTTGTGAGAGGGAGACCGAGAGCGAGACGGAGACGGAGACGGAGACGGAGACGGCGACGGAGACGGAGAATGAGGCAGATTTGAGAGAGGAAGATAGCGAGATTGAGAGAGGGAGATAGCTTTAGATTGAGAGAGGGTAGCGAGATTGAGAGATGGAGATGGCGAGATTGAGAGGTGCTTTGTGGGTGTGTTTTGCTCTGGCAGTGTGTTTTGCTCTGGGTTTCAGTTGAAGGTTTTGAAAAAGTGTTTTGGTTAAAGTTCAAGGTTAAGTGACGGTAACAGATGGTACTCGAGCTTCCTGAACTCGGGTACCAATTAGTTTTTTTAAATTCAAGATGCTGATGGTCAGGTGCCACGTGGATGAAAAAAATGGGGTACTCGAGCTTGGTGAGCTCGAGTACCACAAAAGGTGGTACATCCCTAATTATTTCCGAAACAGTGTTTCGGACCCAATTATTTCCAAACTAAGTGCTAATGGGCCATTTTGGCCTTAAGCAACATTATTTGGGCAAGTATTGGTATGTGAACTTTTGCTATATAAGGTTTGTCCAAATACAACCTGACCGAATAAACACAGATTTGTTCATATATTTCGGACTTTTGTTTGAATACAACCTGACCCGAGGTAGTTTTTGTTTGAATACATGTTAGGAGATTCCATCAAGTTGTCATGATTCTCTAATTTCATGATCTAGATTCATTTTAAATGATGCATATTGTTAGATTCAAAAAATAAAATTGTACCCATAAAATGTACTCTCTCCATTTCCAAAGAAATGAACAGAATTATGTTTCTGTGCATGAAGGGTCATTAAAAATTCAGCCAGTACAATATTTTCTTTGTACATGGCTTTGTGATTAATAAATCAATTATTAACAAATAGCATATAGAGATGATTCACAACATGCAACCTCTATTTAAGGTAGGTCATGCTTTCACCTCTACAAATCCATTCCATTACTCAAACCCAATAGTCAACCTTTTTTTTTTTTTTTAAAGGATTGTGAAAACAAGCAATTGTCACAAGGCCACCCTTCACATGTTTGAATTGAAAGGATTTGTTCAATGTCCACCACTCCCATTTAAATAATCATAATCATAATATTAAAAGGGAATCTAATTCTATCACATCTATATTTATTACCCTAACCAATCGTCCATTTTGCATTCAATGATATGCTAGAAGCTTATAAAATTTTTAAAATGTTGGATTTGGATTGGGTGCAGGTATTGTGCAATGACGCCATATACCTCACAATTTTTTTATTTATATTATATTATATATATATATATATATTTTTTTTATCATTCTTACATTTTAACTTTTACTTTTTTTTTTTAATTTTCTCATTTTTATTTTTATTTTAATGGTAGAGAACTAGAGATTTAAATTTTCTTTTTTCAACTTTAAATCTCAACCACCACAGCCTATGTTAGGCAAATTGGTACTTCCCCAAGCCTTAAAGGCGAGGGGTTCATGGACCTAGGTTTGAGTAGTCCCAAGGTGGAAAGGGGTGGGGTTATATTGTCGATTGTCAAAAAAAAAAAAAAAAAAAAATTTAAAACTTAGCATTTCACAGCTATTGCACTAGAGCATTCACATAAAAAATGTGAAAAATGCTGAAGTCTTATTTTAGCTCTCAACCCTACAAAAACTCATTCACATCAAAAATGCTCTTCTTAAAATTTTTGATATCTTAGCTATAATAGACTACTATCTTTG
The DNA here is from genome assembly GCA_029955455.1 of Quercus agrifolia. Taxonomy (NCBI): domain Eukaryota; kingdom Viridiplantae; phylum Streptophyta; class Magnoliopsida; order Fagales; family Fagaceae; genus Quercus; species Quercus agrifolia. The sequence continues at coordinate 22,374,697 of JARQAD010000002.1, read as the reverse complement.
GCAGTCTACTATAGCTCAAATCTTAAAAAAAAAAAATTAAAAAAAAAATTTATTACACAAGTCAATTAAAATAACAATTATCCAATGGCGGAGTCAATAATTTATCCTTAGGGAGGCCATATCATATCATATTATATATAATAAAAGTTGGGCTTAGACGCCGTGGTTGTGCCAAGTGGTGGCACCAAATTGCAGAAATTTTCTTAAATTTTTAGATTTTAAGAAAAAAAAAATATATAAGTTTTCTTCAACTATAATTTCTAAATGGATATAATTTTTCTTCAACTATAATTTCTAAGTGGATAAAAATCTTAATTTGATTAAAGCAATCAAAGCAATTCGTCTTTCACTCAAATGTGACTTAATCTGAAGATGAAGGTTACGTATAAAACAGTGCCGTGCTTCCTTAGCCAATAAGAACCCGTGAGGTTGAAACTTTAAAATTCAAGAGAGGATATATATATACTTTTCCTCTCTGACATATGTGGCATCTTCGTTTTAAGGATATAAAAGTATATACTTCATGTGGCCAGCAATTGGCATATCACATGGTGGTTTAATCAGCTTTAGACTTTTTGTTCATGTAAAATTCTTCAATGTAGAGTGTGTGTGTGTGTATATATATATATATCAAATAATTCATAATTAATACCCATCATACGGTTCCTTTACGCTATTATTCTCTTCTTCTACCTACAATCTCTATTATTCTCTTCTTCTACCTACAACTTTTACAACTTCACGAGTATGTATTTGTTTACTCTACTTTTTTTTTTCCATCCAACTGAATATATTTTGTGTATTTGTTTCAGTTGATTTCCTTAAGTTTAATCCAATTTAGAGAATTGTTATGGATTGTCAATTGATTTTTTTTTTTTAGTTTGATTGTTTAGAAATTATATAAGAAATTGAGCTTTCATGTCTAATTCACTAAGAAAATATTTTTTTAGTTTAAGCTTGAATAAAAGAAATTTAAATAAACATTAATCAGTTTAGGTTTTCCAAAAAATAAAATAAAACGTGTAGTTGTTCAGACCAGCGATTTTTGGCATTTTATGGATTGAAGAGACTTACAGATTAGGTGTCCATAGATAAATACAATGGCAGCCGAAATCCCACGAGCCAAGGCGGTGATTTTTCAGGTTTATTTGTTCGTTCTTTTTTAATAGCGGAGAAATTGTGAACATGAAAAGAAAAGAGAGAGAGATGAATTTGATGAATGTGAATTTGTGATGGTTTTTTAATAGGTTTTTTGGATTAAATTTGATACTAATAGAATGGAAGTAAAAGTGTAAAACTATTATAAAAAAAAAATTTGAGAATCAGATATTTATTCTTAAAAAAAAAAAAATTAATAGTTAACTATTTTTTTCTATAATTTTTTAAATATGTTATACTCTTTGCAATTGTTGTGCATCTTATTAGTATGTTATTATGTTTGCAATTGTTGAAGGGTGTAAAAAATTTTACTTTTCATTTTTCTCTATCAAAATTTCTTTTGTTTTTAGGTAAATGCTAATTATTTTTTTATATATTATTTTATTAGAATGGATAGACAAAATCAAAGATATAATCTCTTAGATGAAATCAACACAAAAAAAGACAATTGAAATATTAGAGTTAGAGTCACAAGAATGTGGGAAGTTCTTAATATTACAACAACGCCACGTGACTTCACCAAATTTTAAAAACTTTATTAAATTTTAAGATTTTTAAAGAACTAAAAAAGAATAGTATACTACTAGAACTCTAATTTATTCTTATCATTAAATGAAATTAGATTAACATTATTATTTATTTGTAAGGATATATTTCTTAAATTAAGGGATAATATTTAACATACAAAAATTTAATTTAGATAATATTTATCATCTAATTAACATTATTTTATTTATTTATTAGGATATATTTCTTAAATTAGGGGATAATATTTAACATATAAAAATTTAATTTAGATAATATTTATCATCTAAATTTTCAAAATTTTAATATTATTAAATTAATATTATTTTATCAGAATATCAAGCTACAAAATTTGATTATTAAGGGACAAGCACAATCTAAATTCTTCAAGAGGTAATTAATATAAATCTATCCCAAGAAATAGTATATATCTGCAATAATTTGATAATCTCTATTTGTCCCAAAAAACAGTATATATCTCCATTAATTTGATAATTTCTACGTTGATGACATTTAATATATATATATATATATATATATATATATATATATATATATATATATCAAAATGCCTTATAGCTATCAACCACATTCTCTTTCTCTCTTTTTTTTTTTTTTTTAAATTTTTTAAATTTTTTAATTTTTTATATGTTACATTATGTTGAATCAACTCTTTTTTTCTTTTTCTTTTTTTCATTCTATTCATATGACCTTTTTTTAATTCCAATTTTTATGGCATAAAAACAAACACATTGATTAGATATCTTTAATTTCAATAAGATTTAAATGAATTATATTTCAAATGGAACTCTACCAATATATGTATAACCCTATATACCCTTTTTGGAGTGAAGCTTATTTCAATATGTGAATGCCTAAATCCCATGACAATGCATGTATGCATTCTTTTTTCTTTTATTATTATTATTTTCATTTTGTTTATTTTCTTTAGTGTTATTATTGGTTTTTTTGCCTTCATGTGATTTTAAGTAATGAATTCAAAATATTTGAAAACATTGTCAAGTTTCTAAAGGCTCCTTCTTTGTTTTTGTATTTTGTTTTTATTAAATTGATTAGGTTTTGAGTATTGGTTGCCTTTTGTTTAAACTAATTTTCTTAGGTTTGGTCTAATTTATATGCTTAGGGATAGGGTCTTAGAATTAATGACTAAATATGGTTAGAATTAATAGATTAATTTTAACAATTTTCTTATTTGATTTTTATGTTACATCAAATTATCAAAATGTTCTACATGTGTATTCTTGAATTATCAACTTTAATTTTAATTTATAATATTATCAAGATTATATTAATTTTAGATTTATCAATTGTTTTGTACGTTTTTATTAAATAATTATCAATTTAAAATTTAATTTGGAATTATCAATTTAATTTAGTTTTAGGAAGAAATCTTACCCCTTATTTTAGTGAGATAATTATTTACACTTGATAATTTTTTCTTTTATTTTTATTGAATCTATTAAAATATATAATTATTTATACATTTATTTTATAAGATTTTTCATAAAACCGTGCAACACATGAACCTATAACTAGTATATATATATATATATATATATATATATATATATATATATATATATATATATATATATTTTGTGTGTGTGTGTGTATGAAATCTAAAATAGTAATGTTCAATACTTTATAACTTAATATGTGCTATAAACAATAACCAAATACATGTTAATTTTTTTTTTGAAGTGCTAAATACATGTTAATATAGTAGTATATATTGTATATTTTAATCAAACTAATCAAGTACATTTATAAATTATAATGCCATGTGGTATATAATATATTTATTATTATAATAACAAATAATATATTATAAGGAAAATAAAAAAGAAAGCAAATGAAAAGTAAAGTAAAGAAATCAAAACAAAGCAAATGAAAAGTTAAGTAACACAGAAGCACTGTACAAGGTTGAGGGGCCTACGAAAGCTTTAAGCTTGTCTTTCACTCTTTCTTGTCTAGTCTAGTCATACAAAACTTTTACTTTTATATTGTAAACACAAAACTACTGTAGTAGTGGGAAAAAGAAAGAACTGAAAAGAAAAAAAAGAAGGCAAATGCCAACGGGGAGAGAGAGAGAGAGAGAGAGAGAGAGAGAGAGCATTGTGAGCAAAATTTTCTACAATTGTGTGGGGGACTTAGTGGTACGGCGAATCAACAAAGCTCCTAAGCTTTCAATTTTTCTACTGGTGTGGTATAAGTAAGCCCTAAATGTGTTAGGATGAAAATTATAATTTTTTTCCCTTTTATTTGTTGAGGTAATTGTTAAAATACCTATGTGTTCATTTTAAAGATAAGGTTAAAAAAAAATTATTTAGTATAATTTCAAAAAAAAAAAAAATCCTTAATTTTTTTGAAAACTTTTGGGGGGGGCCAAGGACCCCTCAATCTTATTGATGGTCCGCCATTGCAATTATCTCTCATATTCTCTCTTTCTTCTCTCTTTTCTTTCTTTCACAGGCCTCTCTCTCTTTGAGAAACCATAGCTCTCTCGCTCTCTCTAAGAAACCATAGCAAACTTATAGTCCATATGAAACACCAAGACAAACCTTCTTCCTATGCCACCCACTTACACCGACGCTTACCATGGCTTTGCCGCCTCACTCGACTCCGATCAAGCCTATTTACTCGTCGCCTCACTAGTGGGTATGGATTAGGCCATAAGCGACAAAGTTGATGTGCTATCACTCTCTCTCTCTCTCTCTCGGTGGTTGTTTTTCTTTTTCTTTTTTCGATTGTTGGTGGTGATGAGGTTGTGGGTTTGGGTTTGTGATTTTGGTGGGTTCTTTTCCTTTTTCTTTTTCCGATTGTTGGTGGTGATGAGGTTGTGGGTTTTGGTTTGGGTTTGTGATTTGGTTGTGATTTTGGTGGGTTGTTTTTCTTTTTCTTTTTCTTTTCCAGTTGTTGGTGGTGAATGGTGATGTTGTTGTGGGGTTTGGGTATGTGATTGGTTGTGATTTTGGTAGTTGGTGGTCATGGTTGTGGTTATGGTGACAATGGCAGTTGTTGTAGCTGTGGTGGCGCCGACTGGTGGTTTTATTTTTTTTTGTTTTACGTGGTGGTGGTTGGTAGTGACTAGCTGTGGGTGTGGGTTTGCTTGGATTTAGAAGAAAGTGGTGGGTTTTTAGAGAAAGGGAGAGACACATATAAGAAGAGAGAGAAAGAAACATATAGAGAATAAAAAAAATAATATTTAAATAAAGTGGTAAAAATAATAGAATCTTTGATGTTGGGTGTATTATAAAGTGAGGTATTAAAATAGATAAAGTAGTATTTTGAGTTGTTAAAAGTAAAAATTTTAATATTCTTGATGTGAATGCTCTTAGGTATTGTGCTTGATCTCAATCATAAAAAATTAATATAATTTTTTCTAAAAAATATGTTTGCCATCCTATGTCAAAAAGTGACATTTTTGGGAATCAAGGCCTCCCTTCTTACTGTTTATCCTTGGATAGGTAATAGGTTAAAGCCAAATTAGAAACATGCTTCACGAAGAGAAGAAAAAATACCATCAAGATTCAAGCTATAATGTAATTGTTTCAAAGGTTCTAAATTAGAAATTTGTAATCTAAATACTACAACCAAAATACATACTATATGATAAAATTTGGGTTCTAAAAGTCATTGTTGCACCAAGTACCTACACTCTTTTTGTGCCAAGCGGATAAACTTCATTAATGATTTTGGTAAATTACATCATTGCTGTATAACTTTTGTTGTTTTCAAATTAAACCTTAAATTTGAAAAAGTTTATAGACCATGAGATTTTTAAACAGTATTTTCAATCCCTGCCTTCAATGAGTCACTATTAATTAAAAGTAATAATATTCATATATACCATGCAAAAGCATAAGAACTTTGGCACACTATCGGCCATTTAATTTCTGCCACCAAAATATTCACAATAAAATTAATATTATATAAGCTCATGTTATGCTCAAATCTTCCTATAACATATTATATATTATATAATAAAAGTTGTGTATGAAGTGGTTCCATCAAAGAAATACCCTCTTCTTTTGTTATTATACATTAAAATAATGTGAAACTCTATTCCTAAAATTTTAAAATGTTTTTTTTTTTTAAATACTCTGACCGATTAAATTCTAATACAAAGATTTTTGTTTTTATAAATTTCATTATTTATTTTATATTATTTTAATAATCTACCCCAATTTGTTTTAACTATAAAAGTTGGATCTTATATGTTGTACTTGCATTATATAGCTCAATTTAAGTATTACAAGTTGTACAATATAATTTTGCCAGACTTATTGTATTTATATAAAATTATTAACATATATAGTTTACTTAAAATGAAATTCTATTACGAAGATTTAATAACATTAAAATATTGGCTTAACACTTAATTGTCAAAAGTTTCAAGAAATTTAAAAGAAGTTCTAGTATTTATTTTAAATGATTTTATAATCGATTTTTATCTTTGATTTTTGATATTAAAAAAATAGTCTTATTTGATATGCATTCATCAAGTGGCTTAAAATATTTGTTCTTTTTTTTTTTTTTCTTTTTTCTATCTGTTTTAATTATATTATTTGATTTTTTTTTCCATGCAACATAATACTAATCTAACATAATATTAAGACCAAGAGATGGTTCAAGCATCTTTTGCATGAAAAGTTAAGTAAATTTTACTAAATATTTTTTTAAAAAGTTTATTTGAGCAATGAACATATTTGGCATGATTTGGTTATCACACTTTTTGAGGATGATACATAAAACATAAAAGATATGAATATTACCTATAATGCTAAAATGACATGGCTATTATTTAATGAAATTGATAGTAAAAATATTTAAAACTATATAGGTTAAATTTTTTGATAAAATATTGGAGGGAATTAATATGTTAATATCAAATTGGTAAAAAATTTATCTATTAGTCACTTAATTAAGCAAAAAAGTGATTTTGAACTAAAGAAAATTAAATTTATAAGTATTAAAGTTTAATTTAATACAACCTAATAAATATTTGGTGTCGATTTAAAGGATTGAATTTTATAGGTGAAATTACAATGTTGGTCCTTCAAATTTACCTTGTGTGTGTAATTGGTCCCTCAAGTTTTAAAACTGAGTTGTATTAGTTTTTTTACTAACTGTCATTAGCGGTGTCACCTACATGGCTAATGGAACAGAATTCAATTCTCAAAGCTTTCAAAAAACAAAATTCCAAGCCCTAGCTACCATCGGCTCCAAATCCTGGAAAAATAGAATTAAGCAAGAAGCAAAACCAGAATTCAATTCTCAAAACTTTCAATCTACACCGCCCACCAGCAAAGAAAAGGTTAACTTTTTGTAACTGAATTGGGACCAATGAGAAAGCAGGACTCCACCACCTTTTAAGCTATATTTTAATCACAAATATACTAATAAAAAGGCTTTTTTTTTTAATTTATTTATTTATAAACAAAGGTCATGCAACACAAACAATAACAAATCTATATAGAAAGACCATATTGATTCACAGACCAATACTAAAACTTACCAGTCCCTTTCTTGATCCAGAAAGGAGAGGCGATAATTGTTGGCACACAAACTCCAAGCATATCAAACTTGAAGAAATAAGGAATCGGCAGTAGCTAGGGCTTGGGCTGTTGCCAGTAGCAGCTAGAGCTTGGGTCTCCACCGGCAGTGGCAGTAAGGGCTTTGTACAATGGTAGAAAATACTTTTTTTAATTTGATACTGGGTTGTAAATACTGTTTGTGTAAATTTATTTTGTAATTTTTTAATGAAAAACATGCCACGTCATTAAAAAAGAAAGAAAAAAAAAAAAGCTAAGTTATTGTTCCGTTAGTCACGTAAGTAACACTACTAACGACAGTTAGTAACACTACTAACGACAGTTAGTAAAAAGACTAATACAACTCAGTTTTAAAACTTAAGGAATCAATTGTGCTCACTTTAAACTTGAGGAACTAATTACGCACATAAGGTAAACTTGAGGGACTAATATTGTAGTTTTGCGAATTTTATATATAGTACCCTCAAGCTAGCAAAAAACAAGACTAAGGTTGATAGGGGCATTACTGGTAATTGCTAAGGTACTTTCTAAAGTATTAACCATTGGCTAGCGCTCATCTCCAGCTCTGTTTCCAGCCTTTCATTTCACATATTATTCTCGTATGCCATATGTCCAAGCTGATTTTTTTTTTCCAAATAACATTAAATATCAAAAAATTTAGTTGTCATGTTTCTAAACAATGTTATAAACTAGCATCTCAAATATCTAAAACTCAAGTTCCAAGATAAAATTCGAGTTTTTAAGTCTCAATTTGTAAGTAGTGGGGGCTGATGTGGAAGAAATTCACGTGGAACTCGAGTTTTTAAGAATCAAGTTCCACCATTTTCCTGTTCGTGTGGAACTCGAGTTTTTAAGACTCGAGTTCCACTATTTTCTTTCAGATCAGACTATTCATTAGTCTGCTTCAAACAACATACTCAAACCCCCCCCCCCCACCCCCCCCCAATGCCCAGGCAATTTTCCCATGAAAAATAGTATTTTTCTATTCTAATAGCCTTTTAAACCATCCAAAAAGTATAGGTACAAAAAAAGGCATTGGTTATGTTTGTGATTGTCAAGGCAATGATAAATTCAACTCTATTACACATTTCATCAAACAGGTGGTGAACGCAACAAATATAGGCTGACATAATAAGAGAAAGCAATTGAGGGATTCAAGTTTAAGAGGAAGAGTAGATAGCTAAAGCCAGAATTAGCTCATCGTATTTTTGGCTAGGCTTTTTACAACATCAGTGACAAGGGAACGTGAACTAGGTCAATGAGAACACTGGGTCACCGTATATTCCACTCTTCCTCTGCTTCTCCATATCTTTGTTTTACTTCTCCAGATCTTCATCGTGTTCAGATCTTCTCGTGCAAACTATTCTTCTTCTTCCTTTGGGTTCTTCTCTTCGTCTTCAATTTCTTCGGAATCTCTTCGTCTTCAATTTCTTCAAATTCTCAGATCTGCAACGTGTTCTTCAGATTGTGATTATTCTTTTATGGAAATCAAGCTTTAAGACTCGAGATCTATGTGGCATATTAGTGTCCAATTCAGCAAATAGGAAGCAAGTTTTTAAGCCTCGAGTTATATATGGATCTCGAGTTTCTAAAACTCAAGATACTAGTTTGCTAAAACCTTTCAAACACATGTTAGCTTACTATATTCTATCCCCTTACTATGCTAGTCCCCAAATACCCTCTGTCCAAGCCTTCTCCCATCAGTAGTTGGAAGCAGAACTAAGACACAATCCCGAAACTTCACTTTAAAGTCCAAGTATAGGAAGAATATGCCAATATGATTAAGGTTGGAAACATACTGAGCATGAGATTCCTTTCACTGGCTTTTTGAATCAATTGGCTAAACTAGATCTCGATTCTTATTGGTACTGGACCGAATATATGAAACATGTATTGTATGCTTTTGCTCTTTCTATGTCAGGGTTTGGCTTGGTTAAGTTGAAAATCAATTAATCAATTATTACCAATTTTTATATATGTCTACCTGTTAGTTGTTAAAACATTTTCAATTTGCATACTAGTAATGTTGGCTTGTTGGCATGTCCACATCTGCTTGGTGGGAACATTAAGATGCTTGTGATGCAGGCTTGTGAGTACAAGAAGACTAGTGTGTAGATACTTAAAAATTGCTTTCAAATTTACCAAAATCCATCTTTTAAATGGACTTAGCTAAATATTTGACTAAATGTTAGTTTGAGTAGTCTTATACTAATGCTCTCATATGTAATCTACCTATTTGGGTTGTTAGTAAATTAGTTAAGGTACCACCTCTTCATAGTAATCAACAGCTCTCCTTCTTTTAGGTTAAAATTTAGCTGTTAGTAAATTAGTTAAGGTACCACCTCTTCATAGTATTCAGCAACTCTCCTTTTAGTTTAAAATATTTTAAATTTATAATGCATACACACTAGCTAGATCATTGGGTGGATATGGTATTAAAATATGGCTAAAATATAAATGAAAATGAAGAAATCATCGGGTCAAAGATATCTCAATCTGAAACTCATTTGATTACATTAGCTAAGTTAAAGTTTATAGTTCTGAAGAACTTGGCCCAAAGTTTTATTATTGAGGTAGCTAGCTTAGCTAATGTGATGGGTGTGCATGAGTTAGATTGGGATAGGTTAGAGAGAGTTGTTTTCAATTTGATATAACCTTATTTGTTTGAGAAATTCTCAATCAAATCCAACCATCACAAGTGAAGTGGGTTTGTTTCAGTTTTAAACTTTAAATATTTCATCTCTTGTCTTTTCATCAATTATTTATGTTGTTTTTTGATAAATTATTACAATTTGCATTATATGCCTAAATTGCATTCCAAATTTCCAAATTCATCAAAATTAATTCTCAAAATACCAATCTAAATTAAAATCTACTACTGAAATAAGTGTAATAAAATAAAATTATATATATGCCAAGTTGGTTTGGGTCAGATGGGTTGAAAAAACTATCGACCCAACTCAAGACTAAAATAAAATTGTAATCCAACCTAACTCACCAATCCACAAAAACCAACCTGAGATATTGGATTAGATTGGGTTGGTTTTGTAGGGTTGATGGATTGAATGCACATCCCTAAATGTGATTTGTTTAGCCAAAAAACCTAATTTGACTTTGTCCTTAGAATAGTGGTAATGCTTTAAATTAATGGAATAACGTATAGGTTAACTTTTTTTTTTTTTTTTTGGTTGAGAAATCGTATAGATTAACTTAATAGTTAATATCTTCTCCAAAAATTAAAAAAAAAAAAAAAAAAAAAAGTTAATACTTAATACTGCTTCATAAATTATAAACAAAGTGTTAAATTGACATTATAAAGTTTTACAAGATAAGGATGATAGAATATTATATATATATATATATATATATATATATATATATATATATATATATACATAGTAAAAAAGATAAAATATACTAAAAAAATGATAAAAAGTTATAACTTATGAGCATGTTTGTATAAATTCCCTATGATTTCTCATATATCGTTTAAAATATAATATACGTTAATTCATTTTTTTTTCCCATAATAAGATAAATCTAAATGATGATACCAAACTAAGAATACAGAGCTCTCACACGTTAATCAGATTTTTTTTTTTTTGGGTGAGAAGAACGTTAATCAGATATTGATACGGAGCTATCGTGATTATTATTATTTTTTTTTTTTCTTTTGAGAAGAGATAGAAATTTGTATTAAATAACAGAAGGAAAAATTCGTATACATCAATAACTTGGACTAAAAGACCATGTCCATCCAAGGAAGAGTGGACTAGAAACATTGAGATACTAACTTATAATAACCAAAATAGAATAAAACCAAAACACATAGGCAACGTTGCATTGTTATTTGCTTATGATAGTCTTCTAGTAGTACTATAGCTCCATTTAAAATTTTCTTCGAATGAACTTGAACATTTTCAAAGCAGAATCTATTGCAAGCATTCCAAATAGCCCATACAATTACTACCCATCTTTCGAGCTTTTTCAGTCCTAGTTTATCAGGGGCGTAGCCAGGAATACATACTTGGGGGGCCGGGTTGTAACAGAGATATACAAAATATAATTCTTAAGTCTATTTGATACAAAATTATCAACTTTCATATATCATTATATACTTGAACATGTTGGGAATTCAACCGAAATTCCAAACCTGTGAGAAACAAAAAAACAGAGAAAACAAAACGCCAAAAGTAAAACAATCACACGCACAAGACAGTATTTACGTGGTTCGGCAATTTGCCCACGTCCACAGAGTTGCAGGGATTTCACTATTATCAAAGAAAATTACAATGTGCGGCTACAGTGTTTTTCTTTCTAAAAAACAACAACAAGACAAAACCCTAATCACAAAAAAAAAAATGGCTTTTATATCCTGCGCACAGGATTCACAATGGGCTACAAAACGGGCCAAAAATTTTTTGTCGGCCCAAGCCTCCGCTCCATGGACTAAGCCTCAGTAAATCTCCCATTATTTGGGTCAGGTCGGGTCATCAACCGGATCAAATCATGCCTGACAACGATTTTTCATGGAATAAAATTCATCCATTATCATCTCTATAGTGAAATTCCCTGCAATTTCCTTCTCTATATAAACTATCATATTATCTGCCAAAAACTCATCCTCCATTCTATTGTGAAGTCTTGTTTTTAACAATTTCATAGTTGAGAAAGCTCGTTCTGTAGTTGCTGTAGAAACTGGAAGGGTCAACACAAGACGAATAAGTCTATCAATCCTTATGTGGAATAAACCGTGAAGGTTGAAATCGACGACGATGAGTATCATCATTGTATGGATAGACTATATTTTCAGGTTGGTATGGACCTTCTATGAGATAAGCTCGTCGGATTTCATCTTATTTGTTGATAGGAAATTCACATATTTGTTTACGTGTTCCTGGATCACGATCTATCTCTTCAGATTGAAGTTTTGGACATTTGGAGGGGTATTCATCAGGCATCGAAGTATTAACATTTGTTTCTACAGCCACAGATATCCTAATTTTTGAATTGCTAACATCTTTTTTCTTAAAGAATGCATCAATTGTTTTTTGTTTGCTCATAATTCTTTTAGCTTTAAGAATATGACTCAAAAATTAACCTGAAAAGAATTTTAAAAAATAAAATTTTAATTAGAAATTTTTGTTTAGTTATATGAATGTTATTCATACTCAAGAAAAAAACAAAATTTCCACTATAATTTAAACAGTCAACCCATTTTTAATACAACTTTAATTAATAATAACCCCTCAAACAAAAACAAAAATAATTTAATTAATTTGTCTTTTATAATGTATTGGTTAATTTAATTATATAGCTTTAATTATTGTTGTTTAGTGTAACAATAAACTATATTGCTTTAATTTATTTGTCATTAATTATAATGCTTTAATCCTAGTTGGTAATTACGCGTATGTTACACGTAAAATACGCGTACGTACGTAACAATTAATAAAACTCTCGTTTGCCGATTTGTTCCCAACTGTACGGTAAATTATACGTTATTTTGGAATGAGAGTTTTATTCCCGTTTGTAATGCACAAAAGTTATAAATTGCAGAAACATACGGGCTATAAAATACTAAAGATATAAAGTTGAAGTCAACTACAACAATAAATGATTAAACAATTCCTAAGATATAGCCTTAAAAGAGTGAAACACGTATCCTTTGTTACAATTCCTAAAATATAGCAATAAGCAATTAAACAATTCCTAAAAAATTGCAATAAATGAAAGCTAATAATTCAATTATTAGCTTTTGAATGAATATTAATTATTACTTAATAATGTTGGTTTACACTAAAAACCAACACACTGACCAACAAAAAGGATAAGATAAAGACAAATTTAAAAAGACAAAAAAAAAAAATGCAAAAACCAACCAATAAAAGAGTGAGATTAGATTACAGATAGGCTATTAAAGTTAAAGAATAAAGAGACTCAGAGAGAGACGTTCTAAATCATAAATTTCATTTCAATTTTTTCATTCAGTCATTTAGTGAGATAGAGAGAGAGAGAGAGACTGAGAGAGAGTTAGAGAGAAAAACCTTAAGGGAGGGCCGGACTGCTGGAGGTGGAGCCGGAGTGGAGGAAGCAACGAGTGAATGAGCAACGCTGCACGCCTGCACCGGAGTAGAGGCAGAGCGATCTGCCGTCTGCGATCTCCGATGAGTGATGACCGATCTACCATCTAGCGTCTACGATCTACAAAAATTTCATTTCATTTTTCATTTCAGTGATAGTGAGAGAGAAAAAGAGAGAAATACCTTGAAGGAGGGCCGGAGGGAGTACCGGAGTAGAGGCAAAGCAATCTGCGATCTCCGATCTGCGATGAGTTGCCTGTGTTTGGTTTGCTGTTGCCTGTTGAGTTTGATTTGCTTTTGCTAATTTGCTCTGTATATGCAATATTGGGCATTGGGGTTTGATTTCTCTGCCACCAACGTGATGGGTTCGATTTTCTGATTCTCTGTAATTTTTTTTTTTTTTTTTGGTTGAGAATCCGTGGGCTTGCCGTGAGCGAGCTACTGGGCTCATCGTGGGCTTAGCTTGCCGTGGGCTTCTCTGTTATTTTTTTTTTTTTTTTTTTAAATTTGAGGGTGTTCTTAATTTTTGATTGAGGCCTGGGAGAATGGGTGAGAAATTGGTAAGGGGGCCGGCTGTCTAATGTTGGCGGGGCCTATTTATTTTTTCTTCATAGTCTAATGGGAAATTTTTTTTTTTTTTGCAGGGGCCACAGCCCCCCCAAGCCACTATGTGGCTCCACCCCTGCAGTTTATCAATCACTTACCGAAACAACATAATAAATCATGCTCATCATTCGCACATTTCTACTATTTGTCTCAAACCAGAGAGAAATTATACAATTCTCATGGTGAACCATGTCACTTGTCCATCATTCCACTAAAAGACTCTCACTTATTTAAAATGTTGGGTGCAAAGCACCGTGTAGGCTCAGCCCACATGCATTGTCAAAGCTCATTTATGAGCTTGCTTCCAAAAGTCTTCAAGTCAGCCATACCTTTTAATGAGACTTGACTCAAGCCTATCTAACACGTTGAAAGAAGAAAGAAAATTGGGTGAAGCAAAAAGTAAGGGTGATTCGGCCTTGAGTGAAGAGCTGAAGCAAGAGAGCCATTCGGCCATTGTGAGAAAAACACAAGTGAGAGCTTTAGGAGGTGCAGTCCGAAGACTGAGAGAGAAAACACATTAAGTAAGGGCTGAAGCAGTGTGTGTGAGTTCCATAGAGTGAGCAAAAACACAAAGAGATATTCAGCCATTTGAGGTGCAGTCCATGTGAAGAGATAGAGAGAAACACAGTGAGAGTGTGAGAGAGTGAGAAAGAAAAATGAGACATTTTTCTTTGCTCAAGTTACACATAAGGAAGATAAATTGGTGGAGTTCTCATGGAGTTTTTGAGTGCTACAACCATGGAGAGTTGGAGTATTTAGAGGAAGATTTTTCTACTGGCTTTGTGGTGAGATTGTGTTTAATCCTTGAGATTTATTTGTTGTATATCCAATTTATTGTAGACTCAAGTTTAGCATAAACTTGATAGTTGTAACTCTATTTCATATTGGATATTTTCCGGAGCTGCCTCGTGGTTTTTCCCTCTACGTCGGAGGGTTTTTCACGTAAGATTTGGTGTTCTTGGAGCTGCCTCGTGGTTTATGTGGTGCTTGTTGGAATTTTTTTTTTTTTTTTTTTTTTTTTTTTTTTTTTTTGTTTCCATAATATTGCTATTGCTTAGTAGTCATTAATTTTAATTCACACATAGACATTGAGGGGATTAGGATTTTTTCCCAACAAGTGGTATCAGAGCTTTTGGTTGCTTGGGTTTGACTGTCTTGTGTTGGATTAAACGAAGAATATGACTATGAATACTATGGTTAAACTTTCGGCATCGAATTATTCAATTTGGAGGCCGATGATAGAGGATGTTCTTTATTGCAAGGATTTGCATGACCCTATTGAGGGTGATGTGCCAAGCTTAGTGATATGTCAGATAGAGACTGGGAGAAATTAAATAGAAATGCAGAGGGCAAGTCAATTGCCGAGCACCTTAGTGAGTTCCAAGACTTGGTTAATAATATGGTTACAATGAAGCTAGTAATAGATGATGAGTTGCAAGCTTTATTTCTTTTGAATTCCTTACCTGACAGCTGGGAGATTTTGGTAGTGTCACTTAGTAATTTTGCTCCGAATGGTGTGTTACAACTTGCCTGGTTAAAGATAGTTTGCTTAATGAAGAAACTAGAAGAAAGGATATGGAGAAGGATATTGCACAGGCTCTTGTCACAGAGAACAAGGGGAGAAGTAAGAGTAGAAGTTCTAAAGGGCGAGGTAAATCCAGAAGTCAGTCAGAGTCAAAAGGAAAATTCAAATGCTTTTATTGTGATAAAGAAGGTCACATAAAAAGGAACTGCAAGGCTTGGAAGAACAAATTGAAAGAGGATAAAAATCAGAAAAAGGCGGATGATGAGAACATTGCTGCTGTTATAGTGTTGGAAGATGAGGTCCTAGTCATAGGACAAGATGATTGTTGTACAGTTTCAGATCCTTATGTTGAATCCTGCCATGTCACTCCAAGAAAGGAGTTATTCACTTCATACAAAGTGGGAAACTTTGGGAGAGTGAAGATGGGTAATGATAGTTATGCGGACATTGTGGGAATTAGTGATATTTGTGTCAGGGCTAACACTAGATACACCTTAATTTTAAAGGATGTGAGACATGTTCCAGATATTTGCCAAAATTTGATTTCCACTCATGTTCTTGATAAAGAAGGTTATGGAAATTATTTCCGTGATGGAAAATGGAGGCTTAGCAAAGGATCATTGGCGTTTCCTAGAGGGAAGATTTGTTGTACACTTTACAAAACACAAGTAAAGTTGTGTAAGGATGTTGTTAGTGTAGCTCAGGATGATTCTTCGCCTAACTTGTGGCATAGACAGTTGGCTCACATGAGTGAAAAAGGGTTGCAGATTTTGGCAAAGAAGTCTCTCATTCCCTTTGCCAAAAGTACGTCACTAAATCCTTGTGATTTTTTTTATTTGGTAAACAACATCGAGTTTCATTTAATATACCCTCTACTAGAAAATCCAATGTATTAGATCTTGTTTATTCTGATGTATGTAGTCCCATTGATGTTGAGACTTTAGGTGGCAATAAATATTTTGTTACATTTATTGATGATGCTTCACGAAAGGTGTGGGTTTATGTTTTGAAAACAAAAGACCAGGTATTTGAGCACTTCAAGAAATTCCATGCCATGGTGGAAAGAGAGAAAGGAAAGCCTTTGAAGTGTTTCTGTAGTGATAACGGAGGTGAATACACATCTAATGAATTCAAGAGTTATTGCTCCGAGAAAGGCATTAGACATGAGAAGACAGTTCCTAGTACCCCACAGCAAAATGGTGTGGTAGAAAGGATGAACCACACTATTGTTGAGAAGATCAGATGTATGCTGAGAATGGCTAATCTGCCTAAGTCATTCTAGAGTGAAGCTGTTGTTACTGCATGCTACCTAATTAATAGATCTCCATTAGTTCCTTTGGGTTTTGATATTCCAAAAAGAGTATGGACAGGAGAAGATGTTTCTTACTCTCACTTGAAGGTATTTGGGTGCAAGGCATTTGTACATATGCCTAAGGAACAAAGATTGAAGCTTGATAGCAAATCCACTTCTTGTATATTTGTTGGATATGGAGATGCAGAATTTGGCTACAAGTTATGGGATCCTAAGGAAAAGAAAATGATCAAAAGTCGAGATGTAATTTTTCATGAGAATGAAAACTTGGTAGACGTTGAGAAAATTGAAAAGCCTAAAGCTACAGTTGGAGGTGTTCCTGATCTTACACCTACCTCTTCTTCCTCAAATAATGCCATAAGTAAGGAAGAGGTACAAGATGAGAATGAACCAACTGAATTTGATGCTGATGAGCAAGCAAGTGTTGATGGTGATGATGTGATAGATACAGATGATGTTGAGTAAGGGGAGCAGCTTCCTCCACTAGAGATGGTGGAACCTCAGGTGAGAAGGTCTACTAGAGAGCGCCATCCATCGACTAGATATCCCATTTCTGAGTATACTATGATTACTAAAGAGAGGGAGCCAAAAAGTTTTCAAGAAATACAATCTCATAAGGATAAGCAGAGCTGGCTGAAGGCTATGTATGAAGAGATGAATTCTTTGAATAATAATAAGACTTATGACTTGGCGGAACTTCCTAAAGGCAAGAAGGTATTGAAAAACAAATGGGTGTTTAAGCTAAAGAAAGATGGTGACAAGTTAGTGAAATATAAAGCTCGATTGGTGGTCAAGGGTTTCAGTCTGAAACAAGGGATTGACTTTGATGAGATATTCTCTTTAGTAGTCAAGATGAGTTCCATTCGAGTAGTTCTGGGATTAGTAGCTAGCTTGGATCTTGAGCTTGAGCAACTTGATGTGAAGATTGCTTTTCTTCATGGTGATGTGAAAGAAGAAATCGACATGGATCAGCTAGAGGGATTCAAAGTGAAAAGGAAAGAACACATGGTTTGCAAGTTAAAAAAGGGTTTGTATGGCTTGAAGTAAGCTCCAAGATAGTGGTACAAGAAGTTTGACTCATTCATGGTGGGTCATGGGTACACAAGGACAGATGCAGATCATTGTGTGTATGTTAGAAAATTTCCCAATGGTAAATTTGTTATTCTTCTGCTATATGTAGATGATATATAGATAGTATGACAAGATGTAGGTGTGATTGGAAATTCGAAAAAGGACCTGTTCAAGTCATTTGATATGAAAGACTTGGGTCCAGTAAAACAAATTTTGGATATACAGATTTTACGTGATAGGAAAGCTAAGAAGCTATGGTTATCACAAGAGAAATATATTGAGCGGGTTCTTGAAAGGTTCAATATAAAGCATGCCAAACCAGTCAACACACCTCTTGGTTCTCATTTCAAGTTAAGAAAAAGATCTTGTTCTTCATCAAAGAAAGAGAAGAGAGACATAGTATCAACTATTTATTCCTTAGAAGTTGGGAGTTTGATGTATGCTATGGTTTGCACACGACCAGATATTGCTCAGGCAGTTGGTGTTGTCAGTAGGTTCACAGTAAATCCTAGCAAAGATCATTGGGAAGCAGTGAAGTGGATCTTTAGATATTTGAGAGGTAGCTCTAAATTGTGCTTGACTTTTGGTGATTCTAAACCAATTATGGAGGGTTATGTAGATGCAGATTGGGTAGGTGACCTTAATGGTAGGAAATCTACATCGAGGTATTTATTTACTTTTGCAAGGGGAGCTGTATCGTGGCAGTCAAGATTGCAGAAGTGTATTGCCTTATCTACAACTAAAGCTGAGTATATTGCAGCTAATAATGCAGGTAAATAGATGCTTTGATTGAAACAGTTTCTCCAAGAATTGGGTTTGAAGCAAGATAGGTATGTAGTTAATTGTGATAGTTAGAGTGTTATAGACTTAAGCAAGAATTTTATGTACCATTCATGCTCGAAGCACATTGAGGTGAGATACCATTGGTTGAGACTAGTTGTTGAACATCGGTCATTTGAATTAGAGAAGATTCACACAGATAAAAATCTAGCTGATATGTTAACCAAGATTGTGTCTAGAGAGAAGCTAAAGCTTTGTGTCAGGTTGGCCAGCATGAACTCTGATTGAAGACTTGGGTTGAAGATCTCCTCCGTAGTGGGTTAGAGGTGGAGATTGTTGGGTGCAAAGCACCATGTGGGTCCAGCCCATATGCATTGTCAAAGTTCATTTATGAGCTTGCTTCCAAAAGTCTTCAAGTCAGCCATACCTCTTAATGAGACTTGACTTGTGTGTCTAACATGCTGAAAGAAGAAAGAAAATTGGGTGAAGTAAAAAGCAAGGGTGATTCAGCCTTAAGTGAAGAGCTAAAGCAAGAGAGCCATTCGGCCATTGTGAGAAAAACACAAGTGAGAGCTTCAGGAGGTGCAGTCTAAAGACTGAGAGAGAAACACATTGAGTAAGGGCTAAAGTAGTATGTGTGAGTTCCATAGAGTGAGCAAAAACACAGAGATATTCAGCCATTTGAGGTGCAGTCTGTGTGAAGAGATAAAGAGAAACACGGTGAGAGTGTGAGAGTGTGAAAAAGAAAAAGGAGACATTTTTTTTTACTCAAGTTACATATAAGGAAGATAAATTGGTGGAGTTCTCATGGAGTTTTTGAATGCTACAACCATGGAGAGTTGGAGTATTCAAAGGAAGATTTTGCTACTGGCTTTGTGGTGAGATTGTATTTACTTCTTGAGATTTATTTGTTGTATATCCAATTTATTGTAGTATCAAGTTTAACATAAACTTGATAGTTGTAACTCTATTTCATACTGGATATTTTTCGGAACTGCCCTGTGGTTTTTCCCTCTACATCAAAGGGTTTTCCATGTAAGATTTAGTTTTCTTGTGTTGTTGTGTTTATGTGGTGCTTGCTAGAATTTTTTTTTGTTTCCATAATATTGCTATTGCTTGGTAGTCATTAATTTTAGTTCACACATAGACATTGAGGGGATTATGATTTTTTTCCCAATATAAAATTGCTGAGTCAGTAATTAGTTTCTATTTAAAAAAAATTTCTGACTTAGCAATTTTAAATAGGTAGGAGTCTTTTAGTGGAATGGTGGACTATGTCACTTGTCCACCACGAGGACTTTATAATATCTTCGAATCAAAGCCATATGTTCCTAGCAAATGGACATTCTCACAGTAGATGACACATTGTCTTTATTTGTTGGCAACATATCAACTTCCAAACATGTTTAGCGAGCATGACTAAATTAAAAACATGTATATCCTGAAAGTCCATCTCTCATTTGGATTGAAGTTTGCTCTAATTAATCTAGTAAATCTTCTTCTCATTCTGAGTTTGCCCCCACCAATATTTAACTAGAACTAAATTTGATGTCATCACAAAGTGTCTTTAAAATTTTGAATATGCTCACCAAGTAAGTTGAAATGAATTATGCTATAGTTTTTATTAGAATTTCTCATCCCATCTTGGAACTAAAATTTTCCTTCCAACCCATCACTCTTTTAACAATCCATTCTTTTATATCTTTGAAAGTGCCCACTTTAGACTTCCCCCAATCATTGGCAAACCAAGGTATTTCTCGCACATAGTCATGACTTGGGCCCTAACAATTCTGGATCTCGTCCTTCACTTTTGGTCTTGTATATCTACTGAAAAACAAAGAGATTTCTTTATTAAGTACTCGTTTGGATATAGCTGATTTTGCGTTTGCGTTTTTTTTTTTTTTTTTTTTTTTTGAGAAGCATGTTTCAAACATGAGAAAATGGGTCTAGTGGGTCCCGTGCACTGTTCACGAGACTCACAATCCTCTTTTTTCAACAAAATTTTCATTAAAAATTAGTTCTACGACACTATTCACATATTTAAAAATTATTTTGCTACAGTATTTTCAGTTTTCAGTTTTCAGCAAATTAAGCGGTATCCAAACACACCATTATTACCTGACCCAACAGAACCTAACAGTGACCAAAAATATTGATTAGTTGTTGACACTCATCCACTTTCGCCTAGCAAAACAGTATACTAGTTTGCAAACAACAAGTGAGTGATGTGAACACCATACTTACAAGATAGGACACCTTGAATTTATTGATTCTCTGCCGCCTTCCTCAATAAAAAAGACAATCCTTCAGCACATACGAGAAATAGGTACGGTAAGAGGGGGTTATCCTGTTTGATACCATGACATGGGTTAATAAAACCCCTAGGTTTCTAGTTAAAACAACTGAATAAGAGGCTGTGTATACACTTTCCATGGTCAAGTTTACCCATCACTCTGCTAAGCTCAACTGTAGCATCATCATTCAAACCCTAAACCTCACCCTATGCTGTATGGGGATCTTTGATGCGGGGCTTTATCCGGTAACACTTCCCCCGTGCGGTTTCAAAAAAAAAACGGTAGCGTCATTTGTCTAAAAAAACCCTATTTCACTCAGTTATATGTCTTACTTATGTCTAATTTCATTACAATCTATCCCACCTTACCCCACCTTCTCTTTAGGCATTATGTGGAGTAACTCAAAAGCTATGGTAGCGTTGTCAGTAATAATTCTATCAAGAACATAAGTACTTTAAGCATCAAATATCACATTTAGCTGGATAATTTCAAGTCTATTGGCAGGGACTTCAGAATAATTTCTGGACAATAGATTACCCAAGCTGATTGGTCGACACTCTGTGACGGACTATGGGTTCTTCTTCTTTGGGATCACAACTATATGAGTGTAATTCATTTTATGCAATAGATGGCCTAAGTTTAGAATCGATAAAATGGCCTTCTTTACATCAGGCTTTTCAACATGCTAGAATTTCTATAAAAGGGAAAGCGGATTTACCATTAAGTCTATATAAAAAAGTGCCGTCTTAACCTCCTTTGATGTGTATGGTTGGAAAAGTGTTCAGTTCATGCCTGCTATCATAATATTTGAGTTATCAATGACTAGGATCGCTATAATTATATCCAGGGATGGAGGGGGACTTGGACTAGGGGGGCAATGGCCCCCTATTTTTTTTTTTAACAACATTAATATATACATAGTCACCAATTTTAGCAATTTTTTTCTATAAAATCACACTTTGCCCCCCTTAATATTATCATTAATTCTTTTAGGAGTACTACTCTAGCTAAAAAATTTTGTATAACATTTTTACAAACTGTTATGGTAGTAAACTTTTATTGGTTTGCATCTGGGTCCATCACTTACATCGCATTTTTACTTACTAATAACCACTCACCACATTAATAATTTGTAAATTTTTTTTATAATTCTAGCATTTTCATCCTTTAAAAGGCCAGATCTAAAATCTAAAGCAAAATAAACTAGCCCAAAAAAATTATTCAACAACAAAAATTACCAATAGTAAAACTAAAAACAATTAAACTCAATCATTCAATTTTACCTAAAACAAACAACTTGACCCTTTAAAAAATTTTAAACAAAATAATTTTGTTCATACCTGGATTCACACATAAAAAACACACACAAAAAAAAAAAAAAAAAAAAAAAAAAAAAAAAAAAAAACTCATTAGCTGTTAAGTAACTGAGCCAGAAACTAAAGCCACCACACGTAACTAACAGCAAAACTACCTCTCTAACTTCAAGTTCTGGATTCGTCCATGATCATATCACTTTTTAGGGTGTCCTTTAAATGTTGGTTAGAAGTAGTCTTGAACTTATAACTTTATAGATTTATTGTGCCTTGAGAATCATTAGGCCGAACCTTGTTATTTATTATTCAAGAATTAAGAATGATAAATAAATTAAAAAAAAAAAAAAAAAAGACTATAAAGTATAATTGTATAATCTATCTACGTCATGAAAAACTCACATTATAAATTTTCCTTTTTTTTTCTTTTTTTGGCTGAGATCATTATAAATTTTCCTAGTTTTATTCATCATTGTTGAAAACATAAGGTGCCATTGCACAATTTATAGAAGAATTCGTACCAAATTAACGAATGAGAAGTTGATCTTGAGTAAACGCTCGAGGGAAGCAGAAAGGTAGTTGAAAAATCAAAATGGGAAATTTCCTTCTCATTGACTCAGTTTCAAAAAAAAAAAAGAAAAAAAAAAGTCCCATTAACTCTATTGCATTACACGCGCTTCGAAAAGTTGTGGGATAGAGAGTTACCATAAAGAAAGAAATTGGTCAGCTGCACCAGAATCACTTCAACTTCACTCTTTCTCTCTCCAACCCCAAGATCTAGTGTTCAGAGTTCAGAGTTCAGATACAAAGCGAGGTTCTACGAGGTACCAAGTTCTTTACCAATTTTCAGCAAGTGGGGTTCATCTTCAAAGATATCTAAGCAAACAGGACACAAATGAACAACCCCAATTTCAGGTTTGTCTTCCTCACATCAAATGTCTCATAGAATTGCCACCATACACTATTTTCTCTTACATGCTCCCCTGTTATTCATGGTTATGTTATGTAACTAGCTTCATGTGTATGCCTAGTGGGTGTTACTACTAACTACCAAAACTATACTTGTCCATTAGAAATCTCTGATAGAGCACTTGGGTTTTGAACTTTTCTGATTTTTGTTTAGTGGGTAGCTGAGAGTTTTTGAAGAAAGTTATTAAATTTGAACAATTGGGATCATGAAGATTGCATCTTTGGCTATTTTTGTTTGGTGTGTGTATGGGCTATTGGTCTTGGGGTCTGCAAAGTCGTACTTCTCTGAAGAAGATCCTGAAATCTACAAGTATGATAGAATAGATGAAGTGAAAAAAGAATGTGCTTCTGTTCTATCTTCTGCCTCTGAATTGAGAGCTGAAAACAATAGAGTTTTTAGTATCAAAGAAGAACTCTTTTTTATACATGGGGATTGGAGGCAGGAGGCAGGTAAGGCTCCAATAATGCCATTTGATGATAGAGATGTGTTAAAGAACTCACCTGATGTTGTGGATCCATTAAATTTGGTTTCTTTTTGGGTAATGGATGTTGATCATGCCCATCGATCTAGGAAGTATGTGAGTGTCAGTGGGTTCTTGGTCATGGGCATGACTCTAGCTGGTACATTTGAGAATAGTAGGTACCATGGAAGTCCTCAGTTTAGGATATGGCCTAGCCATTCTGAGCTCTCAATTGCCTTTGAAGGGATTTATACTGAATCAAAGAAAAATGGTGGGGAAAGAGTGTTATGTTTGTTGGGAAGCACAATGTTGCCATCTAGGGAGCCCAATTCTATGGATCCATGGGAATGGGTGAGGGTTTCTATTCCGAGATATGACCAGCCTCCTCTTTTGCAAGATGATCGAATTCTGCTTGTTCTTCGCTTTCCCAAGACATTCACATTAACAAACTGGGCAATCCAAGGGGAGTTGAGAAGTTTAAATCCAAAATCAAACCCTAAGTACTTTGATGTGATTCACATTTCCTCCCAGTTGGGCAAGTTGGTGGACTATAAGTTTGGGTCTGAAAAGATTGTGTCCAAAGCATGTGATCCATATCCATACCAGGATAGCTTGATGGATGGAGGCATTAATATCTATAAAGGATTTTTTTTTTGTGAAATACTTGAAGAAGTTACTCGGGATCAGGCTTTCACAGTTGTGCCAAACTGGAGATGTAATAGCACAGATGCGTTTTGCAGTAAGTTGGGTCCATTTGTGTCAGATAAGGAGATTAAAGCAACAGATGGGGGCTTTAAAGGTGTTAAACTTTACATGCAGAATGTTAAATGTGAGCAAAAAGTTTCTCGGGGAAATGTCAGTTCTGCAAGGGTTTCAGCATTGTTTAGAGCTGTTCCTCCATCAGAGAATCAGTATGCTGCAGCACTGAGATCTGGGCTTGGCAACATGACTGTTGCTGCTGAGGGAGTTTGGAAGTCGTCTAGTGGGCAGCTTTGCATGGTTGGCTGTCTTGGAGTTGTTGATGCTGAAGGGAGTGGGTGTGATTCTCGGATCTGTTTGTATATACCTATTTCATTTTCCATAAAGCAACGGAGCATTATTTTTGGGAGTTTTTCTAGCACAAATAAGAAGAATGCATCATACTTTCCTTTATCATTTGAAAAGCTAGTGCAGCCAACAGAGCTGTGGAATTATTTTAAAGTTTCCAGTCCAAATTACATCTACACAAAATTTGTTGCAGCTGGTACTATCCTAGAAGCGAATGAGCCCTTCACTTTTCGAACTGTCATCAAGAAGTCTTTTCTTCAATTCCCCAAACTGGAGGACACAGAGGCGTTCCTAGTTAGTCTTTCGCTTCTCTCGGAAGATCTCACCCTTCATGTCTCTGCAATTCCTGATCCATCTTCTAGTCATTCATGGCCTAGAACTGATGTTCAACTGGAAATTCTTTCAGTTGGTCCATTGTTTGGGCGTTACTGGTCTTCACACAATGGTTCCACCACAGATGAGGAGACCCCTTACCACACCAAGGCTGAATACACTGAAAAGCAGCTCCTTCTCAATGTATCAGCACAGCTCAGTCTCACTGGAAAAGATTATGGAAACTTTTCTATGCTTTTCTTGGAGGGTCTTTATGACCCACATGTTGGAAAGATGTATTTAGTTGGTTGCAGGGATGTCCGAGCATCGTGGAAGATCTTATTTGAGAGCATGGATCTTGAAGCTGGGATGGACTGTTTAGTTGAGGTGGTGGTGTCATACCCTCCAACTACAACTCGGTGGTTAGTCAATCCAACAGCAATGATTTCCATAGTTAGCAAAAGAACTGAAGATGACCCTCTCCACTTTAGTACAATCAAGCTCGAAACTTTTCCAATTATGTACAGGAAGCAGCGGGAAGACATTCTATCTCATAGGGGTGTTGAGGGGATCCTCCGTATTTCGACACTTTCACTGGCAATTGCTTGCATTTTAAGCCAGCTGTTCTACATCAAGCATAATTTGGATTATGTCCCCTATATATCACTTGTTATGCTAGGTGTCCAAGCTCTTGGTTATAGTCTTCCTCTGATCACAGGTGCAGAGGCTCTCTTCAAGAGAATCTCTTCTGAAACTTATGAGACGTCATCTTATGATCTTGAGAACAATCAGTGGTTTCATATAATGGATTACACTGTGAAGCTTCTTGTGATGGTCTCATTTCTACTGACTTTGAGACTATGTCAGAAGGTGTGGAAATCTCGCATCAGATCATTAACACGAGCCCCTTTAGAACCACATCGTGTCCCTAGTGATAAGCGGGTACTTCTTACCACCATTACAATCCATGTCATTGGGTATGTAATAGTTCTTATCATTCATAGTATGAAGACTAGCCAGGGACTTATCCGGGTAAAATCACATTTAATATCAAGGGGAAATTCCCACATGTTGCAGGAATGGGAAGCAGTTCTAGAAGAATATGTGGGTCTTGTTCAAGATTTTTTCCTGCTCCCTCAAATTATTGGCAACTTTGTGTGGCAGATTGATTGTAAACCACTCAGGAAACTCTATTTCATTGGAATCACAGCAGTCAGACTGTTCCCTCATTTTTATGATTACATAAGAGCACCTGTTCGGAATCCTTACTTTGCTGAAGATTATGAGTTTGTCAACCCAAATTTGGATTTTTACTCCAAGTTTGGGGATATTGCAATACCTGTGACAGCAATTATTCTTGCAATAGCGGTCTATATTCAGCAGAGGTGGAATTATGAGAAGCTTAGCCAGACTCTTACCTTGGGGCATTATAAGCTTCTTCCATTGGGGTCTAGAATGTATGAGCGGTTGCCTTCCCAGATTGTTGAAGCTGAGCTTGTTTCTGGAGTTAATGGTAATGTTGCACATGAAAAAGAGTCTAATGATGTAGAATGACATCATAAGCATTCAAATTACAGAGAAGAAAATGTTGTTGTAGACATACATCTAACGTGGATGCTATCTTGGTGGTTTACTATCACATAAGAAATGTTTGGGTTTCTGAAAGATTATGATTAAAACACAGTTTTTCCATATTAATACAATTATTTTAGAAAAAGTGAAAATATGTCCATATTGTGTTCAGTGTATTAATAGCTCCTAGAAAAATCATGTGTATAGAGCTTGTCATATGTGGAACCTTCAACATGGAAGACCTATTTAGTTGAGCCCACAAGAGAAGTGTGATTTTTTGTTAATTTCAGCTTATGCTCAAATATCATTTCAGATATTATACGCACAGGTATCAATTAAGATGCTGGATAAACTTTATTATTTACTCATAATTATGCTAAAAGAATTTAAAAAAAAAATACATTTCCATATTTTTTGGTGCTTGGTATGATAATAAATGCAAATTAATAGAAAATGTTTTCTATGCTCAATGAAAAAACAAGCCCTGTCGAACACGACTTCAATGCTTAAAATTTCAGTTTTGGTGTCCATTTCTAAGCTGCCATTGAAATAATAAATTGGAATTTCGTGTTACTAAGCGCTCTGGGAAATTTTGAATAGCAAATATGGATGATAAAAAATTAACAGTTATGAAAGTTGAGAAATTTAAAAATTAAATTGCTGATAATTTGAAATTAGGAGAAGTTCTATGGGTACAACAGTTTTACAATGATTTCATATCAAAGTCTAGATGACAAGCTATTATTAGTTCTCATCTAGGTTTACCATTGACTCTATTTTTTGGCAAAGCTTATTAGAAAAAAATCTTAAAAGTTTATTGGTACTTACCATCTCATATTTATTCAATCAAACACTTCTTAATCTATATATCTATATATATTATAAAACCGAAAACGTTTGACTATTTATTAACCTCACCAAAATTTGACACATAAGCTTTGGAGGCCTCACAAATTTTCACCTATTTTTTAATTTTTTAACTAAACCCTTTACGCAAGTTTTGAAAACCCTGACTACAAAATTTTATCTATGGAAAACCTACAGACACAGAAAAACCACCCCATTGACAGTATACCCACCAAGCCAATGGAGCCAATCTAACCAATTTTGAGCCGCCCAATGTCTACCCCTTTTATTGTTAGTGCGTTCAGATGTTCTGCAACAATGTAGTGAGGTACGGCAAAGGTTTACAAAGGAGTTCGAATTGTGGGTGCTTCCACAAGAAACAAATATTGCTTTAAACACAAAAGTACAAAAGTACTGTTGGCTGAGTTTCATATCACACTAAGTCATTCTCAGGCTGTTGAGACTAACCCATCGTTTTATTATTGTTTTATTAGTTATTTATGTGAATGAGAGCAGTCCTTTTTTGGGTTTAAGAATCTTTTTGACTTTGAGTTTTGTCTAATATGCATATTTATTTTTCTGGATTAGTGATATTATGCACTATAAATTTGGTTTGAAATGGTAGATTATTTTGTAGGTTTTGTTAGATATATTTTTTTTATAAAAATATTTAAAAAAGAAATGAAGTATAAGGAAATATTAATTCTTGGGGTGTGCCTCTCTTTTGTTATGCCATTAGCTGAGAAGATTATTTATTTTCTTGGTATTGTTCTTTAAAGTGAATTCGACATGCTTGATGAAATGTCTAAGTTGAATTTTATGGATAGTTTAAATAGGTTGGATAAAGATCTTGCATTGAGTTTAGCTTCTATTTGCAGATAACCATTTGAATGATGAGAATATGAGGTATTTTTTCTCTTAAAAGCCCATTTAGTAGGTGAGGATGAAGTTTGCTTGGGAAGGTCAATAGTAATAATAGATGATTAACGGGTTATGGGATGTAATAATAGTGTTGAGCTATTGGGGAAACACCACTTTTGGAACTTAAAAAGCTTTAAGCAATGGTTTTTATTTTTTTTTATTTTTTTAGTCCTAGCAAATAGTGGTTATTATATCATCTTCTCTATAAATAGGATTAAGCTTCAACTTGGGTTGGTGATTTATATGATAGTGTAGACATAATAGCATGTTCCTTTTCCATTTATCTCATATTCACTTTGTTTTTCCCTTTACATTTTTTTAACTTACAATTTTTTATCTTAAATGGGGTACGTGTTTTCTTCTCTGAAATCAAACTTGTAGTGTTGGGTAGGAAATAAAAGTTCTGAAAATTAGGTCCAATAGATGCAAGAACTCAAACTAAGGTTTGCTCTAAAATTCCTATAAAAAAAAGGGTTTGCTCTAAAATTTCTTATGCAATTTTCAAATTAAATATGGCCTCTTATTTGAAGATATGAGAATTGAAACTTTCAACCTATAAATTAATTTCCCGAGTGCCACTACATTCATTTGACATTCACCAATTATCATAATCTTACTTTTCTTATTACAATATGAGGACATAATGTCTTCTAGATTTAATTTTTCGGGCCTATATTCATTAACTAATTTGAAGAAGTTTTTCGTTCATCTTCCATATCATTACCACTGTATCCTTGCCATAATGATAATGATTTGAACCTTTTTCACTAATCTCATATAAAAAGGACTGTTCAAAGCAAATGTAAATTCACTTTTATAGTAATGAATTTAACTATACATTCATGTAGTGTAAGTTTTTTGTTATCATTTTTAAGTCATAGTACCTTCATGTAAATTAAATAGTTTTGATATTTATTTAATTATCCCTTGCATAGGATGAGTTAGTAACTAGTAGTAATAAAAATGGTTCCTAAAAAGAAAAAGAGTAATAAAACTTGTTATTTCTAATTTTGAGACGATACTCGTGAGTAGTGACATGACATTTTGAATTGTTGTATTTGTGATATTGTGCGTATTCTTTATTATTCATATAATTTGGAGAAGTGTTACGTCTACAACATTTTCACAATACTTTCACAACAAATCATAAGTGGTAAATTAGTTCTGGTTTAAATTCACAACTTAAATTATTTTTTTGCCCACCCGTAACATCTTCTAACAACTTATCACTTAAAATTTATAGTGAAAATATTATGGACATAACATTTCCATGTAATTTCAGATTTTTTTTTTTTTAACACAATTTATCTTGTTATCATTTGTCTTGCCTAAAATATTATGTAGTGGCCTTTTGAAGTTATTGTAGGCCACTTTTCTTGATATTTTATTCTGTCTAATATATATAACCCAGATGGCGGTATGTAAATCTTTACATAAAAGCCTTTTTATTTCATTTATCTCTCTCTCTCTCTCTCTCTCTCTCTCTCTCACACACACATATATATATATATATAATTGCTCATATCCACCTCAAATTATGGGTGTTGATAATTTGCATTATGAACTATGAGAATTTGCAATCATCACCCCAATCGCACCAAATTAAACTTGCAAATTTCACCCTACAATTTGATTGACCAGTGAAATTAACGATCACTTACAAGTCATTTTACCCAAAAAAAATGAATTCTCCATAGCCAAAAGCCCATCCCATAGCCGGTTATGGGACGGATTTTGCAAGCTTTGTTATAACTGGGGTCAGTGGCGTGATGGTTGCGAGTTTTCATAGTTGAGTTGAGCCCCTAGAGTTCTAAAACCCCTGGAGGTCCAAATTAATACGTGCAATTAACCAATTTTTCACTAAAGACACATCATTGCCTTGTCCTTCAAGAGTGATTCGAATGTGTCAGAACTTAATATAGTTGATGACATCAAGTTTTTGCTTTCCACCGCTGCTAAGTTTTAGGAAATTTATTTTTCTCATAAAGTAGTCAACAGGTCCCATCCCCCAAAAAAAGAAAAGAAAAAAAACTGTCAATATGACCCACCATTTGTTGGCTTGTTAGAGCACTTACAGCACTAACAAGCAGTAGTGTTATATTGATATATTATTATATTTTAACTCTTCAAACACAAAAATTATGCTCCAGTAGTAGAGATAAATCTATTCTTTTAGTTCCATTGCTATATATATGTACTGTTCATGAGAGCTAAATAAAAAAATATTATTTTATTATGCACGGTGATTAAAATAACACCACTTGCATTTTTTTTTACACTGTGCCTCTCTCTCTCTCTCTCTCTCTCTCTCATCTCTGAAGCTCATCTCTCTCAAGCTCACTCTTTCAACTCCGGTCTCTCAAGCTCACTCTATTTACCGCCGTCGGCCCGACTCATCGTCAACGTCACCGACCCACCAGCCGTCGTAAGCCACTGATCAGCCTCAGACCCATGCCGCCATCTGCCTCAGACCCACGCCGCCGATCACCTCAGACCCACTTCTCTTCCGTCGATCAAACCCACGCCGACACTGTCCTCATCGAAGCCCAGCTCTGTGATTGGTGATTTTTTATTTTGTTTGTGATTGGTGATTTTGTTTGGTCTGGGTTGAGGAAAAAGATTGGAGATTTCGGTTGTGGTTTTTTATTTTTTTTTAATTTTTTTTTTCTTTTCTTGCTATGGACTAGTGGTGGTGGTGGTGGTGGTGGTGGTGGGTGTGGTTGTGGTTGTGGCTAATGGCAGAGGTGGTTGTGGTTGGTGCTGTGGATGTGTTTTGGATAGTGGGATGTATTATTTTATTGTAGGGGATATATTATTTTATATTATTTTATTTTATTGTGTTGAAAGTTAAAATAAATCCACTGTTGTAGCATGTGTGTAGGTAAAATAGATAAAATAACTTTTGGTGGAGCTAAAAGGCTAAATTTTTAGCTCCACTGCTATGGATGCTTAGGCTTATTTGTATTTTATAGACAAGCAAGAGACGTAACGTAAGAATTGAATAAAATACGAAATAGGAATTTTTCATAGATAGTGATTCATCATTAATTGTGAAATATCGATTGTTTGTTGAACCTGGCTATGGCTTTTGAGTGGAGTTGTGGTGTGTTTTTGTGTTAGAACCCCTTTCCCTCTCCCTTGTGTGTGTGTTTTTGTTTCTCAAAAAAAAAAAAAAAAAAGATTGTTTGTTGAACCTGTGAATTGCGTGAAAGTAAGATACTTTGAAATTTGAGAGTCCAATTAGTGTAAGTTCTACTACTGGAAATGAGTTCACAATAATTTTTATTTTACTTTTCTCAGTGGTCATAGAAATTGTTACTAAAAAGGATTCATTAAGGCTTTTTTTTACTGCTATCATAAATTAGGAAAATTATTACTAGATATTTTCGGGGTATCATAAATGTGTAGTTTTCCTCTCTCACTGGGTCTCATCATGAATTTAATTAATAAGACCTACCATTCATGTGAGAGAAAAGAATACACATTTATGGTATTCTAAGAATACTTTCCCATAAATTAATCTATAGCAGTGGTTTTATTAACGATCATTGTAGTTAATTATTATTAATTTTATTTTTCGGCAGTTTTCAAAACCATTGAAATAAACCATTGGTATATGTTATGTTTTTGTGGCAGTTTTAAAAAACCTCGTATCATTTAGTGAAATGAGGTCATTTTTTATTCCCCCTCCCCTAAACTTCAAACCAGATTTTAAATATGGAGGGGTTGGCCCTTTCACTAGGCCAATTAGGTTATTACCTAAGGCCCCCAAGTGAAAGGAGGGCCTCAAAATTTTGGAAAAGAAGGGGTAGTGAGAAAAAAATTAATTTATGAAAATATGTTATAGATAATTTTTATTTTATTTGTAAATATTGTTGGATTAGAAATGTCTATTAGAAAATATGCATTTGGATATGAATTTTTTTTTAAAAAAAAAAAAAGAAGAAAAATTAATTGAGTCCAAAAAAGGGTCATTGGATAAATTTATTATTAGTAATAAACATAGTACAACAAAAAATTTAGATGAAAATATTACAAATGAGCAAGAAATTCACTAAAAAGAGTTAGAAGATAATGAAATGGTACAATTGCAAGATAAAAATGAAAATAACAATGATGTTCAATTTTGCAATACAACAAATCTAGATAATGAACTTCAAAAGAATTTAGAAGAAAATGAAAATAATATGATGAAAATCTCACAAATGAACAAGTTCACCATAATGATGTTCAACTAGAAGAAAATGAAAATAATGATGACATGCTGAATTATATTCCTACAAATATTTATGATCTAGGTCATTGAAAAAATATTTACACAAAATTGAGAGATTTTATAGTAGAGAGAGGTCCAATTAGAGAAAATAATATAAATTTTCCTAAAGATGCGAACTCTAGACATTTTTCTACTATTCATTACACTCGAAAATATCAAATGAGGAGAAGCATGATAGAAAATGACTAGCATATTCAAAAGATACGGACAAAGTATTTTGTTTATGTTGCAAGTTGTTTGATTCTAGATGTATTGGTTAACTAGTTAACAAATGAACTAGAGATTGGAAAAATATTAGTTCTGTAATTAGAAACTCCATGAAACAACTAGTGAGCATTACTAACATGAACACTTGGCTAGATTTAAAAATGAGATTGTCAAAAAATTAAAAAAAAAAATGATAAAAATATCCAAGAACAAATTAACAAAGAGAAAGATCATTGGAAAAATGTTTTATTAAGAATTATTACCGTAGTAAAGAATTTTGGTAAAAATAATTTGGCATTCCGAGGAAAAAAATGAAATGATTTATGAAGAAAATAATGAAAATTTTAAAGTCTAATTGTAATGATTGCAAAATTTGATCCAGTGATGCAAGAACATATTAGATATATTCAAAATGGTGGAATCCATAATCATTATCTTGGACATAAAATACAAAATGAATTGATACAATTGTTAGCAAATGAGATTAAATGTAAAGTTATCAGAAAGATCAAAGAAGCAAAATATTTTTCTATTATACTTGATTGTACACCAATTAAATGTGAAAGTCATCAAGAACAAATGTCTCTCATATTACGATGTGTTGATATTTCTACAAGTCCAATAAAAATAGTAGAAAATATAGTAGAATTTGTAAAAGTTGATGACACTACTAGAAAAGGTCTTTTTGATGAAATTATAAATATAATAAATATTCTTGAGCTTGATATTAATGATATACGTGGACAAGAATATGATAATATCTAATATGAAAGGAAAACATCAAGAGGTACAAAAAAGATTTCTTGACATAAATCCTAAAGCACTTAACACACCATGTGGTTGTCATATATAGTCTTGACCTTATATTATGTGATATGGTCAATTCTTGTCCAAAAGCTATATCATTTTTTGGAGTTATATAACGCATATATTCATTTTTTTCTTCTTTTACAAAAAGATGGAAAATTTTACAAGATAATGTATCAAGTTTAATTCTTAAGTCATTATCACAAACATGTTAGGAAAGTTGCACTGAATTTGTAAAAGAAATAAAATTCCAAGCTCCACAAATAAGAGATTCTTTGTTACAATTAGCAAAAACAAGTGAAGATCCTAAAATAAAAAGTGAAGTTGATTGTTTAGCAACATATGAAATTGAAAGCTTTGAGCTCTTATTGGGTATGACTATTTGGTATGACATATTATTTACTATCAACCCTGTTATTAAAAAATTACAATAAAAAGACATGCACATTTATGTTGCTATAGATCAATTAAAAGGCCTCATTTCTTATTTTAACGAATATAGAGAAAATGGATTTACATATGCTATGAATTCATCTAAAAAAATTGCATCTAAAATGAAAATAGAACCTTGTGAATTGGAGTATATTTTATTTGTAAAATTTCCTTTAAAATTTTTAATTCTAAAAATAAATCTAAACCATCAATATCATAATAAACATCATGGATACAAATATCCTAAGAAAGATTAAGTAGATTAGCTAAATTATCGATTGAAAAAGAGATGTTAGAAGAATATGGATACAGAAGTTTAATTAGTCAATTTGTATATCAAAAGGCAAGAAAAATATATTTTAAATGAAATATATTATAATATAAAAATATTAAATAAATATTAATTTATATATATATATATATATATTTATATATATATTTATAAAGACCCTATTTTAGTTGTTTCCATTGGACTCAAAATGTCAGGAATGGTGGTGCGGATTTCAATACTAAATATGCATTTTATTTGCAATTAGAATTTGATAATAATTTTTAAAAAATAAAAATTGAAATTTTTGTACATTAGCATTTAGCAATGGTTTCTAAACCGTGACAATATATCATAAATATGAATTTTTATTTTCATGTTTATTTTTTTAAAGATATGATAGAATTTTAATGTATAAAGTCTACTCCATGATAATTATTATTTTTATTATCAAGCTAAGATATTAATTGATTTTTTGGTGTAGATATGTTCGAACTCTAAATCTCTTATTTGATGACTAAAAACTGTATCAATTAAGTTAACTAGAACCCAAATAAATGAACAAGAGTTATAGCATAATAAAAGTAAAAAACGGTTGCAATAGGTTCTTCATAATAATGATACAGCTGCTAAAATGTATCTATTGTAGCGATATTGTAATTGCCATTAAAAATTGGGGGAAATTACACTTTACCATATTAAACTATACTTCATGTTACACTTTGCACCATAAACTTTTCGAATGCACTTTTTGCACCATAAGTTATGACTCTTATTACACTTTGCACCCTGATGTTAAGTTTGCTTAACTTGGATGGAAAAAAATGACACTATGTGAGAAGACCCGATTACCCCTCTTCTCAATGCTTTAAAAATAAAAGATAAATTACACTTTACTTGTAATGACCCAAGGAAAAGCGTTAGCCACATCTGCGTTATACCTCAAAAGAACTAATCACAATTGACACTCCTTGCAATTGTTAATAAAGCCTAAATTTACCCAGTAAATACCCGATGTAGGACTCATCACACACCCACACACATCACATAATCAATCAAATTAGGGTATTACAACCTCCCCCACTTAAATCCCTAACGTCTTCGTTAGGGCCCACATGGGATTACCAGGCCGGCTCTGATACCATATGTAATGACCCAAGGAAAAGCGCTAGCCACATCTGCGCTATACCTCAAAAGGACTAGTCACAATTGAGGCTCATTGTAGTTGTTAATAAAGCCCAATTCAACCCAGTAAATACCCGATGTGGGACTCATCACACACCCACACACATCACAAAATCAATTAAATTGGGGCATCAAAATCTCCCCCACTTAAATTCCTAACGTCCTCGTTAGGGCCTACTTTGTGAGGTAGTGTCTCCGAGCCCACATGGGGTTACCGGGCCAACTTTGATACCATATGTAATGACCCAAAGAAAAGTACTAACCACATCTAAAAAATAAAAATGCATTTACCATGGGTCGAACCTGAGGCCTGAACACGTGCATCTCTAGCCGTGTAGCTCAGTAACCCCGTGTGGGCTCGGAGACACTACCCCACAAAATGGGCCCTAATGAGAATGTTAAGGATTTAAGTGGGGGAGATTGTGATATCCCAATTTGATTGATTGTGTGATGTGTGTCGGTGTGTGATGAGTCCCACATCGGGTATTTACTGGGTAGATCTGGGTTTTATTAGCAACTACAAGGAACTTCAATTGTGACTAGTTCTTTTGAGATATAGCGCAGATGTGGCTAGCGCTTTTCCTTGGGTTGTTACATATGGTATCAGAGCCAGCCCAGTAATCCTGTGTGGGCTTAGAAACATTATTCTACAAAGTGGGTCCTAACGAGGACGTTAGGGATTTAAGTGGGGGAGATTGTGATGCCTCAATTTGATTGATTGTGTGATGTGTGTGGGTGTGTGATGAGTCATACATCGGGTATTTACTGGGTTGAATTGGGCTTTATTAACAACTGCAAGGAGCCTCAATTGTGACTAGTCCTTTTGAGGTATAGCGCAGATGTGGCTATCACTTTTCCTTAAGTCGTTACAACTGGACTATTGTTTGCTCCCTCCCTGTGTTGGTCCCTTAGATTAACCTCGTCTTGTCCTAGTTCAGACTCATCCCTATCTCTATCACCATGCAAGCCACTATCCTCCCTCAACTCTTCCTCATGAAGCCTAGCCACACAGATCATTGTTTGCCGATACGGGTTTGGTGTTGAAGCGTAGAGCCAACTTCCAAACTGTTGATTCCCAGCTTTTAGAGTGCCTCTACTCTTTTCCCACAGTGGACATTCTTTGTCGCTGTGCATCAACTTACCACACCAATAGCATATATTAGGTAGCCTTTCATATTTGAACCTAACCCATCCCTCCTTCCCATCAACCATAGTAATCTTTCTCCCTCGGCATAAAGGTTTGGACGTGTCCATTACTACCCTGAGTCTAAGAAAATTAAAATTGTTCGAATCACCCTCCTTAGAAGCCTTCATATCCACCTGACTCACTATCGAAACAATTTCCTTTGCTATTGCCATTGTTGAGCTTCAGATTGGTAGATCATGAACTTGCACCCAGAAGTTGGTGAGACTAAAGTCCAACTTTCTGATGGCTTCACTTTTCTCCATCCTTTTTAATGCCACCAGGTGTTTGTCAAACATCCAAGGCTCCGATTGAAGGACCTTATTAATGTCAGTTACATAAGGGAATGCAAACAGCAACATGTGGTCACCCATATCCCTAATTTCGAAACCCTTTCTCGTCCTCCATCGGAGTTTGAAGGTCTTTGCTATGGCTTCCATGTTCAAAACCCTTTTTGTATGGAATTTTGCTGCTAAGAGAAATTCCCTCATCTCGGGTTCCTCTTGAACTGTAAACTTATTTCCTTCTGACTCTGAAGGAGAAAACTTCTCCCACTAGCCCATTAACTTCTCCATCACTCTAATAGTACTACACTTTCCTCAAAAGCCAGCGAAAAATAGCACTCTGTGAGAAAAACTATTTTGCCTCACTCAAAGTAGGCACTCACTTTCTACTGACTATTAGGGTTCGGCATGCCTTGCCCTGTATAGACGTATAGTTTAGGGTGGTAAAGTGTAATTTTTCCTAAAAATTGTCCAAGTAATTTCTTATATATTTTACGGTGGTTTTGACCGCTGTTATAAGTAGCTGTTGTTATAAAATATTTATATCATCAATTAGGAAAAACCTCTACATCGCGATGGACTTGAGGTACCACTTTCTACTCTAGCGACACTTTTTTTTTTTGGATAATTAAGAATAATTGCATTCAAGGAAAAGAGGAAGACCTTAATCATCTCCACCTTCGGGGTAAAAGATCAAATTAGGATGAGAGGAGATGGTTAATGGCCCATCTCTACTTTCTAGCAACACTTGATTGACCATTTTAAAACTGTTTTTTGTAGTGATTTTGACTGCCACTAAAAGTCCATTTTTTTTGTAATGTATATGGGCTAGTTCTTTAGGGTACGTTTGGTTGAAATGTCAAGATGGAAAAAACCAAACGTCAAGATGGAAAAATGAAAGAATGTAAAACTTTTTTGTTTGACTGAGGAGAGAAGTGAAATAATAAAAAAAATAATTATTTATAAATTGACTTATATACTCTTATTATAAAAATTATGCTCAATTAAAAAAGAGCAAAAAATCAACAAAAAGATCAATCACACCAAGTTTATTATAAAAAAAAAATCATGTCCAATAAAAAAAAATAAGTAGCAAAGAATTTTAAAAAAAAAAAAAACTGCCAAGCAAAAAAAAAAAAAGAAAAAAGCAAAGACAGGTAGGCAGCACGTACAGGAAGAAGCTTGTGCTTAACTTTGAGAATTTCTTGTGTTTAATTGGTTATTTGAAGAGTGGTTTTTTTTTTTTAGTGCCCAATTAAGGCACAAATATATATTGTATTATACAGTGGCGGAGTCAAGAATTTAGGTCGGGGAAGATTAAAAGACAATATTGAAAGTAAAAAAATTAATCTATATTAATAACAAAATATATAAACAAATATATGATAATATAATTGTCATAATTTAACATAAAATGTAAACTTTAATTTTTTTTTCACTTCTAGCTTATTTTACTTGATTACCCTTAACGATTTTTCATATTTTGAAACTGCTGCATGATTTCTTTATACTCAATAATTTTGAATATATCTTTTTCAATATATGTGACTAAACAATCATTCATCTATTGATTATTCTTTATTTTTATTTTTTTATGGAAGGCGTGCTTTGTTTGCATTATATATACAATTTTTTTTTGTTTTTTTTGAGGAGTTCTATGCTAGTACTGAATCCTATTCCGTGTAGGTGTAGCCAATAGCAAGGTTGTTATTTTTTATTTTTTTAATCATTTCCAAGTGGGACCCATATTTTTTTTTATTTGAAAAATGGGACCCATAGTTTTATGTTATAATGAAAGACTTGTAGTACTTTTTTGTCTAGTGCATCAAGCTTTTGTGTTTAGACTACTATTCAATGTATCAAAGCAGAGATTTTTTTTTTTTAATCATTACTAATTACTAAGTGAGACCCAATAGTTTTATATATTAGAATTATAATAAGTGTAGAAGTCTACTTAGAAAAGGTACGGTGAATTGAGATTTTTTTTTTTTTGTCTTTTGTGTCAAGGGGGTAAGTAAGGTATTTTAGGTCATTACAATATTATTAGTGGAAAAATTTTAAAGTTCAGAGAGGCACCTGCCCTCCTGTCCCCCCCACCACGGGGATTATTATATCGTTGTGCGCTTATTGGTATTGTTTTTCCTTATTATAAGATGGGCGAAGTGTCCTTCTCTACACCAATTATAACTTATTACGACAAAACATGATTAAATTTTTATAACAGAATGGTGGGTGTCATTGTAACCCATGAATAAAGTGGAATTTTGATTAAAAACTCATTTTCACTTTTTAAATTCTCTTTTTGCGTGATTTGACTTCATTTAATAATATGCACGGTCCCATCAAAAAAAAAAAAAAAAAAGATGCACGGTGTTCAAAAAGAATAGTTATATGATTATAAATTATTCCAAATTTTTTTGTCATAATTTTAACTTAATAAATTGTGAATAATTAATTATCATTTATATATTAAATTTATTATATTTTCTTCATCAATTATATTCTATCATATTTATAGGTTGATACTTTCTCAAAAAAAAAAAAAAAAATCACAATTATAATAAAAAGTTGTGAAAATTTTTGTTCAATTAGAATTTCTCTGTTAAAAATCAAAAGATGCATTTCAGGGTGATATCATTGATGACGTCATAACCATGCAATATGTCATTGTAATTAATTTTTTTTCTATGATGTTTCTATGACGTCATAACCATACAACCACTGTGATGTTTCTCTCTGCGCGCAATTGTAATTAATTTTCTTTCTTCGTTTTTATTTATTTTTTTTTTTTTTTGAAATTTGTTTTCTTTTATGTTTGAAATAATCTAATCTTATGCAGGTGTTAGGCTATTTTTAATGCCGGCCAATAGCTTTAAGTTGTAGAATCTATACCTTCTCAAGGGAAAAAAAAAAAAAAAAAAATCCTGCTAAAAAAAAAGTTGTTGAATCTATTTTTTTTTAATACTAATTGCACTTTTGATTTTTTAATTTTTAATTTTATTGAATTCAACCGTTATGATTTATGAAAAAGAAAGGGGAGATTTGAACTCTAATAATTTCTATGAAAAACACCAAAAGGTGCTAGTTATTAAGTTATAAATCTTTTAGTCCTCTTTTTAGATCATGGGTGTCGATGATTTAAACTTGCACCCATAACTTGACCTTAAACTTCTTCTAAAAAAAAAAAAAAAACTTTAGATATATAATTTAATAATAATTAATTACGAAGGCTATATTTCAAAACAAATATTTACATATCTTGAATTATGTATGATGAAAATTATAAAATTTTCCCTCTTTAGAATTCATAGATGGATTAAAGTTCTATATAATATACGATTTGAAAAATTAAGTGTAAAACTTTTATTTAAAATTCATAATACAAGGATTTTTTTGAAACAAAATCTTGGCAATTCAAACCAATACAATGTTAAATTTCATATCAAACAAGTTATACTGAAATTTATTTTTTGAATTTCCTTATCCAAATGTAAGCATGTAGAGTAGAAGTAAACCATTCAAAGATATTTTAGACGAAAGTATCTTTTTGTTCCCTACATTTTGAGCCAATTTTTACTTTAGTCCCAACATTTTTTGAACTCCTATTTTGGTCCTTAAATTTTGAAAATCTTTTTCCATTTAGTCTCTACTGTGATCTCACTAATGGAAAGTACTTACATGGCACATAAAGTGCACATTTGGCACATGAAGATTACCCACATTGAAACTTGAAGAACCTTAAACCAACTTCAAAAGTTCTATGGGATTTCCCATTGAAACCCAAAGAATTAGAGAGGATCAATGTGGAAATGATTGACTGGAATGATTGGACAATGATAAGATCAATGATGGAAAAAGACCCATGGATGAAAACCCTTTTTCCCCAAAGACCTATGCGAAAAACCCATAAGTTTTCTTGTTCTTCCTTAGAGACCCATAGCCGAAATCAATAAACTCAAAGCAAATCCAGAAATCTCAAACACTCGAAAAACCTAGAAACCTAAAATCTCAAACAAAACCCAGTTTATTTCAAACAAACAATAATAAATTCAGCCAACCTATCCAATTTAGCTAACTGAATCAAACAAACCCAAAAAACCCAACCAATTCACTCACAACAATAACAACAAACTCAACCTACCCATCAAATATTTAAACTCAAATTAACTGTCATAGACCCATAACTCCTACAAATTCAACAGAGAGAGAGAGAGAGAGAGAGAGAGAGAGAGAGAGAGAGAGAGAGAGAGAGAGAGAGAGAGAGAGAGAGAGAGAGAGAGAGAGAGAGAGAGATGTATTGGTTTTTTGTGTGGGTTTATTTTTTATTTATTTTTTTCAGTTTGTGTGTATTTGATTCTGTGTTTGTTTTCTAAGGGGGAAAAAAATGAAAAATGCCAAATTTTTTTTCTTCTTAATTCTAGGTTTGTGTTCTTGTGTTTGATTATTTGGGTTTGTATTCTTATGCGTTTTTGTTCAAGCTTAACCCATATATGAATTAATATGTTTTTGGTTTTTAAATTTTTTTTTTCTGTTGTTAAAATTGATAAATTAATTTTTTAAAATAAGATGTTCACATTACATCATCATCATCATCATTATTATTATTATGGCCACGTAGGCACTCCATGTGCTAACTGTGTATTCCATGTGCCATGTAGGAACTTTCTGTTAGTAAGATGAAGGCAGGGATTAAATTGAAATTGAATTTCAAATTTTAGGTACCAAGACAGGAGCTCAATAAATGTGGGGACCAAAGTGGAAACTAGCCCAAAACATAGGGACGAAAAAGATATTTTTCCCAATATTTTAATCTAATTATATTCACAAGTCACTTATAACCAAATAATACTTGTTCTCAATGGTGGAGCTAGGATTTCAGTCTAAGGGTAGTAAAATTATCTAAATATATTAATTGAAAAAATTAACAAAATAAATAAACAAATGTAAACCATTATAACTACAAATATATGTTTCATATCATTAAAATAAACGAACAAATATAACCAATTAATAGTTAGTAATAATCAAAGGAAGAGATTAATCTAAATACATAAATTTTAGACATCTAATATGATTCTGTAAGGTCACAAATCGTAGCCCAAACCCAGATAGAATAGGATATGGGCCCAATAAGCCCAGTACAATAAATTTATAAGAGAGTGGGTGAAAGAATTGGGCTGGTGATGGGTTTTACAACAATTAATGAATGCAAAGAGTTTGTCCGAGGAGAATAAAACACTTAATCAAATAATAAGCTCAAGTCTGAGGAGTAAATTCTTGGGTAAATTGGTGATTTCAAGTGGTATCCGAGGAGTAAGTTCGTGATAAATTGGTTATTTTTGATGGTGTTCTTCCTAATGCTACAGTGGTTCTTTCTCAATGTTTTTCCTTAATATCTTCCGATCCCACTCTTCTGGAGGCTTTACTCCATTATATAGTCCCCCTTTATTCAATCCCACTGTCCACTTGTCTACTATCTAGCTTCGTACTTGAGTTTCTGTCTCCCTTCTCACAGCTTTTTGATTTTCTGGGAGTAAAAGTGGTTCAAAACACTGTTCAGAGGTCTTCTCCACATTAATACGGCCAGGAAAGCTGCTGTAATGCATTTAATGCGGTGGTAGCAGCTTTTTCCTTAGATATTTCTGTATTCTTATCCCTTCCATGTACATTTGTAGTCTATCTTCGTCGCTGGAGCTTCCTGGAAGGTGGACTATGGTAAGACGAAGCTCACTTCACTGACATATGTCAGATCCGAGGAGGATGACCTTCTCGGACCAACACCCTTGGACATTTATACGCTCTATTATCAGTTACAGGGCTTCCTCATGATTTCTTCTCCTCGGACATATTATTATTAAAGTGTGGGACTTAAGCCCAATGCAAAGGCTCAAGTTTTTGCTCCCCCACAGATTCCTTAAAGTATATTGAGAAAATAAATTCATCTAAAATTAATGAGAGTACAACAAGAGTAATGCTACTACCACAAACTATTTTACAGTATTTTTACAAACTATTGATGTGACAAATTCTTACTAATTTTAATCTGGACCCACCACTAATATCACATTTGTATTTACAAATAATTATTTGAAAAATGCTAAAGTCACATCAGCAGTTTGTAAAAATATTGTAAAATAGTTTATATATGTGGCATTACTCCTACAACAAATACTTGTAAAATTGTATACATGTCTCACTACCTTGATTGTTTCTAAAAATATGTAAAATTCAACATTTTTTTTTCTTTGTTCCTCCAAATATTTATAAATTTGGGTTTATATAGAAAATCCAAAGTTTGAAATTTTGGAAAAAATCTAGATATGGAGGAAAAGAAAATATAATGGATTGGATGCTCAGTTTTGGTACCATATGAGGAGATTGAGTATTTTAAAAAAAAAAAAATATATATATATATATATATATATTTATTTATTTATATGGAAGCCTCTAATTGAATTTCGTAATAAAAGAAAGATTAATAATTTTTTTGGAATTGTTCACCGCAATTTCACCCTTAGGTTCTTCCTATCTAAAACATTTCGAAGTTTATGCCTTTATGAGATAAGTCATTTACGGGATATGGGATAAGCAGAAAAAAGGAAAAAGGAAAAAAAAAAAAAAATGAATAGTGAAATGAATAAAAAACGTAGGGCAAGACTAGTCTCATTGCACGCGTGGAGGCTTTTTCTTTTTTTAGTGATCCTATTTTGTAGCCAAAAAAAAAAAAAAAAAAATCGGCATTTATTTATTTATTTTATATATATAATTTTTATTTTGAGAATCTAATTTATAAGTGAATAAAGAAATTTAAAAATAATAAGAAAGTGGCAATATTTTTTAGACAATGTTTTAGTGGAAGTTAGAGTTGTATTTTTACCAGATTATCCTTTAGTTTTGTCTCTACTTAAACATAGGGATATAAGGGCATTTTTGAACTAAAAAAAAAAAAAAGATTCAAAATAAGGAAAATCTCTTAAATAGTAGTATAGATAAAAACTAAGAAAATAATAATATGGTGGTTTGGTTTGTTGGGAAGCTCATTTCCTTTGTTTTTCGTTGTTTGTTCATTCAACGTGGGAGTGAAAGTGCTTTTTAAAAAAGAAAAAAAACATCAATGAAGTCAAATTTCTTAAGAATGGATGATAATACTAGTAACTACAGGCTATTTTTAGGAGTCAAGGGGGCCAACTACCCCCTCTTGTCCCCTTGCTCCGCCACTACTTGTTCTTCTCCCAATTTTTAAAACTTGTATCGTGTAAGAATATTTACAGACAATATTCCTACAAATTAAGTCATAGGCTCTAAAAATGTTTGCCAAATGATGATGTATAAAGTCTTTAACCACCACCTTTGTTTTGCGAATAGTGCCAGATAAAAAGTCTCCCAATTCTTGACATTGTTTGGTTGGAGAATGGAAGTGGAGAGATAAAAAATGGTTAGCAGATAGAAAAGTGGAGAATAAAATATGTTTTTTTTTTTTTTCCTTATGTGTGTTTTGTTAGGAGAATGGAAAAATAAAAAATTCTTTCATTTGATTGAAAAAAAAAAAAAAAAGTGAGAGGATAGAAAATATAGTTTGTAGAAATTTACTAACAGACTCCTATTACTTAAAAAAATAATAATAATTATACTTAAAAAAATTGCTGTCAATATAAAAAAAATAAAAAAATAAATGTTATAGCTGAGAAAAAGGAAAAAAGAAAAGAAAGGGAAACTAACATGTGAGAGAAGACGGGGGTAGATGGGTAATTTTCCATCAAGGCCCCCTTTATAGCCCATCTTTTCCCCTAAATTAGGGAGAC
Source organism: Quercus agrifolia (assembly GCA_029955455.1). Lineage (NCBI taxonomy): Eukaryota > Viridiplantae > Streptophyta > Magnoliopsida > Fagales > Fagaceae > Quercus > Quercus agrifolia. The sequence goes on along the minus strand of JARQAD010000002.1, from coordinate 22,329,885 downwards.
TCCAGAATCACCCCAGATGGTGGGTTAGGAAGAAAACTTGAGCCCACCATTTTCTCCTCCCATTTCCCCATCTTAACCAAACACCCTTCACTCCCATTTTCTCCCTATTTTCATTCCCCACATTTTCCATCCTCTAATAATCTCCCCTAACCAGTTAGGCCCTTAAACCCGAGAAAGTAGAATATCTTCCCGGTGGATAACGTCATTCGTCTACCATTCTATTAAAAAAATCTCACATGTTTAAAATTGCTGAGTCAAAATTTTTTTTAAACAGAAGCTAACTACTGACTTAGCAATTTTAAACAGATGAAATTTTTTTAGCAGTATGGTGGACAAGTAACTTGGTTCACTATGAGAATTGTATAATTTCTCCTAAAACCCAAATCCCCTCTATCTTTTGAATCACACACTTTTCCCAAGTCACCCAATTCATGCATTTATTTGACCCCCCAATTCCCCCATCAATTTTCCTCTCCATTGCACTAAGTTTGTTACATATTATACAAGGTAGTTTAAAGACATTCATCGTGAAGGGTAGGATAGTCTTGTGTTTGAATTTTATTTAATTGCATCGAAGAGAAAAATAAAAAAGAATTTATTTAAGGACAAAGTTTAGCTACAAAATTGGCTGTAGTATAAGACTACAATATTATTCAATATCTTTTTATTAAATGTGATTTTTGGTAAATTTACCATTCAATTACATTTTCTTCTTATATCTTCCATGCTTGCAAAATTTCTAGAAAATTAAAAATTAATAGCAATGTCATCAATAAATTGTTTAAATTACAAGTTTTTGTATTTTTATGCATAAAATATAAGTTTATAGATCATATTTGTAAATAATATTTGATGACACAAAATTTGACATGTGTATTAAGAGCATAATGAACATGCAACTTAACTGTTAGATTTTCAAAATATATAGTAATATTAATGATATTAAGAGCATTCACAGTAGTGGAGCTAAATATTTAGTTATTTGGCACCACAAAAAGTTACTTTATATATTTTATCTACTCACTTTACAAAACATGTTGCAGCAATGGATCTATTTTAGCTTTCAACACAATAAAATAATATAAACATCACAATAAAATAATATATCTACTGCAATAAAATAATATATCCATCGCAATAAAATAATATATTCACTACAATAATCAAAAATCACAACCACCCGCAACCGTTACCGTTACCACTACCGCTACTGCCACCAACTCTTCCATCGCTACTGCCACCGCAATCGCTACCACTACCACTACCGCCGCCACCACCGCCAACACTACTGCCGCTGCCACATGATAGCAAATAATTGTCTAGTATTAACAAGTGATTTTTTTTAACCCCAAATTATACTTCTACTTTTTTTTTTTTTTTTTACTAAAACAATTTCTCAATCATCATGATAGCAAATAATCATCTTGAGTAACAATAATATTTTGTTTTAACCCCAAATTATATATATACAAATTTATCTTTTGACTAAAAAAAATTTCTCAATCGTCATGATAGCCTATTATCGTCTAGTATAACAACATTATTATTTTTTTAACCAAATTATATATATATATACACACACAAATTATTGGTTGATTTTTCTTCTCTCTCTCTCATTATTTCAGTCTCTCTCTCTTCCTTCTCTCTTTTGTTCTGCTCTCTCCCCTTCAAGCTCAAAACCCATGGTGGAACACCATCACCAAGCCACCATGGCCAGACCACTGTCACAGGCCACTGCAACCCACCACCATCACAGGCCACGCAACCCACTGCAACCCACTTGACCAAGCCAAACCTCCGTCTTCTCTTCGTGGGTGGATCTGTCGACGTTGGTCTATCAAGTCTGGCTCTCTCCTCTAGCTCACGGGTCTCTTAAGTCCATTTAGTTCGGTTATGGTTCATAGGTTGTGACTCTCTTAGTGATGGATTTTGGCCGTGGGTTTTGCTGATGTTTTGGCCGTAGGTTTTGCTGATCTTTGCTTCTTTTTCTTTTTTTTTTCTTGGTAGTGGTGGGTTTGATGAGTGTGGGTGTAGTTGGGTTTGTGACTAATGTGGTGGTGGTGGTGGGGGTTGCCGTGGTGGTGGAGGCGGTGATTGATATTGGTGGTGGTGGGTTTGATGAGTGTGGGTATGGTTGGATTTGTGACTGATGTGGTAGTGGTGGTGGTGGGGGTTGCCGTGGTCAGAGCTGGGTCTGTGGCGGAGTGTGTTGGCAGTGTGGGTCAGGGGGGTGGCGGCGTGAGAGGTCTGAAAGTTGAGAGATTGTGAGAGTTCTAAGAAGAAAAAAAAAAAAAAGAAAGGAAAAAATAATATTTTAATCCGGCTGGAGATTTTTTTTTTTTTTAGCTCTCAGCTACAGTGCACAGCCATACATAGCTGTGCATTGTAGCAATGAAGGTAAAAATTTTACTTTTAGCTCCACTGCTGTAGTATGAGTTTTTGTGTTTTGGTGATACTAAAATAGCAATATAGTTAAACAGGAGAGAGAGTTCTTTTTCACAACTTGGAAAGTGTTTTTTTTTTTTTTTTTTTTCTCTAAGTAGAACTTGAAAAGTTGAATATAGTATAGTTATTAAATGGCTAAAATGCAAAACTCACTTTTTAAGTTTCACATTTTTTCATTTCAGTCCTCTAAGTTTGGGTTTCAGTGTTTCAAGTTTCGTTCATTCCTAATTGAGTCATTCATTAGTGTTCTATTAGTTGATGCCATCCACTTACCAAAACGACGCCGTTTTGGATGTTATTATAATTATTTTTTTATTTCAAAAAAACTAAAAAACTTTAATTAAAAATAAATAAATAAAACTTAATTACCCAGGGGAATGACGTCGTTACTCAGGGATTAATTGGCTTCCTTATTCTCAGATGTTGGGTTGCTATCGGTGGGGGTGGGGATTATTTCTTCATAGGAGCTGCCAGGTTCGTCGTAAGTTATGTCTGCTCCGCACTCAAGCGGCGTGGAGACAGTGTGGTGGGTATAGACAATTTCAATGAGTTTTATGACCCAATGTTGAAGCGAGCAAGGCAAGCACTTTTGGAGTATTCGGGAGTTTTCATTGTAGAAGGAGATATCAATGATATGACGCTTTTGAAGAAGCTTTTTGAGCTTGCGACTTTTACCCATATATTGCATTTGGTAGCTCAAGCTAGAGTGAGGTATGCTATGTAAAATCCTCTATCTAATGTGCATAGTAATCTTGCTGGTTTTGTTAGCTTGTTAGAAGTTTGTAAATTTGTGAATCCACAGCCTACAATTTTGTGGGCTTCATCTAGTTCGGTTTATGGACTTAATACTAAGGGCCCGTTTGTTACATAATTTTAAACACATGTTTTTAGTTTTTAAACAACATTACACGTATTTTCACATACTTTTTCACTTACATGTATTTTTAAAAAAAATTGAAAATTGTTGTTTAAACACATGTACCAAATGGGCCTTTAAGTTACCCTTTTTGGAAAAAGATCGACTAGACCAGTTAATCGGAGAATAAGGAAGCCGATTAATCCCTCGGGTAATGATGTCATTCCCTTGGATAATTTAGCTTTTGTTTTTTTTTTTTTTAATTAATGTTTTTCAGTTTTTTTTTTAAATTAAGAAATAAAATAATAATAACATCCAAAACGACGTCATTTTGGTAAGTAAATGACATCAACTAATAGAACACTAACAGAGGATTCAATTGAGAATGAATGAAATTTAGAGGACTGAAATGACAAAATTGATCAAACTTAGAGGACTGAAATGAAAAAATGTGAAACTTAGAGGGTGAGTTTTGTATTTTGACCTTATTAAATATAGTATGGGTATGGGATTTACAGATTAATTATTAGTAAATTCCATAGTCAACTTCTTTATCAACATCCTAGGGCCGTGTACAACTCTTACACCGTTATGTAACGTCATGGCTTAAGAAAGATATATAAAGGCATCATCATATTATAACACTGGTGCACGTCATCATAGACATCACTTGAATAATTGCACCAAATGCACGTGAGGCAAGTAACTTGGATCATAAACCATTTAATCCGTACATTTTGGGATCATTTTAATCCCTACATTTTTAGCATACACACAAGGGAAGAGGGGAGAAGATCTTAAAGAAACCAACCGTAATGTATATTAAAAACGGCCTAACTCTTGGATACACAGCACGTTATATATAAGGCATAAATGAATTTTTAGTCCCTACATTTTGGGATCATTTTTATTTTGATTCCTACATTTTCATTTTACCACTTTTAGTCCTTAAACCAATTATGTGGCGTTTGGTACGGGGTAATGTTTTAGGATTCCTAGGAATGTTTAAAGATTCCCATGTTTGGTTGCAAATTATGCTAGAGAATCAGATGCCAAGGGAATCTGGATTCCCCCCTTAAACCCCTCTCAGTAGGAATGTGATTCCTTTTAAAACAGGTGGGTATCTAGATTCCCAAGCTTAAAGGGAATTGTATTTTTTATAAATTGACAATTTTAACCCATTTTCCTTATCATTTAAGTAATAAAGATAAAATATAAAATAAATCATCAATATCTTTTTTCTTATCTTTATCTTTTCCTGCCAAAACAACATAAACATGATAGACAACTCTGTTAATATATTTTTTAACAAAGTTCTATTTGGATTTTACGTGTGGAAAAAAAAAAGTTTGAAGATGGCCCTTCATTATTGCCAGGTATTCACTTTTACTCTTGGTTTTGTTTAGTTACTAGAAATATAGATCTGGATTGGTGGGTTCATCTGGTTTTATATATATATATATATATATAGATTAATGGCTTTGTTTCTAGATTCATATGTTAAACTACAATTTTAATGAATGTGTTGCTAATTAATAGTTTATATTTTGTTTTTCATTATTTATTTAGAGGAAGATATTTTTTTAAGGACTAATTAATAGTTTATATATTTTTTTTCATTATTTATTTAGAGGAAGATTTTTTTTTTAAAGGACTTGGTAGTTCACATTCAAATCTAAGGATAGAATGGGAAAAATAAATAATTTATTTAAGATTCCTAAGAATAAACCAAATATTATCATCTCACATTTCTAGAAATCTTAAGAGATTCCCAATGAAACCAAACATAGGAATAACTACATTCCTAGGAATGTGATTCCTAGGAATCACATTTCTAGGAATCTAGATGCCAGGAGTAATGTGGATTCCCTCGTACCAAATGCCACCTTAATGCGTGACATTTAAGTCCTTATTGTCACCCAACTAACAGAAAAAATTGACGTGGCTGACGACACATTAAAATAATAATTAAAAATTTTTTTAAACCAATTAACGCGTGACATTTAAGTCCTTACTGTCACCCAACTAACAGAAAAAACTGACGTGGCTGACGGCACATTAAAATAATAATTAAAATATTTTATTTTGGTATTAAAAATACCACATCAGCATCTAAATTAATTTTAATTAAATAAAAAAAATTAAAAACAAAAAATTTCATGAATTGAGATCTAAGAACGTAAGAACTTGTTCTTCAATCTTCTTAAATCAAGAAATAAACCTAGCAACGACGTCAAACCCAGAATCAAAGAGTAAACCTAGCAATGACATTTTCCTTTATTTGAAATCCAAATAAAAAACAATTTTTTTTTTTTTTACCTTTTTTTTGTTTTAAAGTGAACACCATATTTTCACTACAAACACCAAACACAACAAATTTCAAAGCCACTCATACAAATTTTGCACAAGCATTTGCCCAGACTTACCATTCCATCTACAAATAAAAACCACAGTAGCAAAACATTCAATATATTCACCAAAACAATCCCACGAGTCCCTTTCAGCCCGTATCAAGAGAAGGTGAGATCGAAGATTCACTATGGGGTTTTGATCTATAGAGCTTGAAGCTCCAGCCATGGAGCTGAGAGGGCAAGTAAGATCGAGATTAGAGTAAAAGAGAGAATGGGCTGGGTTCAGATCTACTTTCACTTTGCCCATATTTGCCTTCACTTCGCTTAGATCTACCTTCGTCATGCCCAGATCTACCTTTGTCGTGCTCTTGCCTAAATCTCCCTTTGCCATGGCCCGATCTATCTTCTTTATGCTCAAATCTCCCTTCATCGAGCTTAGATATGTCTTCGTCGAGCTCAACTCTGTCTTCGTCATGGCTGGATCTCCCTTCACTGTGCGTAGCTCCACCTACATCTACTCAGTTCTCTACCAGGATCTGCCACTTCAATTTCAACTGAAACTCGATTTGTCGTACCCAACAACCGACTCGATCTGATCCGACTTCAGTCGATGGCGGGTTCCTTTTTCTGCCACCCTGCAGGTCGAGCCCAAACCCAAACCGACCTGACTCGTGGGCACCCCTAGTCAGGTTTGTGTCAATCTTCATTTTCCTATGTTTGCTCTTGTTCATGCTCTTTGATTTAGTGATGTTCATGTCTTTTTCTTTTTTTTCCCCTATACGTTTGATGTTCATGTTCTTTTATTCTGGGTTTACTCTTTGATTCTGGGTTTGATGTCGTTGTTGGGTTTATTTCTTGATTTAAGAAGAACATTGAAGAACAAGTTCTTATGTTCTTATGTTCTTAGATCTCACTTCATGTAATTTTTTGTTTTTGATTTTTTTTATTTAATTAAAATTAATTTTGATGCTAATGTGGCATTTTTTAATGCTAATTTTTTTTTTTTAATAATTATTATTTGAATGTACTGTTAGCCATGTCAGCTTTTTAGTTAGTTGGGTGACAGTAAGGAATTAAATGTCACGCGTTAATTGGTTTAGGGATTAAAAGTTGTAAAATTAAAATGTAGGGACCAAAATAGAAATGACCCTAAAATATAGGGACTAAAAGTGTATTTATGCCTTATATATAACGTGCTGTGTATCCAAGAGTTAGACCATTTTTAATATACATTACAGTTGGTTTCTTTAAGATCTTCTCCCCTCTCCCCTTGTGTGTATATTAAAAATATTTAGTATTCTAAAAAAAAAGAAAAAAATTATGTATAATGGGTTCTTTCTTGGAAGGTATTAATTAACAAATAAAGAGTTAGGCATAGTTTGTTAGGAGAAAATAGGTTAAAAAAAAAAGTCCAGCATTTTGCCCCATTTTCCAAACTAATTAGGGAAATGTCTTTGTGTTGAAACTCGATTTTCTCCAGCATTTTGCCCCATTTTCCAAACTAATTAGGGAAATATTTTTGTTTTGAAACTCGATTTTCTAAAAATCGAGTTTCAATTTAAAACTCGATTTTTGGAAAACTGAGTTATAACAAAATGAAAATTAAAAAAAAAAAAAAATTGCGAGTTCCACGCGAGGATTTTTATATTTATTTTTTCAAGTTTGATCGCCACATACCTATAGTTGTGTTCAAGGAGCCCTATAGTGGCGTTTTAAATGGAACTCGAGCTCCATGGACTCGAGTTCCATGCAAGTTTTTTTTTTGTGTTTTTTTTTTTTTTGTTTTTTTTTTGTTTTTAAGTTTGAACGCCCCATACCTATATCTACGTTCAGGGAGCCCTATAGTGGCGTTTTAAATGAAACTTGAGCTCCATGAACTCGAGTTCAATGCAAGGTTTTTTATTTTATTTTATTTTATTTTTAAGTTTGATCACCCCATACTCGATTTTCTACAAGATTTTGAGAAAATCGAGTTTCAAAACAGGAGCATTTCCCTATTTAGTTTGGGAAAAGAGGCAAAATACTGGATTTTTTCCGCAAAAGGGGAAAATGCCAATTTTCTCCTAGTTTGTTAAGTACCGTGAATAGTTACATTACCATGAAAGTGTACATTGTAGCAAAATGATTGTACACTTTCTGCCAAAAATAAAAATATTAGTCACATTTTTGTCTATAATATACACTTTATACAGTATTGTTCATGTAAACTAATCAATGCCCTAAGGACGATCACAGGTCAGGTGGGTTCATGTGATAACTCTTAACCTATGGCTCGACCCAATCATTTTGGGTGATGAACTCTCTACCTGCCTATGATCGAACGCTTACTGAAAGTTGATTGTAACTCATTCTTGGGGTGAGAAGTTAGATTTTGGTTAAGTGGTGATGAGGGTAAAACTGTAGTAGTAATACTCACCTTCGCAAAAGTATAAACTGACGCTTCAAATAAACCCATCATGATCCATTGGCAAGTGACGAAGTTAGTTAATCCACGAAGTGCATCTCATAGCCGACGAGAGGACCTTAGGCAACAAAGATGGGAAGCTGACACCAATGAAGTTGAAGGGAGTAGGCGAAGCTGACGATGACGTGGCCTTGCTTGGTCTCCACGTTTGCGTATATAAGGAAATCTCTTGCGCTTCACGTTTAGTGCTAATCAAAAGGACTCCTACAGGGAAAGGATTCCGTAAAATACGCTTATAAGGAGTCCTATAAGGAAAAGACTACTAAACCAAGGAAAAGATGTCAACCCTCTACTACTATAAAAGTCCCAATACCCTCACTAACCAAGGAACACATAATTTGCCCCAATTTTGGCACTCTAGAATGGTGAAAAGTTCTAACTTGACATTCGGAGGGTATTTAGCTGACACCACACCAGTGCTTTTCATGAGGTTTTCTCTTTTTGTATTGTGCAGGTATTGTTTCGAGCACATAAGGACCGTGTGACTAACTGTTGATTTTTCGGCATCATTAGTTGGCGCTGTCTGTGGGAACTTTAGCGACTTGTAAGCCATACTATCGCTTTCCGGACAAAGAGTTGCATGGTACTTACTCACTCGATGGCGACCACCACCAACGTTTAGGAAGACAAACTGCAATCCACTGCCCTGGAGAGACAGGTCCAAACCTTCACAGTAGCAGTGAAACATCTCACCAAACAGAATCAAGACCTAGAGGAACAGTTACGACAGAAGATCGCAGCGATGGATACCCAAGAGGAAGACCAAGAAGGTACCAGTGCTGAAAGAAGGGACCAAGAGGGGTTGAAAGGTAGCAATGCCCCAAGTAGACTAGAACGACAGGACATAAGCTGACCATCCGTCATAGATACGGCTCCACCTCACATGGTTGCAGAGATGTAGATGATGAAGGAGCGAATGAACTTTATGATGAACGCCTTTAGAGGATGAGTATCCAGTGACCTTGATGACTTGGTCCACCGAATCAATTCGCCATTCACTACATCTGTCAATTCATACCCCCTTCCGCCGAAGTTTCATATGCCGCAGGTAGAAAGCTACGTCGGAGCTAAAGACCCTCTAGATCACTTAGAATCCTTCAAGACCCTAATGCACCTTCAAAAGGTCGCAGATGAAATCAAGTGTAGGGCCTTCTCTAGTGCGCTGAAGGGGCTGGCAAAGATATGGTTTAGCAGATTGATGCCTAACTCCATCAACACTTTCAGAGAGCTAGGTGCCCAGTTTGCCTCACACTTTATTGAGGGGCATAGGTATAAGAAATCCACTGCGTGTTTGATTAGCATCAAGCAACAAAAGGATGAGACGTTGAGGTCTTACATAGCTTGCTTCAAAGAAGCACTTTCAATCGATGAGGCCGATGATAAGATACTTGTAGTCGCATTCACCAATGGGTTACGGAAGGGTAAGTTTCTATTTTCATTATATAAGAACGACCTAGAGATTATGTCAGATGTACTTTACAGGGCGACCAAATACATGAATGCTGAAGACGCGCTTCTGGCCCGAGAGGAGAGGCCCAAGAAGAGAGAAAGATAGGAGGACATATGGCAGGACAAAAGGCGGAAGATGGGAAGAACGAGAGAATGAAGGGATGACAAGCGCTTCAAGCCCCTTGCGGGGAGGTTCATGAGCTTCACCCCACTGACTTCCCCGATTGACCAAGTCTTGATGCAAATCAAGGACGAGGGAGCCCTAACCTTCCCCGGCAAGCTGAAGGGAGATCCCAACAAGTGGTCCAGAGACAAATACTATCGTTTCCACCGTGACCACGGTCATGACACAGTCGATTGCTACGACTTGAAACAACAAATCAAAGCCCTCATCAGGTAAGGAAAATTATAAAAGTTCGTCAGTAGAGAGAGAGCGGATTCGCCCTAAGAGTAGGGTCCCCGACAAGACAACGAGTGCCCAAGGCCACCCTTGGGCGACATAAGGATGATTGTGGGAGGCACGGCGACTACCAATTCGTCCAAAAAGGCTCGAAAAACTTACCTTAGAATGGTTCAGAATGTTCAACTAATGAGCGCTGTCCCAAAGATGACGTGGAACGACAACCCCATTATTGGCTTCTCAAAAGAGGATGCTCGATATCTTCACCACTCGTATGATGATGCACTCGTCGTTAGCATCCGGATAGGGGACTATAACACGCACCGGGTCTTGGTCGCCAACGGAAGCTCCGTAAACATTCTCTACTACCCAGTATTCCAACAAATGCAGATTAACAGAGAATATCTAGTCCCAACCAACACCCTACTTGTTGGATTTGGAGGAACAAAAGTGTACCCCTTGGCGTAGTCACATTGCCGGTAACAGTTGTAGATTATCCTCAGCAAATCATTAAGGATGTGACATTCCTTGTTGTCGATTGCTCCTTTGCCTACAACGCCATCATAGGATGACCTACCCTTAACTCGTGGAAGGCTGTAACTTCAACCTACCACCTAATGATCAAATTCCCCACTGAGTATGGAGTAGAGGAATTGCGAGGAGATCAGCTAGTTGTGCGGGAATGCTATATTGCGATGCTGGAAATGAACGACCATCTATAGACCATAAGCATAGAAGAACAGCGAACGAGGGCGGAACCCGTAGAAAGGCTTGAGGAAAGACCCCTCAACAGCTCCAAACTGGACAGAACCACAAGGATCGGCACTCTCGCCAGCCTAATGATTCACCAAACACTCATAGCTTTCCTCAAGGAGAACCAGGACGTGTTTGCTTGAAGTCATGAAGACATGCCATGAATCGACTTTTCAGTCATGGTACATAGATTGAATGTGTTGCCCTCTTATCCACCCGTTCGTCAGAAGAAGCGAGTGTTCGCCCAAGAATGAGAACGAGCAATAGCGGAAGAAGTTGGCAAGTTACAAGAGGTAGGCTTCATCAGGGAAGTATACTATCCCGGTTGGCTAGCGAACGTGGTAATAGTTAAGAAAGCCAACGAGAAATGGAGAATGTGTGTAGATTTCACGGACCTAAATAAATCATGCCCTAAGGATAGCTACCCTTTTCCTCGAGTTGACGTATTGGTAGACTCTATGACTCAGCACCAACTATTGAGCTTCATGGATGCATTTTCAGGTTATAATCAGATATAAATGGATGAGACGGACTAGGAGAATACTTCATTTGTTACCAGCTAAGGCCTCTTATGTTATAAAGTAATGCCATTTGGCCAAAAGAATGCGGGCGTGACGTATCAAAGGCTTATGAATAAGATGTTCACGAACCAAATCAGGAGGAATGTCTAAGTCTACGTTGATGACATGCTGGTAAAAATTCGAAGGTAGGATGACCATCTAGAAGATCTCAAGGAAACATTTGATACCCTTCGCTCTTACAACATGAAACTCAACCTGAGTAAGTATGCATTCGGGATAACAGCAGAAAAGTTCCTAGGATTCATGGTGTCTTAAAGGGGTATTGAAGCCAACCTTGACAAGATCCGGGCCATAGTAGAAATGGCACCCCCAAGGAATGTGAAAGAAGTACAAAACCTTAATAGCAAAGTAGCAACATTGAACAGATTTGTGTTAAGAGCAACGGATAAGTGTCTACCCTTCTTCTGTACGCTGAAAAATTCTTTTGAGTGGACAGCCAAGTGTCAGTTGGAGTTCGAGGATATAAAGGCCAACCTTTCTTTCCCACCACTGCTAAGTCCCTCACAACCTGGGGAAGAACTTTTCCTCTATTTGGTTATCTCCCTGGTAGCCTTCAACACAGCCTTAATTAGAGAAGAAGACAAGGTTTAAAAACCCATGTACTACGCCAGCCGGGCACTTTGTGGTGCAGAGGAAAAGTACCCACCAATAGAGAAGCTCACCTTTGCTTTGGTTACGGTAGCCTGCAAGCTCAAACCATGCTTCCGAGCCTATACGGTGATCGTCCTAACCGACAAACCGTTAAGGCGGGTGATGAGCAACCTTGAAGCTGCCAGGCGATTGGCATTCTGGCCTATAGAGTTAAGCGAGTTTGATATCCAGTACCGCCCGTGTACTGCCATCAAGGGATAGGTCGTCGCTGATTTCATAATGGAGTTCACCAATGGGGAAGGCAAGGGGGCAGATGAGTGTCCTTAGTGGAGCATACATACAGATGGATCATCTAACAAACAGGCTGGTAGAGCAAGCATTGTGCTTCTTTCTCTCGAAGGAGACAAGATTGAATGTATGGTTTGCCTCGACTTCTCTACAACCAACAATGAAGCAGAGTAAGAAGCCTTGGTGGCAGGACTCGATCTCACCAAAGTAGCAGGGGCCACAAGTGTGGTTCTTTATTGAGACTCTTAGGTCGTCACCAACCAAATGAATGGGGATTATGAATGCAAAGGCGAAAGGATGAACAAATACCTGGATCAGGTAAAGAGAAGGGTGGACGACATGTAGGCTAAGATCGTCCAAATCCCCAGAGGAGAGAATGAGCAAGTCGACCGCCTTGTTAAAGCCGCTTCAGCAGAACACATGATTGCCTTTGATAATGTACTCTATTTTGTCCAACTTTCTCCACTAATTGATTCTGTCGATATGCAGGAGATAGGTTCTGAAAACAATTGGACCACGCCATTGGTCTCCTACTTGAAAAACGGCGTCTTACCAGACGGGAAGGTGTCCATAAGAAAGCTGAAGGTCTAAGCAGCGTGATTCGTTTTGATGAAGGATGTCTTGTATAAGAAAGGCTTCTCCCGCCCATACCTAAGGTGTTTGGGTCTTGAGGAAGCGAACTATGTCAAGAGAGAAGTCCACAAAGGGATCTGCGGAAACCACTCAAGGTCACGGTTGTTGGTATATAAATTGATTCGAGCGGGGTACTACTAGCCCATCATGCAAAAGGATGCACAGAATTATATCCAAACTTGTGACAAGTGTCAAAGGTTCAGTAATATTACAAGATAGCCACCCGAAGAGTTGACCCCAATGACAGCCCCATGGCTGTTTGCTCAGTGGGGGTTAGATATCATGGGGTCGTTCCCAATAACGATGCAACAACTGAAGTTCCTGATAGTGGGCATAGACTACTTCACAAAATGGGTGGAAGCTGAAGCCTTAGCCACCATTATGGAAAAGAATGTGTGAAGCTTCGTTTGGAGATTCATCATATGCAGGTTTGGGATCCTTAGAGTCCTAGTCTTAGACAACAGGAAACAATTCGACAACGACTCTTTCCGGGACTTTTGCTCGTAGTTGGGAATCAGAAATTACTACTCCTCCCCCGCTCACTCTCAAGCTAATGGGCAGGTTAAAGTCACCAACCGATCCTTGCTTAAAATTATTAAGACTCGGCTCGAGAGGGCATAGGGTATATGGCTTGAAGAGCTGCCAGGCATATTGTGGGCGTACAGGACAACAGCAAAGTCACCTACAGGTGAGACATCATTTCGGCTAACATACTAGAGCGAATCAGTCATTCCAGCCGAGGTCGGGCTCACAAGCTACAGGGTGGACAATCATGATGAAAGCAAGAATGACGAGGCTATGCGTCTACAGCTCGATCTAGTTGACAAAATTAGGGCGAAAGTCGAATAATGACTCACATGGTACTAGGACCGCATGGCCAGGCATTACAATTCTCGGGCTCGACACAGAGACTTTCAGGTTGGAGATCTTGTTCTAAGGAAGGTCATGGGCGTTGCTAGAGACCCTACCTATGGGAATCTCAGCCCCAACTGAGAAGGGCCTTACCAAATCACGTCATGGTAGAGGAAAGGCACCTACCACCTAGAGGCGCTGGACGGACGAAAGCTGCACCATCCATGGAACACCGAGCACCTGCGGAAGTACTACCAGTAGAGAGGATGGTGTGAATAGTAGCACCCTTTTATTTCTAGCTTACCTTAGTTAATTTTAGCTATACTCCTCATTTTTTCCATTTACTTTAGTTTTTGCTACAATACTCTTTTAATGCCCAAAGGGCAAGTTTTTAAAGAACTACTTTTCCTACGAATGCATGGCTTATCATAATAAGAGGAGTTTATTCAAGTATGGCTAAGGTGTCTACCTACAAAAAATCATCAAGTCCACAAAGTGGACGAGTTTATTATTAAGTCCATAAAGTGGATGACTTCATCCTAGAAGGATGAAAAAATTAGTCCACAGAGTGGACGAGTTTATCATTAAATCCACAAAGTGGACGAGCTTATTATTAATGTCCATAAAGTGGATGGCTTTGTTAAAGTCCGTAAAGTGGATGAGTTTATCATTGAGTCCACAAAGTGGACGGGTTTATTATTAATATCCATAAAATGGACAACTTTGTTAAAATCCATAAAAGTGGACGACTTCATCCCAGGAGGATAAAAAATTATCGTCCATAAAGTGGACGAGCTTATCATTGTGTACATAAAATGGACGAGCTTATTAGTAATACCCATAAAATAGACGACTGTGCTAAGTCCCCAAAGTGGATGAGTTCGTAAAATTGGCGAGTTTATCCACCGAAGGATATGATTAGTATTATTAAAAGGTTCACAAGGCGAAAATTTTAATATAAAGTTCTTGGAATGAATAAGTCCACTGAGAAGGCAGATTGAGATTGTTTAAATCCACTAAACAAAGGGAAAAACAAATTCAAATATGTCCACGAAATATACGAATACAGGACATGAGGATGTCTCAAGGCTATAAAATTCATAGGGTGACGAGTTTACTACAAGACAAGATTGTCCTAGTTCACCAGAAACAAACATAAGATACCATATATAAGATAAAGTCTTTACAAATAGAGCCCAGAAACACTAGGGCATTTAAACATTGTTTGAAAATTAAATGAAATATACAAGTTACAAAAAAGTAAGGCTAGGGCTAGGCATCAGGAGTGTCATTCAGAGTCTCGTCATCTTTATCTTGAGTAGGAGGGTTCTCCACGTCTAAGAGCTCAATGGACGGGTTGGAAGTGGAGATGGGAGGATTCGCAGCAGGTTGAGCAAAGACGACGCCATCATCCTTAGGAGGGAGATCTGACTTAGTAGAGTCGTTACTCTCACCAACGACAGTGTCGCCAACAGGTGTCGACGACATGGGGTCATCTATGGTAATCCCGGATAGATCCAAGTCTGGGAAGGAGGACGTGACCTGTTTAAGGCAGTCTTCATACCTAGTACCATAGTATTCAGCATAAGAGTCAATGAATGATTGCGACGCCTTGAATTCTGCAATGGCATCGGCCCCAACCCTCTCCACTTGCCAGCGCAAGGTCGACAGCTCTCCTTGTAGCTTCTCCTTTTGACGACCTGTCTCCTCCAACTTCTCCCTTGTCTCCTTCAGCTCACCATGAAGAGTACGAAGGACCTCCTTATATTGCTCTTGCTCATTCATTAAATTTGTATTATGCTTCTTAACTTGGGTGACGACGCCCTTCTTGGCAACACATCGATCCTGAAGTGCCTTAACATGCACTAAGGCTTGGAAAGGATACAGGTGTCAGTCAATGAATGGAAAGTGACGGGATAAAAATAGCCAAGAAAGTAAGCTTATCCGGATGAGGTCAAAAAGAGCTGACACCCCCAGCTCCTCTGTCCCTAGCTTATCACAGGGCTCCACATCCGTCGGCTTTATGAGGGATTCCACTTCCTCGACGGCGTAGTCTATGTGGGTGAGAAGGCGATGGGGTTCCTCAACGATGGGATCAGTCGAAGTCATCATTCCCTTACCCGGGTTATGACTTGACTTGAGGGGTGATTTCTTCTTGGGGTGTGCATCCCCAGGAGTGATGGCTACCTTTTTAGGAGGATGGTCGTCCTTCTCGTCAATCTTCCTTTTGGCTGAGCCCTTAGAGACGGCCTTAGGGGCCGACGAGGACGCCTCCTCCTTTCCCTTGGCTTTCCTTTCCTCCTCTTTCTTATAAGAAGCAGCTACCTTCACCCTTTGCCTAGCAGCCTCCATTTCTGCAAAAAACAACAGACATGCATTAGAAAAGCAGATGGTAAGAATAAAACTGATGGGGATGGTAGAAAATCTACTTACGACAGTGAGAGTATTCTTTTAATCTGCGAGCTTCAAGCGTCGGTTCTGAGCCCCCACTGTACAAATGAAGAGTGTCAAGGGTGATTAAATCCCTACACTTTTGTTGCTCAAATGGGATGTTGAGAACTCAACAGA
This sequence comes from Quercus agrifolia, assembly GCA_029955455.1. Lineage (NCBI taxonomy): Eukaryota > Viridiplantae > Streptophyta > Magnoliopsida > Fagales > Fagaceae > Quercus > Quercus agrifolia. The sequence continues at coordinate 22,313,654 of JARQAD010000002.1, read as the reverse complement.
TGAATTGCTTCTGCTCGTCAGTTATGTGAGGACAGGCGTTGGCTGAAAAGAGAAACAAGATGAAGACATTAAAGCACTTTGAAAATGAATGAAGTAATAGAAGCAAATGCTGACGAGGTTAAAAACAAATAAAAGTTGTCGAAGCTGAACCTGAGTCTTTAACTATTCCCTAGGTATTGTCAAAACCATGAGGCATTGTAACCCATTCTTCTGGACGGCATACCCAATCTGTCCCTTGAATAAAAAAGTATCTACTTTTCCAACTCCTATTAGAGTCTGGCATGTTAGAAAAAGTCCCAAGTCCTTCTTTCGGGCGGCAAAATGATATATCCCCTGGAAAGAGACGATGTGCTGATGGTTCCTACCACTGAGACGACCCCAAAGGATTTAAGCACTTACGAAGATCCCCCAAGCATTCAGAGCGATCTGGCTGATGGACAGTCCTATGAAATCAACCAGCTGACGGTGCAAGGCTGTTAGTGGTAGTCTTAATCCCGCAGCAAACATAGCGTCGTACATGCCGACGTCTACAGTTCTCCCCAAGTAGCGTCTTTCATTTTTTCTAGGGAGACGGATTGGGATATGGTCTGGGATCTGGTAATGGGTACATAAATCCTTAAAGACCTTGTCACTCATCTTTGGTAGAAATTTATTGACGGTCCAATTCTCGGGAAGTATGAAGGGACGGTTGCCTCCAAGACTTCCTAAAGTCCCTTCATAGGATTCCTCATCACCATCATCGTCATCCTCGTCACTTTCTCTCTCTCTTTCTCCCTCTACCACCTCATCTTCATTTACTACCTCCTTCTCATTCTCCTCTTCATAACTTTCGACGTCGTTGTCAGGAGACTAGGCTGACGTTTCCCTTTTTGACGACTAGGAGAAGTCCTCAGGCTCATGACTTGAACCAAAAACTTCATCATAGCCCGCTCCCTCGCGGACTGACTATTGTTCACTCGTTGCTTTACTAGACATCTGACTACCTACAAGTGACAAATTCATTCTAAGAACCTAAGTTGACGGCCTCACTATGGAGTTAATCAACTAGAATAATATATATATATATATATATATATATATATATATATATATATATAAGGCAAGGGAGAAAGAGAACTTACAAGTATGTCTCCTTGAATAATTGACGGCTTGAAAAGCGACGGAATCAACAAACTGATGGAAGAAAGGCAATGAGCTTTCTCTCAAGCATCAGCAAGGATGAAATAAGAGAAATGAGGAAAGGGGCGGGGGGGGGGGGGGGGAGGGGGGGGGGCGAAGTATATATAAAGGGGAATATGCACGGAAGTTGAAGCGACACTCCCGTCTAGAAGCAGAGCCAATCAGAATGCGCCACGTGTTCAAGCATTTAATAAAGGCTACTTGAGGAGTTGCCCGTAAATGGTTTTCCCTTTCTCTTGGCCAAAAAAGAAATTAGCAAAGAAAGTTCAATTCCACAACCCGTCAGTATAAGCTGACGAGGATATGGAGTAGGGGGCAGCTAATGAGGGTAAAATTGTAGTAGTAATACTCACCCTTGCAAAAGTAAAAACTAACACTCCAAATAAACTTGTTAGGATCCATTGGCAAGTGACGATGTTAGTTAATCCACGAAGCGCATCTTATAGCCAACGGGAGGACTTTAGGCAATGAAGATGGGAAGCTGACACCAATGAAGCTGAAGGGAGTAAGCGAAGCTGACGACCCTGACATGGCCTTGCTTGGTCTCCACATTTGCGTATATAAGGAAATATCTTGTGCTTCACATTTAGTGCTAATCAAAAGGATTCCTACAAGGAAAGGATTCCGCAAAATACGCTTATAAGGACTCCTATAAGGAAAAGACTTCTAAACCAAGGAAAAGATGTCAACCCTCTACTACTATAAAAGCCCCAATACCCTCACTAACTAAGGTACGCATAATTTACCCCAGCTCTGGCACTCTAGAGTGGTGAAAAGTTCTAACTTGACATTCGGAAGGTATTTGGTTGGCACCACACCGGTGCTCTTCGTGAGGTTTTCTCTTTTTGTATTGTGTAGGTATTGTTTTGAACACGTGAGGATCGTGTGACTTACTGTTGGTTTTTCGGCATCATCAAGTGGCAAGTAATGATGAAAGCAGTGAACATAATATGATCTGAACAATGCAAGCATGGTATGATTTGGAATTTCGGATGGTTGCTAGCATGATTTTAAAAACCGAACCATACCGGCCGGTCCAGCGAGTTGAATTGAAAACTGGTCACCAGTTCAGTCAGGAAAAAATGCCAAAAATCGGCTAAAACTGGGAATCAGAGGCAAATTCGGTTTTGCCCTTAGTTTGGTTTTTAAAACCATGGTTGCTAGCATAAGATGATCCAAATGGCAATGACACGAGTCATGATTTGTATAAACATGAGCATACCATGTTCTAGATGATGGTGACACAACAATATCTTGATGGTGGCGAGACGTGATCTAGTGCAAAGCTCATCCTCGAGTTGACAGTCGAGATCTAAAATCTTCCATTCAAAATAAACTTTGAACGCTTTAGTAACTTGATCAAGTTTTGAAATACACCATAAGTTTTTCTCTCGTCTGCCTTCAATTTATTTGGAACATCAATCAACAAAGGTCGATAATAAAATTAAAATTTTTTACTCGAAGAAAATCAACATATTGTGTAGTCATTTTCAACAAATCAACTAAAACTTGGGGATTGTGAGTGGTGGACTCATCCTCATATTAGATGTCAATTGGATCTTCCACAATATTCTCAATAATTACCATCTATTGATTTCTGTCATTATCCACAATTAACTCAAACTTCTTTAATTTCTTCGACCTCATCATCAAATTTTTGACAAATGGTATCTTCAAGTTTCAATTCAACAACTTGTTGCAAGTCTTGATCTTGTCAATCCTTAAACCATTCTTTTTTCTTGACATATGAACATGGCCGTAATAATTTTTGTTTTGTGGTTTCTCTTTCATATTTTGAATATATTACTTTTCATATGAATATACGGATCTGTAATCAACACTTGTATGATCTAGTATATCATAATAGTCATTAGGAAACCATAAATCAATTAACACCTTTTTCATTCTTTGCCAAGAGCGGATTGGATGCTTACCTTGACACTTTTTATCGATTTGAATGTCTACCCTCCATTCCTCTTCTTCACTGTCCAATTTATTAAATGTAAGCCATACTTTTTAATCATCACAAATCTTTCAAAAATTAAAATACTCTTCCAAATCAAGAAGCCATTTAATAAAATCCAACTTTTTGCATCTCTCTATCAAAGAATGGAATTTTCTTGTAGTTAGGAGTGCGTCTTTGAATATATTGATTCATGTTGTTGTGAGATGATTTCCTAGCAAGAAGCATAGCAATCACTTGCCGGATTTCACGCATATCTTGCTGACTCTCTTCATGAAATTGTTTCATCTCTTCACGAAATTGGTAGAACTCAGCCCTAGTGAGGACTAGGTCTTCAACTTCAACGTTGTTGTGGTGGTGGTTATCGTCACACCGGTTAGCCATTCGACCAAAGTAAGTCAAGGTTTTGATATCAACTGATGTCGTAGATGCCCAAAGAAAGCACACCCTATGCTCTCTTTGATGGAACAAAAATAAAACCGTTAGTTTCTAGTAGTAAATCTCAAATCCATGAGAAGTTTCTTGAATTCACTAGAGAAAACAATATATTCTAAAATAAATTCTAATTAATACTTAACCATAACAGGAATCAAATTTGACTCAAAAAGTATTAAAAGTACTTAAGAATAAGGAAATAAATGCTCTAAACCTAAAATATCAAAAATTACATAAAAATACCAAAATTAATAAATTACATAAATCAAACAGTATATTTTGTCCTGCATAAGAAAAATCCTCGATTAATATATGTTTTTCAGATAAAGTGAGCAACACACTGACACCATTTAAAGTTATAGAAATAAAATAATATTAATGATATGCTTACACTATATTTGGTTTATAATTGCTCCTCACCACCATGCCCCACATGGTATTAGTGTTAGATTTTCTTTTTGAAATGAACCAGACCAAAGATTAAAATAGAGAGAGAGAGAGAAACAAAGCTATAGCCTATAAGGGCATCCCAACATGAAGGCTCTACTCTAATAAGAGATTTGGGGTTCAATTCCCACATATACTAAAAATTGATTGGTATCTTGGTTTGATGATAAATGATAAAAAACTATCATCAAGAGTGGACGCCATATGTTAAAGCTCTCTTATAAAATAAATAAAAGCCATGAAGTTCCATTCCTATCAACAACAACAAAAAAAAAAAGAAAAAAGAAAAGAAAAAGAAAAAAGAAAAGAAAAAGAAAAGAAAAACATGAAGGCTCCACTGCCACTAGTCCAACTTGATATCATGATTAAAGTATTGCTCAAAAAAAAAAAATAATTATCATAAAATTGGTGACGTATTTGCTTACTATATGATCAACAATAATTAACAACACCACTGGTCACGATCCCTGTGATCCTCTGACATATATAAGAGATCGAAGAAGAAGATATACTTTGATTATCCAAAAAAAGAAAAAGAAAACCGTTATACTCTTTTTTAACCGACTCCAATACCGTTAAAAAAAAAACTATCCTTGTGAACATTTTGAGCAAAATTAGCATTGTCAAATCTCTGTACAATTAACAGTGAATTTAAAGTATCTCTGCTCAAAGTAACATCTAAATCTTAGTATTACTTTCTCATTCAGAATATGGTTGTTTTTTTAAACATGCATAGTGGGGTTTTCCTGTTTCACCGGATTTTTAAGGAATAAAGATTGAAATATTGGTTTTTTCTCGTAAAATTTGAAGAAAAATTTCTGGGTTTTGATGGGTTTCATCAGTTATTGAAGAAGTGATAACCATTGGTGTTAGCTATATATAGAGTTTGAAAAATCCTTGGTGGGTTTTATAACTTTTTAGCTGTTGTTGCAAAAACATGGAGACTGGTGACCTTTATAATGTGGGAAATAGTTTTCGAAGAAACAGTTCTTCCATATGGAGGAGTGGTGGCGTGGAAGCTTACTCGAAATCTTTCCATGATGAAGAAGATGAAGAAGCTCTTAAATGGGCTGCCCTTGAAAAGCTTCCTACTTTCAACCGGTTGAAGAAAGGTTTACTAACTACACAGGAAGGCGAGACCAGTGAAATCGATATACATAATCTTGGACTTCATGAAAGGAAGATTTTGATTGATAGGTTGCTGAAGATCCCCGAGGAGGACAATGAGAAGTTCTTGTTGCAGCTCAGGAACCGCATAGATAGGTATGTTCTCTTATTAGTTTTTTTTTTTTTTTTTTTTCCATAAAAATAGGAGGAGAGTTTAAAATAAAAAAATAAAAAAATTGTACCCAGCACACAAAACTTCCATTTTAATTTATTATTATTATTATTATTTCGGTTTGGTTTATATCTTTGGTAAATTTTCTGTTATAAGTCTTCATGTTTCTTGATATTTGATATTTGTTAGAGTTGGAATTGATCTTCCCACAATTGAAGTTCGATTTGAGCATCTAAGTGTAGAAGCAGAAACCCGTGTTGGGAGCAGAGCGTTGCCTACACTTTTTAGCTTCGTTTTTAACATATTGGAGGTAACAATTTGTGACACAGAACATTTGTCACAATTATATAAATTTGATGTATTTAATCTATTATATATGTTTGTCTAGAGATCTTCTTCTTATTATTTTGATTCTTACCGTTTACTTTGCCCTTTGATTTTAAAAGGGTGTCTTGAGTTATGTCCATATTCTTCCAAGTAAAAAGAAGCATTTGTCCATTCTTCAAGATGTTAGTGGAATCGTTAAGCCCGGCAGGTGAGAAGGCAAGCTCAGTTCATAGTCTTGAACTGAGTTATGGATGTTGGAAATTTTTATTCAATTTAGAATATTGGGGCACTGATTTCTTACTTTGTTCATATGCATTTCCAGAATGGCATTGCTATTAGGACCTCCAAGTTCTGGGAAGACCACGCTCTTATTAGCTTTGGCCGGAAAGCTTGATCCAACTTTAAAGGTGAATAAAGTTTTGATCAAGGCTTTAATCCTTTCATTGGTTCTCAATATGTAGCTTTATATATTCAGCTGATTAGTCTAATCTCCAATATGAAACTGGAATTTCTCCTCTAGTTCTCAGGAAGGGTGACTTATAATGGCCATGACCTGCGTGAGTTTATACCCCAGAGAACTGCTGCCTACATCGGTCAGCATGATCTCCATATTGCAGAAATGACTGTGAGGGAAACATTGGCCTTCTCTGCAAGGTGCCAGGGAGTTGGATGGCGTCAGGGTTAGTCAATTTATAGGGTTTCCACTTCATATTTTCTTTCAGGCAGTTTAATTTTCAGAATGTGGCCTGATTGATTTGTGTTTATACCGTAAAACATGAGTCTCCTGCATACTATTTCAAAAATTTGCAGAGATGCTAGCAGAGTTGTCTAGAAGAGAGAAAGCAGCCAATATTATGCCTGATCCAGATATCGATATCTTCATGAAGGTAAGAAAGAAGCTGCTGACATTGACTTATTCTCAACCTCAGAAAATGATATGCAGTTTAGCTCATATTTTCATCAAAGATTATGCTCAAATCAAGATTCAATAGAGTAACTGGTCTAGAGAACTTGCACTCATGGTGATTGACAACTTATGTGTTTTTATTTCTGCTATTTTAAGGGAATATCAACTGAAGGCCAGGAGACAAGCATCATGACAGATTATGTTCTAAAGGTAACTTCAGCATGGATTGAAAAATTTCCACAATAGGTTTCCGTAATTTATTATTTATTTGAATCCACCTCATTACAGGTTTTGGGATTGGAAGTGTGCGCAGATACCATGGTTGGGGATCAAATGGTAAGGGGCATCTCAGGAGGACAAAAGAAGCGTGTTACAACAGGTAAACTCAATTGGAAACACAAATTTACATAAAATTTTTGTTAGAATTAACTATTTGTCTCCAATTATTAATTCAAAGGTGAGATGCTGGTTGGACCAGCCAAAGCCCTGTTTATGGATGAAATATCTACTGGGTTGGACAGCTCGACAACTTTTCAAATAGTGAATTCAATCAAGCAAAACATTCACATTCTCCATGGAACTGCTGTCATCTCACTCCTTCAGCCAGCACCGGAGACTTATGGTCTTTTTGATGATATAATTCTCCTCTCCGATGGCCAAATTGTGTACCAGGGTCCCCGTGAACACGTTCTTGAGTTTTTTGAATCCATGGGCTTTAAGTGTCCTGAGAGGAAAGGCGTGGCTGACTTCCTTCAAGAAGTAAGAATACATATAGGTTTGCCTGTCTAATCGATTCCAACATAAATAATTGATCTCCTAAACATGAGCATTACCTCTATTTCCCATTTAAATCATTTATGAATAATAAATATTGTAGGTAACATCACATAAAGATCAAAAGCAGTATTGGGCACGTGAAAATGAACCTTACAGTATTGTCACAGTCAATGAGTTTGTCGAGGCATTTCAATCATTCCATGTTCAAAGGGGGATTCAAGATGAGCTTGCAATTCCATTTGACAAGAGCAAGAGCCACCCAGCTGCTTTAACAACTCAAAAGTATGGTGTTAGAAATGAGGAACTCTTGAAAGCTTGCTTCTCCAGAGAATTTTTGCTTATGAAGAGGAATTCATTTGTCTACATTTTCAAGTTTACCCAGGTAGTTTTTTAGTTCATTTGAATCTTTGTACTACCCTTCTTGGTATTGCATGATTTTAACACATCCTTTTCTATGTCCTATTAGCTTACTATAGTGGCACTGATTGCATCAACGCTTTTTCTACGAACCAATATGCACCGCGATTCAGTAGAGGATGGAGGAATTTATGCCGGTGCTTTGTTCTTTAGTGTGATTGTAACTCTGTTTAATGGATTGGCAGAGCTTTCCATGACCATTGCAAGGCTACCAGTTTTCTATAAGCAAAGGGACCTCCTCTTTTATCCTCCATGGGCGTATGCACTTCCAGGATGGATCTTCAAGATTCCCATTTCTTGTATAGAAGCTGCTGTATGGGTATTCATTACCTACTATATCATTGGATTTGACCCAAATGTCGGAAGGTGGGCAAGTAATAATTATAATCAATTTATTGCCAATTTGCAAAGATGTTTTTGGGACATATTCTGCTCCGAATGATATATGGATGTATATACTGCAGATTTTTTAGGGAATACCTTCTGGTTGCATTGGTTTCTCAGATGGCTTCTGCATTATTCCGATTTATTGCAGCAATGGGTAGGAGCATGGTCATTGCTAACACCTTTGGTTCATGTGCACTGCTCACACTTTTTGCACTGGGAGGGTTTGTCCTGTCAAGAGGTATAATATAATAAATTAAGAAATTGAATATACAAATTACAATTTTTTTTTTTCTCTCAAATTTAGATGCACCTTCCTTGATGCTTCTTGCTTATTTTTATTATTTATTTATTTTTTGTTTTCCTTAATGCTGCAGCGGATATAAAAAAGTGGTGGATATGGGGCTATTGGATATCTCCCTTGATGTATGCTCAAAATGCAATAGTGGTTAATGAGTTTCTTGGGAAAAGTTGGAGCAAAGTAAATTCTAAAAAAGAGCCATTTTCTGTCTTTTAATTTTGGTGTATCCTCTGATGTCTCAAGTTACTTTCATATTTAAGGTTCTGGCAAACTCAACGGAAACACTGGGAGTCGCAGTTTTGAAGTCCCGTGGGTTCTTTCCACATGCATATTGGTATTGGATAGGCGTAGGGGCAATGGTTGGATTTGTATTACTTTTCCTCATCTGTTTCACACTGGCTGTTACTTACCTTAACCGTGGGTATCACAACCCTTTTCAATTTAGTTCTTAATTTTTGTTTAATCTTCTCATTTTAATACTTTTACAAGTAGAAGAAACTTATGTGTTAAGTGTTGTACAAATAATTGTGCAGCATTTGGGAAGCCGCAGGCCATTAAAACAGAGGAGTCTGAAAGCACTGAACACAATGACAGAACACAAGAGGGCACTCAGTTACGACAAAGAAGAAATAACTCAACTCATGACACTGAGATAGGTGATACAATATCCTATTATTAGTGTTTTGTGTGTTTTATTTCTTTGTTATGCTTTAGGTGCCAATTATATTTCTATTGACATGCAGAGTATGGGAATGAGATTAGAACTGGAAGTACCTTGTCGAATTCATCATCATTGGTGATAGACGCTGCTGTTGAGGCCAACAAAAGCAGGCAAAAAGGAATGGTTCTTCCATTTGAACCACATTCAATCACCTTTGATGACATTATATACTCTGTTGACATGCCACAGGTACTTAAATTAGTGTTTGAAATTGTTTATTGTTTTAACATCCAAATAAAAATATACTGTTTTATATGTTAATAAGTGAACATAACTTGTATTCCAAACATATCAGGCCTAGTTTAATGTATTAAACTTGCAGGAAATGAAGAATCAAGGTGTCCCTGGTGATAAATTGGTGCTTCTGGAAGGTGTGAGTGGTGCTTTTAGGCCTGGTATTCTCACAGCTTTGATGGGAGTTAGTGGGGCTGGTAAAACTACTCTAATGGATGTGCTGGCTGGTAGAAAAACTGGGGGATATACAGAAGGGAACATTACAATTTCTGGGTACCCAAAGAAGCAAGAAACATTTGCCCGGATTTGTGGATACTGTGAGCAAAATGATATCCACTCCCCTCATGTTACTGTCTATGAGTCCTTGGTCTACTCGGCGTGGCTTCGTTTATCCTCAGAAGTTCATTTTGAAACCAGACAGGTTGATATCTGATACCAAATCTGTTTTGAGCTTTATATTGATAATTTTTCTTTTAATGCATCCCATATCTATATACAAGCCAAGACCATTCAGAATTGGTTTGTAAGTCCCCAACGTAGAGCAGTGATCAGGCTGCTGTAATTTCGATCAAGCTCAGATAATTGTAGTTTGTCTTCCCCCTGCTCAGCTTCCAACCTTGATGATAATTAATCTTATATTTACTTAACATAAATTTGTTCATCATGTGGCCTGTACTGTTTCGCTTAAGCTGATAATATCTTTAAAACTCAAGTTACTAATGAACCACTGGCTAAAGAAATTAATATTTAGACAGCCACAAGCAGCAAGAGCATTCCATAATCTTGATTTTTATTCTTGGATGCAGATGTTCATTGAGGAAGTTATGGAGCTTGTGGAGCTCAAGCCATTGAGGCAGGCAATAGTTGGGTTGCCCGGTGTGAGTGGTCTCTCCACTGAGCAGCGCAAGAGGCTAACCATTGCAGTTGAGCTAGTGGCTAACCCCTCTATAATATTCATGGATGAGCCAACATCTGGGCTAGATGCAAGAGCTGCAGCAATTGTTATGAGAACTGTTAGGAACACAGTGGACACTGGAAGAACAGTTGTCTGCACTATCCATCAGCCGAGCATTGACATATTCGAAGCATTTGATGAGGTGAGAAATCTGAAATTCTAAAGGATGCAAACTTGGGGCTTATTATTTGTTCCTTCTCTTCTAATACTTTGAATATGATAAATAAATTATGGGGTTGCAGCTATTCCTTATGAAGCGTGGGGGACAAGAAATATATGTAGGGTCGCTGGGTTACCATTCTCATCGCTTAATCAAGTATTTTGAGGTAGAACGCAATGGACCCCGAAAGTGTGTGTATATATATATATATATCATACTTTCAACTTCAAATCTTAATCTGAGTTGCAGAATATTGATAGATACGCCTTTTTCCTTTTATCTAGGGAATCCAAGGAGTCGGTAAAATCAAAGACGGTTATAACCCAGCGACTTGGATGTTGGAAATAACCAGTTCTGCACATGAAGCAGATTTGGGGGTTGATTTTGCTCAAATATTCAAAAATTCAGAACTTTATAGGTATGTATGTTATGCACCACAGGACTAGCTACCAATTTTCTGAAAAATGCCAAGAAACCTTGTGAGCGTTATGTGGCTTAAACTTGTTGCTAAAAGCTTATACAACTGTGTGGCATGTGATTCAGGAGAAACAAGGCACTAATCAAAGAACTGAGCACACCTGCTCCTAATTCAAAGGATCTCTATTTCCCTACTAAATACCCTAGTTCGTTTTTCATCCAATGCTTTGCTTGCTTATGGAAACAACATTGGTCATATTATCGTAACACGCATTACACTGCTGTAAAATTTTTCTCTACGGCTTTCGTGGCATTGTTGTTTGGGACAATGTTCTGGGACCTTGGCTCCAAAATGTAGGTTTGAGAACTTTGAAATATATATAAGCTCAAACTCTTATTGCTTAATTTTCTGCAATATGATTCAACTCTGTTTTGCAAATTTCAGCTCAAAGCAGCAAGATCTATTTAATGCAATGGGTTCCATGTATGCTGCTGTGATTTTCCTTGGGGTCCAAAATGCTTCCACTGTGCAGCCAGTAGTGGCCATCGAACGAGTAGTGTTCTATAGAGAAAGGGCTGCTGGAATGTATTCAGCCTTGCCATATGCATTTGCTCAGGTAAAAGGGTCGTAAACTCATTTTACAAACTTCACGTACATCAATTCTCTGTAAGTTTATGCAGTTTCTATTTGTCTCACTCTCTCTTTTTCACAGGTTATGATTGAGCTGCCATATATCTTTGTACAAGCAGTGTTGTATGGTGTTATTGTTTATTCAATGATTGGATTTCAATGGACTGTCACCAAATTCTTTTGGTATCTATTTTTTATGTACTTCACTCTCTTGTACTACACCTATTATGGCATGATGTCTGTGGCTGTAACACCAACACACCAAATTGCTTCCATTGTTTCCGCTGCGTTTTATGGGATATGGAACCTGTTTTCTGGATTTCTGATCCCAAGAACTGTAAGTGCTGCTGACTTCTAATAATTTTCCTGACACTAGGTTTCATTTGTACTATACATATGTTGATGACTTCATAACATTTTTTTCTTTTTGTCTCTACCTTGACAACTTCAGAGGATTCCTGTGTGGTGGAGATGGTACTACTGGATATGTCCAACAGCTTGGACTTTATATGGACTTGTTGCATCACAGTTTGGAGATTTGAAGAACACGCTCGACACAGGTTTAACAGTGGAAGATTTTGTGGAAAGCTACCTTGGTTTTAGACATGACTTTCTGGGAGTGGTTGCAGCTGTGGTTGTGGGATTTGCAGTGTTCTTTGCATTTATCTTTGCCTTTGCTATCAGGACAATGAATTTCCAAAAGCGATAGGATTGTCTCTTGGTTACTTGGATAGAGTTTGCACTTCACTATGTTTACAATAAATTACACGTGTGTTCCAAATGTCTTGGCATATCATTTATCCACAAACCTCAAGGGGGAGAATTTTCTTTTGTTCATAACTAGTGGATGTCCTGCGCGATGTGCGTGTTCGCTATTAATTATTTTATAATACTCATATGTGTTATAATGTTTGGAAAATTAATTTTGATTATGCATTATACGTCACTAAAATAATGAATGAAAAAAAAATTGTAACACAATATATCCATAAGTAACCATAATTAATTAGACTCTAAAAATGCCACTATGTGTGCCCTTTTTTGTTTGATTAAGTGTATATGTATATTTAATTCTTACATTTGACGTTTTCAATATAAATTTTTTATTATTTCCTTTTCTTTTTTTTAAAAAAAAGTATTTATTTTTTTAAAAGAAAACATGTGAACATTTGATGGCTAAACATCTAAGATTTAAGGTTTATAATTTCTAATTCGCAAAACTTAATACACATGCCAAGAGATTAAAAATAAAACAATAATTGAATAGAGAAATATAAATTTATACTATTTCATATCTCACATTTAATTTTACTTACATTTGAGCACTTTAATCACTTACAAAGATTAAATACTTTCCAAAAAAAAAAAGACAAAAAACATGTACCTTTTAGAAACCCCATATGTTGTTAAAGCATTGTATCAAGCTTTGATATTGTTGTTAAGAAGTTTAGATCATATGCAGCTGAAACCAAAGCCAATTTCATACTCTTTTTGACACTAATCTCACTCTCTGTCTCTCTATCTCTCCAGTCCTACTTTTCTTTTGGCCTTTTAATATTTTGTGATACTAGAATATATAAAAGAACATGAAAACTAACATTGAATGGAGAAAACCTTTCATTTTTTAAATTAATGAAATTAAAAGTGGAAGAGTTCAAGAAGTTGGAAAAGGGAGTAGAACCAAACCTTTTAATTTTCTACATTTATGGCTTAAATTAATCATTGATAAGAAGATGGGAGGTGAAAGGCTAACGAAAAAGTATTCATAGAAAGCGCCACATGGCAAGACCTCATGCACTCCGCATGAGGTCTCTGCTTTTATATATACTAGCGTTTAACCCGCGCAATGCGTGGGATCATTTTACATATTAATGATCTTTATCCAACAAAAGCTTGAAACACACAAATCTGAAACTTACATGACAATTTCAAACACCATATCTGCTATTCCTAAGAACTACAACGAATCGCACCGAACTAAACTTATATGACAATATTAGTTATAGTCTTTGAGATATGTATCATAATTTGTGTGAGGGTATGAAGGAGCATATAAAAAGTTAAAATAAAAGAAATATCTCTTAATGTTTTTGTAGATTAAACCCACCCAAAAAAAAAAAAATTCAAAACCTAGTGTAATCCAAATACCTAAATAAATTCAATCCAACCAATATCATACCCAGATCTAAGAAAGAAAGGAAAAAAAAAAACTTTATCGATGGTAGTTCCGACGATCTAATGGTAACGTGTTAAGAGAACTTAGTTTTCTCTTCCTCCATCTCTACTCTTGTGTGCCTTATGGACTATCTCTCTCTCTCTATCTCCATATCTCTCAGATGTGCGCTTGAGCGAATGAAACCACCACCTGATTTTTTAAACCATGTCTCTATGTTTCTCATATTCACTCACTCTCTCTCTCTCTCTCTCTCTCTCTCTCAATTTAACCGTGTTTTGTTTTAGATTGTGGAAAACACAGCAAACGTATGGATTAAATTTGAGGCCCTCAAACGGTGTAACGATCGGGCTTTTTCGTTTTTTCCAAACGCACCATATAGTATTTTAAAGAATAAATTGTACGTGTCAGCATTTTAAGGGACCTTACAAGAATTCCTTATATTGCCTAATTGTGCTAAGTGCTAACAAATCTTGGATTGTACAATAACTTAAAACAATATATTAACGCAATCACAATATAATGCGCACACAATGAACATGATAAATCAACTCTAACATTTGCACTTATCAAAAAAAAAAACTCTTAACATTTGTGAAATCACCCAACAGGAAAAACTCAAAGATTTGTGTAAAATCAAGTCTTGATATTCACAAATTTACAATCAATATTGTGGTATCCAAAACCATTGTCGATGTCCCATATGCTAACACATACAAAACAGTAAGAGCTTCTGTGTCCACATGGTCTTTTTTGCATTAAGTAATATGGTCTTTCATTTTTTTCATCCTCTCATGACTAACATAATTTAAAATAATGAAAATTTTCTTCAATTTTCATCCAATTATGACTGCTAAGCCTTAATAAATGGTTTTGTAAATTATTCAAAGGATTAATTAATATGCAAATATTTTCTACATTAGATACCATATCCATATGCTTAACTTAAATTTGGAAATACCCTTTCCCTGAGTAGATCTTATTTATACAATTAAAGTATAATGACTTCAAATTCGTTAGACTACAAAGTACAAAGAGGCCAAACACAAATATGAATAAGGATCTCCTCAAACTCTACACCATAAAACGCAATACCACTTCCAAAATGACAATAAAATGTGACATGTAGGTTAGGAATTTAAAAACTTCAATTGTTCATTACATACTAAGAACATATAAAAAAAATTCAAAACAACATTGTAGCAATTTTTCATCCCATCAATTCTGTTTTCTTTAATTTACATTGGTAAAAATAGAGAATTTGAGTCCTTGAATCTGTAGACAACTTCCACAATCAAATAAAATCATTTAAATATAAATCCAGAACTATATAGTATAATATATAAAGCCATGGTCAGTTCGTTTAGCAAGTACAACTTTTTGCCATGAGTAATATAAAGTGCATTCTTGTCATTCCCCCTAGTAATTAATATATATGCTTTCCCCAAAATGAAGGAAAGCCAATGAAAAAAAAGATTCCCCATATTTTCTTTCATTCCAAGAACTTACAGGTGGTTCTTAAGGGTAATTCTTCTAATTCTCAACTTGAATGATTTGCTATAGATGTTTCTAGTGCTTGCCTTTGGATTTGATTGAAACAAAGGTGGATTGGCAACACTAACACTGCTTTCACCACTTATGTCTCCTTCTTCTTCTTCATGGAAACTGGATATTAATGAAATAGTGACTTTTGTAAGAAATATACAATTTAAGAAAACCGAAACACAATCCAAATTAATTAAGAAAACCGTAACACATTCCAAATTAATTAAGAGAGTTCAGCACTTTGTATAGAAGCCTCAACATAGAGTCCATTATAGAAACAAAAAACCAATAATTAAAGATGCATAACACAACCAAAAATAAACCTAAAATAAAATTTTAAAAGAAAGCTTATTTGATCTAAAAGATGTCATTAAGATTTCTGTTTTGAACTCTTTAGGGTGAATCTTTTTTAATAATTTTTGTAATCTATAAAAAGATAAGCCGTTGGAAATTTTTTTTTTTTTTTTTTTGTCTCTTCTTTTATTTTTTACTTCAGTAGTTTAGATTGATTTCAGCATTCTCAAATAGTAGAGTAGTAGAATTTTCGTTGGACTCAATTTTCTTAGAGCAAAAATTGTGTCATCACTGAGTTTTTCTTGGAGTTGTGAATTTTCTTTAATTATTTATTTTTTAATGCAGCAGCTGGAATTTATATGTTTGAGTAAAGTAATACAACGATTTAATTATATAAAATTGGCTAAGCCACTAATACAATAATTTCTATAAAATTAGCTAAGCCACAAATCAAAAACCATTGTACAGTGACAAACTAATATTAATATAATAATTATAAATAAATAGTATCTCTCTCACCATGACCACTCTAACTATCACTACATTTTCTCAACTAATGGATATTCAAAGTAATTAAAATTATTATCCTAACTGTATAATGCACCACCAATCAAACTACCAACTATGCTAGAACTCAAGTCCCTCCATCAATTTTAAATAATGCATATTCTTATGTTATGATTAGGGGAGAATACAAAACAAAAGGGAGCAAACCCACACATGGGTTAACGTGAGAATTATGGAGACTAAATGGCAAAAAAGAAAAAGCAACACAGAGCAACACAATTAAACAGAAAAACAATGCAGAGCAACCCCAATGAAACCAAACGACACGCTGAGGCAAAGCAAGAGTGATAGAAAAATCGAAAACAAAAGTCAACACACCATATCATCTACCAGATGCTAATAAACGACATGAGAGGCAAAATCCTTAGACAATGTAGATGCCAACCTAAAACCAAAAACACTACCACTTTTAGATTTTTTTTTTTTTTTTAAAAGCACTTCCACATTGCCACAATTCTACACTCCCACGTTTAGATTAAAAAAAAACACTCCAATGCCACGGAAATACACTCCCATGTCTAGATTAAAAAGAAACACGCCCACCCCAACCCAAAAAAAAAAACCTCCACATCCCACGTTTAGATTTAAGAAAGAAGAGAAAAAAATAAAAACCCAATCCCTAATTTAACTCGATATACCCCAAACGTAAAGCATTCTTACCCAGATTCCTTAGTCAAAATCAAATTTAACCCAAACACCTAAATCGATATCAATCCAACCAAATATAAGTATATAACCAAATCCATAAATTTTAACAACGAAAAAAAAAAAAAAAAAACCTTTACCATGGGGGTCACAGGAGTCTGATGGTGGTGGAAGATCGGACTTTGGCGGGCATACGGCCTAGTGAACTCCCTCTCTCTCTATCACAGCCTTTATTTTTTGGGTTGTACCAAAACAGTTCTCCCTCTTGCGATCTCTGTCTCTCTCACTCTCTACCTCTAAATTTCAAGGGTTTTTTTTTTTTTTTTTTTTTTTTTTTATAAATTGAAAAACATTAAATGGTGTTTTAAAGTTGTAAAACAGTATAATTTATCGCTTTTTTTACTTAAACGTGGCAGAATTTTAGATAGGCTTTTTCCTACATGGCAGCACAGCCTTAATTGCCGGAAAAGGCCATAATCAACTAAGCCTTAATTGTAATTATAGCTTGAATTCATAGATGTAAAGATTACAAACAAAAAAATAAAACAATTTAGGCCAGTACAATTTAAGCAATACTAACGTATGATAAATTATGAAAAGGTAACAAACAACAAAATTACAACTTCCAATGTTCAAAACCTTACATGACATAGAAGCATTAACTCGATTTCTTTTCACTCTGCTACAAAATATGAAACAGCAAATACCAACATACAAAACAAAAAATTGATTTATAGAAAGTTATTTAAAAAAAAATGCAGAAAGTTATTCAAAACAGTGTAGATTTTATAAAATAGTGTATTGTAGTGCAGATTTTTATGAAACAGTGTGCAGTGCAGATTTTTGAGACATTTTATCAAACACACATCATGCATTATTGTTGCAACCATTCCCTGCATGTAATATGATCAAAGAACTGCCTATAATTTCAACAATAATAAAATACCATAATACCTCCAAAACATAATCAAATAAAAATTTCAACAATAATTGACTCTAATCAAGAGTATAGTCGAAACAGACAACACAATAGTTACAGTTCCAAGGCCAAAAAAAAAAAAAATGCCGTTTCCAATTCTTTCAAAATCATTTGTTTGTATATGCAATCAAGGAAGACTCTATTCAGCCTTGCAGTAATAAGTGCAACAAAATATCCAATAATGAAAACCCAATATGCACTTTAAGATATTTCATCAACATAAAAATAACATTCTAGGCAGCAAAAATCTAGAGACTACAAAAAAACAACAAATGAAACATGACAAACATCAATTGCCCTGCCATAATTCAAATTAAGGAGCACAAAAACAAATACTCAATTAAAATTAGAAGGAAGAAAAGTTCCATGTACCTAGCATATGTCTTCTTAGTTGAAAGTTCATGTTGTCCTTCCCACGTTGCCTGTTGAGTTTGCACATCCTTGTCATTCTCAAAATACATTCTAACTTGAAAAACCTAAGTGATTCCAACCAAAACAAAAAATATATGTATGAATTTCAAAAAATATATGCTAGAAACAAAAGCTATCTGCAAAGCAACAACTATAGCCTAACTGAAAACATAAAATTAAGACCTATAAATTACAATTTGACACAAACCAAGACAAAAATATTATATTACCCATTGAAATGTCTTAAAAAGACAAAAAAATTACCTACTATATGAAAAAAAAAAAATCATTAATGTTATATCATATACACTTGAAAAAAAAAAAAAAAATCTTCAAGACAAAGTTAGCCTAGAGTCATATTTATTTCATTTGTTTTTTGAGTCAGTTTCAAATTGTTAACCTTGATATAAAACTTAGATTAAAAAAAAAAAAAGTTGAAGTCACATATATGAGATAGATAAGTTTTCATTAAGCAATATCCATCAAGGTTTGCAGCAAATTCAGGAAATTTCGTTCAAAATGAAGCAATAACCATCCAAAATTACAATGAAAGAAGTCCACAATTCACAGAGATAAACATCAGTACAGAAACCCCAGTGAGTGGGCAAAGATTAACAAAATAAAAATAAAAAACAGAGGAAAGTAGTAAACCTATTGACATCATAAAGATGGATCATTCAATCGCGGCCCCCTGATGCAAGGAACAACTGGCTATCTGCGGCTTCTTCAGAATTAGCCCTCCTTTTTACTTGATACAGTAAAGCTCAATGAGAGGATCTCTGCATCATGAGCACCCTGCCAAAATTTCCAAAATTTTAATATTCTAAGATGCATAGGACCTAAACGCTTGTCAAAATGCATAACATGAAAGGAATATTTTTTTTTTTATGCATTTACCTGTAAGCATGAATAATTAGAAGTTTGCAGGACTGAGGTACTTGCAAAGATTGAGAAAATTTAAAAGCATTCTTATTAGCTATGTTGTCATGAAACATTCTCTGATTTGCTAAAATCAAGAAATTCAAAAACCTAAAATCAAAATTGTAAGGAGTGGAAAAATTAAGAACCAATTGGAATCCAAATATCTACCAACATTCAAAAACCTAAAATCAAAATTCAAAGTAGGATTGGAAAAATTAAGAAACAATTGGAATCCAAATATCTACCAAAAGATTCAAAAACCTAAAATCAAAATTCAAAGTAGGATTGGAAAAATTAAGAACCAATTAGAATCCAAATATCTACCAAAACTGAAAACCCAAAGAGTGAGAGAGAAAAACCTGAATGGCCAGTGCTCTAAAGAGAGAAAAAAGAGAAAAGAAGTTACCTGTGAAAAAAGAGATTGGTGGTGAATCAACAGCAAAACCGGTTTTCCAAATCAAAACCACAGGAAAAAAAAAAAATATATATATATATATATATATATATATATGAACACAGATATTAGAAAACAGGGAAAGGAATCCAAAAACAAACATTTTCATGGAGAACCCAAAAACTCGAAACAAAAAGGAATCAAAACCAAGATCAAATCTAAACCTATCCAACACAAAAACTCAAGAAAAAGTAATATAACGGTGTTGATGCCCATAGATTTTTCTTTCTCTATGTGCTTGTAGCGGTGCTCTAAGTCTGGAGAGGGAACGGTTGAATGTTAAGCAGAGTCTGATGAGAAGAGATCGCTAGGGTTTTTTTTCTCCTTCCCTTTCTCTGTATCGCAGTATCGCTACGAACTCTGCTTGGTTCCTTTGTCTTCGTATCACTTAATCAAAACCAAATCTGACCCAAAATACCAATCTAAATCATAATTAACACCCAATTGATTCTCCAAATAAAAACCCAAAACCCTAATCTATTCTACTCTACTCTACTCTACTCTACTCCCCCTCCTTTCCCCTCAATCCAAACGGACCATAAATTTTTAAATTTAAAACAGAACTTACCAGTAGCGATTCTGATGGTTGGAGTAGAGGCTTACGGTGATGGAAGAAAATCTGACAGGAAGTGAGAGACATCTTTTCATTCTTGATTGCAAATTGCAGTTTTAGATCTCTCGATCTCTCTCTCCTTCTCCGTTCTCTGCCTCTCTATTTCTCTGTCTCTCTTTTCTCTCGGTCTCTCTTTCTCCGTGTAGCAATTTTTTTTTTTTTTTTTCTCTTAAGCGGTTAGTTTTCTTTTATACCCAGGCTCCAAACAGTGTTTAACGTGGGGATAAATTATAAATTTTCGCTTTTAAACAGTGTTATAGTGTTACCAAATAATGTAATGTATCGCTTTTTTAAGTTATATGTGTCACCACCTCCTTAATTGTAGGGATCAACTTTCTCTCAGCTTCTGTTGTTATATAGATAGATATAGATATAGATATTGATTTGTAAGATTTTTTTTTTAAATTTTTTAGATTTAAAATTTAAAATTAAATTTTTTTTTAATTATAAGAAATGAAATATTTAGTTAATAAAATAATGGTTTGAGAGGTATAGAATTAATTGTTGTATTTATAAAACCCTACACGGGTTGGGGATTGACATTTCATGGGGAATTTAATTTCATATATAGTCAAGGGAGGGCGTCAATGGAGGGAAGTTTGACTACTCGTGATGGCGACAAGCAAGAAGTATTCGTGTGTGTTCCTTGTACATGCTTCATGCGTCTTTGGAGGTTACCAATCAATAGGATTTTTAGGGTGTGCGTGATTGGTCATGTATGTCCATATAATTTCATTACTAACCCTAGATTGAAAGAAACCACAAGAAAAATGAAATAGGAACAAAATCCTAGGAAACCTAACACAGACTACTGATGGATATTTATTTTCCAGAATCAACACTATTTGGTTGATTAAAATTGAGCATATTTTCCAATTTTTGAAAATTTTATGGTTTTATTGCCTTTTTTTTGGTGGTATTTTTGAGGGATAAATCAATGGTTTTTTTTTAATAGAAAATCAATGGTGCTTTTATTATTATGATTGGCACTCTTTTGACCCTAAACGAGAGGGATTTTCTAAATTATCAAATCAATCATTTATTCATAAAAGTAAATTAATTTTGATAATTAAAAATTAGGAGAAAATGCCATTTGTAGTCTCTACCTATATTTTAGGATTACAATTTTTTTTTTTTTTTTTTTACATTTTAGTAAAAGTTAATTGGATCTCAATTAATTTTAACTAATAGTTAATTTGGTTACTACCATTTAACTCAGTAGTGGAAAATACTTACTAGACAAATGGTTTGTATGGCTAACATAACAATATAAATCAATTAATTACACATTAAAAAAGCCACATAATCAAGTCATATACTTAACTAGCCCAATCAAATCTTGCCACCTCAATTGAAAAAATTCGAACTCACAAAAGCACTAACAAAAACCCAAAAAATCTCACTCTAAATTCTCAGATAAAGTCACCAAAATGCTCCAGGTCTCCGACAAGACAAGCGAACTGTGTCATGAGATCCTGTACGCCGGAGCACATACGGTCCCACAAGTTTTCCTAGGAGTGGAGATTTTGTTATGTTTCTTTATATTTCTCCTTATACATAACCAGTTTACTGTTCTGAAAATAAAAATGTTCACAACTTTATTAGTTCTCCAACTCCACCATCTCGATTTACAACTTAACAAATCTTGGATTATTAAGCCACAGAAAGAGAAATTGGTTTTAATTTTGGAGACAAAGGCAAAGGATAAGACATACCCATCTCAGATTTCTTCCCCCCCCCCCCCCCCCGGGGGGGTAAAAATCTGTTTTTGCTTTTGTTGTACTTCTTATGGTGTTAATGGTTTTGATTTTTTAATGAGTTTTAAATTTTAAGTGCACTTTTGTTTTAGAATTTTGTGACACAATCTGGGTCACTGTGAATTTCTTTAGGTTGCTTTCCTGGTTTCACTCTCTTAAGTGTTTTGTTGGATACCAATAGTGTTTTGTTGGATTTTTATTTGAGGTGGGAAACTTTGATTGGGCCATTTAAGTGCGACTTGCTTATGTGGCTTTTTTAAATGTGTAATAAATTTATTTATATTGTTACATTTGCCACGTGTGCATCAATAATGCAACGGTTTATCATATATGCATTTTTCATTAATGAGTCAATAACAATGACTAATTGATTGCAAGTTAAAAATAACAAAAATTAAGGATCTGCTGGGGATATGCCTATTTTGCCGAAACTAAATTTTTTTTACTGAAAGTACTGTAAATAAAAATAAAAATTAATTGAAATAATATAGTGAGACCCATGATTAGTACCCAAAAGTGTAGTGGGGTCTATGAATAATAGCAAAAATAAGCTGAATAGTAAAATAAGCTGGCTTTTTAATTTTTGCCAAACATACACTAAATTGATTATTATCAAAATGTAAGGGCCAGATTGAATGTGACTCCAAAATGGAGGAATCAAAATGACATTTTTTCCTAATAATTATACAATTATGTTATGGGGACCAAAATAATATTTTTAATTACTCTTAAACTGCACACCCTTGGTGCGGTGGTTACTCCACAAGTATAAATGCTTGTGGGGTGTGGGGGGCAAGGGCCAGGGTTCAAGTCTCTATGAGGGAGCTTCATTCACATATAGACTTAAATTAGGTTAGAGTAGAGTTCTATCTAGTATTAAATATATATATATTCTTAAGTCTTCAGGATTGACCAAATAAATTAAATTAAATTCCATATATTCATGCAGTCATGCTTACTTTGAAAATAATTTTAACCAATGAAAATTATTCGTTCATGACTTTATTAAAAACTTAATTTTCACCCATAAAAGGATTGTTTTGCCCTTAAACTCATGATGACCCTTTATGAGGTGAAAATAGCCAAATATCACATTTTGGCAAAATTTGTGCCAATCTGGCACTGTTTTTGGAACTAAATAGCAATGTACCACTTTTCTAGTACTCGAGTTTCTCAAACTCGAGTTTTAAATGGTACTCGAGTTTAAGAAATTCGAGTTCCTAGTGAGCATTCCACCGTGGCACTGGTTGAGCTGGATTTTGGGGATTAAAAAAAATACCAGCTAGTACTTAAGCCTCTTAAACTCAAGTTGTGTGTGTCTTGTACTCGAGTTTGGTGGACTTGAGTACTGTGTAATCTTACATATATAGTACCCGAGTTCCACAAAAGATTAATCAATATTAATAACAAAATAAATAAACAACTATATGATAATATAATTGTCATACAAAATCTAATATAAAATGTAAATTTTAATTTATTTTTTCACACTTAGCTTATTTTACTCAATTGCCCTCGACGATTTTTCATATTTTGAAATTGCTATATGATTTCTTCGCACTCAATAATCTTGAATATATCTTTCTCAATATATGTGACTAAGCAATCATTCATCCAGGATCTTTCTCAATATATACACTTTTTTTTTTTTTTAGAGTTCTATGCTAGTACTGAATCCTATTCTATGTAGGTGTAGCCAATAGCAAGGTTGTTATTTTTTATATTTTTAATCATTTCCAAGTGGGACCCACGGTTTTATATTATAGTTGTACACTTATAGTACGTTTTTGTCTAATCCATCAAGCTTTTGTGTTTAGACTACTATTCAGTGAACCATGTAAAGTTTTTTTTTTTAATTTTTTTTTAATCATTACTAAGTGAGACTTATTGGTTTTATATAGGCAAAAATCACATTTTCGTCTTTACATTTTTAAGCAATTCTCACTTTGGTCCCTAGATTTTATTTTTACCGCTTTTGGTCCCTTTCTTGAAAAACGCTTCTCGTTTTGATTCCTGCCGTTACATCAAAGACGAAAAATGCACACGTGGCAAACGGCAGAATTAAAAATATTCTATTTTATTTTAAAATAAAATAAAATTTTAGTTATCATTTAGTTATTTTAATAATAATTGTTCTTCATGTTCTTCCCCCAAGAACATGGTGTTAGGGTACTTTTTTTTTTTTTTTTTTTTACACCTAATTCTCTTTGAGTACCACCTATTTATACCACTAACAAGTTATTGGGTTTTCCCAAATATTTTTTGCTTTATTATTCCATTAATCACAAATATTTCATATCTCATTATTTAAATTGGGTTATGATATAAACTATCACAAAAAGCCCCAAAACTCATATTTTATCCAATTTTATTATCATATTCTATTTAAAACCCAAGAATACTTATGTTTGACAATATTTGAGAAGTCCATGATTCAAGTCCATGGCGAAACAATTTTATCAATGGAATTCAAATCCATGATCAAAGCCCATGATTTAAACCCATGACATTTTATTTATCCAAAGCCCAATTCTCATTGGCAATATCAAAAACCCAACTTGCGTTGGCACTATTTAAAGCCCAATTCTCATTGGCAATATCAAAGCCCAATTCTTATTGGCAATATCAAAAGCCCAAACTTGCATTGACACTATTTAAAGTCCAATTCTCATTAGAAATATCAAAGCCCAATTCTCATTGGCAATATCAAAAGCCCAACTTGCGTTGGCACTATTAAAAACCCAAGCTAATTGCTTGGCACTATTCTATCAAAAGCCCAAGGTTATTAAATACTCGGCAAAATACTATATCATAATTATTTTACTTAAAAGTCCTATAATAAACAATTCTTTAAATTCTTAAACATATTATTACAATATTACAAGCTCATGGAATTTATGAATTATCTATTCTCAATACCCATGGCAATCATCCTGTAAAAGCTCATGGAAAGTTATGATTGTTAGACCCATGACATATATTTATTGTGATAAACCCATGAAATATATGGACATCATTTGCATTGCGACATCCATAATATACGCCTTCGACACTCATGGTAAACATTCAAACCCACAAGCTTATCATTTAAGTTATGATGCGATTATTAGAAACCATGAACATTATTGCAACATGGAATTCATCAAAGAAAATAGTATTTACAAAAGTATTTTGAAACTTGTCCTATTATTTCAAACATTACAACTAATTGCTCAAAGGCCCATTGCAAGTATTTATGAAAAATCCAAAAATATTTACTAATAAAATTCATGAGGAATGAAAGCCCATGGCAACATGTGCACACAACTCAACCCATGTGAGCAAGCCCAAGCAAAAAACACAAGCAACTAACCAAAAGGCAACTAGAGACTCATACAAAGGAACCAAGCCTTTGAGAATGGACTAAGGGCTATCCCATCAATTTTCTGCCACCCTTTGCCTGACGTGAACAGTGCCCAAGGGTTGTCATATCAGCTGAAGTCAAAAGGATGAAGAGACTCCATGATCTTCCTCAAAACTGCACCTCCAGCGGAAGTGGAGCTGAAACTAAATTATCCAAACTTCAACAAATTGATGCTATAAAGGGGAAAATTTGGGAACATGTGGTTTGGAGGGCATAAAGGGATCTCCAGCGGAACCCCCTAAAGTAGACTAGAACTTGACACCTGGCTTGGGGTGTTGAAATCTTACTTCTTGGGGGACCAAATCTCAGTTTGCAGCATAAGGATTCACTCTTGATACACAATAATTAAGCTCAGCCCCAAAAATCTTGGCACTTAATGCAAAAAGCTTCAAAATCCCATCATTACCCAAAGAAGCAAGACAACCCCTCGAAGTGGATTTTCCTACTTCTAATAAAAAATCTCAGGAAAGTTAAACCTTGATTTCGTCACCCCTGATGAGTCATGCATTTTTGGATTCTTCTCAATCAATGCTTCTCTAAAGCTCCGTTATAAAACCATACACACCTCAGCCCACAAAAGGGCTCTTTAAGAACTTCTGTCATGGACTACATTCTGCAGAAATTCAACCCCTATTAAGCTTTCTTTAAGCTCTCCAAGCTCTCTGGAAATCACTCACAAAATTTCTCAGCTTATAGTCACTATAACACCAACATTCACCACCTTGCTTACACCTTCCTACTCCATAAACGTCCCATAACTAACCAGGACATCCACTCCCTCTGAAACCCTTGGTTTATTTACTACTTTGCTCGTGGTTTAGCATTCCTTAAGCTCGCCACTCATCATCTTCAGCCTACACTCATCTAATCCCAGATATTCTTCCCACCCCTCTACACAACCACAGCTCAAAAATGTCCTCCAACTAGACACAAACAGCCCATTACTCACAAAAAGATTCAATCTCAGTGTTAATCCCATCTCACTCACTCAAAATAGCCCACATTCACCTCATTCATGCCTTATAGTTATACACTCACCAAAATCTTAGTTTAATACTTGCTGCACTGAGTTGGGGATCTTTTTCTCCCTTCATTCCATCATATTTTTCCTCTTTTATTTGTAACTATGGAGCCTTTAATCATTGTTTATTATTATGATGAAGAATATAATGTATTTGTAACAATTGAATTTTTCCCTCACAATTGATGTAATGATGGCTGAAAGTACTATACATTCCCTTGACCATAAGGACCCCTAGGAGTGAACACTTTCCTAAATTTATTTTATCATTAATTGTTGGACTCTAAGTATAATTTCACCCCTACCGCTGGAGATAATACCATACTGCTAGATGATTGATTTGAACTATGACGCCGTAAATAGACTAATAATATAACAAACTAATAATACTAACATGTTTATTGGGCTTTATTGTTGTCTTTTTGTTAGGGTGCAGTCTCCATCTCTTGCTTGGGCGGACTTACACCACACCGATAGCTTTTGGGCTTTATTTCAAGGGCTCATCGTTGAGTTTCGGTTTGGCTACCCTATATTCTATTTGGGAACATCAGAAATTTTCCCCTCAACATTTTGGCGACTCCGCTGGGGAGCCAACCATAGTGAAAGTCTATCGTGCCCTCGAGGTTGCATAATAGCCGACAAGAGACAAGTCAACATGATGTTAGCCTGGTGGTACAAAGTTAACACTCTACAGCTGCACTTGATGCCAAATTTTAGAAGAGCATCCTCTACTGCCTTGTTGCCTTGTTGCAGCCTCTACAAAGCTAACATTATGTATATATATAAGTATACATATATATATATATATACACATATGTATAAGTAAGTGAACTCTCTATTTTCTTTCCTTCAAAAAAGAAACAAATTAAAAAAAAAAAAAGGGTGTCCTCAAGGTGAACAGTACAAAATTTACACATGGATAGTCAAAAAGAAAAAGATAACAATGCACATATGTATGTTTATATACATGCATAGAAGAATGGGTACTATTTGTTTTCTTTCAAAGTCACAAAACTTTTTACTTTGCCTTTGGCTCAAAGATGGCTTTTGCAAAAAAAAAGGAACATACAACTACGGCTGGAGGTGTCTTTTGCCATGAAAAGTACAATATTTACACGTGAATGGCTAAAAGAAAAGGGTAATGATGCGTATATGTATGTTAGTATACATGTATATACATATACATAGATGAACGAACACTATTTTATCACAAAACATTTTTTTCCCCTCCCTTTTGGCTCAGAAGGTCATTCTTGTGAAGAAAATGGGCACTACAGCTACGGCTGGAGGTGTTTCCTGCTACGTACAATGCAATATCCCCATATGAATAGTGAGAAAAGATATGTGCACACATGAAAAAGTGGCAATGGACAACTCCCTTTATGCAGAAAATTTCTTTTGGGCATGAACCTTTTTCAAAACAATGCCCGTAGTTAACTAGTTTTCCCTTTGCGTGTGATATTGGTACCTACAATTGAATGGCCTTTTGCACGCATAAAAAGTAACATTGGGTAGCCCTTTTATGCAGAAAAATCCCTTTTTATGCAGAAAATTTTCTTTTGGGCATGAACTTTTTTCAAAACAATGCCCGCAATTGACTAGTTTTCCCTTCGCGTGTGATATTGGTACCTACAATTGAATGACCTTTTGCATGCAAAAGAAAGTAACATTGAGCAGCCCATTTATGCAGAAAAATCCCTTTTATGCAAAAAAATCCCTTTTATGCAGAAAAATCTTTTATGCCGAAAATTAATTATTTTATGCAGAAAATTCTTCTATGCAGAAAATTAATTATTTTATGCAGAAAAATAGCTTTTATGCAAAAAAATTTCTTTTAGGCATAAACCCTTTTACAAGAAAATGTTTGTAGTTGACTAGTCCTTTCACATGAAAGGTTGGTACCTACAATTGAATGACCTTTTGCACAAGCAATAACAACACTTATAACTGAACAAGTCACAACTAAACAAGTTTTTCTATAGCTGAATGAGTTTGCATTCATGAATAGTAACAGCACCTAGAAGAGCTTTATTCCTCCATTACAAAAGAGAAAGAAAAAAAAAAGAGAAGTCTTTATAACAAGAGAGTCTCAAAACATGTAGTGACATGTTAGATATATATTACATCCCAACAAAGTTGCTCGCTAGAGAAATGAACTAAAGCATGAGTAGCCTAATCCAATAAGCCACCAAAGGTTTCCGCAGAGGAGGAGCCACCGCTGGTGGGTAAGGACAACATGATGGAATTCTTTTGACTTGTCAAAAGGGATGGTTGCACTGACTTTGCTGCAATTTCTTTCTCTAAATCTACAATCTTCACCGCAAGCTCAGCCAACTTCATCTCACCATCATGAATGATGCATGAGGCAGCGGTAGTTTTGAGCCAATCAAGAATGATCCCAAAATAAGTTTAAAAGCACTTTTTATTATCCAAAAGAAAGTAAAGCACAAGGAAGCATCCAGCAGTAAATCATAGCCACAATGTGAATAAACTCGGCTACGAAATGGAAGTATATATTGTTATTCATGATGATGCATGAGGCTTAGTTGCCTCAAATAGAAGGGTACTAGATCAAATGAAGCTAGTACAAAAACTTACGGTTGTACACATCTAATGGAAGAAGAATTCTTGTCTAGCGTTATAGTTGAACCATTTGGGGAACCTCCAACAATACCCAACCTCTCTTCTCCATCTTACAAATAATGCATTGATGTCCTTGCTTTGGAGTACGATATGATGTTCGATTCAGATCCTTATTTAGTGATACATGCTCTCAATGTCAAACCATGGAGAGACTTATCATGGCATATGGACTCTCCATCGCTGTACTCATGTCGTTGTGCTGCTAGACTGTCATTAGTTCACTGATATACGGCTGGAGCCATGAACTTTCAAGATAAGTCATTACATCGCTATCTTTAAATTTATATTGAGTATATGTTACTCTACTGTGCTCATATCACTCAGTACAAATTACTCTAATATTATATCACATTCATCATTCAATTAAAACTATCATGTTAAATATATATATATATATATATGTGTGTGTGTGTGTGTGTGTGTGTGTGTGTGTGTGTGTGTGTGTGTATTACTTTATCTTTACCATTATTGCAACCATTGATCGAAAATTGTTATGTGAAACATATTGTTTGTTTCAACCATCGTTATGCTTCTCATACTTTGGATTTTGTCTATTTTGTAGGCATGAAACCCCTGATCATAACTCCTTGCAACTAAAATCATCAATATTATCCTAATCCTAAAGGAAATCCTTCTTGTACCAACCACTGAACCAAGTAGATTGGCGGTCATCCCTTGAAGAAGTTTTGTTGCCATTGAAGCCATGGCAACCCCACGCATACTTCACATCACATAGTGATTACATTGACATCTTTGATTAGGAGTACAACACGATGCTCAGTTTAGATCTTGATTTGGTGATATATGCTCTCAATGTCAAGTTATGAAGAGATTTATCATGACATACGGACTTTCCACTGCTGTACTCATGTCATTACATTGCTAGACTACCATAAGTTCACTGATATACGGCTAGAGCCATGAACTTTCAAGATAAGTCACCATGTCACTATCTTTAAATCTGTATTGAATATATGTTTCTCTACCAGCACTATACCACTTAATACAAATTACTTTAAAATTATATCATATACATCATTCAATCAAACCTATCACGTTAAATATATGTTGCTTTATCTCAAACATTATTGTGATCATTATACAAAACATATTATTTATTTCAATAATCATAATGATTTCTAAATATTGAGCTTTGTCTATTTTGTAGGCATAAAACCCATAAGAATTTTTCACCCCAATATAGAAGCCCGAATCATCCAAGAAATTCAATAACTCCTTGCAGCTGGAATCACCAATCTTGTTCCAATCAATAAAAGAAAGTTTTTTTGAATCATCCACTGAGCCAAGCAGATTGGAGGTCATCAAAGAAGCTTTATTATCACCATCAAAGTCGTGCCATGGCGGAAGGCGAAAATCTCATGAAACCTATCAGTGGCAAATGGTTGGAGCTATATCATACTTAACTCAATGATCATATTTTCTGCAAAATGCTTTGGGAATAGAGAGTAAGCGTTATCCTTACTCTAAAACATGAATATCTTACATTTATTTCAAAACTATAAATATTTTAAGATACATTTTTACATAGATATTTGTATTTCAAACTTACTGGCAAGGACAAACCCTTTGCAACTTGACATTTTCAAAATAAATTGTTTAACTTCCATGACTATATTTTGGCCCAATCATATCAATCTTTCAATGATCAAAACACTTTTCATATTTCAAACCTCTACATATTCAAAATTGAAGACAGCCTTTATGGTTGGGACTCTTCAAAATAAAATGGTCATGCATTTAGCAAGTGATTTCAAAAATAGATATTACCTTTATGACCATACTTTAATTTTTTGAGCCTAAGAATTATAAGTTTTGATAATCAAAATATCTTGACAAAAGAAATTTATGGCTAAATAAAACATAGTCTACACAACTAAATCAATTTCAAGTTATAAAATACAACATGCATGACTAGAACCAAATTTCAAAATATCACATATAATACAACATTTACGGCTATATAAGCTTACAACATACTTCGCATTACATAGTGACTACATTACATCATGAAAGCAAGTTTTTGAAAAGATGCACCTAAGAAAATATAAGAATCTACTCCAACAAAGCCATTGCCAAAGATCTCCACTAGAGGGGAAACACCGTTGAAAGACACATGATCTCATCCCTCTAATCAAAGGATAAAGTTTAGACATCATCAATGCAGTATTCTCCTCAGATCAGCTATCTCCATCATCACAAACAGTACATGATTCAGAGGCACAATAAATATGACTACAGCTAGAGCAATAGTCCTTTCATAACAACACCAATCTTGCCTCCAACCATGAAGCCAAAACATTTCTTTACAATGCCTTCAAGCATCCTTGAAGATTAATTTTTTTTTTTAAGAACAACGTCAGGAAATTTTCCATTCACTGTTGTAAAGCGAAAAACCATAGTTAAATATCCCACGGTAACAGCAAAAGAGCAAATGAACAGTATCAAGACATAATTCCTTCTGGTAGTATGAGCAATTTTAGATCATACTTGGAGATTCTTTTATTTTAAGGAACATCGTGAAGAGATGGCAGAATCACGGTTGGAACTCTTCAAAAGCAGTCTCTCCAGCCGTAACAGAATCAGTAAGGCTTTTGTCAATTGCCATTATGTCTTCAATGGCAAAACCTGAAGTGAAAATGCATCAGCAATAAATATACATGATAAGAAAGAGGGAAGGGACATAAAATTACTGAAGTCTGTATCCGTATCCTCAAATCCATCATCATACTTCCTCGGCTATGTCTTGTTATTTTCACCAAGCTGCTGGAACCATAAGGGCAGAGAAATGTAAGGCCATGAATGAAGACAAGGAATAGAAAGGAAAGAAAGGATGTAAGAAGATAAGGAGTTCTTGAAGAAACCTCTTCCATAGGTTCATAAATCTTCATCCTACCGGCAATGGTCTTCCCCTGAATTGCTTCATCATGACAATCGGACCTATGGAACCAATAGTTCGGTTAACAAAAGTAACATTTGATCTAAATAACCATCATCGGAGGGTCTAGATTCATCACGGTTGGAATTCTCACTAGATTAAACTTGGGAGCTTCCACTCATCTGGATATCTCCTCTATGAACCAAACAACTATTGAATTCAGCATCTCTAGACTCCAGCAGCGCATCAGATCATGGAATACAATCTTATAGCGGAACAATATCACATCACCAATGATATTGGCTTTATGAAGGAGTCAACAAGACACTTTATTATCAATCTTTCAGCTTATTCAATTAGGCCAATCAATAATGGGCCCACAAAGACCCATACATCGAATGGGGGCTGGCAGAAACTCTTATCACTGTATACAAAACATCAGTAGTGGCTGGAGCCCATAACAGTTTCGTCACTAGAATATCTCTTCGTAGCACCCACTTCAGAGGTGCACTAATTGGATTATCTTTCTCAATTACTATTGGAGGACTCGTATCACCTTGCCAACGGCTCCAATTCCACCAACAACTAAAATCTCTTTATCAACTACAAATGCAAAAGAAAAAACTCAATCAAGAAGAGTTGAATCAGAAAAGGAGGATGGAAGAAGTTTGGAATGAGATAAAAGGGTTCTTATAGTCTTAGAAAAAAGGAAGAAGCTCTCTCTTTCAAACTCACCATCTCTCTCTCTTTTCAACCCATGCAACAGGCTTATGGACTCATTCAAACTCACATATGTGACCAAGGGCAAGCTGATCACACATACTCAGGGGGCTAAAGGTTGAGGTATAATTTTTTCACTCAAGCCACATGCTCTAATCCTATTTAATCACTTTTATTTATTCACCAAAAATACCAAAATATCACCCATATATTATTTTGGGCCTCCATGAATATTTCTCATTGGCCCACAAATATTCCCTATCTCATTATCTATAATAGGCCACCATTTTTCGAAAAAAAAAAAAAAAAAAAAAAAAAAAACATGCACGTGTGATCCTAATATTTTTCTTTCAAAAAATATAGTATTACTAATAACTTGATCACACGTGACTCGGGGGGCTAAATGTTAGGGTACTTTTTTTTTTTTTTTACATCTAATTCTATTTGAGTACCACCTATTTATATCACTAACAAGTTATTGGGTTTTCCCAAATATTTTTTGCTTTATTATTTCATTAATCACAAATATTTCATATCTCATTATCTAAATTGGGTCATGATATAAACTATCACAAAAAGCCCAAAAACTTATATTTTATCCAATTTTATTATCATATTCTATTTAAAGCCCAAGAATACTTATGCTTGGCAATATTTGAGAAGCCCATGATTCAAGTCCATAGCAAAACAATTTTATCAATGGAATTCAAATCCATGATCAAAGCCCATGATTTAAACCCATGGCAATTTATTTATCCAAAGCCCAATTCTCATTGGCAACATCAAATCCCAATTTTCATTGTCAATATCAAAACTCAATTCTCATTGGTAACATCAAAGCTCAATTCTCATTGGCAATATCAAAAGCCCAACTTGCGTTGACACTATTTAAATCCCAATTCTCATTAGCAATATCAAAACCCAATTCTCATTGGCAATATCAAAAGCCCAACTTGCGTTGGCACTATTAAAAGCCCAAGCTAACTGCTTGGCACTATTCTATCAAAAGCCCTAAAGTAGACTAGAACTTGACACGTGGCTTGGGGTGTTGAACTCTTATTTCTTGAGGGACCAAATCTTAGTTTGCAGCATTAAGATTCACTCTTGATACACAATAATTAAGCTTAGCCCCGAAAATCTTGGCACTTAATGCAAAAAGCTCCAAAATCCTATCATTACCCAAAGAAGCAAGACAACCCCTCAAAGTGGACTTTCCTACTTCTGATAAAAAATATCAGGAAATTTAAACCTTGATTTCGTCACCCCTGATGAGTCATGCATTTTTGGATTCTTCTCAATCAATGCTTCTCTAAAGCTCCATTATAAAACCATACATACCTTAGCCCACAAAAGGACTCTCTAAGAACTTCTGTCATGGACTACATTCTGCAGAAATTCAACCCCTATTAAGCTTTCTTTAAGCTCTCCAAGCTTTCTGGAGCTCACTCACAACCTTTCTCAGCCTATAGTCACCATAACACCAACATTCACCACCTTGCTTACACCTTCCTACTCCATAAACGTCCCATAACTAACTAGGATAGCCACTCCCTCTGAAACCCTTGGTTAATTTACTACTTTGCTCGTGGTTTAGCTTTCCTTAAGCTTGCCACTCATCATCTTCAACCTACACTCATTTAATCCCAGATATTCTTCCCACCCCTCTACACAACCACAGCTCAAAAATGTCCTCCAACTAGACACAAACAACCCATTACTCACAAAAAGCTTCAATCTCAGTGTTAATCCCATCTCACTCACTCAAAATAGCCCACATTCACCTCATTCATGCCTTATAGTTATACACTCACCAAAATCTTAGTTTAATACTTGCTGCACTGAGCTGGGGATCTTTCTCTCCCTTCATTCCATCCTATTTTTCCTCTTTTATTTGTAACTATGGAGCCTTTAATCATTGTTTATTATTATGATGAAGAATATAATGTATTTGTAACAATTGAATTTTTTCCTCACAATTGATATAATGATGGCTGAAAGTACTATAAATTCCCTTGACCACAAGGACCCCTAGGAGTGAACACTTTCCTAAATTTATTTTATCATTAACTGCTGGACTCTAAGTATAATTTCATCCCTACCGCTGGAGATAATACCATACCGCTAGTGGACTGATTTGAACTATGACGCCATAAAAAGACTAATAATATAACAAACTAACAATACTAACATGTTTATTAGGCTTTATTGTTGTCTTCTTGTTAGGGTGCAGCCTCCATCTCTTGCTTGGGCGGACTTACACCACACCGATAGCCTTTGGGCTTTATTTCAAGGGTCCATCGTTGAGTTTCAGCTTGGCTACCTCATATTCTATTTGGGAACATCAAAAATTTTCCCCTCAACACATGGTTGCCCAGAAAATAAGAAATTCAAGATTTTCTTCTCTTTTATTTCATTTTCTTAGCATCCAAACAAGCAAAAACATATACAATACCATGATCAAAAGAAAATGTTGTCCATTTTCCACATTTTACAAATTCTCAAATATAATAATAATAAAGAAACAACCACAAATCTCAATCTCTCTCTGTTGCTCTGTGCTTCTTTTCTTTTCAATTTGAGGATTGGAATTTTGGAATCTCTCTTTGAATTCACAACGAGGGTTTGGTCTCAGCAATGTCTTGTTCACAATCATCACCAGGCTACTACAACACACTTCCCTCCACATCCACAACCATCGCCACCGCCACCGCCACCACCAACGTCGTTGCTGTACGCTCTGTCTTCGCCACGCATCATCCATGGCGCGAGCTCGTCCAAACATTCTCCTCCTTCACGCGCCCTTACACACTCAGTGAAGCCATCGCCTGCGTCAAGCGCAACCACGATCACTTCCGCGTGAACTACACGTTCATCGCGCTCCACATCCTCTTCCCCAGCCTCCTCTGGCACCCGATCTCCATGATCGTCTTCCTCGCCATCTTCATCACCTAGTCTTTCCTCTACTTCCTCTACAACCATCCATTTTTATTATTTTTATTTTAATGGTCATGTCAGCTTTTAGTGTGCCAACATTGCACTTCGTTTGTCACGTGTACATTTTCCGTCTTTGATATAACGACATGGACCAAAACGGGAAGCGTTTTTTAGGATAGGGACTAAAGCGGCAAAAATAAAATTTAAAGACTAAAGTGAAAATCACCTGAAAATGTAAAGACAAAAATGTGATTTCTGCATTTTATATATTAGAATTGATATATTAGAATTGTAGTAGGTGTAGAAATCTAGTTAGAAAAGGTACGGTGAATTGAGAATTTTTTATTTTTTATTTTTTTGTCTTTTATATCTAGGGGCAGATAAGGTATTTTAAGTCATTATAATATTATTAATGGAAAAATTTTAAAGTTCAGGAGGGGCACCTGACCCCGCTGCCTCCGCCCTGATTATTATATCGTTGTGCGCTTATTGATATTGTTTTTCCTTATTATAAGATGGGCGAAGTATCCTTCTCTAAACCAATTATAACTTACGACAAAACATGATTAAATTTTTATAATAGAATGGTGGGTGCCATTGTAACCCATTAATAAACTGGAATTTTGATTAAAAATCCATTTTCACTTTTTAAGTTCTTTTTTTGCGTGATTTGCCTTCATTTAATAAGATGCACGGTGTTTAAAAAGATTAGTTATACAACTACAAATTATTCCACAATTTTTTTTGTTATAGTTTTGACTTAATAGATTGTGAGTAATTAATTATCATTTACACAGAAACTCATTAAATTTTCATTATCAATTATATTCTATCATATCACAGTTATGATAAGAAGTTGTTAAAAACTTTGTATAATGAGAATTATTTTTTGTTAAAAATCGGAAGCTGCATTTCGTGGTGATATCATTGATGACGTCATAACCATGCAATATGTCATTGTAATTAATTTTCTTTCTATGATGTTTCTATGACGTCATAACCATACAACCACTATGATGGTTCTCTCTGCGCGCAATTGTAATTAATTTTCTTTCTTCCTTAATTTTTTTTTTTTGAAATTTATTTTCTTTTATGTTTGATATAATCTAATCTTATGCAGGTGTTAAGTTGTTGAATCTATTCCTTCTCAAAAAAAAAAAAAAAAAAAAAAAAAAAAAAAGAAAAACAAAAGAAAGTTGTTGAACCTATATTTTTAATACTAACTGCACTTCTCCGATTTTTTAGTTTTAAATTTTATTGAATTCAACCATTATGATTTACGACAAAGGAGTGGGAGATTTGAACTCTAATAATTTCTATGAAAAACATCAAAATGTGCTAGTTATTAAGTTATAAATCTTTTAGTCCTCTTTTTAGATCATGGGTATCAATAATTTAAACTTGCACCTATAACTTGACCTTAAATTGCTTCTCAAAAAAAAAAAAAAAAAACTTTAGATATATAATTGAATAATAATTAATTGCGATGGCTATATATATATATATATATATTTTTTTTGAGAATTCTGTCAGTGGATAACTTTATTAAGATGAAGGCGAATCAGCGTTTACAAAGGCTATTAAATCTGGTGGAACAGACTCCAACCAAATAGCAAATGGAAAAGAAAATTTTGCTCTCCTAGCTAAAGCATTTGCTACCGCATTGCCTTGCCTAAGGGTATGAGAGAGCGACCAATTCTTAAAAGAATTTAAATGGGACACTGTGTCCTGTAGTATGTGACCAAACTCTGAGAAGGTCTTGTCTCCATCATGCAGCGCTTTAATCACTATCTGTGAGTCCCCTTCCAAGATGCAGCTTTCTATCCCTAACTCTCTTGTGAAAGCAACAGCTCTCCTAGCAGCAAGCATCTCCAGCACTATGATCGAAGTTGGAGCATGAATCTTTTTAGAAAGTGCAGCCTTTACTTGACCCGTGGTGTTCCTGATAATCACTTCGATCCCTGCCGCTCCATTTTCTTTAAGGAACGTTCCATCAAAGTTGGTTTTGAAGTGGTTTGCGTCTGGTGGTGTCCACCTTATAGTCCAAGGCTTAGGTTGCTTCATCGATGTACTATTGTGCTTCTTATACTCAGATAGATAGTGATGGGCTTTTGATGGAACCTGTTGTAGTGGTGATATGCTCTGGTTCAGCCTTTTCTTGTTTCGGTGAGTCTAAAGGTGCCATGCTGTTACTGCAAATAGCTCTCTAGTATCGGGTCTGGTTTCGAGCAACTCCCACAAGTCCACAAAGCTTCCTCTGGCAACTTTTCCCCTGTCAATCCAATTAAAATCTTGCTCCCACACAACCCTAATTTCTTAACAGTCCCACAACACATGAATAGTATTTTTTGGATAGGAATTGCAAGCTTCACATTTTGAGCAAGCTGTTATCTTCCTTCTCCATAAGTTTAGTTTTGTGGGAAGTGAGTCTGAACAAGCCCTCCACAGGAAGTGCTTGACTTTCCCTAGTACCTTCAACTTCCAAACTCCTGACCAGTGGCTGCTTCCCATACCAGAACCGGACCTCGAGGCACTATCTCCTAAGCTTTCCTCACACAAAGCCTTATACCCTGTTTTTACAGAGTACATTCTGTCACTGCTCTTTGGCCATATTAATATGTCTTCCGGAGCAACAGAGCTAATGGGAATAGCTTTAATTCTTTGGGCTTCAAAACGGAGAAAATTTGAATCAATGATCCGGGAATCCCACCAACCAGAGACTGGATGTATCAACTCAACAACTAAGGCGTTAGTTGCGAGTGAAGTTCTAGGAGATATCACCTTCCCCGACCCTTCACCTGGGATCCAGTTATCACCATAAATCCGTATGCACCTGCCATCACCCACTCCATTTTGCTCCCAGGATAATCATCTTTCTAGCCTTTAAAATACTCTTCCACGCATATGATCCATTTGTGGACTTTGCTTCGAAAATGGTGGAATTTGGGAAGTATTTTGATTTGAACACCTTGTAGAATAGGGAATCCTTGTCATGGACTAGTCGCCAAACTTGTTTTGCAAGCATTGCATCATTGAACTTGCACAAGTCTTTGAACCCCATACCTCTTTTCTTTTTTGGCCGACATAGGGTGTCCTAATTGTTCCAATGGACTTTTCTTCTATCCCCCCTTTGCCCCCACCAAAATTTCCGGATCATTGTTTCGATGTCTTTACAAAGTCCTATTGGGAGTTTGAAGCATGCCATTGCAAAGGTGGGAATGGCTTGGACCACAGCTTTAAGTAAAACCTCCTTTCCTGCTTGAGATAGAATTTTTTCCTTCCATCCTTGTAATTTCCCCCACACCCTCTCTTTAATATAGTTTAGGCTCTCCCTTTTGTTTTTCCCAATCACCGCCGGTAGGCCAAGATATTTCTCATGGGCTCTTATTTCAAGCAGCCCTAAAAAGGCTTTTATTTGATTTTTTACAGCAAGGGGGGCGGACTTACTGAAGAAGAGGGTGGTCTTTGTCTTGTTTATTTGCTGCCCTGATGCTTTCTCGTACTTATCAAGGATCTCTTGAATGGTTTTCACACCCCTCAATTGAGCTATGCAAAAAAGCAAACTGTCGTCTGCAAAAAACAATTGAGATATTTTAGGCCTATTATGACAAAGGGAGTAACCTCTAATCTTTCTAGTGTGGACAGCATTGTTGATGAGCTGTGTTAAACCTTCAAAACACAAAAGGAAAAGATAAGGGGATAAAGGGTCCCCTTGTCTAATCCCTCTAGTAGGTTTAAAAAAATTTGTGGGTTCACCATTAACCAACACAGAGTAAGAAATTGTACTAATACATTCAGAAATAAGGTGAATCCATTTTGGGCTAAAACCCATCTTTCCCATCAACTGTAAAAGAAATCTCCACTCCACCCTATCGTAGGCTTTGCTCATGTCTAAGTCATAAAGCCATTTTTACCAGATTTACTGTTTTTCATGTGATGAAGGGTCTCAAAGGCTACAAGGATATTGTCAGAGATGGCTTTGTCTAATTGGAAGGCGCTTTGTGTTTCTGAGATAATCAAATGGAGAATTTTTTTAAGTCTTTTTGCAAGGACTTTTGAGACTAGCTTGTATAAAACATTACACAATGCTATGGGCCGGAATTCTGTGACTTGTTCAGGTTTTTTAACCTTAGGGATAAGAGTCAGGTAAGTGTGGTTTAAATCAAGAGGAAAATATCCATTTTTGAGACAATATAGCATTTCCCTAGCTACATCATCACCAATAAGATGCCAGTAATGTTGATAAAAGATAGGGAGCATACCATCGGGGCCGGGGGCCTTGAAAAGAGCCATTTATTTTAGTGCATGATCAACATCTGCCTTTGTGAACTCTCTTGTTAGGTCTGCATTCATTTCTTCAGTAACTACATGAGGAACAACCTCTGAGACAGTTTCAATGCCATTCAGATTTGAAGTTGTAAAGAGCTGCTGGTAGTAGGACACCAATAAGGCTGAGATTCCTTCATTGTCCACACATAAATTTCCATTGTTGTCTCTGATGCCCTCTATTTTATTTCTTCTATAGCGTTGGGAAGCTTTGCTATGAAAGAAATTGGTGTTTTTATCTCCTGAGGATAACCAATGTGCGTGGGACCTTTGTTGCCACAACTTTTCCTCTTGACCAAGCAGCATCGATATTTCCTTCTTAATGGCTGATACACAATCAAATGGACCTTTGTTTGGTCTTATCCAGCCACCAAGTTTCTCCTCAATTCTTGTTATTTCATTGAAATCACCAGCACACATCTAGGGTAGGTTACTCTGGCTTCCTAACTGTCACAGTAAGTCCCATGACTCATACCGTTTGGCGGTTTCAGGTGTCCCATAAAAACCTATAAATCTCCAAGCATCTTCTTTGCCAAAGTTAATAACAACATCAATAAAGATTTGGCCAGAATTAATTACCTGAAGGTCAAAGTCCTATCTCTAGAAGAGCGCCAATCCACCTCCTCTGGTAATCCTTGAAACCCCGAAAACATTCTTCATCTTCAAAGTGTTACACAATCCTTTTAGCCTAGCTTCATCCAACCATGTTTTGGCCAAGAACACAGCTACAGGTTCTTGTGCCCGGATAATGTCCCCGATCTCTTGAACTGTCTGTGGGTTCCCAAGCCCATGACAGTTCCAACATATGAGACTTATTGTTCCCGGCGGGGCTAAAACATAGCTTCCACCGATATAGTGGATGAGGAAGAAACATCAGGAGAGATCTAAAGTTTTTTGTTTGGGAACTCTGCATGTGCATGGCTATCCCGGGTAGCTACTGAGCACTTATTCGCTGACTTACCCGATATTCCTTCATGCAAAATCCCATGATTTTCGTACTTCAGTAAAGCCAAATCAATATCAAGTAACTGCTGCAAGAATATCTCCTTATTTATTGTGAGACTCATGTTCTCAGGAATGGAGTGATTTTCGGACCCTATTAAATTCATATTTGAAACCACAGCAGTAATTACGTTCTTTTCCAAATCCGGGGTTTCCATATCTGTTTGTTCACTAGTGGGAGGAGGTTGGGCAGTTTCTGGTGGTGGTGGCATCTCAGAGCAACCATGCGAGCTCTCCTTAGGTTTCTCTCGATTAGATTGATGGCCCCCTCTGTCTTCAAAGAAGCCGGACACATGTAGGACGGTTTTCCTTGAGTTTACAGTCTCTGTTGCACACATGAAAGGACTGAATTGCTTATCCTGTGGTGTAAGAGATCCCTTACTTTCAATCCACTTTAGGCAGTCTCTGTCATCGTGATCGAGTCACCCACACCAGTAACATATGATGGGTAATCTTTCGTATTTGAAAGATACCCAAACTCGACCACCTTTTTCCAGATTGACTACTCTTCCACGGCATAACAGTTGTGTCACATCCACTCTGACCCTAACTCGTACAAAACAGCCTCCTTCCTCCATTGGGTGAGTTTCCGAGCGGCATACCTGTCCAACTGAACTATAGATTTCCTCTGCCACCTCTTTGGTCATATATCTTATCGGTATATCATAAACCTGCACCCAAAAAGATGTTTTGTTAAAGCTAACATCCTTTATAGGGGTATTTCTTTCATACTCCTGGACCACCACCAAATGCTTATCGAAAGTCCAAGGCTCACTACTTAGAACTTGGGTTACATCTTCTTGGTTTTCAAAGATAAACAACAAGATATGATTGCCTACGTTTTTTATAGTGAAACCATTTATCGCTCGCCAAAGGGGTTTGAACGTCCTTCCAACAGCATCAACGTTCAAAGCTCTTCGGGTTAAGAACTTTGCAGCAATGATGTGTTCATTGGATCCTCTGTTTTTGCCCAGAGTATCTAGCAACGAGAGTCTGGTCCATTGCTTTGACAGGTCTTCCATGACTGATAGGAAAAGAGAAGAAATAGAATAAAGTAAAATAGAATGAGAGTGAGAAGATAGTATTGGTTTTGAAAGAAAAGAAGAAGAAACTATTTCCCAAAATCCCTGAAAGGATAAACCCACTAGCCCTGCAGATAACAGTGTTATCTCAGGGGAAAGACAATCCTTCAAAAGAAGGAACAACCTATTTCATAGCCGAAGAGAAGACTTGAGAGAAAACCAAGACTTTCCTAGCGACAGGAAAACTCATGCGATGGCTATATTTCAAAAACAAAGATTTAAATATCTTACATTATGTATTATGAAAATTATAAAATTTTCTCTCTTTAGAATTTATAGATGGATTAAAGTTCTATATAATATACGATTTGAAAAATTAAGTGTAAAACTTTTATTTAAAATTAATAATAAAATTATTTTTTTAAAACAAAATCTTGGCAATTCAAACCAATTCTAAATTTTTAATCAAAAAAGTTATACTGCTTTTCAAAAAAAAAAAAAAAACAAAAAAGTTATACTAAAGTTTATTATTTGAATTTCCTAATCCAAATGTAAGTATGTAGAGTAGAAGTAAACCCTTCAAAGATATTTTAGACAAAAGTATCTTTTTTTTCCCTATATTTTGAGCCAGTTTTTACTTTGGTCCCCACATTTTTTGAACACCTATTTTGGTTCTTAAATTTTAAAAATCTTTTTCCATTTAGTCTCTACTGTCATCTCACTAATGGAAAGTAATTATATGGCACAAAAAGTGCACAGTTGGCACATGAAGATTACCCACATTGAAACTTGAAGAACCTTAAACCAACTTCAAATGCTCTATGGGATTTCCCATTGAAACCCAAAGAAAATTAGAGAGAATCAATGTGGAAATGATTGAATGGAATGATCAGACGATGATAAGATCAATGATGGAAAAAGACCCATGGACGAAAACCCTTCTTCCCCAAAGACCTATGCCAAAAACCCATAAGTTTTCTTGTTCTTCCGTAGAGACCCATAGCCGAAATCAATAAACTCAAAGTAAATCTAGAAATCTCAAACACTCGAAAAACCTAGAAACCTAAAATCTTAAACAAAACCCAGTTTATTTCAAACAAACAATAACAGATTCAACCAACCTAGCTAATTTAGCTAACTGAATCAAACAAACCCAAAAAACCCAACCAATTCACTCACAACAACAACAACAACAACAACAATAAACTCAACCTACCCATCAAATATCTAAACTCAAATTAATTGTCATAGACCCATAACTCCAACAAATTCACCAGAGAGAGAGAGAGAGAGAGAGAGATGTATTGGTTTTTTGTGTGGGTTTAATTTTTTCAGTTTGTGTGTATTTGATTATGTGTTTGTCTTCTAAGGAAAAAAAAAAAAATGAAAAGTGCCAATTTTTTCTTCTTTTTAATTCTAGTTTTGTGTTCTTGTGTTTGATTATTTGGGTTTGTATTTTTATGCATTTTTGTTCAAGATGAACCCATATATGAATTAATGTGTTTTTGGTTTGTAATTTCATTTTTTTCTTTTGTTAAAATTGATAAACTAATTTTTTAAAATCATATATTGATGTTACATTAATAATAATAATAATAATAATAATAATAATAGAAAGTGTCGACATGGCACATGGAATACACAGTTGGCACATGGAGTACCTACGTGGCCATAATAATAATAATAATAATAATTATAATCTAGTTTTAATCTAG
The DNA here is from genome assembly GCA_029955455.1 of Quercus agrifolia. Taxonomy (NCBI): domain Eukaryota; kingdom Viridiplantae; phylum Streptophyta; class Magnoliopsida; order Fagales; family Fagaceae; genus Quercus; species Quercus agrifolia. The sequence continues at coordinate 22,270,079 of JARQAD010000002.1, read as the reverse complement.
ACCTACCACTAACATCACATTTGTATTTAGAAATAATTATTTGGAAAATGCTAAAGCCACATCAACAGTTTGTAAAAATGTTGTAAAATAGTCTGTATTTGTAGTATTACTTGTACAACAAATACTTGTAAAGTTGTATACATGTCTCACTAACTTGATTGTTTCTAAAAATATGTAAAATTCAACATTTTTTTTTCTTTGTTGCTCCAAATATTTATAAATTTGGGTTTATATAAAAAATCCAAACTTTGAAATTGTGAAAAAATCTAGAGATGGAGGAAAAGAAAATATAATGGATTGGATGCTTAGTTTTGGTACCATGGTTTATTTTGGAATTGTATTTTTATTATTTATTTTTTAGTTTTTTAAAAATTATATATATATATATATATATATATATATATATATATATATATGGAAGCCTCTAATTGAATTTCATAATAAAAGAAAAATTAATAAATTTTTTGGAATTGTTCACCGCAATTTCACCATTAGCTTCATCCTATCTGAAACATTTCGAAGTTTATGCCTTTATGAGATAAGTCATTTATGGGATATGGGATAAGCAGAAAAAAGGAAAAAGAAAAAAAGAAACATGAATAGTGAAATGAGTAAAAAACGTAGGACAAGACTAGTGTCATTGCAGGTGTGGAGGCTTTTTCCTTTTTTTTAGTAGTCCTATTTTGTAGCAAAAAAAAAAAAAAAAAAACTGTGTTTTTATTTTTATATATATAATTTTTATTTTGAGAATGTAATTTATAAAAATCAACAGGAGAGTGATCTTATTTTTTAGGCAATGTTTTAGTGAGAGTTAGAGTTGTATTTTTACCAGATTGTCCTTTAGATTTGTCTCTACTTAAACATAGGGATATAGAGGCATTTTTGAACTAAAAAAATGAGGATTCCAAACAAGATAAGCCCCTTAAACAGTAGTATAGATAAAAACTAAGAAAAAGAAAATAATATGGTGGTTTGGTTTGTCGAGAAAGCTCATTTCCTTTGTTTTTCGTTGTTTGTTCGTTCAACGTGAGAGTGCAAGTGCTTTTTTTTTATTTATAATAACATCAGTGGAGTCAAATTTCTTAAGAATGGATGATAATACTAGTAACTATAGGCTGTTTTTAGGAGTCAAGGGGGGCAACTACCCCTCTTGTCCCCTTGCTCCGCCACTACTTGTTCTACTCACAATTTTTAAAACTTGTATCATGTAAGAATACTTACAGAAAATATTCCTACAAATTAAGTCATAGGCTCTAAAAAATGATTACCAAATGATGATGTATAAAGTCTTTAACCACCACCCTTGTTTTGCGAATGGTGCCAGATAAAAAGTCTCCTAGTTCCTGACATTGTTTGGTTGGAAGATAGAAAAGTGGGGAGATAAAAAAATGGTTAGCAAATAGAAAAGTGGAGAATAAAAGATGTTTATTTTTTTTTTCTTATGTGTGTTTTGTTAAGGGAATGAAAAAATGAAAAATTCTTTCATTTGGTTGAAAAGAAAAATGAGAGGATAGAAAATATAGTTTGTAGAAATTTACTAACAGACTCCTATTACATTAAAAAAAAAAATTAATAGTTAAAAAATTGCTTTCAATAATAATAAAATAAAATTAAAAAAAAAAACCTAAATGTTATAGCTGAAAAAAAGGAAAAAAAAAAAAGAAAAAAAAGAAAGGGAAACTAACATGTGAGAGAAGATGGGGGTAGATGGGTAATTTTCCATCAAGCCCCCCTTTATAGCCCATCTTTTCCCCTAAATTGGGGAGATTCCAGAATCACCCCAAATGGTGGGCCAGGAAGAAAACTCGAGCCCAGTTTTCTCCTCCCATTTCCCCATTTCAAGCAAACACCCTTCACTAGCTCTCATTTTCTCCTTATTTTCATTCCCCACATTGATAGGCCAAGAATGTATTGATCCACTGTGATAAATTAACCAATTAATTAGCCAAGTTAATTAATTAATTCAATTAATATGCAATACGCGTGGTAGTACAACTAAATCATCAACTAAGTTAATATGCAGTGGAAAATAAAGTTCACATGGTGATTTGTTTACGAACAAGGAAAACCACTGAGGCAAAACCCCACCGGGTGAATTTAAAGTCACCACTCTCGACAATCCACTATTATCAAAACAAGTGGTTATAAGTAAAGGAATCCCAGTACCTTATACCAACCTACAGTTGAACCTTTACCCTAATACCCAATTGGACTTGTTCTGTAGTGACAATCTCTCATTTTCAATGCATGACTCCCAGTATGTGACTAACCAATCGATGCACAGATCCAAGTACGTGACTAACCACCAACTTAAGAAGGATGTTGGCTGCAAAGTTCTTCAGTTCATCAACATGATGAAGATCATAAAGCTCCTTGATTACAAAACCCTATGGCGTACAAATGCAACAGATTCTTCAAGAGAAAGATGAACTAGGGCATATATCTCCAGTCATAATATGCTTAAACTTTTACACTAAGTTGCATCAGCTGTGATAGCCCTTAAATCCTTATATATGTTTAGGGTTATGAGAAAAGAAATCCTAAACAAATATATGTGGATTGGTATGAAATTAGATCTGAAAAACTGATTTTCGTAAATCTCGATAGATAGGTTATCTATCAAGCAGCTATCGAGCATCGAGCTAAACAAGTCTTTTAAACCTCGATAGATGCTATCTGTCGAGTTTTAAAATCCAGGACTTCTTCACTTGTTTCTTGGATAGATTTGCATGGTTTTAACACTTGGGCTTGAACTCTTGTTCCTTGAAGCATTAAACACATCCTAGATTTACCCAATTACAAGCAAAGTGCGTTTTGTCAAAGGATTAGTCAATTCTAAATGACATATGTTCCTAACATGATTCACATGTCCTAACAATCTCCCCATTTGGCAATCCGTGACAAAACCATAATAAACAAATAAACATATGAAAGAAGTCATAAATCTCTCAACTCATACTCATTTGTTGAATACAATAAAATCTAATTCTAACACAAACTCTTGAAAAACTTTGCAAGAAGAGAGTTCATGTCAAGAAAGACTTTGATAACCTATATTTCTGAAACACTTTAAACAAAACTCATCATGGCATCTTAGTGTGAAACAGAAATATAAAAGATTGCATACAATTAATAAGAAACATGTGCATAAAGAGAGAAAAGAAATAACACATGAAGAGATAGGTGAAAGAATGTAATAACAACCTCAATATATATAACAAAATGAATTCAAGGTTTGCTATCACAAAGTAAGAACGATGTATCTAAAAAGTAAAGAAAAGAAAAGATACAAAAAGTCCTTACTACATCCCTTATAAACAAAAACACTCTCCCTAACAAAAATATCTCTTGTACTAACTCTCCCCCTAACAACATGAATACTTTCGTACCCAAAACTGCTCCCCTTTTTTGTCACGAATGACAAAGGGCAAGTAACTCAAGTAGTCATCTCGCAGTCACCGAAAGAGCTAGCATCCTCATCCTCATCATCATCATCATCGTCATCGTCATTGTCATCGTCCTCATCCTCAAATGCCTCTGGAGAAAGAGAGGGAGACTCCACGAAGCCACCAATGCGAGCTTGTCATCGTGCAGTATGATTGACACGAGTGTTTACCTGACATAACTCATTACTGAGTGTGTCAAGGTGAGCATCCATGTGCTAAAGCTGCGCCATGACTGCCTCGAGGGTCACACCACTCGTAGAAGAAGGAGCAGATGTGGATGGAGCAGAAGATGCCAGAGGAGTTGCCGTCTTAGTCTATGGCCACTTCGGTCAAAGCTAGGCCTCGCTCCGTCGAATGGTCACCGCGTTTATGGAACACATGATGGAGAAGTGTGTAGACTCAAGATAGGAGATAGACGCATGGCGGAGAATTCACGTGATAGCCGAAGGGAAAATGAGCTTATTATGGGTCACCGAATCCTTATAGACATCTATAAGGGAGAGTATGAAGTGAGAGGGAAAGTCAATAGTGAGTCCATCAAGTAGGGATAACAAAAATCGAGCACGAGGCTCAGTAATGGAGTTATAGTGAGACAAGGGATGGTGAACAAATGTCATCACCATGTTAAGGAACCTTTAACCTTTTGCAAAGCCAGAGCAAAGGGTGTTTTGACGGTCACTCCAAGATAAAGGTGTCTCACAGAAGAGAGATGAGAGTTCGCCTTTAGACACAGTCCTAAGAAGATCATAGCCGGGGTAGTTAGGATGCGCTACCCTCGGTACATGTAGCATCTCGGATATAAGATCTGGAGTGACTACAATGCGCGTGCCCCGAATGCGAATGAAAAAATAAGGTATAGAATAATCAAATTTGTGCATGTTGGAGTAAAACTTCTGTATGATCATGGAGGGACAAGTGACCAAGATGCCATAAAGTGACTCCCAACCCCTACCATAGATGACAGTGGAAAGATCAGTATTGGAAAAATCCAATAGGATGACTTGGCGTTCTGAATGAATATCGTGTCGTGAAAGGTTCTCTGAGAAGTCCGTACGGGCCTTCTCATCATAGAACAGACCGTGAGAGGGGTTAGAGTCAACAAAGGTAGAAGAAGAAGATGCCCCGAAATGAAGAGGGTTCTAGGATGGAGTAGACTTACATTTAGGTGCCATAGAGCAACTAACCGAAAGAAAGAGAGAGAGAGAGAGAGGGATAAACAGAAAAGTACCAACATAAATCAATATCAATAAAAAATGGTACATATGCATGAACATGTGGCATGCAAAAGTAAAAACATCATGGGTTCAACCCAATCCAATCCTACTAGCACACATGATTTCAACATAGTAAACATACATCTAAAATGCATGAATCATTGTTAAAATGCAAATGTGATGCAATGCATGAGCATATACGATCATTTAAACAAAGCCCAACCCAAAAATTTTGCAAAAACCTCATCAATTTTTTTTTTTTTGAAAAAAAAACCTAGATCTATATGAATGAAATGCAATAAAAAGAGGGAAAACAAGATCATACCTATGAAGGGAAGAACAATCTAGGTTGAAAAATGAGTGGGGAAGAGGTTTGGAGTGAGAGAAGTGAGTTGGGGGAGGTGAGGAGTCAGAACCAATTGAGAGAGATCGAAAAAAATGAGAGAAAATCACGCTAAGGTTTTATATAGGAAATCACGATTCTTGATGGATAGAGAGGTGTCGAGATTTAAATCTCGCCAGATGAAGCTATCGAGAGGTGTCCACAGCAAAGTGACCTTGATGAATCGAGAAGCTATTGAGCATCTATCGAGCATACAGAAACTTCCTCGATGGATCGAGAAGTTGTTGAGTAGCTATTGAGACAAATTCTCAAAAACTTTGATGGATCGAAATTGCAATAACATTTGTCGAGAAAGGAAGATCAAGAGGCTCGATAGATAGCCTAGCTATCAAGGGGTATCGAGAAGCTATCGAGATTGCTCAAAAACAGTTTTTCAAAGAAGAGAAAAACACAAACATGAATGCAATCAAACATGCTACTCAACCAAAGATCTAACCAACATTTTAAGCTTTCAAAAACATCTCTCAATAAGAAAATGTCAAGCATTTAGATCCAAAACACACACACACACACACACATACACACACACAACAAGTCTAACCAATTTTATATTTTAAAAATAAGTCAAGATAGTTTAGTGAGCATACATTAACACATGTATTCCTTGTGATGGCCAAATCACATTGTACCTGCACATGTATCAAGAGTAGCAAAGAATATTGCGTGTTGTGTGTGAAAACATCACAAGATTGAAGTGTCTACATGTTATGACGATTTGAGATATGAGAAAATCACTTTAACTAACACACAACCATAACTACTTGAAGGGGATTATCACCTTCGAGATACATCTTATAACTCCCACATCTCCTAGAAGACATGCTTGTAATCATATATAAAGCATTTTGATTTTTTTTTTCTTTCCATATTTTCTTTTGTTAAGCATATCATGCACGGGTATATGAGAGAGAGAGAGAGAGAGAGAAAAGAAATACCCAATGATGTTAAGCTTTTGATACTGCACTTTTGCTATGCTGAAGCATATAGATGTCATTTCATGATTGTCGGGCAATGGTGGTGAGATGGTTATTTATGCATTTATTTTAGGATTTTCTAGTCCTTTCCGTCAAAAAGAGTGATACGAGTGTTAAGTACAAGAGATTACTTAATCTTACTCATCACAAACACGAGCCATAAAGCTCACTTGCTTAGTTGTGCATAAAGATGCTCATTTAAGCTACAAAATATACAAAATTTAGAAAATTTTGTTTTAATGGTCATTCAAGGTACACAAGTACCAATGTATACAATACACACATTGTTTATTTTTTGTATTTTTTTGATTTTTCAAAAAAAATTTTAAAATTTTAATGGAAAAAAATAAAGCAAAACTAAAAATAAACAAACAAAAACATGTTAAAAAAAGCAAAACATAAAACTAGATTGACTCAAAAAGAAGAAAGCAAAATACACAAGTAATGCATACTCAAAAACAAGAAAGGGAGAGAGAGAGAGAGAGAGAAATAGTGACTAAATCACTTAAAGCCTTTTTTCTTTCACACCTTGAAAGAACCTTTCCATTTGACGAACCTTTGATCTGGCGGTGAGGGGGAAGAATTGAAATTGTTCAAGTTTGAAAGGAACGCGAGGGTTTTGAGAAGATCTCCAAGAGGTGTAAAAGAGGATGGAAACTGATTTTGGTTTCCCAATGAGATCATACTGTTGCTCTGTTGAGTGGCTAACCACTTATAGTAATTAGGTTGAGTATGTCTAGTTGCTCCATAGTGATGGCAGAGATGTTGCTTCTTTTGTTTAGACTTTTGAGTATTGCCCTTCTTAACCTTAGGGTTTTTAGTCTCTTTCTTATCAAGCTTAGGAGGTGCTCCTAAGATAGATTTATCATTGTCTATGTTCTCACTAGTTGAAGCAGTTTTTTTCAAATTCAACATTATTAGTAGGTGAAACAAATACGGTAGTACTAGTAGAAGCAATACTAGGAGAAGAGAAATCATATCCTAAACTGGTTTGATTAGAAGCAGATTTCTGAAAGCTAAGCATCTCATTAAGCTTTGCACTTGAAGTCCTCTCCAACTGAGCTTTGACTTGGAACAGCTCTGCCTTAAGTTTCTTGGTCTTCCCAGCCAAGAAATTGTTCTCAAATCTCAGTGCTCCAATGATCTGATTGGCTTTATCAAACTTCGTGGAGATTTCTTCTCGTTCAAGCTCCACATCACTGAGCTTCTTGGTGGCCAACCTATACAACTTCTCATGCTTTTCTGAGACCTTGTATAACTTTGCATAGGCTATGTGGATGTTATCTTGTTCATCCACATCTTCAACAATCCCTTCAGTAGGATTTACGGTGGCAGTAAAGGCATTTAGGATTCCATCATCTTCATTGTCTGAATCATCCTCAGGTTTGGTGTCACTCAAGTTAGCAGCAAGAGCCTTGCTTTTCCCAATGGACTTGAGATAAGTTAGGCAATCTTGTTTCATGTTTTCGAAACCTTGACACCTAAAACACTTTGGTCTTAAGGGAACAATGTATTGACTGCCATCCCTATCATCCTTTTCCCTTTGTCTTGGCTTTTGAACTGAGACAAACTAGACTGCTTGCGGTCTTTGTCAAATCCTTTAATATCGGCATTCGTCATAAAATTTTTGAATTGCCTTGTAATGTAGGATTTCATTTTACAATCTTCATCGTCTGAAGACTCATCTATGTCACTATTCTTGGCCTTCAATGCCATGCTCTTACCATTACTAGATTTCCCAATCCTTGTCAAACCCAACTCATAAGTCTGCAGATTACCAACTAGCTCTGTCAAAGGGATTTTGTCAATATCCTTTGATTCCTCAATTGTGGTGATATTGGCATGAAATCTCTCGGGTAGAGATCTAAGCATCTTTCTAACAATCTTGGGTTCAGGAATGGTTTTCCCAAGATTAAAGGTTAAGTTCACTATGTCCTTGAGCTTGGCATAGAACTCATCGAACGACTCATTCTCCTCCATCTTGATCTTTTCAAAGCTTGTAGTAAGTCTCTGAAACTTCGAATCCTTAACAGTCTTGGTTCCTTCATAGGTTGTCTGGAGGATGGTCCATGTTTCCTTGGCAGTTTTGGTAGAGGATATCTTCTTAAACTCCTTATTTGTGACCGCACTGAATAAAACATTCAATGCCCTCCTGTTGAAGTTAGCCGCCTTGATCTTAGCATCATCCCAATCGGCTGGCGCTTCCTTTGGCTTGGCCCAATCTATCTCCACAGCTTGCCACACTTTTTCATCTAATGACTTCAAGAAAGCTTTCATGCGTACTTTCTAGTATGCATAGTTAGTGTCATTAAATAAAGGAGGTATAATCAATGATTGTCCTCTATCCATGCCAACAGGGATCAATGGATCACACAACAAAGATTAACCCTAATTAGAGTGAACCTGGTTCTGATACCACTTGATAGGCCAAGAATGTATTGACCCCTTGTGATAAATTAAGCAATTAATTAGCCAAGTTAATTAATTAATTCAATTAACATGCAATACGCGTGGTAGCACAAACAAATCACCAACTAAGTTAATATGCAGCGGAAAATAAAGTTGACACGGTGATTTGTTTACGAATTGGGAAAACCACCGAGGCAAAAACCCCCCAGGTGATTTAAGGTCACCACTCCCGAGAATCCACTATTATCAAAACAAGCAGTTACAAGTAAAAGAATCCCAATACCTTATACCAACCTACAGTTGAACTCTTACCCCAATACCCAATTGGACTTGTTTTGTAGTGACAATCTCTCATTTTCAATGCATGACTCCCAGTATGTGACTAACCAATCGATGCACGGATCCAAGTACGTGACTAGCCACCAACTTGAGAAGGATGTTATCTGCAAAGTTCTTCAGTTCATTAACACGATGAAGATCATGAAGCTTTTTGGTTACAAAACCCTATGACATGCAAACGCAGCAGCTTCTTCAAGAGAAAGATGAATTAGGGCATATGTTTCCGGTCATAATATGTCCGTGAAAAACTTTTGCACTAAGTGTCATTAGTTGTGATGACCCTTAAAATAATCCTTATATATGTCTAGGGTTTTGAGAAAAGAAAGCCTAAACAAATATAAACAGATTGGTGTGAAATCAGATCTGGAAAACTGATTTTTCTAAATTTTGATAGATAGGTTATTTATTGAGTAGCTATTGAGCATCAGGCTAAACAAATCTTTTAAACCTCCATAGATGCTATTTGTCGAACTTTAAAATCTAGCACTTCTTCACTTGTTTCTTGGATAGATTTGCATGACTTTAACTCTTGGACTTGAACTTTTGTTCCTTGAAATATTAAACACATCCCAAGTCTACCCAATTACAAGTAAAGTGCGTTTTGTCAAAAGATTAGCCAATTCTAAATGACATATGTTCCTAACATAATTCACATATGTCCTAACACACATTTTCCATCCTCTAATAATCTCCCCTAATCAGTCAAGCCTTTAAACCCGAGAAAGTATAATATCTTCACAATAGACAATGTCATTTGTTAACCATTCCACTAAAAACATTTCACATGTTTAAAATTGCTGAGTTAGAAAAAATTTTTAAACAAAAGCTAACTACTGACTCAACAATTTTAAACAAATGAAATTCTTTTAGCAGAATGGTGGATAAGTGACGTGGTTCACTATGAGGATTGTATAATTTCTCCTAAAACCCAAATCCCCTCAATCTTTTGAATCTCACACTTTTCCCAAGTCACCCAATTCATGCATTTATTTGACCCCCCATTCCCCCATCAATTTTCCTTGCCATTGCACTAAGTTTGTTATATATTATACAAGGTAGTTTAAAGACATTCATCGTGAAGGGTAGGATAGTCTTGTGTTTGAATTTTATTTAATTGCATCAAAGAGAAAAATAAAAATGAATTTGTTTAAGAACAAAGTTTAGCTACAAAATTGGTTGTAGTATAAAACTATAACCTTATTCAATATCTTTTTATTAGAGGTGAATTTTGGCAAATTTACCATTGAATTATATTTTCTATGCTTGTAAAATTTCTAGAAAATTAAAGATCAACAGCAATGTCATCAATAAATTGTTTAAATTACAAGTTTTTGTATTTTTATACATAAAATATAAGCTTATAGGTCATATTAGTAAATAATATCTGATGACACAAAATTTGACATGTATATTAAGAGTATAAAGAACATGCAACTCAACTGTTAAATTTTCAAAATATATAATAATATTAATGATATTAAGTAACAACTAATATTGTAACTAAACTTTGTTTCTTATTTAATTACATTTTCTTTAGTGGGTGGGGGGGCCTTTATGCAGTCGTCTATACTGAACCTATCATCCTAGCGTTGGAGATCATTAGACCCTTAGTTTCTTTTTTATCTCAAAGTATGCTAAGGAATGAATCTTCTTCTTCTACCGTTGGAGATCATTAGACCATTAGTTTCTTTTTTTTTATCGCAAAGTATACTAAGGCATGAATCTTCTTCTTCGTCTTCTTCTTCTTTTTTCTTTCTTTCTTTCTTTCTTTCTTTTTTTTTTTTTTAATTTTAATTTTTTTTAAAAGGGTACCAGAGCATGAATGATGAATCTGAATTCCAAGCTCTAGTACCTGCATCCCTAGCTGCTTTATGGAGAAATCCAAGCCTTAAAAATTTTCCAACTCATATCATATGGAATTGAACCATGACCCTCTCAAACAAAATATTGATCAATTCATATCAAATTAAGTTGAAAGGAGATTGTATTAGAATTTTTTCCCTCTCCTTTGTGTGTTATTTATTTATTTATTTATTTATTTTTTTAAGCAAAAAGGAAATTATTATTATTTTTTATTAAAGAAAGAAGAGTAATTAAAGCAAACTCTAACACAACACAACCTTTAATTTATTTCATCCTTACCACTGCACACTCTTGGTGCGGTTGTCACTCCACAAGTATAAGTGCTTGTGTGGTGTGGGGTGCAAGAGCCGAGACTTAAGTTTTTAAGAGGGAGTTTCGCACATATATACACTTAGATTAGATTAGAGTAGAAATTTTATCTTGTATTAAAAAAAAAAAAAAAAAAAATCATCCTTGACTCTTAAAAGGCCAGAAAGGAAAAGGAAGAAAAGAAGCGAGCCTTGAAACTTGAAAAGTTGTATGCGAAGGAAGTGATTCATTTCAAATGAATGAAGCCTATACCATTTTTGGCGTTGAAATAGTTAAACAGGAGAGAGAGAGAAAAAAAAAGTTCTTTTCCAAACTCAGAAAGTTTTTTATTTTTATTTTATTTTTTAGCAGAACTTGGAAAGTTGAATATAGTATAGTTATTAAATATAGTATGGGCAGGGCTGGCCCAAGATTGTTTGAGGCCTAAAGCGAGAATTTTATAGGAGACTTTTTACATCAAAATATCACTTAAATATATATATTTATTTTTATTTAATTTCAAATCCATTATTAATTCTTAATTATTAATATGACTAATTCACCCAAAATGAGCTAATGATAATTATTATATAGGTTTTCCTGTCATATCATATTGTAAAATTTTTTTTTTCCTAAAATTTGTATTAGCTTTAGCATTTTTCATATGATGACTGTGTTGTATTTTTATTAATTCTACTTTTTGGGGGGTGGGGGAGAAAATGCTAATCTTATTATAAATTTTACTACAAAAAACATACAAACTGATGTGACAATGAGGTGACACTTCAACAAAATAATAAATGAGTATTTAATTACTTTATTGGTGACATATCAATTTGTAGGATCTATATTTCCATAAAATAAAAATAAAAATGGTAGGATCTAAATTATAAAACTTGTAATATACTAGCATAATTATAATATTTTAGATCTTCTTAAGAATGTGATAAAATATACACCTAACTCGCACTTTTTCTTTAATTAAAAAAAAAAAAAAAAAAAAAAACCCAATATTTGGGGGCCTTTTTATGTTGCGCGCCGCGCGCTCTTTTTGTGGGGAGGGCTTAGGCCATGGCCTCAATGGCCTAGGCCTAGGGCCGGCCCTGAGTATGGGTATGGGATTTACAGATTAATTATTATATTCCATAGTCAACTTCTTTGTCAACATCCTAGGGCCGTGTACAACTCTTACACCGTTGTGTAACGTCATGGCTTAAGAAAGATTTATAAAGGCGTCATCATCATCTTAAAACACTGGTGCACGTCATCATAGACATCACTTGAATAATTGCACCAAATGCACGTGAGGCAAGTAATTTGGATCATAAACCATTTAACCAGATTATATATAATGGGTTCTTTCTTGGAAGGTACTAATTAACTGATAAAGTGTTAGGCATAGTTTGTTAAGTACCATGAATAGTTACATTACCATGAAAGTGTACATTGTAGGCAAAATGATTGTACACTTTCTGCCGAAAAGAAAAATATTAGTCACATTTTTGTCTATAATATACACTTTATACAGTATTGTTCATATCAATGCCCTAAGGATGATCACAGGTTAGTTGGGTTCATGTGATACCTCTTAACCTATGGCTCGACCCAATCATTTTGGGTGATGAACCCTCTACCTGCCTATGATCGAACGCTTGGTGGAAGTTGATCGTAACTCATTCTTGGGGTGAGAAGTTAGATTTTCGTTGAGTGGCAAGTAATGATGAAAGCAGTGAGCATAACATGATCAGAACAATGCAAGCATGGTATGATTTGGAATTTTGAATGGTTGCTAGCATGATTTTAAAAACCAGATTCTACCAGCTCGTCCGACCAGTTGAACCGAAAATTGGCCACCAGTTTCGGTCAGGAAAAAAGGTCAAAAATTGGCCAAAACCAGGATTCAGAGGCAAATCCGGTTTTGCCCTCAGTCTTGTTTTAAAAACCATGGTTGCTAGCATAAGATGATCTAAATGGCAATGACACGAGACATGATTTGTATAAACATGAGCATACTATGTTCTAGATGATGGTGACACAACAATATCTTGATGGTGGCGAGACATGATCTAGTGCAAAGCTCATTCTCGAGTTGATAGTTGAGATCTAAAATCTTCTGTTCCACATAAAAAAAATACTTTAAATGCTTTAGTAACTTGATCAAGTTTTGAAATACACCATAAATTTTTCTCTCATCTGCCTTCAATTTATTCGGAACATCAATCAACAAAGGTTGATAATAAAATTAAAATTTTTTACTTGAAGAAAATCAACATATTGTGTAGTCATTTTCAACATATCAACTAAAACTTCGGGATTGTGAGTTGTGGACTCATCCTCATATTAGATGTCAATTAGATCTTCCACAATATTCTAAATAATTACCATCTACTGATTTTTGTCATTATCCACGATTAACTCAAACTTCTTTAATTTCTTCGACCTCTTCATCAAATTTTTGACAAATTGTATCTTCAAGTTTCAATTCAACAACTTGTTGCAAGTCTTGATCTTTTTCAACCACTTTAAAATTTTCTTTAGAAACTAATTGGTGCATCTTGTCAATCATTAAACCATTTTTTTTCTTGACATATGAACATGGTTGTAATAATTTTGTTTTGGGGTCTCTCTTTCATGTTTTGAATATATTGCTTTCCATATGAATGTATGGATCTGTAATCAACACTTATATGATCTAGTATATCATAATAGTCATTAGGAAACCATAAATCAATTAACACCTTTTTAATTCTTTGCCAAGAGCGGATTGGATGCTTACCTTGACACTTTTTATCGATTTGAATGTCTTCCCACCACTCCTCTTCTTCACTATCCAATTTATTAAATGCAAGCCATACTTTTTAATCATCACAAATCTTCCAAAAATTAAAATAATCTTCCAAATCAAGAAGCAATTTAATAAAATCCAACTTATGCATCTCTCCATCAAAGAATGGAATTTTCTTGTAGTTAGGAGTGCATCTTTGAATATATTAATCTGTGTTGTTGTGAGATGATTTCCTAGCAAGAAGAGTAGCAATCACTTGCCGGATTTCACGCATATCTTGCTGACTCTCTTCATGAAATTGTTTCATCTCTTCATGAAATTGGTAGAACTTAGCCCTAGTGAGGACTAGGTCTTCAACTTCGATGTTGTTGTGGTGGTGGTTACCGTCATGTTGGTTAGCCATCCGACCAGAGTAAGTCAAGGTTTCGATATCAACTGATGTCGCAAAAGCCAAAGAAAGCACACCCGATGCTCTTTTGATGGAACAAAAACTAAACTGTTAGTTCCTAGTAGTAAACCTCAAATCCATGAGGAGTTTCTTGAACACACTAGAGGAAACAATATATTCTAAAATAAATTCTAATTCTTAACCATAACGGAAACCAAATTTGACCTAAAAAGTATTAAAAGTACTTAAGAATAAGGAAATAAATGCTCTAAACCTAAAATAACAAAAATTACATAAAAATACCAAAATTAATAAATTACATAAATCAAACAGTAGATTTTGTCCTGCATAAGAAAAATCCTTGATTAATATATGTTTTTCAAATAAAGTGAGCAACACACTAACACCATTTAAAGGTATAGAAATAAAATAAAATTAATGATATGCTTACATTATATTTGGTTTATAATTGCTCCTCACCACCATGCCCCACATGGTATTAGTGTTAGATTTTCTTTTTGAAATGAATCCGACCAAACATCGCCTAGTTTACTTGGTGTGTGTGAGTATATCAACAGCTTCACGACTTTAACTGCCTTGGAGTTGGCGTGTTGTTGTATGTTTGTGTGTTAAAAAAAAAAAAAAAAAAAAAACTGTGTGTGGGTTTTGTCCCACATCGCCTAGTTTACTTGGTGTACGTGAATATATCAACAGCTCCGTGACTCTAACTAACTTGGAGTTAACGTGTTGTTGTATGTTTGTGTGTTAAAAAAAAAAAAGAATCTAACCATAGATTAAAATAGAGAGAGAGAAACAAAACTATAGCCTATAAATAAATAAAAGACATGGAAGTTCCATTCCTATCAACAGCAGCAGCAACCACCACAACAACAATAAAAAACATGAAGGCTTCACTGCCACTGGTCCAACTTGATATCATGATTAAAGTATTGCTCAAACCTAGTTTTTTATCCTCCCCCACAAAAAAAAAATTATCATAAAAATGGTGACGTATTTGCTTACTCTATGATCAACAATTTAATAATTAACAACAGTACCACTGGTCACGATCCCTGTAGTCCTTTGACATATATAAGAGATCGAAGAAGAAGAAAGAACAATCAAAGTCCAATACTTAATATACTCTGATTATCAAAGAAAAAAAGCCGTTATACTTTTTTTTTAACTGACTCCAATAACGTAATACCAAAAAAAAAAAAAAAAAAAAAAAAAAAAAAAAACTATCCTTGTGAACATATTGAGCAAAACTAGAATCGTCAAATCTCTGTGCAATTAACAGTGAATTTAAAGTATCTCTGCTCAAAGTAACATCTAAATCTTAGTATAACTTTCTCATTCAGAATATGGTTGTTTTTTTAAACATGCACAGTGGGCTTTTCCTGTTTCATCGGATTTTTAAGGCATAAAGATTGAAATATTGGTCTTATTCACGTAAAATTTGAAGAAAAAATTCTGGGTTTTGATGGGTTTCATCAGTTATTGAAGAGGTGATAACCACTGGTGTAAGCTATATATAGAGTTTGAATAGTCCTTGGTGGGTTTTATAACTTTTTAGCTGCTGTTGCAAAAACATGGAGACAGGTGACCTTTATAATGCGGGAAATAGTTTTCGAAGAAACAGTTCTTCCATATGGAGGAGTGGTGGCGTGGAAGCGTACTCGAAATCTTCAGGAGAAGAAGATGATGAAGAAGCTCTTAAATGGGCTGCACTTGAAAAGCTTCCTACTTTCAACCGGTTGAAGAAAGGTTTACTAACTTCACCGGAAGGCGAGACCAGTGAAATTGATATTCATAATCTTGGACTTCATGAAAGGAAGATTTTGATTGATAGGTTGCTGAAGATCCCCGAGGAGGACAATGAGAAGTTCTTGTTGCAGCTCAGGAACCGCATAGATAGGTATGTTCTCTTATTAGTTTTATCTTCTTCTTTTTTTTTTTTTAATTTTTTTTTTTTAAATTGTACCCAGCACACAAAACTTCCATTTTAGTTATTATTATTATTATTATTATTATTTTGGTTTGGTTTACGCTCTGCTTGTTTTGCTAAAAAACTTTCTGTAAAGATAATTTTCCACATTTTTCAGTATTTAGTAACACAAAAAAAACCTGGTCAATGGAAAACTATCTTTGGTTAACAAAAAAATCTAATAAAAATAAGGCTTATTTTCTATAAGTTGTTTTCCAAATATTTTTTTGGAAAACAATCCCTCTCTCACGCATTGCATCTCCTATAAATATTATCTTTGTCTATAGTTGTAGGAAATATAATTTTTTGGCGCCTTCTCTCTCTTGGTAAGTTTTCTCACTTTTCCTCTCTTTCCTTTGCTTTTTCTCTCCTCATACACTCATTGTCACTAACTCTGGTCTCACCTCTTCCCATAGATCTCTCTCTTTAACTGTCTCTCTTCTCTCTTTTCTCCATGTTTCTCTTCCCCTCTGTAACACAATTCTCGGATTAGATTTTTTTTTCCTTCACTGATCAGTCAATAGCTCCGACTTGCAAAGGAGAACAAATTTGCAGCAGTAATTATTTCATTCCTCTCTACCAAAATCCCAATTCTTTGCTTTGAATTTCAAGCTTTATTTTCTTTTTTCTCTAAGAAATTTTCGGTTTGATGGATTCCAGATAGAAGTTACTTCTTTTTTGTACATAATGTGCATAAAAATAAAATAAAATAAATAAATAAAAAGAAGAAGAAGAAGAAAGAATGAATGAAGTAAAAGATGAAAATTTTAAACATAGTACTTATATTGCTCTAAATTGCTTTTACATGGGACAATCTTTACTGTGGACTAATAATATTGTTATATAATGAATGATAATTGTTTAGGAGGATTGCATTTGTTGGCAAATACTTTTTTTGTTGGCAGATACTATGCAGTGATAATATATTATGCAGTACATTATGTAAATACATAATTTAGAGTAATATTGAAGACTTGTGGTTGACCATGGTAGACAAATGGTTGATATGTGTGTGTGTACATACATTACTGTCTATATATATGAGCAAGATGAGTGGTAGAGATCATGAAAATTTGAAAATTAATTAATTTTGATTGTATCTATTGTCAAAATTTTAGTATGAAAACCAAATTCATTCTTGGTTTTTTATTTATTTATAATGATTACATTAGTTAGTTTACATAATATACATGTTTTAAATTATACAAGAAATATTTAAAAAAAAAAATTGCATACCAAACACCAGAAAACATTCTCAAACTCATTTTCAAGGTCGTTACCAAACACTGGAAAAATAAGACAATTTTCTAGAAAGTGTTATTTGGAAAATGAATCATTTTCCAGAAAACATTAATGCTAAAACAAACAGAGTGTATAAGTCTTCTTTGGTGAATTTTCTATTATAAGTCTTCTTGTTTCTTGATGTTTGATATTTGTTAGAGTTGGAATTGATGTTCCCACAATTGAAGTTCGATTTGAGCATCTAAGTGTAGAAGCAGAAACACATGTTGGGAGCAGAGCTTTGCCTACACTTTTTAGCTTCATTTTTAACATATTGGAGGTAACAATTTGTAACACAGAACATTTGTCACAATAATATAAATTTGATGTATTTAATCTATCATATATGTTGTCCAGAGATTTTCTTCTTATTATTTTGATTTTTACCGTTTACTTTGCCCTTTGATTTTAAAAGGATGTCTTGAGTGATGTCCATATTCTTCCAAGTAAAAAGAAGCGTTTGTCCATTCTTCAAGATGTTAGTGGAATCATTAAGCCTGGCAGGTGAGAAGGCAAGCTCAGTTCATATTCTTGAACTGAGTTATGAATGTTGGAAATTTTTATTCAATTTAGAATATTGGGGCACTGATTTCTTACTTTGTTCATATGCATTTTCCAGAATGGCATTGCTGTTAGGCCCTCCAAGTTCCGGGAAGACCACGCTCTTATTAGCTTTGGCCGGAAAGCTTGATCCAAATTTAAAGGTGAATAAAGCTTTGATCAAGGCTTCAATCCTTTCATTGGTTATTCTCGATACGTAGCTTTATATTTTCAGCTGATTAGTCTAATCTCCAATATGAAACTGGAATTTCTCCTCTAGTTCTCAGGAAGGGTGACTTATAATGGCCATGACCTGCGCGAGTTTATACCCCAGAGAACTGCTGCCTACATCAGTCAACATGATCTCCATATTGCAGAAATGACTGTGAGGGAAACATTGGCCTTCTCTGCAAGATGCCAAGGAGTTGGATGGCGTCAGGGTTAGTTAATTTATAGGGTTTCCACTTCATATTTTCTTTCAGGCAGTTTAATTTTCAGAATGTGGCCTGATTGATTTGTGTGTAAACTGTAAAACAATGAGTCACCTGCATACTATTTCAAAAATTTGCAGAGATGCTAGCAGAGTTGTCTAGAAGAGAGAAAACAGCCAATATTATGCCTGATCCAGATATCGATATCTTCATGAAGGTAAGAAAGAAGCTGCTGTCATTGACTTATTCTCAACCTCAGAAAATGATAGGCAGTTTAGCTCATATTTTCATCAAAGATTATGCTCAAATCAAGATTCAATAGAGTTACTGGTCTAGAGGACTTGCACTCAGGGTGATAGACAACTTATGTGTTTTTATTTGGCTTCTGCTATTTTAAGGGAGCATCAACTGAAGGCCAGGAGACAAGCATCATGACAGATTATGTTCTAAAGGTAACATCAGCAAGGATTGAAAAATTTCCAATCGGTTTCCATAATTTATTATTTATTTGAGTCCACCTCATTACAGGTTTTGGGATTGGAAGTGTGCGCCGATACCATAGTTGGAGATCAAATGGTAAGGGGCATCTCAGGTGGACAAAAGAAGCGTGTTACAACAGGTAAACTCAATTGGAAACACAAATTTACATAAAACTTTTGTTACTTGCGAATTAACTATTTGTCTCCAACAATTAATTCAAAGGTGAGATGCTGGTTGGACCAGCCAAAGCCCTGTTTATGGATGAGATATCTACTGGGTTGGACAGCTCGACAACTTTTCAAATAGTGAATTCAATCAAGCAAAACATTCACATTATCCATGGAACTGCTGTCATCTCACTCCTTCAGCCAGCACCGGAGACTTACGATCTTTTTGATGATATAATTCTCCTCTCCGATGGCCAAATTGTGTACCAGGGTCCCCGTGAACACGTTCTTGAGTTTTTTGAATCCATGGGCTTTAAGTGTCCTGAGAGGAAAGGCGTGGCTGACTTCCTTCAAGAAGTAAGTATACATATAGGTTTGCCTGTCTAATCGATTCCAACATAAATAATTGATCTCCTAAACATGAGCATTACCTCTATTTCCCATTTAAATCATTTATGTATAATAAATATTGTAGGTAACATCACATAAAGATCAAAAGCAGTATTGGGCACGTGAAAATGAACCTTACAGTATTGTCACAGTCAATGAGTTTGTCGAGGCATTTCAATCACTCCATGTTCGAAGGGGGATTCAAGATGAGCTTGCAATTCCATTTGACAAGAGCAAGAGCCACCCAGCTGCTTTAACAACTCATAAGTATGGTGTTAGAAATGAGGAACTCTTGAAAGCTTGCTTCTCCAGAGAATTGTTGCTTATGAAGAGGAATTCATTTGTCTACATTTTCAAGTTTACCCAGGTGGATTTTTAGTTCATTTGAATCTTTGTATTACCCTTCTTGGTATTGCATGATTTTAACATATCCTTTTCTATGTGCTATTAGCTTACTATAGTGGCACTGATTGCATCGACGCTTTTTCTACGAACCAATATGCACCGCGATTCAGTAGAGGATGGAGGAATTTATGCCGGTGCTTTGTTCTTTAGCGTGATTATAACTCTGTTTAATGGATTGGCAGAGCTTTCCATGACCATTGCAAGGCTTCCAGTTTTCTACAAGCAAAGGGACCTCCTCTTTTATCCTCCATGGGCGTATGCACTTCCAGCATGGATCCTCAAGATTCCCATTTCTTGTATAGAAGCTGCTGTATGGGTATTCATTACCTACTATATCATTGGATTTGACCCAAATGTCGGAAGGTGGGCAAGTAATAATTATAATCAATTTATTGCCAATTTGCAAAGATGTTTTTGGGACATATTCTGTTCCGAATGATATATGGATGTATATACTGCAGATTGTTTAGGGAATACCTTCTGCTTGCACTGGTTACTCAGATGGCTTCTGCATTATTCCGATTTATCGCAGCAATGGGCAGGAGCATGGTTATTGCTAACACCTTTGGTTCATGTGCACTGCTCACACTTTTTGCACTGGGAGGGTTTGTCCTGTCAAGAGGTATAATATAATAAATTAAGAAATTGAATATACAATTTACAGTTTTTTTGTTTTCTCTCAAATTTAGATGCACCTGCCATGATGCTTCTTGCTTATTTTTATTATTTATTTATTTTTTGTTTTCCTTAATGCTGCAGCGGATATAAAAAAGTGGTGGATATGGGGCTATTGGATATCTCCCTTGATGTATGCTCAAAATGCAATAGTGGTTAATGAGTTTCTTGGGAAAAGTTGGAGCAAAGTAAATTCTAAAAAAGAGCCATTTTCTGTCTTTTAATTTTGGTGTATCCCCTGATGTCCCAAGTTACTTTCATATTTAAGGTTCTTGCAAACTCAACCGAAACACTGGGAGTAGCAGTTTTGAAGTCCCGTGGGTTCTTTCCACATGCATATTGGTATTGGATAGGCGTCGGGGCAATGGTTGGATTTGCATTACTTTTCAACATCTGTTTCACACTGGCTGTTACTTACCTTAACCGTGGGTATCACAACCCTTTTCAATTTAGTACTTAATTTTTGTTTAATCTTCTCAATTTAATACTTGTACAAGTAGAAGAAACTTATGCGTTAGTGTTGTACAAATAATTGTGCAGCATTTGGGAAGCCGCAGGCCATTAAAACAGAAGAATCTGAAAGCACTGAACACAATGACAGGACAGAAGAGGGCACTCAGTTACGACAAAGAAGAAATAACTCAACTCATGACACTGAGATAGGTGATACAATATCCTATTATTAGTGTTTTGTGTGTTTTATCTCTTTGTTATGCTTTAGGTGCCAATTACATTTCTATTGACATGCAGAGTATGGGGATGAGATTAGAACTGGAAGTACCTTGTCGAATTCATCATCATTGGTGATAGACGCTGCTGTTGAGGCCAACAAAAGCAGGCAAAAAGGAATGGTTCTTCCATTTGAACCACATTCAATCACCTTTGATGACATTATATACTCTGTTGACATGCCACAGGTACTTAAATGAGTGTTTGAAATTGTTTATTGTTTTAACATCCAAATTAAATATACTGTTTTATATGTTAAAAAGTGAACATAACTTGTATTCCAAACATATCATGCCTAGTATAATGTACTAAACTTGCAGGAAATGAAGAATCAAGGTGTACTTGGGGATAAATTGGTGCTTCTGGAAGGTGTGAGTGGTGCTTTTAGGCCAGGTATTCTCACAGCTTTGATGGGAGTTAGTGGGGCTGGTAAAACTACTCTAATGGATGTGCTGGCTGGTAGAAAAACTGGGGGATATACAGAAGGGAACATTACAATTTCTGGGTACCCAAAGAAGCAAGAAACATTTGCCCGGATTTGTGGATACTGTGAGCAAAATGACATCCACTCCCCTCATGTTACTGTCTATGAGTCCTTGGTCTACTCAGCATGGCTTCGTTTATCCTCAGAAGTTCGTTTTGAAACCAGACAGGTTGATATCTGATACCAAATCTGTTTTGAGCTTTATATTGATAATATTTCTTTTAATGCATCCCATATCTATATACAAGCCAAGACCATTCAGAATTGGTTTGTAAATCCCCAATGTAAAGTGGTGATCAGGATGCTGTAATTTCGATCAAGCTCAGATAATTGTAGTTTGTCTTCTCCCTGCTCAGCTTCCAACCTCGATGATAATTAATCTTATATTTACTTTACATAAATTTGTTCATCATTTAGCCAGTATTGTTTCGCTTAAACAGATAAAATCTTTAAAACTCAAGTTACTAATGAACCATTGGCTAAAGAAATTAATATTTAGACAGCCACAAGCAGCAAGAGCATTCTAAAATCTTGATTTTTATTCTTGGATGCAGATGTTCATTGAGGAAGTTATGGAGCTTGTGGAGCTCAAGCCATTGAGGCAGGCAATAGTTGGGTTGCCCGGTGTGAGTGGTCTCTCCACTGAGCAGCGCAAGAGGCTAACCATTGCGGTTGAGCTAGTGGCTAACCCCTCTATAATATTCATGGATGAGCCAACATCTGGGCTAGATGCAAGAGCTGCAGCAATTGTTATGAGAACTGTTAGGAACACAGTGGACACTGGAAGAACAGTTGTTTGCACTATCCATCAGCCGAGCATTGACATATTCGAAGCATTTGATGAGGTGAGAAATCTGAAATTCTAATGGATCGCAAACTTGGGGATTATTATTTGTTCGTTCTCTTCTAATACTTTGAATATGATAAATAAATTATGGCGTTGCAGCTATTCCTTATGAAGCATGGGGGACAAGAAATATATGTAGGGCCGCTGGGTCACCATTCTCATCACTTAATCGAATATTTTGAGGTAGAACACAATGGACCCCAAAATTGTGTGTGTATATATATATATATATATCAGACTTTCAACTTCAAATCTTATTCTGAGTTGCAGAATATTGATAGATATCCCTTTTTCCTTTGTCTAGGGAATCCAAGGAGTCAGTAAAATCAAAGACGGTTATAACCCAGCGACTTGGATGTTGGAAATAACCAGTTCAGCACACGAAGCAGATTTGGGGGTTGATTTTGCTCAAATATTCAAAAATTCAGAACTCTATAGGTACGTATGTTATGCACCAAACGACTAGCTACCAATTTTCAGAAAAATGCTAAGAAACCTTGTGAGCGTTATGTGGCTTAAACTTGTTGCTAAAAGCTTATACAACTGTGTGGCATGTGATTCAGGAGAAACAAGGCACTAATCAAAGAACTGAGCACACCTGCTCCTAATTCAAAGGATCTCTATTTCCCTACTAAATACTCTCGTTCATTTTTCACCCAATGGTTTGCTTGCTTATGGAAACAACATTGGTCATATTATCGTAACACGCATTACACTGCTGTAAAAATTTTCTTTACGGCTTTCGTGGCATTGTTGTTTGGGACAATGTTCTGGGACCTTGGCTCCAAAATGTAGGTTTGAGAATTTAGAAATATATATAAGCTCAAACTCTTATTGCTTAATTTTCTGCATTATGATTCAACTGTGTCTTGCAAATTTCAGCTCAAAGCAGCAAGATCTATTTAATGCAATGGGTTCCATGTATGCTGCTGTGCTTTTCCTTGGGGTCCAAAATGCTTCCACTGTGCAGCCAGTAGTGGCCGTTGAACGAGTAGTGTTCTATGTTCTATAGAGAAAGGGCTGCTGGAATGTATTCAGCCTTGCCATATGCATTTGCTCAGGTAAAAGTGTCATAAACTCCTTTTACAAACTTCATATAGATTCATTTTCTGTAAGTTTATGCAGTTTCTATATGTCTCTCTCTCTCTTTTTCACAGGTTATGATTGAGCTGCCATATATCTTTGTACAAGCAGTGGTGTATGGTGTTATTGTTTATTCAATGATTGGATTTCAATGGACTGTCACCAAATTCTTTTGGTATCTATTTTTTATGTACTTCACTCTCTCGTACTACACCTTTTATGGCATGATGTCTGTGGCTGTGACACCAACACACCAAATTGCTTCCATTGTTTCCGCGGCGTTTTATGGGATATGGAACCTGTTTTCTGGATTTGTGATCCCAAGAACTGTAAGTGCTGCTGACTTCTAATAGTTTTCCTGAAACTAGGTTTCTTTAGTACTAGACATATGTTGATGACTTATACAACTTTTTTTTCTTTTCGTCTCTACCTTGACAACTTCAGAGGATTCCTTTGTGGTGGAGATGGTACTACTGGATATGTCCAACAGCTTGGACTTTATATGGACTTGTTGCATCACAGTTTGGAGATTTGAAGAACACGCTCGACACAGGTTCAACAGTGGAAGATTTTCTGGAAAGCTACCTTGGTTTTAGACATGACTTTCTGGGAGTGGTTGCAGCTGTGGTTGTGGGATTTGCAGTGTTCTTTGCATTTATCTTTGCCTTTGCTATCAGGACAATGAATTTCCAAAAGCGATAGGATTGTCTCTTGGCTTACTTGGATAGAATTTGCACTTTACTATGTTTACAAATTACACGTGTTGTTCCTAATGTCTTGGCGTATCAGTTGCGCAGAGGTTAAGATGCCTTCCAAGTAGCCCTCTCTTCTACAATTGTACTTTAGAGTTTCATTTATCCACAAACCTTATGCAGGAGAATTTTCTTTTGTTCATAATTTGCAAGATAATTATTATTATTAATTTTTTTTTTAAGAAATGGAATATTTAGTTAATAAAATAACGGTTTGAGAGGTATAGAATTAATTGTTGTATTTATAAAAACCTACACGGGTTGGGGATTGACATTTCATGGGGAGTGTAATTTCATAGATAGTCAAGGGAGGACGTCAATGGAGGGAAGTTTGACTACTCGTGATGGCGACAAGCAAAAGTGTTCGTGTTCGTTCCTTGTACATGCTCCATGCACCTTTGGAGTTACTACCAATCAATGGGATTTTTAGGGTGTGATTGGTCATGTATGTCCATATAGTTTCACTAGCTTGTAACTCCATGCAAATGCATAGATACACTTAAAAATATATAGTAAGATGCATAATATAATTCCTATATATATAATTTAAATATTATTGATAGTTGTTTTTATATTTTGTCAACTCTTTAAAAAAATTTGTAAGGATATTATTAGGTATAAAATATAAATTGTCCACGTATTTTTTTAAATGATTGTAAAACACTTTTTTTTTTAATTCATTTATTCTAGACTCTTTAGTTTTTATACTTAATAACTTACTTGGATAAATATTTATAATGTGGTCCCACATTTGATTCTAAAATTAAGAAATAAAACTCTTTTAAGAATAAAAATTTAGGACACATGGCGCAAAAGTGAAACTTTAATTTGAAATTTTAATTTGAGTTGCTCTCTGCTTCACCTATTATTATATATATAGACTAGTGTTTAACTCGCGCAATGCGCTGGATCATTTGAAATCTCATAAGTAGAAGAAAAATTATTATCACTATACATTCTAAAGACTCTTAGTCATCACAACCCAGGAGAAAAAAAATTAAAAAATGAAAAATGAAAAATTGTAACATTCAATTTCAATTTTGCTAGTAGCAAAACTGTGCCTACTCACCAAAAATGACTCTACACAGCATTTTTTACATATACAATAATCTAATGAGCTTATGTAGATAACCGAACACACATAACTTAAAATAATGGTCAGCTTAGCAGGTAAATCTACTTTGTATTCAAATCTCAACACATCATACTTCTCACTCTATTTATTTTAATCATTTGATCATGCTGTTAAAAATGACAGCAAATCAAGTGTCAAAGTGAAAATATAATAAAATTGTACAATAGAAATACAACTTCACATTTTGAACTTTGGTGGTATTTACTTAGGAGCCTGAAAAATTACATTGAAATAAAACAGACATGCCTTTTCACTATACAACTAACCCAACCCAAAAGCTTAAATCAAAACTAACTTATATTTCTTAGTTCATAACCAAATCAAAGGAAAAAAAAAAAAAAAAATCTGTAACATTCAATTTCAACTGAAGTAAATGCTGCTTGTGGAGGTAATAGACTCCCTTGAGATTCTAAAGTGGCAAATTTTAATTGAATCAGTGCAGGTGAAACAAACTGGGCACCATCAACTAGTGTTGAAGACCCGGATGGATGCATTTTGTTAGCAGCGAAACTGTACCTATTCACATTTTGTCAGCATCATTTACATACACTTTCATAATGTTTTACTTTATTTTAACTCAATAAGAAACTTTGGAAGTGTACTACCTTACATATGCCTAAAGCAAACTTGAGAAAAGCCAAGCTGGATGGATATTCTGTAAATCTCTAAAGCTACTATCTTTCAAGTTGAAAACATGAGTTCCATTTTGATCATTGAAAAAAATGCAATTACTTTTATACTCAATAAAATTTTCAGCAAAAATCGATAAACAACAATCATTACCCTCCTCCTTTCTTTATTAAAGTATCTATCTACAGCATAGGTCAATATAGCTGGTAATTTTCTTCATTCACCTTTCTTAATCTATGATCAATATATAGCAGGAGCTTTAACATAAATATACACTCACATATCAGAAGCTTGTGTTTGAATCAAAAGAAAATACTTAAAAAGCACTAATATAGATTAATATGAAAAAGAAAATTCTCCATCTTTTCATTGTGATCACCAACACCTATTAGCTTTTAAATATGGTTCAATGTTCTTTGATAAGTATCTATTTCGATTTTTCTTTCACCATTGGAGGCAAAAATGGAGCCAACTTCAATGACGAATTGAATAAATTTTATTATATTAATATGGAATTGAAAAGAGTAGGAGTCAAAAGGATAAGAATGATAGTAAGGCTGTCCTAACTTGTCAGTTTTATCCAGCAATGTTTCTTGAGAACACCTGGTGAATGTTACAAATATGAATTTTATCGTAATAACAGGATAAGAAAGTTTGTTAAAATTACCAATTTTTCAAATTTTAAACAGTTTAACACTGAAACATATGTATATTGGAGATTTAATATGATAATTCATAAAGGAAATATGGCAGTCATAGTAACTTAACAATACATTCAGTTTACTCTTCTAAAGAAACTAAAAAAAATTTAACAATATAATGTAATACATAAAGACTCATAGAGTAAGGTAGTATATACATTAGAGTTCAGATTTTTTTTTTCTTTGATGCATTTTGCTTAGTACCCTTTTGACGGTTTTGAAGCAAATTTTAGATTATACACACATCCAAGTTATGGAATTCATGAAGCTTTTCACCCATTATTATGCAATCTTCTATTCATACAATAAATGAATAAAATTAAAGCATCTATAAGCACTCAATCCAAAACACAAAGACATACACAATAAAAACAAATAAATTAAGAAAATAAACAAATCTAACCACAACAACATTTAAGAAAACCTACCAATAAATTAAGTTTATCAGCCTGAGAAAATTAAAAGAAACAAAGTCTAATAGAACAATTTTGAAATATATGAGAAATTATTATTAAAGCAGAAGGAAAGCGTAAGATGCTCCAAAAAAATAAAACAAAAACAAAATAAGCATTCTAGTAAATCAGAGATATATACCAATAAAAAAATAATAGTTGAATTAAATATCAAGAAGAAAAACAACAAAGGCAAAGCTTCATCTATTGTTACCTCCAAATCATGTGACTCCCAAAAAAAAAAAAAAACCTTTGATTTAGTAATCCTTTAGCATGCAGCCATCGACAGAACATAATCAGTTCAAGAAACTAAACAAAACAGAGCTCAAGAAATTGGGAAAAAAAAGAAGGAAATTAGGGAAAAAGGTAGCCAAGCCTTAAATCTTGATTCAGTAATGCAGCATAACAGTATTTACTCATCAATATAAAATCAGCCCACTACCTTCTTTTTATCTTTTCATTGAGTTGCAAAGCAAAATTTTAAATAAAAACTCAAAAACTAACACCAAAGGCTGGATGCACGCACATATGAAAAATTATGTGAACATGAAGTACTTTATGAATCATATACTTATTCAGTTCAGCCCAAACAACAAAACCTACAAACATTGGAAAAAATTAAATGCTAAGAAATCAACCATTATTGAACGACGAACATATTTTTTCCTACACATATTCAAGGACTAAACCCCATGATGCCACTCCCCAAAAAAAAAAGGATTACAATAAATCAAAAAGAAAGCATCAAAATAAAGTGTATAACACATCAAGCAACAAAATGCTGACCTTGGATATAGGTGCTGCAGAAAAGAAGCGAAACAGAATGGGTGTCAAATTAACAATTGGAAGGAGGGAGAGGTTTTATTTGGCCATTTTTTCTTTTACCAACTAACCATCCTTATGAATGCAGAACAAATAATGACTTAGATTGTCTCTGATGACATTGTGCACCTTTGTTTAGTATTACCTATAAATTTCAATTTCAAAGAAGGTAGTAAATAATCAAAGAATATAATAATTCCAATTTGGAAAAGATTATAATATTAATAAAGTAGGAAAAACTAAAATTATAATCTGAGGCCAAAATATTGAAAGAGACAGAATAAACATCCGGATTTTAATTCAAATTTGAATAACAAAAAGCAGCAGTAAAGATGTAAATTAAGTAGAAGAGAGAAGCTGGCTAAAACATGCAAATCAAAGCCAATTGAAACAGGAATAGAGTAAATGAACAAAATGATTTATAATTGTATTTGAAATTTTAGATATCAAAGAAGGAATGGGCTTTTCATTTTCTGGTAGAGAAAACAGTAAAAAGAGAGGAGAGGCAGCAATTCAAAGAGCTTGAAAAGTCATTAATTAAACAAACGAACGTTCAGAAGCACAGAGATTAAAAAAGTGATAGGGATCTATATAAGATGCATTTGTGATTTGGTTCTGTCAAGTTTGAAAAGCTTTCACTATTATGCATTTCTGAATGCAGATCATGCCGTAAGAATTAATATTCACAACAAAACATCTAAACAAAGAGAATGAACATCCGAATTTAAGTTCATATCCGAACACAGAAAATTGATACGTACCTTTCGTCGGTCTGTTGTTAGTTCCGATTATATTAGTCACAGAGTTGCACCGAACTCTATCTCCGTATCTCAAATCCCTAAATTGACAGCAAACCCAAAGAAGACAATAGAGTAAGAGATTAAACAAAACTAATCCTAACCAAAAAACCTAAATCATAACCAAACTAACCAAAATACCTGAATGATTTCTCAAAAAAAAAAAAAAAAAATACCCCATTGTCTAAAATTAAAAACAGAACATATGGGCTTTGTGCGTGTATATATATTAATTTTTTTTATTATTAAAAACGGTTTAAGCAAAATAAACAAAAGGCTTGCAACTAAAAAAACCTAGCGATACAGAGAGGGAAGGAGAAAGTGCCCGATCGAAAGATCAGATTCACCCACAGTTCCACCTCTCCGGTGCAAATCCATATACACACAGATCAGAATAGCGTGTTTCAAACCAACAAACATACGAAGAAAGAAAATTCAAAAGGAAACGGAAAAAAGAAAGAAGAGAAACCTTTAATCGCACGATTCTTCGCTGGATCGCAGTTTCTAATTTTTTTTTTTCTTTCGTTTCTCTGCATCACAATATGGCTTGATTGTCTAAGTCTGGCATGGGATGGTGATGGCCGGCCGTACGAATCTTCACTGGATCGCAAGTTTTTCCCTTCCTCTGTGCCGTAGTATCAGTAGGCGTTTTCTTTTAGAGAGAGAAAATGTCCAGCGGAGTCTGATGACAAAAGATGGCTAGGGTTTTTTTTTAATTGCAACATGTTTTTTTATTTTATTTTGTTTTTTTTAATATACCAAAAAAATAGTCAAACGGTGTTGTAGCTTTTAAAACAATATAATGTATCGTTTTTATAAGTTATCTTATTTGTTACCAAATCCTTAGGAATTCACTTTCTCTCAGGTTTTACTATTATATATATTATCCTTTAACCCGCGCAATACGCGGGATATTCCTAACAAAGCAACTTTTATTATTGAGACTTTTTTTTTTTGGGGGTTGCTTTTCTTTTTTCTTTCTTTTTTTTTTTTAATAAAAAAAGTCAATACTTTCTATTCAACCCAATTCAAGTCTAATGTGTTTTCTAGTTATAATACATTTTATTAAAATATCGAATTTTCTTGATTTCTTTTAATATTTCTCTTTCTTCATACACAATAACCATCATCTACTTTTTTCCTTTATCCTCAAGATACGTAAAGAAAAAATAAATAAAAAAAACTAAATGTAAAATAAATAGTATTGCTGTGAATTTAAAGGTTTGCTATAAATTTACACGATCACAATATAGCAAACCTATAAATTTACACGGTTATTTATGGATTAATGTGGCTCATTTTTGTGCAAAACTATGTAAATTTTACATATTTTTCTATTATACAGTCATTGATGTGAGTGCTCTAACAATGAAAAAAAAAAAAAACCTTTCTTTATCTCATATATAGGCTTCTTATAACCTTCCTTTTCCTCTATCTACAACATCAGCAGCACCAAATTTGCAAATAGTTGGATGTTCTGGTTATTGGCTTCTTAGCTTTAGGAGCATCATAATTATAGAATGATTTCTATCCCAACATAGCTAGCTCCTAGTATTCCATCCAAACCTTTCATATCAACTTGGAATGAAGGGCTTCTGTTATTAGTTTTTGCATAAGAAGATTAACAAAACTTTAATATTGAAAAGCACAAATTGAATTAAATTATAGAGAGATATTTGAGAGAGAGAGACATGGAGGTTAAGTATATTACCATGTGACTGTATCTTTTTGGTTCTTTGATTTGGCAGGACCAAACTCCCAACTCTTTAAAATCACCATTTCTCATCAACACTAATTTTCTCAAAGAAAAAATGCAGCCATATTTGCAATTGACATATACATTCAGATTTACATAAATAAACCCATACTCATACTCAAATTAATAACCAATTCCTTGTTCTCCTCCAAACAAATCACACAAATAGTGCTTCAAAGGAAATTAATGACCAAAACCTTAATTATATTTTGCATCCAATTCAAAACCAAAGCCTTAATTATATGTTAGCAGCAAATTTGGAAATAAAATATAAAACTTTTAACAATAATATTTTGAAAGTTAAGATGGTGGCTTTAAGTTGTAAAACAGGGTGACATTGGTTTGACAGTGGTAAATTTCCTTAGATTTCTCTCTCTCTCTCTCTTAAGGAATTTTAATGATCTTGATTAAACCCTATAATCAACACAATAAGAAATAGAGAAAGCAGAAAGGTAAAGGAAACATTAACGAAAGACATTTCAATTAAACATTAAAAAAAACCACAAAATAAATTAGAAAACAAATAGAAAGCCAAAAGTTATAAATGCCAAAGGAAAGCATCCAAAGGAGGAGCATAACCCCATAAATTAACTATGCAATCAAAGTAACAGTATTTGAATAGGAAAAGCAATTGTGGGAAAACAATGAACTGGGAATTGCATAAACTATGGGTAGAAACAATATTTGAAGAAGGGAAAAAATTATGTTATGGCCTTGGGTATATATTGTTGAAGAAAATTCAAATAAGATATATGTAAAGAAACATCTAGAAGAAGTGTGTAAAAGAATAACTCATAAGCAACTCATAAGCAGTATCCAGCAACATAGATATGGTTGGTAGCATAGTATGCAGACTGTAAAATTAATCACATAACAGCCTTGAACCATTTCAATCCTAAAATCCAAAACAAAAACAAATAAACAAAAAAGAATTTCTCTAACCCAAATACATAAATCAATCAATCCAACCAAATATCCAAACATAAAACATATTTAACACTCAATTAAAAAGAAAATTACTGGTGATGGTTCAAATAAAGTGGAAACTATACCTGGTAGTACTGTTTCTACTCAGACTTGGATTGCTTCCAAGGATTTGCCTTTTCACCTGCAAACCCAGAAAAGAAAAGTTAAAGAAAAACCCTTTAATTTTTTATTACACAAATTTGGAATAGAAATCAATCAATGACAAATGAAATTTACAATTGAATCCAAGAGAGAGTTAAATAAATAAACACGGAGTGGAATGATTGGAAACTCTTCGCCAGGAATACTCATTCAAGAAGCGTAAAAGAAATTGAAAAGATAAAAAATACTCTGCTCTCTATGCAATTGAAAAATTACCAAAAACAATTTTATCTTGAAAATCCAAAACCAAAGCAACACAAATACCCTAACCATAAACCAAATCTAATCCAATAAACTTAATCAAAATCAAATCTAGTCCAAATGCTAAATCGAACCTATAGTACCAAACACCCAAACATAAATCATAATTACCACATAATTTTAAAAAGAATAAAGAAAACCTTTACCAGTAACAGTTCCAGCTTCATGACGATGGTGGCTGCCCTGAGATTTATCTCTCTTTCAATCTCTGTTTTTCTTCTATGTTTAAATAGTGTAACATTCTTAACAGGTTCATTATCTCAACTGAAGGCTCTTTTCCTCCTTTTCTTCTTTAAAAATATGGAAGCCATTGGTGAGAGAGACACAAAGACCTAAACTGAAACCAATCCAAACAAATATAAAAAAACTTGATCATATTTAATGCACAAACTAAAAAGACCTAAATCAAAACCACTCCAAATAAAATATCAAATTATGATCATATTTAATGAACAAACTGAAAAATGAAGAGAGAAACTTACAAGTAGCAATTCTGACATGATGATGATGGGAGGATTGTCATTATTGGGAAGTTTGCCTAATACTGACTCTGTTCTTTGATTTTTTTTTTTTTTAGAGTAATCACTAATTAGGTAGTAACAAACAAAAAGGAAATTCATTTAAAAATAAATGCAATAGAAGATGGTTAATTGACAATTGCAACTCTTTATCAATCCAACATGAGATCAGAACATGCATAAAAGGAAATAACAATAATACACAAAGAAACAATAATTTTAGCAATAATTACATGACAAATTGATAAATTCCAACTCTATTTGCGCACCTACTCATGATCTCTCTCGTTTCACTGTCTTTGCCCTCTCCAGATCTAAATTATATTTGACGCCCAATATAAATCAACAAAAAAAAAAAAAAAAAACTATACATGTTGCCGCAGAGGCTAAATTGAAGTAGTTGGATGACAGATTTCTCAAAAAAAATTCGCCGTCCATGACTTTCTCTTTAACGGACTGTCTCAGTTTGGGTTTTCAAATTGTTTTTTTTTTTTTTTTTGGTTTTTTTTTTTTTTTTTTAAATCTCTTATAACTGTGAAACTGTGTTAAGTACACAGTTAATACCAAACCAGTGTAATGTCTACTAACCCTGTGAAACAGATCAAAATGTATTTTCTAAATCAAAACTAGTTTTCCAAATCAAAACCCTAGGAAAAAAAAAAAAAAAAAGCTATGAACGCAGATTTTAGAAAACAGGGAAAGGCTCAGTGATATCAAAATAAATCGAAAAATTGAGAAAACAAATATTTTCATGGAGAACCCAAAAGCCCAAAACAAAAAGGAATCAAAACCAAAATAAAATCTAAACCTATTCAACGAAAAAACTCAATAAAAAGTAATATTTCGTACCCAAATCTAAAAAAATAGAGAAAAACGTACCGGAGCCAGTTCTGACAATCTGATAGTGGCAGATATATAGCCTAACGGTGTTGATGCGGTGATGCCCATAGATTTTTCTTTCTTCTTGCAGCGGTGCTCTAAGTCTGGCGAGGGAACTCTCACCTTCTCTCTCTGTATCTACTCTTTTTTTTTTTTTTTTATCGGAAGCTTTTAATTGAATTTTAACTGGTTATTTTTCTTTTTTCTTATTATTATTATTATTTTTTTTAGGGAGAGGCTTTTAAACGGTGTTGTAACATTGCCAAACATTATAATGTATCGCTTTTTTAACTTAAACGTGTCTAAATTTTAGATAAGCAGTTATCCTATTTGTCAACACCTCCTTAATTGTAGGGATCAACTTTCTCTCAGCTTCTGCTATTATATATAGTATATGATATGATATGATATAGATATATATTACTAACCCTAGATTGAAAGAAACCACAAGAATAATGAAATAGGAACAAAATCTTAGGAAACCTAACACAAACTACTTATGGATATTTAGGCCCCGTTTGGTACGTGAGTTCAAACACATGCTTTTCGTTTTAAAACGACACGAGCTGCAGACCCACGCGATGCGTGGGAATATAAATATTATGTAATGAGATGTAATATATAAAAAAATCATTACTTCAAGTATTGTCTATTTAAAAAAAAAAAATTATTTCTACATGTATTTTTTTTAATCTTTTTATCTCTATAAATATATCATTTTATTATTATTAACTTTTTATGTTTGATTAATATTTTTTTTAAGGTGAACCATATTCTTCTAACTTCTATTGTAGTGTATTATATTTGCTTAATATACAACTAAACTTTATAAGTTTCAACTTTATTATTCAAATTTCTCATCTCTTAAGGAATAAGGAAATCTATATATTACTAAAAGCTGAAGCGTAGCATTTAATATTACTACACTCACGTTGAGTCACGTCAACAGCCATGTCATTACCATCATCTTTCCTAAATTTATCCTACAATTTTAAAATACTAATAAAACTAAAATTATTTCCAGCTTATCTCTACCATAAAGCCCACTTCCTATAAATTTAATTCCACTGGCCCACTTCTTCTAAATTTATTTCTAACATAAAAGCCCAAACCCAAGCCTTCTCAATCGAAAACCCTTTGAAAATCACAATTACAACTTCTTGGATTTCCTTCCCTTTTGTTTCTCACGCAAAACATGTTCCTTCCCCTTCCCCACCTTCTAACGGCAGATTTCTCACACAAACCACATTCCTTCCCCTTCCCCACATTCTAACAGAGGACTATCAAAATGCTGTCCACCATAACGCCCAAACCCATTCTTAATAGCCATTACTCTATAACACCAACCCTTTCTGTATCCCCTACTTTTGCTCTACCTGTGTTCCACGATTTCAAACTTCAGCCCTTTAGCTAGCTAACGCTAGCCTCTCTCTCTTCCAAAGACAGTTTCAAAACTTTAGACCTTTGGCTTTCTAAATAGTATATTTGATGATTCACTTCAGAGCTTTAAAACTTGAACGCAACACTAGGTGAGAGCTATTGAAGAGGGGGCAGATTTAATAGAAACAGACATCCTCGGCAGTTAAGATGGAGTGCTGATATGCTCCCACGATGTAACACTGGATCTCGATAATAGAACAAATATTGCAAACTTCATTCAATTTGCTGATCGAAAAAGAACTTATGAAGTCCAAGGTGTGCGTATGACTGGGTGTATGTCTCTCAATTTTTCGCTTAATATTACTGCACATTTGTTTTATTAAGTCCTTTTTTATATGAAAACTAGGGTATAAATCTATTCAATTATTTTAAAGTTTTCTCTTTCTTCTTTTCCCTTTTTGGTTTCAGGTTACTATGGTGAGAATTACAGAAAGAGTCCTTAATACTTTACTTTGCCAGACTATATTTACTTTGTCTTGATTATGTTCAATTGAGTTTTATGTTACATCAAGGCATTTGTTATCTGCAGCCTGGGAAAAACGACATTCTAAATGTGGATGCACGTCCCTCAAATGCCATAAATGTGGCAAATAGATGCAAGGTATATATTTTCCACAGATTAGCTTTGCATTTGGTACAATTCAATTTTGCACAATAATGAAATTTAGACTTTCAAGTTCAAGACAGTTGAAGTTACCTTGATGTGAATGGAGTTTCCAATTGGTGATTTTTTTTTTTTTAATTTCAATAGGCTGTTGTTTGAGTGTGTGTGTGTGTGTGTGTGTGTGTCATGAAATCTGATAGGGACTGCACAACAATGCCACCCCCTTATCCCTCTTGACATCTTTTGAGACTTCAACAGATCTAACAACATTCCTTGGTTATGTATGAATGTTTCTTTAAAGCTTCTATAATCAATTTAAAATTTTCTTTGTGCAGGCACCAATATTTGTAAGTAGACAAATTGTCTTAGAAGATGCTATTAAAATCAGTTATGGGATGGGCAAAAAACGTGATACTAAGTTTGCTTATGATGTGTCCCTTGACAGGTATTGTGCACATAGTTGGGGGCCTTATATTTGCTATCATTTATTATTGTTGTATTTGGTAGCATGGGTTGTTTCTTCTCCAGTGCTGCAGATGGTCCAGATATAATGTCGAACCTTTTTTTTTATGTATTTATTTAAATGTTAAAATTTTTATAATGGGTTTTATTTATTTTGATCATTATGATATTTGCAGGTGAACATCTTTGCAGTTTTTGCAGTCGCTAATTTTTTTTCCCTCTCCATCGCCACATGAAGTTTATGATTTTTTTCTGCATAATTAACATATTTGAACATAGCTAGCTATGTACATATTTCTCTGTTTATATGATTGAATTCCTGTTTTGGGTGATTCAATTAATTTTGTATTTTTGGGAAAATCGAATGTTGGGACCTAGCTTCATGCTAACTCAGTTTCATTTTATTTATTTGCCTTATTGTCTTTAAAGTTATACAGAAGCAGAACTATATATGCTTCAGCTCTTTTAGGCTGCAGCTCAATAATTTTTTCTTTTCTTTAACATATAAGAACGGAATATTTAAGAAGAAAAGAGAGAAATAAGTTGTACCCTTTATATAACTGGCAGAGATCCTCTTTTAGCTATTTCAATTTGGATTTGCCTAAACACCTTCCACCTCTAACTATGATAACTTGAACTTCAAGGCCATACTCTTATATTTGTATATATCAGTTTAGTGATTGGAATTTCTTTTTCCCTTTTTTTTTGGTGTATCCCTTCTAAGGTCATGAGTTTTGGAATGTCTACGTTCAAGACAACTACCTTAGTGTTTTGCAGTTGTCCTTCATAAAAAGACCCCATAGTTAAGACCCTAATTCAAGAGTTTATGTCTAATTCGAGGTAGCCTGACCTCCAAGAGAATTGAAAGAATAAAAGAGGGAAATTAGAGAAAATAACTGATAGAGGAATAGAGAGAGATGCAGACTGTAATTTTTCATAGTTTGAGAAGAATCACAGCACACACACCACTTTTATGTTTTTCATATTCTTTTTTATTTTAATTCACGAAGACTCCAGGTACTTTCATTTTTTAAACACATACCATACCTTCTTGCTTTATTTATTTATTTAAATGTTAAATTTTGTATAATGGATTTTATTTATTTTGATCATTATGATATTTGTAGGTGAGCATCTTTGCAATTTATCCCTCTGCATCTCCGCATGAAGCTTGTGAGTTTTTTCCTGCATAATTCACATATATGAACATAGCTAACTATGTACCTATTTCTCTATTTATATGATTGAATTCCTATTTTGGGTGATTCAATTAATTTTGTATTTTTTTCAGACATGTTTTGAGAAAAGATGCGGGTTTTATCTTTTCACTGTGTCATATAGTCCATATACCTGGGTTTAGGAACAATAGTGTGTATCATTGAAATTCTACAGACATGTTTGGGCAAAGGTGGGGGGTTTTCTATTTCCCACCATGTCTCATAGTTATTGTATGTGGATTTTTTTAGGATGTCACTTGATTGTCTCATGGACCTTTTGGCTTTTGCAATCTTCTCTCCTAATTAGGTGGGAGTAAAAGTTTCCCACTTTCAAGAATGTACTTCTTCGGGTTTAGAATCTGTTGCTAGAAAGAAAAAAAAAAAAAAAAAAAAAAAAAAAAAAAAAAAAAACACACACACACACACACACAATCAACATGCCCCTCGATGTAAATAATTTGATTTATGCAGTTCCATAGAACAAAACTATTAATAACTTGCACTTGTGGAATGTGTCTTTATTGATTTAT
Source organism: Quercus agrifolia (assembly GCA_029955455.1). Taxonomy (NCBI): domain Eukaryota; kingdom Viridiplantae; phylum Streptophyta; class Magnoliopsida; order Fagales; family Fagaceae; genus Quercus; species Quercus agrifolia. The sequence continues at coordinate 22,232,387 of JARQAD010000002.1, read as the reverse complement.
GCAGTTCCTTGGCACAAATTTAAATTCACAACTGATGTCTATTACTTATAATTCAATGTAAGGATTAGATTAATAGTATTGTTTCTTTTGATTTTTGGTTTTTCCTCCCCCCCTTTTATTACTACCTCTTTTGTGTTGTGGGTCTTATATGGGTCTTTTCATTTTTAAGTATTTGGCTTGGCATAAACAATACTTGAAGTAATTGTTTCTTTTTATATATTACACATCATTATGTAATATTTATATTCTCACGCATAGCGTGGGTCTGCGGCTAGTTATCATAATAATCAAAACTCATTACAAAATTATAATGTTATTTTAACCAAAATTAAAATGAAACTAAAGGAATAAATAATAGGCTTTATAATAATTTATTACTCAAACAATTGGTAGGCATATTCAAATTCATGTTTCCCAAAAAACTAAGTATTAACCCAAACTAAAATTCAACCAAAACTATAAAAGAGAAAGAGAAGACTTTCTGATGGGATATTAAAGAAAAACACAATACCAAAACACATATTAAAAAAAAAAAAAAAAACCATCAACCTTAATTAGAGTTATAAGAAAGAATAAAAATTCAGAGAGAAAAAGAGAGAGAGAGAGAACTCACATTTTGTGTGGGAAAAGTATGGATTGAATGAGAAAATAATATCAAATTTATATAAAAATAAAATGGGTAGAAGAAGAGGCAAATTATAAAAAAGAAGAAGGAAGTATAATGGTAAAGTAGTGGGGAGATAAAGAGGCAAAAAGGAAAGGGAAATGTTGAAAGAAGTGTAACAGTAGGTGTAAAGGTAGAAAAAGAGTCAATTTATAAAAAAGAGCAATGAAGTATAAAAGTAAAGTAGCGGGGAGATAAAGAGGCAAAAAGGAAAGGGAAAGGTTGGAAGAAGTGTAATAGTAGGTGTGTGAACTAAGGAAAATTATTGAATACTTCGAGGGTACCATAAATGCGTACCCCCCTTCTCACATGAATTGTGGATCCCATCATAAATTTAATTAGTAGGATCCACAATTATATGAGAGGAGGGAGTACGCATTAATGATACTTCAAGAGTACTCAATAATTACTCGTGAACTAATAGGGAGAAGAGTTTTTTTTTTTTTTTTTTTTAAAGAAAAATAGGGGGAAGAAAAGTTTAAATAGAGAAAAGAAAATATAAAAAATAAATGAATGACGTGGCTGTTAATGTGGCTCAACAGGAGCATAGCAATAATAAATGCTATGCTTCAGCTTTTAGTAATGAGTAATGTTATAGTCATAAACTATTTTACAACATTTTTACAAACTATTGATGTGGCAAATTCTTATTAATTCTAATATGGGTTCACCACTAATATCATATTTATATTTACCAATAGTTATTTGAAAATTACTAAAATCACATCAGCAGTTTTTAAAAATATTGTAAATTAGTTTGTGTTGTCGCATTACTCTTTAGTAATATATAGATTACACGTATTTTCACACACTTTTTCATCCACAAGTATTTCCAAAAAAACTGAAAACTGTTGTTTAAATACACGTATCAAACGGGCCCTTATTTTCTAGAATCAACACTATTTGGTTGATTTAAATTGAGTAGATTTTCCAATTTTTGAAAATTTTATGATTTTATTGCCTTTTTTTGGGGTATTTTTGAGGGATAAATCAATGGTTTTTTTTTTTTTTTTTTTTTTATATAGAAAATCAATGGTGCTTTTATTATTATGATTGGCACTCTTTTGACCCTAAACGAGATGGATTATCTAAATTATCAAATCAATCAATTATTGATAAAAATAAATTAATTTTGATAATTAAAAATTAGGAGAAAATGCCATTTGTAGTCTCTACCTATATTTTAGGATCACAATTAATTTGTTTTTTACATTTCGGTAAAAGTTAATTTGATCTCAATTAATTTTAACTAACAGTTAATTTAGCTTTTACCGTTTAACTCACTAGTGAAAAATGCTTACTAGACAAATGGTTTGTACGGTTAACATAACAATATAAATTATATAAAAAAAAAAAACATAACAATATAAATAAATTAATTACACATTAAAAAAGCCACATAAACAAGTCATATACTTAACTAGCCCAATCAAATCTTGCCACCTCAATTAAAAAAAATCGAACTCACCAAAGCACTAACAAAAACCCAAAAAAATCTCCCTCTAAATTCTCAAATATAGACACCAAAATGCTCCGGGTCTCCGACTAGACAAGCGAACTGTGTCATGAGATTCTGTACACCGGAGCACATACGGTCCCACAAGTTTTCCTACGAGTGGAGATTTTGTTATGTTTCTTTATATTTCTCCTTACACATAATCTGTTTACAGTTCTGAAAATAAAAAAGTTCACAACTTTATTAGTTCTCCAACACCACCATCTCGATTAACAACTTAACAAATCTTGGATTATAAAGCCACAGAAAGAAAAATTGGTTTAAATTTTACAGACAAAGATAAAGGATAAGACAAATATAAAGGATAATACATTTAGTTCCTAAAGTCTTAGAACCTAACAAACTCTCCATTTGATAATCCGTGATAAAACACAATTCATAAAAATAAATTGCTCAAAGTGTAAAAAGCCCAAATACACAATATTGCCCAAACTTTACAATTCAAACTAACTCCTACGTATCAGTTGCAAGTGTAAACAGTAACTTCGAATGAATTAACCTGTAAATTCTTAAAACACTTAAACAAAACATAAACGTATGTGTGGAAAATACAAGTAAACCAAAGTAGAATTCTTGATTTCACAAAGCATAAAATAAACTACACATATTATAATGAATAACCATCATATAATGAATAAACATCATAATATATAAACCATAAACAATGTATCAAAGTTTGTAAAACAAGAACAAAGAACATACATCTCATATAAAAAAAACTACTCCCCCATCTCATCTATCACACTCCCCCTATCTCTATGCACTCCCCCTTTTTGTGACTTATTGCCAAAGGGCAATCATAGCTGATTTGATGGTGGAGCCGATGGAGAGGCACCTCTAGTGGCAGCAAGCTCAGCTCGTAAGGCAGCAACCTCATTGAGCAAGTTCAAGAGCAATTGTCCATGTGCAGACTGGACTGTAAATACGGTCTCCAACATAGATTTAGTAGAAGTGGTGGTAGATGTGGATGGCTTAGGATCCACAGCGGCAGTGTGATCCATATACTCCTTAGCAGAGGGATCACCAGAAGGAGGACCTCTAGATGCGTCACCTGTAGAAGACTCGACTCTAGGACGTTTTGAGCTAGCTTTTAACTGAGCTGCACTTTGACTAAGAAAGGAGGCACCTATAGGAGATATGATATGTATATGCTTAGAAGCGGGAAAGTCCTCTAAACCTAAATCTAGGAGGATCCTATGAATAAAAATTGGGAAGAACAAACCATGTGATTTAGCACTACTCCTATAAACCTCTACAAGAGAACGAATAAAAAGAGTAGGAAAACTCATAGGAGCATCAGTGATGAGAGCGTACAAAAACGCACATCTCTCAATGGGAATCGTGTGTATATGAGAGATAGGCCAGATACTATGACAAGAAATCCTAAAGAACAGATAATTGAGCTTAGTAAGATCATGAATAGTAATCCTAGGATCAGTACCCCAACTAATGGTAGTACCGGTGAGAAGTGACGTGATGTTATCAATTGGAGGAATTTCTATGTAAGGATACACAGGCTGCTGTACCAAAGGTACTTTGAGAGCTATAGCCACCACCTCTCGGGTAATGACAAACTCTTCACCTCTTATCCAAGTCTTCAGAAAGTGAATATTGGAGTCATCGGTGTGAATAGAGAGGTTTGAGTAAAACTCTCTAATCAAGGCAGTAGAAAGAGGATGTTCTAAATCTAGAAGAGGTAACCGACCTCGACTCCCAAAATTCCTATGTATTTCAAGATTCACCTTATCTAGAATAACCTTTCTCCCAGCCCAAACAGACCTAAAGATGTTTAACTTCTCATAGGCATCATTATTAGGAAGGAAAATCAAAAGAAGAGGAGGAGGAGGTAGTGTTTTCTTTGCTCTAGTTTTCCTAACCATGACTTTAAGAACAGGAAGGACAATAAAAACAAAAACAAAACACAACACAAAAACCATGGGCAGACTGCATTAGAAAGGGTTAAAGCACAATATATATATATATATATATATATCTCAAGAAATTGACAAACTATATGATGCATGTAATGAATGCACATATGATGCATGATCTAATGCATAAAATTTGTTCAATTTTCAAAGATTTACCAACAATTGACTTAAACAAAAGAGTTTAAACCAAAAATCCCAAATTTTGAAAAACCCACTATTCAAAACCAAATCAAATTGATCAATTAAACACTATATCAGTTAGAAAACATGTTATAATGTACTAATTAACCAAAATCACAAGTCAATTTTAAACAATTAAGTCCAATTGAACAAAAACCCCAATTTTGAAAAATTTCAAGCCCTAGATTTTCAAATCTTCTCAAAACACAAAATTAATCAAATTAAAGCATATGAGTCATGATAACGGAATCTAGGGACAAAAACTCATTGATCAAACTTGATTAAAAACAACCAAAACAACAAAAATCCCAATTTTCCATTGTTCGAAATTTTGAGAGAAAAATCCATGAAAATTCATGAAAACATGTAAATAAAGCAAAAAGAAGGGGTAAAATAGTCTTACCTTGACTCTAGGAGGAAAACCCTTAAAGATTTTGACTAGGAAAATGACAAAAGTTGGATTGTGTGGATTGGTCGAGAAAAGGAAGGAAAAAATAAGAAAAAGTTTTTGAAAAAAAAGTGAAGAGCACGTGTTGAGGAATTCTTTTTATTTTTCTTTCTTTTCGAATTTTGATCGATTGGGTACCAATCGAGCAAGGCAGAGAGCTCCTTAAAATTTCCTCTAAGCTTTCGATCGGTTGAAAATTAACTTCGATCGATTGAAATATGAATAAATCATATTCGATTGATCGAAAACCAATTGAGCCAACCCGAGAGCAATGATTAAAAATCAAGGAATTTTCGATCAGTTGAAAAACACATTCGATCGATCGAAATTCTGGAAATTTGAATTTTTGAAAAACTGCAAAAGATTATGCAGAAACAACTCAACCCAAGTGATTTCATGAATGAAATGCATGAGAATGAGTTTAAATGTTTTTCAAAAACATGATTTTTCAACCCAAAACTTCAAAACAAGATTTTCAAACTCTTACCCCAAAATTTTCAACCCTTGAACATGTTTTGTATCAAAATCATAGAATATATAATCTTGGATGGCTAAACCAAATTAACACCCAATTTCATGTACTAAGTTTAGCAAAGCATAACTTGTGAAGTGTGTGCAACTAGTAATAGCATGAGATACATGTGGGGTGAGATGTAGATAGTAATCAATTACAATTTCTACATTATTCATCACATAAATTTGAAAGTGATTATCACCTAAAGAGTTACATCATATAACTCTCACATCTCTTAGAAAACAAGCTTGCAATCATGCATATATATATATATATATTTGCCTTATTGTATGTAGAAATTTTTATTTTTTTTATTTTAAGGCTACACCTTATTTTCTTTTTGTGCATGTGTTACACTTTCTCGAGTACAAAATCTTATGATATGCACTAAGGTGTTCATGATTGGCTAGTAAACAGTGATGGGATGGTTATTTATGCCTTTCTCTTAGGATTTTTTAGTCTTTACAATCAAAAGCATGTGACTTCAAAATCAAGATCACGTGATTAAAAACTATAAACAACTCACTCAAACATGCACTACATGGCTAAAACTAGCAAAGTGTAGAAAAATAAGCCTATCTAAGCTAAACAAGGTACACATGCATGTTATGCAAAGATAATAGGCCAACCTCAATTACATATCCATGATGTGTAATACAAAACACATCCTTCCACTTTCCTCTTTCCCCCCCCCCCCCCCCCCTTTTTTTTAAAGAAAACGAAAACAACCTAATATGAAATGCATGAATGTAATGCAATGCAAATCCTAGAAACAAAAGAAAACAAGAAAGCAAAAAAAAAAAAAAATGGTCACAAAGGATTTTGAGATGAAGCGCAAGGACCATGTCAGAAAGACTCAATTAGATTAAGCCTTTTGCATCCATAACTTCTTAGATGCAACTTTGATTTTGGAGTTATTATTTAGATTAGAATGATGAGTAACTCCAGCATTGGTATAAAGCTTTAAAGCCTTTACCAATTCACCAATAAGTGCCATAGGATCTTGTGCTTGAGGCACAAGTACTTTTTGCTTAGTTGCTTACTTAGCAGCTTGCAACTTGAAACAGTTTGGGCAAGTATGCCTAGCTTTTCCACAAAAATGAAAAATTCACAAAGGTCTATCATGCTTCTTACCCTTAGGTAAGTTAGGACTCTTAGGCTTAGACTCTTTTAGACCTACCCTAATCTTCCTAGGAGCAGGAACTTCTTCTTTTGGCTTTTCAACTTCTATCTTAGATGGTTTAGAAGAAGGAACAAAGTTTGTGGAATAAGTTTCAGACTTATCAACAAAACCTAAACCTGATTTGTCTAAGGGAGACTTTTGAATACTCAACATGTGATCAAGTTTAGAACTAGTAGACCTATTTGACTATTCTCTAGCAACAGACAATTCTAGTTCTAGGTTCTTATTTTTTTCAACCAACTTAATATTTTTAGCCTTCACCTTATTTACCAGTTCATTAGCATCAAACAAATTCAGCAACAAGTTTTTCTTTTCTTGTTCAAGAATGACTATCTTCTTTAGCCTTAAATCCACACTCATTGCATCCTTTATAGCAACCTTGCATAGCTTGTTATAAGCTTCTTGCAAGTCAGCACTCTCAGAGAGTTTCCCATCAGAAGGGTTCTCTTCAACCGAATCACTTTCATTAACTACAACAATAGCTATGAAAGCAAAGAAGTTTCCATCTTCATCACTTCCAGACTTGTAATCAGAAACTTCACCATCACTAAGGGTTACAGTCATAGCTTTACCCTTTGTTCCAAAAAATGTTGGACATTCTGATTTCACATAACCATACCCTTGACAACCAAAACATTGTTGACCTAGAGAATTACTAGAAGATTGACTAACTTTTTCTTTTGATTTTTCAGTATTATTGGTTTTAGTTGTTTCATTTTTCTTAGAATTCTTAGGTTCAACATTGTTTTTACTTCTTGTCCTTCTATTGTTATTTTTGAGAAATTTTCTAAAGTTCTTGGCAAGATAGGCAATCTCTGTAGAAGAGAGTTCATCATCAAATCCATTATCATCAACATCATCAACTAACGTAAGAGCCATTGATTTGGATTTGTTAGTTTTGGGTAGGTCTAACTCATAGGATTGTAGAAATCCTACAAGTTCATCATCCAGGATGGAGTCCATATCCTTACTTTCAGTAATGACAGTTACTTTGGGTCTAAAGTCCTCAGTTAAGGATCTAAGAATTAACAATATCATAAGAATTAACTATCTTAGGTATATCATAAATTTCACCCAAATTATATACAGAATTAACAATATCATTTAATTTAGCATAGAATTCATCAAAACTTTCATCTTCAGACATTCTAATGCTTTCAAACCTAGTAGTCAACTGCTGCAACTTGTACTACCTTTGTGCCTTCATGCATAGTTTGGAGAATTTTCCAAGTAGTAAGATCCTCAGACATTCTAATACTTTCAAACCTAGTAGTCAACTGCTGCAATTTGTACTGCCTTTGTGCCTTCATGCATAGTTTGGAGAATTTTCCAAGTAATATGAGCAACCTCAACATTTGAGATTCTCCTAAACTCCTCCATAGAAACAACATTAAAAATAGCACTCATACCTTTGTTATTAAAAGCGGCTTCATCTTTTTGGGCCGTTGACCACTCGCTAATTGGAGTAGTCGATTTCTCCCATCCCTATTCAACGGAGTTCCACACTCTCTCATCTATATATTTCAAGAAGGCTTTCATCCTAACCTTCCAATAGGCATAGTTATTTCCATCAAAGTGTGGAGGGATCATAAGAGAGTGACCGTGTTCGATGACAATAGGGGTCAAGGGTCAACTTTTAGATCAAGAGATTTGACATAAGAGCTAACCTGCTCTAATACCACTTGTTAGGTTTTTAGACCCCTTGTCACAATATGCTTAACCTAATATTAAACTAAATTGATTAACAAGATTGTTATTCAAGATTAGGTTAAACACAAATAAAAATAAAGTGAAAAATATAAAGAACACAAAGAACTGATGACCTAGGAAAACCAAACCGATAAAAAACTTGGGAGGATTTGACCTAGCTATCTTCAAGGTAAAAACAGTTCTACTATGAAAGAATTGAAGTTTTACAAAAGGACTTAGACCACTAACATCCTAATGCTACCTTGAGTAGAAAACTTGCTACCTCGAGTAGAAAACTTGCTACCACGACCATGTGCTAGCTCTGAATCCACGGATTACTTCTTTCTTTGAATTTACTACAACATAAGTTCTCCTACTTGTGATTTTGAGACACCTTTCGAAGGTTTTGTTGTTCTTTGAAGGTTCTTTATGCAGCAATTGAATCACCACCAAATCTTGATATTGGTAGAGCTTTCCATGTGTTCTAAGGAAAACACCTCTTAAATCTCACACAAGAGCAAACACACACTTATTCAAAGACTTCTAAAACGTGGTTAGGGTTTTTCCTGTTATACTAGGAATGAAACACTTAACCCTACATGTCATATGGGCTTGGGCTGCGTTTGAAATTTCTGTAGAGTTTTCTGATCCATGATTCTCAATCGATCGAGCCTTACTTTCGATTGATTGAGCTTTCCAATTTTGCATAGTAAATTTCTACTCGATTCAAACTATAACAAATAAACTTTGAGCAAGCCTATACCTAGACTCATTGCTTTGATCTTGGTTTACCAACATATACAAAATAAAGTTCTAATACATTTAGTTCCTAAAGTCTTAGAACCTAACATAATCAATTTATTTATACTGTTATGTTAGCCATGTGTGGATCAATAATACAACCGTTTATCATGTATGCATTTTTCATTAATGAGTTAATGGCAAGGACTAATTGACTGCAAGTTAAAAATAATAGAAATTAAAATGATTACTATCAAAATGTAGGGGCCAAATTAAATGTGACTCCAAAATGAAAGAATCAAAATGACATTTTTGCCTAATAATTATACAATTATGTTATGGGGACGAAAATAGAATTTTTAATTACTCTTAAGTCTTAAGGACCGGCCAAATAAATTAAATTAAATTCCATATATTCATGCAATCGTGCTTACTTTGAAAACAATTTAAACCATTGAAAATTATTCATTCATGACTTTATTAAAAACTTAATTTTCACCCAGAAAATGATTGTTTTGCCCTTAAACTCATGATGACCCTTTAGAGCACTAGTAATGGGGGGTGTAAAAAACCCTAGTTGCTATTTTAGCAAATAAGACCTAAAAATACAGTTACATCCGGGTATGGGAATTCCAAATTCTTAAGCATTTGTGAATAGTAGGTGTTTATATTTACAACCTACTATTCATTAGATTGCAAACCAATAATAATATATTTGATTCCTCTCTCTCTCTCTCTCTCTCTCTCTCTCTCTCTCTCTCCTGCATTCTCTCCCCCTTCTCCCTTCTCTCTTCTCCCTCGGCCCCTTTCAGTCTTTGAATCTATCTCTTCTTTCAGCTCGTCTCCCTTGCAAATCATAGATTGCTTATTGTAATAGAAATAGATAGTTGGAGTTGTTGTTTGGTGGGTTTAGGTCGGATTTGGTTGGCGTTTGGGTTGGATTTAGATGGCGTTTGGGTGGTTGGATTTAGGTCCGGTGGTTATGATTGTTTTCGATGGGTTGGGGGATTTGTTCCAATGGGTTTGAAGGTAGGTTTTGATGTTTGTTGGGTTTGTTTGGTAGTGGGTTTCGGTGAAGATAATGATGATGATGAGGAAGAGTTGGTGAGAACAAATGGGTTTAGGATGAATAGAGATGGCGATGGTCGCGGTAGTGGCGGCTTGAAGACTGGGTCAGTGGCTGTTTGGTGGTTGTTTGGTGTTAATACCGTATCTTGTCCGCCCTCAATTTGTGTGCTAGGCCTCGAAAAATCCAAAAATATTATTTTCTCTCCATGGAGCCGCGAGGACATCCAGAATGACGTGGCACAACCCGTTTGGGCATCGGAGCACCCAAAGTGCCTCTTTGAGCTAAAATGACCAAAATGCCCCTGATCAACCCTAGGTTTGACCAAAGTTCAAATGAGGCCAAAACTCTCATGGGACAATATTTTTCATAGTTTTACATCAAACCTAAGCTTCCCAAATATTTTTAACAAATTTGACCAAGTTTGACCCGAAGTCAATCTCGAGTGGGCCCAAAAACCTTAATTTTGATTCGGCTGTCAGAACGGGTTGAAACCAATGCCATTGTGAAGACTATCAAATTCTCATTCCAACGACTATTCATGGGTCAAAATCGAAGTTAGAACGGTTGAGATGTAGCAAAAACCGGGATAATGCATCGATCGATGCATAACTAACTTCCGAGAGCCATAACTTTTGATTTGACCGTTGGATTTTCAAGATCCATACATGTTTAGAAATAGGAAGTCAAGATCTTTCTAGGGGTGTCAAGATCAACCCGATCAGAGGAAGTTTGAGGCTAGTGGCCCTTGAAGGGCCGCTGTTGCCTTGAAATTCGCACAAGGGCTATAAAAAAGCCCCAGGCACCGTCCAGACCATGGGAGATTGATATATATATATATATATATATATATATTGAGTTTTTCTCTCTGCCTGGTGTATCTGCACGTTTTTATCCTTCTTCAAACACAAAAAAACATACAATAAACACCAAAAAAACACATTGAAGTTTCTTGATTCTTCTATCTTCACCAAAAACCCAAGGTATTGTTCTTATACCCAATCTTCTTCTCCTTGGTTCTATATCTTGGATTTGGGGTTTAGGGGTGTGGATATAGCTTTTTAGCTATTATCCACACCCTTAATCTTCTAAATATTTTTCTAGCATTTATTTTTCCCTTTTAGGCCTTAATAACATGATTTATTGCTTTCCTGGCATGTTGCTTACCTTATTTATGTTTCTAGCTTAAATCTCTTTGCTTTTACGCTTTTTGCCATGTTTCATGCTTGAATCTACATTCTTACATGCTTATATGTTTAGATCTCCATGCTTTAGGTTTTATGCCATGTTTTCCTATGTCTTGTTCCTTTTGTTATTCTAGGTTGATGTTAGGGTTACATGTTCACATGTTTGTATGATGTTGTTGGCTATGCCTTGCTTGGATCTATGTGTTTATGCGCTTTTTTCCATATTTCATGCTTAGATTTACATCCATACATGCTTATATACTTGGATTGGTGTTGTTCCATGCTTTTATGCTCGCATTCACATGCTTAGATGTAGATTCACATGCCTACATGAATACTTCCATACCTATATGTCTAGATCTATGCTTTCATATGCTTGTGTGCTTGGATCTATGTTCTCTGCATGCTTTATGCTATCTTCCACGTGCTTGTGCACTCCATGCCATGTTTGCATGCCTAGACCTAGGCTATGTTTGTCATGCCATGTGCTATTGTAGCCCTTTTGTCGCTTCGTCTTTCTTTCTTGTGTTTTGGCCTATTGGTTTGGACCCGATCTAGACCCTATGGTCTCTGTCATTGTCCATACACCTTGGCCCATATCAAAGGGTTTGGATCTCCCCTATTTGCGTGTCTATGCTTGCTTCTATACTTTATGCTTGTGTTAGCCTCTCCAATTCTAGGCTTTGCCACGTTTGACACCCTTAGTGGGCTTGTGGTTGCATTGTTACATCTGACGCCCATGAGGCCTTGTTTGGGTGTAACCACTTGGGATGCATCACGATGCTAGTAGCTTCGTGCACACCTTTCCCCTTTGTCACTCCGTGCGATGACATGCTTACCATGCTTGTTTGTGCCACCCGTTGGCTTTCTATGCATATTTACACGCTTATTTACATGTCCATGCATGAGTCTTGCTTGCTAGTGTGTCGTCCATACTTCAACACAATGAAGCTATGGACATCCGATCCAAACCTACATTTGTCCTTTGTGGACACCACCTTTCTTTTGCTTTCTTGCTTGTTTGCTTTTTTGCTTGTTTGCTAGCTTTCTTGCTTCTTTGCTTGCCATGCCTATCATGCTTATCTGCTTTATGCCTTTTCATATGCTCTTTGCATCTTTTCCTTCCATTGCTTGTATGCTAGTTTTTTTTGTCTTTGCCTTTGCATGCACACACATGAAGCAAGGAGGCTTGGAGCGAGGGCACAATCTCCTAGGCGCAAGCAAAAAGGGCGCGAATGCAAGCATGTAGATATAAGCTAAGTGGTAGTGTTAAATAGATTTAGGAGTTTAGCCTTTCCCCTTTTGGTTTTGTACTCTTTTAAACCCCTTCCTTCCTCATCACTTTCTCTCTTAGATGGGTTGTATTAGGTATATCATGCCATGTACCATTCGTCCTCATCTCTAGAGTATGGCGACCCCTATTTACTTTCCTGCACCTATATTTTAGGCCATGCTCTAGGGATGTAGGCATTTACTTTCCTATTCTGTGTGCTTGCATTGTGCATGATATATGTATATATATACCTGCTCGCCCCTTTCGATGTGTGTTGGAAATATGCATGTTTGTATCGCATACAAAACACATGCAGCGGAAAGTTAAATGGATCTACTTCATTCACAATCTATAACATGTACTATGTAAATTTCAGAATTCAAGTATAAGAGAGCGTACCTTGAAGCGATGAATTTCAAAACAAAGATCGAAGCACTTGGGAATACTTTTAATCTTCACTCCAATTCCACTAACGCCCAAGAAGTGTGGACTCTCAATTGGTTACAAAGGGAGAATTTGAGAGTGACTTACACTCACCTACACCATTTCACAATAATGTTACACTTATATAAAATTCTGTACATTTTTCCCTGTGTATCTAACCAATTATCTAATTGGGTTGGCGTTTTGGGCATTTCCAATTGGGCTTAATTGTGTGGCTTGGAGTGGGACCAAAATGGACCAATAAGACACTAGCTCCAATGGGCCTTGGGCTTTTCTATCAACTCTTAAGAAGCCCAAAGTTACCATTAACTATATTTAATACCACTATATAAATATAGTTGCACTCTAGGCCTTATCTATAAATTATATCCAAAGACTTTATTATACATGCAACCCCTTCATAAAATATTCGTAGTAATACAAAGTCTTTAATGTAGACTGTCACTTTGTAAATTACTACATCTTAATCCTTGAGTACTCGGTTTAATCCTTTTAAGTTATTCACCAAATATTTATGAAATCCAATTTCATAAATATATACTTTAGTAATTTCTTACTAAAGTGGTTAGGCCTAACTCTCTAAATAACTAAACCCATTAAACTTATCTCAAGAGAATATTTTATATCTCCGTTAAGAGATTATGAATTCTATCTTGAGAATATATGTTCCATCAACACTAAATGTGGGTGCCCAACATACTGAGGTTTTGACCGTTACTATAGATCTCACTCTTGATATATCAAAGCAACCTACACTTCATGATCAAGTCCATTATTCTCTCAGGATTAAGAGTTCATGCAAATATAAGTCATGAGATTTATTATTCAATTGATAGTCTTTATGAGAATAATAAATCTCACAGCGGTCCAGTTAAATATATCTTAACTCTTAAAACATATCAACATATCAACTAGAAGTCACCACTTCCATGATTAAGACAAATCATCTTAGTTGATATGTTATAGTCTTTGCAGATGAAACGCCCAATTTCATCACCGACTACGAACTATTATTCTGAGTTTACAAAGAACTGGTGACTTATATCTTCTGTGACTTTTCACATAAATCACATACTATGCATCTCATGGACTATGTGATAATGTCCAAATATTCATGTTACCATTATTTCAGATAATAATAAAACAGCTTTATTAATTACAATATTAAGTCATATATCATGTTATACATAATGTCATACATAATATTACATATAGCATCAAACAATAGGATTTAAGGGCACTAATCCTAACAATCTCCCACTTGCCCTAAAGACTATTATGCACTAATCTAACTCCCATTTCCTCCAAATGTGACTCAAAGGTCATTTGAGGCAATGCTTTGGTAAAGGGATTTGCTAGATTATTTGCACTTTCAATCTTTGCTACCACCACATCTCCACGAGTAATAATATCTCTAATGATGTGGTACTTTCTCTCAATGTGCTTTCCTTTCTTGTGATTCCTTGGATCTTTAGATTGTGCAACTACTCTACTATTGTCGCAAAACAAAGTAATGGGAACTTGCTCAATTCTTACTACACCAAGGTCAGAAAGGAATTTCTTGAGCCATACAGCTTCTTTTGCTGCTTCATAAGTAGCAACATATTCTGCTTCCATGGTGGAGTCTGCAATACAAGATTGCTTGACACTCCTCCATGTTATGGCTCCACCTCCCAAGGTGAAAACACATCCTAATGTGGACTTTCTGAAATCTAGATTCGATTGAAAATCTGAGTCTGTATAGCCAATGGGAATCAAATCCTCACAACCGTAAACAAGCATTTAATCTCTCGTTCTCCGAAGATACTTGAGAATGTGCTTTATAGCTTGCCAATGTTTTGGTCCTGGATTTGATTGATATCGGCTGACTATGCCAACTGAATAACAAATATCTGGTCTAGTACAAAGCATGGCATACATGAGACTTCCCACTGTAGAAGCATAAGGAACTTGTCTCATCATATCTACTTCCTCTTGAGTCTTAGGCCTTTGGTCATCAAACAGAGGAACTCCATGTTTGAAACGAAGTAAACCTTTCTTGGAGTTTTGCATGTTAAACCGTTCTAGAACCTTATCTATATATCCAGCTTGTGATAAGCCTAACATCTTATTCTTGCGATCTCGCCAAAGCTTGATCCCTAGAATAAAATTATCCTTACCCAGTCCTTCATATCAAATTGGCTTGACAACCAAACCTTTACCGATGACATTACCCCTACATCATTTCCAATGAGTAGAATATCATTAACATAAAGCACTAGGAACATTACTACTTTATCTTGATGTCTTTTGTACACATGGTTCATCAAGATTTTGTTCAAAACCAAATGATTTGATTGCTTGATCAAATCTGATGTTCCATGACCTAGATGCTTACTTAAGTCCATAAATGGATTTTTTCAACTTGCATACCATATGCTCTTGGTTCTTTGCTATGAAACCTTTCGATTGCATCATATAGATTTCCTCATCAAGATTGCCATTAAGAAATGCAGTCTTGACATCCATTTGCCAAATCTCATAATCATAATGAGCAGCAATGGACAAGAGAATTCTGATAGATTTAAGCATTGCTACTGGTGAAAAGGTTTCTTCATAATCAATGCCTCTTTTTGTGTATACCCTTTCGCCACTAGCCTTGCTTTAAAGGTTTCAACCTTTCCATCTATCCCTCTCTTTCTCTTGTAAACCCATTTGCAACCAATAGGTTTAATGCCGTTAGGCGCCTTTACAAGATCCCAAACTTGATTGGAATACATGGAATCTAATTTAGATTTCATAGCTTGAACCCAATGATGTGCATCTATATCATTAATAGCCTCTTCATAAGTGTAGGGATCCAATTCAGCCTCTTCTGAGATAGCTTTTTTAAAATTTCTCCTAAACCTATGAATCTTATAGGAGGCCGAACAATTCTCCCACTACGACGAGGCACCTGTGTACTAGATGTCTCTTGAGTAGTATCTTGTGGTGTATCTAATATGTTCACATCATCCCTAGTTTCATCTATTGGTTGTACATTTACAGGTTCATTCATTTCAGCCAACATAACTCTACTTCTAGGAGTATAATCATTCATAAAGTCATTTTCCAAGAATTTGGCATTTGTACTAACAAACACTTTATTATCTTTATGACTATAGAATAAACCTCCAACAGCTCCTTTTGGATACCCTACAAAGAAAACCACTTCTGTTTTAGACTGTAACTTGTCAGACTTTCCTTTCAACACATGTGCTGGACGACCCTAAATATGGAGATGTCTCATACTAGGCTTACGCCTATTCCATAAATCTACAGGTGTTTTAGGAACAGACTTCGAAGGTACTAAATTCAGAAGATACATTGCAGTATTTAAGGAATATCCCCAAAAAGAAATTGGTAAAGTTGAATAACTCATCATGGACCTAACCATATCTAAAAGAGTCCTATTCCTTCTTTCCGCTACACCATTTTGTTGTGGAGTTCCAAGTGCAGTCAATTGGGATACAATCCCATTCTTAGTTAAGTAATCCTTAAAATCCCCAGGAAGGTATTCGCCACCACGATCAGATCAAATGGCCTTTATGCGTTTACCTAATTGATTCTCAATTTCAGCCCTAAACTCTTTGAACTTTTCAAAGGCTTCGAACTTCCATTTCATTAGGTACACATAACTAAATCTAGAGTAATCATCGGTAAAAGTGATGAAGTACTCATAACCACCTCTTATCTGAATTGACATAGGACCACATACATCTGAATGTATTAGTTTTAGCAAATCTT
Organism: Quercus agrifolia; assembly: GCA_029955455.1. Lineage (NCBI taxonomy): Eukaryota > Viridiplantae > Streptophyta > Magnoliopsida > Fagales > Fagaceae > Quercus > Quercus agrifolia. The sequence continues at coordinate 22,215,786 of JARQAD010000002.1, read as the reverse complement.
GGGCTCTTCTACCTTTTGTATTAAAAGGCCGTTTGGTCATTTTACCTTCCAAACAAGATTCACAAACTGGAAATTCATCAAAATCCATGGGCTCTAAGAGACCATCTTTGATCAGTCTTTGAATCCTATTTGAGTTAATATGACCTAAACGCAAGTGCCAAAGATATGCATCACTAGTCGAAGGAAACTTTCTCTTTAATGATTTTACATGAGAGTCATTATCTAATTCAGAATTATATAATTCATGCTTATCAGGAGTTAAAATATAAAGACCATCCACAATATTGCCAGAACAGATAAACATTTTACCCTTCTTTATTACAACATTGTCCTTTAGGATAACACAATATCCATGTTTACCCAAGTAAGTAGCATAAATTAAATTCCTACGAACATTAGGTACATACAGATAATCTTCCAATATTAAAACTTTAGACTCAAAACATAAATTATAAACAACAACAGCTACAACTGGAATCCTGCTCCCATCAGCCAAAGTAAGAAACAAATCCCCTTCTTTAAGCTTTTTGGTCTCTTGGAACCCCTGCAAGGAATTGCAGATATGATTAGTACAACCTGAATCCACACACTAGGAATCCATGGGATTCTATACCAAACATATTTCTAGAAGGAATGTATTATTCATACCCTTATTCTTAGCAGCCTTGAATATTGGACAATTCCTCTTCCAATGTCCTTTCTCACCATAATGAAAACATTTTCCTTTGATCTTCTTTCCTTTATCAGCAACCCCTAAGGCAATTTGTTTACCCTCTTGCTTGGTGAAGTCCTTCTTCTTCTTCTTCTTACCCTTGCCTTTCAACTTAGGTTGAGAAGTAGAAGCTTTACCCACATTGGCTTCAACATTAGAAGTACCAAGGATGCCTTCCGCTGCTACCAACTCATTCATTAATTCAGACAATGTATAAACCTTTTTGTTCATATTGTAATTAAGTCTGAATTCCTTGAATGATTTTGGTAGTGACTGGAGTATCATATCCACTTGGGATTCTCCATCAATATCGGCACCTAAAACTTCCAATGTATTCAAATTAGAGATCATTGTAAGACAATGCTCCCTTCCTGAACTTCCTTCAGCCATTTTGGTATTATAAATTTGTCTCATGGTTTCTTACCTTGCAGAACGGCCTTGCTCACCAAACATCTCCTTCAAACTTAGCATGATGTCTGAAGCTAGTTCTACATCTTGCATTTGATGTTGTAGAACATTTAAGATAGATGCTAGGATGTAGCACTTGGCCATCTCATTAGATTTCTGCCAACGATCATATTGTTGTTTTTCCTCAGGAAGAGCATCTAATGAAGGAAAGCTAGGACATGGTTTAGTAAGCACAAATTTGTGCTCTTCAACTATGAGAACTATGTCCAAATTTTTTTTCCAGTCAACATAGTTGGATCCATTCAGTTTGTTTTGATTAAGAATAGTTACAAGTGGGCTAAATGATGCCATGTTCAAACCTGAAAACAATAAACATGAATATAATAAGTAAACTGGACATTATCAATTTAGCATATAAACATATAGTAAGGAACCTTAACAAAACCATAATATAATATATGCAACGACAACCCAATCCCATATTCAATATCCCTCAGCATAGAGTGAACATTAAATACTATGATTGAATGAGAACTATTCTCATTATTAGTGCTATCATGATAACTCTTATCAAACACTAATAATATGCCGTTTTACATTTGGCCTCTAAATAATAATAGTAAGAACTTAGCATAGAGGATACTATAATATTTAGTCTAGTGTATACCATTGTCTAGAATCATGTGTAGCCACATTTCATCTCCTTAACAGGTTTATTTTGTAGTACCAAGATACAAAACACCCTCTGCATGGAATGCAAAGCTCGAGGCTAAGACAAGGTGTTTGATCAAACTACTATAAACCAAGTAATTCATTTTTGTAGGACTATGAAACAAATACTCTCCGCATGGAATGCTAAGCTCGAGGCTAAGACAAAGTATATATTTCACACTACTATGAACCAATAATGGAGGCCGTGAGATTCAACCCTTGTATCTCTCTCCTACTAGATGTTTTAAAATAAAGGTTTTTAATTATAAAACATGCATAATCTAATTACACATAGTCTTACTCTTTTTACATGTGAAAACACTTAGAAAAAATTCTGATTTTCTTTCTTTCGATCGATCCAATGTGCCCCTCAATTGATCGAAAAAAATTAAAAAATTTGAACTCAACCATTTGACTTGTTTGATCGATCGAAAATCGTGAAACTCGAATTTCCAGAATTTTTCTAAGGCAGTTTTCATCATCTTTCATGAACAAACATTCAACATATGAACATTACAGACAGAGATTGATGTCAAAACTGAATTCTATTAATGCTATAGCCTTAAGATTCAATTTAACGTACTTAAATTTAAATTTAAACAACATCATAACATCAATTTCTGTTTTCATCAAATCATAGTTTCAACAACATGTAGAAAATTAAAAACATAATCTTCTAACAATATGAAACTATCATCTCTAATTCTAAAACTCACAAAACATGTTAAACAGATTTGAAATTGAAGACCGCGCTGATACCAATTGTTGGAAATATGCATGCTTGTATCGCATACAAAACACATGGAGAGGAAAGTTAAACGGATCTACTTCATTCACAATCTATAACATGCACTATGTAAATTTCAGAATTCAAGTATAAGAGAGCGTACCTTGAAGCAGTAAATTTCAAAACAAAGATCGAAGCACTTGGGAATACTTTTAATCTTCACTCCAATTCCACTAACGCCCAAGAAGTGTGGACTCTCAATTGGTTACAAAGGGAGAATTTGAGAGTGACTTACACTCACCTACACCATTTCACAATGATGTTACACTTATATAAAATTTTGTACCTTTTTCCATTTGTATCTAACCAATTATCTAATTGGGCTGGCCTTTTGCGCCTTTCCAATTGGGCTTAAGTGTGTGGCTTGGAGTGGGACCAAAAGGGACCAATAAGACACTGGCTCCAATGGGCCTTAGGCTTTTCTGTCAACTCTTGACAAGCTCAAAGTTACCATTAACTATATTTAATACCACTATATAAATATAGTTGCACTCTAAGCCTTATCTATAAATTATATCCCAAGACTTTATTGTACATGCAACCCCTTCATAAAATATTCGTAGTAATACAAAGTCTTTAATGTAGACTGCCACTTTGTAAATTATTACATCTTAATCCTTAAGTACCCGGTTTAATCCTTTTAACTTATTCACTATATATTTATGAAATCCAATTTCATAAATATATACTTTAGTAATTTCTTACTAAAGTGGTTAGGTTTAACTCTCTGAATAACTAAACTCATTAAACTTATCTCAAGGGAATATTTTATATCTCTGTTAAGAGATTATGAATTCCATCTTGAGAATATATGTTCCATCAACACTAAATGTGGCTGCCCAACATACTAAGGTTTTGACCGTTACTATAGATCTCACTCCTGATATATCAAAGCAACCTACACTTCATGATCAAGTCCATTATTCTTTCAAGATTAAGAGTTCATACAAATATAAGTCGTGAGATTTATTATTCAATTGACAGTCTTTACAAGAATAATAAATCTCGCAGCAGTCCAGTTCAATATGTCTTAACTCTTAAAACATATCAACATATCAACTAGAAGTCACCACTTCCATGATCAAGACAAATCATCTTAGTTGATATGTTATAGTTTTTGCAGATGAAACGCCTAATTTTATCACCGACTACGAACTATTATTCTGAGTTTACAAAGAACTTGTGACTTATATCTTCTGTGACTTTTCACATAAATCACATACTATGCATCTCATGGACTATGTGATAATGTTTGAATATTCATGTTACCATTATTTCAGATAATAATAAAATAGCTTTATTAATTACAATATCAAGTCATACATCATGTTATACATAATGTCATACATAATATTACATATAGCATCAAACAATAGGATTTAAGGGCACTAATCCTAACAGTGTGATTGTCACAGTTCATGTCACCTAAGGCAAAAAGATGCCTAATTTCCACTGCAAAAGTAAGGTGACATGTCACCGGATTTTCATCGTGGAAATTTGGCACTTGCTCGAATGCTAAAGGAAAGAAAAAATTGGGACCACGCCAATTCAAAAGCCAAACCTCAAAGCCCCCACGCATGCAAAGCCCCGTAAGCCAGTGCCAAAATCATGTTTTTTTACTTCCAATCTCCGAAAATTAAGGTTTTATCAAAACAAAGGACTGTCCTTGGACAGGCATTGTGGGGTGCCTAACACCTTCCCAACATGTAACCAAACTTCCAGGCGTAAGAATCAAGATTTTTTGCCATCCACATTAGATTAGGAAAAATGTCCTTTTTTTTTAATCTAGGATTGTTAATAAAAATCAACTAGAAACAGGTGACCTTAGAAAAACCCAATGATTGGTGGCGACTTCGCTTACCTTTGGTAATCCCTTAAAATTTGGCCTAGATTCCTGCCATAACGGCAAAGGTAGACCTACCTTCCTCCACCGAGAGAGAGAGCACCCAAAGTCCTGCGCAAACCATGCCACACACTACACACATGCACACCACGCAATTCCATTCCTGAGAAATGGGCCTTTAACGAGCCCCTGCGCGCGCGGAAGCGTCGCCATAGCAGGTGGTCGAATGAAGGCTCGACAATGGTTCTCTGTTTTTGAGGCTAGGCGTAGACATTTGGATCAGTGTTTGGCCAGATCGGTCTTAGGTGGGTGGGTGGCTGTAGATCGGCTTGTCTATCTTGGATTTCGAGTTGTGGGTTGCCAGTAGGTGTAGGGTGGTCTTAAGGATATGGGTGACGGCTTTGGTGGGTTTAGATCAGTTGTGGGTGGTGGCTTTAGATAGGTGGATAAATGGTTGTTGTTGCTGTGTATTTTTTTTTATTTTTTTTTTTTTTTTGTGTTTGGTGGTACTATGGTGGTGGTTTGGTGGGTCTGGTGTAAGAAAGTTTACTCTATGGTGGTGTTTGGCATGGGTATGTTGGGTTGTTTCTGAATTTTTTAGTTGAATATGGTTTTTTTTTTTTTAATGGTGGTTTGCTTGGTCAACAATGGTGGTTGTTTTGATTGGTAGCAAAGGAAAGAGATAAGAGAGAAACGGATTTTTTATTTAATATTATTTTATCGTGTAGTTATATTATTTTAATCGATTGTATGTAAAAATAAAAATTGGGATGTAGGGTGTATTGTAAAGTGAGTTGATATAATAAATAAAGCAGGATTTTAGATGGTAAAATGCAACTTTTATACCATACCCATTGTGAATGCTCTTATAATGTGGAATTTTATTTCAAATCAGATATGAAATTTAATATTTACGTAAAACGATAATTTAAGATTTATACATTTCGATTTTTTTTTCTTTCTAAAAATATATAATTTCCAACTTCCATGTTTGTGAATACGAAGTGGGATGTCTAGAAATAGCCAATTGCGATTTTCTTTTTCTTGCTGAAAAGCCATTTGTGACTTTGGTGAAGGTAATTGAGAAATTTCATTTATAAGGCTTGACCAATAGACCAAATTCAAACCAATGTGAAAAATTGGTTGAAATGCAGCTTGAATATACTTACCAATTAAAAATTCTAGTGTTAAGCCACGGTTTCTCTGTTGCTAAGTGTTGATGTCCATTTTTGACAAAAAAGGTACAACAGTAGAAGAAGCCCAACAATGAGGAAAGATGGAAGAAAAAAGTAATAAAAGATGTAAAAGTAAAGTAAATGGGCCGAGAAAACCCAAGGAAAGAGGTAATAAGCCTAAAGGGCCAACATGACATGAATGACAACCAACAGACCCATAAGCACAACAAGAGGTAAAAGTAAAGCAAATGGGCTAAGGAAGTCCAAGGGAGGAGGTAATAAACCCAATGGGCCAACATGGCAAGAATAACAGCCATCAGGCCCATAGGCAGAACAATAGGTAAAAGTAAAGCAAATGGGCTGAGGAAGCTCAATGAAGGAGGTAATAAGCCCAATGGGCCAACATGGCAGGAATGACAACTAGCAAGCCCATAGGCACAACAAGAGGTAAAAGTAAAGCAAATGGGCAGGGGAAGCCCAAGGGAAGAGGTAATAAGCCCAATGGGCCAACATGGCAGGAATGACAACCAGTAGGCCCATAGGCACAACAAAAGGTAAAAATAAAGCAAATGGATCAGGGAAGCCTAAGGAAACAGGTAATAAGCCCAATGGGCCAACATGGCAAAAATGATAACTAGCAAGCCACAAACAAGGCAGGAAAAGAAAACAATAGGAGTAGAACTCCAGTGGGTTGGGTGAGCAAGGACTACTGCCAACACACCATCCAAGCCCATAGGGAAATAAGAGGAAATGATGCAAGCCCAAGAGCCCACGCCTTTCATATCGTGGAGGATAAGCATGAACACAAGACATGCAGCAAAAGAAGACATGGCAAGAATGGCAAAAATGGCAATGGAGCAAAAGAAGACAAGCATAGAGGGTAGAGGAATGCAAAAATAAGGGTCGGAGCACCACCTACTTGTACCCATCTAATACAGGGGAGGTGGGCCCTCGGTCAAGGGATTCAGAGGGTGTGGTTTGGTGGTAGTGAGAAAAATGGTCTATTTCGAGATTCTTGTCAAGCCTTCTTTTGGAAAAATGCCATGCTGAGATGGTAATTCACCCAAAAGAGGTAAGCAAAGGGCTTGGACCACTCAATGCATGCCATAGGAGTAGGTAAAGAGAGAAACTCTAATCCTTATCCATTCGAGTAAGACAGAAAGGAGGAAAGGGAGAAACAAAATAAGGAGTTTTGACCTGGAATGAGGAGTGGTGCAGCAAACACATTCTAAGCAGAGGTAGTGGTCGGGCAAACAATGGGTTAGTGGGTAATCTTGGAGGAATGTCCCCAAGGAAAAAAAAGGTTGGTGAAGCCTTAGGGACAAAAGGGAGAAATCCCATGGAATCAAGTAGTATAAAAAGGAGAGAGGTAGCCCTAAGTAGGGGGAGGAAGAATCCATGGAGAGGATAGGAAGAAAAACTTCGAGTAATAGAACAAAAAAGAAAGAAAGTGGTAAATAATGAAGAAAGAAAACACGGCAAAAAATAGAGGCATGCATCAGTAGACCATCTTTTCTCTCCCTCTTGACACTCCCACCCTTTGAGACTCTATAAATCGAATCTAAAACCATTTAGGCCCTTGCCCTAACACGAATAACTTCAATGGTAGAAACCTATAATGAGGTTATCTGTGTTGGTGTTTGGTTCCCTTCTTGGACTTGTTTCTGTTGAATCATTCGACCCAAGAATGGGAGGGTGAACTAACACTATTACATTTGCCTAGAGTTGTTGCTATTGCCCTTTTGTGGTTTCTTTTAGCTTGTTTGATATTTTTCTTTGCTCTGCTGTAGTGTTTCATGCTACTAGTTATTTTGCTATGGTATCTTTTGTTATATTTTCTATCAATTATTTTGCTGTAGTATCTTTTGTTATATTTGTTGTATCAGTTGTTTTGCTATAGAGTCATTCGATGTGTTAGTCATCCTGCTATAGGATGGACTACTATCTTGTTGTAGCAGTTGCTCTATGGTAACACACATTATTAAACTTGTTGTACCATTTGTCCTGCTGTGGCATTTCTTTGCTATGTCTACTGTAACAATTACTCTGCCGCAACGTCACTTGCTGTGTTCACAAGGATGCCTAGCCTACTGCATCATTATTTGTTTTGTCTAAACATTGGGCATGCCTAGCTTGCGCATAAGCTGGTCTACAGTATGACCCCACAAGGCTAGTCCCAACTCCTTTATCCACTAGTTCACAGGCCTTGGTGTAGCAGAATGAGTTTTAACCCATTAATGCTAAAAGACACCCACACTAAGAAAATTGGCCTTTCCTTCTTCTCTTAGGTTATAGAATTTTCTGTCCTTTCTTGTGAAGGCATTTTTGTTCTCTTGAAGCAACAATGTTGCCTCTTAAGCTAGTGGGTTATAAGGAAACAATCTTATCATATAACAAACCTTCCTGTGTTATCCATGGAAGAGTTAACGAACACATGGGGGATTTATCCCTATTTGAGAAGGAAAGCACTAGTTTAATCCTTCCAAACATGCAACGTTCTTCTGAGTTTATCTTAGTAACAAGTTTCTTAACCTCAGTTTTAAATATGGAGGCTGTAGTGAGAATGTTTAAACAACTTTGGCATTCTACCAGCGGATTGAAAATAAAAAATTGGAGAAAGTTTATGTCTAATGTTACAGCATCTTCCTTCATATTGGTTGAAGGTGACAACAACTTAGATACGACAGAAGTCCAAGCAAATATGGAAACCAAAAATTCGGGAGGAGAGTTTAATGCTAATAACTCCTCCAAATTAAATACTTCTTTGGTTACGTACGTTATGTTACTTGTAACGAGTCTAGCCCAAGATTCAAGCAACTCAATTCCACAACATCTGCACTCACTTAATACTAACATTACTCAACTGGATGCTAACTTCCTTTCCAAGTTGGTAGAGAATGACCAAAATATTCGTAAGTTTGAGCAAGTGCCTAGCAAACGAGAGAGTATGCTCCTCTAATTTTTAATTCTGATACTTTCAATTCTAAACCAAACCCTACTCATTTGCCACAACAAAGGAAGTGGACATGCTTTTAGAGATCAACAATATTGGAGAATAATGAAACAGATGGCTCTTTGGCGATGTTGGGCAAACGAACAAAGGAAGCAGTTGTTTCTCACCGGAGTTACCAAATAAGTTTCAGGTTTCAAAGGTGGATGGTACCACATCAGTTATATTGGTGGAGGTTGTTAAGTAGCCTCGCTAAGAGCAATGAGTTTGTTAGTATGGAACTGTTAGGGACTTGGGAACCAATGTACAAGGAAAGAGCTCAGGGATTTGATATGGGCAAAAGATCCCTTTATTGTGTTTATAGCCGAAACATGGTGTAGATACCGCATTTTGTACCCCTTACAACTTGGGCCCCCATTCCCTAATAATGTTGAAATTCTACAGGTCAAGGTTGGTATAGGGCTCAGTTAGATTGAAATTAATTTGAGAAAAATGTTTTAGGAAAAATATAACTCTTTTATGAATAAAATAAGCTATTTTTAGAAAATAAAGACTAGGGAAATCCTAGGGCATGCGTACACATACATGCGTATGCGCATGCATGCTTCATGCATGTGTACATATACATAGGCATGTGTACACATGTTAGGGTTTTGGAATCTATGAAAGACAAGTTTTTCTACATTAAAAATGGATTTTGGAATGAATCCCACATCATGGGAGCCATTCCAAACCTCTATTTTCTCACTATATTAAGCCATACATAGTAGCTTTTCAAAACACACAGAAAATCCTAAGGGAAGATCTAAGATTAATTAGAAACAGTGAATCAAAGAGTGAGTTTTTTACAAAACATCCTTAAGTCAACATTTTTCTGATTGAGACCTTTTCTGGCCTTGATCTTGGAGTTTTGGGATTACTAATCAATTTTGTATTTGATTGTGAATAGATTTGATTGAGGGGAATGGTCAAAGTCAAGCTTGTTTTTGAGGTATAAGTTCTAAACTTTTTTTCCCCTTTTCTTAGCCATTTCTTGTGTTTTTCTTGTTTAAATGTGCTATAATTTGTCTGCTTGGTTTAGGTTTTCTTTGTCTTTTGATATAATGCATGTTAGGTTGTTAGATTTAAAGTTTTTGTTTTGCTGTTCTTATGTTTCTGGGTTAGGCTTTTTAGGGTGTGTATGCATACACATGCTTGCTGCATGGGCACGCATACACAAAGTATGCGTATGCATACAACTTGGCTGTGTACGTAGGCTTTATGTATGCTCACGCATACTCGTGCCCAAAAAACCCTAATTCAGTTTTATTTGCTTTTCTTTCATTTTCTTTCACATGTTTAACCTTAGTTTAATCTCTTTTTTCTTTCCTTAAGTTCTTGTCTCTCTATTTTACCTCGTTTTAATTTGTTTACCTCTTTTGATAGGCCAAGAATGTATTGACCCCATGTAATGAATTAACCAATTAATTAGCCAAGTTAATTAATTAATTCAATTAGCATGGTAGCATAAACAAATCACCAACTAAGTTAATATGCAGTGGAAAATAAATTAACACAGTGATTTATTTACGAATGGGAAAAACCTACACAGCAAAAACCCCCATCGGGTGATTTTAAGGTCACCACTACCGATAATCCACTATTATCACAACAAGCGGTTACAAGTAAATGAATCCCAGTACCTTATACCAACTTACAGTTGAATCCTTACCCCCAATACCCAATTAGACTTATTTTGTCGTGACAATCTCTCCTTTCAATGCATGGCTCCTAGTACGTGACTAACCAATTCGATGTGCGGATCCCAGTACGCGGCTTACACACCAACTTAAGAAAGATGTTGGCTGCAAAGTTCTTCAGTTCATCCACACGATGAAGATCACGAAGCTTCTTGGTTACAAAACCCTACAGTGTGCAAACATAGCAGTTTCTTGAAGAGAAAGATGAACTAGGGCATATGTCTTCGGTTCATAATATGCTTGTGAAAAACTTTTGTATTGAGGTACATCAATTGTGATGGCCCTTAAAACAATCCTTATATATATTTAGGGTTGTGAGAAAAGAAAGCTTAAACATCTATACATGGATTGGATGAAAATCAGAACTTAAAAATTGATTTTCTTAAATCTCGATAGATACCCTATCTATCGAGCAACTGTTAAGCATCGGGCTTAAACAGCCTTTTAAACCTCGATAGATACTAGCTGTTGAGTTAGCTGTCGAGCTTTAAAATCCAGCACTTTCACTTGATTCTTGGATAGACTTGCATGGCTTTAACGCTTGAACTTGAAACCTTGTTCCTTGAAGCATTAAACACATCCTAGATCTACCCAATTACAAGAAAAATGCATTTTGTCAAAGGATTAGCCAATTCTATATTGACATCTGTTTCTAACATGATTCACATATGTCCTAACAATCTCTCCCTTTGACAATACGTAACAAAACCACAAAAAACAAATGAACATATGAGAGAAGTCATAAATCACTCAACTCATACTCAGTTGTTGAATATAATAAAATCTATCATAACACAAACTCTTGAATAAATTTGCAAGAAGAGAGTTTATGGCAAGAAGACTTTGACAATCTGTATTTCTGAAACACTTTAAACAAAACTCATCAAGACATTTTAGTGTGAAATAGGAAAAAAAGATTGCATATGTTAGGACATATGTGATTCAATGTTAGGAACATATGTTACTATTTTATATAATTGGCTAATCCTATGACAAAATGCACTTTACTTGTAATTAGATAGATCTAGGATGTGTTTAATGCTTCAAGAAACAAGGTTTCAAGTTCAAGTGTTAAAGCCATGCAAGTATATCCAACAATCAAGTGATGAAATTCTTGATTTTAAAACTCGACAGATAGCTCGATAGATATCATCTATCGAGGTTTAAAAGTTGTTGTATCCCATGGCTTGACAACTATCTCGATAAATGGCTATCTATCGAGATTTATGAAAAATAGATTTTTAGTTAAGTTTTGACTCAAATTCGTGAGTATGTGTTTAGGCTTTCTTTTCTCATAACCCTAAATATATATAAGGATTATTTTGAGGGCCATCAAAGGTTGCACATTTGCACAAGTGTGAAGCAAAGTCTTGTTCATGCAAATTGTGACTGGAGACAGAATTTGCCTTAGTTCATCTTCCTCTTAAAGAAGCTGCTGTGTTTGTACACCGTAGGGTTTTGTGACCAATGAGCTTCTTGATCTTCATCGTGTGATGAACTGAAGAACTTTGCGGCCAACATTCTTCTTAAGTTGGTGATTAAGTCACGTACTGGGATCCGTGCAATTGGTTAGTCACGTACCTGGAACCGTGCATTGAAAATTAGAGATTGTTACTATAGAACAAGTCCAATTAGGTATTGGGGTAAGAGTTCAACTGTAGGTTGGTATAAGGTACTGGGATTTCTTTACTTGTAACCGCTTGTTTTGATAATAGTGGATTCTTGGGAATGGTGACCTTAAAATCACCCAGTAAGGTTTTTGTCGTGTAGGTTTTCCCCATTCATGAATAAATCACCGTGTCAATTTAATTTCCACTACATACTTAGTTTAATTGGTGATTTGTTTATGCTGCCACGCATTTTGTATGTTAATTTGATTAATTAATAAACTTGACTAATTAATCAATTAATTTATCACAAGGGTTCAATACATTCTTGGCCTATCAAGTGGTATTGGAGCAGGCACACTCTGATTAGGTTTTAATCATTACTGTGTGATCCATTGACTGCTATTGTCATGAAAACTCTTGATTGTTTTGATTTGCATGATCTTGTGTTGAATGATGATGATGATATTCAAGATGCCTATTGTAAGCTTTATAATTTCTGGTCACACTCGTCTTAATTGTTTCAAGTTGTTTCCTCATAAGCGAGTGTCAAATAGGTCTCGACCTTTTTCTAAAGGCTGTGTAACTATTTTTGGTGAGTTATTAAAAGCTTTGAGCTTTTTGACGTAATTTTAGGAGAATTCTAATTCCTCTAAGTCCTTTAGTAGTCATACTGGGACACGTGCCTTTTCATCTTCACGGCTAAGGACTCGTGCTGTGTGGGTGATAAAGGATCCTAAGACTTAATTGTCTTTCTGTTTGTCCTCTGCTTTAATTCTTTCTATCTAAAGTTGGACTTTCTTTCTTGATTTCTTATTTGTTTTTGGAATCATGCTTTCATGCATTTGCATCTAGTTTATGCTTTGCTTTGTTTAACATGTTTTTGTTTCTTTATTTTTCAGTTTTGCTTTATTTTTTTTTCATAAAAATAAAAAAAATTGAAAAATCAGAAAAATACAAAAACAATTTGTGTTTATGTCAAAGTTTTCTAAACTTTGTATCTTTTGTAACTTAGATGAGCATCTCTATGCATAACTAAGCAAGTGAGCTTTGTGGCTTGTGTTTGTGATGAGTAAGATTAAATAATTTCTTGTACTTAACCCTCGTATCACTCTTTTTGACGAGAAGGACTAGAAAATCCTAAGAGAAATGCATAAATAACCATCTCATCACTGTTGTCCGCCAATCATGAAATGACATCTATATGTTTCGGCATAGCAAAAGTGCAATGTCAAAAGCTTAACATCATTGGGTATTTCTTTTCTCTCTCTTATATGCCCATGCATGGTTTACTTAAAAGAAAAACATGCAAAGAAAAACAAAAAGCAAAAGAATCAAAATGCTATATATGATTGCAAGCGTGTATTCTAGGAGATGTGGGAGTTATATGATGTACCTTGAAGGTGATAGTCCCCATCAAATAGTTATGATTGAGTGTGAGTTAAAGTGATTTTCTCATATCTCAAATCGTCATAACATGTAGACACTTATGCAATCTTGCGATATTTTTCACACATAACACGCAATTTTCTTTGCTACTTTTGATACATGTGCATGTGCAGGTACAATGTGATTTGGCCATCACAAGGAATACTTGTGTTAATGTATGCTCAATAAACTGTTTTAACTTGTTTTTGAAATATAAAATTGGTTAGACTTGTTGTGTGTGTGTGTGTGTGTGTGTTTTGGGAGCTATGTGCTTAACATTTTTCTTGTTGAGAGATGATTTTGAGAGCTTAAAATGTTTCTTGGATCTTTTTTTGAGTAACATGTTTGATTGTATTCATATCTGTGTTTTTTTCTTCTTTGAAAAACTATTTTTGGGCAATCTCAATAGCTATCTCGATACCTCTCGATAGCTATCCTACCTATCAAGCTTTTCAGCTTCTTTTATCGCATTCTTGATAGCTTTTTGATAGCTACTTTGATTGATTGAGAAACTTTCTAGATGCTCAATAGCTCCTCAATAGCTATCTCGATCCATTGAGCTTCTTTGTTGAGAAAACCTCTCGTTAGATCCTTGATAGTTGGTTCGACAGCTAAAAGGGGCATTTTTAAACCTCGATAACTCTCGATCGATCAAGGTTTATGAATTTCCTATAAATACGTGCCTCGCGATTTCAGATTCAATTCTCTCGATCTCTCCCGATCCTTTCAGCTTCTTCACCTCCCTAAACACCTCTCAAGCACTCAAATCTTCTTCATCACTCAATCATTGGTCTCAAGATCATTTTTCTTCATCTGGTATGTGATTTCTCCCTCTTCCTCATGCATTTCATATCTTTTGACCTAACTTTTGGGATTTTTTGATAAACTTTGGGGTTTTTCAAAATTAATGAAGTTTTTGTGTAATTCTTGGGTTGAGTGTTGCATCATTGGGTTTTAAACTTCATGCATTGTATCACATGTGCATTATAGCAATGTTTCATGCATTTTAGATGTGTGTTTACTTTGTTGCTATGTTGTGTGTTGGTAGATTTGGATTAGGCTGAGCCTATGATGAATTTAAATTTACATGTCACATGTTCATGCATTTTCATGCATACGTACCTTCCTATTTTTATCATTTGATATTACAACTGCTTGGTACTTTTCTGATTGTCTCTCTCTCTCTTTCTCTATCTTTCTGTTTGCGTTAGTTGCTTCATGGCACCCAAACACAAATCTACTTCGTCCTAGAACCCTCTACGTTTCGGGGCATCCTCTTCCTCTAATCCTAGACCTTCTTTTGTTCGGTTTCGTGATGAGAGAGCTCATAAGGACTTCTCGGAGAACTTCTCTCTATGAGGCATTCATTTAGAATGCCAAGTCATTTTGTCTAATTTCTCTGACACTTCACTTCCCATTATTATCTACAATAGGGGTTGGAAGTCACTTCATGGTGCCCTGGTCACTTGTCCCTCCGTGATGATTCAGGAGTTCTACTCCAACATGCACGAATTTATTCTTCAGCACCTCAGTCTTCTACTCGCGTTCGAGGTATGCACATTGTGGTCACTACGGATATTGTATCCAAGGTGCTCCATGTCTCGAGAGTAGTGCATCTTGATTACCTCGGTTGTGATCGTTTGAGGACCGTGTCTTTGTTTTGTGAGACTCCTTCTGTTTGGGGTGATCGTCAGAACACCTGTTGCTCAACCTTTGCAAAAGGTCCAAGATTTTTGAACATGGTGATGACTTTTATCCTTCATCCTTTGTCACATTATAACACTATCATAGAACCTCATGCTCATTTTTTGTTATCCCTCATTGAGGATCTTTCTATTGACTTCCCTTCTCACTTTATCTTTTCCCTCATAGATGTCTCTAGGGACACGACAACTTGTGATAAGCTCATCTTTCCTTCAACTATCACGAGGATTCTTCGCTATTTTTCTATCTCCTATCCTCCGTCTGATCCTTTCTTCGTCATGGGTGCCATTGACGCTGCTACCGTTCGACGGAGCATAGCATAGTTGAGACCGAGGCAGCCCTAGATACAGACGATAGCTCCTCTGGCTTCTTCAGCTTCATCCACCTCCGCTCCCTTTTCTTCTGCGGATGGTGTGACTTTTGATGCAATCATGGTGCAGCTTCAGCACATGGATGCTCGCCTTGACACTCTCAGTGATGAGTTGTGTTAGGTGAACACCCGTGTCAGCCGTATTGCTCAATGGCAGGCTTGCCTTGGTGGCTTCATCGAGTCTCCCTCTCTAGAGGTTTCTGAGGACGAAGACGACGATGGTGACTTTGATGATGATGGTGATGAGGACGATAGTGCTAGCTTGCCCAATGATGATGAGATGTCTACTTGATGTACTTACCCCTTTGTCACTCGTGACAAAAAGGGGAAGTAGTTTTGAGATGAGAGTAGACATACTCATAGGGGGAGGGTTAGTATAGGAGATTTTTTTAGGAGGAGTGCTCATATTCTTTGAGGGATGTAGTGAGGATTCTTGTATCTTTTCTTTTCTTTCTATTTTAGATACATTATCTCTTGTATATTGGTCTAGTGACCATTTGACATACATTGTACTTATATTTGGTTTATATATTGATGTATGTTATTCACCTATCTCTCCATGTGTTGTTTCTTTTCTTTCTTTATACACATGCTTCTTATATCCTGTATGCAATCTTATATTTCTGTTTCACACTAAGATGCCTTAATGAGTTTTATTTAAAGTGTTTCAGAAATACAGGTTGTCAAAGTCTTCTTGCCATAAACTCTCTTTTTGCAAAGTTTTTCAAGAGTTTGTGCTAGGATAGATTTTATTGTATTCAACAAGTGAATATGAGTTGAGTGATTTATAACTTCTCTCATATGTTCATTTGTTTGTTGTGATTTTTTCATAGATTGCCAAAGGGGGATATTGTTAGGACATATGTGATTCAATGTTAGGAACATATGTCACTATTTTATGTAATTGGTTAATCTTTTGACAAAATGCAGTTTACTTGTAATTGAGTAGATATAGGATGTGTTTAATGCTTCAAGAAATAAGGTTGCAAGTTCAAGTGTTAAAGCCATGCAAGTCTATCCAAGAATCAAGTGATGAAGTGTTGGATTTTAAAGCTGGATAGATAGTTCGATAACTATCATCTATCGAGGTTTAAAAGTTGCTGAAGCTTGTGGCTCGACAACTATCCCGATAAATGGCTATCTATTGAGATTTATGAAAAATATATTTTCAGTTCTATTTTTGATTCCAATCCGTGAATATGTGTTTAGACTTTCTTTTCTCACAACCCTAAACGTAAATAAGGATTATTTTGAGGGCCATCAAAGGTTGCACAGTTGCACAAGTGTGAAGCAAAGTCTTGTTCATGCAAATTGTGACCGGAGACAGAATTTGCCCTAGTTCATCTTTCTCTTAAAGAAGTTGCTATGTTTGTACACCATAGGGTTTTGTGACCAAGGAGCTTCTTGATCTTCATCGTGTGATGAATTGAAGAACTTTATAGCCAACAGTCTTCTCAAGTTGGTGACTAAGTTGCATACTGGGATTCGCCTAATTGGTTAGTCACGTACTGGGAGCCGTGCATTGAAAATGAGAGATTGTAATTACAGAACAAGTCCAATTGGGTATTGGGATAAGGGTTCAACTGTAGATTGATATAAGGTACTGGAATTCCTTTACTTGTAACCGCTTGTTTTGATAATAGTGAATTCTCGGGAGTGGTGACCTTAAAATCACTTGGTGGGGTTTTTGTCGTGTAGATTTTCCCCATTCGTAAACAAATCACCATGTCAATTTAACTTCCACTGCATACTTAGTTTAATTGGTGATTTGTTTGTGCTGCCACGCATTTTGTATGTTAATTTGATTAATTAATAAACTTGGCTAATTAATCAATTAATTTATCACAAGGGGTCAATACATTCTTGGCCTATTTGCATACAATATATAAGAAGCATGTGCATAAAGAGAGAAAAGAAACAACACATGTAAAGATAGGTGAAAGAACTGTAATAACAACCTCATCATATATATAACATCACAAGTACAAGGTTTGCTATCACAAAGTAAGAACAATGTATCTATAAAAGAAGAAAAGAAAAAAATACATAAGTCCTCACTACATCCCTCAAAAAGAAAAAACACCCCCTAACAAAAATCTCCTATGCTAACTCTCCCCCTATGTACATGACTACTCTCATATCCAAAACTACTTCCCTTTTTTGTCAAGAATGACAAAGGGTAAGTAACTCAAGTAGTCATCTCATCGTCAGTAGGCTAGCTAGTATCCTCATCCTCATCATCATCGTTGTCGTCGGAGTCACCATCATCGTCCTCATCCTCAGATGCCTCTAGAGAAGGAGAGGGAGACTCTACGAAGCCACCAAGGTGAGCCTGCCATCGAGTAATATGGCCAACACAGGTGTTCACCTGACACAACTCATCACTGAGTGTGTCAAGGTGAGCATCCATGCGCTGCAGCTACGCCATAACCACCTCGAGGGTCACACCACCTGCCGATTAAGAAGGTACGGATATGGAAGGAGTGGAAGAAGCCGGAGAAGCTGCTATCTCTATCCATGGTTACTTCGGTCGAAGCTGGGCCTCGCTCCGTCTGATGGTAGTAGCATCTATGGCACACATAACCGAAAAGTGTGTAGACTCGGGATAAGAGACAGAAAAATGGTGAAGAAGCCTCATGATTGCTGAAGGAAAAATGAGTTTATCACAAGTCATCATATCCCTATAAACATCTATGAGGGAAAGAATGAAGTGATAGGGAAAATCAATAAAGAGTCTTTCAAGAACGAATGTCATTACCATGTTAAGGAACCTCGGACCTTTTGCAAAGCCCGAGCAAGGGGTGTTTTGACGGTCATCTTAAGATGAAAGTGTCTCACAAAAAAGAGACGAGAATTCGTCTTTAGACACAGTCCTCAAACGATCGTAGCCAGGGTAGTCAGGATACGCTACCCTAGGAACATGTAGCACCTCAGATACAATATCCGGAGTGACTACGATGCATGTACCTCGAACGCGAGTGACAAAATGCGGTATTGAATAATCGAATTTGTGCATATTGGAGTAAAACTCCTGCATGATCACGAAGGGACAAGTGACCGGGATGCCACACAGTGACTCCCAACACCTACTGTAGATGATAGTGGGAAGGTCAGTATCGAAAAAATCTGATAGAATGACTTGGATTTTCGAATGAATGCCTCGTCACGAGAAGTTCTCCGAAAAGTCCTTATGGGCATTATCATCACAGAATCAAACATGAGAAGGAGTAGAATCAGAGGGGGAAGAAGAAGAAGATGCCCCAGAATGAAGAAGGTTCTAGGACGGAGTGGATTTTTGTTTAGGTGCCATAGAGTAACTAATGAGAGAGAAAGAGAGAGAGAGAGAGAGAGAGAGAGAAACATGCAGAAAAGCACCAAACAGATCAATATAAGAAAATAAAGAAATGAAGGTATGTATGCATGAAAAATGCATGAGCATGTGATATGCAACATTAAAAGCATCATGGGCTTAGCCCAATCCAAACCTAACATCACACAACAATTCAACATAATAATCACACAATTAAAATGCATGAATCATAGTTAAAATGCACATGTGATGCAATTTAGCAAAAACCTCCATAATTTTGAAAAACCGCAAACTTTATCAAAAAATCCCAAAAGTTAGGTCAAAAGGATGAAATGCATGAAAAAGTGTAGGAAAGGAGATCATACCAGAAGAAGAAATCACCCTTGAGGACGAAGATTGAGTGAGGAAGAGGTTTTGAGTGAGAAAAGAGAGTTTGGGAAGGTGAGGGGTTAGAAAGGATTGGGAGAGATCGAGAAAAATGAAATGGAAATCACATTGACCCTTTATATAGAAATCCTAGTTTCTCGATGGATCAAGAGGTGTCAAGAATTAAAAGCGAGATAAAGCTATCAAGCAGCTATCGAAAGGTGTCCACAGCAATTTAACTTCAATGGATCGAGAAGCTATTGAGCATCTATCGAGCGTACAGAAACTTCCTCGATGGATCGAGAAGCTGTCGAGCAGCTATCGAGATTGAATAGATTGAATCTCAAGAATCTCGATGGATCGAGATTGCAAAAACAGCTATCTAGAAAAGAAACTCAAGAGGCTCAATAAATAGCCCAGCTGTCGAGATTGCTTAAAAACGGTTTTTCAAGGAAGAGAAAAATATAGACATGAATGCAATCAAACATACTCAATCAGAGATCCAAACAACATTTTAAACTCTCAAAATCATCTCTCATCAAGAAAAATGTCAAGCATTTAGATCCAAAACACACACGCACTAAACAAGTCTAACCAATTTTATATTTCAAAAACAAGTCAAGACAATTTAGTGAGGATACATTAACACATGTATTTCTTGTGATGGCCAAATCACATTGTACCTGCACATGTATCAAGAGTAGCAAAGAATATTGCGTGTTGTGTGTGAAAAACATTGCAAGACCATGTTATGACGATTTGAGATATGAGAAAATCACCTAACTCACACACAATTATAACTATTTGATGGGGACTATCACCTTTAAGGTACATCCTATAACTCCCACATCTCCTAGAAGACATGCTTGCAATGATATATAAAGAATTTTGATTCTTTTTGCTTTTGTATTTTTCTTTGCATACTTTTCTTTTAAGCAAACCATGCATGGGCATATAAAAGAGAGAAAAAAAATACCCAATGATGTTAAGCTTTTGACATTGCACTTTTGCTATGCTGAAGCATACAGATGTAATTTCATGATTGGCGGGCAACAATGGTGAGATGGTTATTTATGGCTTTCTCTTAGTATTTTCTAGTCCTTCCCGTCAAAAAGAGTGATACGAGTGTTAAGTACAAGAGATTACTTAATCTTACACATCACAAACACGAGCCACAAAGCTCACTTGCTTAGTTTTCTATAGAGATGCTCATCTAAGCTACAAAAGATACAAAGTTTAGAAAACTTTGTTTCAATGGCCATCCAAGGTACACAAGTACCAATATACACAAACACACTGTTTTTTTATTTTTCTTATTTTTCATTTTTTTTAATGAAAAAAAAAAGTAAAGCAAAATGGAAAAAGAATAAACAAAAACATGTTAAACAAAGCAATGCATAAAACTAAACTGACTCAAAAACAAGAAAGTAAACACACACAAGTAATGCAAAATCAAAAACAAGAAAGAGGGAGAGAGAGAGAGAGAAAAAAAAGTGACTAAATCACTTGGAGCCTTTTTCCTTCCACACCTTGGAAGAACCTTTCCTTTTAGCAAACCCTGGATCTAATTATGAGGGTAAAGATTTAAAACCATTCAAGTTCGAAAGGTACATGAGGGCTTTGAGTAGATCTCCAAGAGGAGCAAAGGAGGATGGAAACTGATTTTGGTTTCCCGATGAGATCATACCGTTGCTCTGTTGAGTGGATAACCACTTATAGCAATTAGGTCAAGTATGTCCAGCTACTCCACAATGATGACAAATATGCTGCTTCTTCTATTTTGGCTTTTGAGTGTTTCCCTTCTTAGCGCTAGGGTTTTCAGTTTCTTTCTTATCTAGCATAAGGGGGCTCCTAAGATAGATTTACCCTTATCTATATTCTCACTAGCTACAACAATTTTCACATTATCGTTCTTGAATTCAACATTATTAGTAGGAGAGACAAAAAAAGTAGTATTAGTAGAAGCAATACTAGGAGAAAAGAAATCATACCCTAAACCGGTTCGATCAGAAGCAGATTTCCAAAGGCTGAGCATTTCATCAAGCTTTGCACTTGAAGTCCTCTCCAACTGAGCTTTGACTTGAAACAGCTTTGCCTTAAGTTTCTTGGTCTTCTCAACCAAGAAGTTGTTCTCTAATCGCAATGCTACAATAGTCTGATTAGCTTCATCAAACTTTGTGGAAAGCTCTTCTTGATCAAGTTCCAAATCACTCAGCTTCTTGGTGGTTAGTTTATATAGTTTTCCTACTTCTCAGACACCTTATACAATTTTTCATAGGCAGTATGGATATTATCTTGATCATCCATTTTCTCGAACTTAGAATCCACCAAGTCCTCTTCATCATCCATATCTTCAACAATCCCCTTAGTAGGATTTACAGTGGTAATGAAGGCATTTAGGATTCCATCATCCTCATTGTCAAAATCATCTTCAGGCTCGGTGTCACTCAAAGTAGCAGCAAATGCCTTACTCTTCCCAATGGTCTTGAGATATGTAGGGCACTCTTGTTTCATGTGATTGAAGCCTTGACACCCAAAGCATTTTGGTCCTGATGGAACAGTGTACTGGCCGCCATCCTTAGCATCCTTCTTTCCTTTGTCTTGGTTCTTGAACTGAGATGAACTGGACTCCTTGCGGTCTTTATCAAATCCTTTAGCATTGGCATTCTTCATAAAATTTTTGATTTGCCTGGTGATATAGGATTTCATCTTAGAATCTTCATCATTTGAAGACTCAATCAATGTCACTGCCCTTGGCCTTCAATGCCATACTCTTTCCCTTACTAGGTTTCCCTATCCTTGTCAAACCCAACTTATAGGTTTGCAAATTGCCAACCAACTATGTCAAAGGAATTTTATCAATATCCTTTAATTCCTCAATCGCGGTGATCTTGGCATGAAATCTTTCAAGTAGAGATCTGAGCACCTTTCTAACAATCTTGGGTTCAGGAATGGTTCCCCCAAGATTAAAGGTTGAGTTCACTATGTCCTTGAGCTTGACATAGAACTCATCAAATGACTCATCCTCCTTTATCTTAATCTCTTCAAAGCTCGTGGTAAGCCTCTAAAGTTTTGATTCCCTAACAACCTTGGTTCCTTCATAGGTTGTTTAGAGGATGGTCCATGCTTCCTTTGTAATTTTAGTAGAGGATATCTTCTTGAACTCCTCATTCGTGACCACACTGAATAAAGCATTCAATGCTCTACTGTTGAAGTTAGTCGCCTTGATCTTAGTGTCATCCTAATCTGCCGGCGCTTCCTTTGGCTTGGTCCAGCCTATCTCCACAGCTTGCCACACTTTCTCATCTAATGATTGCAAAAAAGCTCTCATGCGTACTTTCCAATATGCATTGTTAGTACCATCAAATAAAAGAGGAATAATAAGAGACTATCCTTTATCCACGACAAACAGGAGTCAATGGATCACACAGCAAAGATTAAAACCTAATCAGAGTGTACCTACTCTGATATCGCTTGACAGGCTAAGAATGTATTGACCCCTTATGATGAATTTACCAATTAATTAGCCAAGTTAATTAATTAATTCAATTAGCATGCAATAAGCATGGTAGCACAAACAAATCATCAACTAAGTTAATATGCAACGGAAAATAAATTAATACGGTGATTTGTTTACGAATGGGGAAAAACTACATGGCAAAAACCCCACCAGGTGATTTTAAGATCACCACTCTTGAGAATCCACTATTATCACAACAAGCGATTACAAGTAAAGGAATCTCAGTACCTTATACCAGCCTACAGTTGAACCCTTACCCTAATACCCAATTAGACTTATTTTGTAATGACAATCTCTCCTTTCAATGCATGGCTCCCAGTACGTGACTAACCAATTCGATGCGCAAATCCCAATATGCGGCTTACACACCAACTTGAGAAAGATGTTAGCTGCAAAGTTCTTCAGTTCATCCAAATGATGAAGATCATGAAGCTCCTTGGTTACAAAACCCTACGGTATATAAACACAACATGCTTGTGAAGAGAAAGATGAACTAGGGCATATGTCTCTGGTTCACAATATGCTTGTGAAAAACTTTTGCATTGAGGTGCATCAGCTGTGACGACCCATAAAACAATCCTTATATATGTTTAGGGTTGTGAGAAAAGAAAGCCCAAACATCTATACACAGATTGGATGAAAATCAGAACTTAAAAACTGATTTTCTTAAATCTCGATAGATACCCTATCTATCGAGTAGCTGTCGAGCATCGGGCTTAAACAACCTTTTAAACCTCGATAAATACTAGCCGTTGAGCTTTAAAATTCAGCACTTCTTCACTTGATTCTTGGACAACCTTGCATGGCTTTAACACTTGAAATTGAAACCTTGTTCCTTGAAGCATTAAACACATCCTAGATCTACCTAATTACAAGTAAAGTGCGTTTTGTCTAAGGATTAGCCAATTCTATATTGACATATGTTCCTAACATGATTCACATATGTCCTAACATCTTTGATGCTAGTTAAGGTTTTTGATTTGTTTATTTATATGAACATACATTCACATGTCCATGCATTGATGCATAGGTGCTGTGGTGGAGTAAGGTAAGTCATGCATTCACATGAACATGCATTTTGAATATGTGTTTTGATGGTGGATATGAATGTGTTTGTTTGGATGATGTTTAGATGCAATCACATGTTTGCATAATCTTACCATTCCTATGTTTCTGCCTTGATTCAATATATACATGTTTTTGCCTTAGATGTAACATAATGCTATGTGTGATAGATGTATGTTGGAATGTGATATGTAATGCAATGCCATGATAAATGTATGTTAAGGTTTGGGATGAAATGCCTTGTTGTTTGCTAGATGCATGTTAGTGTCTATGTGTGTGTGAGTCTAGAATGATGATATTTAATATGCCTTAAATGAGATTAAGACATAAGACACAATGAATGGAAGTCGACCCACGGGTTGGGTGGTCTTGGGTGCCTAACACCTTCCCAAGCCGTACCTAAACTCTAAATCCATACTCTGGTAGAAAGATTAGTCCTTCCATGAAGAGCGCTTTATATATGGTTCCTATACCTAATCTAGGTAGCGATTCCATTTCTTTTCTCCACCCTAGTCCACTCGACCGAGGCGTACTCCCCTCTCATTGCACCCACACATGGATAGATATGGCAAGGCTAGACCAATTACAAAGAAATATTAATTTTGAACACAAGTGGTTTGTGGAGCAAAGCACTCAAGGTGGGGGCTTGGTTCTCTTTTGGAAGTCCACGGTTAATCTTTCTGTGGAGGATTCATCCAAGTACTACATTGATGCACTCATAAACAAAAATTACTAAGGAGATATGGCGTTTCACAGGCTTCTATGGTGAACCAGAAACTTGTAGACGGCCAAAGGCTTGGGGCAAAGCTTCGAAGTTTAAATTCCTATCCCAATATTCCCTGGTTATGTGCAGAGGATTTTAATGAAATTTTAAAGCATAATGAAAAATTAGGAGCAGCATGTAATCACAGTCAAATGCAACTTTTTCAAGAAGTAACATATGAATGTGAGTTCATTGATCTAGGTTTTGTTGGCCCAAAATTTACATGGAGTGGACATTACACAGATGGGCACTTATTTTGGGAAAGGCTAGATAGAGGCCAAGCTACAAACAATTGGTTACTTAAATTCCTAGGTTCTCGAGTTTAACACCTACGCTATGATTCGCTAGATCACTGCCCTTTACTTATTAATCCCATGATTATTGAATTTCCAACACAGCAAAAAAATTTAGATTCAACGAGATGTGGCTTTCTGACAACCGATGTGCTGCTTGAAAGATTTCAAGCCGAGAATACAATCCTATAGGGTGGGGATAATTCAAGACTCAAAGAGCTCAAAGCCGAGATTAATGTGCTGCTTGAAAGAAAGGCTCCAATGTGGAGCCAAAGGTCTCGTGTATTATGGGTGAGCCAGGCTGATATTAACAAAAAATATTTCCATAGTTAGGCTATGCAGCAACATAGGAAAAACAAAATTATGAGTATTAAAGATGATGCAAGAACTTGGCAAGACCAACTGGATGATATTGCAACAATTTTGGTTAACTATTACCATGACTTGTTTTTGTCCTCAAGGCCAAACCATTCAACATGTGTGCTGGATCAGATTCAACCCGTGATCGCTAAAGAGATGAACAATCACCTCACAAGTAGTTTTTTAGAAAATGAAGTGGAAGCGACATTGAAACAAATGGCCCCACCCAAGGCTCCTGGACCAGATGGCATGCCTCCCTTCTTCCACCAACATTTTTGGCCAATGCTCAATAGTGACGTCACTTATGCAGTCCTTTCTTAGCTTAATTCAGGTACTCTACCTAGCTCAGTAAATCATACCTTTATTACATTAATTCCTAAGAGCAAAAGTCCTAAATATGTATTTGAGTTTCAACCCATTAACCTGTGTAACATCTTGTACAAGACTTTCTCTAAAGTATTAGCAAACTAGCTGAAAAAAGTCTTACCAGCTATCATTACAGAGCATCAGTCGGCCTTTACTAAAGATCGGCTTATATCTGACAATATTCTGGTTGCTTTTGAGACATTACATTGTATGAAAAAACATATTTTAGGTACCAATGGTTACATGTTGCTCAAACTCGACATGAGAAAGGCATATGATAGGGTAGAGTGGTCTTTTATGGAAAACCTCATGAGAAAGATGGGATTTGATGAAATATGGATTGGGCTTATCATGGTCACTGGGAAGATGGTCACCTATTCCATTATTATTAATGGCAAGCCAAAACGGTTGATCCAATTGACAAGGGGGATTAGGCAAGGAGACCCTCTTTCATCTTTTCTCTTTTTGATGTGTACAAAAGGGCTGCATGGGATAATAAACCAAGCTATGATAAAGGGAGAGATTACGTGTTTTTCTATCTACAAAAGAGGGCTAAAATTGACAAATCTATCATTTATGGATGATAGCCTACTGTTCTGCAAAGCAACATCTAAAGAATGTGGGAAGGTAATGCGAATCCTTTCTACCTATGAGGAGGCATCGAGACAAAAAATTAAAAAGAACAAGACAGTTGTGTTTTTCAGTAGGTCAGCCAAGGAAGACACAAGAGAAATTATTGAAGGTGTTTTAGGGGTTTAAGAAATTAAGCAGTATGAAAAATATTTTGGGCTACCTTCGCTAGTGGGAAGAGGAAAGAGAGCATGCTTTAATTATACTGAGAAAAGGGTTTGGAGGAAACTAAAGGGTTGGGAAAGTAAGCTATTATCACAAGCTGGCAGAGAAGAGTTGCTTAAATCAATAATCCAAGAGATTCCTACATATGCTATGGGTGCTTCGAACTCCCTATTGGTCTATGTCATGAAATTGAAGGTCTAATCAAAAGATTTTGGTGGGGACAACGTGGTGACCGGAGAAAAATATGTTGTGTAAAGTAGGATGAGCTAACAAAGGAGAAAGCAATTAGGGGGATGGGCTTTCATGATTTGGCCATGTTCAATGACTCTTTTTTGGCCAAACAAACTTGGAAGTTGCTACAAAATAAAACATCACTCTTCTATAGAGTTTTTAAAGCCAAGTTCTTTCCTAACTGCACAATTGTGGAGGCTAAAGATTCAAGGCCCAGTTCTTATGCGTGGAGAAGTATTCTCAAAGGTAGAAATGTAATTCAAAGGGGTTTGAGGTGGCGGGTTGGTGATGGAAGGAAAATAAAAATCTGGCTGCATCATTGGCTACAGATTAAACACCCCACTACTCTAACTTCCCCTATCATTGAGACCATGGATGAGGCTACCGTAGATATTTTAATTGATCCCCATACTCGACTGTGGGATGAATCCATGGTAGATGGGATTTTCATTCCACATGGGGCAGAATTAATAATAAAAAAATTCCTTTGGCTCAGATTTCATCGAATGATGTTCTTTGCTGGCCTTTTTCTCAGGATGGACAGTACAATTGCAAATCAGGGTATCGGTTTATAAAGCATGAGGAAGCTCTTGCTTTCAATTTGGCTTCTGTAAATCAGGACAAAGAGATGTGGAAAGGATTCTGATCTTCATCTTCTCCAAATAAAGTGAAAAACCAGCTTTGGCGTGCCTACAAAAATTCCTTGCCCACTAAACTTAATTTATGTTGACGAACCATCACTGATAATACTCTGTGTGACCAGTGCAAAGTAGCTCCAGAAACAATACTACATGCATTGTGGGAATGTCCAGTTTTGGACGAATTCTGGTCTAACATTAATTTGTGGGATTCCCGAAGAAGGACTGCGTTTGCTGACTTCAACGATCTAGTTTTGTGGATTTTGTAGAATAAGAAAAATCTGGAGATGTTTGCAATGATTGTTTGGTTGATTTGGAACCAAAGGAATCGAGTTCGAGTCCAGCAAGCACACTGTAGCCTCGACCAACTGGGCCAGCTAGCTAAAGATCGGTAAGATTCATTTATTGCTGTCCAATCTCCACTAAAACCGGGGACAGCTAGACAGCATCTCCATTGGCACTCTCCTCCACTTGAGTGGCTCAAAATAAACTTTGATGGAGCCTTATTCATTGCAAAAAAAAAAAAATCTGGAATTGGAGTGGTAATTCGAATTAGTCAAGGACTCATTCTTGCCTCTCTTTCTCAGTTGCTTCCCAGGCTTACACAACAACGGAAGTGGAAGCTTTGGCTGTAGTAAAGGCTATACAGTTTGTGAGGGAATTGGAAATTTCAAAGGCAGTCTTGGAAGGGAACTCGAAGATGATAATAAATGCTCTCAAGGATGACAAATCTTCTTTGACAACACAGCTTGATTCTACAGTATGCAAATTTTATTTCCATGTCTTTTACTCAATCACGTTACTCTCACATCAGGAGGGGAGGTAATATGGTTGCTCACAATCTAGCTACATATGCTAGGAATTTTTCAGATTTTGTTGTGTGGTTGGAGGATGCTCCACCACAAATTTACAATGTAGCTCAGGCAGATTTCGCCAACTTTGATTAATAAATCAATGTCTTCTTCCCAAAAGAAAAAGAAAAAGAAAAAGAATATACTCACCAATTGCACGTGAGACGTATAACATGGCATCATAACACTTTATATATATTTGGTTAGCTCTTAAAGACTAGGGGACGCTTCATTTTCCCGCTCCTTTGTGTGTGTTTGTTTGTTTTTTTTTTAAAAAAAAAGGGTAATTGTCCTACATTACTTAAGAGATTTTGCTTTGTGTAGAAATGGCAACGGAGTGGGTATGAGGTAGGTTTCCTATTCCCCGCTCCCGTCCCATTTCTGCTTCGAAGTGGTTTTTTTTTAGGTAATAAGAAATACAAAAACAATTCAAACATAGCAATATAACAATTACAAAATATAAAAAATGTAAATATTAAAACTTAAAAGTATAAATTCAATAATACAATATACAAGAATATCATAAATTTAAAGTTAGAAAGCTAAAAATGCATATGTATGTCTTATAAAAAATCAAAATAAAATAAAATATAATTGTTAAAATATAATGAGGCGGTTGCAGGGGAAAATGTTAACCTCTAACCCTGCCCTATTTATTGTGGGGGTCAGGTAAAAACAGTCCATTAAGGGCGGGTAAGGCTAGTACCTATAGGTGTGGGTGTAGACACCAAATTTTGTACCCCTTACAACTCGGGTCCATGTTCTCCAATGATGTTGGAATTCTAAAATCCAAGGTTGGTCTGGGGTTCGATCAGATTGAAATTGACTTGAGGAAAGCATTTTTGGGAAAATATAACTCTTTTATGAACTAAATAAACTATTTTTGGAAAAGAAAGGCCACAAAAACCCTAGGGCATGCGTACGCATACACGCGTACACACACAGATGCTCAAGCTCTACGTGCGCATGCTAGGGTTCTAGAAACAATGAAAGGCAAGTTTTTTTTTTTCTGCATAAAAGATTGGTTTGGAACGAATCCCACATCATCTGGGAGCCATTCCAAACCACCATTTTCTGACTATAAAAAGCCTTACATGATACCTTTTTAAAACACATAGAAAATCTTAAGGGAAAACACAAGACTCACTAATAATGAATCAAAGAGGGAGTTTTTGACAAAACATCCTCAAGTCAATATTTTTCTGATGGAGGCCTTTTCTGTCCTTGACCTTCGAGTTTCAAGTTTACTAATCACTTTTTTATTTGATTGTGAATAGATTGACTAAGGGGGACGGTCAAAATCAAGTTAAGGAGCTTTGTGTTTTGAGGTATAATCTTCTAGGTCCTTTCCTTTTCCTTGTTTTGATCTTCATTTTCTTGATTTTCTTGTTTCTTTATGTTATAATATGTTTGTTTAGTTTAGTTTTGCATAGGTTTTCTGTTTTTAAGCATGTTAGGTCGTTAGTTTCAAGATTCTGTTCTACTATGTTCTTGTTTTTCTGGGTTAGGGTTTAGGGTATGTATGCATACACATGCTTACTGCATGCACACGCATACTCAAAGTATGCATATGCATACAACTATGTTGTGCACACAGGCCCTATGTATGCACACACACACTCAGGCCCAAAAACCCTAATCCAAGCATTTTTGGTTCTATTTCTTTATTTTACTTATATAATATGCATCTACCTTGTCTTGTTTTATGCTTATAAGTCTCTACCTCCATGTTTGTTTTCTTTGTTTGTTCTTTGTATGCTAGTTTAAGGCTTAATCTTTTTGTTTTATCATGAACATGCATATAACATGTCCATGCATTGATGCATAGGTGCTGTGATGCGGTAAGGTAAGGGATACATTCACATGAACATGCATTTGTTTGTAGATGCGGTGTTTTGTCTTGATGAATATGATGTGAGTTTTGATGAACATGATATGCAAGTTTATATGCCATGCCTTGGATATGATAATATGCTTATTTGATTTCTGCCATGTCTATCTTTCTCCCTTGGATATGATATAATACCATGTATGCTAGGGTTTGGGATGATATGATGCCATGTTGTTTGCTAGATGTATGCTAGTGTGTGTTTATGTGTGTGTGTGTGATTCTATAATGCAAGTATTGAGTATGCCTTTAATAAGATTAAGACGTAAGACACAATGAGTGGAAGCCGACTCATGGGTCAAGTAGGGTTGGGTGTCTAACACCTTCTTATCCCCATATCTAAACTCCGGACACGTGCTCTGGTAATAGACCAGTCCTTCCATGGAGGGCACTGTATTTATGGTTCCTAGACCTAATTTAGGTGGCGGCTCCATTTTCTTCTCCACCCCAGTCCACTCGGTCGAGGCGTACTCCCCACGTTGCGCCTACAGCAAGTTTAAATTTTCATCCCTAGTTATGTGTAGTATAACTTGCCACATGGCTCTACCACCCTAAACTAACTCTACCTATTAACTTAGATGGAAAACCATGTCACGCTTGATTCATAAGACCTCTACATCTTACTTAAGGTTGTTGCTTCCGGTACAATAAACTTAGGGAATTTTTTTTATAATCCTAGTCAAGGTTGTTTTCTTATTCCTTTGTGAATTTCTTTTATGAACTTTTGGTTGATATAATAATTTCATATCACAATTTTTTTTTTCTTGAAAATAAAAACTGTTATAATCATTATATTGTTATCTCCTTATATATCAAAATTTATTAAAAGAAAAACAAATGTTTCCTATTTTGTCAATATCATTTAAGGTTTGAACAAAGAAAATTGAAGTATTGAAAAAATAAAAGAGAAAATATTGAAGCTAGAGTTGATAAAAAAGAAAGGAGGAAATTACATTTTATCACCTAAACTATAACCAATTTTAAACTTACCCCATAAGATACAAGAATGCATGATTACTCCCTTAAACTAATACCCGTGTATCACTTTGCACCTTACCATTTATTTGGCAGTTAAGTTGGACGGAAAAACAAGTAACACGCGATGCATATGACACCTGTTGACATGGGACCCACTAATCCCACCTAAAATGACTGAAATAAGAGCATTAGCATCAAGAGGTGTAAAAATGGTTAGTTTAACACACAAAAACTCACTTTTGTTACTCTAATATAGCATTTTACAATACACCATACATCAAAAGTTCTATTTTCATCTTCTATTCATTTCTTAATTCATTCATCGCTTTTTCTCTTTTCCTCTCCATTTCTTTACTACTCTTCTCTACAACTACTGACCAAAAAAATCAAAACTCAAAATCACCAAACCCTAAATCACCAAATCCAAACCCAAACCCACCAAAATCACCCAAAAACCAAAACTCAAAAATCAAAACATGTATAGGCAGATATTTGAAACGAACCACAAAATCAAACTAGCCCAAAAAAGATCAAAACTAGCCTACCAAAATCCCCTAAAAACTATTGGACTACCGTCAACATTATCGGATTGATCACCTCCACACCATAACCAAATCATACTTTCAAACCCATCACCACGCAACTAGAACAAACCACCAAAAACCCACGAATCACTGCCATCATACTTGATCTACAAGGTGTGAGTGAGAGAGAGTGAGATAGAAGGTCTAATGAGAGAGAAGAGGGAAGTGAGAATATGAGAAAGAGACAGAGAACTAAGAAAGTCAGAGTCAATATTAGAGAGGAGAGAGAACATTAATAAAAAGTGGGTTAATTTTAGCATTTAGGATTGTACACTTCTACTACTATAAGCGTACGATCACAAATGCTAAAATGTTTTGGCATTTGGAACATTTGGTATAATGGTGTTTTTGGTGTTTGGTGTACTAGATGCTAAAAGTTTAGCATTTAAAACACTTGATGCTAGTGCTTTGATGCCCCTCTAACTTGAAAATTTTAAAATAAAAAAACATGTGATTAAATCTCTCATCAAACCAAAGTGTGAATAAAGAGTAAGTGAATCTCTCTCCAAAATCAACCAATCATGCATTAGGATCAAAAAAGAGAAAATGAGAAACCAAAAAAAGATTGGATCATTCTCAAAATCCTTCTTACTGAACGTAGATTAAATCTTTCAATATCTGGCTCTGTGTACAAAATATAGAGATAATAGCTCATCAAGCATCCAAAAACCCTGATCCAAACCCAATTACCCAACCACAATCTGCCAGCAAGAAAGAGAGAAGCTACTATATGTAATCTAACTTGAGCCCACTAACAACAAAAGGAAGATGATAGTTGTACAAACTCAATAGAGAAGGGGAATAAGAATGACACAATCAAAAGAGGCTGTTCTTCCACCACTTCAGTGTGTGTTTGGTCTATTTAGAGTTTGGGTGTGACGGAATCAACTTGGAATTTTGAGATTGGATGTCAGTTTGATTCGGTGTTGTGAATCAGGTGTGAGTTTGACTTGGTGTTGTGATCTTGGGTTTTATTCTTGGTTTGATTGATTTGGTGTTCTGAATTGGGTGTGGGTTTGATTTGATGTTATGATATGGAGTTTTTTCCTAGGTTTGATTTGGTGTTGTTTGGATTTGTTGTTCATTTGGATTTGTTGTTCATTTGGATTTGTTGTTTATCTCAATTGGTTTGTTGTTTGATCTCTGGGTTTGATGTTCATCTCATTTCCTGGGTATGATGTTAATTTTTAGGTTTGTTATTCATTTTGTTCATATTTTTTTTCTCTCCAACCAAAAAGGATTTTAGAGAAAATTGGGGATACATTTTAGGTTTGACGGGGGCATTTTGGTCATTTTAAGTGGGGCTAGTGGGTTACTATTTAGGCAAGTGTCATGTGCAACTCATGTGACTACATTTTCTATCCAACTTACTTGCCACAAAGTGTTACGTGGGTATTATTCTGAAGGGGTGATGTGTACTCTTGTAGTTTAGGGGTGAGTGTAAAAAGAGGTATAGTTTATAGTGACAAAGTGTAATTTTTCACCAAAAAAAAAAAAAAAAAAACATTACTGTTGTCTTTCAAAAGTGATACTAAAAGATAAAGGTTAATATGACCATGAGTTCTTTCTGTAATAAGTCATTATCATTATAAAATTTTGTATAATAGGCAATAAAATATAGCGATAATTGTACATTATAACATAAAGTTATGTAAGTTTATATTTCATATCTCTCTAACTATAAAATAAATCTAGAATTTGTTTTTAAATAAAAATTTAAAATTAATAACGAAAAGGAAAAGAAGAGAAAAGGAAAATAGTGCATGTGGGGTCCCATTTAAAATTAATAAATAATACAACCACACATTCACTATTCACCTACCACGACATATTCTCTTGAGCACTTACCACCACACTTTTCTATATAAAAGGAAGAAAGACTATTTGGAAAATGACAAAGTTTAGCTATAAAATTGGTTGTAGTCTTAGGCTATAACCTTACTCAACAAAATAAAAATTGTTACATATTTTGAAAATCTAACTATTGAATTACATGGTGTTTATGCTCTTAATACACATGTCAAATTTTGTGTTAATCGGATATTATTTACTATATGATCTATAAGCTTATATTTTATGCATAATTTTAAATAACAAAATATTGCAATTTAAACAATTTGTTAATGACATAGTTATTGATCTTTAATTTTCTAGAAATTTTGCAAGCATAAAGGATATAAGAAGAAGATATAATCTAATGGTAGATTTGTCAAAATTCACCTCCAATAAAAAGATATTAAGTAAGATTTTAGTTTAAGGCTATAACTAATTTTATAACTAAACTTTGTCCTTTGGAAAAAGAGGGCTTACTCTCTCTCTCACTCTTTTCTTCTTTATAATTTTCTTAGAGCACTGACCCTTTTAGGGACTATCTCTCATTAGACCAAGGAAATTTTCTAGAGTACTCTCTATAACCCTCACAAAGACACTTTCTGGCTTGGCCGAGGAGCATTAGGCCGAGGACTCCCTTTAGACAATAAGATTTTACAAAGTATTCTCTCTAACCCTCCCAAGTATTTATCTAACTATTAGGCTTCATTAAATTGATATGTGAAATCTAGATTTTTTTTTTTTTTTTTTAAATTAAAAATTAATGAAGAAAGGGAAAAGGAGAGAAAAGAAAGATAGTGCATGTGCTAGGTCTCATTTTACAAAAAACAAACAGAACCACATATTCTTTATTCACCCATCACCACATATTCTCTTGAGCACTTACAACCACACTTTTTTATATAAAATGAAGAAACACCATTTGCAAAAAGTGTGCTTACTCTCTCTCTCTCTCTCTCTCACACACACACTCTTTCCTTCTTTTTAATTCTCTTAGAGCTCTGATTCTCTTAAGGATTACTCCCATTAGGTCAAGGAGACTTTCCAAAGCATTCTCATTAATCCTCTCTGACTTGGCCAATGAGCATTAGTCTCAGAGCCCCTTTGGTTGAGGAGATTCTACAGAGTACTCTCTTTGACCCTTACAGGTATTTATCTAACTATTAGGCTTCATTTCATTTATAAGTGACATCTAGATTTTAAAAATAAAAAAATAAATTTTAAAAGTAAATTTTACAAAAAAAGAAAAAAGAAAAAAAGAAAAAAAAGAATCACAAATTCTCTATTCATCCACCACCACATATTCTCTTGAGCACTTACAACCATGCTTTTTTATATAAAATGAAGAAAGACCATTTGGAAAAAGGGGGCTTACTCTTTCTCTCTCTATCTCTCTCACACTCTTTCCTTCTTTTTAATTCTCTTAGAGCTCTGATCCTCTCAAGGACTATCTCCCATTAGGTCAATGAGACTTTCTAAAGTATTCTCTCTAACTCTCATAGGGACACTCTGACTTGGCCAAAGACCATTAGGCTCGGACTCTCTTTGGTCAAGGATATTCTAAAGAATACTCTCTTTGACACTCACAGGTATTCATCTAACTATTATGCTTCATTACATTTATAAGTGAAATCTAGATTTTTTTTAAAAAAAATTTAAAAAATTAATAAATCTTGGAAAATGAGAGAAAAGAAAGATAGTGCGTGTGGGGGGTCCAATTTTACAAAAAAACAAATAGAACACACATTCTCTATTCACCCACCACCACATATTCTCTTGAGCACTTACAACCACATTTTTTTATATATAAAATGAAGAAAGACCATTTGGAAAAAGGGGGCCTTACTCTCTCTCTCTCTTGAATTCTCTTAGAGCTTTGACCCTGTTAGGGACTATCTCCCATTAGGTTGAGGAGGCTTTCCAAAGTATTCTCTCTAACCCTTATAGGGATACTCTTTGACTTGGCCGAGAAGCATTAGGCTCGGACTCTCTTTGGTCGAGGAGATTCTACAAAGTACTCTCTCTAACCCTCACAGGTATTTATCTAACTATTAGGCTTCATTTAATTTATAAGTGAAATCTAAATTAAAGAAAAACTAAAAATTAATAAAGAAAGGGAAAATGAGAGAAAATAAGGATAGCGCATGTGGGGTACCATTTTACAAAAATAAATAGAACCACACATTTTAAATTCACTCAATTTCTCTTGAGCACTAACAACCACACTTTTCTATATATAATGAAGAAAGACCATTTGGAAAAAGTGGGCTCTCTCTCTCTCTCTCTCTCTCTCTCTCTCTCTCTCTCCTTCTTTTTAATTCTTTTAGAGTTTTGATCCTCTTAGGGACTATCTCCCATTAGGCCAAGGAGACTTTCCAGAGTATTCTCTCTAATCCTCATAGGGACACTCTTTGACTTGACCGAGGAGTATTAGGCTCAAACTCCCTTTGGTCGAGAAGATTCTATAGAGTACTTTCTCTGACCCTCACAAGTATTTATCTAGCTATCAGGCTTCATTTTATTTATAAGTGAAATCTAGATTAAAAAATTAAAATTAAAATTAATAGAGAAAGGGAAAGGAGGGTCCCATTTTACAAAAACAAATAAAACCACACATTCTCTATTCACCCAATTTCTCTTGAGCACTAACAACCCCACTTTTCAATATAAATTAAGAAAGACCATTTGGAAAAAGGGGTCTCTCTCTCTCTCTCCCTTTAATTCTCTTAGAGCTTTGATCCTCTTAGGGACTATCTCCCATTAGGCCGATGTGACTTTCTAGAGTATTCTCTCTAATTCTTATAGGGACACACTCTGACTTGGTCGAGGAGCGTTAGGCTCAAATTCCCTTTTTTTGAGGAGATTTTATGGAGTACTCTCTTTGAACCTCACACGTGTTTAACTAACTATTAGGCTTCATTTTTCATTTTTAAGTGAAATCTAGATTTTAAAAAAAAATTAAAGTTAAAAATTAATAAAGAGAGGCTTAAAGAGAGAAAAGAAAGATAGTGCGTGTGGGGGTCCCATTTTACAAAAAGTAAATACAACCACACATTCTCTATTCACCCACCACCACATATTTTCTTAAGCACCTACAACCACACTTTTCTCTATAAAAGAAAGAAAGACCAACTAGAAAAAAGGGGCTCACACACACACACACACACACTCTCTCTCTCTCTCTCTCTCTCTCTCTCTCTCTCTCTCTCTCTCTCTCTCTCCTTATTTTTAATTCTTTTAGAGTTCTAACCCTTACAGGGATAATCTCTTATTAGGCTGAAGAGACTTTCCAAAGTACTCTCTCTAGCTCTTACAGGGACATTCTTTGACTTGCCTGAGGAACATTAGGCTGAGGATTCCCTTTGCTGAGAAGATTTTACAGGGTACTCTCTTTGATCTTGACAGGTACACTCTCTGACCTGGTCAAAAAGACTTGCGTGAGGATTCCCTTTGGCCAAGGAGCATTAGGCTGAGGACTCTCTTTTACACTCTTAGGTACATACTCTCTGATCCTTTCAAGTAACTTCTCCCGAGGACACTCTTTATGACTCATGATGTACTTAGCTTCAACAGAGCCTCCTTTAATTAACAAATTTATTGTAGAAAAGTCAATCAAATCATATTTGAACCCACTATAGTGCCAATAGAAGAAAAAAGAACAAAACAAGGAAAGAAACTAGGAGACAAGTTGGGTAGAGCTCTATTTTAAGTATAGTTCTTAGGGAAAAAACTTCCATTTGTATTATAGATTATTAAGGGGGGCCAAAAAAAAAAAAACCATTCATAGGATTCCAAATGGAGGTCAAATAAAAAGTTCGAAAGAAACTTTTATGGAGATTTGGCCACATAGCAATCCTAAAGAAAATAAAATCACGATAAGACTTGGTTTTCCTTCTTTTACTAATTTTTTTTTTTTTTTTATATTATACTTTTACTAAATATTAATAAAAGGTTTTATTTTCATGGGATTACTAAAACAAAGTTACTATAATAATTAGCACTTTTTTTTATAAGACTGATTTTAGGATACACTACAAAAGTATTATAAATTGTTTTATTCTTTTTTAAGAATCAAATTGGTGTGTAAATTTTGAAATACCAAACAAAAATACTGTTGTCAAAGATATGGCTAATTGCACTATTCATACGAGAATATTTAACAATAATATTGATGGTACCTTTAAAATTTCATTATGGAAAATGATGTGTAATTAAGTATGATTTTTCAATCCTTAATTTTTTGATAGATATGATAGTATGTCAAATCTATTGTGGACACTTGGCATGATTATCACTCTACAAGTACAAGCTCTTATGGAATGGAGGTTAAGGAAGGGTTAGGGTTCAAGTTTTTAGAAAAAACTTTCACACACATACATTTAGATTAGGTTAGAGTAAAATTTCTATCTACTATCAATTCTATAGTAGACTGTTGGTGTGAAGGTAACTCTACAAGTACAAGTTTTTGTAAGGCTGGAGGGGGAATGGTTTAGATTCAAGTTTTTAGAAGATAATTTCGCACACATATATTTAGATTATACTAAAGTATAATTTCTACCTCTAATAAAAATATATTATAATTAGACTAGAGTAGGATTTTTACCTCTAATAAAAAAATTATAGTATTTTGGTTTTTTATGTAGGTAGAGATTGAACCTAAGATATTATATTTGATAATAAGAGACTTTACCAATTGAGTTAATTGGAACCTGCTTATATGTATATATATATATATATATATGTGTGTGTGTGTGTGTGTGTGTGTGTGTGTGTGTGTATGTGTGTGTGTATATATATATATAGAAAATGGGATATCCATAAATAGTCACTTATGGTAGGAATGGAAATGTTTGGCAAGACCTATGAACATGACATTGGTTTTATGGGTTAGGGTAGGGCCTTGGTAGAAATATGATAAGAAACGTATTAGAAGCGGGATGATGCACTTAACCCGCGATTGACATGTTTCAAATGTAAATTTATTCATGTTGACGTGAAATGACCAAATTAATTAACTCGTATAACACATAAATATTCATTTTATATTTTTGTTAAACTATGTTATTTTGAATTTAGGTTGAAATGTATGTACTTCATCTTGGATGTTATATTTTTTTAAGAACCTCTTTCTAGATGGATGATACTACATTATAGACTTAATATTTATTAAGTACTTTGATATTATTTTGAACTTTTGGAAGATATATTTTAAATATTTGAGGTTATTATTAACTTTCAAATTGTATGTTTAATATGTATTTTTTATGTTATAAGCTTGTATTAAATTTGTTGTTCATTAAATTTAAGGCAATATTAATCAAATCAAACATGTTGAAATGAGTTGCTTTTTTGAAGTGGTTTAAATGAGTTGTATTTGTGTTAACTCAACTTGTTTAATATCAAGTGGGTTGAAATGGGTCAGGTTACATTTGTCAACTTAACATGATCCATTTATTAAACGTATCAAGTGAGTTGTGTCATGTCAACCCATTTCATTACCCGATCGTGTTAAGATTAGAGGGTTATGAAACGATTATTTAATAGGTAATGTTAAAGTTGACTCATTTAACTAAATTCCCGTAACTCAAAACACCAACACGAATTGACAACCATAATTTGTAGTTGTCCAATTTTTTATTTAACAATTACTTTTATATATATATATATATATATATATGCGTGTGTGTGTTTTGACCAAATTACCTATGTAATCATAGTAGAATCCTAGGTTTTTTTGGAGGTTAATTGGGTTTTTTTTTTGGGGGTCTTACAGGGAGCAACACATTAACACTACAGCTTATATTAGATATAAAAATGAAATTAATGATTTCTCCATGCTACCATGATCCTTCGCATGGTATTAGGTTTCATGATGTTAGATGTGACGGTGTTGAAGCAAAAAAAAAAAAAAAAAAAAAAAACTGGTACGAAAGCACTCAAAAATGGCACAGGTACCAGCCGGCAAACGATTAAAAATGAGTGACAACTAGAGAAGAAAAGGTGCATCCGAACATAAAGCCTCCACTGCCACTAGATTACTTGATGTTAATGATTAGAAAAGTGTTATATGTATTACAAATTTTCGTGTAAAAAACTTATAAATATCTAAATGTGACAAAAATATGATTAACAACATAATAAGTCAGTATCTGTAACATCACTTTGAATGATCATTGAAGTACATGAAGTTCAAGTGGTTACAAAGTAAAATAATGATAATTTTTTTGTAGTGTTCTGTCTGTGATTCAAACTCTCACCTATCTCCTTATCTTAAGAAGGTGGGGAAATTTTTTTTTGAAGTGCATTGCCCATTATAATGGTGATGACTTTGCTTACTGATAAAGAACACTAGCGGCCAATCATGCAGTTGTTTGACAAAGTCGAATACGGTTATGGAAAATCGGTTGACGAATCTATGCAATTTAGTGAATGTAAAGTAGTATCTCTTCTCCGCTCACTTATATGGTGGTTCTCAGTCCATGGAGCCTCTAGATATTAGTGTTAACTTTCTCTTTCAGAATCTGAATCACTATCTCTAAGAAAGAGAGTTGTGTATTTATTATTATTTTTTTGTTTTTGAACAATTTCAAGTCATAAAGTTTGAGATGTTGGTCTTGCCACAGAGTTTGAAATCTTTGTTGTGTTTTGATTTTTAGCTGTGCTGTTGTTGCGAAAGCATGGATGGTTCTGATCTTTATCATGCGGGTATTGGTAGCTTCCGAAAAGGTAGTTCGTCATGGAGGAGTGGTGGCGTGGATGCTTACTCGAGGTCTTTCCATGATGAAGAAGATGAAGAAGCTCTTAAATGGGCTGCACTTGAAAAGCTTCCTACTTTCAGCCGGTTGAAGAAAGGTTTACTGACTACAGAGGAAGGCCAGGCCAGTGAAGTCGATATACGTGATCTTAGACATCATGAAAAGCAGAGTTTGCTAGATAGGTTGGTGAAGGTCCCCGAAGAGGACAATGAGAAGTTCTTATTGCAGCTCAAGAACCGCTTAGATAGGCAAGTTCTTTTATTGCTTCTTTTTTTTTTTGGTGTGTTTATTTTCTTCTTATTTAAACTTTACACATGAACTTGCGCAATAGTGGAGTTTTCCACTATTAAAAGTTTACAAATTGTCGTGGCAATATACGCGTTTAATGTCAATTCAATAGCATAATAAATAAATATTAAATTATTTTTTTGTGATTGGTAACTAATCATTTGCAAGGTTTCGTTGAAAAATTGTGTTGTATCCGTAGTATTACTCCTTTTTATTTTGGTCTGTATCTTCTATAAATTTCAGTCATAAGTTTTCTTGTTTCTTGTTTTTTGATTTTTGATAGGGTTGGAATTGA
This sequence comes from Quercus agrifolia, assembly GCA_029955455.1. Taxonomy (NCBI): domain Eukaryota; kingdom Viridiplantae; phylum Streptophyta; class Magnoliopsida; order Fagales; family Fagaceae; genus Quercus; species Quercus agrifolia. The sequence continues at coordinate 22,175,176 of JARQAD010000002.1, read as the reverse complement.
AGTTCCCGCAATTGAAGTCCGATTTGAGCATCTAAAGGTAGAAGCAGACGTTCATGTTGGAAGCAGAGCTTTGCCTACATTTTTTAACTTCTTTTTTGACGTATTGGAGGTAACATTTTATAAACACATTCAACATTTGTTATTAATATTATACAAATATATATTTTTTTGGTCTAGAGTTTTTCTTCTTTTATTTTGATTTTTACTGTTTACTTTTGTCCTTTGATTTTGAAGGGTGTCTTGATTAATCTCCATATTCTTCCAAGTAGAAAGAAACATTTGTCTGTTCTTCAAGATGTTAGTGGAATCATCAAGCCTGGCAGGTGAGGAAGCAAGTTCAGTTCATATTCTTGAAATGAATTATAATTATTGGAAATTTTTTTGATTCAATTTAGGCTATTGGTGCACTGGTATCTTATTTTGTTTGTTCATATGCATTTTCCAGAATGGCCTTACTATTAGGCCCCCCAAGTTCTGGGAAGACCACACTCTTATTGGCTTTGGCTGGAAAGCTTGATCCAAATTTGAAGGTGAACAAAGTTTTCAACAAGGCTTTAATTTTTTTTCATTAGTTTAGCTTTATACTTTCAGTCGATTAGTCTTATTGCGAATATGGAACTTAAATTTCTTCTCCAGGTTTCAGGAAGGGTGACTTATAATGGCCATGACATGCGCGAGTTTATTCCCCAGAGAACTACTGCTTACATCAGTCAACATGATATCCATATTGCAGAAATGACTGTGAGGGAAACATTTGCCTTCTCTGGAAGATGCCAGGGGGTTGGATGGCGCCACGGTTAGTCAATTTATAGGGGTTCCTCTTCATTTTTTATTTCTCAAAGTTTAATTATAAGAATGTATCATGATTGATTTGTGTGTAATTGTAATACCTGAGTTCACTGCATACTATTTCGGAAATTTGCAGAGATGCTAGCAGAGTTGTCTAGAAGAGAGAAGGCAGGCGGTATTATGCCTGATCCAGATATCGATATCTTCATGAAGGTAAGAAAGAAGCTGTTGTCAATAACTTATTCTCTACCTCAGTAAATAATAAATGCTAAATAATGTAGCTCAAATTAAGATTAAATAGTGTTACCCTTTCTGGTCTAGAGAATTTGCTTTCATGGCGATTGACAAGTTATTTGGTTTTATTTTGGCTTCTGCTATTTTAAGGGAGCATCAACTGAAGGCCAGAAGGCAAGCATCGTTACAGACTATATTCTAAAGGTAACATCAGCATGGAGTGTCAAAGTTCCACAACAGCTTTACCCAATTTATCAATTATTTGAGTTCACTTCATTACAGGTTTTGGGATTGGAAGTGTGCGCAGATACCATGGTTGGGGATCAAATGTTAAGGGGTATCTCAGGGGGACAAAAGAAGCGTGTTACAACAGGTAAACTCAATTGCAAACGCCAATTTACATCAAACTTTTTTATTTAAAAACTAACTATCTGTCTCTGACATTAATTGAAAGGTGAGATGCTCGCTGGACTAACCAATGTCCTGTTTATGGATGAGATATCTACTGGTTTGGACAGCTCGACAACTTTTCAAATTGTGAATTGCCTCAAGCAAAATATTCAAATTCTCCAGGGAACTGCTGTCATCTCACTCCTTCAGCCACCACCAGAGACTTTTGATCTTTTTGATGATATTATTCTCCTCTCCAATGGCCAGATTGTATACCAGGGTCCCCGTGAACACGTGCTTGAGTTTTTTGAATCTGTGGGCTTTAAATGTCCTCAGAGGAAAGGCGTGGCTGACTTTCTTCAAGAAGTAAGTGTAGATATAGGTTTGTCTGATTAATCTATTAAAAGAGGAGTATTTGATCTCCTAAATTTGAGCATTACAGGCAGACTCTCATTTTGAATCCTTACGCATAATAAAATTTTTATAGGTGACATCACATAAAGATCAAAAACAGTATTGGGCACGTGAAAATGAACCTTACAGTATTGTCACAGTCGATGAATTTGTCAAGGCATTTCAATCATTCCATGTGGGAAGGGGGATTCAAGATGAACGTGCAATTCCATTTGACAAGAGCAAGAGCCACCCAGCTGCTTTAACAACTCAAAAGTATGGTGCTAGAAAAGTGGAACTCCTGAAAGCTTGCTTCTCCAGAGAATTCTTGCTTATGAAGAGGAATTCATTTGTCTACATTTTCAAGATTGCCCAGGTGGATTTTTAGTTCATTTTTATCTTTGTGTTACCCTTTTTGGTAGTGCATGATTTTGACATATCCCTTTTCTGTGTGCTGTTAGCTTATTCTAATGGCACTGATTACATCAACACTTTTTCTGCGAACCAAGATGCATCGTGATTCAATCAATGATGGAGGAATTTTTACTGGTGCTTTGTTCTTCAGTGTGATTATGATTATGTTTAATGGAATGGCAGACCTTCCCATGACCATTGCATGGCTTCCTGTTTATTACAAGCAGAGGGACCTCCTCTTTTTTCCTCCATGGGCATATGCACTTCCAACATGGATCCTTAAGATCCCTGTTTCATGTGTGGAAGCCGCTGTGTGGGAATGCATTACCTACTATACCATTGGACTTGACCCAAATGTAGGAAGGTAAGCAAGTAATAATTACAATCAATTTATTGAAAACTTGCAAAGATTTTTTTTTTTTTTTTTTTCATATATTCTGTTCCAAATGATAAACGGATGTACATATTGCAGATTTTTTAGGACATACCTTCTGCTTGTACTTGTTAACCAGATGGCTTCTGGATTATTCCGATTTATAGCAGCGGTGGGTAGAACCATGGTTGTTGCCAACACATTTGGTTCGTTTGCACTGCTCGTGCTTTTTGCATTGGGGGGGTTTGTCCTGTCAAAAGGTATAATATAATAGTTTTAATAAATTTACTGATCAAATTACTGCTTTTCCCAAATTAGACTCCTTCCATGATGATGCTTCTTTTTTTCCTTAATGATGCAGAGGATATAAAAAAGTGGTGGATATGGGGCTACTGGATATCACCCATGATGTATGCACAGAACGCAATAATGGCTAATGAGTTTTATGGGAATAGTTGGAACAAAGTAAATTCTTAAAAAGAGTCCTTTGTGTCTTTTTCATTTGGTTTATCCTCTGCTGTCTCATGTTACATTCATATTTAAGGTTGTTGCAAACTCAACGGAAACTCTGGGAGAAGCAGTTTTGAAGTCCCGTGGGTTCCCCCGACATCAATATTGGTATTGGATAGGCGTAGGGGCATTGATCGGATATACATTACTTTTCAACATCTGTTTCACACTGGCTCTTGGTTACCTTGACCGTGGGTATCACAACCTTTTTCCATTTAATACTAATAAATTAGAAGCCTATGTCTTAATGCTATACAAATGATTGTGCAGCATATAGGAAGTCATATTCCATTGAAGAAGAAGAAGAAAATCAAAGCACTGAACACAGTGACGGAACAAGAGAAGGTAGTCATTCACTACACAGAAGAAATAGCTCTGATCACAAAATTGACATAGGTGATAAGATCATCCATTATGTTTGTGTTGTGTTTTTAGCTCATGTTATGCCTTAGGTGCTGAAATGCCCATCTATATAATCTATATCTATATCTATATATTACTAAAAAGTTGAAAAGTAACATTTATTATTGTTATACTCTTGTTGAGCCACATCAGCAACCATGTCATTTATTTATTTTTCATATTTTCTTTTCTTTATTTAAACTTTTCATCCCCTATTTTCAAAAAAAAAAAAAAAAAAAAAAAAACTATTCTTCTTCCTATTAGTTCACATACCTACTATTACACTTTTCCCAACATTTCCTTTTTCTTTTTGCATCTTTATCTCTCCCATTACTTTACCTTTATACTTCCTTCCTCTTTTTTATATTTGGACTCTTCTTCTACCAATTTTATTTTATATAAATTTGATATCGTTATCTTATTTAATCCATATTTTTCCCACACAAAACCGTAAGTGCTCTCTCTCTCTCTCTCTCTCTCTCTCTCTCTCTCGGTGAATTTTTGTTCTTTCTTATAACTCTAATTAAAGTTGACAATATTTTTTAAATATGTGTTTTGGTATTGTTTTTTTTTTTTTTTTTTTTTTTAATATCCCATCAGAAAGTCTTCTCATTCCCTTTTATAACTTTGGTTGAATTTTAGTTTGGATTAATACTTAGTATTAGTGGAAACGTGAATTTGAATATGCCTACCAATTGTTTGAGTAATAAATTATTATAAAGCCTATCATTTATTCCTTTAGTTTCATTTTAATTTTGGCTATGATAACATTGTAATTTTGTAATGAGTTTTGATTATTATGATAATTTCCTTAATCCTTAAGAGATGAGAAATTTGAATAATAAATTTGAAACTTATAAAATTTAGTTGTATATTAAGCAAATATAATATAGTACAATAAAATTTATAAGAATATAGTTCACCTTAAAAAAATATTAATCAAACATAAAAAAATAAAAAAATAATTGATATGTTAGTCGAGATAAAAAGATTTAAAAAAAAAATACTCGTAGAAATCTTTTAAAAAAAATAGACAATACTTGATGTAATGGTTACTTTTCATATATTACACCTTATTGCATAATATTTATATTCCCTTGCATCATGTGGGTTTGCCGCTAGTATATATAAAATTGAAGTGATTTGACTTTTTGTTGACTTTCTAATCTTTTGTAACATAAGCTTTTGAAAGCTCACAATTTTACACATAATAATTCTAGTATATATTCTAAGTAGTTTTAAATTCTATTATATATTAAATCTTTTATTTAGAATGTTGTCACATCATATTTTGATTAAATGGTGGATTGATAGTTTAATATAGAAACAATAACATAATAAATGCCTAATAATAACTTTCATAATTATCAAATTTATATTTAGACAAAATAAAAGAGATAAAAATAATATTTATTTCAACTTTCCTTTCCTGTGCATCACACTGGTTATTACTAGTTATATTTATATTGATGTGCAGAGAATGGTGACGAGATTCGAACTGAAAGTACCTTGTCCAATTCAACATCTTTGGTGGCAGACACTGCTGTTAAGGCCAATAAAAGCAGGCAAAAAGGAATGATTCTTCCATTTAAACCACATTCCATCACCTTTGATGACATTACATACTCTGTTGACATGCCACAGGTTTTTAAATGAAAGTTTGAAATTGTTTATTACTTTAACTTCCAAATTTACTCTTCTATATTCTAATATGTAAAGATAACTTCCTGTTCCAAACATAGCAAGTGAATGTATTGAACTTACAGGAAATGAAGAATCAAGGTGTCCCTGGGGATAAATTGGTGCTTCTGGAAGGTGTGAGTGGCACTTTTAGGCCTGGTGTTCTCACAGCTTTGATGGGCGTTAGTGGTGCTGGTAAAACTACTCTAATGGATGTGCTGGCTGGTAGAAAAACTGGGGGATATATAGAAGGGAACATTACAATTTCTGGGTACCCAAAGAAGCAAGAAACATTTGCCCGAATTTCTGGATACTGTGAGCAAACTGACATCCACTCCCCTTGTGTCACTGTCTATGAGTCCTTGGTCTTCTCAGCTTGGCTTCGTTTATCCCAAGAAGTTAATTTTGAAACCAGACAGGTTGATATCTGATACCAAATCTGTTTTGGGATATATATTTGTCATATTTCTTTAAGTGCAACTCATATCTATATACAAGCCAAGCCAATTCAGAATTGGTTTGCAAATCCCCAATGTAGAGCAGTGATCAGGCTCTAATTTAGCTCAAGCTCAAATGGGGAGTCTAGACATTCTTGTACAAGTTTGATCATTATTATTGTAGTTTGTGTTATCCCTGATCAGCTGCCAAACTTGTTGATTATTATTCTTATTTACTCTACATAAATTTCTTTATCATAAGCTATTGTTGTTTCACTAAAACTGACAAAATACTCAAGTTACTATTAAACCATTGGCTAAAGAAATTAATTTTAGAACATCCCCTATAATCTTGATTTATATTCTTGGATGCAGATGTTCATTGACCAAGTTATGGAGCTTGTGGAGCTCAAGCCATTAGGGCAGGCAATAGTTGGGATGCCTGGTGTGAGTGGCCTCTCCACTGAGCAGCGCAAGAGGCTAACGATTGCAGTTGAGTTAGTGGCAAACCCCTCTATAATATTCATGGATGAGCCAACATCAGGGCTAGATGCAAGAGCTGCAGCAATTGTAATGAGAACTGTCAGGAACACAGTAGACACTGGAAGAACAGTTGTCTGCACTATCCATCAGCCGAGCATTGACATATTTGAAGCATTTGATGAGGTGAGAAATGTTAATTGATCAAAAAATTGGTGATGATTTTTTGTGCCTTTTTTTTCTAATACTTTTGAATTTGATAAAAAAATTATGGGGTTGCAGCTATTCCTTATGAAGCGTGGAGGACACGAAATTTATGTGGGGCCGCTGGGTCATCATTCTCAACATCTAATCAATTATTTTGAGGTAGAATGAAATGGCCCAAAGGCCAAAAGAAAAAAAAAAAAAAAAAAAAAAAAAAAAAACCAAACTTTCAACTTCAAATCTTAATCTGAGTTGCAGAATTGTGATAGAATATGGCTTTTTCTTTTCATCAAGGGAATTGAAGGAGTCAATAGAATCAAAGATGGTTATAACCCGGCAACTTGGATGTTGGAAACTACCAGTTTAGCTCAAGAAGCAGCTTTGGGTGTTGATTTTACTGATGTTTACAAAAATTCAGAACTCTATAGGTATGTGTTTTACACACGACAGGAATACATGATATATTTTCTACTACCTCTTAGAAAAATGCTAAAAACCCCTGTGACAGTTATGTGGCTTAAACTTTTTGCTAAAGCTTATACAACTGTGTGGTATGTGATCAGGAGAAACAAGGCACTTATCAAAGAACTGAGCACACCTCCTCCTCAATCAAAGGATATCTATTACCCTACTAAATACTCTCGTTCATTTTTCACCCAATACATTGCTTGCTTATGGAAACAAAATTGGTCTTATTATCGTAACCCACAATACACAGCCATAAGATTCTTCTTTACAACTATCATAGCAGTGATATTTGGGACATTGTTCTGGGACCTTGGCTCCAAAATGTAAGTTCAAGAACTTAGAAAATACATAGAAGTTTAAACTGTTCTGTTGTTATTTCTGATTTATAATTCAACTTTGATTTGTAAATTACAGCTCAAAGCAGCAAGATCTATTTAATGCAATGGGTTCCATGTATATTGCTGTGCTGTTCCTAGGGATCCAAAATAGTTCCTCTGTGCAGCCAGTAGTGGCTGTTGAACGAATAGTTTTCTATAGAGAAAAGGCTGCTGGAATGTATTCAGCCTTGGCATATGCATTTGCTCAGGTAAAAGGGTCATAAATTCATTTACAAACTTCATACATAATGTCTTAGCCAAATAAATAAATAAAGAGGCCTTCATATATAATGAATATTCTGTAAGTTCATTGAGTTTCTATATCCTCTCTTTCTTTTTCACAGGTTGTGATTGAGCTGCCATATGTCTTGTCACAATCAGTTGTGTATGGTGTCATTGTTTATGCAATGATTGGATTTCAATGGACTGTTACCAAATTCTTTTGGTATCTATTTTTGATGTACTTCACTTTATTGTACTTCACCTTCTATGGCATGATGACAATAGCTATGACACCAACTCAACAAATTGGTCAAATTTGTTCCTCTGCGTTTTATGGAATATGGAACCTGTTTTCTGGATTTTTGGTCCCAAGAACAGTAAGTGTTCACTATACTTTTCCGGATTGAAGGGTTTTTAGCACTTCCAGATACTGATGACTTTTAATAACTTCTTTCATTTTGTCTCTATCTTGACAATTACAGAGGATGCCCATATGGTGGAGATGGTACTACTGGCTATCTCCAGTATCTTGGACTTTGTATGGACTTGTTGCATCACAGTTTGGAGATTTGACGAATATGCTCGACACAGGTGAAACAGTGAAAGATTTTGTGGAGAGTTACATGGGTTTTAAACATGACTTTTTGGGAGTGGTTGCGGCTGTTGTTGTTGGATTTGCAGTGCTATTTGCATTTACCTTTGCATTTTGCATCCTGATGTTTAATTACCAAAGGCGATAGGATTGTCTCTTGGTTACTTGGAAAGAATGTGCACTTGCCTATGCAAAAGTGAAAATGCTTTGCAATAAGCTCTTTCTTTTACTGTTTACTGTGAGCTACTTTGAGCTGGTAATTGAGTGAGGGTTACTTCACCAACTTTTAGACTTTAGGTCTTCAGTCAAATTGTTGATTTGTGTAGTAAAAAGTTATGTGCTCAATAAGAGGCTTGAGAATGAAAAATATGTGGTGTAATGGAAATAGACTGGTCTTCAATCTTTGTTTCAAACTAAACAATTTCCCGCACAATGTGTGGATAGTTTGCAAATTTATTTGAAATAATTTTTATGTTGTTTAAGACCTATTTATAATACTCATTTTGTTGTATAATATTTATGTTTTACCACAATATTGCTGAATAACTTGAAACTCAATTTTCTTAATTCATATTTTATATAACAAAAAAATTGTCATAGGATTGGTTTCTGAATATTGAGTGAAATTGCTCTACTAATCTGAATTTTTGAGGTTGGAACAATCAAGATTTTTGGACATTTCTAGGAGACTAATGTATCATATTATATGTAGACTTTATTTTTTAAATTCATTAAATGATTTTGAAATTTATAAATTTAAATTCAAAGTACAAAATACTTTCATATCTTAAAATTTCAAAAATTCAATCAATCTCCCAAACACTTCCTCAACTACTCAATTTTCACAACCAAATACCGACCCACAAATCTCAAACACCTAATTCATTATATCAATGAAAGGAAATCATTTATTAATAGCGGCATATAGAGAATGTGATCAAATAAAGAAAAAATGGTTAAAAACATTTCCATTTATAAAGATTTAATTGTATTTAGCTAGGCTTCCACATAAAATAAAAGAAAAAAGGAAAAAAAATAACACGAAAAACACTCTAAAATCATCATACTTTCACTTTTTTTCGTCATAACTCATATCCATATTGCACTAAATAGCAGTAAAAAACTACAACGAAACATAAAAATTATGAGTTCTAAAACATAATTAAAAAAAAAAAAAAAACAATTGATCTCATCAATAATCAATTAAAATGTTTCTTTCTATTTCTATTTATTTCTAAAACAAAATACAACTATGACTTTCTCACACCAAACACCTAAAGATTCGAAGCCAATTGTGTTCTTTACACAACCCACAACATCTTATCTCAACATCAAAACAATAAGTTGTCGTTGTCACTCAATAAAAAAAAAGCAGGCCATCTTCCTTGGTTATAGCCAACTTATACGGGTTAAGATTAGATGGGACAATGAAATTGGAGTTAGGTTAAAGATATATGACATCATTCTTGGTTGGGATGTATTTGAGATGACATGACATGAAGGGTTTGTGGGCATCTGTATATATAAAAAAGAATAAAAGTACAAGAGGTTTTTAGCTTGAAACATTAAACCAAAAAAGAAAAGAATCTTATAAAGAATCATTATTCTTTAATAAGAAAATTCTTGAAGTTTGAACCAAAAAAACTTTTTTTTTTTTTGGTTCTTATCTTATAGCTTTAAAGATTATTTCAATTATCTTTTAAAAGAGTGACAGATGGCAAAACCTCATGCTCGCATGAGATCTCTACTCTGAGAGAGAGAGAGAGATTTGCTTAACGTATCTTACTCATTAAATACTTTGCAGTTAGGACTAGGAAAATTATTAGGTACTCCCAGAGTACCATAAATGCGTACTCCCTCCTTTCACATGAATGGTAGGTCCTACCATTAATTTAATTAGTGGGACCCATCATTTATGTTAGAGGAGGGAGCACGCATTTATGGTACTCTGAAAGTACACAATAATTTCCCCTAGGACTAATAGTGATACTCTTTACTCGTGAAAAGCATGCTGATTTGGTTAACGTATCTTACTCATTAAATACTTTGCGGCTAGGACTAATAGTGATACTCTTTACTCGTGAAAAGCATGCTGTTCAATGTGCATATATTTGCTTGGCAACCGGAAACTACATTTTTTCAGAATAATGTTTTGATTTTGACTACTGAACAAGCCAAAATGCAATACATGGCTCAGCTTAAGTAGGCCTTCTTTATGAATTAAGTATCAAATTAAGTGAAATATGTGAACCACAAATTAATAATTAATCACTATAGGCCAGTACGAAACAAATCAATAATCAAAGAGATAAACCAACTTTATAGCATAGTTGATGACAAAGTGGAAAACCGATGAAGAACTTACCAAAGGAAAAACCATTGTGAGTGTTGATGAGTCCCAAAAAAATTATTAAGGTCGTCCATTAAGATAGATGACCTTGCATCATTAGTAGGCCATCAAAGAAAAAGATATAACCATTCAAGCACATTCAACGCATTAAATCATGACAATTACTCACCAGCCATAAACTCCCATCAAGACTATAACCATTACACTTCAGAAAGTAACCACCTAAAATTATGTAAAGGAATACATTTATGAGCAAAATGACTACCTAGGCCATTGTTGGGGACGTTTTTGCGACAAGGGCCGAAAATGCGAAAACGGCTCAAATCTCCCCTTAGGTTCTTTAGAAGTGTTTATTTATGGAGAATCATGCCCAAAATTCCAAATGTATAATGAACAAAAGGCTAATGGTGTTTTAACAAGAGAGAATCTAAATGCTAATAACAAAAGTGTTGAAAAAGTGTAAAAACATAACAGGTCTAAAACTTCGACCTATAGTCACCGAGAAGAGAAAAATGAGAGAGGTTGTGAGGAAGAGAGGGAAGGTTCCCCTGTACCCATATTTCCACCCCCTAAGGTTCAAAATTGTGGGAATATTTCTTGGTTCAATGGGTTTTTGCTCTCAAGTTTCAGCTTTATGGAGAAAACGTGGTTTAATAGGTTTGAAACTTCGACCCACAGTCACCGAGAAGAGGAAATTGAGAGAGGTCGTGAGGAAGAGAGGGAAGATTTCCCTGTACCCATATTTCCACCCCTAAGGTTCGGAATTGTGAGATTGTTGATTGGTTAAATGGACTTTTGCTTTGAAATTTCAGGTTTCTAGGTAGAACGTGGTTTGTTAATTATGAATCTAATTGGGGCCTTTTGTATTGAACTTAGGGTGCTCTAAGTGACTTGTTTTTGGTCAATAGAATAGGCTTTGAACCCCTTGGTCTTAATCAAAGAGATTATGGCCAGATTTGCTTTAACTGGGTAAGAGAGTTGGCTTGCTTTTTACATGATTTTGGAAATAAAGTGGCTGACTCCATTAGCTATTCTTTCCTTGTCATTGTAGGCTTTTGACAACTGCATTTGGCTACAATAGGCTAGCTAATTAGTTTAAGATTAGTTATGTTTTTTGGATGGAAAAGAAAATATGGTAGCAAAATTTGGTTAGGGTAGAAACTTTGGGCCATAGTCACCCAGAGCATAAAATCTCTTTTGAGGTGGAAATTTTGGGTACAAGACCTCCCCCATGAGCTTGAGGTACTACCAGCGTCCTTTGCCCACGTGGTAGCAAGCATGGGCTGGGTTCATGCAAAAGGTCTGGAAGGAACCAACCCATACCCTCCAAACCACACTTTCTCAATTTCCCCATAAGTTGCATGGACTTAGGTCATGCTTAAAAGAATAAAATATAATATAATATATGAATTGAGCCCACAAGGAAGTTGGGCTTGTTTGAATCAGGCTTGTACGAAATGTGTCACGAAAATAGGTATCAATAGCTAGTTATAAAAGGGAAATTCTACCTCACTTGCTAAAGTAAGTCAAAAAAGACTACAAAATCTATATACAAAATATATAGGCTGATACTGACTTAAACATCGGAGGCTCCCCCACTAGGCACAACTTGGTGGTCTATTCGATCAACTCTGTTTTTCTTGCAGATCCTATAAGATCGTCAAAACATCTGGATTGGATGAGTGACCTAACTGACAATGTTTTGCATCATCAAGTGTGACACACCCCAAATAAGGAAATCCACTATAAAAGGAGTTTACATTACAAACCTGAGAGAATGTGCAGACTAGCACAGTAAGGAGGAAGTATATCGTAAGTTAAGACTTGTTTGAAAGAAAGTTACAGAGTAGCATCTCAAGTTTCATAGAGCCGATTTCAATCGAAAACTCAAGTGTTAAAGACTCGATTCCCACTTCGTAAGTTGGCAGTATAATACCACATAGATCTCGAGTCTTAAAGACTCAATTTTGTACTTGAAGAACATCAGATCTGAAGAAGAACAGAGGAAGAACGATTTGAAGAGGCTGAAGAGGCACGATCTGATCTGAAGAGGAAGAACGAAGAGATGATTTGAAGAGGCACGATCTATCTAAAGAGGAAGAACGAAAGGCACGATCTGGTCTTCATATCTGCCGTGGAAGAACGAAGAAGAAGAAGGAAAAACGATCTGACGAAGATGAAGAAACCCAGCAGATGAAGAAACCCAAAACGAAGATGAAGAAACCCAGAATGAAGAACGATTTGACGATGAAGACGAAAAAGGTGAAACTCGAGTTCCACGTGGATTTTTATCCACATCATCTACCACCCCTTACAAATCGAGACTTAAAAACTCGATTTTTATCTTAGAACTTGAGTTTTAGACACTCGAGATGCTAGTTTCTAACATTATTTTGCAACGTGACAACCAATTAAATTTTTTGATATTTAATGTTATTTGGAAAAAAAATTCTTACAAACCTTATATGGTTGCCACAGATAGGTTAAAAATACAATGGAACGACTTCAATTAAAACACGAAAGTGAAATTAAGTCTGCTCGATTTTGATTGATTGAATAGCCGTTGAAAACCTTCTTTCGATCGGGCATCAGGCATATAAAGTGGGAAATGAGAAGTGTGCTTCTTTTGCCAATTGCTGGATTTCTAGTAGGACATTTTCCATTTGCGAAAAATTTTCATTTCTTACGTAATATGTGATAGCTAGAATTCTCACATCCATGGGAACTGAGATATTTGTAGGAATTGTAATTCCAGAGAATTAAAACGACTTTTTGTAGCAGTTGAGGTTGGGTATTTTGTTGTGTAAGGACAATAATATTCCCAAAGTCTCCAATTATATCCTATATATAGCTGTTTATGTTTTTGGAAAAAGCTATATTTATGTAAATAAGCACAATTGATCATATCACGTCATATGAAGACAATTTTAGGAAATCATGTTTGGAGGTAGAAACACCAATTTAGAGAAAATTCCCTTTAGTTAAAACCCTAAAAATTGAATTAATTTTAAACGTTTAGTCACCTAATCCAATCGGGGATTCATAGCTGTAGTTGGGTATCTCAATTTCAATATATATATATGATAGAAAAACATTTGGATAAAAAAAAGTTCGAAATTTGGGTTAAGCCCTACTTTAAAAATTTATTGAACAAATTTTGCATGCAGTGGACATTTACAGATTTTTTCTTGTTGCATACGGTACTAATGGACAATAATAGAGACAAGTATCATAATTCATACATAGTTGGTGCAATATTGGGGTGAGAATTAGACGCCAATACCGACCTTTCTAATATGCATACTCAATTTGAACTTGTCCTTTTGTTAATTAAAGGAAATTCTCTCTTTTTTGGCTAAGCAAATGCATGTCTACAGTCTATACATATAAAAGCCAACATTTTTGGCTGACAAATTTCCTTGTGTACTGGGAATTTTACCAATAGTTGGCTAAGTACTCAAAAATAGAAATTTTATGAAAACAAGAGTCACAACAAAACAACCAAATCTTCACGTTCAAATACATAGCAATCTAGCAGCAACAAGAATAACAACAACGACAACAACAACAGGTAATTAACTAATAAATCATGCACTAAAAAATTTATTTTAAAAAAAAAATGTTTGAAATTCAAGTTCACTAAACCTAATCATGCAAAAAATTTAGCCAATCAAGTATATGTAATCCAGTAATCATTATTCTTTCATAAATAAATTTTGGGTCTGTTTGGAATAGAGGGAGATGAAGGGAGAGGACTCCTTCCAGCCAAACACTAGGTTTCAAGACAAACAGAACGAACATTCCACAACTAAAAATGGACAACATATTTGTGGAGTATTCTTTTTGGTTTCTAGGAGAATATTAACCTACAAGTAATGGCTTTTTTTATTTTTATTTTTATTTTTTTTATTTTTAAATTTTTATTTATTTTTAAATGTTTAATGAATATCTTAGGGGTAAAAATGAATGTTGAGTTCAATGAAGATAAATTGTTATTTTTTTTTTCTACAAAAACATGAGGGAGAGAGTGTGGAAAGCCCAATTATATCAAAATCAAATCACATCTTAATTCATCTCATCCACAAGATTTAAAAAGTGTCACTCTGCCCATTTAGCTTAATAATTGGTTAATTGGCACAATGATAGTCTAAATTTCCCAACATTTACAAAATCAGATACTTCTTCAAGAGCAACTAAGCGCTTGAGATCATAATAGTAGTCCACTAGTAACAAAACAATCCTTATAACCTTTTGTCACTAAGAATTTAAACAATTAATCTAGAAAAAATGTAGTAACAAGGAGTAATGAACAAAAAACTCAATACGTGGCAATTCACATATTAACAATGGGGTCTAACAAAGCACTTGGTTAACATGATGAGACAAGAAGTGAATAGAATATCAACGAGGGTGCCTAAAGATAATTTAAGAAACTGAATAGATCTCAATGTAAATATTTAGACAAAACAATGAGAACATTGGAGCTGTGTATACCAAAATATTAATTTCAAAGAAGATGCATAATTAATGACACAATATACGGTACGCCAAGTCTTGTGTCTTACCCCTGAAGGAAGGGTCACACCCAGGTGTTTCCTACTTGGGTAGAGGCACTAAAAATAAATAATCAGCAATCTAATCACAACACTTACCTCCACCACATCCAACCTCCACAACACCAATACATAATTCGAATCATGACCCAAGAATTGCCTTATGGGACGACGGTCACTGAAACTTTAAGGTTGCGTTTAAATACTTGAATTTAGATTTTAATTTGGATTTGATTTTTAAAGTAATAGATTTGAAATGCCTTAATTCCAAATCTATAAATATATAAGTATGTCATATGGATTTATAAAATGTTATGAGTTTAGAAGTTATTTCAAATTTAAGGATTTTAAGGTTTAAATTCTTGGTGGATTTGTCAAATCCAAATCGTTTTGGCATCGCTTCATTTCCCACACTTGGTAGACAGACATTACTCATCATAAACGTCGTGTCTCTTCACTTAACTCCGATGGGATGAACTCCAAAAGACTTTGGCCCGAATGGAGCGTACTCATCTTCCCACTCATCACGAACCGGGTGAAAGGGACAAAAAAACCAAGTGATATCCAAACAAAGAATTTGGAATTTAATCACCTAAATCCAAATCCATGTGACCAAATTCTGCTATCCAAACACTCCATAAAAGTATTTCATGACAAAAAAATTAATCCAAGGCATACAAACACGATCAAAAGATTTACATAAATACAATGACTCAAATAGATAAATTTAATAATGGGAATACATATAATGATTAGCAATCTAAGGTTTTGTCAAGCAATGTATTCCTTGGAAATTTTCTTCATTTAATCTTCCACGTCATAAATTATTTTCATTTATGTCAAAGTATTAATTTATTATTATGTTTTTATAGGAAAATGCATTTATTTTTAAGCCCTAATTATTTTAGTCCAAGGAATAATTATTTTACTCCTAGAAAGAGTTTGGTTAAAGACTTAAAGTTACTCTAGGTGTAATTTTAAGCAATATTACATCACTTAATAAATTTTTAATTGATTAATGTTTCAAAATCCAACCATTGAATCACATTTTCTCTACGTCATTAACATGTATGCCGTATGTCACTCCAATTGGATGTTGTTTACTATCTATATTATTAATAACAGTATTCCCTGTTTTATTTTCAACATTTTGCATAACCCTTACACAAATTCTTAAACTCTCTAAAATACCCCGATTTTTTAGTTAAATAATTTTAAATAAAAAACAAAAATTGGTTAAAAGAGTAATTTATTGTTTATAAGTTTTAGGCTTTTTTCTTTTTTTTAATCTTCTCCATTCAGTCTAAAACTTAGGACACTAGCTTTTTCTCATTTTTAAATATTATTCTACGTTATCTTATCTCTTTCTTTAAAAAAAAAAAAAAAATACAAACGGTTATTTATATATCACTTTTAAACATTATAACACTAAACAAGAAAAAAAAAACAAATAAATAAAAAAGAGTATTATTGCATGCGCAAAGCGCATGTGATGAGTCTAGTATAATCCATAAACCAATCTTTTATGAATAGTTTTAAAATACAAAAAATTTAAATTTAAATATTTGATTAATGACATAATTAACAAACTCCAATTGGTGTAAAACTTGGCATGTGTGTTTAGAATTTAGAGAACATGTAATCCAACGATTGGATGTTCAAAATACTAATCCAATGAAAAGTTATTAAGTGGTATAACATTATTTAAGGTAACACTGGATATAACTTAAACTCATCTTATTTGTATAAATGGGTACAATAATCAAGTACAAATATAGGTTTTTGTTATTGTTACGGCATCAATATTTTTTTATTGGTTTAATATATTCAAAATCACACTATCGGATAAATCTTTTATTAACCTTAACATGCATGCTTAATTTCGTGGTAATCAAATGTCATACTATTTAATCTAAAATTTTCTAAATATAACAGTTACAGATCTTTGGCCAGCTTAATATTTTGCAAGTTTTAAGAATGTAAAGGGGAAATGTAATATTTAACTAACAATATATATTTCTTTAACTCTTTTTGTTTGTTTGGTAAATATATAATAAAATGGTTAGGAATGGGCGACTAATATGCCTTCTCTACATTAGTGTTAACTTAGTAACCTTTAACCATTCTTTCTCAATATCTCATTTTGATAAAGTATAAGGAGCACTAACAGGTCTCTAGCGGGGGGAGGAGGGGGATGTATCGAACCAAAAATGCTCTGCATAATAGAGTCTTGTTAGCCCAAGGCCCCAGCCTCTAGGCCACCAATCGTGCTCATCTTTAACTCGTTTTAGTGACATATAAGATATAATCAAAATTAATTTTTCAAATATTATAGCATGTAAAAATATTTTATACATTGGTTAGTAATAATAGATATTATTTTCTTTGGAAATCAAGGGAGTGATTTTATTAAAGGGGAAGTCAAATAAGGCCTAATGAGAACTCAGAACTGGCCCAACAACATCATGAAAGACCTAAGAAAGATGGGATGGGATGACTCGGGGGTCTCCAAGCATACAAAAGGAGGCCCAGCTGTCAACATTATGGGCAAGCTCATTACAATATATAGGAACAAGAAAATAAATAAATTGACTAAAGTGCCGGAGAAGTAAACGAACGCTGTGCAATCTTTTTTTTTTTTTTTTTTTGACAAGTGAACAAATTCATTAAAAGCAAACGGAAATACAACAGAATAACACAACCATACAGCAGGCAAGAAACAAGACAGCTACAGGCAGCAGACCCGGCTACAAGCAGTCCAGGTGCATCAGAGTTCTAACCATAGGCGGAGAAACTCCTCTCCACAGGTGACTAACATTATTACAACGAGCAAACTTAGCTAGTTCGTGAGCCACCCTATTAAAATCCCTCTTCACATGCTGAATCTGCCAGCCCGCAAAACCATTGAGAAGGTTCACAATACCATTTACTATATGACCGAAACCCCCACCAAAATCCTTAGCTGAAATGCGCTGCACAACCTCAAGAGAATCAGATTCAATTATGACCTGTTGAGAGCCCAATTCTCTAGCAAGTAACACTCCTGCCTCAATCGCCAAAGCTTCTGTTTCATCCACCGAGAAGCAGCCAGGCAGGACACGGCAAAGAGCAGCAGCTGCCTGGCCCTTGCAATCCCTGATGATGACGCCAATGCTAGACAGCGCACCATCTCCACCCTTTGCCCCATCAGCATTAATTTTTAACACTCCATTTGGAGGCTTTCTCCAACTCACCTCTCCAACCATAGGGCCCAAGGAGTAGAAACTATTAGCTTCCTTAAAGTCAGAAATCAAGTTTACTGCAGAATTCCAAATTTGATCAGCCTCCATCCATACCGACTCAAAAACCTTGGAATTTCTGCTATGCCAAATAGCCCACGCCATCACAAAAAGATACTCCAAGTCTTTAAGGTCACTGGTTGTTAACACTTTCATAGCAATATCCGAGAAATCAAGAAAATCATCCCCAAAATCAATTTTGCAATCTTTCCACAATCTCCAAACCTCCTTTACTGCCTTACATCTACATAAAGCATGCAGGACAATTTCCTCCTCCAAACCACAGACCGGACAAAGGCCATCTGAACTAACCCCTCTCTTCCTCAAGTTAGACATTGTTGGTAATGCATTAACACAAGCTTTCCATGAAAAAATTCTTATTTTTGGGGGAATTTTCAGCTGCCAAATCCTTTTCCAAAGGGGGGTTCTAGGATCCCTATAAGAGCACTCGCCACAATCAGATGACTTAATCATAGCAAGAGCCACATAGTACGCACTTTTGACTGAAAAAACTCCCTTATTGTTTCCCACCCAAATTATTTTGTCCTCGGGAAGATTATGACTTAGGGGAATATTGAGGATAGTTTCAACTTCAAAGGGAAGAAATATGGCTTTCAAAGTGTTCACCTTCCATCTTTTTGTATCTTCATCAATTAAAGCCGAAACCATAGGAAAATCACCAAAAAGCCGAGGAGGAGAAATTACCTTATAAGTCATGGGAGTAGGGAGCCATTTATCCTCCCAAATGTGGATGAGCCGTCCGTTACCAACTCTCCAACGAGAACCCTTCCGAACCACTTCAAGGCCTTTGAAGATACTTCTCCATGTGTATGAAGGGCTGCAGCCCAGTTTTGAGTTCAATATGTCACCACTCGGATAGTATCTAGCTCTAAG
Organism: Quercus agrifolia; assembly: GCA_029955455.1. NCBI lineage: Eukaryota > Viridiplantae > Streptophyta > Magnoliopsida > Fagales > Fagaceae > Quercus > Quercus agrifolia. The sequence continues at coordinate 22,156,136 of JARQAD010000002.1, read as the reverse complement.
AATTTTTGCACAAAGGGAGTCCGGTTTTGACAAAAGTCTCCACCCTTGCTTCGGGAGCATTGCTAGATTGAAAGCTTGGAAGTTACGGAATCCCATCCCACCATTTGATTTTGCTTTACACATCTTCTCCCAACTCACCCAAGCAATTTTCTTCTCTTCTTTTCTTTGCCCCCACCAAAAATTTCTTATCATCCCCTCAATCTCATCACACAACCCTTTTGGAATGAGAAAACAATTCATAGTATAAGTAGGGACCGCTTGCGCCACGGCTTTTATCAAAATCTCCTTTCCTCCAATGGACAACAACTTTTCTTTCCACCCCGCCAATTTTCTTCCCACCTTTTCCTTAACTTCAGCAAAAACTTCAGTCTTAGACCTTCCAATGATGGATGGCAGCCCCAAATATTTCCCAAGCCTTGTGTCTTGCATCGGACCAAGGATATCCAACACCATGCGCCTGCTTTCCTCAGGGGTATTATGGCTAAAAATGACAGAGGATTTTTCAGCATTAACTTTTTGGCCTGAAGCAGCTTCATATAGCTGAAGAATCTCAACCAATTTACGGCAATCATGCTCAGAGGCTTTACAGAACAAGAAGCTATCGTCCGCAAAGAAAAGATGGGACACCAAAGGGCAGCCCCTACAAATGGAAATTCCGCTCAGCCCTTGACTCCTAACTGCCTCATTGATCAAAGAGGAAAGCCCATCTGCACATAATAGAAATAAATAAGGAGATAGGGGATCTCCTTGACGGAGACCCCTTGTAGGGAAAATACTACCATGGACCGCTCCATTAATAATCACAGAATAGGAAACTGTAGAGATGCATTTCATAATTAATTGGATCCATTTTTCATGGAATCCCATTTTTTCCATAACATCTACAATAAATTTCCACTCAACGCGATCATAGGCTTTACTCATGTCAAGTTTAACCGCCATAAAATTTTCCCTACCCTCCTTTTTATGTTCTAGGTAATGCATTAATTCATAGGCTACTAAAACATTATCAGTAATGAGCCTCTCAGACAAGAAGGCACTTTGAGGCGAGATTTTCCTCCCTTAGGTGTCTGAGCTTAAGGGTTTTCTTTTCTCTGTCCTGCCTTTGCTATCACTAGTTTATTTACCTCTCTGTTTTCTCCTTTCGTTTTTCTCCTTTAGCTCTGCCATGGAGCATTCAATAGTTGATAGTTTAAAAAACCTACAGCTTACTAAAGAAGAAGAGGAGGAGATCTTCATTTCTTCAAACAGCTCACCGGACCTGTTGGAGGAGTGTGCTCTGAGTTTGTTTGGAAAATTATTAGTAGATCGTAATCAAAATCAGAGAGCTCTTAAGAATACCCTGAGAACAACGTGGAAAATGGGCTCGGACCTTAGAATAGTTGAGGTTGGAGATAATGTATTACAGTTCAAGTTCAACTCAATGTTCCAGCTAGAGTGGGTGGAGCGAAATGGGCCATGGAACTTTGAGAATAACCTCCTGCTTCTAAGTCGATGGAGGAAGGGCTTAACCGTAGCCAACTTGGTCTTCACTCACGCGCCTTTTTGGATTCAAGTTTGGGGATTACCTTTTGAATACATGACAGAGGAAGCTAGGCGCGACATTGGAAGCAAGTTAGGAAGAGTAATGGAGGTGGATAAACGCTCATGGCAGGCTGACCAAGCAAGGTTTATGCGCGTAAGGATTGATTTACCACTTGAGAAGCCTTTGAGAAGAGGAGGATACATCTCTAATATGGATGGGGATAGATGTTGGGTGTCCTTTAAATACGAGCGACTTCCAACTTTCTGTTTCAGCTGCGGGAAATTAGGACATGATGAGAAGCACTGTGGAGTGGTAGCTGAGAAGCAATCAATGGAAAAACAATATGGGGATTGGTTGAGGGCTGGAAGCACGTCAAAAGGACCAAATGAGAGACTTAGAGATTCGGGGAAGAGCAAATATGGCTTAAGAACTGATAGCTTCAGGGGCTCGGGCAGTGGAGGTCTTGGATCAAATATGGGTGATGATTTGGGGAAGATGGTTCAGGCCATGGTGGGGGAGATGGACGTCCCTGTCCGTGTTGATAGTGAGACGAGGAACAGCTGGGGCGGAAGTGTCAGTCTCGAAGGATGGGAGAGAGCTGAAAATCCAGAAAAGCTAGGACCTGTTGCTCGGGCAGAGGGGAATGCAGCAAGTTACCAGGGGAGATGGGACAATGCAAGAGTTGACATGCAGGAAGAAAACAAGGAAAGGGTGACACGTAGCACACCAAGGCAAACCGTAAGCCAGCCGGGTGGGATACTATTAAAAAATAAAGGAGAAGAGAAAGCCTCTTGGATGGGCCTGGCTGGGGAGCCCAAATTAAAGGAAGGAGGGGCTGTTGTCCCTTTTAAGCCCAAAATGAATACAACAGAAATAGAAGAGACCAGCTCACTTAAGCCCAAGGAAACTGAAATAAATATTTCTGAAGAAGAAGAGCAGGCTGGCCCAAGAAAAAGGAAGAATAGAATGGGGAAAGGAAATTTAAAGAGGGTAGCCAGAGAGGCAGGAAAGGCTCGAGGTGTTGGTTCATCGTCCCTGGAGATTGTAGTTGGTGCAAAGAGACGTGAGGATATAGACACACTTGCAGAAAGGGAGGGGCGACCTCAGAAAAAAAGCTGCGAAAAGGAAGGTAAGAGCAATGTTGTTTTTTGCGAAAATTTTGTTGAGGAATCGGCGGTGGCTGCTAGGCAGCACCGCCGAGAGCAATGATTGCCTTGGGGTGGAACTGCCGGGGGCTTGGGAACCTCCGGACAGTTCGTGTGTTGGGCGAATTAGTCCAACGTTGGAATCCCAAAATTATTTTTTTGTCGGAAACAAAAGTTAAAAAGAATGCTATGGAAAAGATTATGGAAAAAATTAATTTTGTGGATGGGTTGATTGTGCCGAGAAAGGGTAGGGGAGGAGGTTTAGCTATGTTGTGGAAAAGGGAAGTTGCTCTGGAAATTATGGGATATTCTAGAAATCACATTGATGCAATTATTTCAGAACAGGACACAGGATTTAAATGGCGCATGACTGGGTTCTACGGAAATTCAGAAACTCATAGAAGGCAGGAATCCTGGGATGAACTTGTTGCTCTAAACCGGAAATTTCAGCTTCCTTGGCTGTGCTATGGAGATTTTAATGAAATTCTGTCTAGGGAAGAGAAGATGGGTGGGGTGCCTCGGCCCCAAAGGCAAATGGATAGGTTTCGTGAGGTGGTTAATTCTTGCGGGTTCAAAGACTTGGGGTATTGTGGTCCGGATTTTACATGGTGCAACATGCAAGAGGGGATTAATCGCATTTACTTGAGATTAGATAGAGCTTTGGCTACTAATGACTGGATTAGCTACTTTAGTGGCACTAGAGTCCTCCATTTGGTTGATTCGACTTCTGATCACTGCGCGCTGTTGATTGCCGACTCCATTGCTTTGCAGCCCTCCAGGAAGCGCAGATTCCATTTTGAGGAAATGTGGACAAAAAAAAAAGGAGTGCAAGGATATTATTAAGAACACATGGGAAAGTTGCTTGCATGGGGGCACTCCGGGTAGTATTTCTTCTAGTCTCCAAAGCTGTGCAGCTGAGTTGGAGAAGTGGAATAAGGCGATGTTCGGTTATGTCCCGAAGCAAATTCAGAGCAAAAGGAAAGCCCTTAATGAATTAACTTTGCAAGATAGAGACGGAGTTTTGGGAAAGGAGATAAATAGTTTAAGGAAGGAGATTAATGACCTTCTGGATTGTGAGGAAACCTTTTGGCACCAAAGATCAAGAGTTTTCTGGTATGGCCAAGGGGACCGAAACACTAAGTTTTTCCACTCAAAGGCCTCACAAAGGAGAAAGAAAAATACTATAAATGGCATTTGGGATGAAAATGGGATTTGGTGTGATACAAGTGAGAGCATTGCGGCGACGGCTATAGCTTATTTTGAGGTTTTGTTCACTACTTCCAATCCTTGCCGGATTTTGAAGGTAACTAACACAATCCCCAATAAAGTGACGGAGGAAATGAACCAAGGGCTGATTGCAGCATTTACAAGGGAAGAAGTCGTACATGCGTTGAAGCAAATGCATCCTACAAAAGCGCCGGGTCCGGATGGTATGTCAGCTATTTTCTTTCAAAAATATTGGGATGTAGTAGGGAATGACATTACTTGTATGGTGCTGAATGTGCTTAATTCTGATATGTCAATGGCTGATATAAACCGAACCAACATTACTTTAATCCCAAAAATTAATTGTCCCATGAAAATGTCTGATTTTAGGCCGATAAGTTTATGCAATGTAACTTATAAATTGGTGTCTAAAGTGATTGCTAATCGCCTAAAAAAAAAAAAAAAAAAAACAACGCTGTGCAATCTCATCCAAGTATTCGATGCAAGGACAATTAAAGATGAACCGCCCCCTTTCCTGTCTCTTTCAAAAAAGAACCCGTTTTTTGGGTGGAAGAAAATGCAATAATGAAGAGAAATTTTATGGGAGAGTGATAACTGATAAGACATTCACTGCAACGAAAAGTAAATGTGAAAGTGAAAGAAAATGCAAACAGATTTTTTTTTTTTAAAATTTTTTTTTTGGTGCAAGGGAAGTTTTCTATACTAATTATTTAAGAGTTTTTTTTATTATTATTTAGATTTCTCATTTTTTAGTTCAAAAATATTCTTATACTTTTATGTTTAAGTAGAGACAAAATTAAAGGGCAATCCGGTAAAAATGTAACTTTAATTCCTACTAAAATATTGCCTAAAAAATAGGACCACTTTCCTGTTATTTTTTAAATTAATTTATTCATTTATAAATTAGATTTTTAAATATATATAAAATAAAATAAAAATCACAATTTTTGTTTTACAAAATAGGACCACTAAAAAAAATAAAAAAGTCTCATCACACGCGGGAAGCGCATGTAATGAGGCTAATATTTATAAAGATAGTTTATAAAAGAATTTTGAAAACAGAATTTTACAAAATGCTTGTTTGGCATTTGGTTTTGAAACTACACTTTTTCAAAATATAATCATTTTAAAACTCTTTCTTCCCTAATTATTTAATTATTTTAAAAAATCATTTAAGAGTTTATTTGCTTAAAAGCTTTATGGCCGGTTTGGTAGGAGAATATTTTTTTTTAAATACTAATTTTTTTTTTTTAGAAAGTTGAATTTGAAACTAGTTTTCAAATAATAATTTTTACATTATATGTGTTTGGCTCGCACTTTTAATAAAAATTTTCAAAATGCTGAAGAAAAAAAAGATGTTTGGGCTCACTCCTACTTTTAAGATTTTTAAAAAGTTTTTTTAATAAAAAGTAACAAATAGATTACTTATTTATTTATTGGATAATAATAAGAGAATACAGCTCATCTATCATTTAAAAAAAAATTATAATGCTAAGTTTCTAATTTAAATTTTGATAAAATTTTTTTATTTTTTTATTTTTTATGATAATGAATGATAAGCTCCTTAATTTAAAATATAAATAATTTACTTTAGACAAATATGTGATATCTAATCTATTCAAATTATTTACAACTATGCTACTAAAAGCATTTTTTGTATTTTGAAAACACAATTTTAGCAGTTTTCAAAATCTTGTTTTAAATAAAATAAAAATTTAAGTATAAAACCCAGTATTTTATGATTTTCAAAACAAAAAATTGTATTTAAAATCGTCTTACCAAGGAGATCCTTAAGTTTTTTGTTATTTTATTTTTTGTCTTAGCCTTTTGTTTCAAAATAAATGTAAAAAACTTTTTTATATATATATATATATAAAACTAATTTTTAGATTTTACTTTTTATCACACATTTAATGTATAGATCAACAAAAAATTTAACTTTCAATAAATACTACACAAATAAAGTATAAAAAAATTAAGGGAAATTCTGAAAAAAAAAAAAAAAAGTAAAAGTTTGTTTTGTTTTGTATTTTCAAAACACACGAAAATTAAAAGTGACGTAGCATGCAGATTCGATGCCCACGCAGAAGTCAGAACGGGTTGGCTAGGTAAGTAAAGGGTCATTCAATCCAAGTCTTAAATTTGCGAGAAGACTGATAAAACCGCCAAAAGTAAAAGTTTGTTTTGTTTTGTATTTTCAAAACACACGAAAATTAAAAGTGTCGTAGCATGCAGATTCGATGCCCATGCAGATTCGATGCCCACGCAGAAGTCAGAGCGGGTTGGCTAGGTAGTTGAAGGGTCATTCAATCCAAATCTTAAATTTGTGACAAAACCGCCAAAAGTTAAATTTGTGAGAAGACTTTATTGCCCTCACTGCCCGCATGTTCGTCTGCATTAAGACTTTATTTCCCTCACTGCCCGCATGTTCGTCAAACCTTAATTTGACAATATTGGAAATGTGAAATGTGATAGATAAAACCAAGATAAATAGTCAATGAGAAATGTGATATCTTTATAATATTTTTACAATAAATTTAAAGTGATAGATTGTTATTGGTTGGTTATGTGTGAGTAAAAAAATAATTTAAATTTTTGATTTACATTAAAATTAATAATAACTTACCACATATAATTTGATGTGAAAATGTTGTAAATGTAACACTTCTTATAATAGATAAGAAAAGTTAACAAACCCATGATTCTAAAAAAAATTGATACATTTTTAGAAACATTATATGAGAAAAAAAAGGTAACTAATTTTTTTGAGTTTATATTTTTCATAAATGTAGTGTTAAAATTTTCTTAAAATAATTTATTAATAAGGGCAAGACTTAGGTATAGTACTTAGGTGTTGTTACTTAAGTTTTCATATTAAAATTATGCCACGCGTCTTTTTTCTCATAAGATGGAAGTATATTTCTTTAATTAAGTTGCTACATGACAGAATCTTAAAAAGAAAATCTAAGAAATAACATTTAAGATACTATACATAAGTTTTATCCTACTAATAGGCACCAATTAACATAACTTATAAAAGATTTGTGAGAATTAATGTCAATTTATAGTTTTAATAATTATATAAATATTGTGAAAAAAATTATGTCGGCTATATATAACCAAAATCTTAAACATTTACATGCTCTTTTTTTATTGTATTTTTGGGTTCAATTTCGGACGTTCCCTCCAATTGTAAGCTACTCAAAGTTCAAACAAAGCACATACCAATTGGAATCACTAAAACTTTATAGTCCTGCCACATGCCAAACAAATACTTCCATTAAATGTCCATTTGGATGTGTTAGTTGGATGTGTTAGTTGGATGTGTTATGCTTTAGGTTGGTAAATTTCATGACATTATAATGTGTAGATACTTATGATGCTTATAATAAAGAGCATTTTCAGATGCGTGCAACTTTGTTGTGGACAATACATGACTACCCTAGATTTGGTAATGTGTCTGGGTGGAGGACAAAGGGTTATCATTCTTGTTACACTTGCAATGATGAACCATATTCAGAAGCTTTGGAAAGTAAAATTGGATTCATTAACCATCGAGCTTATTTGCCTATGGAACATCGTTGGAGACATAGTCGGTTACATAATGGTTTATCGGAGAAACGAAAAAGATCTTTAGAGTTACAAGTGGGAAAAATACAAGAGCAGCTAAATAGAATGCCAAATATAATTTTAGGAAAGCATCCAAGTAATAAGAAAAGACAACTCATTGGGGAGCCAAATTGGTCAAAGGTAAGTATTTTGTACAAGCTTCCATATTGGAAGAATAAGAAGCTTAAGCACAACATTGATGTCATGCATGTGGAGAAGAACATTAGTGAAAGTACTTACGGTACTTTGTTGGGCATTGAGGGGAGAAATAAGGATACTGACAAGGCACGGATAGACTTGCAAAATATGAATTTTATGCACACGTTGCATTTGAAGCAACGTCCTGATGGATCATATGACAAGCCTCGGGCTTTCTTTTCATTAAGTCCAAATGAAAGGGATGGTTTCTATGATTTTTTGAAATCAGTCAAGTATCCGGATGGCTATGCAGCCAACATATCAAGGTCAGTGAATGCAAAAAATGGTAGATTATCTGGTTTGAAAAGCCACGACTGTCATGTGCTACTACAACGAATTCTTCCAATTGGGTTGCGAGGGTTTGCACATAAAGATATTAGTATTGTATTATTTGAGTTGGGCAGCTTCTTCCAAGACTTATGCTCAAGGACCCTAAAGCGGAGTGAATTGGAGAAACTAGAAGAACGTATAGTTCTTATACTATGCAAGCTTGAGAGGTTTTTTCCTCCAGCATTCTTTGATGTTATGGTCCACCTTACTGTTCACTTGCCTCGAGAAGCAATTCTAGGAGGCCCGGTACAATATCGGTGGATGTACCCTATTGAAAGGTAATTAAATCTTTTGATGCATCCATCAATTGTATTTTTTTTTCATGTGGTATAAAATCACATAATGTGCGTATTTTTTCATCGTAGGTATCTTGGAAAATTGAAAAGATACGTTTCAAACCGAGCTCGACCAGAAGGTTCGATTGCAGAGGCTTATATTCTCAAAGAATGTATTAACAACTGATCTTTGTATATTGATGGGATTGAAACTGTGCATAATCGAAGAGAAAGAAATGAAGATTTAGGTGAATCTAGCGAAGGATTGATAGTTTTTTCATAAACTGCCCGACCTACAGGTGGTAGGCGAAATGATGGCAACTTGTCTCGTACATTGCTTGATACTGCTCATTGGTACTTATTGTATAATAGTCCTGAGCTAGAGCCTTATTTAAAGTATGTGATTTTATATGCATGTATTGTTTGATCAAGTTTTGAATATTATCTGCAATGCTTAGCTGAAAATAAATCACGTTATTTTTAACAGTGAACACAAAAACACATTGCATAATCTTACTGGAGAAGCCATAACTCAAATCCAACGACAAGAGTTTCCCAACTAGTTCAGAGAATGTGTAAGACATTTGAAATTTAATCACACATTGATAAAAATTAAACATTTAAAAGTTTCTTCATTGCTTATTACTAATTAATATCACTTGTTGTATGTTATTATAGATGAATAGATTGAAAGTTAACGAATCACCAGAAGCTACTAAACAATTATGGTCATTAGCAAATGGTCCTAAGCCGCATGTGAAGGAGTACACAGTTTGTATGGTCAATGGTGTAAAATTCCATACAAGAGACCTAGACAATCGTCGTGTAACCCAAAACAGTGGTGTATGTACCGAAGGGGATCACGAGGGAGAAATGCATGACTTCTATGGTCACGTGTGCAAAATTTGGGAATTGGAGTATATGTTTCATCATAAAGTTGTTTTGTTCCAGTGCGATTGGTACAATACTGTTACCAATGGTCGAAGGAGAACGATAAGAACCGATGCACACTGCACAAGCATTGATGTTACAAGTCGGTGGTATGAAAATGACCCTTTTATACTTCCTAGTCAAGCGAGACAAGTTTTTTACCTTCAAGATACCAAATTGGGTGAACCTTGGAAAATTGTGTAATCCATCCAACAGAGGGGAGTGTTTGATGTCCCGGAAGTCGGGGGTGGAGAATCCAATAATAATACAGAAGATAGTGACGCATTCCAACAAGAAGCGATTGTTGATGTTGTCTCTATCAATGTTGAGGATAATATTATTGACTATTGTATGGGTGATGTTGAAACTGAGGTTGTTCTTGAAGGTGGAACTTCAAGAGATGCTAATGAAAATGAAGAGCATGACATACCTGATGTTGATCTTGATATGGATTATGATATGTAGAATTCATAAAAATTGTCTTAAATGTTGTGTGCTTGTCTTAAAGTTTTATGCTTGTCTAAGTAGCAATTGTTTTGTACTTATCTTGAACTTGATATGGATATCGATGTGGTCATTTGTTGTGTTGAGTTAGTAGTAATTGGGTTCAAATTTAGTACTTGTGAATTGCTTGATATGGATAATGATGTATACTATGATATGTAACGTTAACAGTAATTGTTATTAAAATATTTTGTACTTATCTTGAACTTGATATGGATATTGACGTGGTCATTTGTTGTGTTGAGTTAGTAGCAATTGTGTTCAAATTTTGCATTTGTGAATTGTTTGATGTTAAGTTAGTAGCAATTGTACTTATCTTTCATGTCAATACATAGTTTCAAAAAATGCCTAAAAAGGCCAAATACACTCGTAATATACCGACGTATGAGATGGCAAGATTGGATAGAATGAAGCAAAACCAAGAGATAATTGATGCTTTGGGATTGAAGCACATCTCAACTTCTCTAAAGGATTCTGCTCAGTCCAATTGTGCAAAAGGGAAAAGAAGTAGGGCTAATGTTGTGGTAAATGATGATTATTTACCACTTATTGGTGATGATGACAATGATGATGAGTCATCTAATTATGTAATCCATAAGGTATAATAGATGTTTCATAGGGTACAATAGATGATAATAACTTTATTGTTCCATTACTTGTAATGACTTTGTTCCATTATATGTATGTTTGTTACTTACAGATGGCACCAGGACGACTTACACGCTCGCGAGGTGAGGCATCTATCCCGGTGGTCCGATCTACGGTCCAATCTACGAAAACACCTCCTGAAGCAAATCCTCCCGCTCAAAGTTCTTCTAGTACGGAAGCGCAAACTGAAGTAAATGTATACTGTTTTATTCATGATCTAATAAATATCTTAAATGTTATTTATTAGAAAAAATCAAGAAAGAACTCTAAAAATAGGAATAAAACTAAAGGCAAACATAGATGCGAGACAAAGGCACTTGCTGTTAGGGTTGATGAGGAGGTGTGTATTTTTTCATTTTCTTAAACCTTAGTATATTGCATGTTGTGAATAATTAAGTATATCTATCTAACACTTGAATGTTAATTAATCAGACAAATAATAATGATGGTCAAGTTCCTGAATTGGCAAAAATCTTCAAAGATGTTCATTTCAATCCAAATACAAATATGTGGATACACCCTGAGGATGAAGTGACATACGTATGTGTATCATTCCATTCCTATCATGTTTGTAAAGCTATAACATATGTAGTATTAATGTTGTGATTGTTTGTTTCTTTCTTCCTTTCAAATGATAGGAAAATATTCTCAAAGTGCAAGTGGATCATTGTCAAGATCCTAATGCAATTCCCCTTACACAAGAGGAGATCTCAAACTTGGTGTTTAAGAAGAAGTCTGGTATTGTAAAAGGACTTGGCATAAGACCTTCCTTTTCTCTAGTAACCACCGCCTCCTCTAATTCATCGGTGGAGTATATCCAACGGTTAGAAAATGAGATAATTGAGCTCAAAGAGGCAAGAGTTAGAGATCAAGAGGAGCGAGCTAAGGACCAAGAGGCACGAACTAAGCAAGATGAGATCCAAAAGAATATTCTTAACTTTTTGAGGAGGAAGGGTTATGATGATGCTCTTACTTATAGGGGTGGTTCAACTTCAAGTTAAAATACTTTTTGGTAAGTACTTTATTTGCTTTCTACAACTTATACGTTAGGAATGGTGATTTTATAACATAGTTAATGTTTTTACTTTACGTTTTTAACGAAGTATTGTTTTTATATTTGTGCAGATTTCTTACTGGTGGCTTTTAGGTGATTTACTTTTGGCATTACTTGAAGGCATATGAGGACATCTTCCATTAGTTCTAAAATAGAGTTTAGGTAGAGTTATTGAAATAAATGTATGGATCTTTTTTACTTGTGAAATGTATGGATATTTTTTTATAAATGTGTTGTTGAAATAAATGTGTTATTCAAATGTGAGATTTTAATAATGTAATGACAGGTTACAAGTTAATATCAAAGCCATGAAAAAAATAAAAACAGAAATTAAGTTTTTGTGACGAATTTTTTCGTCACAAATATAGCAACAAAAAATTGTTTTAGTGACGACAATTTCGTCACTAAATATAGCAAAATTTTGTAAAAAATGGTTTTAGTGACAAAAATTTTCATCACTATATGTGCTTGGATTTTTTTTAAAATAGTTTTAGTGACGAATTTTTTCGTCACTATATGTACCCGAACATAGTTTTAGTGACGAAATTATTCGTCATTAAATATGATTTAGTAAACTAAAATGTTTTTAGTGATGAAATATTTTCGTCACTGAATAGTGTTTTTAGTGAGGAAAACATTTAGTGACGAAACGTTTTCGTCACTAAAAGTTTTTAAAAAAAAAATCAAATCGGACTTTTAGTGACGAAATTTTTCGTCACCAGGACTTTTAGTGACGAGGCTATAGTGACGAAATGAGTTTCGTCACTAAAAGTCCAATTTCGTCACTAAAGGTCTTTAGTGACGAAAAACTGGACTTTTAGTGACGAATTTTTTCGTCACTAAAAATACATTTTGTTGTAGTGTTATAGCTTAATGTCGTCATAAGTCTTCGTAAGTTCTAGATTAAGTTTCCAAAAGAAGTTCAAAGGAAGAAAAAATCTGTGATTTTGACTGCCCTTTAATCGAGTCTTGATTAATTGAAGCATGGGTTTTCCAGACTTCAATCATGCCTTGCTCGATTGAAATGAAAGGGCTCAACACTTTGATTATAGCTGACTCAAACGAGAATTAGAAAACCTGAATATGAAGTGAATTATATATAAGATAGTTGTTACATCATAAATTGTGCTCTATATGCAAAATTATATAAGTGTCAATTATGCACAGTCTTATCACTGTGCAATTTTTTGCGTGATGGTCTCTCCACAAGTATTAAATTTTTGTGGAGTGTGGTAGGTAAAGGCTAGGATTCAAATTTTCGGAAGGGAGTTTCAAACACATATATTTAGTTAGGTTAGAGTATAATTTCTACCTTGTAAAATAAATAAATAATTATGCACAGCCTTATTTATAGGTTCAAAGTCCTCGTGTTGTATACTTCAATAAAGAAAACCTAAGTCTAAAGAACCTAAGTCTAAATTTCAGCAACACGTGAATTCAGACAACTTAAAAGATTATCAAGATGGTCCTAAGTCTAGATTTCGGCAACACGTGAATTCAAACAACTAAGAAGATTATCAAGATGGTGTTGTTGCTACCATGACACAGATTAGAGCAGAAGCTACAAAGTCATCCTGTTGTTAATGTAGAAATCACATCTTCAAGGTGGTCCTTAGAGTCACAGTCTAAGAATAAGTGTTTATTCTAGATTATAAACTTCAATTTTATTCTAGAGAATAATTCCTTGGGGTCAGGGAATCCTCATAGTGGCTTTTCGTTTAAATGTGTCCATTGATTTTCACTTCATCATCGTATGCGATGTTAATTATTTTTTATTTTTATTGCTTTTTACAAGGTAATATTGCGTGCTCGTGATGTAATTTCTTGTGTATATTGCATGCATAAATTGATTGATTTGTAATAAATTGATTAATCTGCTGCATAATTAATTTTTGGCATCAAAGTAAGAGTTTTCATAATGCAATTTATATCTAAAAATTTATTTATTTTTATTTGTTAAATTTTGATAAAAATATAATTTCAAAAAATAATTTTAAAAAACTTTACAAAAACAAATGCACACAAAACATGAATTAAAAATTAAATTTGTTGACAAAAACACTCTAAAGTCTAAATGCACAAGTCATCGACATCATGGGTTTATTTTTATTTTTATTTATTTTTTTGAGAAGCAAAATGCATGGAACTTGAAAGTTGGAACCCCCGCATATATTTTCGTATTTTATAGTGCACAATTACTATAAAGCACATTAAATCCATGGCCAATTCTTTCTAAAGCACTTTTTACTTTACTTTATGTCCGTTGTCAATCCCCAATTATTATGCTTTTCAAAAATAAGTATAATTATTCATATAGATTCTTCTTCTTCTTCTTCTTCTTCTTTTCTCTCTCTCTCTCTCTCTCTCTCTCTCTTTTTGAGAATTTGTTCATATTAATACTTTTTTTTTTATATAAATAATTACAACATGCTGCTAATCCCGTAACTCGAACACTTTCTCCCCAAACCCCCAAGCACTTTGTGCTTGGGGAGGATATGGAAGATATAATTCGTTATGGACTAGCTAATTAATAGGCATAGTGAAATTTATCTCAAAATGGTTCCAACACAGATGTCCTTTGCGATGAGCAAGTACATTCTAAATTCATATGAAAATATATTTTGTAAAAGAAAGATATATATATATATATATATATATATATATATAGTATAATGCTCATTAAGTGGTATTATATTTGAGAATTATTGATTTTTACATAACAGTAGAAAAGTAAAATTTGAATTATTATGATTGATATAATCAGTGGTGGCTCTATGATTTTTGTTTTTTTTTGGGTAGAAAAGATCAATAAAAAGATGAATCTTGATAAGAGATAAATCTTGTGGTCTACAAGGGTTTTTTTATTACAAATTTATCCATAATACTAGTAAGAGAATAAAAGATATACTATTAATTCATTTGAAATATTATTTCATAATATAATGAATATATTAATTATTATTGCTAAGATAAAATCTTGGAAATTATCTATTATTTCTAAATACAATAAACATATTAATTATTGTTGTTAAGTGAATTTTAATTATTATTTAACAAATTCTTTTATTTATTAGTTTGTCTTTACTCTTTACAATTCTTTTATTTAATAATTCAACTCTACTTTGACAATTATTGTTCTTTGTAATTGTATTAAGTTTGGGTTTTGACTATAAGACAGCTTATTACTTCTTCATTTTTCCTACTATTTTATGAGTCTCATGTGAGTCTCTATTTATTTTATACTTTCTGCAAAAAGTTAGATAACTATTCCCGAACGGATACTAAGAAATTTTTTTGTTGTGTTAACATTTGTTTTTGTTTTCACTCAATCACTCTTGGCCTATCCCACACCCCTAGTCTCTACTCAAAAAATAACAAATTAAAATCACATTCATATTCAAAAACTAATTTTTATTTTCAAGATTTTAGATCAAATTAATTTTTTATTGGGCTTTTTTCTGTTTAAAATTGTCAAGATATTGGTAAGAGGATCATGTTCAACGTTATTTTTAGTTGTAATTTAAAAAAATTAAGCCTAGTGTGTTCAAATTTTTATTTTAGGGGATCAATATAGAATAAAAATAAAAATATTATATATATTGGCAAAGCCAGGAGGTTAATTTGAAACCCCTAGGTTATGGCTAGCAGCACCCCTAGATATAATTCAGTATATAAACATATTGTTTAAGAAAATCAATTTACTAAAACTTTAACTTAGGTGGAAGTTTGAATGAATAGCACCTATTTCTCTATCAAAGAAAAAGTGCACATGGCACACATTCAAAAATGAGATGGAAGGCAAAATGAAATAATTTTTAAAGAATGTGCAACATGTCATAATCCCATGCGAATAAGGTAGTAATTTTTTTTTTATTTTTAAATTATGATGCAAATTTTGAGAAATCCATATTTGGATTACATTTTCTTCTAATACCTTCTATTAAGTCCATGTTTTTGTTAGTTTTATTCCGTGTCAAATTACTTGTAATTATACTTATATTTGATGTAGTTTTGGGATTACATGTATTTTGGATAATATACTTAAGCCCTAGTCAAAGTTACGGAAGAGTGGGGAATTCATGACCTAGCCGTGACTTGAGTTGCCCTTGAGTTATACAAGTGTTGCAAAAAGGAGAGTTCTTTTGATTAGCATGTCACAATCTACTCGCGACTTGCTCCATGAAGAAATTCTAGTACCTTATTCTTATCTTGTACCAACTCCAACCTATTCCAATTTGGAAGAACAATGTGCGAAAACTCTAAGAGAGCAATTTAAGGGTTGTGAGAGAGCTTTGAGAGTGAAAACCTAGTCATTCCTTGTGAGACTCCATCACTTTTATCTTCTCCTTCCCTCTCACCATGTTCATATCTTAAGAGGAGATTTCTCAAGCATTCTATATTATCTTTGAGTGATATACCTTGAGTGATTGGGGTGGAGAGCCATTGGAGTAGCAATACCACAAATCCAAGAGTTCTTGGTGGCTTAACATTGGTCACTCAACACATGGACTTTGATAATTGGTGAATAAAGGACTTTGAGAAGTTGGTTGGTAGTTGGAGCTTAAGAGCTCTAATACTAGGGGATGTTTAGGCTTGGAGGGTTTTTATTCAATCTTGTACTACAACTATTCACTAGTGAAGATTTGACGGTGGTGCCGTATAAAGGTTTTTTGCTGGGGGCTTCAATTTCCTTTTTAAAAACACGTTTCCATGTTTTTGTGTGATTTTCTTGTATTTATTCTACATTTTATATTCCTTTATATTTAGTTATTTCTATTTAAATATGCATGCAATGGAATTTAGTTAATCACTTATATTTGGCATTAATTGTTAGATTAAGTTAAAAATGGTTTAGCCTAAAATTGGTAATTGGGGTCTAAATATATAACTGGGGTGTTAGGTCTTTCACCTTCCATATTTAATTTTAATCAAAGTTTATTTATATCTAGGTGTTAGGTCTTTCACCTTCCATATTTAATTTTAATTAGAGTTTATTTATTTATATCTAGGTGTTAGGTCTTTCACCTTCCATATTTAATTTTAATTAGAGTTTATTTTTTTGATACTTTGATAGTTACAACAAGAAGGGAAGATTTGAATCCTAGTTTCTCTATTGGCAATACCAAAAGGTATCAATTAATTGAGATACAAGGATTTTGGCTATTTATAGAATATACTAGTTTTTTTTTTTTTTTTTTTTTTGTGAATAATTTGATAGTTGAGGGTGGTGGGATTTAATCATTCAAATCATATTGGAGATTGTCAAAGATCTTGTAGCTGAATTGACACCTCCTCATGCACAAAGTGCTTGGGAGTCTAGGAGGAAAGGGTTCGAGCTGCGGGATTAGCAGCATGTTGTAATTATCTAAAAAAAAAAAATCATATTGGAGACATCAAGAAATACCAATCAATTGAGCACAAGACTTTGGCAATTATAAACCTAATTTAATTCAATGCATTAGATGCCAACTAAAGTCACAAGAGTATGCCCAAAATGGATGAATTAGATGAACCAATTGCAACAATTAGAGGTAGAGTTAGGAATGTGCGGAGAAAACCCAAGCAAGTGGAACATGCATGCAATGTGGAAAATGAAGGATTGCAAAAAGGAGTGGGGTCTACTGTACTAACAAAAAGAAATAAGAGAGACTTTGATGAAGGTCTAGAAGTTTCAGAGGGGAGTAAGAAGAGAAAGGGTGGGGCAGAAAAGAATTTAGCGGTGGAGGCTGGGTCCCAGCCTCGTCGAAATCAATGAAACTCTTAACTTGGAACTGCCGGGGGCTTGGGAACCGCCGTGCAGTTAATGAGCTTGGGGATATTATCCAAGCACAAGATCCCAAGATTGTGTTCTTGTCTGAAACTTGGTCTACAAAGGATCAGATGGAACACATTGGTGACAAATTAGACTTTGAAGGTTGTTTTACTGTTCCGAGTGATGGAAGGGGTGGCGGTTTGGCTCTTTTGTGGAAAGCTAGCGAGAAAGTCTGGTTGGATAGTTTCTCGAAGTACCATATTGATGTGATTGTTCATGGTGGTCCGGAGGATGCTTGGCGACTTACGGGGTTTTATGGGGAACCTGAAACAAGTAGAAGAAGTGAAGGATGGGCAATGCTCCGGATGTTGAGCTCAAAACCAAAACTGCCTTGGTGTTGTTTTGGTGATTTTAACAAATTGTTGCAGATCCAGGATAAACAAGGAGGGGCACCACGAGCTCATTCTCTCATGCAAGCTTTTAGAGATACTCTAGACGTATGCGGGTTGGTTGACTTGGATTATACAGGGCCGGATTTCACATGGCATGGCAGGCGAGGTGGGGAGATGGTTTGGGAAAGACTGGACCGAAGTGTCATAAATTATGAATGGTTAGCTAAGTTTCCAACAGGCCGAGCTCATCACTTAAATAGCTTCACATCTGATCACCGCCCCATATTGGTATCTCTTGTGTCAAAGGGTGAGAGACAAAGGTGGAGAAGAAAACCATTTCGGTTTGAGGCCATGTGGTTGACATAGCCATCATGTAATGAAGTTGTTTCAAGAGCCTGGGAGTGTCGTCAGGATGGTACACCAATGTATGTGGCAACTAAAAAATTAAAGAGGTGTAAGAAATTCTTAAAAACTTGGAGTAGAGACCACTCTGAGAATGTAGTGCAAAAAATTAAACGGACAAAGGAATTGTTATGGAAAGCTGAGGAAGAAGCGACTAGGTTTGGGAATTAAGATGAAATGGAGAGATTGAAATTGGAGCTAAGATGTTTGTATGATAAAGAAGAGAAGATGTGGCAGCAACGATCACGCCTTCAGTGGTTACAAAATGGAGATCAAAATACTAGATTTTTCCATGGTACTGCTACCCAAAGGAAGCGAAGGAATTTTATTAAGGGGTTGAGGGATGAGAATGGGGTGTGGCAGGAGGATGAGACAGTATTTTCCAGAATTTTGAATAAATTCTATGAGGAACTTTTTACGTCCTCTAATCCACATGGCCTAGACCGAATTTTGGATGGGGTCCATGAGGTTGTCACTGAGGAGATGAGGGTTGATTTGGCTAAACCATACACAGCTGAAGAAGTTGATTGCGCTATAAAGGAGATGGCACCCTTAAAAGCACCAGGACCTGATGGTATGCCTCCTCTTTTCTATCAAACATATTGGACAGAAGTAGGTATGGATGTTTCTCAAGCTGTTTTGTCCAGTTTAAATAGTGGGTCACTTTTGAAATCTGTTAATCATACTTTTATTACTATGATTCCCAAAGTTAAAAATCCTGAAAGAGTAACTGAGTTTAGACCTATTAGTCTTTGTAATGTAATTTATAAGATAGTTAGCAAAGTCATTGCTAACCGTCTTAAGCCTATACTAAAATCTATTATCTCTGAAACTCAGAGTGCTTTCGTTGCTGATAGATTGATTACAGATAATATTCTTATTGCTTTTGAAACTCTGCACCACATGAAGAATAGCTGTACGGGGAAGAATGGTTTTATGGCACTAAAACTGGATATGAGTAAAGCATATGATAGGGTGGAGTGGATTTTTCTGAAGAGTATTCTGCTGAAGATGGGTTTTCAGGAGTCTTGGGTGGCTTTGATAATGGAATGTGTTAGTACAGTTTCATATTCTATTCTAGTCAATGGTGAGCCAAAAGGTTTGATCCGGCCTACAAGGGGGTTGAGGCAAGGAGATCCTCTTTCGCCATATTTGTTTTTGTTTTGCGCAGAAGGTCTAAATGCCATTCTTAGGAGTGCAGCCACACATGGGGACATTCACGGTTTTTCTATATGTAGGAATGGACCTAAACTCACTCATCTTTTTTTTGCAGATGATTGTGTATTATTTTGCAGAGCCACCTTGGAGGAGTGTGAAACAATCCAGGATATCTTAGCCTGTTATGAAAGTGCTTCCGGTCAAACTATCAACAAGGACAAAACTACCCTGTTCTTTAGCAAGAATACAGATGCTCAGATACAAGAGGCAATCAAATCTTCTCTAAGTGTTCCTGCCATTCAACACTATGAGAAATATTTGGGGCTTCCTTCTTTTGTTGGTAGGGCAAAGAAAGCTTGTTTTACTCAAATTAAAGAGAGAATATGGGCAAAAATGCAAGGGTGGAAAGAGAAGCTTCTCTCACAAGCTGGAAAGGAGGTCATGATCAAGGCCGTGATCCAATCCATTCCCACGTATTCCATGAGTGTTTTTAAATTGCCAACAAGCTTGTGTAAAGATATAGAAGCCATGATTCGAAAGTTTTGGTGGGGGCAAGGGGACTCGAAGAAGATTCACTGGGTTAATTGAAGTTCATTGTGTTCTTCCAAATCTATTGGAGGTATGGGGTTTAGAGATATTCAGAAATTCAATAATGCGTTGTTGGCTAAACAGGTTTGGCGATTATTTCACAAAAAGGATACTTTGCTTTATCGATTTTTTAGTGCTAGATACTTCCCTCATGGTAATATTTTGGATGCTTCTGTCCATCCTAATTGCTCCTTTGCATGGCGAAGTATTTTGCAAGCCCGTGAGGTTATCAATAGAGGTGCTATATGGAGAGTGGGGAATGGATTATCTATTGATATATGGAACCATAGATGGCTACCTGAACAGGGACAGAGCAAGGTTGTTTCTCCATAGCAAGGTGCAGAGATTAGTATAGTGTATGAATTATTTTATCCAGATACAAGAGTGTGGGATCCGGGTTTGTTGGAGAGATGCTTTCTACCATGGAAGGCAGAGATGATCAAACGTATTTATGTGCATGATGGGGATGGGGAAGATGTTTTGGTATGGCCACTTACCCCAAATGGTAATTATACTGTAAGGAGTGCGTATCGTATGTTGGCAGCAGAGGGGTTTCGCCAAAACCCGAGTTCATCTTCTCCATCTAATGCTGAGAAAGTTTGGAAGGGCATTTGGAAGATTAAAACACCTAATAAAATTCGACACTTCATCTGGAGAGCTGCAAAGGATTCGCTGCCAACTAAACAAAATTTGAAGGTCAGACATATTCCGTTGGATGATACCTGTGCGATGTGCGATAATCATCCTGAATCTTTACTGCACTGTCTCTGGCTCTGTCCTCATGCTCAATCGGTTTGGAGATCAGAGATCACCTTTGCTAATCTGTATATGAGGAAGCATAGGAGTTTTTTCGACTTGCTGAATGAAGTAATGCAGAATAGCTCGGGCTATCGTGTGGCTCTGTTTTCCACTATTGCGTGGAGTTTGTGGCAGCGACGGAATCGACTTAGGGAGAATCAAGGAACTTGGCCATTGCATGAAGTGGGTGACAGAGCTAAAGCTATGGTTGTGGAGTTCCTGGAAGCAAACAAACATACCAACAACCCAGGCCCGAGATTGGCAGCACGGTGGTTACCTCCACCTGAGAATTGTTATAAGATCAATTTTGACGCAGCTCTGTTTGATCATTTGGGCAGTGAAGGCATTGGGGTGGTTGTTAGAGATTATAGAGGAGAAGTTATGGCAGCCCTTAGTCAGAAAATTGCTCTCCCTCAGTCAGTTGCATTGGCAGAAGCTCGGGCAGCCCATAGAGCAGTCACTTTTGCTCAAGAAATGTCATTCTTTCGCATTCAGGTTGAAGGAGATTGTCTGGGGGTTATTTGTGCTTTGCAATCCCAGGATCAGTGCAACACCTTGTATGGTCACGTGATTGATGATGCTTGGAGATTAGGCTATGTTTTACATTCTTGTCAATTTTTTCATGTTCGAAGGGAAGGAAATAAGTTAGCTCATGAATTAGCTAGAAGAGCAGTTTTATCTGCAGATACTGATGTTTGGGTAGAAGATCTACCGGATGATTTGGACGTTGTGTTCCGATCTGATTTTTATTAATAAAATTTCCTTACTGTTTTCTCAAAAAAAAAAAAGTCACAAGAGTAATGCTACAACCATTAATTATTTTACAATTTTTTTTACAAATTGTTGATGTGACCAAATCTTACTAATTCTTATTTGGCCTAACCACTAACATTATTTTTTTATTTACCAATAATCACTCAATATATTAATTATTTATAAAAAAATATTAAAAAAAAATTTGTAACTCTAGCAATTTTTTTAAGTTGTAAATTGCAATCTTCAAAAAAAAATCATAAATTGCATGAACTACTCGATTAAGACACGTGTTTGATTCATATGATAGCTAGTCGTGATTCATATGATATTGAAACGAAAGAGTTTTCACTATCATATGAATCACGACTATCATATGAATCACGACTTGTTGATTTTTGATACACGTGCCCCACGATCCATTACTACGAAAAAGTGACCCAACTCAATTTTGTGAAACTACCTACTGTTTTCTTTTACTTTGGCAGCAAGACTCTTAAAATATTGACTTTTGGATTCCACGACATTGGATTGGATACGGAGGAAAATTAGGATCTATTTCCAACTTTCAAATCTCAACTTTCTTATTCGGAAAGAAAAATAAATTTCCAACTTTCTCTTTGGTCATTTCCCCTTCGTGTTTGCTTCACAAGAGTGTGAACATTAACAATGATATTCAACTATCCTTTTTATCTAGAAGCTCAGCTGAGAATTGTAAATAATACGGAAACCATTTATTCTTTTAAATAATAAATAAATATTACTTTATAACCCATTAATAAACCATTTATTCTTTTAATTATGATACATTAATTAAATTTTAATCGACATTATGATTTGTAAGTGTCGCATCTTTATTTATGATATATTAATGATGCTCAACATACATTTGTTCTAGAAGGACCCAGGTCAATACGTAACCTTTTTCTATAAAAAAAAAAACTCCTAGTACCGTACTTATTAATAAAACTTATTGGTAACCCAGCAGGGCATATTATGCAACTATGTACTTGGAACACAAGTTAGGCACTTGGATAGAATTATAGTAATCAACAATAAGTTTAGCTAAAAAAGATGTAATAAACAATAAGGGTCTCGGTTTCCTCCTTATTATTTTTAAATTCTACTTTTCCTTAGCCTAAGCCTTAAGTTAAAATTGGTAAATTAATCAACTGGCCGGCTACTTTCTATTTCGTATGTGATGATATCACTGCTTAGTTCATTACCTTCTTCTCCCAACAAAACAAGACTGCTGAGCTATGCAGAGATGCAATGCTGGATATAGTAACTCTAGAGTACTATTTTGAATTGAAAAGTAGCTCATAAACTTTATTATTTATGTCAAAGTCAATAATTTAGTTATCAAAATAGTGATGATTTCCCATTAAAAAAAAAAAATAGTAATAGAACAAAAGTCACAAGAATTTCAAAATACAATTATATTTTTATTTAGCTAAGTTTTGAAGTAATTAAATAAATCAGTTTATATAAACAAGTAATTATTCAATCCTCTTAGAACAATACCTTCTTATAAAAATGGTGGATTCCATTTATGTAAGAGATGGAATAATTGATCTCGAAATATTAAATAATTTTTTTTATTTAAATTATACTCGTCAAATTGAAAGTTTATAAAATCGTGATGATAAAAAATAATCATCATGAAACGGATATTATTAATTATAATTCTATCATAATTATAAAAAAAAAAAAAAAAAAGTGATCTTGTATAGACTTATAGTTATAGCAATCCAATAATGGTATCTTTGGATGAACGAAAGTTTGAGCAGCCACCCAAACCCATCCATAACATTATAGATTATGGGCACCCTGTCCCTCCCAATATTCGCGCTACGAAATACCAATGCAATATCTTCTCCCAAGTCCACCCACTCGACAGCTTTGCCCTTTAATTGTCTTGATAACACTTGTTATATGAAAGTGATTTACAATTGGAGGTCAGAAAGGTGAATTTGAATAAATATGTTCTCACTTTATTTGACATATCTAAACTTTATATAACCCAATAACAAAAGTAGTGTTTAATGATGAATAAATATACCCATGCGATTGGTGGCCTAGTAGCTAGGACCTTAGGCCAACAAGAATTCTCTCGTGGAGTGTCTTCAATTCGACCGATATCAACACGTTGATGCTTTTTGAATAAATTTAAAATCTAATTTATTTTTAAAATAATCTTATATATCAATTTCTAAAGTTTATTTATTTATTTAGAACTTGTACTATTTTTAAGTAAAATAACTCAATGAAAATGACAGGAATGACGAGACCAATTAAAGACGAGCATATCAGGAAGGACAACTTCGCTCCAGTGGCGAACCCAAGTAATGCCCACCTTATAGACGAACATAAAACAGCCATTCAATACCTTCAATAATGTCTCCGACGGTTACAACTCCATCTGTATTTACCGTTGAGGGCACAATGAAAGCCTCATTACAAGGCAAAAAGCGTTACCCAAAAGAATAAATGCCAATCACAATGGCTAGCTCACAGAACAACATATAAAACCTTCCCCGTGCAACCACCAGGGGGAGAGATAAGACAACAAACCTAAGAAGAGAGATATTCAGTAAGAAAGAATCATTTACACTATTTTACTTTAGCATATTGCATTATTTTATTCCTAACTTGAGCATCGGAGGCGTTGTGGCAGGCACCATACCGGTGACCATACACGAAGAAGTTGTGTCCTCGAGCAAGGGAATTGGAGACAGCTGTGCTCTTTCAACTGACGAGATCCATACCTCATCAATTTGGAGCCGTCTGTGGGGACGGTTTTTTCAGATTTGCACTTGAAAACGAAGTTTCCATCAATTTCTGTTTCAGATGGAGTCCAATCCCGATTCCGCCGCCCTGGCCCAACAAGTCCAGGCTCTTGCAGCCACCATCGAGGAACTCACCAGGCAGAATCAGGAGATGAAGTTACGGCTTCAGCAAGTTCAACAGGCTCAGCAGGAGTCCAAGGGTAACCCGGATGAAGAAGGAGAGAATCATAGGAGGTGTGCTCATCGAAGACCTGCCACCCCCGACGAACAGAACTCAGAATTGCTACGAGAAGTAAGGAGAGAAATGGATGAGTTGAGGAACGCCCTGAAAGAGAAAACGGATTGGAGTATGGATAAGATGGTGAGGGCCATGGACTTGCCTTTCACTACGGCAGTCCTTTAGTGCCCTGTGCCTTCCAAATTTTGTCTACCTCAACTAGAGCCGTTTGATGGGCTCAAGGATCCTCAGGATCACCTCAACACCTTTAGAACGACGTTGGGCCTTCAACAGCCACCAGATGAGATACTGCGACGTTCGTTTCTAACAACTCTAAAAGCATCAGCGAGGGAGTGGTTCACAAAACTGCCAAATTTGTCCATTGACAACTTTGAACAGCTGAGCAACGCTTTCCTGCGTCGCTTCATTGGAGGGCAGCACCCTAAGAGACCAGCAGATTACCTTCTCACCGTAAAGCAGGGGGAAAAGGAAACCTTGAGATCGTATGTGAAACGCTTCACTCGCGAAACCCTCGAGGTAGACGAAGCCGACGACAAAGTACAGCTGACAACCTTCAAAGCGGGACTAAGATCTAGAGACCTGGTGGCCTCACTCGCGAAGAATCCCCCAAAGACGATGGCAGAAATGTTGCTAAAAGCCCAGAAGTACATGAATGATGAGGACGCTCTAGCAGCCATAAAGGACATAGAAAAACCAGGATACGGTATCAGAAGGAAGGACGACGAACGTAAGGGTCAAAAGAGGGAGCGTCCAGATTGTCGGAATAATGACGGAGCCAGAAGGAAGGATGACAAAAGCCCTTGGATGGTAAAATTCACACCCCTAATTATGCCCGTTGACAAAATTTTAACGCAGATTAAGGACGATCACTACCTCAAGTGGCCTAGGCCATTGCACTCATCCCCTAATGTCCGCGATAAGAATAAGTATTTTCGATTTCACAAAGATCATGGCCACAACACGGAAGATTGTAGGGATCTTAAAGAGCAGGTAGAGGAGCTGATACGGAAGGGGAAATTACAAAAGTACGTGAAGAAAAATGAGTATAACAAGTCCCGCAACGACCACCGAAGTCAGTATGAGTCCTTGTCTAAGAATGACGACCATCAACCCCAACCTCCTCAGAATGTGATCGGAGAGATAAAGACAATGACGGGAGGGCCCTTCACATCAGGATCATTCAAGTCCCTCAAGAAGGCATACCAAAGACAGGTCAACAACGTCCATACGATGCTTCCATTCAAGTAGAAACGAACAGATCAGGACATGTCTTTCAATGAAGCAGATGCCAGGGGAGTGAGGCAGCCTCATAATGACCCTTTGGTAATCATGCTTACTATAGAAGGGTTCAACACAAAAAGGATCCTAGTGGACAACGGCAACTCCGCGGACATCATCTACCTCCCTGCATTCCAGCAACTAAGGTTGGACCCTAAGAGGCTACGGCCGTTTGACTCCCCATTCATCAGTTTTAGTGGGGACAGAGTATATCCCAGGGGCATAGTGACCTTGACGGTAACAGTGGGAACTTACTCGGTACAATTATCCCGTCATTTGGACTTCCTGGTCGTGGATTGCCCCTCGCCTTATAATGTAATCATCAGACGGCCCACGTTAAATAAATGGAAAGCAGCCACGTCCACCTACTGCCTGAAGATAAAATTCCCAACGGATAATGGGGTCGGTGAAGTAAAGGGAGATCAGGTTTTAGCCAAAGAGTGTTATCAAGTAGTCTTGGCTGCCAAGGAGAACCACACATGGGTGATTGAGGAAAAGGATGAAGATAAGGTTGAAGTTTTAGAAACGGTGGAGCTGGCTGGAGGACAAGCAACCAAGACGACAAGGATAGGAATGACGTTAAGTCCAGGGATGAGAGCGAAGCTCATCCAATTCCTCAAGGAGAACTTAGACGTTTTTGCTTGGAGTCATGAAGACATGCCAGACATACCCCCTGAAATAATTCAGCACAAGCTTAACATGAACCCAGACAGAAAACCTATCCAGCAAAGACGAAGAGTCTTCGCCCCAGAGCGAGACCAAACAGTCGCGGACGAAGTCACAAAGCTACTAGCAGCAGGTTTTATCCGAGAAGTGCACTACCCCAAGTGGCTCGCAAATGTCGTCCTGGTGAAGAAGGCAAATGGGAAATGGAGAATGTGTGTGGACTCCATGGACCTGAACAGAGCATGCCCAAAGGACAATTTCCCCTTACCTAGAATAGACTAGCTTGTGGATTCAACAGCTGGACACAAGTTACTGACGTTCATGGATGCCTTCTCAAGATACAACAAGATCAGGATGGCCGAAGAAGATCAGGAGAAGACCTCTTTTATCACGAGCCAGGGACTTTATTGCTACAACGTAATGCCCTTTGGGCTGAAGAATGCTGGAGCTACATACCAGAGGTTAGTAAACAAAATGTTCAGTAAACAAATTGGCAGGAACATGGAAGTGTATATGGACGATATGCTCGTCAAAAGCAGAGAAGAGCTCACGCATTTGGATGACCTAAAGGAGACATTCGCCACCCTCAAACAATACCAGATGAAGTTGAACCCTGCCAAGTGTGTTTTTGGTGTAGCATCAGGAAAATTCCTTGGCTTCATGGTGTCCCAAAGAGGGATAGAAGCAAACCCGGAAAAGGTGCAGGAAATCATCAACATGACCTCACCTAAAACCGTGAAGGAAGTCCAGAAGTTGACAGGACGAATCGTAGCCTTAAACAGGTTCGTCTCCAGGGCAACAGACAAGTGCCTGCCCTTTTTCAAAACTTTAAAGCAAGCCTTTGCCTGGACCGATGAATGCGAGACAGCGTTCCAGGATCTCAAACGCTACCTCAGCAACCCACCTCTCCTAAGTCTATCTAAGCAGGGAGAAAGCTTATATTTGAATTTAGCAGTGTCAGAGACAGCAATAAGTGCGGCATTAATCAGGGAGGAAGACAGAAAGCAGCTCCCCATTTACTATGTCAGCCAAGCTTTCCAAGGGGCTGAATTCAGGTATCCAAGGATTGAAAAGATTGCATTTGCATTGATAGTTGCCTCGCGTAAGCTAAGATAGTATTTCTAAGCAAATCTTATCCTGGTGATGACAGACCAGCCTATCAAGAAATCCATGAAGCAGCGGGAAGGATGATCTAGTGGGCCATCGAACTTAGCCAATTTGACATTGAATACCATCCCAGAACAGCCATCAAAGCGCAAGCTCTGGTGGACTTCATCGCAGAATTCACATCTCCAAAGGAGGATGGACTCGCTGAAGGGATCTGGCGATGGACGATTCAGACTGACGGCTCGTCAGCCCAAAAGAGGGGAGGAGTTGAGGTCGTCATAATCACTCCGGACGGGGAAACACTGAAGTATGGAGTTCGGTTGAAATTTTCAGCCACCAATAACGAAGCCGAGTACGAGGGTGTACTGATGGGGCTGAGGCTCGGTAAAGCTCTTGGAGCCACGAACCTGCTAATCCAGAGTGACTTGAAATTGGTGATTGGGCAAATCAAAGGAGACTACAAAGCAAAGGAGGAAAGAATGCAGAAATATGTCAGGCTGACGAGACATCTTACTCAAGAATTTGACAAGGTGGAATTCGCACAGATCCCTAGGAGCCAGAATATGACAGCAGACGAAGTGTCCAAGCTAGCATCATTAGAAGAAGAAGGGATCAGCATGAACTTGGAGATGGAAGTGTAGAAACACCCCAGTATTGAAGAAATGCCAATGTTCGCCGTTGAGAAAGTAAGCAGTTGGATGACACCGATCATGGCTTTCATCCAGGACAGGCAACTTCCACAGGATACAACGGAAGCCAAGAAAGTCAGGAAGAGGGCAGCCGGGTTCATAATCCTCAATGACACCTTATACAAAAGAGGCTTCTCCATGCCTTATTTGAAGTGCGTTGACGAAGAAGAAGCAAAATGCATCCTGGAAGAAATCCACCAAGGCGTTTGCGGTGACCACACCGGTCCTAGATCATTGGTGAACAAGGCAGTCCGAACAGGTTATTTCTGGCCGACTATATAGATGGATGCAGTGGAGCTCGTAAAGAAGTGTGACAGATGCCAACAATACGGTAATGTCCAGAGGCTTCCTACAGAAAGACTGATGACGATATCCACTCCATGGTCCTTCACACAATGGGGGATCGACATCGTCGGCCCACTACCTCAAGGTAAAGGCCAGGTAAAATTTTTACTAGTAGCTATTGACTATTTCACTAAATGGGTTGAGGCAGAAGCTCTAGCAACAATCACGGAATCCAGAATCCAGAGTTTTGTCTGGAAAAATATAATTTGCAGGTTCGGGATTCCACTGACGATAATTTCAGATAACGGGCGATAGTTCGACAGCCAAGCCTTTAGGGATTTCTGCTCAGGATTAGGCATCAAGAACCAATTCTCATCGCTAGGGCAACCCCAGGCAAACGGACAGACGGAGGTAACAAACCGAACGCTGCTCAAGATTATCAAGACCAAGCTGGATGATGCGAAGGGTGCCTGGCCAGAAGAGCTGCCCAACGTCCTTTGGGTGTACAGGACAACAGCCAGGACCTCAACAAGAGAAACCCCCTTCAAACTCACTTACTGAACCGAAGCAGTGATACCTATGGAGGTAGGAGTTACTAGCACCAAACGGGCGGCATTCAGCGAAGAGGAAAACGACGACAAACTACAACTTAACCTAGACTACCTAGACGAAGTAAGAGACGAAGCTTCTAGCAGAATGACGAAGTACCAACAAAAGATGGCCGAATACTACAATAAGAGGGTGAAGCTAAGACAACTCGATATAGGAGATCTCGTCCTTCGCAAAGTTACCACAGCAACAAAGGACCTAGTTCAAGGAAAGCTCAGGCCCACATGGGAAGGACCCTATAGAGTCGTCCACTACTCCTGACGAGGCAGTTACCACCTAGAAACTCTAGATGGGAAAAAGCTCTTTCGCCCGTGGAACATCGAAAACTTGAAGAAATATCATCAGTAAATGTACTATGATGAATGTGTTCTTTCTTGAAATTAGTAAACAAGTTTTTCTTTTGATGTCTTTGTGCGAGCAGATCCAGGCACTAATAAAACCAAAGGGCCCAGTTACAAGATTCCGCCTTGACTGATGTAAGTTACTGACGAGCCTATCTAAATGACGAAATCCCTTAAGAGGGTGAGTCAAAGTGACAAGTAACAAGATTCCGCCTTGACGGATGTAAGTTACTGACGAGCCTATCTAAATGACGAAATCCCTTAAGAGGGTGAGTCAAAGTGACAAGTAACAAGATTTCGCCTTGACGGATGTAAGTTACTGACGAGCCTATCTAAATGACGAAATCCCTTAAGAGGGTGAGTCAAAATGACAAGTAACAAGATTTCGCCTTGACGGATGTAAGTTATTGACGAGCCTATCTAAATGGCAAGACCCCTTGAGAGGGCAAGTTGTATGGCCAGGCAACAAGGTCACAAAGAAATAAGATGAAGTCCTACAAGAAAGGGTGCCTGCTTCTGAAGAAGCTACAAGGGGTTACGAAATCCCATCAAACAATGAACCAAACACCACAAAGTTTCAATAAAGTACACGAGTATATCAAGCAGTCAACCAAAAGTGTTATCAAGTAAGGCAAGTAAACATAGAAGCATAATTTTAATTAAAAACCCCAAAACCAAGGGGGGCCATTGTGATTGTTTATACATCTAAGGGCCCATAAACACTGGGCCCAAAATATTGTTCTCCTAGCATATTTAAAAAAAAAAAAAAAAAAAACTTGTTATCTAATCAAAATCTACAAAGATAGGCAAAAAACTTGATTTTTTCTCCAAGGATCAGACTCAGGCATCACCAACGACGTTCTCCTCAATGCGTGCATCGTCAGCTAGAGCACCTTCAGGAGCTTCATTGGCTGGGACACTCTCGGGGGCATTGGTCTCTGTGGCAAAATGATTGGCCTCGTCAGCAACCATCTCCTGGTCCACCTCCTCTAAATCTAGCTTCCCCATGTCCACGCCTGAAGGATGCTTGACGAGGTATCTTCTCAGGAGTTCGAAGCCTTTGAAGTACCAGCTGAAGAGAACTGAGTTGTACTCGTCAGTAGTTTGAAAGGCTTCAACAGACCTGGTAGCGATCGTCTTGAGGCTTTCCTTGATGCCAAGAAGCTGCTCGTCCTTCTCCAAAGTCAGCTGACGTTCAGCCCTAAGGTCGTCATTTAAAGCCTTCACCTTCTCCTTCAAAGTATTCGCCTCGCCCATGGAGTCAATCAGGCTCTGCTTCAGTTTGGAAGTCTCAGCCTCCATAGCCTTCATCTTTGAAGTGAGAGAAGCCACTTTAGCCTTCTGAGTTAGATACTTCGTGGTAATATGAAGACTTTCCCCCAGCACCTATAAAAAAAAAAAGTAAAACCTAATCCGTCAGTAAGAAGAGAGGGTAAGGAATGGCTAAAAACCACATGAACTCCTTACCTGAACGAGTCTATGAACATGACGACTTGCCACAGTGTTGGAAGGCACCCTAGTAAAGACCTTGAGGTCTTCAGCAGTGATAACCCCGTGAGCCCGGTCCATGGCCAGTCTCTTGTCACTCCAGATGGTAGACGTACGGGGATTAGCCTTCTCCTTTTCCTTCGAAGACAGATGAGGTCGCTTGGAGGCAAGATTCGGGAGCTCTTCAATTGAGGTTGAAGGAGAAGTTGTCCTCGTCGTCTCCGCGCTAGAAGCGACGGGAGTAATTGAAGTGGCCGGAACGGCAGGAAAACCTCTCCCCGTGATGCGCACCGTCTTCTTCCCTATATTAGACAGTGGCTCGTCCTTTTTCGCCCTCATCTTGGCATACATGTCCTTGTTGAACTTAGTCGTCATCTCTACAAGTGGAACAAGAGTTAAAAAAAAAATATATATATATATATGTAAGGAGGGTACTGACGAGATTAAGACTTACTCTTTTTTTCTTTAATACTAAGAGTCCTTAAGACGAAGGCAGAGGGCTCCGGACCAAGGCAGTAAAAGGCAAGAGTCCTTGGATCCACAAGGTCGTCCTAGTTCTTAACTGTGCGTGCGTACTCAATAGCCTTCCGCACCCGTTCTCTGTACCTGCTCTTCAGCTTAGGCCGTGTCTTAACTGCTTAAGACAAAAAACTTAAGAGTCAGCAATAGCAACAATAAGCAAAATGAAGCTCAAGAAAGATGAAGAAGAACATTGACGCACCTAAAGTCGGGGTTCCCCACCGACTATGCAACCTCGGAAGCTCACTCCACACCCCGCCAGAGGGAGTCTTAAAATCGTCCCCCGACACAAAGAAAAATCTGGATTTCCAGTACCTGAAAGACGAGGGTAATCCCCTGATGATCCTAGTACTTCTCTCCCAGGGAACCAGCTCGTAATACCCATACTCCTTAGATGCTTTTAGACGATACAAATAGACCAACTCGTCAACCCTGAGCATATCCTCGTCTGTAGCAGCGAGCCATATCCCCATACAGCTGACCACTATTCTCCACGAGTTGGGCATAAGTTGCCTAGGAGCGATGCCAAAATAGTCTAGCAACTCCATAAGGAATGGGTGGATGGGGAACCTTAACCAACAAGCAAAGGAGGACTTATTAAAACACACTTCCCCAGGAAAAAAATTGCAAGCTCGTTCGTCTTTACTAGGTAGACGAACCCTAACCCGTTTAGGGAATTGAAACCTATCCTTAAATCTGCTTAGAGTATCGTCGTCTAGACCACACTCCTCGTTGAGGGCGTAAAAAGCCCTAACCTCGCGAGGGGCAGAGACGGCGGTATCTCCCTCCACGGGGTCACCGCTCGACGACAGCCCAGTCTCGAGTTCGCTAGACCTAACCTCCGACATCACCTCTCTCACTAAATCCCTAAACCAGTCTATCGATTGACGAAGCAAGGGCAACAGATCGGCCACTACAACGCCTAAACTGTTACCCTCAGAAATGAAATTTTCTAGATGAGGAAAAACCCCTAAGGACATCCCTAGACGCGCGAAAAGGAAAGAGATTGAAGGGCAAGTTGTCCTAACTTCAGAATTGCTAACCATGGAAGGACAGACTGAACCCCGAGCAAACCCAAAAAGAAAAGAAAAAAGGGAAAAAGAGGAAAATCAAAATGCTAGCAACCATGGCTTGCATCGGCGTGGAAATAAAAGGAAAAAGAGAAAGAGGAGAGAAAAACGTACCTTAGAGAAAAAGAAGTAGGGAACGCCGCTGCACACAGCTCACCGGAAAAAATTCACGGCCAGTGAGAACTCGAAGCAGGTGAAAGGAGAGTTTCTCATAAAAAACAAAGATATTTTAGCAAAATTAAGAAAATGAATGGAGAAGTTTTAAAAACCAAGAAGCCCAAAAGAACTGAAAACCAGCGGGAAACCCAATAGTCCCACAAGTGTGAGCATTAACTCCATCAACCAGGACGTGCCACGTGGCCACAGCCCACGAAGCGCCGCCACTACCCATTTAAGGCGGCACATGATCCCAAGGGTCACCCAAAAAAAAAAAAAGAAGAGAAACTCTTCATCTTCTATGGTCGTCATGGGACCCCATGACGACTAAAGAATCGGGGGCAACTGACAAGAATGACGAGACCAATTAAAGACGAGCATATCAGGAAAGACGACTTCGCTCCAGTGACAAACCCAGGTAATGCCCACCTTATAGACGAACATAAAACAGCCATTCAATACCTTCAATAATGTCTCCGACGGTTACAACTCCATCTGTACTTACCGTTGAGGGCACAATGAAAGTCCCATTACAAGGCAGAAAGCATTACCTAAAGTAATAAATGCCAATCACAACGGTTAGCTCCCAGAACAACATATAAAACCTTCCCCGTGCAACCACCAAGGGGAGAGATAAGACAACAAACCTAAGAAGAGAGATATTCAGTAAGAACGAATCATTTACACTATTTTACTTTAGCATATTGCATTCTTTTATTCCTAACTTGAGTGTCGGAGGCGTTGTGGCAGGCACCACACCGATGACCATACACGAAAAAGTTGTGTCCTCGAGCAAAGGAATTGGAGACAGTTGTGCTCTTTCGATTGACGAGATCCATACCTCATCAGAAAATAAGCTATCCCGAGGTCTATGTCAAAGAGAATATTAAAGTAAATAAATTTACTATACAAATGATCTTGTAGCTCATTCATATTACTCAATTCTCTTTATTCAGTTATTCCCATGTGGAGAACTTTGTCCAAATGCACCCACGTACACCCACTTGTTGTAAGGGAAGAAGATAAAAGAGTAGGTGGTATTATTTAATTCTCTCGAAATCGAGAACTTGAGGTTCAAATTTCTCTCCCCATCACGTAGTAAGTTATTAAAAAAAAAAAAAAGTAAATAAAAACTTAAACTTGGTGGTGTAAGCAAAACAAGCGGTCCCCCACTTGTAGTATTAAAAAAATAAATAAAAATCCCCTCTTGTAGTAGTCGTAAGAGGGAAAAGGAACTTTTATCCATGATTTGTATGTTACTTAGAGTAACAATAATAAATTTGCTAACAAAAGATTGGCTTGGTAAACAAGAATGAATATATTTTTACTTATGAGTTTTGAGTCAGAAAAACGTTGTAAAAAATAGTGGCGTCTTTTTTCAACTCCAAAGGACCAAAGTGATGACATTGAAATTGAATTTCTACCTTTTCATCATATAAATGGTTTTGTAAGGGATAAGGAAAAAAAAAAAAAAACTTTGGTTTGGTACACAATAATGAATATATATATATATATATATATATTTGCTAATTTTTTCGAGTTCATGAACCAAAGGTCACACTTTAATTGAATATTGTGATGTGAATGCACTTACATTTCAACATGAATTTCCGCGCCAGTTTCCACGTACGTACGAAGCATCAAAGGATATTGTGATGTGAATACACTTCCATGTCCTCACTCTATATATATGTCACCGATAATGTTGCTTCATATTCATTGTTGGGACGAGTTCCAAACCAACATACAGAGAAAAAAAGCATAGAGAGTTTGATCATCTGTTTTTTGTTTAATTCACTTCTATATTGAGAAAGCAAAAACTCTTTCTGGGTATTGATGGGCTTTTGCAGTTATTGCAGCAGGACCAGTCTTTGGTTTTAGCCATAAAGTTTGAACATTTACACACATTGAATTGAATTCTGAAGAAATATATATATTTCTGGGGGGACTAGGTGGGTTTTAGCTGTTAGTTGTAATGGAAGGGGGTGACATTTACAAGGCTAGTAGTAGTTTAAGAGTGAATAGTTCTTCCCGATGGAGGAACAACTCTGTGGAAGTTTTCAACAGGTCTTCACGTGAAGAAGACGATGAAGAAGCTCTCAAATGGGCTGCCCTTGAAAAGCTTCCTACGTTTGATCGTCTAAGAAAAGGTATATTAACTACCTCAAAGGGTGAGGCTAATGAAATCAATATAGAAAGTCATGGATTTGAAGAAAGGAAGCAATTGCTTGAGAGGTTGGTGAAAGTAGCAGAAGAGGACAATGAGAAGTTCTTGATGATGGTCAGGAACCGGATAGATAGGTAAGAGTTCTGCCAATTTATGCTTCAAAATTTTCATATATACTTTGGTTTGTACTGTAATGAATTTTAATTACTCGGGTTTCTTGGAATTTAATTAGAGTTGGAATTGATCTTCCAACAATTGAAGTACGATTTGAGCACCTAAATGTTGAGGCAGAAGCATATGTGGGTGGCAGAGCTTTGCCTACATTCTTTAACTTCAGTGTCAATATTGTAGAGGTAACCAGCAGCAAAATATGTACTAGTCAGTTACACAATTTTGCTTTTGAAGTGTTTCTGTTAAGTTGTTATTGAATTTACTTTTCACTGTGCGCAGGGTTTTTTAAATTCTCTCCATATTCTTCCAAGTAAAAAGAAACACTTGGCTATCCTTAAAGATGTTAGTGGAATCGTCAAGCCTAGAAGGTGAGAAATGAACCTCAGCTATAATATGCATTGGAC
This sequence comes from Quercus agrifolia, assembly GCA_029955455.1. NCBI lineage: Eukaryota > Viridiplantae > Streptophyta > Magnoliopsida > Fagales > Fagaceae > Quercus > Quercus agrifolia. The sequence goes on along the minus strand of JARQAD010000002.1, from coordinate 22,120,871 downwards.
TCTGAATATTTACAACTAGTTTCTGGGAACCATTCTCATTTTCTGCATATGTATTTTGCAGAATGACATTGCTATTGGGTCCTCCAAGTTCTGGGAAGACAACACTCTTGTTGGATTTGGCCGGAAAGCTTGACCCTGATCTAAAGGTGAAAATAATTTGATTTCAGCTTCAACTCATCCTTGAATTTGCAATTCCTTACTATATTTAAATCTTTAGTATCATCTCTGATTAAAAGAAAAAAATTATGAAATTCTTCTTCAGTTGTCTGGGAGGGTGACTTACAACGGCCATGGCATGAATGAGTTTGTACCCCAGAGAACTGCTGCCTATATCAGTCAATATGATCTCCATATTGGAGAAATGACTGTAAGAGAAACCCTGGCCTTCTCTGCAAGGTGCCAAGGGGTTGGATCACGCTACGGTCAGTTAATTTAGTGACAGGATCACTTATTTTATAGCTTTCCTTCAATATAAATTTCTAGATGAACTGTCATGAGTAATATGTAATATTAGGAAGAATGACCGTTGTTTTGGTAATCTGCAGATATGCTAGCAGAGTTGTCCAGAAGAGAAAAAGAGGCAAATATCAAGCCAGATCCAGATATTGATATCTACATGAAGGTGAGGCAGAAGCTATTGACCTATAATTTGTATTTTTAGCTGATCTCTTGTATTTCACTTAGACCGAGATTTATAGTATTAGTTTTTCCCTTCTAAGGAAACTGTATCGGGACCTCGTTTAACAATTGAGATTCCAAAAATAATAATAAAGGTTGCAACTGTAATCTTTAATTTTATTTGTAACATAACTTATTCAAGTGAGTGATGGTGGCTTTCTTTTGTTTATTGGCTTCTGATATATCAGGCTGCCACAACTGTAGGCCAAGAGGCAACAGTGGTGACAGATTATACATTAAAGGTAACATTGCCGGTTTTGGCATAGGCTTATGACTATTAAGACACAGTAAACATAATATACTTTAGTTTCTTTAATTTGCTTCAAATATACAGGTTTTGGGTTTAGATGTGTGTGCTGATACCATGGTTGGCGATGAAATGATAAGGGGTATTTCTGGTGGACAAAGGAAGCGTGTTACAACAGGTACATTGAATCAATAGCAAATAGAATTCAGTTTAGTTGATATGAAGTTGGATGTATGCTAATCTATATTGAATCAAATTATAGGAGAGATGTTGGTTGGACCAGCAAAGGCATTGTTTATGGATGAAATATCAACTGGATTGGACAGTTCGACAACTTTCCAAATTGTGAATTCACTCAAGCAATATGTTCACATTCTTGATGGAACAGCAGTCATCTCTCTACTGCAGCCAGCACCAGAGACATATAATCTTTTTGATGACATTATTCTCCTCTCTGAGGGCTATATTGTGTACCAGGGTCCCCGTGAGCTAGTTCTTGACTTTTTTGAATCCATGCGTGGCTGACTTCTTGCAAGAGGTTAGTGTTAATCTATTCTTTTTTTTATTTTTTTTTATTATTATTTTTTTTTTATCTCATCCATACTAATAAAAAACTTAAGGATGAGCCTTACATGTGGGGTTCTCATCTTTATTATCTGTGATTATGACAGGTGACATCAAGGAAAGATCAGGAGCAGTACTGGGCACACAAAGATGAACCTTACAATTTTGTCACAGTTCAGGAATTTGCTGAGGCATTCCAATCATTCCATGTTGGCAGGAGTATAGGAGATGAACTTTCAGTTCCATATGACAAGAGTAAAAGCCACCCGGCTGCTTTGGCAACCAACAAGTATGGTGTTAACAAGAAGGAGCTGTTAAAAGCTAATTTCTCAAGAGAATACCTTCTGATGAAGAGGAATTCGTTTGTTTATATCTTCAAGCTTACACAAGTAGGCTTAAAACTTAATTTTTTACTCTTGCTTTAATTTGCATTTAGTATGATTTCGAATTTTAACTTTAGTTTGTTTGTTTGTTTGGTTTTTATGCTTTTAGCTTTTTATGATGGCTGTGATTGCAATGACACTTTTCCTACGGACAAAGATGCCACATGAATCAGTAACCGATGGATCAATTTATACGGGTGCTTTGTTTTTCACTGTGATTATGATTATGTTTAATGGAATGGCAGAGCTTTCTATGACGATTGTAAAGCTTCCTGTCTTTTACAAGCAAAAGGATCTCCTCTTCTATCCTTCTTGGGTATATGCTCTTCCAACATGGATCCTCAAGATTCCAGTAACATTTTTAAAAGTTGGTGTTTGGGTGTTTATGACCTATTATGTCATTGGATTTGATCCTAGTCCCGGAAGGTAATTATAATGATATTGTGGCTCATTTAGATACTAGTTTAGCTTGTGTGTTATATTCTAATCAATATATTCAAATGTACATATTGCAGGTTGTTTAAACAGTACCTTCTGCTCTTACTTGTAAACCAAATGGCTTCTGCATTGTTCCGAGCTATTGGAGCAATGGGTAGAAACATGATTATTGCCAACACTTTTGGGTCCTTTGCGTTGCTCTTACTTTTTGCCTTAGGTGGCTTTATACTTTCCAAAGGTAACAATATACTAAATCGAGAAATTTATTTAAACCTTTTTTCAGGTTGTTATACTATACCTTTAAGAACTGCCTTTTCATTTGTTGACTTACTTCTATAGATGATATAAAGAAATGGTGGATATGGGGTTGCTGGATATCGCCTTTGATGTACAGACAAAATGCAATAGTGGTGAATGAGTTCCTGGGGGGAAACTGGAGAAATGTAACTTCTTGATTATGCATCTGAACATTTATGCCGTCTTCCTGTTAATAACAAGCTAATGCTTGATTAAATTGTAATAATATAGGGTAGCACAACGGAAGCACTGGGAATTTCAGTTCTGAAGTCTCGTGGGTTCTTCACACAAGCATATTGGTATTGGATTGGCGTAGGAGCACTAGTTGGATTCTTACTAGTTTTCAACATCATTTTCACGCTGGCTCTTGCTTATCTTAACCGTGGGTATCTCCACCTTTTCCGTTATATGTTGTATAAATTTAGGAGCTTTTTCGTTAATGATGTACCATTTGTTGTGCAGCATTTGGAAAGGCACAGACTGTAAAATCAGATGAACCAGAAAGCAATGAACAAGGGCAGAGGACAGGAGAAGGCATACAGTTAACACTTAGAGGAAACAGCTCAAGTCACCATTCCAACATAGGTAATATGTTGCAAATATTGTGTATTGTATCCTGTGAGTATCATAGTTTTATTTCCTTTTAGTTTCCAACTAAAGTTAATGGACGTGCAGGGAGTAGGAGGAGAAGTAGCTCATCTGCAAGGTCAGGAGTTGAAATTGAGGCCAGTCGTAATGGGAAAAGAGGAATGGTCCTTCCATTTGATCAACATTCTATCACATTTGATGATATTATATATTCTGTTGACATGCCACAGGTAACTCAAGTCATAAATATCTCTGCGTTTGTTTCGAGTGTAAAAAGAATTCGGAAAATATTTTCCACCAACAAAGGTGTTTGGTTTGGCCGGAAAACTAAGTCAAACGGAAAATCCTTTTCGTTGACTGTAAAATATGAAGACCTGAAGTGTAAAATAGATTACACATCTATTTTACCTTCAAACCATTTCCGAAAAAGAAAAGAAAAAAAGAACCAAACCAAGAGAGAGAGAGTCGCCCACCGTCAAAGAGAGAGAGGCCGGTCACCTGAACTTGAGATTGACTCCGCTGCCTCTAGATCGAACCCAGTCGCCTCTCTCTCTTCCTTCTTCTCTCAATTTGACTGGATTTGATGAATTTTTTTTTGTTTGGTTTTGTTTCTTTTGTGTTTATCTATTAAGAAATAATATTATATATTTGTTTGGAAGCTGAAAAAATGTGAGCATCAAGTAGAAAATGTGTTTTCTATAGTATTTTCAAAAACACAACCAAACACTAAAAAATATTTTTCAAAGTATTTTTTAAAATGCCACCAAACACTTGAAAATATTTTCTTTTCCAAAAAATATTTTCAGTTGAAAATATTTTACACTTGGAAAACATTTTACATAGAACCAAACACAGCCTTAAAATGAAGAGTTTCTTGTAGTGGCTTGGAAATTAATATTGTACCGAAAGTAGAAACTTGAGACCTGACTGTTTCGATTGGACATGCAGGAAATGAAGAGCCAGGGTGTTATTGGGGATAAATTGGTGCTTTTGAATGGTGTGAGTGGTGCTTTTAGGCCAGGTGTTCTCACAGCTTTGATGGGTGTTAGTGGTGCTGGTAAAACAACTCTGATGGATGTTCTAGCTAGTAGGAAAACTGGTGGATATATTGAAGGGAACATCACAATATCAGGGTTCCCAAAGAACCAAGAAACATTTGCTCGAATTTCTGGGTACTGTGAGCAAAATGACATTCATTCTCCTCATGTTACAGTGTATGAGTCCTTGCTCTACTCAGCATGGCTCCGCTTATCCTCTGAAGTTGATTTAAAAACCAGAAAGGTTGGTATCTAAAAGGCCACTCTAGTTCATGGTTTTTCTATTTGCATTTCTTCCTACCTTTTTAGTGCAATTGACAGTATAGAACTTTAGCTTGTGCTCATTCTAGACTCTGGAAAGTGCTTAAATTTAGCTCAATTGAATATTGAAATATATGAGCTTCTTTTCTCTTGGTATGGTTAAGCATGATTCCATATTAAAGATGTTTGAGTTTGTAATAATAATCTTGACAATTATATCACTATCAGAATTCCTGATTCATGATTCTAACAAACGGTTGCAGATGTTCATTGAGGAAGTCATGGAGCTTGTGGAGCTAAACCCATTGAGGAATGCACTTGTTGGGTTGCCTGGTGTGAATGGTCTCTCTACTGAGCAGCGCAAGAGGCTCACTATCACAGTTGAGCTTGTGGCAAACCCCTCTATAATATTCATGGATGAGCCAACTTCAGGTCTAGATGCAAGAGCTGCTGCAATTGTTATGAGAACAGTTAGGAACACAGTAGACACTGGAAGAACAGTTGTGTGCACCATCCATCAGCCAAGCATTGACATATTCGAAGCTTTTGATGAGGTAAGGACTATTAACTATCAACAGACTTAGTGCAAATGCGTTGGTTTTCTTCTAGATTTGCTTATGAAACATATGTAACATGTATTTGCAGCTTTTCCTAATGAAACATGGAGGACAAGAGATATACGTTGGGCCATTGGGACACCACTCAAGCCATCTTATAAAGTATTTTGAGGTAGGATTCTTTGAAGATCAGAATCACAAACACCCAACAGCCATAAATATTTATCTATGTTGTATATTTCCTAATGCATATACCTTTCCTTTACTTCTAGAGCATCGAAGGAATCAGAAAAATTAAAGATGGTTACAATCCAGCAACTTGGATGTTGGAAGTTACATCTTCAGCAGAGGAAATAACTTTGGGTGTTGATTTTACTAATGTGTACAGAAACTCAGATTTGTACAGGTATGTTTAATGTTATATTAAATGCTTTATAGGATTGAAAAAAGATTCTACTATCTGGGAAATGTTTAAATAAGTTCTTTGTTGTAGTTATGTTCTTTGAATTTAAGGCTAAAACTTCTACTAACTATGTGGCATATCCATTCGGAGGAACAAGGCATTGATTCAAGAGTTGAGCAAACCTGCTCCTAATAAAAAACAACTCTATTTCCCAACCCAATATGCACAGTCATTTTTCACTCAATGCATGGCTTGCTTGTGGAAGCAACACTGGTCCTATTGGCGCAACCCACCATACACTGCCGTGAGATTTCTGTTCACAGTTTTCATAGCCTTGATATTTGGGACAATGTTCTGGGACCTTGGTTCCAAGACGTAAGTTACTGCTACAAAAATTTGAGAAATTTTGAACACTCCAATGGATTACTGCTACATTTTAATATAATTTTCAAATTGCAGCAAGAGGCAACAAGATTTATTTAATGCAATGGGTTCCATGTATGCTGCTGTTCTCTTCCTTGGTTTCCAAAATGCTTCATCAGTGCAACCTGTAGTGGCAATTGAACGAACTGTCTTCTACAGAGAAAGAGCTGCTGGAATGTATTTAGCCTTGCCATATGCATTTGCACAAGTAACTAGGGTTACATCTTGCAGGCTTAACCTATAGAGTATTACTGTATTAGTCTACAATAATTGTGTATGTTAATGCGACTTACTATCTTTTGTCATAGGTTACAATTGAGCTCCCATATGTTTTTGCACAAGCTGTGTTTTATGGCATCATAGTATATGCAATGATTGGGTTTGAATGGACTGTAGCCAAATTCTTTTGGTATCTATTTTTCATGTACTTCACATTGTTGTACTTTACCTTCTACGGCATGATGACTGTGGCTGTGACGCCAAACCACCATATTGCTTCCATAATATCGTTTGCCTTTTATGCAATATGGAATCTATTTTCAGGATTCATTATCCCACAAACTGTAAGTATTTTCCACTTTTGATGTGCAGGTTTTCATGTGTACAAATATATCTAACAGTTACTAACTCATTTTCTTTTTTCCTTTTCCTTTCATTTATCTACTTGGAAATCAACAGAGGATTCCTGTATGGTGGAAATGGTACTACTGGGCATGTCCAGTAGCTTGGACTTTGTATGGATTGGTTGTTTCTCAATTTGGAGATATAGAGGAGTCGATGACTGATGGCAATAATGAATCAGTAAAAGAGTTTGTTAAAAGCTATTTTGGATACAAGCATGATTTTCTAGGAGTGGTTGCGGCTGTAGTTGCTGGGGTTGCAGTACTCTTTGCACTCATCTTTGCAATTTCCATCAAGATTTTCAATTTCCAAAGGCGATAGAAGGTTGTTTTGATTATTTTGTGTAGTATGTTTTTAGGATTAATGCTATCTTGCAAGTCCAAGATGTTTTGTCTTTTACACCAACAAGATGTATCTTGAAGCACTTTATTATTATAATTATAATTATAATTATAATTTTTATTATTATATTGAGGAGGAAAACTATGAATTTTATTCAAAGAAAGTCAGCCATGATCAGCGAAAAAGAACATAAATCACATGTGGAGAAACATCCTCTATCCACACTAGAAAACCTCTAACATGTCTAGTATGTTTAGCTAGATTGTGAACTACAATCACTACAACAATATGTATTTTTGGCGACGAATATTAGTAACGAAAATTTTTTTGTCACCAAAAGTTAATATATAGCGACGAAATTCATATTTCAACGCCATTTATAAAATATTAATAACATTTGGCAAAGAAAATTAAAATTTTTCCCCAAATGTCATTTGATGATGAAACTATTTCTTTGCTAAATAATGTATTTAGCGAAAAAAACATTAGGCGACAAAATGTTTTCATCTCTTTTTTTTTTTTTTAAATAGTCAGACCTTTTGGATATGAAATTTTTCGTCGCCAGGATTTTTGACGATGTGGTATACACGTCAAAACCAATTTCGTAGCCAAAAAACAAATTTTGTCACCAAAAGTCCTTGCAACAAAAAATAGGACTTATGTGAAGAAAATTTTTGTCAACAAAAATACATTTCGTTGCAGTGAATGTTACCAAGTCTACCTACACGAGAAAAGGAAATACAATTATTGGCAACAATGGTAGATTTGGCCGAAGCGAGCATATGGCCAAATGGAGATAGAGAGTCCTCATCGGAGTTGAGAGTTTTAATCACAGTTTCAGAATCACCTGCAAGGATAAAAGAAGTGAAGTCGAGTTCTTAGGCAAATGAGATAACACTTGCAGTAGCCCTGGCCTCGATGAGGCCTGCTGAGAAAGGTAGAGAGGTTTGTTTCGAGAGTGAGGCAATAGCTTGGCCCTAACATTCTCGAATTACCACTCCCAAACCAGCTTTGCCTAAATCTTGAAAGATTGCCCTATCGAAATTGATCTTGATTGAACCTTCAAGAGGAGGAGACCAGCGGACCCATGAGCTTGTGTGGACAGAAGACCGGGCTGGGGAGACAGGATCAGTACGAAGAAAATCAGCAAGTGCTTGAGTGGCTTGAGGGATCACCTGCAAGAGAGGAAACTCCTTGGAACTAATTCTGAGTTGGTTTCTTCAATACCATATAGTCCACATGACCATTTCCTCCCTCAACGAAGGAAAAGAGCATGTCTGCTGAAATGAAAATGTTGGAATCGAATCCCAAATATTTGAGAGCTTTGAACATTCCCACAGTGCATGAGACACGGTTTCTGAGCACATCTTACAATGTTCACAGATGACGTCGGGTGAAATTTTCCTCCTCCATAAATTCCGCTTGGCTGGGATTGCGTTTAGACAAGAACGCCACAAAAGATTGCTGACTTTGTTTGGAATCGATAGCCCCCAGATCAGCTTCCATAGATCGTTATCTTGGGATTGGTTATTAGCAAGAGGGATCACAAAATTTTCCTTAGCATGGAACTTGGAGCCCGACTTTACTGTATAGACATTAGACACCCGTTGAATTGAAGAGCACAGCCCATTTTATCCTCAACTGGGGCATGACTTAAAGGGGATACTCAATATCAACTCAACCTCGTAGGGATAAAAAAAACCACGCAAAAAGTTGATATCCCACCTCCTCTCTTTCTCATGTTTTTGTAGTTCGACAAAACATTTGAATAAAGTCAGAATCAAGATATGGCTTGGTAATTTTGGGCTTCCGTTTCTCAATATATATATATATGAAAATTTTATCTTTGATAGAAGTTATTATATAGTTTATTAGAAGTGGAATTTTGTTATTATTCGTACCTGAAGGTGAGCGTTTGATGATATGTCTCAATGAATTTCAGTATATTAGAAGTGGAATTAGAAATTTGCCTCTATTTCTAATTTCATTATATTTGCAACATGTTTTTTTGTGGCCTCATTAGTCATTAATGATTTTTCGTTTCACTCCATCGACAAAGTAAATAAAAAATAAAAGAGTTTTTATCTTAAAAATCCAAGGGCCATATAAGAGTAGTATAGATTACATCATGCCAGCTATTCAACTAAGATTCTCTTCACAACTCTTCCGAACTGTACATAGCTTCAAATAAGATTTGTTTTGTTTTGTTGAGATAATTTGATGATTTTGCTAATGCAACATTAGGTTCTTTTATTATTTATTTTTTTCCAATATGGAATTTTCATGACGTTCGTGTAGCTGTTGATATCTACATTGGCTTGACAAAAGAAACTTATGCAAATGATCATCACCGCCCATTTAATGATCTCTTTCTTGAATAAATTGGAATCCTTTGTAATTGAGTATTTGTTAAGGGCATAATCCTATTTGGACTTTATCTTTTGGTTTTAGTATGTTTGATCTTTTTAGAATATTTCTATGGATCTAAACTCTAACCGTCTAACAATGAAAAAAAGAGAATAAAAAACAGTCAGAGAAAGTAAAACCCCAAAAAAAAGCATTTGAGAAAGTTTAAAGATGTAAGCGCAATTTTATATTTATTTCGTTTGCTAATTCTTTTGTGGAGTAATACTTATTAAATAAAATGTACGAACATGTTATGATTATTATAATATATTACTTCATAATGTTTGTATATTTTTCATTTTTAACAATCTTGTGTAAAGTTTTGACAATTTATCATTAGAAATGTTTAAACTACATTTTTTTTTTTATCTAAACATATTTATATTTGATCTAAAAGTTTTATGTGCTTTTTATTTTTTTATATTAATTGGGAATCTCTGGGTTATTGGAAAAGAATTATGGATTTTAACTAAATTTCATAGATCAAATGATAGTGTGGGATTAAGGGGTTTGTGGTTTTATCGACGAGTATTGTAACAGGTTGCTAAAGTAGACACCTATTAAAAAATAAATTTGGGGATATAGATTTTTTTAATGTAATAAATTCATATTTTGTAGACTTTATTTTTAAGTTAGATAAAGAGATGCATATTTTGGGGAACAGATTCAATTCTAGGTGTGTTAACAATTCTTGTTAATTTATAATTATTTTTTTTATAATTATTTTATTTTTTGTTCCATAAGTTTTTTTTTTTTATGCATTGTAAATAATACTAATAATTAGGATAAACTGCGTATTTGGTCTTTATTCTTTACGTCATATTTTAATTTGGTCGTTAACTTTTCAATTGTGTCAATTTGGCTCCTAATCTTTCAGTGTCGTGTCAATTTAATCTCTGCCATTATCTCATGAATGGAAATTGCTGATGTGACTAACAACCAAAATAAAAAATTCGTTTCTATTGTTGTAGCAATAAACTAATTTTTTATCTTGGCCATTAGCCACATCAATATTTTCCATCCAAAATATGACAGTAGGGACAAAATTGATACAGAACTGAAAGTTTATGGACCAGATTAACACAATTGAAAGGTTAGAAACCAAATTGAAATATAGTGTAAAGGATATGAACCAAATACATAGTTTACCCTAATAATAATTGTACAAGACATTTTTTTTTTCTTCATTTTATAACATATAACTAATAATAAATAAACCAAGATTAATCATATATCATACCAAATACAGGTTAGTGACTAGTATTAAATAATGGGGTTACAGCTTTTCCTAATGAAATGCGGAGGACATGAGATATATGTGGGGCCATTAGGTCGCTATTCTTGGCATCTTATCAAGTATTTCAAGGTAGGGTGATTTTAAAACCAGAAAATAAATAAACCATAAAACTTTTATATGTGTTATCACTTATGTTGATGGATAAATTTGATCTGTGTTATGACTTCCTAATACATATAACTCCCCACCCCCCCCACCCCCCCTTCTAGGGCCCAAAAAAAAAAAAAAAAAAAACCAATTTGCCCCTGTTTTCAAGCTATTCAAGTGAATGTCCTTATTTTGGAACTCGAGTTTCTAGAACTTGAGTTCTGTGTAAAACTCAATTTTCATATGGTTGACTTTCGTGTGATTTTTGCCACGGTGAATGCCGCTAATGTGGCATTCTCCATTAAAAAAGCCAGATGGAACTCAATTTTTACAAAGTCGAGTTCCTTGAAATTGTTTTGAACTAATGGAACTTGATACTTTAAATACCAAGTTCCAAGCAAGTTTTTTTTAGAAAAAAAAAAAAAAATATATATATATATATATATATATATATATATATATATATATATATATATATATATATATATATGTAAAGCCTTTTGAACTAATCATTTAAAAAAAAAAATATGTAAAGTTTTTTTTTTAAAATATTTTTTAATATGTTCAAATTAATCAACTTGTTGGATTAAAATAGATTGATCCCAGTTAATTAATTCAATTACCCAAGTTGGTTAATTTGGTCAAATTACATGCAAATCGTGGAGACACCAACAAATCATCAAATAAACTAAGTGCAATGGAAATTAAATGAATATGATAATTTGTTGATGAATGAGGAAAACCTCTTGCAAGGCAAAAATCTCACTAGGTGAATTTCAGGTCACCATTCCCAAGAATCCATTAATCAAGAATTAAGTGGTTACAAGTATAAAGAATCTTACCACTACCTTGAACTATCCCAAAATACCAACCTACAATTGAACCTTTACTCTAATCCCCAATTGAATTTGATCTTGCAGGAGACTTTTTCGCATGCACAGATCCCAGTAATTGACTAACTCCACCAGCCGATTGATTGTTATTGGCCATAAAATTCTTCACTTTAAAACACCTTGAAGATTAGGAAGCACTTGATTACAAAACCCTAAGGTGCACAAATCGTAGTAGCTTTTCACAGAGTGTATAAGTTCTCTAATAGAGTCTCTGTATCTTTGATGACTTTAAAAGAAGCCTTTTATATGGTCTAGGGTAGTAAAGAGAGAAACCTTAATCATCCAAGTTATCATGGGCTGAATTTCAGATCTGAAAATTCTGAAATCATAAATCTCGATAGATCAAGCTTGTGTCGAGCTTCTTCATTAATCCTCGAAAGATGCTAGTGTTGAGCTTTAATGAAACAACTTTTCTTCACTTGCTTCTTGGATCAATCTTCATTTCTTTAATGATACCACTTGTTATGTTTGAGCAACATAGTTCTTGATACATTAAACACAACTTAGATCTACCCAATTACAACTAAAGTGCATTTTGTTAAAGGATAAGCCAATACATAGAAAATATGACCCCTAACAATCTCCCCCTTTGAGATAAAAGTGAATAACATTCATCATCATCATATATATCAAATAAGCATAATGTATGTAAAATGGTAATAAAACCAAGTGTATGTGTGATGAGAACTATACAGCCAAAACCTTACTACATATCTCAAAAACACTCTCCCCCCTATGACTAGTCTAACTCTCACCTTAACAACAAGACTACTCTTATAATCAAAAGTACTCCCCCTTTTTGCCACGAGTGACAAAGGGTGAATCACTAAAAGGGTGTCATCTCATCATCATAGTAAGAGCCAGAAGCATCACCATCATCCTTTCCACTAGTAGAAGACTCCAAGGAAGGATTACGCTTGGGAGAAGGAACGAAGCCACCAAGGTGAGACTGTCATTGAGCAATCCGGCCAATCCTGGTGTTTATCTGACACATCTCATCAAACAGATAGTCAAGACGAGTACCAAAACCATCCAAAATAAGCAGATGCTAATCCAAGATGGTAGCAAAAGATACTCTACTCCAGAAGAAGAAGGTGGAAGAGATGAGGAAGAAGGTCAAGAGGCATAGGCAATATCCTCAGCAGCTCAAAACTCAGTCTCTTCCTATTGAGCAGAAGTAGACTCCTGACGAGGCCACTTGGCCTTAGCCACCAGCTAAGTAGAGCTCCTACCAAAGTTTCCTTGCTAATGGCACCCATCATAGGAAATAGAGGTGAAGAAGGAAAAGGAACAAATGCATATGAGAAAATGCGTGTGATAGTTGAAGGAAAATTTAAACTTATCACATGTAGCAAGGTCTTGATAGATATCCAACATGGACACTATCATATGTGAAGGAAAGTCTATAGAGAGACATTCGAAGAGAGAGAAAAGAAAAATGAGCACGAGGCTCAGTGATAGAGCTATAGTGAGATTGTGGCGTGAGGACAAAGGTCATCACCATATTAAGGATCCTTGGACCCTTAGCAAAGTCATGGGTAACGAAGTTAAGATTGTTACCCCAAGACATGGGATTCTCACAAAAGCGGGAGGCTAGCTCATCTCGAGATAGAGAGCTAAGCCAAGTACAACCAGGATAGTCAGGATGAGTTACCCTAGGGACATGTAGTACACCAAAAATGAACTCCGGAGTGACTACAATATGTGCTCCTTTGAATACTGTAGTAAACTGAGGAACAGAGGTATCGACCGTATGTATGTTGGAGTAGAACTCTTATATAAACACGCTTGGACATTTGATAGGTTTCTAACAGAATGATTCCTAACCTCGAGAGCTAAACACACCGAGTAGAGGTGTGTCTGAGAAATTAGACAAGATAACCTCGTGTTCCGAATGAATTGCCTTGTTATAGAAGTTCTCATCAAAATCCTTTTGGGATTCTGGATCACGAAACCTATCTCAAATAGAAGGAGAAAAAGAAGAAGAAGAAGAACCACACAATGTGAGATCGGATTCTTAGAGGAAATGGATTTCTTGGGTGCCATAGTTGTTGAGGTTGGGTATTTTGTTGTGTAAGGACAATAATATTCCCAAAGTCTCCAATTATATCCTATATATAGCTATGTGTAAGTTTTTGGAAAAAGCTATATTTATGTAAATAAGCACAATTGATCATATCACGTCATATGAAGACAATTTTAGGAAATCATGTTTGGAGGTGGAAACACCAATTTAGAGAAAATTCCCTTTAGTTAAAACCCTAAAAATTGAATTAATTTTAAACGTTTAGTCACCTAATCCAATCGGGGATTCATAGCTGTAGTTGGGTATCTCAATTTCAATATATATATATATATATATATGATAGAAAAACATTTGGATAAAAAAAAGTTCGAAATTTGGGTTAAGCCCTACTTTAAAAATTTATTGAACAAATTTTGCATGCAGTGGACATTTACAGATTTTTTCTTGCTGCATACGGTACTAATGGACAATAATAGAGACAAGTATCATAATTCATACATAGTTGGTGCAATATTGGGGTGAGAATTAGACGCCAATACCGACCTTTCTAATATGCATACTCAATTTGAACTTGTCCTTTTGTTAATTAAAGGAAATTCTCTCTTTTTTGGCTAAGCAAATGCATGTCTACAGTCTATACATATAAAAGCCAGCATTTTTGGCTGACAAATTTCCTTGTGTACTGGGAATTTTACCAATATTTGGCTAAGTACTCAAAAATAGAAATTTTATGAAAACAAGAGTCATGACAACAAAACAACCAAATCTTCACGTTCAAATACATGGCAATCTAGCAGCAACAAGAATAACAACAACGACAACAACAACAGGTAATTAACTAATAAATCATGCACTAAAAAATTTATTTTAAAAAAAAATGTTTGAAATTCAAGTTCACTAAACCTAATCATGCAAAAAATTTAGCCAATCAAGTATATGTAATCCAGTAATCATTATTCTTTCATAATGATTAACCTACAAGCAATGGCTTTTTTTTTTTATTTTTTTTATTTTTTTATTTTTTATTTTTTAAATGTTTAATGAATATCTTAGGGGTAAAAATGAATGTTGAGTTCAATGAAGATAAATTGTTTTTTTTTTTTTTCTACAAAAACATGAGGGAGAGAGTGTGGAAAGCCCAAATATATCAAAATCAAATCACATCTTAATTCATCTCATCCACAAGATTTAAAAAGTGTATGTCACTCTGCCCATTTAGCTTAATCATTGGTTAATTGGCACAATGATAGTCTAAATTTCTCAACATTTACAAAATCAGATACTTCTTCAAGAGCAACTAAGCGCTTGAGATCATAATATTAGTCCACTAGTAACGAAACAATCCTTATAACACCTTTTTTCACTAAGAATTTAAACAATTAATCTAGAAAAAATGTAGTAACAAGGAGTAATGAACAAAAAACTCAATACGTGGCAATTCACATATTAACAATGGGGTCTAACAAAGCACTAGGTTAACATGATGAGACAAGAAGTGAATAGAATATCAACGAGGGTGCCTAAAGATAATTTAAGAAACTGAATAGATCTCAATGTAAATATTTAGACAAAACAATGAGAATATTGGAGCTGTGTATACCAAAATATTAATATCAAAGAAGATGCATAATTAATGACACAATATATGGTACGCCAAGTCTTGTGTATTACCCCTGAAGGAAGGGTCACACCCAGGTGTTTCCTACTTGGGTAGAGGCACTAAAAATAAATAATCAGCAATCTAATCACAACACTTACCTCCACCACATCCAACCTCCACAACACCAATACATAATTCGAATCATGACCCAAGAATTGCCTTATGGGACGACGGTCACTGAAACTTTAAGGTTGTGTTTAAATACTTGAATTTAGATTTTAATTTGGATTTGATTTTAAAAGTAATAGATTTAAAATGCCTTAATTCCAAATCTATAAATATATAAGTATGTCATATGGATTTATAAAATGTTATGAGTTTAGAAGTTATTTCAAATTTAAGGATTTTAAGGTTTAAATTCTTGGTGGATTTGTCAAATCCAAATCGTTTTGGCATCGCTTCATTTCCCGCACTTGGCAGACAGACATTACTCGTCATAAACGTCGTGTCTCTTCACTTAACTCCGATGGGATGAACTCCAGAAGACTTTGGCCCAAATGGAGCGTACTCATCTTCCCACTCATCACGAACCGGGTGAAAGGGACAAAAAAACCAAGTGATATCCAAACAAAGAATTTGAAATTTAATCACCTAAATCCAAATCCATGTGACCAAATTCTGCTATCCAAACACTCCATAAAAGTATTTCATGACAAAAAAATTAATCCAAGGCATACAAACACGATCAAAAGATTTACATAAATACAATGGCTCAAATAGATAAATTTAATAATGGGAATACATATAATGATTAGCGTTCTAAGGTTTTGTCGAGCAGTGTATTCCTTGGAAATTTTCTTCATTTAATCTTCCACGTCATAAATTATTTTCATTTATGTCAAAGTATTAATTCATTATCATGTTTTTATAGGAAAATGCATTTATTTTTAAGCCCTAATTATTTTAGTCCAAGGAATAATTATTTTACTCCTAGAAAGAGTTTGGTTAAAGACTTAAAGTTACTCTAGGTGTAATTTTAAGCAATATTACATCACTTAATAAATTTTTAATTGATTAATGTTTCAAAATCCAACAATTGAATCACATTTTCTCTATATCATTAACATGTATGCCGTATTTCACTCCAATCTGATGTTGTTTACTATCTATATTATTAATAACAATATTCCCTGTTTTATTTTCAACATTTTGCATAACCTTTACACAAATTCTTAAACTCTCTTAAATACCCCGATTTTTTAGTTAAATAATTTTAAATAAAAAAAAAATTGGTTAAAAGAGTAATTTATTGTTTATAAGTTTTAGGCTTTTTTTTTTTTTTTTTTAATCTTCTCCATTCGGCCTAAAACTTAGGACACTAGCTTTATCTCATTTTTAAATATTATTCTATGTTATCTTATCTCTTTCTTAAAAAAAAAAAAAAAATATATATATATATATATATATATATATATATATATACAAACGGTTATTTATATATCACTTTTAAACATTATAACACTAAACAAGAAAAAAAAAAACAAATAAATAAAAAAGAGTATTATTGCATGCGCAAAGCGTATGTGATGAGTCTAGTATAATCCATAAACCAATCTTTTACGAATAGTTTTAAAATACAAAAAATTTAAATTTAAATATTTGATTAATGACATAATTAACAAACTCCGATTGGTGTAAAACTTGGCATGTGTGTTTAGAATTTAGAGAACATGTAATCCAACGATTGGATGTTCAAAATACTAATCCAATGAAAAATTATTAAGTGGTATAACATTATTTAAGGTAACACTGGATATAACTTAAACTCAGCTCATTTGTATAAATGGATACAATAATCAAGTACAAATATAGGTTTTTGTTATTGTTACGGCATCAATATTTTTTTATTGGTTTAATATATTCAAAATCACACTATCGGATAAATCTTTTATTAACCTTAACATGCATGCTTAATTTCGTGGTAATCAGATGTTATACTATTTAATCTAATATTTTCTAAATATAACAGTTACAGATCTTTGGCCAGCTTAATATTTTGCAAGTTTTAAGAATGTAAAGGGGAAATATAATATTTAACTAACAATATATATTTCTTTAACTCTTTTTGTTTGTTTGTTTGGTAAATATATAAAAAATGGTTAGGAATGGGCGACTAATATGCCTTCTCTACATTAGTGTTAACTTAGTAACCTTTAACCATTCTTTGTCAATATCTCATTTTGAAAAAGTATAAGGAGCACTAACAGGTCTCTAGCAGGGGAAGGAGGGGGGATGAATCGAACCCAAAATGCTCTGCATAATAGAGTCTTGTTAGCCCAAGGCCCCAGCCTCTAGGCCACCAATTGTGCTCATCTTTAACTCGTTTTAGTGACATATAAGATATAATCAAAATTAATTTTTCAAATATTATAGCATGTAAAAATATTTTATACATTGGTTAGTAATAATAGATTTTATTTTCTTTGGAAATCAAGGGAGTGATTTTATTAAAGGGGAAGTCAAATAAGGCCTAATGAGAACTCAGAACTGGCCCAACAACATCATCAAAGACCTAAGAAAGAAGGGATGGGATGACTTCGGGGTCTCCAAGCATACAAAAGGATGCCCAGCTGTCAACATTATGGGCAAGCTCATTACAATATCTAGGAACAAGAAAATAAATAAATTGACTAAAGTGCCGGAAAAGTAAACGAACGCTGTGCAATCTCATCCAAGTATTCGATGCAAGGACAATTAAAGATGAACCACTCTCTTTCCTGTCTCTTTCAAAAAAGAACCCGTTTTTTGGGTGGAAGAAAATGCAATAATGAAGAGAAATTTTATGGGAGAGTGATAACTGATAAGACATTCACAGCAACAAAAAATAAATGTGAAAGTGAAAGAAAATGCAAACGGATTTTTTTTTTCTAATATTTTTTTTGTGCAAGACTGCAAGGTAAGTTTTCTATACTAATTATTTAAGGGGTTTTTTTTTATTTAAATTTCTCATTTTTTAGTTCAAAAATATTCTTATACTCCTATGTTTAAGTAGAGACAAAATTAAAGAACAATCCGATAAAAATGCAACTTTAATTCCTAATAAAATATTGCCTAAAAAATAGGACAACTTTCCTGTTATTTTTGAAATTAATTTATTCATTTATAAATTAGATTTTTAAATATATATAAAATAAAATAAACTAAAAATCACAATTTTTGTTTTACAAAATAGGACCACTAAAAAAAATAAAAAAGTCTCATCACACGTGGGAAGCACATGTGATGAGGCTAGTATTTATAAAGACAGTTTATAAAAGAATTTTGAAAAAAAAATTTTACAAAATGCTTGTTTGGCATCTGGTTTTGAAACTACATTTTTTCAAAATATAATCATTTTAAAACTCTTTTTTCCCTAATTATTTAATTATTTCAAAAAATCATTTAAGAGTTTATTTGCTTAAAAGCTTTAGGGCCGGTTTGGTAGGAGAATATTTTTTTTTTAAATAGTAATTTTTTTTTTTTTAGAAAGTTGAATTTGAAACTAGTTTCCAAATAATAATTTGTACAATATATGTGTTTGGCTCGCACTTTTAATAACAATTTTCAAAATGCTGAAGAAAAAAAAGATGTTTGGGCCCACTTCTACTTTTTAAGATTTTTAAAAGATTTTTTAATAAAAAGTAACAAATAGATTACTTATTTATTTATTGGATAATAATAAGAGAATACAACTCATCTATCATTTTTAAAAAGAATTATAATGCTAAGTTTCTAATTTAAATTTTGATAAATTTTTTTTTATTTTTATTTTTTATGATAATGAATGATAAGCTCCTTAATTTAAAATATAAATAATTTACTTTAGACAAATATGTGATATCTAATCTATTCAAATTATTTAAAACTATGCTACTAAAAGCATTTTTTGTATTTTGAAAACACAATTTTAGCAGTTTTCAAAATCTTGTTTTAAATAAAATAAAAATTTAAGTATAAAACCCAGTATTTTATGATTTTCAAAACAAAAAATTGTATTTAAAATCGTCTTACCAAGGAGATCCTTAAGTTTTTTGTTATTTTATTTTTTGTCTTAGCCTTTTGTTTCAAAATAAATGTAAAAAACTTATATATATATATATATATATATAAAACTAATTTTTAGATTTTACTTTTTATCACACATTTAATGTATAGATCAACAAAAAATTTAACTTTCAATAAATACTACACAAATAAAGTATAAAAAAATTAAGGGAAATTCTGAAAAAAAAAAAAATTAGTAAAAGTTTGTTTTGTTTTGTATTTTCAAAACACACGAAAATTAAAAGTGACGTAGCATGCAGATTCGATGCCCACGCAGAAGTCAGAACGGGTTGGCTAGGTAATTAAAGGGTCATTCAATCCAAGTCTTAAATTTGTGAGAAGACTGACAAAACCGCCAAAAGTTGACTTTGTTCGTCTGCATTAAAACTGCAATATCGGTTACCACACCTTAATTTGACAATATTGGAATGTCAACGTCTGCATTCATTGTTCAATCTTGGCATACCGCACAGCTGTGCCGATGTAACTTGTAAGTTCTACTTGGTAGATAAAACCAAGATAAATACTCAATGAGAAATGTGATATTTTTATAATATTTTTACAATAAATTTAAAGTGTTAGTTTGTTATTGATTTGTTATGTGTGAGTAAAAAAGTAATATAAATTTTTGATTTACATTAAAATTAATAATAACTTACCACATATAATTTGTTATGAAAATATTACGAAAATGTTGTAAATGTAGCACTTCTCATAATAGATAAGAAAAGTTAACGAACTCATGATTCTAAAAAAAATTGATACATTTTTAGAAACATTATATGAGAAAAAAAAGGTAATTAATTTTTTTGAGTTTATATTTTTCATAAATGTAGTGTTAAAATTTTTCTAAAATAATTTATTAATAAGGGCAAGACTTAGGTATAGTACTTAGGTGTTGTTACTTAAGTTTCTATATTAAAATTATGCCACGTGCCTTTTTTCTCATAAGATGGAAGTATACTTTTTTAATTAAGTCGCTACATGACAGAATCTTAAAAGGAAAATCTAAAAAATAACATTTAAGATACTATACATAAGTTTTGTCCTATTAAGAGGCACCAATTAACATAACTTATAAAAGATTTGTGAGAATTAATGTCAATTTATAGATTTAATAATTATACAAATATTGTGAAAAAAAATTATGTCGGCTATATATAACCAAAATCTTAAACATTTACATGCTCTTTTTTTATTGTATTTTTGGGTTCAATTTCGGACGTTCCCTCCAATTGTAAGCTACTCAAAGTTCAAACAAAGCACATACCAATTGGAATCACTAAAACTTTATAGTCCTGCCACATGCCAAACAAATACTTCCATTAAATGTCCATTTGGATGTGTTAGTTGGATGTGTTAGGCTTTAGGTTGGTAAATTTCATGACATTATAGCTTAATGTCGTCATAAGTCTTCGTAAGTTCTAGATTAAGTTTCCAAAAGAAGTTCAAAGGAAGAAAAAATCTGTAATTTTGACTGCCCTTTAATTGAGTCTTGATTAATTGAAGCATAGGTTTTTCAGACTTCAATCGTGCCTTGCTCGATTGAAATGAAAGGGCTCAACACTTTGATTATATCTCACTTAAACGAGAATTAGAAAACCCGAATATGAAGTGAATTATATATAAGATAGTTGTTACATCATAAATTGTGCTCTATATGCAAAATTATATAAGTGTCAATTGTGCACAGTCTTACTACCGCGCAATCCTTTGTGTGATAATCTCTCCACAAGTATTAAATTTTTGTGGAGTGTGGTGGGTAAAGACTAGGATTCAAGTTTTCAGAAGGGAGTTTCGAACACATACACTTAGTTAGGTTAGAGTATAATTTCTATCTTGTAAAATAAATAAATAAATAAATAATTATGCACAGCCTTATTTATAGGTTCAAAGTCCTCGTGTTGTATACTTCAATAAAGAAAACCTAAGTCTAAATAACCTAAGTCTAAATTTCAGCAACACGTGAATTCAGACAACTAAGAAGATTATCAAGATGGTCCTAAGTCTAGATTTCGGCAACACGTGAATTCAAACAACTAAGAAGATTATCAAGATGGTGTTGTTGCTACCGTGACTCGGATTAGAGCAGAAGCTACAAAGTCATCCTGGTGTTAATGTAGAAATCACATCTTCAAAGTGGTCCTTAGAGTCACAGTCTAAGAATAAGTGTTTATTCTAGATTATAAACTTCAATTTTATTCTAGAGAATAATTCCTTGGGGTCAGGGAATCCTCATAGTGGCTTTTCCTTTAAATGTGTCCATTAATTTTCACTTCATCATCGTATGCGTATTTTTTATGTTTATTGCTTTTTACAAGGTAATATTGCCTGCTCGTGGTGTAATTTCTTGTGTATATTGCATGCATAAATTGATTAATTTGTAATAAATTGATTAATCTGCTGCATAATTAATTTTTGGCATCAAAGTAAGAGTGTTCATAATGCAATTTTTATCTAAAAATTTATTTATTTTTATTTGTTAAATTTTGATAAAAATATAATTTCAAAAAATAATTTTAAAAAACTTTACAAAAACAAATGCACAAAAAACATGAATTAAAAATTAAATTTGTTGACAAACACACTCTAAAGTCTAAATGCACAAGTCATCGACATCATGGGTTTATTTTTATTTTTATTTATTTTTTTGAGAAGCAAAATGCATGGTGAAAGTTGGAACCCCCGCATATATTTTCGTATTTTATAGTGCACAATTACTATAAAGCACATTAAATCCATGGTCAATTCTTTCTAAAGCACTTTTTACTTTACTTTATGTCCGTTGTCAATCCCCAATTATTATGCTTTTCAAAAATAAGTATAATTATTCATATAGATTCCTCTTCTTCTTCTTCTTCTTCTTCTTCTCTCTCTCTCTCTCTCTCTCTTTGAGAATTTGTTCATATTAATACTTTTTTTTTTTTTAAGAAATAATTACAACATGCTGCTAATCCCGTAACTCAAACACTTTCTCCCCAAACCCCCAAGCACAAAGTGCTTGGGGAGGATATGGAAGATATAATTCGTTATGGACTAGCTAATTAATAGGCATAGTGAAATTTATCTCAAAATGGTTCCAACACAGATGTCCTTTGTGATGAGCAGGTACATTCTAAATTCATATGAAAATATATTTTGTAAAAGAAAGATATATATATATATATATATATAGTATAATGCTCATTAAGTGGTATTATATTTGAGAATTATTGATTTTTACATAATAGTAGAAAAGTAAAATTTGAATTATTATGATTGATATAATCAATGGTGGCTCTATGATTTTTTTTTTGGGTAGAAAAGATCAATAAAAAGATGAATCTTGATAAGAGATAAATCTTGTGGTCTACAAGGGTTTTTTTAATACAAATTTATCCATAATACTAGTAAGAAAATAAAAGATATACTATTAATTCATTTGAAATATTATTTCATAGTATAATGAATATATTAATTATTATTGCTAAGATAAAATCTTGGAAATTATCTATTATTTCTAAATACAATAAACATATTAATTATTGTTGTTTAGTGAATTTTAATTATTATTTAACAAATTCTTTTATTTATTAGTTTGTCTTTACTCTTTACAATTCTTTTATTTAATAATTCAACTCTACTTTGACAATTATTGTTCTTTGTAATTGTATTAAGTTTGGTTTTTGACTATAAGAGAGCTTATTACTTCTTCATTTTTCCTACTATTTTGTGAGTCTCATGTGAGTCTCTATTTATTTTATACTTTCTGCAAAAAGTTAGATAACTATTCCTGAACGGATACTAAGAAATTTTTTTGTTGTGTTAACATTTGTTTTTGTTTTCACTCAATCACTCTTGGCCTATCCCACGCCCCTAGTCTCTACTCAAAAAATAACAAATTAAAAGCACATTCAGAATCAAAAACTAATTTTTATTTTCAAGATTTTAGATCAAATTAATTTTTTATTGGGCTTTTTTCTGTTTAAAATTGTCAAGATATTGGTAAGAGGATCATGTTCAACGTTATTTTCAGTTGTGATTAAAAAAAATTAAGCCTAGAGTGTTCAAATTTTTATTTTAGGGGATCAATATAAAATAAAAATAAAAATATTATATATATTGGCAAAGCCAGGAGGTTAATTTGAAACCCCTAGGTTATGGTTAGCAGTACCCCTAGATATAATTCAGTATATAAACATATTGTTTAAGAAAATCAATTTACTAAAACTTTTACTTAGGTGGAAGTTTGAATGAATAGCACCTATTTCTCTATCAAAGAAAAGGTGCACATGGCACACATTCAAAAATGAGATGGAAGGCAAAATGAAATAATTTTTAAAGAATGTGCAACATGTCATAATCCCATGCGAATAAGGTAGTAATTTTTTTTTTTTTTTTTTTTTTATAATTATGATGCAAATTTTGAGAAATCCATATTTGGATTACATTTTCTTCTAATACCTTCTATTAAGTCCATGTTTTTGTTAGTTTTATTCCGTGTCAAATGCACTTGTAATTATACTTATATTTGATGTAGTTTTGGGATTACATGTATTTTGGATAATATACTTAAGCCCTAGTCAAAGTTACGGAAGAGTGGGGAACTCATGACCTAGCCATGACTTGAGTTGCCCTTGAGTTATACAAGTGTTGCAAAAAGGAGAGCTCTTTTGATTAGCATGTCACAATCTACTCGTGACTTGCTCCATGAAGAAATTCTAGAACCTTATTCTTATCTTGTACCAACTCCAATCTATTCCAATTTGGAAGAACAATGTGCGAAAACTCTAAGAGAGCAATTTAAGGGTTGTGAGAGAGCTTTGAGAGTGAAAACCTAGTCATTCCTTGTGAGACTCCATCACTTTTATCTTCTCCTTTCCTCTCACCATGTTCATATCTTAAGAGGAGATTTCTCAAGCATTCTATATTATCTTTGAGTGATTGGGGTGGAGAGCCATTGGAGTAGCAATACCACAAATCCAAGAGTTCTTGGTGGCTTAACATTGGTCACTCAACACATGGACTTTGATAATTGGTGAATAAAGGACTTTGAGAAGTTGGTTGGTAGTTGGAGGTTAAGAGTTCTAATACTAGGGGATGTTTAGGCTTGGAGGGTTTTTATTCAATCTTGTACTGCAACTATTCACTAGTGAAGATTTGACGGTGGTGCCGTATAGAGGTTTTTTGCTGGAGGCTTCAATTTCCTTTTTAAAAACACGTTTCCATGTTTTTGTGTGATTTTCTTGTATTTATTCTACATTTTATATTCCTTTATATTTAGTTATTGCTATTTGAATATGCATGCAATGGAATTTAGTTAATCACTTATATTTGGCATTAATTGTTAGATTAAGTTAAAAATGGTTTAGCCTAAAAATTGGTAATTGGGGTCTAAATATATAACTGGGGTGTTAGGTCTTTCACCTTCCATATTTAATTTTAATTAGAGTTTATTTTTTTGATACTTTGATAGCTACAACAAGAAGGGAAGATTTGAATCCTAGTTTCTCTATTAGAAATACCAAAAGGTATCAATTAATTGAGATACAAGGATTTTGGCTATTTATAGAATATACTAGTGTTTTTTTTTTTTTTGGGTGAATAATTTGATAGATGCCAACTAAAGTCACAAGAGTAATGCTACAACCATTAATTATTTTACAATTTTTTTTACAAATTGTTGATGTGACCAAATCTTACTAATTCTTATTTGGCCTCACCACTAACATTATTTTTTTATTTACTAATAATCACTCAATATATTAATTATTTATAAAAAAATATTACAAAATAATTTGTAACTCTAGCAATTTTTTTAAGTTGTAAACTGCAATCTTCAAAAAAAAATCATAAATTGCATGAACTACTCGATTAAGACACGTGTTTGATTCATATGATAGCTAGTCGTGATTCATATGATAGTGAAACGAAAGAGTTTTCACTATCATATGAATCACGACTATCATATGAATCACGACTTGTTGATTTTTGATACACGTTCCCCACGATCCATTACTACGAAAAAGTGACCCAATTCAATTTTGTGAAACTACCTACTGTTTTCTTTTACTTTGGCAGCAAGACTCTTAAAATATTGACTTTTGGATTCCACGACATTGGATTGGATACGGAGGAAAATTAGGATCTATTTCCAACTTTCAAATCTCAACTTTCTTATTCGGAAAGAAAAATAAATTTCCAACTTTCTCTTTGGTCATTTCCCCTTCGTGTTTGCTTCACAAGAGTGTGAACATTAACAATGATATTCAACTATCCTTTTTATCTAGAAGCTCAGCTGAGAATTGTAAATAATACGGAAACCATTTATTCTTTTAAATAATAAATAAATATTACTTTATAACCCATTAATAAACCATTTATTCTTTTAATTATGATACATTAATTAAATTTTAATCGACATTATGATTTGTAAGTGTCGCATCTTTATTTATGATATATTAATGATGCTCAACATACATTTGTTCTAGAAGGACCCAGGTCAATACGTAACCTTTTTCTATAAAAAAAAAAAACTCCTAGTACCGTACTTATTAATAAAACTTATTGGTAACCCAGCAGGGCATATTATGCAACTATGTACTTGGAACACAAGTTAGGCACTTGGATAGAATTATAGTAATCAACAATAAGTTTAGCTAAAAAAGATGTAATAAACAATAAGGGTCTCGGTTTCCTCCTTATTATTTTTAAATTCTACTTTTCCTTAGCCTAAGCCTTAAGTTAAAATTGGTAAATTAATCAACTGGCCGGCTACTTTCTATTTCGTATGTGATGATATCACTGCTTAGTTCATTACCTTCTTCTCCCAACAAAACAAGACTGCTGAGCTATGCAGAGATGCAATGCTGGATATAGTAACTCTAGAGTACTATTTTGAATTGAAAAGTAGCTCATAAACTTTATTATTTATGTCAAAGTCAATAATTTAGTTATCAAAATAGTGATGATTTCCCATTAAAAAAAAAAAATAGTAATAGAACAAAAGTCACAAGAATTTCAAAATACAATTATATTTTTATTTAGCTAAGTTTTGAAGTAATTAAATAAATCAGTTTATATAAACAAGTAATTATTCAATCCTCTTAGAACAATACCTTCTTATAAAAATGGTGGATTCCATTTATGTAAGAGATGGAATAATTGATCTCGAAATATTAAATAATTTTTTTTATTTAAATTATACTCGTCAAATTGAAAGTTTATAAAATCGTGATGATAAAAAATAATCATCATGAAACGGATATTATTAATTATAATTCTATCATAATTATAAAAAAAAAAAAAAAAAAGTGATCTTGTATAGACTTATAGTTATAGCAATCCAATAATGGTATCTTTGGATGAACGAAAGTTTGAGCAGCCACCCAAACCCATCCATAACATTATAGATTATGGGCACCCTGTCCCTCCCAATATTCGCGCTACGAAATACCAATGCAATATCTTCTCCCAAGTCCACCCACTCGACAGCTTTGCCCTTTAATTGTCTTGATAACACTTGTTATATGAAAGTGATTTACAATTGGAGGTCAGAAAGGTGATTTTGAATAAATATGTTCTCACTTTATTTGACATATCTAAACTTTATATAACCCAATAACAAAAGTAGGGTTTAATGATGAATAAATATACCCATGCGATTGGTGGCCTAGTAGCTAGGACCTTAGGCCAACAAGAATTCTCTCATGGAGTGTCTTCAATTCGACCGATATCAACACGTTGATGCTTCTTTGATAAAATTTAAAATCTAATTTATTTTTAAAATAATCTTATATATCAATTTCTAAAGTTAAAATTTTTTTTTTTTTTGAGAACTTGTACTATTTTTAAGTAAAATAACTCAATGAAAATAAGCTATCCCAAGGTCTATGTCAAAGAGAATATTAAAGTAAATTACTATACAAAGAGAATATTAAAGCTCATTCATGTTACTCAATTCTCTTTATTCAGTTATTCCCATGTGGAGAACTTTGTCCAAATGCACCCACGTACACCCACTTGTTGTAAGGGAAGAAGATAAAAGAGTAGTTGGTATTATTTAATTCTCTCCAAATCGAGAACTTGAGGTTCAAATTTCTCTCCCCATCATGTAGTAGGTTGTAGTAAGTTAAAAAAATAAAATAATTAAATAAATAAATAAAAACTTAAACTTGGTGGTGTAGTTTAATTACTTCTTTCAAAACACTTGCGTTTGAATCTTTCCTTCCCCTTGGTGTGAGCAAAACAAGCGGTCCCCCACTTGTAGTATTAAAAAAATAAATAAAAATCCCCTCTTGTAGTTGTCGTAAGAGGGAAAAGGAACTTTAACTTTTATCCAAGATTTGTATGTTACTTAGAGTAATAATAAAAAATTGCTAACAAAAGATTGGCTTGGTAAACAAGAATGAATATATTTTTACTTTTGAGTTTTGAGTCACAAAAACGTTGTAAAAAGTAGTGGCATCTTTTTTCAACTCCAAAGGACCAAAGTGATGACATTGAAATTGAATTTCTACCTTTTCAACATATAAATTGGTTTTGTAAGGGGAAAAAAAAAAAAAAAACTATAACTTTTATCCAAGATTTGTATGTTAATTAGTGCAATAATAATTAAATTGCTAACAAAACATTGGCTTGGTACACAAGAATGAATATATTTAGAGTTTACGAAAAATTATGTAAAAAGAATTGGCATCTTTTTTTCAAGTCCAAAGGACCAAAGTGACATTGAAATTGAATTTCTACCTTTTCAACACGTAAGTTGGGTTTTGTAAAGGGGAAAAAAAAAACAATAACTTCTATCCAAGATTTGTATGTAGGTTTCTCCACAAAAAAAAAAAAAAAAAAGCATATTAATTAGCATAATAATGATAATTAAATTACTAACAAAACTTTGGCTTGGTACACAATAATGAATATATATATATATATATATATATTTTTTTTTTGCGAAACAATAATGAATATATTTGGAGTTTACGAAAAACGTTTTCAAAATAGGTGGCACCTAATTTTTTCGAGTTCATGAACCAAAGGTCACACTGTAATTGAATATTGTGATGTGAATACACTTACATTTCAACATGAATTTCCGCGCCAGTTTCCACGTACGTACGAAGCATCAAAGGATATTGTGATGTGAATACTCTTCCATGTCCTCACTCTATATATATGTCACCGATAATGTTGCTTCATATTCATTGTGGGGACAAGTTCCAAACCAACATACAGAGAAAAAAAGCATAGAGAGTTTGATCATCTGTTTTTTGTTTAATTCACTTCTATATTGAGAAAACAAAAACTCTTTCTGGGTTTTGGTGGGCTTTTGCAGTTATTGCAGCAGGACCAGTATTTGGTTTTAGCCATAAAGTTTGAACATTTACACACATTGAATTGAATTCTGAAGAAATATATATATTTCTGGGGGGGACTTGGTGGGTTTTAGCTGTTAGTTGTAATGGAAGGGGGTGACATTTACAAGGCTAGTAGTAGTTTAAGAGTGAATAGTTCGTCCCGATGGAGGAACAACTCTGTGGAAGTTTTCAACAGGTCTTCACGTGAAGAAGACGATGAAGAAGCTCTCAAATGGGCTGCCCTTGAAAAGCTTCCTACGTTTGATCGTCTAAGAAAAGGTATATTAACTACCTCAAAAGGTGAGGCTAATGAAATCAATATAGAAAGTCTTGGATTTGAAGAAAGGAAGCAATTGCTTGAGAGGTTGGTGAAAGTAGCAGAAGAGGACAATGAGAAGTTCTTGATGAAGGTCAGGAACCGGATAGATAGGTAAGAGTTCTGCCAATTTATGCTTCAAAATTTTCATATATACTTTGGTTTGTACTGTAATGAATTTTAATTTCTCGGGTTTCTTGGAATTTAATTAGAGTTGGAATTGATCTTCCAACAATTGAAGTACGATTTGAGCACCTAAATGTTGAGGCAGAAGCATATGTGGGTGGCAGAGCTTTGCCTACATTCTTTAACTTCAGTGTCAATATTGTAGAGGTAACCAGCAGCAAAATATGTACTAGTCAGTTACACAATTTTGCTTTTGAAGTGTTTCTGTTAAGTTGTTATTGAATTTACTTTTCACTGTGCGCAGGGTTTTTTAAATTCTCTCCATATTCTTCCAAGTAAAAAGAAACACTTGGCTATCCTTAAAGATGTTAGTGGAATCATCAAGCCTAGAAGGTGAGAAATCAACCTCAGCTATAATATGCATTGGACTCTGAATGTTTACAACTAGTTTCTGGGAACCATTCTCATTTTCTGCATATGTATTTTGCAGAATGACATTGCTATTGGGTCCTCCAAGTTCTGGGAAGACAACACTCTTGTTGGCTTTGTCCGGAAAGCTTGACCCTGATCTAAAGGTGAAAATAATTTGATTTCAGCTTCAACTCATCCTTGAATTTGCAATTCTTTACTCTATTTAAATCTTTAGTATCATCTCTGATTAAAAGAAAAAAAATATGAAATTCTTCTTCAGTTGTCTGGGAGGGTGACTTACAACGGCCATGGCATGAATGAGTTTGTACCCCAGAGAACTGCTGCCTATATCAGTCAATATGATCTCCATATTGGAGAAATGACTGTAAGAGAAACCCTGGGCTTCTCTGCAAGGTGCCAAGGGGTTGGATCACGCTACGGTCAGTTAATTTAGTGACAGGATCACTTATGTTATAGCTTTCCTTCAATATAAATTTCTAGATGAACTGTCATGAGTAATATGTAATATTAGGAAGAATGGCCGTTGTTTTGGTAATCTGCAGATATGCTAGCAGAGTTGTCCAGAAGAGAAAAAGAGGCAAATATCAAGCCAGATCCAGATATTGATATCTACATGAAGGTGAGGCAGAAGCTCTTGACCTATAATTTGTGTCTTTAACTGATCTCCTGTATTTCACTTAGATCGAGATTTATAGTATTAATTTTTCCCTTCTAAGGAAACTGTATCTGGACCTCATTTAACAATTGAGATCCCAAAAATAATAATAATGGTTGCAACTGTAATCTGTGGCATAATTCATATTATAGTTGATTATTTATGTTCAATTTTGGATCGAGTAGCATCTTTAATTTTATTTGTAACATAACTTATTCAAGTGAGTGATGGTGGCTTTCTTTTGTTTATTGGCTTCTGATATATCAGGCTGCCACAACTGAAGGCCAAGAGGCAACAGTGGTGACAGATTATACACTAAAGGTAACATTGCCGATTTTGGCATAGGCTTATGACTATTAAGACACAGCAAACATAATATATTTTAATCTCTTTAATTTGCTTCAAATATACAGGTTTTGGGTTTAGATGTGTGTGCTGATACCATGGTTGGCGATGAAATGATAAGGGGTATTTCTGGTGGACAAAGGAAGCGTGTTACAACAGGTACATTGAATCAATAGCAAATAGAGTTCAGTTTAGTTGATATGAAATTGGATGTATGCTAATCTATATTGAATCAAATTATAGGGGAGATGTTGGTTGGACCAGCAAAGGCATTGTTTATGGATGAAATATCAACTGGATTGGACAGTTCGACAACTTTCCAAATTGTGAATTCACTCAAGCAATATGTTCACATTCTTGATGGAACAGCAGTCATCTCTCTACTGCAGCCAGCACCAGAGACATATAATCTTTTTGATGACATTATTCTCCTCTCTGATGGCTATATTGTGTACCAGGGTCCCCGTGAGCTAGTTCTTGACTTTTTTGAATCCATGGGTTTTAAATGTCCAGACCGAAAAGGCGTGGCTGACTTCTTGCAAGAGGTTAGTGCTAATCTTCTTTTTTTTTATTTTTTTATTTTTATCTCATCCATACTAATAAAAAACTTAAGGATGAGCCTTACATGTGGGGTTCTCATCTGTATTACCTGTGATTATGACAGGTGACATCAAGGAAAGATCAGGAGCAGTACTGGGCACACAAAGATGAGCCTTATAATTTTGTCACAGTTCAGGAATTTGCTGAGGCATTCCAATCATTCCATGTTGGCAGGAGTATGGGAGATGAACTTTCAGTTCCATATGACAAGAGTAAAAGCCACCCGGCTGCTTTGACAACCAACAAGTATGGTGTTAACAAGAAGGAGCTGTTAAAAGCTAATTTCTCACGAGAATACCTTCTGATGAAGAGGAATTCGTTTGTTTATATCTTCAAGCTTACACAAGTAGGATTAAAACTTAATTTTTTACTCTTGCTTTAATTTGCATTTAGTATGATTTCGAATTTTAACTTTTGTTTTTTGTTTGTTTGTTTGTTTGGTTTTTGTGATTTTAGCTTTTTATGATGGCTCTGATTGCAATGACACTTTTCCTACGGACAAAGATGCCTCGTGAATCAGTAACCGATGGATCAATTTATACGGGTGCTTTGTTCTTCACTGTGATTATGATTATGTTTAATGGAATGGCAGAGCTTTCTATGACGATTGTAAAGCTTCCTGTCTTTTACAAGCAAAGGGATCTCCTCTTCTATCCTTCTTGGGTATATGCTCTTCCAACATGGATCCTCAAGATTCCAGTAACATTTTTAGAAGTTGGTGTTTGGGTATTTATGACCTATTATGTCATTGGATTTGATCCAAGTCCCGGAAGGTAATTATAATGATATTGTGGCTCATTTAGATACTGGTTTAGCTTGTGTGTTATATTCTAATCAATATATTCAAATGTACATATTGCAGGTTGTTTAAACAATACCTTCTGCTCTTACTTGTAAACCAAATGGCTTCTGCATTATTCCGAGCTATTGGAGCAATGGGTAGAAACATGATTATTGCCAACACTTTTGGGTCATTTGCACTGCTCTTACTTTTTGCCTTAGGTGGCTTTATACTTTCCAAAGGTAACAATATACTAAACTGAGAAATTTATTTAAACCTTTTTTCAGGTTGTTATACTATACCTTTAAGAACTGCCTTTTCATCTGTTGACTTACTTCTATAGATGATATAAAGAAATGGTGGATATGGGGTTACTGGATATCGCCTTTGATGTACGGACAGAATGCAATAGTGGTGAATGAGTTCCTGGGGGGAAACTGGAGAAATGTAACTTCTTGACTATGCATCTGAACATTTATGCCGTCTTCCTGTTAATAACAAGCTAATGCTTGATTAAATTGTAATAATATAGGGTAGCACAACGGAAGCATTGGGAATTTCAGTTCTGAAGTCTCGTGGGTTCTTCACACAAGCATATTGGTATTGGATTGGCGTAGGAGCACTAGTTGGATTCTTACTAGTTTTCAACATCATTTTCACGCTGGCTCTTGGTTATCTTAACCGTGGGTATCTCCACCTTTTCCGCTATATGTTGTATAAATTTTGGAGCTTTTTTGTTAATGATGTACCATTTGTTGTGCAGCATTTGGAAAGGCACAGACTGTAAAATCAGATGAACCAGAAAGCAGTGAACAAGGGCAGAGGACAGGAGAAGGCATACAGTCAACACACAGAGGAAACAACTCAAGTCACCATTCCAACATAGGTATATGCTGCAAATATTGTGTATTGTATCTTGTGACTATCATAGTTATATTTCCTTTTAGTTTCCAACCAAAGTTAATGGACGTGCAGGGAGTAGGAGGAGAAGTAGCTCATCTGCAAGGTCGGGAGCTGAAATTGAGGCCAGTCATAATGGGAAAAGAGGAATGGTTCTTCCATTTGATCAACATTCTATCACATTTGATGATATTATATATTCTGTTGACATGCCACAGGTAACTCAAGTCATAAATATCTCTACCTTTGTTTTGGGTGTAAAAAGAATTCGGAAAATATTTCCACCAATAGAGGTGTTTGGTTTGGCCGGAAAACTAAGTCAAACGAAAAATCATTTTCATAGACCGTAATATGAAGACCTAAAGTGTAAAATAGATTACACATCTATTTTACCTTCAAACCATTTCCAGAAAAAAAAAAAAAAGAAAAAAAAAAAAAGAAAGAAGAAGAAGTGAACAGAGAGAGAGCCGCCCACTATTAGAGGGAGAGAGGCCGGTCACCTGAACTTGAGATCGACTCTGCCGCCTCTAGATCGAACCCAGTCGCCTCTCTCTCTTCCTTCTTCTCTCAATTTGATCGGATTTGATGAATTTTTTTGTTTGGTTTTGTTTCTTTTCTATTTATCTATTGAGAAATGATATTATATATTTGTTTGAAAGCTGAGAAAATGTGAGCATCAAGTAGAAAATGTGTTTTTTATAGTATTTTCAAGAACACAACCAAACACTAAAAAATATTTTTCAACGTATTTTTTAAAATGCCACAAAACACATGAAAATATTTTCTTTTCCAAAAAATATTTTCAGCTAAAAATATTTTACACTTGGAAAACATTTTACATAAAACCAAACACAGCCTTAAAGTGAAGAGTTTCTTGTAGTGGCTTGGAAATTAATATTGTATCGAAAGTAGAAACTTGAGACCTAATTGTTTCGATTGGACATGCAGGAAATGAAGCGCCAGGGTGTTATTGAGGATAAATTGGTGCTTTTGAATGGTGTGAGTGGTGCTTTTAGGCCAGGTGTTCTCACAGCTTTGATGGGTGTTAGTGGTGCTGGTAAAACAACTCTGATGGATGTGCTAGCTGGTAGGAAAACTGGTGGATATATTGAAGGGAACATCACAATATCAGGGTTCCCAAAGAACCAAGAAACATTTGCTCGAATTTCTGGGTACTGTGAGCAAAATGACATTCATTCTCCTCATGTTACTGTGTATGAGTCCTTGCTCTACTCAGCATGGCTCCGCTTATCCTCTGAAGTTGATTCAAAAACCAGAAAGGTTGGTATCTAAAAGGCCACTCTAGTTCTTGGTTTTTCTGTTTGCATTTCTTCCTACTTTTTTAGTGCAATTGACAATATGGAACTTTAGCTTGTGCTCATTATAGACTTTGGTAAGTGCTTAAATTTAGCTCAATTGAATATTGAAATATATGAGCTTGTTTTCTCTTGGTATGGTTAAGCATGATTCCACATTAAAGATGTTTGAGTTTGTAATAATAATCTTGACTATTATATCACTATTAGAATTCCTAATTCATGATTCTAACAAACGGTTGCAGATGTTCATTGAGGAAGTCATGGAGCTTGTGGAGCTAAACCCATTGAGGAATGCACTTGTTGGGTTGCCTGGTGTGAATGGTCTCTCTACTGAGCAGCGCAAGAGGCTTACTATCGCAGTTGAGCTTGTGGCAAACCCCTCTATAATATTCATGGATGAGCCAACTTCAGGTCTAGATGCAAGAGCTGCTGCAATTGTTATGAGAACGGTTAGGAACACAGTGGACACTGGAAGAACAGTTGTGTGCACCATCCATCAGCCAAGCATTGACATATTCGAAGCTTTTGATGAGGTAAGGACTATTAACTATCAACAGACTCAGTGCAAATGCGTTGGTTTTCTTCTAGATTTGCTTATGAAACATATGTAACATGTATTTGCAGCTTTTCCTAATGAAACGTGGAGGACAAGAGATATACGTTGGGCCATTGGGACACCACTCAAGCCATCTTATAAAGTATTTTGAGGTAGGATTCTTTGAAGATCAGAATCGCAAACACCCAATGGCCTTAAATATTTATCTATGTTGTATATTTCCTAATGCATATACCTTTCCTTTGCTTCTAGAGCATCGAAGGAATCAGAAAAATTAAAGATGGTTACAATCCAGCAACTTGGATGTTGGAAGTTACATCTTCAGCAGAGGAAATAACTTTGGGTGTTGATTTTACTAATGTTTACAGAAACTCAGATTTGTACAGGTATGTTTAATGTTATATTAAATGCTTTATAGGATTGAAAAGAATTCTACTATCTGGGAAATGTTTAAATAAGTTCTTTGTTGTAGTTATGTTCTTTGAATTTAAGGCTAAAACTTCTACTAACTATGTGGCATATCCATTAGGAGGAACAAGGCATTGATTCAAGAGTTGAGCAAACCTGCTCCTAATAAAAAACAACTCTATTTCCCAACCCAATATGCACAGTCATTTTTCACTCAATGCATGGCTTGCTTGTGGAAGCAACACTGGTCTTATTGGCGCAACCCACCATACACTGCCGTGAGATTTCTGTTCACAGTTTTCATAGCCTTGATATTTGGGACAATGTTCTGGGACCTTGGTTCCAAGACGTAAGTTACTGCTACAAAAATTTGAGAAATTTTGAACACTCCAATGGATTACTGCTACATTTTAATATAATTTTCAAATTGCAGCAAGAGGCAACAAGATTTATTTAATGCAATGGGTTCCATGTATGCTGCTGTTCTCTTCCTTGGTGTCCAAAATGCTTCATCAGTGCAGCCTGTAGTGGCAGTTGAACGAACTGTCTTCTACAGAGAAAGAGCTGCTGGAATGTATTCAGCCTTGCCATATGCATTTGCACAGGTAACTGGGGTCACATCTTGCACGCTTAACCTATAGAGTATTACTGTATTAGTCTACAATAATTGTGTATGTTAATGCCACTAACTATCTTTTGTCACAGGTTACAATTGAGCTCCCATATGTTTTTGCACAAGCTGTGTTTTATGGCATCATAGTTTATGCAATGATTGGGTTTGAATGGACTGTAGCCAAATTCTTTTGGTATCTATTTTTCATGTACTTCACATTGTTGTACTTTACCTTCTACGGCATGATGACTGTGGCTGTGACGCCAAACCACCATATTGCTTCCATAATATCATCTGCATTTTATGCAATATGGAATCTATTTTCAGGATTCATTATCCCACGAACTGTAAGTATTTTCCACTTTTGATGTGCAGGTTTTCATGTGTACAAATATATCTAACAATTATTAACTCATTTTCTTTTTTCCTTTTCCTTTCATTTATCTACTTGGAAATCAACAGAGGATTCCTGTATGGTGGAGATGGTACTATTGGGCATGTCCAGTAGCTTGGACTTTGTATGGATTGGTTGTTTCTCAATTTGGAGATATAGAGGAGTCGATGACTGATGGCAATAATGAATCAGTAAAAGAGTTTGTTAAAAGCTATTTTGGATACAAGCATGATTTTCTAGGAGTGGTTGCGGCTGTAGTTGCTGGGGTTGCAGTACTCTTTGCACTCATCTTTGCAGTTTCCATCAAGATTTTCAATTTCCAAAGGCGATAGAAGGTTGTTTTGATTATTTTGTATAGTATGTTTTTAGGATTAATGCTATCTTGCAAGTCCAAGATGTTTTGTCTCTTACACCAACAAGATGTATCTTGAAGCACTTTATTATTATAATTATAATTATAATTATAATAATAATTATTTTTTTGAGGAGGAAAACTATGAATTTTATTCAAAGAAAGTCAGCCATGATCAGCGAAAAAGAACATAAATCACATGTGGAGGAACATCCTCTATCCACACTAGAAAACCTCTAACATGTCTAGTATGTTTAGCTAGGTTATGAACTACAATCACTACAACAATATGTATTTTTGGTGACGAATATTAGTAACGAAATTTTTTTGTCACCAAAAGTTAATATATAGCGACGAAATTCATATTTCAATGCCATTTATAAAATATTAATAACATTTGGCTACGAAAATTAAAATTTTTCCCCAAATGTCATTTGACGAGAAAACTATTTCTTTGCTAAATAATGTATTTAGCGAAGAAAACATTAGGCGACAAAATGTTTTCGTCCCTATTTTTATTTTTATTTATTTTTAAATAGTCAGACCTGTTGGATATGAAATTTTTCGTCGCCAGGACTTTTGATGATGTGGTATACGTGTCTAAACCAATTTCGTAGCCAAAAAACAAATTTTGTCACCAAAAGTCCCTGCAACGAAAAATCGGACTTTTGGTGAAGAAAATTTTTGTCAACAAAAATACATTTTGTTGCAGTGAATGTTACCAAGTCTACATACATGAGAAAAGGAAATACAATTATTGGCAACAATGGTAGATCTGGCCGAAGCGAGCATATGGCCAAATGGAGATAGAGAGTCCTCATCGGAGTTGAGAGTTTTAATCACAGTTTCAGAATCACCTTCAAGGATAAAAGAAGTGAAGTCGAGTTCTTAGGCAAATGAGATAACCCTTGCAGTAGCCCTGGCCTCGATGAGGCCTGCTGAGAAAGGTAGAGAGGTTTGTTTCGAGAGTGAGGCTATAGCTTGGTCCTAACATTCTCGAATTACCACTCCCAAACCAGCTTTGCCTAAATCTTGAAAGGTTGCCCCATCGAAATTGATCTTGATTGAACCTTCAAGAGGAGGAGACCAGCGGACCCATGAGCTTGTGTGGACAGAAGACCGGGCTGGGGAGACAGGATCAGTACGAAGAAAACCAGCAAGTGCTTGAGTGGCTTGAGGGATCACCTGCAAGAGAGGAAACTCCTTGGAACTAATTTTGAGTTGGTTTCTTCAATACCATATAGTCCACATGACCATTCCCTCCCTGAACGGAGGAAAAGAGCATGACTTCTGAAATGAAAACGTTGGAATCGAACCCCAAATATTCGAGAGCTTTGAACACTCCCACAGTGCATGAGACACGGTTTCTGAGCACATCTTACAATGTTCACAGATGACGTAGGGTGAAATTTTCCTCCTCCAAAAATTCCGCTTGGCTGGGATTGCGTTTAGACAAGAACGCCACAAAAAATTGCTGACTTTGTTTGGAATCGATAGCCCCCAGATCAGCTTCCATAGATCGTTATCTTGGGGTTGGTTATTAGCAAGAGGGATCACAAAATTTTCCTTAGCATGGAACTTGGAGCCCGACTTTACTGTATAGACATTAGACACCCGTTGAATTGAAGAGCACAGACCATTTTATCCTCAACTGGGGCATGACTTGAAGGCGATACTCAATATCAACTCAACCTCGTAGGGATTAAACAAACCACGCAAAAAGTTGATATCCCACCTCCTCTCTTTCTCATGTTTTTGTAGTTCGACAAAACATTTGAATAAAGTCAGAATCAAGATATGGCTTGGTAATTTTGAGCTTCCGTTTCTCAATATATATATGAAAATTTTATCTTTGATAGAAGTTATTATATAGTTTATAAGAAGTGGAATTTTGTTATTATTCCTACCTGAAGATGAGCGTTTGACGATATGTCTCAATGTATTTCAGTATATTAGAAGTGGAATTAGAAATTTGCCCCTATTTCCAATTTCATTATATTTTGCAACATGTTTTTTTGTGACCTCATTAGTCATTAATGAATTTTCATTTCACTCCATCGACAAAGTAAATAAAAAATAAAAGATTTTTTATCTCAAAAGCCTTCATTAATGTTAGAGATATATATTAGATATATTAGCCCAATGTAATAGGCCCAAGCCTAGTCCTGCTTGTACTAGTAGTCTAGGGTTTAGGCGCCTATATATACTCATGTTATGGTTCATTGTAACACAGGTTATTGTACTACACTCTTATACATAATAAAGATGTAGCCCTTAAGGGATTTCTCCATGGATGTAGGCCGTCAAGGCTGAACCACGTAATGCTCGTGTTCACAGTGTTCCTATTCTATGCTTCCCTTTCCGCATCTACTCTAGCATACACAACATGGTATAACACATCAATATACAGACTATTCAGTCTTTCTCTCTCATTTTATTTATATTTAACATGGTATCAGAGCCAAACTTCGTTCTTGGCATCAAACAAAATCTCTAGCAAGCAAAGAAGATTCTCACATGCGTAACATAGATCCACAACAGTGCCCATGCCTTCTTTCAGATCTGGGTCTACAGCATCACGCAGCTCCCACGGAAACTCTGTTGCTGCCTCGCTGCTACATCTCTGATCTCTAAAGCAAGTCGAACCACTCACCTTACAGATCTGTGCAAATCAAGCCTTCGCCTGAAGAAACCAACCACACAGGCGTGCTCCTCGGTCTCCCATAAGGAAAACCAAGAAATCCGATCACCCGAAGCCGTGCCACGCGCCTCCACGCGCCTCAGTCATCTCCGGAAAAACTCCCACGCGCCGCCTTAGATTCCCTGACTTCTAGATAGTGTTCGTGCACACGCGTCGCCATGACGGCCTCGTCGACCGCTGATCTGCCTACTGAAGAAATATGGCTTTCAACCGATGTCGCACGCGCCTCCACGCGCCACCTGGATTTTTGGCTGCTCCTCCACGCGCCGGTGAACATGCACGCTCCTCCCACGCGCCGAAATCTACTGCTGATGTCATCTGACGTCACCGGATGACGTCATCACTCCACATCAGCAACCACGCAAGCACGTCCACGTCAGCCTTAGTCCACGTCAGCAACACGTCATAGGATGACGTCAACGGATCTACTGCTTGACCCGTGACCCGACCCGGAAACTTGGAACTGACCCGGACCAGTATCCGTTGACTTTGACCCTGGACCAATTGACTTTGACTTTTTGCGTTGACCCTTGAGCAAAAGTCAAAATTTCTGAAAGGGCCTATCTTGCTCAGTTTTTTGTGTAGATTCCAATTTCGGACTCCTTTTCTTCATTTGAAACTCCGAAATTAGTCAATTGGCACATTCTTCACTGTGGTTTCTTCAAAGGCATTCTTCACAGCATCTTCAAGTGATCTTCTCATGCTTATCCAACCTCAAGCCTTCATCGAGCTTCCGCCTTGAGTTTGAGGGAGGGTGTTAGAGATATATATTAGATATATTAGCCCAATGTAATAGGCCCAAGCCTAGTCCTGCTTGTACTAGTAGTTTAGGGTTTAGGCGCCTATATATACTCATGTTATGGTTCATTGTAACACAGGTTATTGTACTACACTCTTATACATAATAAAGATGTAGCCCTTAAGGGATTTCTCCATGGATGTAGGCCGTCAAGGCTGAACCACGTAACGCTCGTGTTCACAGTGTTCCTATTCTATGCTTCCCTTTCCGCATCCACTCTAGCATACACAACATGGTATAACACATCAATATACAGACTATTCAGTCTTTCTCTCTCATTTTATTTATATTTAACATGGTATCAGAGCCAAACTTCGTTCTTGGCATCAAACAAAATCTCTAGCTAGCAAAGAAGATTCTCACATGCGTAACACAGATCCACAACAGTGCCCATGCCTTCTTTCAGATCTGGGTCTACAGCATCACGCAGCTCCCACGGAAACTCTGTTGCTGCCTCGCTGCTACATCTCTGATCTCTAAAGCAAGTCGAACCACTCACCTTACAGATCTGTGCAAATCAAGCCTTCGCCTGAAGAAACCAACCACACAGGCGTGCTCCTCGGTCTCCCATAAGGAAAACCAAGAAATCCGATCACCCGAAGCCGTGCCACGCGCCTCCACACGCCTCAGTCATCTCCGGAAAAACTCCCACGCGCCGCCTTAGATTCCCTGACTTCTAGATAGTGTTCGTGCACACGCGTCGCCATGACGGCCTCGTCGACCGCCGATCTGCCTACTGAAGAAATATGGCTTTCAACCGATGTCGCACGCGCCTCCACGCGCCACCTGGATTTTTGGCTGCTCCTCCACGCGCCGGTGAACATGCACGCTCCTCCCACGCGCCGAAATCTACTGCTGATGTCATCTGACGTCACCGGATGACGTCATCACTCCACATCAGCAACCACGCAAGCACGTCCACGTCAGCAACACGTCATAGGATGACGTCAACGGATCTACTGCTTGACCCGTGACCCAACCCGGAAACTTGGAACTGACCCGGACCAGTATCCGTTGACTTTGACCCTGGACCAATTGACTTTGACTTTTTGCGTTGACCCTTGAGCAAAAGTCAAAATTTCTGAAAGGGCCTATCTTGCTCAGTTTTTTGTGTAGATTCCAATTTCGGACTCCTTTTCTTCATTTGAAACTCCGAAATTAGTCAATTGGCACATTCTTCATTGTGGTTTCTTCAAAGGCATTCTTCACAGCATCTTCAAGTGATCTTCTCATGCTTATCCAATCTCAAGCCTTCATCGAGCTTCCGCCTTGAGTTTGAGGGAGGGTGTTAGAGATATATATTAGATATATTAGCCCAATGTAATAGGCCCAAGCCTAGTCCTGCTTGTACTAGTAGTTTAGGGTTTAGGCGCCTATATATACTCATGTTATGGTTCATTGTAACACAGGTTATTGTACTACACTCTTATACATAATAAAGATGTAGCCCTTAAGGGATTCCTCCGTGGATGTAGGCCGTCAAGGCTGAACCATGTAACCCTCGTGTTCACAGTATTCCTATTCTATGCTTCTCTTTCCGCATCCACTCTAGCATACAGAACATGGTATAACACATCAATATACAGACTATTCAGTCTTTCTCTCTCATTTTATTTATATTTAACAATTAACATGAAGGGCTATTGAAATCCAAGGGCCATATAAGAGTAGTACAGATTACATCATGCCAGCTATTCAACTAAAATTCTCTTCACAACTCTTCCGAACTGTACATAGCTTCAAATAAGATTTGTTTTGTTTTGTTGAGATAATTTGATGATTTTGCTAATGCAACATTAGGTTCTTTTATTATTTATTTTTTTCCAATATGGAATTTTCATGACCTTCGTGTAGCTGTTGATATCTACATTGGCTTGACAAAAGAAACTTATGCAAATTATCATCTCCGCCCATTTAATGATCTCTTTCTTCAATAAATTGGAATCCTTTGTTATTGAGTATTTGTTTAAGGGCATAATCCTATTTGGACTTTATCTTTTGGTTTTAGTATGTTTGATCTTTTCAGAATATTTCTATGGATCTAAACTCTAACCGTCTAACAATGAAAAAAAGAGAATAAAAAACAGTCGGAGAAAGTAAAACCCCAAAAAAGAAGCATTTGATAAAGTTTAAAGATGTAAGTGCAATTTTATATTTATTTCGTTTGCTAATTCTTTTGTGGAGTAATACTTATTAAATAAAATGTACGAGCATGTTATGATTATTGTAATATATTACTTCATAATATTTGTATATTTCTCATTTTTAACAATCTTATGTGTAAAGTTTTGACAATTTATCATTAGAAATGTTTAAACTACATTTTTTTTTTTTTTTTATCTAAACATATTAATATTTGATCTAAAAGTTTTTTGTGCTTTTTATTTTTTATATTAATTGGGAATCTTTGGGTTATTGGAAAAGAATTATGGATTTTAACTAAATTTCGTAGAACAAATGATAGTGTGGGATTAAGGGGTTTGTGGTTTTATCGACGAGTATTGTAACAGGTTGCTAAAGTAGACACCTATTAAACAATAAATTTGGGGATATAGATTTTTTTAATGTATTAAAGTCATATTTTGTAGGCTTTATTTTTAAGTTAGATAAAGAGATGCATATTTTGGGGAACAGATTCAATTTTAGGTGCGTTAACAATTCTTGTTAATTTATAATTATTTTTTTTAATTATTTTATTTTTTGTTCCATAAGTTTTTTTTTTATGCATTGTAAATAATACTAATAATTAGGATAAACTGCGCATTTGGTCTCTATTTTTTACGTCATATTTTAATTTGGTCCTTAACTTTTCAATTGTGTCAATTTGGTCCCTAACCTTTCAATGTCGTTAATTTGGCTCCTAACCTTTCAATGCCGTATCAATTTAGTCTCTGCCATTATCT
This sequence comes from Quercus agrifolia, assembly GCA_029955455.1. NCBI lineage: Eukaryota > Viridiplantae > Streptophyta > Magnoliopsida > Fagales > Fagaceae > Quercus > Quercus agrifolia. The sequence continues at coordinate 22,078,105 of JARQAD010000002.1, read as the reverse complement.
CTTGAATGAAAATTGCTGATGTGACTAACGACCAAAATAAAAAATTAGTTTCTATTGTTGTAGCAATAAACTAATTTTTTATCTTGGCCATTAGCCACATCAATATTTTCCATCCAAAATATGACAGTAGGGACAAAACTGATACAGAACTGAAAGGTTATGGATCAGATTAACACAATTGAAGGGTTAGAAACCAAATTGAAATATAGTGTAAAGGATATGAACCAAATACATAGTTTACCCTAATAATAATTGTACAAGACATTTTTTTTTCTTCATTTTATAACATATAACTATTAATAAATAAACCAAGATTAATCATATATCATACCAAATACAGGTTAGTGACTAGTAATAAATAATGGGGTTACAGCTTTTCCTAATGAAATGCGGAAGACATGAGATATATGTGGGGCCATTAGGCCGCTATTCTTGGCATCTTATCAAGTATTTCGAGGTAGGGTGATTTTAAAACTAGAAAATAAATAAACCATAAAACTTTTATATGTGTTATCACTTATGTTGATGGATAAATTTGATCTATGTTATGACTTCCTAATACATATAACTCCCCCCCCCCCCCCCCAATCCTCTAGGGCCAAAATGGGAAAGAGACCCTAATTTGAGGGAAAAAAAAAAAACCAATTTGCCCCTGTTTTCAAGCTATTCAGGAGAATGTCCTTATTTTGGAACCAAAGTTTCTAGAACTTGAGTTCTGTGTAAAACTCGATTTTCATATGGTCGACTTTCGTGTGATTTTTGCCACGATGAATGCCGCTGATGTGGCATTCCCCATTAAAAAAGCTAGATGGAACTCTATTTTTGCAAAGTCGAGTTCCTTGAAATCATTTTGAACTAATGGAACTTGATACTTTAAATACCAAGTTCCAAGCAAGTTTTTTTTAGGAAATATATATATATATATATATATATATATATATATATATATATATGTAAAGCCTTTTGAACTAATCTTTTTTTTTTTTTTTTTTTTTTAAATATGTAAAGTTTTTTTAAAATATTTTTTAATATGTTCAAATTAATCAACTTGTTGGGTTAAAATAGATTGACCTTGGTTAATTAATTCAATTACCCAATTTGGTTAATTAGGTCAAATTACATGCAAATCGTGGAGACTCCAATAAATCACCAAATAAACTAAGTGCAATGGAAATTAAATGAACACGATAATTTGTTGATGAATGAGGAAAACCTCTCGCAAGGCAAAAATCCCACTGGATGAATTTCAGGTCACCACTCCCAAGAATCCATTAATCAAGAATTAAGTGGTTACAAGTATAAAGAATCTTACCACTACCTTGGACTATCCCAAAATACCAACCTAAAGTTGAACCTTTACTCTAATCCCCAATTGAATTTGATCTTGTAGGAGACTTTTTCGCATGCACAGATCCCAGTACTTGACTAACTCCACTAGCCGATTGATTGTTATTGGCCACAAAATTCTTCACTTTGAAGCACGTTGAAGATTAGGAAGCACTTGGTTACAAAACCCTAAGGCGCACAAAACGCAATAACTTTTCGCAGAGTGTATAAGTTCTCTAATTGAGTCTTTGTATCTTTGGTGACTTTAAAATAAGCCTTTTATATGGTTTAGGGTAGTAAAGAGAGAAACCCTAATCATCCAATTTATCATGGGCTGAATTTCAGATTTGATAATTCTGAAATCGTAAATCTCGATAGATCAAGCTTATGTCGAGCTTCTTCATTAATCCTCGAAAGATGCTAGTGTTGAGCTTTAATGAAATGACTTTTCTTCACTTGTTTCTTGGATCAATCTTCATTTCTTTAATGATACCACTTGTTATGTTTAAGCAACATAGTTCTTGATACATTAAACACAACTTAGATTTGTCCAATTACAACTAAAGTGCATTTTGTCAAAGGATAAGCCAATACATAGAAAATATGACCCCCAACAATCTCCCCCTTTGAGATAAAAGTGAATAACATTCATCATCATCATATATATCAAATAAGCATAATGTATGTAAAATGGTAATAAAACCAAGTGTATGTGTAATGAGAACTATACAGCCAAAAATCTTACTACATATCTCAAAAACACCCTCCCCTCTATGACTAGTCTAGCTCTCACCCTAACAACAAGACTACTCTCATAATCAAAACTACTTCCCCTTTTTGCCACGAGTGACAAAGGGTGAATCACTAAAAGGGTGTCATCTCATCATCATAGTAAGAGCCAGAAGCATCACCATCATCCTTTCCACTAGTAGAAGACTCCAAGGAAGGATTATGCTTGGGAGAAGGAACGAAGCCACCAAGGTGAAACTGTCGTTGAGCAATCTGTCCAATCCTGGTGTTCATCTGACACATCTCATCAGACAGATGGTCAAGACGAGTACCAAAATCATCCATAATAAGTAGAAGCTAATCCAAGATGGTAGCAAAAGATGCCTCTACTCCAGAAGAAGAAGGTGGAACAGATGAGGAAGAAGGTCAAGAGGCATAGGCAATATCCTCAGCAGCTTAAAACTTAGTCCCTTCCTATTGAGTAGGAGTAGACTCCTGACGAGGCCACTTGGCCTTAGCCACCAGCTGAGCAGAGCTCCTACCAAAGTTTCCTTGCTAGTGGCACCCATCATAGGAAATAGAGGTGAAGAAGGAAAAGGAACATGTGCATGTGAGAAAATGCGTGTGATAGTTGAAGGAAAATTTAGCTTATCACATGTAGCAAGGTCTTGATAGATATCCAACATGGACACTATCATATGTGAAGGAAAGTCTATAGAGAGACATTCCAAGAGAGAGAAAAGAAAAATGAGCACGAGGCTCAATGATAGAGCTATAGTGAGACTGTGGCGTGAGGACAAAGGTCAACACCATATTAAGGATCCTTGGACTCTTAGCAAAGTCATGGGTAACGAAGTTAAGATTGTTACCCCAAGACATGGGATTCTCACAAAAGCGGGAGGCTAGCTCATCTCGAGATAGAGAGCTAAGCTGAGTACAACCAGGATAGTTAGGATGAGTTACCCTAGGGACATGTAGTACACCAAAAATGAACTCCGGAGTGACTACAATACGTGCTCCTTTGAATACCGTAGTAAACTGAGGAATAGAGGTATTGATCGTATGTATGTTGGAGTAGAACTCTTATATAAACACGCTTGGACATTTGATAGGTTTCTAACAGAGTGATTCCTAACCTCGAGAGCTAAACACACCGGGTAGAGATGTGTCTGAGAAATTAGACAAGATAACCTGGCGTTCCGAATGAATCGCCTTGTTATAGATGTTCTCATCAAAATCCTTTTGGGATTCTGGATCACGAAACCTATCTCGAATAGAAGGAGAAAAAGAAGAAGAAGAAGAACCACACAATGTGAGATCGGATTCTTAGAGGGAATGGATTTCTTGGGTGCCATAGTAAGGAAACTAAGAAAAAGAAAAATAGCAAGACACACACTTAGAAAGATCGAGATATGAAAAGAACGATGCATAGGAATGCATGAGCATGTGACGTTCAAAAATAAGAGCATCATGGGCAAAAAACCAATCCAAACTACAACACTCATGGAGTTAATCAAGCACACAACCTAGAATTCATGAAAACTAGATTACAATGCTTAAGAATGCAATGCATGAGCATTTGAAAACAAATTAACAAAGCCCAACCCAAAAATTTTAGCAAAAACATAAAAACCCCAAATTTAAAAAAACTTAGGTCTAAATGCATGAAATGCATGAGAAATGAAGGAAAGAAGAGATTTAGACCACATATCAACAAATTGGAGCTTGAAATAGAAGGGATGAAGGATTTTAGTGAAGAAAGGAGGTTTGGATCAAGAGAGAAGAGAGAGATATCGAACTGTTTGAGTGAAAGTGAAATCTGGTTAACCCTCGAGTATATATAGAATTAGGCATCTCGATAGGTCGAGCTAATATCGAGAATAAAAGCTCGATGTATCGAGAGGTGTCGAGGAGATGTCGACAGCTAAAAACTTTGATATGTTGAGGTATGTGTTGAGGAGGTATCAAGTAAATAGAAGGTTTGGAATTTTGGCTCGATGTAACGGGCTATGTGTTGAGAAGGTATCGAGAAAACCCAGAAAAGCTTCAATAGAAGTGACATGTGTTAAGAGGTATCGATAGGTGTAGAGACTGCTATTGAGCTGGTATCAAGAAGCACAGAAACATGAATTTTCAAGGGAGAAAAGACATTATATGAATGCAAACAAGATAAAAACCATACCAAACAAAATAGAAGCATGTTAAGCACTCAAACAAAACAAAAACTCTAGATACAAAGCATTTTAAGATCCAAAACACTAAACAAGTCTAACCAATTTTATTTTAAAAAACAAGTAGGATATTTTAGCTAGCTTATACTACCACATGTATTCCTTGTGATGGCCAAATCACATTGTACTTGTACAATAGTATCAAGAGTAGCAAAGAGTTGTGTGTTGTATGTGAAACTTTTGCAAGAAAGCATAAGTGTCTCATTATATGAAAATAATGATATATGTGAATGTAGAACACTCGCACATAATCATAACCGTTTGATGGGGACCATCACCTTTGAGGTACATCATATAACTCTCACATCTCCTAGAAACATGCTTGCAACCATATATAAAAGCATTTTGATTCTTTTTGCTTTTTCATATTCTTTGCATATTTTTCTTTTGAGCAAAATGAAGCATATCATGCATGGGCATATAAGGGAGAAAAAAATACCCATTTATTTTAATCAAGCATCTTTTTCTTGTTGTTCAAGTGCTATACCTTACCGAGCACGGCTTTTATGAATTTCCGTAGAATTTTATGATTGACGAGTTTTAGTGATGAGATGGTCATTTATGATTGACAAGTTTTAGTGGTGAGATAGACATTTATGCCTTTCTCTTAGGATTTTTTAGTCTTTCTCTTCAAAAATAGTGATAAAGATATGAATGATAAATGATTAACCAAATCATACAAATCACACAACGAGCCATAAAGCTCACATTACTTAGTTGTGCATGAAGATGCTCATTTAAGCTACAAATGATACAAAAATAAGAGATTTTGTTTCAATGGCCATTCAAGGTACACAGGTATACACAAACACACACTATTTTTGTATTTTTCAAATTTTTTTTTTTTTTTTTAATTGAATGCAAACAAACAAACAAACAAACAACATTTTAAAATGCAGCAAAAACTAGATGCAAATGCATGAAGAAGGAGGAGGATTACTCCAAAGAGATTACACCAATTGTTTGGCGCAAGAATTCAAATCTACGACCATTCAAAGGTTTTGTGAAGAGATCAGCCTTTTGATCATCAGTATTTATGAACTCAAGAGTGAGAATGGCATCTTTAACCAAATCACGAATGAAGTGGTGTATGATCTCAATATGTTTAGTACAAGAGTGTTGAACAGGATTTTTGGAGATGTTGATGGCACTGATATTGTCACAATATATGATGAGATGCTTTTGACAAATACCATAATCAAAAAGCAGTTTTTGCATCCAAAGGAGTTGAGTGCAACAACTACCTACAATAATGTATTTTGCCACTACAGTGGAGAGAGATTATTTCCCAAGTAAAAACACCCACCAGATGTGCTCTTATGATCATGACCATTACCAGTCTAGTTAGCATCAGAATATCTAGCCAACATCATTAGTATCATTATCATACCAAACACCAAAATTACTAGTTGATTTGACGTATTTGATAATACGCTTGACAACAGTAACATGGGATTCTTTAGGATTAGCTTGATATTGAGCACAAACTCTAACACTTTAACTAATGTCAGGTCTACTAGTAGTGAGATAAAGAAGACTACCTATCATGCTTCCAGATAGGGTAGGATCTATACTTTTGACTAACAAATCAACTGTAAGCTTAACATTTGGACTCATGGGAGTTCAAATAGAACTACCATACTCTAAACAAAATTTCTTCACAAGATTATTTGCATAATTAGATTGAGAGATAAAAATACCTGAGTCATTCTGCCAAATTTGAAGTCCAGGGAAGTAGTTTAACTCTCCTATCATGCTTATCTCGAATTTCGTCTACGTCATGCTGGAAAAGGAGTGTGTAAGATCATCTTTTGTAGACCTAAAGATGATGTCGTCAACATATACTTAAGCTACAATCAACTCTCCATCTTCCTTCTTGATGAACAAGGTCCTATCAGCTTGACCTCTTAAAAACCCATTAGCCACTAAATATTCTATGAGTCGATCATACCATACTCTTGGTGTTTGCTTCAAACCATATAGTGCCTTCTTTAGATGAAGCACATGATCAGGATGATGTGGATCAACAAATCCCTTAGGTTGAGATACTTAGATTTCTTCATTAAGAACCCCATTTAGGAATGCACACTTGACATCCATTTGATAGAGCTTGAATTTGAGATGACAAGCAGGAGCAAGTAAAATTCGTATGGATTCAATATGAGCCACTAGTGCAAACGTCTCATCAAAATCTACCCCTTCGACTTGTGTATAACCTTAAGTAATAAGCCTGGCTTTATTTCAAATGACGTTTCCTTCCTCATCAATTTTGTTATGGAAGATCCATTTAGTGCCGATGATTGTAACACCTTCTGGTCTTGGAATAAAAGTTCAAACATCATTCCTCAGAAACTGATGAAGTTCATCATGCATAGCTTCCACCTAGCTTTCATCTTGAAGTGCTTCATCTACCTTTGTAGGTTCAATATGAGACATGTAGCAAGAATAAGACACAAATTTAGCCACATATTTATTAACTATCCTCTTTCTCAAGATTAGGAGGATGATTTAATTTAACTCTTGAAGAAGGCTCCCTTTCCACGAGACCAATAGGTAGAGGAGGGGTGACTGGATCTGGAGTAACTTCAATGGAAGTGTTGTTAGATGGTTGAGCAACATTTGGTGTAGAAGGAGGAGAAGGTTCTTCCACAATCTTGTCACTCTCAGGTGCTAAAGGAGGAGCAGATTTTGGTAGTTGGTTAAACTCCTTTAGTGTGGTAGGAGTTGAGGTTTCATTGACCATAACATTTACAGTCTCCATTACTTTTCTTGTTCTCTTGTTAAATACTTTATAAGCCTTGCTGGAGAAAGAGTAGCCAAGAAAGATTCCTTCATCACTATGTGTGTCAAATTTTCCCACATTCTCTATCTTTTAAGATGAAGCAAGTGCTACCAAATATTTTGAAATACCTCACATTTGGTTTTCTCCCTTTCCATAGTTCATATGGTGTTTTATTTGTTTTAGGTCTGAGGTATACTTTGTTCACAATGTGATATGTAGTGTTCACAACTACGTCCCACAAAGTTTTAGCAACATCCTTGTTATGCACCATAGCCCTAGCCATCTCTTGAATGACTCTATTCTTCCTTTCAACTACTCCATTTTGTTGAGGAGTAATAAGGGTTGAAAATTCTTGAGTTATGCCAGCTTCAGTGTAGAATTGCTCTAGTTGAGAGTTTTCAAACTCCTTTCCATAATCACTTTGAAGGCAATTTACAATCAATCCTTTCTCATCCTGCAATCTTCTACATAGGATCTCTATTTGATAAGGAGCTTTAGACTTGGATCTCAACAAAATTTCCCATGTAAATCTAGTAAAATCATCTACCACAACCATGATATATCTCTTACCCCTTAGATATTTAGTTCTAGCAGGACCCATGAGATCAATATGGAGTAGTTCAAGTGGTCTTGTAGTGGCTATGGTCAATGTAGCAAGATGATGCACTCTTGACTGTTTCCCAAGTTAACATGGTCCGCACACAACATTATCAACTTTAAAAAGTTTGGGAAGACCTAACACAGCTTTTGTCCTAGACACGATTGCCATTTGCTTGTAGCTTTTATTAAGGACATATTTTTATGTAATTGACATATTCTTTGATAAAACACACTTTACTTGTATTTGGGTAAATCTAGGTAGGTTCAAGATGATCATTACAAGTGGTTACATTGAAGACATGAAGATTACTCATGAACTACTCAAGAAAAGTGCAATCTGCAGGTCTCGATACCTCCTCAATAGAAGCTCGATTTGTCGATATTCATTAAAGCTCGACACATGTCTTGATCTATCTAGCTTACAAGATTCAGACTATAGCCAGCAATGTTTTTATTCTAAAATGCTATTTGTTTATGAGTTTGTATAATCCTTATAGGACTAGGAAAACCTAAGGTTTATGGGTTTGTATAATCCTTATTGGACTAGGAAAGCCTAAGGTTTGTGTAAACCTATTTGGAATGGGAGAGCCCATTAAACTCCTATTTAAAGGAGGTGTAAAAAGAAAAACCTAACCTTAGAGAGCTTCATAAGGTTTTCTTTTTGAAACCCTATTCTCCTCATATAGAAGAAAGAGTTCTTGCTGCGTTTCTTGTACGCCTTTGGGTTTTGTAACCAAGTAAAGTCTCTTGCACTAATATTGAAGATCTTATTGGTGTTTCTATGTGAAGTTGCAGCAAAACAACTACAACAATCAAAAGGTTGCTGTGGAGTTAGTCACATACTAGGATCAATGCATCAATTTGTTAGTCACGTACTAGGAGTTGTGCATTGAAATGAGAGATTGTCACAACATCACAAGTCCAATTAAGTATTGGGGTAAGGGTTCAATTGTAGGTTGGTATTAGATACTAGGATTCCTTTTACTTATAACCACTTGTTTTGATAATAGTAGATTCTTGGGAGTGGTGACCTTAAATTCATCCGATGGGGTTTTGCCTCGGTGGTTTTCCCCATTCTTAAACAAATCACTTGTGTCAAATTTATTTTCCATTGCATTTAGCTTAGTTGGTGATTTGTTTGTGCTACAATGCTTGTTGCATGTAATTGAATCTAATTAATTCGCTTGACTAATTAATTGATTAAATTATCAAAGGGGTCAATGCATTCTTGGCCTATTAAGAGGTATCAGAGTGGGCACACTCTAATAAGGTTTTAATCTTTGTTGTGTGATCCATTGACCCCTGTTGTCATGGAAACTCTTGATTGTTTTAATTGGCATGATCTTGTGTTGAATGATCATGATGATATTCAAGATGCGTATTGTACGCTTTATAATTTTTGTATGAGATCTCTTAAAAGTTCTACAAAATTAAAAGCTAAATTTAAAAAGGTCAAGCTTGAAAAAGATGATTTGATTGCAAAATTGGATGAAACCAATAATTTGAATGAGAATTTTAAAAATCAAATTTCATCTCAGGTGGACAAAATTAAGAGTTTGGTAGAGCAACTAGTTGAATTTAAAATTGAAGTTGAAAAATTAACTAGTGCCAAACTTGTTGTGAGCCTAACTCAAAAGAAAAAGATTTTTATATTCCTCCATTTAAAAGGAATAATGAAGAGTTGAAGGCTAATATTGCTAGGATAGACAAAGGTAAAAATTCTGGTGTTAACGCTGAAGTTTCTAAACCTATGTCTAAAACTCCTCCTAGGAAGAATAAAAATTCTGATTTTGTCTCCACTTGTCATCATTGTCATATTGTTAGTCATATTAGGCCAAATTGTCCTAAATTAAAGTCTTTGTCAACCTCTAAGGTTAGACCTCCTTCTAGGAAGCATAGTAGTACGGAAACTACTTATGTTTGTCACCATTGTAGTGTTTCTGGTCACACTCGTCCTAATTGTTTCAAGTTGTTTCCTCATAAGCAAGTGTCAAATAGGTCTCATCCTTTATCTAAAGGATTTGTACCTATTCTTGGTGAGTTATTAAAAGCTTTGAGCTTTTTAACTCAATTTTAGGAGAATTCTAATTCCTCTATGTCCTTTAGTAGTCATACTAAGACTTGTGCCTTTTCATTTTCACGGCCAAAGACTCGTGCTGTGTGGGTGATAAAGGATCCTAAGACTTAATTGTCTTTCTATTTGTCCTCTGCTTTAATTCTTTCTATCTAAAGTAGGACTCTCTTGCTTAATTTCTTATCTTTTTGGAATCATGCTTTCGTGCATATGCATCTTGTTTTATGCTTTCTTTTTAGTTGATGCTTGTTTTTGTTTGTTTGTTTTCAGTTTTGTTTTATTTTTTTATATAAAAAAATTAAAAAATCAGAAAAATACAAAAACAATTTGTGTTTGTGTACATTGGTACTTGTGTACCTTGGATGGCCATTGAAACAAGTTTTCTAAATTTTGTATCTTTTGTAACTTAGATGAGCATCTCAATGCGCAACTGAGCAAGTGAGCTTTGTGGCTCGTGTTTGTGATGAGTACGATTAAGTTATCTCTTATACTTAACACTTATATCACTCTTTTTGATGGGAATGACTAAATAATCCTAAGAGAAAGGCATAAATAACCATCTCACCACTAAAGCTCGCCAATCATGAATAACATCTGTATGCTTTGGTATAGCAAAATTGTGATGTTTAAGCTTACATAATTGGTTATTTCTTCTCTCTTATATGCCCATGCATGATATGCTCAAAAAGTAAAAAATATATATATGCAAAGAATATAAAAGCAAAATGAATCAAAAAGCTTTTAAATATGGTTGCAAGCGTGTTTCTAGGAGATATGGGAGTTATAAGATGTACCTCGAAGGTGATAGTCCACATCAAGCAGTTATGATTGTGTATGAGTTAAATTGATTTTCTCATATCTCAAATCATCATAATATGTGACACTTATGTACTCTTGCTATGTTTTCACATACAACGCGCAAATTCTTTGCTACTTTTGATACACGTGCAGGTACAATGTGATTTGGCCATCACAAGGGATACATGTGTTAATGTATACTCACTAAATTGTCTTAACTTGTTTTTGAAATATAAAATCGGTTAGACTTGTTTAGTGTATGTGTGTGTGTGTTTTGGATCAATGAATGATTTGCATTGTTGTTGTTGTTGTTTTTTTTTTTTTTTTTTTTGGTTAAGAGATGTTTTTGAGAGCTTAACATGTTGATTGGATCTATGTTTGAGTAGCTTGCTTGTTTGCATTCATCTCTTTGTGTTTTCCTCTCTTTGAAAAACTCCTTTTTATCAAGCTCGATAACTTCACATCTATTAAGCCCTTCTTTCTTCTTTTCTCGATAGATCTTATCGCATTTTCAATCCATCGAGATTTCTGAATTTGTCTCGATAGCTTCTCTATAGATTCTCGATCCATTGAGAAAGTTTCTGTTTGGCTGATAGCTGCTCGATAGCTGTTCGATCCATCGAGGTAATTTTGCCATCGACAGATTCTTGACAGCACCTCGATAGATTTTATCTATCGAGATTTAGTGCTCGACAGATCCTCAATCCATCGATAGCTCCATCGCAAAATCAGATTTCACTTTTTCATATCTCTCTTGACAAAAAAGCTATCCAACTTCTCCAAAACACTCTTTTCTCTCTCTTTTCATCTTCACCTCTTGGATTTCGGCCTTGTTTGAGTTTTTCTCCTCTGGTATGATCTCTTTATCCCTTTTTCTTCATGCATTTCACACATTTAGACCTAGGTTTTGGAGTTTCTTAAAATTTTTGGGGTTTTGAAATTGATGAGTATTTTGTGAAATTTTTGGGTTGGGTGTTATGTTTTTGATGTAATATGATCATGCATTGCATTCCATTTGCATTTTCACAATGTTTCATGCATTTAGATGTGTGTTTATATGCTTGAAAATTGTGTGCTGATAGGTTTGGATTGGGTTGAACCCATGATGCAATTATATTTAGTACGTCACAAGTTCATGCATTTTTCATGCATACGTGCCCTCTCTTTTCTTTATTTTTTGGTACTCTGTTGTGATGGTGTTTTTCTCTCTCTCTCCCTCTCTCTCTCTCTCTCTCTCTCTCTTGGATAGTTTGCGCATGGCACCCAAGTAGGGATGGCAATTTAGCCCCACCCTATGTGGGTTTTCCCCACCCCGCAAAGGTGGTGGTGTAGGGATGGGGCAATATTTTGTCCCCGCACCCCGGGGCGGGGCAATGATGGGTTTAGTATTTTTATCCCCACCCCGCCCCGCACTAGTAAGGACTATAATTGTAAATTTAGTAAACCTTAAATCACTAATATTTAAAGTGAAACACAAAAGTACAAAACATGAGATAAAATATTTTTTATTCTAAAACCCTACTACTATTGCCGCCCTTTGACCCATCCCTTTTCTCTATAGTATATATGTGTTTTTCAAGTTTCAAGCTAGATTCCACTCCAAGTCCAAGACCTTGCTTTTTAGGTTCATCTCATTCACTATCTTCCTTTTGTTTTAGTGTTTCTTAAATCAATTTTTTTCAATTTAAATTTTGGTTTTTTTTTTTCTATCTAAAATTGGTATTTATTTTTATAGTTATTGAAGAAGCACAGTTGGAAGGAAAAAAGGCTGGTCACGTAGTGCTTCAAGTAGGCAGTAGGTTTGTTTCTTATCATATTCCAATTGTTTCAATTTTTTTTTTGGGACATCTTCTTCTGATCATACTCCTCTTCACATTTGGTTCCATGATGAGAAGGCCTGTAAGGACTTCTCGGAGAACGTCTCTAACCGTGGTATTCATTCAGAATGCCACGTGATTCTATCAGACTTTTCCGATACTACTCTACCCACTGTCATTCACAGTCGGGGATGGGAATCTCTATGTAAGATACTTGTGAGATGTCCCACCATGATCATTTAGGAGTTCTACTCCAACATGCACGGTTTCGATACCTCTATACCCCAGTTTGTCACACAGATTTGAGGTACACATGTTGTAGTCACTCCGAATATTATTTTTGAGATACTACATGTTCTGCGGGTATCGCATCCTAAAGACAAACTTCTGTCTCATTTTTAGGAGACACCTTCTTTATGAGGTGAGCACCTAAACACCTCATGCTCAGGCTTTGCAAAAGGTCCGAGGTTCCTAAACATGGTGATGACTTTTGTTCTCCATCCACTGTCTCACTATAACTTCATTACCGAGCCTTGTGCTCGCTTTTTGCTATCCCTTTTAGAGAACCTCTCTATAGACTTTCCTTCTCACTTCATTCTCTCTCTCATTGTGTCTATGGAGATACGACAACCCGTGATAAGCTCATTTTCCCTTCGGCTATCACGCAGATCATTCGTCATTTTTCTATCTTTATTTCTATCCCTGATTCTCCTCTCTTTACTGTAAGAAGTGCCATTAGCGCAAAGTCTGTTTGATGGAGCGAGGCCCAGCTTCGACCAAAGCAGCTACGGACTAAGACAGCAACTCCTCCAACCCCTTCTGTTCCATCCACCTCTGCTCCCGCTTCTTTGAGTGGTGGTGTGACACTTGAGGCCATCATGACGCAGCTTGAGTGCATGGATGCTCGCCTTGATACAGTTACTACTGAGTTGTATCAGGTGAACACCCATGTTAGTCGTATCTGTTAGGACATATGTGAATCATGTTAGGAACATATGTCAATATAGAATTGGCTAATCCTTTGACAAAATGCACTTGTAATTGGGTAGATCTAGGATGTGTTTAATGCTTCAAGGAGCAAGGTTTCAAGTTCAAGTCTTAAAACCATGCAAGTCTGTCCAAGAAACAAGTGAAGAAGTGCTGGATTTTAAAGCTCGATAGCTAGCTTGATAGCTAGTATTTATCGAGGTTTAAAAAGCTATTTTAGCTCGATGCTTGACAGCTACTTGACAAATAAGGTATCTATCGAAGTTTATGAAAATCAGTTTTTCAAATCTGATTTCACTCCAATCAGTGAATAGATGTTTGGGCTTTCTTTTCTCACAACCCTAAACATATATAAGGATTGTTTTAAGGGCCATCACAGTTGATGCAACTCCATGCAAAAGTTTTTTCACAAGCATATTGTGAACCAAAGACATATGCCCTAGTTCATTTTTCTATTCAAGAAGCTGCTGTGTTTGTACACTGCAGGGTTTTGTAATCAAGGAGTTTTGTGATCTTCATCGTGTTGATGAACTAAAGAACTTTGTAGCCAATATCTTTCTCAAGTTGGTGAGTAAGCCGCATACTGGGATCTGCGCATCGAATTGGTTAGTTATGTACTGGGAGCCATGCATTGAAAGGAGAGGTTGTCACTATAGAGCAAGTCCAATTGGGTATTAGAGTAAGGGTTCAATTGTAAGTTGGTATAAGGTACTGTGATTCCTTTACTAGTAACCGCTTGTTGTGATAATAATGAATTCTCAAGAGTGGTGATCTTAAAATCACCCAGTGTGGTTTTTGCCGTGTAGGTTTTTCCTATTCGTAAACAAATCACCATGTCAATTTATTTTCTACTGCATTTTAACTTAGTTGGTGATTTGTTTATGCTACCACTCTCATTGCATGCTAATTGAATTAATTAATAAACTTGGTTAATTAATTGGTTAATTCATTATAAGGGGTCAATACATTTTTGGCCTATCAGTATCGTACGACGACAAGCTCGCATGGGTGGCTTCGCCGCGTCTCCATCTCCTTCTCCTTCTCTAGAGGCTTCTGAGGACGAGGATGCTGTTGATGGTTCTGGTGATGATGATGAGGATGAGGAAGAGGATGCTAGCTCTTCCAGTGATAAGGAGATAACCACTTCTCAATGACTTACCCTTTGTCATTCGTGACGAAAAGGGGGGAGTAGTTTTGGGATGAGAGTAGTCATGTATTTAGGGGGAGAGTTAGCATAGGACATTTTTTATAGGGGGAGTGTCTTTTGTTTTTGAGGGATGTAGTGAGGATATATGTACTTTTCTTTTCTTTCTTTGTAGTTACATTATTTTTTTGTACATCAGTCTTGTGATTATTTAGTGATAACAAACATTGTACTTATTTATCTTTTATATATATGATGATGTTGTTATCATTTCACCTATCTCTCCATGTGTTGTTTCTTTTCTCTCTTTATACACTTGTTTCTTTATTGTATGCAATCCTTTATTTCTATTTCACACTAAGATGCCTCAATGAGTTTTGTTTAAAGTGTTTTAGAAAGACAAGTTGTCAAAATCTATCATGCCATGAACTCTCTTCTTGCAAATTTTTTCAAGAGTTTGTGCTAGGATTAGATTTTATTGTACTCAACAAGTGATTATGAGTTTAGTGATTTATGACTTCTCTCATACTTCACTTGTTTGTTTTGGTTTTGTCATGGATTGTCAAAGGGGGAGATTGTTGAGGACATATTTTTATGTAATTGGCATATCCTTTGACAAAACGCACTTTACTTGTATTTGGGTAAATCTAAGTATGTACAAGATGATCATTACAAGTGGTTACTTCTGTCGAGGAGGTATCGAGACTTGCTGATTACACTTTTCTTGAAGACATGAAGATTACTCAAGAACTGCTCAAGAAAAGTGCAATCTGCAGGTTTCGATACCTCCTCGACAGAAGCTCGATCTATTGAGATTCATTAAAGCTCGACACATGTCTCAATCTATTGAGCTTATGAGATTCAGACTATAGCCAGCAACGTTTTTATTCTAAAAGGCTATTTGTTTATGGGTTTTTATAATCCTTATAGGGCTAGGAAAACCCAAGTTTTGTGGGTTTGTATAATCCTTATTGGACTAGGAAAGCTCAAGGTTTGTGTAAAACTATTTGGAATAGGAGAGCCCATTAAGCTTCTATTTAAAGGAGGTGGAAAAAGTAAAACCTAACCCTAGAGAGATTCATAAGGTTTTCTTTTTGAAACCCTAGCCTCCTCTTATAGAAGAAAGAGTATTGCTGCGTTTCTTGTATGCCTTTGGGTTCTGTAGCCAAGCAAAGTCTCTTGCACCAACATTGAAGATCTTATTGGTGTTTCTATGTGAAGCTGCTGCAAATCAACTACAACAATCAAAGGGTTGCTGTGGAGTTAGTCACGTACTAGGATCAGTGCATTAATTTGTTAGTCACGTACTAGGAGTCGTGCATTGAAATGAGAGATTTTCACTACATCACAAGTCCAATTGGGTATTGGGGTAAGGGTTCAAGTGTAGGTTGGTATTAGGTACTGAGATTCCTTTTACTTGAAACTATTTGTTTTGATAATAGTAGATTCTCGTGAGTGGTAACCTTAAATTCATCCGATGGGGTTTTGCCTCGGTGGTTTTCCCCAATCATAAACAAATCATCTGTGTCAAATTTATTTTCCACTGCATTTAACTTAGTTGGTGATTTGTTTGTGCTACCATGCTTATTGCATGTAATTGAATCTAATTAATTCACTTGGCTAATTAATTGATTAAATTATCAGCTTTCATGTCCTATCATCTTTCATTCTTGGCCTATTAGCTTTCATGTCCCATCCTTTGACGCCATAAATCTTCATTAGGTATCTGAATGTTGTTACAAACTATTTTAGCATTTGAACA
This sequence comes from Quercus agrifolia, assembly GCA_029955455.1. Taxonomy (NCBI): domain Eukaryota; kingdom Viridiplantae; phylum Streptophyta; class Magnoliopsida; order Fagales; family Fagaceae; genus Quercus; species Quercus agrifolia. The sequence goes on along the minus strand of JARQAD010000002.1, from coordinate 22,061,855 downwards.
AGACCATAGCAATTATCCAGATTTCGAACCACACCAATGAGTTGCTTGTTGCTTGCCTAATTCATTTAGTATTAGTCATTTTCCTTTGGAGAATAGCACCATGAAGTCTTGATCACAGATTTGACTTATTCTCAGCAGGTTCACTCTCAGCCCTTCTACATATAAAACATTCACAATGTCAGGCAATCCTATCACAGAGATAATCCCTTTTCCTTTTATCTGGGATTTGCTTCCATCATTAAATGTAATATTGCCACCTTTTTTTGGTTCAAAGGTGTTAAAGAGGGAATGGTCTCTAGTCATATGTCTTGAACATCCATTATCAAGGTACAACAAAGAGGTGTCTATCACTTTAAGGCAGTATGCATCATGAAACATACTTCATGTTTATTAGCTAGGTCATATGGTATGGTTCTTTCTCTGTATCCTCTACTAGATAATTTTAACCTAGCCTTTATCTTTCTTCTAACATCAACCCTATAGATGCACCTTTTGAGATAGTCTAGTCTTCTTTGAAGTTTGTATTTTTTGAGAATCAACTATTTTGTCATCTGAACCGATCTTAACAAATTATCCACACATAAATATTTTCAACCAACAAAAATATCAGTTTCAAGTAAGCGTTAGACTTACATGTCCTGAGAAACTGAAGAAAATCAATGTTAGTATCATAAGATAGAATAGTAGAAAAAGATTTGTTCATGTAATTTGTATCCATGACAATAGGGGTCAATGGATCATACATCATAGATTAAAACCTAATCAGAGTGTGCTCGCTCTGATATCACTTGTTGGGTTATAGATTGACCCCAGTTAATTAATTCAATTACCCAAGTTAATTAATTAGGTCAAATTACATGCAAATCATGGAGATAGGGGTGTGTGCGGTTCGGTCGGCTCAATTTTTTCTCAAATTTGTTACCGAACTGATAGGGATCGGTTTTGTAATAATTAAAACCGATGCATATCGATTAGGGCCGGTTTTTCGACCTATAGCGGTGCGGTTTGACCAACTCGGTTTAATCGGTTTAGTCGGTTTGAAACATTAACAATCTTTTTTTTTTTTTTAATAAAAAAAATCTGTTCAACCTAAAAGAAAAAATCTATTCAACAGAAACTTTATAAAAAAAATCTAGTCACCCAAATAGTAATGATCCAAAACCTGTGCAAAAAATTTGTTCACACGAAGACATATTAGAGTATTAAAATGAGAAACAAGGAACTCAAGAATGGATAAACAATCTGAAAAGCCTTAGCACCTTGTGGCTTCCTTGTGATAGAATACTATTTGCTAAGGATATGTAAGGAAAATATAGGCCACGAAAGAAATGAAATGCTAAAATAATATACTTGAATAGTTGTTTCCTATACCTTATCTAAGAACACCTTTATCAACTCTAGTTTCAAACTTCAATTCAAAACCATACGTCATTATGAGGAAGGGAGCCATTATGCCAAAAAAAAAAAAAAAAAAAAAAAAAACCTATAGATTTACCACCAAAGAAAAAAGTCTCTAAAGGAAAAGAGTCAACAAAAGAGGCTCTCATGCCAAGCCAACCTTAGAGGCATATAAAACTTTAGATATACTTTTACTGGAAAAGAAAAATACCTATAAGTGGTAGAATGCCATAAACAAACAGTCCCATTTTCAGACTCAAGCGAGAGGCGAGAACAAGAGAGAGAGAGAGTTAAAGGGTTATGGTCACAAAAGAATGAATTTATACTGGGCAAAATCTGAAAACCTAAACCAAAATGGCACCATTTTTTTTTTTTAATAACAACCAGATCATACGACAACGTTTTATTAAAAAAAAAATTTTAAATGAGAACTTGTGCTCGAACGACGCTGTATCTACCATCTAAACTAAGCCAAACAGACTAAACTTGGGAGAAGAACAGAGAACTCAGATCAGAAGAACTGGAGAAGTCAAGAAGTGAAGCACGATATACATATAGGTATCAGTTCAATTCAGCATGTATCGGTTTTAGATTTCCATCTCCGGTGACCGCATCACACCGGCATCGGGATTCCCTTCGCTCTCCAATCGCCGACATCGGCTCCATCGGTCAGTTGCAATGGCGGTGCGGGACAATCAGCGTCGGTTGGTTGGATCGGTGCCGGTGACTTTCTGCTCACCCCTACATGGAGACACCAATAAATCACCAAATAAACTAAATGCAGTAGAAATTAAATGAACACATTGATTTGTTGAAGAATGGGTAAAACCTCTCGCAAGGCAAAAACCCCACCGAGTGAATTTTAGGTCCCCACTCCAAAGAATTCACTAATCAAGAATCAAGGGGTTACAAGTATAAGTAATCTTACCACTACCCTGGACTATCCCAAAATATGAACCTATAGTTGAACCTTTACTTCAATCCCCAATTGGACTTGATCTTGTAGAAGACTTCTTTGCATGCACGTATCCCAGTTTGTAACTAACTCTAGCAACTAATTAATTGTTATTGGCTACAAAGTTCTTTACTTCAAAGCACGTTGAAGATTAGGAAGCACTTGGTTACAAAACCCTAAGGTGCACAAAGCACAGTAACTTCTCACAGAGTGTATGAGTTCTCTAATTTAGTCTCTATATCTTTGATGATTTTAAAATAAGCCTTTTATATGATCTAGGGTAGTAGAGCGAGAAACCCTAATCATGCAAGTCATCATGGGTCAAATTTCAGATCCAAGAATTTTGAAATCATAAATCTCGATAGATCGAGCTTGTGTCGAGCTTCTTCATTAATCCTCAATAGATAATAAGTGTCGTGCCTAGTGTCGAGTTTTAATGAAACAACTTTTCTTCACTTGTTTCTTGGATCAATCTTCATGTCTTTAATGATACTACTTGTTATGTTTGAGAAACATACTTCTTGATATATTAAACTCAACTTAGATCTACCCAACTACAAGTAAAGGGCATTTTGTCAAAGGATAAGCCAATACATAGAAAATATGACCCTAGCACATACCTTCAGCTATAATTGTCCAAGTGCATAGGAAAAAGAAGATGCACTATATGATAGTGTATCTATAAAGATGTCTTATAGTCTATGACATTTACCTCACATATTTCCTTTTGATGGAGACAGGCTATATATATAGGTTAGACTAGGGACTATTTTAAAATAAGATTTATTCCATAACCCTCCTTCTATCAAGGAGTTTAAAACTTGTAACTTCTAGGTGTTTATTAAACAAAGAGGTTATACCAATTGAGAGTTACATAAAAATTGTTATTCACAATAACATTCTTCACAAATAAAATCCTTCAGATATGAGTTTTCATTTATCACTTAAATGTGGGCCACATAAATTCCTTTTAAAATCTTACATTCTCCCACTTGGCCCACATGACATTTAAGTAACTTGATAAGTGATATTCACTTTAATATGACCATGATATTACCCATGTCAACTAGTTGTGAAATGGTCCCACTCAAATAAAGAATCAAATACATGAATCATGGCGGTAATACCCTCAATTATAATGAGTACTTCCTTCCATGTATTATAATGTATGTTAATCCTTACATGAGTACTTTATGAGCCATTAATTCTTTATGAATGGACTACCTATTAGCCATTCGGGTCCTCTTTTATACATCCCCACGGATATATCATCTTTATGTATCTCCATAGATATATCTAACTTAATACATATACTTTATGTGCACAAAATAAAAATAATATATTTTATTCTCCAAAAAATAACCAAATATGTGTCCAGAACATAGAATAATTAGAAAAAAATGAAACACCAAATGAGCTAACAAGTTCCATACGTCCAAAAGACTTTTATAGTGTTTTGCCGACAAATCTTTAGTTAAGAAATTCACATATATTAACTCAACAGACACTATTAGTTTCTTAAAATTCTCTCTAAGACTAAGTTAATTTATGTCAATATGTTTATTTCAAATTTCTTAATCATTATCCTTAGAGAAAAAAAGTATAGCCAAGTTATCTTTAAAAAATCTTTAAAGGTTTCATTATAAAATCGACAACCTTAAGACCTATCCATAATGTTTGTGTTATAACTTCACAGCATACAAGATGTCTTACATGAAAAAACCAAATCACTACTTCCAAGTAGTATGCCATTCATATTTAGGCATAAAAAAATACATTTACTTCCATTGACCTTAAGGTACATACACTGATCAACAATGTGTCCAGTACAACCAAATGAGGCAACAACGATGGCGAACCTTTATATACCATTAGTGGGATATCTATATCCCTAACTTTTGCAAAGTATAACTTTTATTGGGAGTCAAACCTTCATGGATCTTGTAAATTAATATTGATAGCTTTCACAAAATTTGTAACATTATAGGAATAAAGTCTCATGCTCTTACTCTTGAGCAATTAGATTACTCTTGCCCTCAATACTTAGTTTCTCATTTGACATATATTTTATGGAATGAGACGGGTCGTTCACATAAACTTTAATTCTAAATTAACCAATGTCAATTTAGTAGTAAATTCTAATCTTCCTATGGGCAGAGGTGCATCTCACATGAGTTTACTATGACACTCTATTAATAAGACTAGTAAATATAAACAATAAGAACAAAATTTTCCTTACCTATGGGCCTAAGGAAATTATATTCTCAATGCCCAATTCACCATCTTATTCCAATTAATTTATAAAAATAATAACCTCCATATGGGGCCAAGTCATTATCTTCATAAATTAATTGCCACTTAGATGCCTTTATTTCTAATGAAGTCTTGTAAAAATTTCTTGATGTGATTATCATCATGGCTTAAGATGCTATGGCCACTACCAAGTCATTTTGATATTCATTACTTCATATGGCATCATAAAGATCAACCAATCCTAATATTGATCATGACAGCGGGCACTCAAAAATGAAATGAAATAATATTTCAATACATGATAAGTGCAATGAAACCTATAATGCACTTAAATAAATTACTCACATCAATGATCCAAATCTCATATGTAACAATAAACTTTATGAAATAATTGCAAACTTACATGCAACACATTTATCCCCATAATTTATTGTAAAAATGTTATGGTCTCCAAAACATAAGGATCATTTGTGTTTTCATGCCAAATATATTGATCCACAAAAAATGGTCCCTAAAGCAATTCACTATTGAAAATTGTACAAATATCAAGATGGGGCATGTTTGTCATATGAGCCACCATACAAACACAAATTATTTTCCAAATAATTAAGATTTTTTTAAAAAAAAAATTCAGGAAACAAACATAAATACTCAAATGAGCACTTGATGAATAACAAATCAAAATCAAATTTTATGAACACTTTAAGTGTCCTGGCATGTACTTTAGTTGAATTACCCATTGGTCCACATTGGCATATTGTAAAATACTATATGTGAATAATTTAAAATTAGAGAAAACAAAGTCCTTGAGTCATACATGTAATGAAAAACGAATAGATACAACATATATACCATTGAACCTATCTAGTTCTAATACATAATAATCATCTAGATTTCAGATTGATGCTTTCCAATCTCAAAACTCAATGGTAATTCATTACACAAATAACAATAAAGATGCAAAACAAAGCTTGTTTTCTAGGATTTACAGTACACATGCTCAATATTTGCATTAAGGACAACTTAAATTTCATCCCAAAATTAAATTAGAGATACAATTTTTTGCTGTACAAATATACCATGAATGGAAATAATAGAAATTTCTCAAACTAAAATCACTAAACAACATAGCATTAAGGGTGGCTCTGATACCAAATGTAAGAGAAATTTTAAGTTGCAGAGGAAAATAAATGCGGAAAATAAATAACATACATTCAGCTATAATTGTCTAAGTGTATAGGAAAAAGAAGACTTACTATATATATATATATATAAAATGTTGCTTCTATTCTATGGCCTTTACGTAATATATTTCCTTTTGATGGAGACAAGCTATATATATAGACTAGACTAGGGACCCTTTTAAATTAAAATTTGTTCCATAACCCTCCTTCCATCAAGGAGTTTAAAATATGTAATTTCAAGTTGTTTATTAATCAAAGGGGTTATACCAATTGAGAATTGCCGAGAAATTGTTATTCACCATAACATTTTTCACAAATAAAATCCTTAAGATATGAATTTTCATTCATCACTTAAATGTGTGCCACATAAAGTCTTTTTAAAATCTTACACATAGTTTATACTAAATATTACAAATCTGAAAATGTATTATTTAATCTACATGACACTCTATTTAATTAATGTTATCCGATGCTAGCCATATTGAAATCTCAAGGAGTGCAAGAATCTAGTAGTAAAACGCACTTGTAGTTTTATACACACATCCACCTCTTCTTTCTCAACCAAAACAAAACAAAACAGCAATAGAGAATTTTTAAGAAATTACTAGATATTACAATTTAGTATCATACGTAATAACTCTTTATTAACAAAACAAAAAATAATTGCAGAACTTATCAAAAAGAAAAAATTAATAGAAGAAAATCAAGGAAAGTAAATTTTGAAGTGTTTCTAAGTGTTTGTCACATTTTTCAATTAATGAGGCTAAGTCTCACCTATGAGAGCGATGGTTTAAGTTCACCACCATCGTCTGTTGTTTATGAATAATTGGGGATAAAAAATGGATGACTTAGACTCCTCAGTGGTGAAGTTCACTAGTAGTAGGCTCCTTAACTAGTTGTGCCACTATCAATGGTTGAACAACAGTTAAGATTGATGCAAATTTTGACAAATCCATATTTGGATTACAATTTCTTCTAACCTTTTACTAAGTCCATGTTTTTGCTACTTTTGTTCTGCGTCATATTTACTTGTAATTATACTTATATTTTAATGTATTTTTGGGATTACATGTATTTTGGGTAGTATACTTAAGCCCTAGTCAAAATTACTAAAGAGTGGAACTCATGACTTAAGTTGCCCTTGAGTTACACAAGTGTTGTAAAAATGAGAGTTCTTTTTATTAGCATGCACAATCTACTTGCAACTTGCTCCAAGAAGAAATTCTAATACCTTATTCTTGTCTTAAGTTAGCTAATCTTGTACCAAATCCAACCTATTTCAATTTGGAGGAACAACGGTGCGAAAACCCTAGGAGAGCAGGTTGAGGATTGTGAGAGAGCTTTGAGAGTGAAAACCTAGTCATTCCTTGTGACAATCCATATCTTTTTCCTTCTCCTTCCCTCTCACCATGTTCATAGCCTAAGAGGAGATTTATCAAGCATTCTATATTACCTTCGAGTGATATACCTTGAGTGATTGGTGTGTGGAACCATTGGAGTAGCAATACCACAAATTCAAGATTTCTTGGTGACTTTCCTGTAGACACTTAGTTTCACACCCATAATTTAAACTTGGATCACACATTGTTGTGATCGTTGAGATTCTAATGATCACAACGATGTGTTTGGTTTCTAAATCGGACAGTTAAATCGAAAGTTATCACAAGATCAAATTTTAATGGTCTACATGCATTCATTTGGGTGAAACCTATCACACGTTATTAATTGAAACTAATTTTGATTAGTTAACTATTAAAATTAATTAAATGAATTTCTGTGATTGGTGGAATATTTATTAAAATGAGAGTGGTTGCATGGGAATAAAAGAAATAAGCTGATAATATTAAATTTGGACTAATAATTAGGTTTTTAGGGTAATTATCTCTTAAATAATTATTTTAAGGGTCTAATTATCAAATTAAGATTAGTTTTATCAAGAATATAAGTCTAAGACAAGTCTAAATACAATTCCCAACTTAGAAAAATGCTAAAAAGAATCCAAAACGTGTAAGAAAATGGAAATTGGAAGAGTCTATCAAGAGTGCCAATTGGCACTTCAACAGTGTCGATTGGCACAAATTCCAAAACGTGTCTAGGTTCATTTTTTCCAATTTAAAACTCATCAAATCCAATTTTTTGGGATAAACCTGACCCATCTCGTGTTTGTTGATTTTTAAAACAACTTTAGCTTATTTTTTAAGCAGATACCACCTCTATAAATAGAGGAGACCACCCAAAATTCAGCACTCCTCTTCCCCTTAACGTTAAAGAAACTCTGGAAGTTTTTTTTTTTTTTTTTTTTTTTTAAATTCAGGATTTTCTTTTTTGTTAAGCGACAATTTGTTAGATCTTAGAGAGATTCATACTCTCTGATTTCTAAAGCAATTCCCTTTTGTAAGATTAATTCATGCATGTATAGTTTAGTATTGTTTAAAGTTTTGTATAGCATGTGTTTCTTTATGCCATTCTTTACGTAATCATGTCTATGGTTTATTCATTGCAAGCTTTCTTTTCCAAATCTTAGTTCATATGATAGGCCTAGGATTTTTTTTGTTGTTGATTCACATGTATAGATCTAAGGTTAAATCATTATTTGAAATTGTAGATTTGCAAGAAATTTCATGCATAAAAACATCTTGTCATATCCCTACAAAAATAGATCTAAAATTATTTTGTATAAAAACTTCTCTTATTTTTTATCTAAAAACAAATTTCAAATTCTTTGCATAAATATATCTTTTTTACATCTCTCAAAAACAGATCTAAAATTTCATGCATAAATACATCTTTTTTACATCTCTCAAAAACAGATCTAAAATTTCATGCATAAATACATCTTTTTCATCTCTAAAAAAAACAAATCTAAATTTTATTATAAAATCTCTTCTTTTCATCTCTAAAAAATATATTTGAATTTTATTATAAAACCTCTTCTTTTTCATCTCTAAAAAACATACCTGTATTTTTTTTATAGAAACGATCTGTATTTTTATTGAAAAACTCATTTTTTATTTAAAATTCAAAACTTTCATCATAAAAATTAGATCTTAATTTTCTAATCGTGAACCTCATTAAACTTTTTGTTTGCATAAAATAAGGTTGCAGTTCTAAGATTTTAGAATAGAATTTTAACACTAGATCTAGGAAAATGAACATGGCTTTTTTTTTTTGGTATCTCATTAATTTTATTCATATGGGTACTTAATTGTTTAGAGTCTAGAAGACCGAACTTTGTTTGAATAGGATGGGTGTCTAACACCTTCCCCCATCTTGTAACTTAGCCCCCAAATCTAGATCTTAGGTTTGTAGAATAGTCTTTATTGTTGACAGATTGTAATTAATAAAGAAAGTTTTGTAAACATTTTACTTGATTGTAAATTAGGACCAAAGTCATGTACTATTTCTTTCGATCAAATGTAAGAGTTCAAATCAATAAAAACTCAGTATTATTCATGTTTTTTGTATTTTATAGTTTTCTTATGTTTGTAACTTAATAATAAGTGGCGACTCCACAAAACCCCAAAAAGAGGTACTGATACACTCTTTTTTAAGAGTTAATCTCTTACATTACCATTGGTTGCTCAACACATGGACTTTGATAATAGGTGAAGAAATGACTCCGAGAAGTTAATTGGTTGTTGGAGCTTATAGAGCTCTAATACTAGACGATGTTTAGGCTTGAAGGGTTTTTATTCAATATTGTATTGCAACTATTCACTAGTGAAGATTTGGCGGTGATGCCATATAAAGGTTTTTCGTTGGAGGCTTCCGTTTCCTCTTTGAAAACACATTCCCGTGTTTTCTTGTGGTTTTATTGTATTTATTTTGCACTTTGTATTCATTTATATTTAGTTATTGCTATATGAATATGCATGCAATGGAATTTGGTTAATCACTTATATTTGGCATTAATTGTTAGATTAAGTTAAAAATGGTTTAGCCTAAAAATTGGTAATTGGGTTCTAAACATACGTAGGGTGTTAGGTCTTTCACCTTCCATATTTAATTTTAATCAAAGTTTATTTTTTTGATACTTTGATAGTTACAACAAGAAATGAAGATTTAAACCCTAGTATATGTTGGAGACATCAGAAGGTGCCAATCAATTAAGATAAAAAAAGTTGTCAATCAGTTGAGATACAAGGCTCTTGGCTATTTAAAGAATATACTAATTTTAGTTTTTGGTTTTGTTTTTGTTTTGTTTTTTTGTTTTTGTTTTTTGTTTTTTTTTTTTTGTTTTTTTTTTGTTTTTTGTTTTTTGTTTTGTTTTTTTATTCTATGTGCGGATAATTTGATAGTTGAGAGTGGAGGGATTTAATCATGTAAATCATATTAGAGACATCAAGAAATACCAATCAATTGAGCACAAGAATTATAAATCTAATTTAATTCAATGCATTAGATGCCAACTAAAGTCAAGTCGAGTAATGTGATAGCCATAAATTATTTTACAACATTTTTACAAATTGTTGATGTAACCAATTCTTAGTGATTCTCATCTAGGCCCACTACTAACATTATTTTTTTATTTACCAATAATACTCACCACATCAATACTTTGTAAGAAATATCGTAAAATAGTTTGTAACTCTAACATTTTCTAAGTTGTAAATTGTAGTTTTCTCAAAAATCAAATCATAATTTGCAAGAACCATTCAATTAAGATGCATGGGTTTCCCAAAAGTAGGGCCCTAGTCAAATAAAGCTACTCATTCTCTAGCTAAGTGGTCTTTTGTGAATAATGTTTTTGGTTCTTTTGATGTAGGCTTCGGCCCTTCCTGTTTTGAGCTTATCATTAAGGAAGAGGCTCTTGTTTCATCTTTGTAGTTCTATTTGTCTTGTGAATAAAATTTCTTGTTCATTAAAAAAAAAAAAAAAAAAAAGTTTATTACAATCACAAAAAAGTACGGCCCTAGTAGAGGCAATTAGATTAGCGTGCCTCTTTCGGAAAGTTTCCATTGATAATTGATAGCTTTCACTATCATGAATCACGAAGTCACGACTTTTTGGTTTTTGCTACATGTGCCCGATGAGTCCACGACCCATTACTACGAAAAAGTGATCCAGCTCAAAATTTTTTTTTTTTGTGAAAGGGATCCAACTCAATTTTGTGAAACTACCAACTGCTTTCTTTTAATTTGGGAGAAAAACTCCCAAAATTAATTTTTGGAGTAGACGGCGTTGGATACGGAGGAAAATTATGATCTATCAATTTCCGAATTCCAGAACTTTCTTATTCAGAAAAAAAAAAAAAAAAGAAAAAAAAGGAAAAAAAAAGAAAATCCGACTTTCTCTTTAGCCATTTCCCCCTCATGTTTGCTTGCCAAGAATGTGAACCTTGGCCATGATATTCAACTATCCTTTTTATCTAGAAGGCTAGCTGAGAATTGCAAAAAAATACGGAAACCATTTATTCTTTTAATAAATAAATATTACTTTATGACCCATTAATTAAATTTTAATTGACCTTATGATTTATAAAAGTCGCATCTTTATTTATAATAATATATTAATGATCCTCAACCATACTTTTGTTCTAGAAGGTCCAGGTCCACAAAGAAAACACAATACGTAACTTTTTTCTAAAAAATAGTACATCACTATTGTTGGTAATCCAACAGTGCATCACTATTGCAACTATGTTCTTGGAACACAAGTTAGACACTTGGATAGAATTATAGCAATCAACAATAAGTTTAGCTCAAACGGATGTAATAAACAATAAGGGTCTCCTCTTTATTATTTTTAAATTCTACGTTTCCTTAGCCTAAGCCTGAAGTCAAAATTGGTAAATTAATCAACTGGGTACTCTCTATTTCGTATGTGATGATATCACTGCTTAGTTCATTACTTTCTTCTCCCATAAAAAAAATAAAAAATAAAAAATAAAAAATAAAACTGCTGAGCAATGCAGAGATGTAATGCTGGAATATAGTAACTCCCATTATATGGTGCAGCCTGTCAGCAATATATAAGTTGTGAAATAGTCTACCCCAATATATGGTGCAGTCTCATCCATCTTTATGTTCTAGAAATAAGTTGTGAATATATTTAGAATTTACGAAAAATTATGTAAAAAGAATTGACATCATTTTTTCAAGTCAAATGACCAAAGTGACATTGAAATTGAATTTCTACCTTTTCAACACCTAAGTTGGGTTTTGTAAGGAAAAAAAAAAAAAAAAAAAACAATATCCAAGATTTGTATGGTAATTAGTGTAATACTAATAATTAAATTGCTAACAAATCTTTGATCTGGTACACAAGAATGAATATATTTGGAGTTTAAGAAAAACGTTGTCAAAATAAGTGGCATCTTAATTTTCAAGTCCATGGACCAAAGGTGGCACTTGAATTGAATATTTACCTTTCAACATATGAGTTCCCGCGCCACGTACGTACGAAGCATCATAGGATATTGTGATGTGAATGCACTTCAACAAAAGCCGCCTCTAAGAAACTTACACACTTCCATGTCCTCACTCTATATATATGACACCAATACTGTTGCTTCATATTCATTGTTGGGACAAGTTCCAAACCAACATACAGAGAAAAAAAGCATAGAGAGTTTGATCATCTGTTTTTTGTTTAATTCACTTCTACATTGAGAAAACAAAAACTCTTTCGGGGTTTTGGTGGGCTTTTGCAGTTATAGCAGCAGGACCAGTCTTTGGTCTTAGCCATAAAGTTTGAACATTTACACTCATTGAATTGAATTCTGAAGAAATATATATATTTCTGGGGGTCCTTGGTGGGTTTTAGCTGTTGGTTGTAATGGAAGGGGGTGACATTTTCAAGGCTAGTAGTAGTTTAAGAGTGAATAGTTCTTCCCTATGGAGGAACAACTCTGTGGAAGTTTTCAACAGGTCTTCACGTGAGGAAGACGATGAAGAAGCTCTCAAATGGGCTGCCCTTGAAAAGCTTCCTACGTTTGATCGTCTAAGAAAAGGTATATTAACTACCTCAAAAGGTGAGGCTAATGAAATCAATATAGAAACTCTTGGATTTGAAGAAAGGAAGCAATTGCTTGAGAGGTTGGTGAAAGTAGCAGAAGAGGACAATGAGAAGTTCTTGATGAAGGTCAGGAACCGGATAGATAGGTAAGAGTTCTGCCAATTTATGCTTCAAAATTTTCATATATACTTTGGTTTGTACTGTAATGAATTTTAATTTCTCTGGTTTCTTGGAATTTAATTAGAGTTGGAATTGATCTTCCAACAATTGAAGTACGATTTGAGCACGTAAATGTTGAGGCAGAAGTACAAGTGGGTGGCAGAGCTTTGCCTACATTCTTTAACTTCAGTGTCAATATTGTAGAGGTAACCATCAGCAAAATATGTACTAGTCAGTTGCACAATTTTGATTTCGAAGTGTTTCTGTTAAGTTGTTATTGAATTTACTTTTCACTGTGCGCAGGGTTTTTTAAATTCTCTCCATATTCTTCCAAGTAAAAAGAAACACTTGTCTATCCTAAAAGATGTTAGTGGAATCATCAAGCCTAGAAGGTGAGAAATCAACCTCAGCTATAATACGCATTGGACTCTGTTTGTTTACAATTAGTTTCTGGGAATCCATTTTCATTTTCTGCATATGTAATTTGCAGAATGACATTGCTATTGGGTCCTCCAAGTTCTGGGAAGACAACACTCTTGTTGGCTTTGGCCGGAAAGCTTGACCCCAATCTAAAGGTGAAAATAATTTGGTTTCAGCTTCAACTCTTCCTTGAGTTCGCAATTCTTTACTATATTTAAATCTTTAGTATCATCTCTGATTAAAATAAAATAAAAATAAAAAATATGAAATTCTTCTTCAGTTGTCTGGGAGGGTGACTTACAACGGCCATGGCATGAATGAGTTTGTACCCCAGAGAACTGCTGCCTATATCAGTCAATATGATCTCCATATTGGAGAAATGACTGTAAGAGAGACCCTGGGCTTCTCTGCAAGGTGCCAAGGGGTCGGATCACGATATGGTCAGTTGATTTAGTTATGGGATCACTTATTTTATAGATTTCCTTCAATATAAATTTCTAGATGAACTGTCATTAGTATTATGCAATATTAGGAAGAATGACTGTTGTTTTGGAAATCTGCAGATATGCTAGCAGAGTTGTCCAGAAGAGAAAAAGAGGCAAATATCAAGCCAGATCCAGATATTGATATCTACATGAAGGTGAGGCAGAAGCTATTAACCAATAATTTATATCTTTAGCTGTTCGAGAAATTTATAGTATTAGTTTTTCCCTTCTGAGGAAACCGTACCGGGATCTCATTTAATAATTGAGATTTCAAAAATAATAATAATGGTTGCAGCTGTAATCTTTGGCATAATTCATATTATAGTTGATTATTTATGTTCAGTTTTGGATTGAGTAGCATCTTTAATTTTATTCGTAACATAACTTATTCAAGTGAGTGATTGTGGCTTTTTTTTTGTTTATTGACTTCTGATATATCAGGCTGCCACAACTGAAGGCCAAGAGGCAACAGTGGTGACAGATTATACATTAAAGGTAACATTGCCCGTTTTGGCATAGGCTTATGACTATTAAGACACAGTAAACATAATATACTTTAGTTTCTTTAATTTGCTTCAAATATACAGGTTTTGGGTTTAGATGTGTGTGCTGATACCATGGTTGGAAATGAAATGATAAGGGGTATTTCTGGTGGACAAAGGAAGCGTGTTACAACAGGTATATTGAATCAATAGCAAATAGAATTCAGTTTAGTTGATATAAAATTGGATGTATGCTAATCTATATTGAATCAAATTACAGGGGAGATGTTGGTTGGACCAGCAAAGGTATTGTTTATGGATGAAATATCAACTGGATTGGACAGTTCGACAACTTTTCAAATTGTGAATTCACTCAAGCAATATGTTCACATTCTTGATGGAACAGCAGTCATCTCTCTACTGCAGCCAGCACCAGAGACATATAATCTTTTTGATGACATTATTCTCCTCTCTGATGGCTACATTGTGTACCAAGGTCCCCGTGAGCTAGTTCTTGACTTTTTTGAATCCATGGGTTTTAAATGTCCGGACAGAAAAGGCGTGGCGGATTTCTTGCAAGAGGTTAGTGTAAATATATTCCTTTCTATCTCATCCATACTAATAAAAAACTTAAGGATGAGCCTTAAATGTGGAGTTCTTATCTGTATTATCTGTGATTATGACAGGTGACATCAAGGAAAGATCAGGAGCAGTACTGGGCACACAAAGATGAGCCTTACAGTTTTGTCACAGCTCAGGAATTTGCTGAGGCACTCCATTCATTCAATGTTGGTAGGAGTATAGCAGATGAACTTTCAGTTCCATATGACAAGAGTAAAAGTCACCCGGCTGCTTTGACAACCAACAAGTATGGTGTTAACAAGAAGGAGCTGTTAAAAGCTAATTTCTCAAGAGAATACTTGCTGATGAAAAGGAATTCATTTGTTTATATCTTCAAGCTTACACAAGTGGGTTTAAAACTTAATTTTTGACTCTTGATTTATTTGCATTTAGTAGGATTTCGATTTTGATATTTTGTTTGTTTGTTTGTTTTTGTTTTTGTGCTTTTAGCTTTTCATAATGGGACTGATTGCAATGACAATTTTCCTACGGACAAAGATGCATCGTGATTCATTAAAAGATGGAGGAATTTATACGGGTGCTTTGTTCTTCACTGTGATGACGATTATGTTTAATGGAATGGCAGAGATTTCTATGACGATTGTAAAGCTTCCTGTCTTTTACAAGCAAAGGGATCTCCTCTTCTATCCTTCTTGGGTATATGCTCTTCCAACATGGATTCTCAAGATTCCAGTAACACTTTTAGAAGTTGGAGTTTGGGTATTTATGACCTATTATGTCATGGGATTTGATCCTAGTCCCGGAAGGTAATTATAATGTTATTGTGGCTCATTTAGATATTGGTTTAGCTTTTGTGTTATATTCTAATCAATATGTTCAAATGTACATATTGCAGGTTCTTTAAACAATACCTTCTGCTCTTACTTGTAAACCAAATGGCTTCTGCATTATTCCGAGCTATTGCAGCAATGGGTAGAAACATGATTATTGCTAACACTTTTGGGTCCTTTGCACTGCTCATACTTTTTGCCTTAGGTGGCTTTATACTTGCCAAAGGTAACAATATACTAAACTAAGAAATTTATTTAAACCTTTTTTCAGTTTGCTACACTATACCTTTAAGAACTGCCTTTTCATCTGTTGACTTACTTCTACAGATGATATAAAGAAATGGTGGATATGGGGCTACTGGATATCACCTTTGATGTACGGGCAAAATGCAATTTTGGTGAATGAGTTCCTGGGCGGAAACTGGAGAAATGTAACTTCTTGACTATGCATCTGAAAATTTATGCTGTCTTCCTGTTAATAACTAGCTAATGCTTGATTAAATTGTAATAATATAGGGTAGCACAACGGAAGAACTGGGAATTTCAGTTTTGAAGTCTCATGCGTTCCCCACTCAAGCATATTGGTATTGGATTGGCATAGGAGCACTAGTTGGATTCTTACTCGTTTTCAACATCATTTTCACTCTGGCTCTTACTTATCTTAACCGTGGGTATCTCCACCTTTTCCTCTACATTTTGTATAAATTTAGGAGCATTTTTGTTAATGATGTACCATTTGTTATGCAGCACTTGGAAAGACACAGACTTTAAAATCAGATGAACCAGAAAGCAATGAACAAGGGCAGAGGACAGGAGAAGGCATACAGTTAACACTCAGAGGAAACAGCTCAAGTCACGATTCCCACATAGGTAATATGTTGCAAATATTGTGTCATGGTTTTAAAAACCGAACCGGACATCAAACCGTTTTTTTTTTAATTTCCGGTTCAACCCCGGTTTTTGCCCGGTTTTTGACCGGTTTTCCGGTTTTTGACCGGTTGTTGACCGGTTTTGGGAGTAATAACCGGACCGGACTGGCTACCGATTCCCGGTTGAACCGGTCGGACCGGCCGGTCCGGTCCGGTTTTTAAAACAGTGTATTGTGTATTGTATCTTGTGAGTTTTATTGCCTTTTAGTTTCCAACTAAAGTTAATGGACGTGCAGGGAGTAGGAGGAGAAGTAGCTCATCTGCAAGGTCAGGAGCTGAAATTAACGCCAACACTAATGGGAAAAGAGGAATGGTTCTTCCATTTGATCAACATTCTATCACATTTGATGATATTATATACTCTGTTGACATGCCACAGGTAACTCAAAGTCATAAATATCTTAAATTGAAAAAATTTCTTGTAGTGGCTTTCAAATTAATATTGTCCCAAAAGCAGAAACTTGAGACTTGACTATTTTGATTGGACTTACAGGAAATGATGAGCCAGGGTATTATTGAGGATAAATTGGTGCTTCTGAAGGGTGTGAGTGGTGCTTTTAGGCCAGGTGTTCTCACAGCTCTGATGGGTGTTAGTGGTGCTGGTAAAACAACTTTGATGGATGTGCTGGCTGGTAGGAAAACTGGTGGATATATTGAAGGGAACATCACAATATCAGGATTCCCAAAGAACCAAGAAACATTTGCTCGAATTTCTGGGTATTGTGAGCAAAATGACATTCATTCTCCTCATGTTACTGTGTATGAGTCCTTGCTTTACTCAGCATGGCTCCGCTTATCCTCTGAAGTTGATTCAGAAACCAGAAAGGTCAGTATCTAAAAGGTCACTTAGCTTTATGGTTTTTCTATTTGCATTTCTTCCTACTTTCTTTAGTGCAATCGATTAATCTCTATAAATCAGATTCTATTGTTAATTGTTAAGCATGATTCCATAAAGATGTTTGGGTTTGCATTAAAGATCTTAACTATTATATCACTACCAGAAATCCTGATTCATGGTTCTAACAAACGGTTGCAGATGTTCATTGAGGAAGTCATGGAGCTTGTGGAGCTAAACCCATTGAGGAATGCACAAGTTGGGTTGCCTGGTGTGAATGGTCTCTCTACTGAGCAGCGCAAGAGGCTCACTATCGCTGTTGAGCTTGTGGCAAACCCCTCCATAATATTCATGGATGAGCCAACTTCAGGTCTAGATGCAAGAGCTGCTGCAATTGTTATGAGAACAGTTAGGAACACAGTGGACACTGGAAGAACAGTTGTGTGCACCATCCATCAGCCAAGCATTGACATATTCGAAGCTTTTGATGAGGTAAGGACTATTAACTATCAACAGGCTAGGTGCAAATGTGTTGGTTAACTTGGTTTTCTTCTAGATTTGAGTATGATACATATGTAACATGTATTTGCAGCTTTTCCTAATGAAACGTGGAGGACAAGAGATATACGTTGGGCCATTGGGACACCACTCATGCCATCTTATTAAGTATTTTGAGGTAGGATTCTTTGAAGATCATAACTGCAAGCAACCAACAGCCATAAATCTTTATCTATGTTGTATATTTCCTAATGCATATACCTTTCCTTCACTTCTAGAGTATTGAAGGAGTCAAAAAAATTAAAGATGGTTACAATCCAGCAACTTGGATGTTGGAAGTTTCATCTTCAGCAGAGGAAATAAGTTTGGGTGTTGATTTTACTAATGTGTACAAAAACTCAGAGCTGTACAGGTATGTTCAATGTTATATTAAATGCTTTATAAGACTAAAAAACAATTCTACCATCTGGGCAATGTATAAATAAGTTCTTTTTTTGTAGTCATGTTCTTTGAATTTAAGGCTAAAACTTCTATTGACTATGTGGTATATTCATTAGGAGGAACAAGGCATTGATTCAAGAGTTGAGCAAGCCTTCTCCTAATAAAGAAGAACTCTATTTCCCAACCCAATATGCACAGCCATTTTTCACCCAATGCATGGCTTGCTTGTGGAAGCAACATTGGTCCTATTGGCGCAACCAACCATACACTGCCGTGAGATTTCTGTTCACAGTTTTCATAGCGTTGACATTTGGGACAATGTTTTGGGACCTTGGTACTAAGACGTAAGTTACTGCTACAAAACATTGCGAAATTTTGAACAATCCATTGGTTTACTACTACATTTTAATACCTTTAAGTTTCAAATTGCAGCGGGAGGCAACAAGATTTAGCAAATGCAATGGGTTCCATGTATGCTGCTGTTCTTTTCCTTGGTGTCCAAAATTCTACGTCAGTGCAGCCTATAGTGGCAGTTGAACGAACTGTCTTCTACAGAGAAAGAGCTGCTGGAATGTATTCTGCATTGCCATATGCATTTGCACAGGTAACTAGGGTCACATCTTGCAAGCTTAACCTATATAAATTTATAGTATTAGTATACAATAACTATGTATGTTAATGCAACTTCGCGTCTTTGTCACAGGCTGCAATTGAGCTCCCATATATTTTTCTACAAGCTATATCTTATGGCATCATAGTTTATGCAATGATTGGGTTTGAATGGACTGTTGCCAAATTCTTTTGGTATCTATTTTTCATGTACTTCACATTGCTGTACTTTACCTTCTACGGCATGATGACTGTGGCTGTGACGCCAAACCACCATATTGCCGGCATAATAGCGACCGCATTTATTGTAATATGGAATCTATTTTCAGGATTCATAGTCCCGCGACCAGTAAGTATTTTCCACTTTTGATGTGCAGGTTTTCATGTGTACAAATATATCTATCAATTAGTAACTCTTTTTCATTTTTCCTTTTCCTTTCATTAATCTACTTGGAAATCAACAGAGGATTCCTATATGGTGGAGATGGTACTACTGGGCATCTCCAATAGCTTGGACTTTGTATGGATTGATTGCTTCACAATTTGGAGATATAGGGGAGTCTATGACTGACGGCAATAGAGAATCAGTAAAAGATTATATTGAAAGCTCTTTTGGAATCGAGCATGATTTTCTAGGAGTGGCTGCAGGTGTAGTTGCTGGGATTGCTGTGCTCTTTGCATTCATCTTTGCAGTTTCCATCAAGTTGTTCAATTTCCAAAGGCGATAGAAAGTTGTTTTGATTATTTTGTATAGTATGTTTTTAGGATTAATGCTATCCAGCAAGTTCAAGATGTTTTTGTCTCTTACATCAACAAGATGTATCTTGAAGCACTTTATTATTGTTATTACTATTTATTATTTATTTTATTCAAAGCAATTGGATTATTGATATTAGTATGTTTTAGGATTCATGCTATCCAGCAAGTCCAAGATGTCGTGTCTCTTGCACCAACAAAATGTAACTTAAAGCACTTGATTATTGTATTACTTTGTTTTCTTATTTGTAATACTTATTATCCACAAATTGTTTTAAACAACTTTACACCATCCAAAAAAAAAACTAGTGATTTGAAGTCACGATTTCCACTTGACTTCAAGTCACGGTTTCAATTATTTTATTTTTATTTTTCTGTTTTCAAAGCACTTGATTATTTATATAAAATAAAGAAAATATTGCAATTTTCCACCTTAAACTATAACTCATCCACAACCGAAGGATAAGCATTAGTCAACTCATTCACATCCCAGACTTTAATATGATCACCCTTTCACCATCCCCCAGCTTACTCTCTCTCGCTCTCTCTCTCATCCTTATTCTTCTTCAGCTCTTCTCTCATTTGAAATCCTCTAGTTTCTTTCCAATTCACATACCATGGAATATAAGACCTGGATTCGAGCATAAGTAGCTACTACCTTCTCATAGGTATCCTTTACTTGGGCTTCGTCAATAGAATGCTTCTTCTCATTGGTATCCCTCACTTGGGCTAAGTTAGACTCATAAATTTGAACATGGTGTGAAAACAGTTGCTCTTTGATGGACTTCACATTAAATTGAAGGAATGTGAAAATAGTTGCTCTTAGATGGACTTTACACTCAATCGGGCTAGTTGGACCAATACATAATAAACCCCGATATATCTTTAACACATGGCTTGTGAAAGCACAGGATTGCGGGACATAGGATACAAGATTGAGGAATTGAGTAATAGAGAATAAGGAAACTTCGATCTATTGCCCCCAAAATAACGTTCTTTTTTCTTTCTTCTTTTCTGCTGATAAATTCTATAGTTACAATAGCCAGTAGGGGAGGGAGAGTTTTAACTCTACACTTCTAAATTAAAAATTTCAAAAGATACTAGTTGAGTTACAAAGTTCTTGACCATGTTATACTCTTTTATTATAAACAACTTATATTTACTGCAGAAAATGAAGTTGCTTCGTCTAGCCTGCACCAAATACTACAAACCCCCCAAAGCTATCCAAATTTATATTTTCATGACTAAAAAGTAGCATCTTTTTTTTTTTTTTTTTTTTTTTTTCTTACTAGTAATATATAACGATTAATCCATTGTGAGCTATTTATCCATGTTTTGTGAGGCCATTTGATAGACAAGCTACAAATGTGCTTGCAGGTTGTAAATGACTAAATGGTAGTGTGGGGTCAAAGAATTCGACCACCTCAGCCCACTTTATACTAAGCCCAAGGCCCACGCCAAGGAAAAAGAAATGCCCGAGGATGAACGAAAAAAGTCCAAATTGCCAAGCAGCATTGCCGAGGACAATCTCGCCCTCGGCCAACCGAGATTATAAAGGGGAAGAGCGGTATGCCATCAAAGGCAGGCTCGCAGAGCATCCCAAGAAACAGGATAAGTACTGTGGGTTAGCCATGGGAGCCTGGTGGAGGAGCAATTCAAGGAGAAACTGTCACCTCCGCATTAAATGTCCGCAACTAACGTTCTGATCGCATTAATGAGGAAATGACCCCTGAACAGTGCTACTTTGGTTGCTGCAACTCACAGAAGGTTTGGGAAGACGACTGATGGGACAAGCACTCCAAAGGTGACCTGTATGATCAACTGAAAGAGGATATATAATGTAAGAAGTCCTCTAGAAAAAGGGGGAGGATTTTGGGAGGATCTTGGAAACCCTGGTAATGAAGCACTGAAGAAGGAATAAGAACTACAAGCTCCTTGGATGAGAGTAGAGGGCAGCATTTCACACTTTAGTCCATGTCCTTACTATTCAGGCCACTCATAACCATGTCTTGTTGTTGTAACCCTCACTAAGGCCCTGTTCTTAAACCCATTCTCTATAAATTCATTGTATTGGGCTAGTTGGGCCTGAATCCACTCATCTAACAGTAGAAGTGCTCAAACCCAGTCTTTACAATTGGCGCCGTCTGTGGCAAAGAACTTGTGTGTTAGAAGGGGCAATGATCAAGCATGGTAGGATCAGGCCCTCATCGGGTAGGCTCCCATCAGCCTGAACCGGCTAGATCCCAACAACATGGTAAATTTCCCAACCCTAAGCGTGATCGAAATGAAGAAAATGGAAGGTTTTGAGAGGGAAGTGCACACACCACTCAAACTAGCAGAAGCCACTCTCGTGTGGGAAATCACGTATCACAGAGCCAGAATGATGAGTAGGCCATGCAACGAGAGATAAACAACTTGAAGAGAAAGCTACGCCATGCACAACGAAGGTGACCTCATTCTAGCCCTGACATACCCTCCGATGATGAAAGCGATAATGACTATAGGCAAAGATCGAGAACTCCTCCAAGTAAGACCTTCTTTCACAAAGAAAGGCACTACCGGAGGCGCAAACGTAAGAGCCTATCTCCTAGGGGCTTGGGAAGTGATGCCATGAGCAGGGCATTGGATCAACTCTCCAAATCACCCTTCACACACCGCATTAAAGGGGCTACACTCCCTTGGTAATTCCAGCAGCCAACCTTCACCCTTTACAGTGGCAATACAGACCCCGTGGAGCATGTGAGTCAGTTTAACCAAAGGATGTCTGTCCACTCCAAAAACGAGGCGCTGATGTGCTAGGTTTTCCCATCCAACTTGGGACCAGTGGCGATGAGGCGGTTCAATGGCTTAAAGGTGAATTCCGTATATTCATATAGGCAGCTAACCCAAGCCTTTAGCTCTCGTTTCGTTACAAACAGCAGAGCTCCTCGGCCCTTGAGTGCGTTACTGTCGTTATCCATATGTGATGGAGAAACTCTGAAGGCCTACTCGGGTAGATATGGGAGATGTATAATGAAATGGACGGCAACTTTGACGATGTCACCATCAACACCTTTAAAAACAGCCTCCCAGCCAAGCACGGCTTGAGGAAGTCTCTGACTGGCAAGCCTGCCACCAGTGTGCACCAATTGATGGATTGGTTCGATAAGTATAAATGAGTAGAAGAAGACCAGCTGCAAGGTAAGGGAAAAGATAAGGTTATTCCTCAAGAGAGGAGGGATTTCAGGTCGGACCGATATAACAGCAACCGCCCGAGAAGAGATTTTGTAGGGCCGTCTAGAGCAACCAACACATAGGCTATTAATACTGTGTTCCGAGAACCAGTATATCGGGTATTGGAGAAAATCAAGAACGAACCATACTTTAAATGGCCGAATAAGATGGTGGGAGAATCCACGAGGCGCAATCAGAACTTTTATTGCCAATACCACCAAGACCACAGACATACCACGGAGAACTGTAGGAACCTCTGGAACTATCTGGACCAGCTAGTCCGAGAAAGAAAGCTAAAGCACCTTCTGCATCATTCCAATGGTCATCAAGGCCAGACCCATCAAGAACCCTAGAGAGATACTGCCTTAAGGCCACCCGTAGGGACGATCAATGTAATCATGGCTGTGTCAGGAAGAATAGGCACGCGCCCTTCACGAGTGCTATTTGTGGCTCAGCTGCCTACCGAAGAGCCCCAGCCAGAGCCGAAAAGGGCCAAAATGAATTTTCACCCAACCTTGAGTTTTTCGGAGGAAGACAAGATCGGAACCACCCAACCCCATGACGATGCGCTGTTGATCACTCTCAAAATAAGGGACTATGATGTGAAAAAAGTGATAGTGGATAGCGGCAGTGCTGCTGAGATTATGTACCCTGACCTTTATAAAGGGCTAAATTTAAAATCGGAAGATTTGATGTCCTATAGCTCTCCTTTGATGAGCTTCAACGGGAAACTTGTTATTCCAAAAGGTATGATTAGGTTACCCATCCAGATCGACCCAGAAATAGTGGAGGTGAACTTTATCGTGGTGGACACTTACTCTCTATATATAGCCATCGTCAGTAAGCCCTAGCTCCATACCTTGGGGGCCATTGCCTCTTCCTTGCATCAGAAGGTGAAATTCCCGTCAGGGGACCAGGTTCTCGAAATCTGTGGTTGCCAATCGACGACAAGGCAGTGCATGGTGGTTGCTATTTCACATCGGCTTGATGTAGAGTCCTTGCCCTTTGCTGAAAGGACTTATAGCAATCAAAGGCCCCGATGTCGCCTCCTGATATAGCTGCCAAGGAGGCAAAAAGCGAAGATCTAGAGAAGTTGGTCATTGGTGATACCAAGAGAAGTTCTTTCAAGTAGGGGCTCAACTGCCTCCTCAAGAGAAGGAAGAGTTGATCGAGTTTCTTAAAGGAAATATTGACGTATTTGCATGGGATGCCTGCGATGCTCCAGGCATTGATCCAGCTTTTATCTGTCACCATCTCAATGTCAACCCGTCCATCACTCCCAAGAAGCAGCCACCCCGACGCCTATCAAGAGAGCACGCTGATGCGATTAGGGACGAGGTGGTGAAGCTTAAGCGCGTAGAGGCTATCAAAGAGGTTTTTTACCTCGAATGGTTGGCCAACACCGTGGTGGTCAAGAAGAAAAGCGAAAAATGGCAAGGTTGTGTAGACTTCACGGACCTAAATAAAGCTTGCCCAAAAGTCCCGTTTCCCATGTCTCGGATAGACTAGCTAGTGGATGTGATAGCGGGCCATCCTCGGATGAGTTTCTTTGATGCCTTCTAGGGCTATAATTAAATACCACTAGCCCTGGAGGATCAGGAGAAGACAGCCTTCGTGACACCTACTAGTAACTACCACTACAAGGTAATGCCATTCGGTCTGAAGAACGCAGGGTCCACTTATCAAAGGATGATGACGAGAATGTTCGAGCTACAGTTGGGCAAGAACATCGAAATCTATGTTGATGATATGGTGGTGAAGAGTAAAATGGTATTCGAGCATTTAGGGGACCTCAGCAGTACCTTTAACATCTTGAGGAAGAATAAGCTGCGCCTAAATGCTTCTAAATGCTCTTTTGGCATGGGATCAGGCAAATTTCTAGGCTATATGGTTACACATAGGGGAATTGAGGTTAACCCTGACCAGATCAAGGTTATTAACGATTTAAAACCACTGCGAAATGCCAAGGAGGTCCAAAAGCTTACTGGAATGATCGCCGCCTTGAATCAATTCATTTCCAGGTTGGTGGATAGATGCAGACCATTCTATCTCTTGATCAACAAGTGCAAAGGATTTGAATGGTCCGAAGACTGTATTGTGGCCTTCCAGCAACTCAAGGAGTACCTATCTCGGCCACCTATCATGTCCAGTCCTGAGGCCGATGAGGTCCTATACGCATATATTGTTGTGGCCCCTCATGCTGTGAACTTAGTGCTAATACGGGATGACAATGGCCTTCAAAAGTCAGTCTATTATATGAGCAAGTCGCTACATGAAGCTGAGGTCAGATACTTGCCCTTGGAGAAAGCCATACTAGTTGTAGTCCATGCTACGCGAAAACTTCCCCATTATTTCCAAGCTCACACAGTAGTCGTCTTGACCTAATTGCCATTGAAATCCATACTTCGAGCCGTCGATTACACTAGAACGATTGCCATATGGAACACCATTCTGGGAGCCTTTGACATCAAGTACATGCCACGGACCTCTATAAAGGGCCAAGTCCTGGCTAACTTGGTGGCTGAATTTGCTGAACCACCAGTAGAAATAGCAGTAGAGCAGCGTAATATGGATGGAAAATTGGTTAGGGTGATCTCTACACTAGGACCCCCATGTTGGAAGGTGTACGCTGATGGCGTAGCAAATCAAAGGGGGTCCGGAGTGGGGCTAGTCTTAATATCTCTTGAGAAGACTATCATAAAAAAATCCCTAAGACTTGGGTTCTCAGCCATGAATAACGAAGCCGACTATGAAGCCTTGTTACAAGGAATGGCCATGGTACAGAAAATGGGAGGAAAAATAGTAGAGATGTTCTTGGACTCGAGATTGGTAGTGGGCCAGGTAAAGGGAGAGTTGGAAGCCAGAGATGTAAGGATGCAACAGTACTTAAGCCAAGTCAAACGCTTGCGGTCAGACTTCAATCTTTTCAGCTTGTCACACATCTCCAGAAGTGGAAACACCCATGCAGATTCGTTGGCCACGCTTACTACCTCATCAGCAGGTGGTCTACCTCAGATTATTCTTGTCGAGCATCTGGATAAAGCAAGTAAGGTTGCAAAGGGCACAGTCCATATGCATGAGGTCAGAATGGGCCCTAACTAGATGGACTCCATAGTGAGATTCCTCAAAAATGATATCCTGCCCGAGGAGAAGTCGGAGGCTGAAAAAATACAAAGAAACGCTCTTTAGTTTTGGTTGTCTAAGGACCACAAACTGTATAAGCGCTCCTATTTTGGGCCATACTTATTGTCCATTCACCCTGAAGCATCAAAATCACTACTTGCAGTTGCAGAGCTACACGAAGGGATCTGTGGGAGTCACATAAGAGGAAGATCTCTGTCGCACTAAGCCATTACCTAGGGATATTGGTGACTGGGGATGCCGAAGGAAGCCCTAGAATATGTTAAGAAATGTGACTAGTGCCAAAGGTTTGCCCTAAATATCCATCAGCCAGGAGAGGTCCTCAACCCTTTGTCCAGTCCATGGCCGTTCACCCAATGGGGCCTGGATATTGTAGGCCCTTTCCCCAAGGCAATAGGAAATAAGAGATTTCTGTTGGTCGGCAAAGACTACTTCACAAAATGGGTCGAAGCTGAGCCATTGGCCAACATCAGAGATGTGGATGCTAAGAAATTCATTGGGAGAAACATTGTTACACGATTTGGGGTCCCTTGAACCCTCATTTCAAACAATGGACTCCAATTTGATAGCAAAGCCTTCAGAAGATATTGTTACAAACTGGGGATCACAAATAGGTATTCAACTCCGGTTTGTCCTTAGGGAAATAGGCAGGCCGAAGCTATCAACAAGGTCATAGTCAGTGGGCTTAAGAAGAGACTGGATGACGCCAAAGGAAGGTGGGTAGAGGAGCTGCCACACATCATATGGACTTATCGGACTACACTACGGTGGTTAACAAGAGAGACACCTTTCGCTATGACCTATGGGGTCGAGGCTGTTATCCCTCTAGAGGCAAACTTCCCAACGCTGAAGACGGGCTTCTTCACTCCAAGAAACAACGATGAACTACTGGGGAAGAGTCTAGACCTGATCGAGGAAAGAAGAGAAAAGGCAATGATCCAGTTGGCCTATTACCACCAGAAGCTCAAGTAGGGATATGACGTCAATGTGAAGCTGAGGCCACTAGCACCAGGGGACATAGTGTTGAAGAAAGTTGTAGGTGCTGCCAAGAACCCATCCTGGGGAAAGCTGGGACCCAATTGGGAAGGGTCATACCGAATTACTTCAGTAGCAGGAATAGGTGCATACTACTTAGAAGACTTAGATGAAAAAGCTGTACCTTGTCCCTGGAATGTAAATAACCAGAAAATGTATTATTATTAACAAAATCATTTCTCTAATTCAAATTTTTAGTCCATTATGATTATATGTCTTGTATTTTAGCAATCGTCTAAGTACTAGACAGAACCAAGGTCTTGCATGGTCCTCAGACTCTAACCTATGGGGAAATTAGTTACTTCAACAAAAATCTAAGTGCTAAACAGAACCAAGGTCTTGCATGGTCCTCGAACTCAAACCTATGGGGAAACTAGTTACTTCAAGAAAAATCTAAGTGCTAGATAGAACCAAGGTCTTGCATAGTCCTCGAACTCAAACCTATGGGGAAACTAGTTACTTTAAGAAAAACTCTAAGTTTTAGACAGAACCAAGGTGTTGCATGGTCCTCAGACTCATACCTATAGGGAAATTAGTTACTTCAAGAAAAACTCTAAGTACTAGACAGAACCAAGGTGTTGCATGGTTCTCGGACTCAAACCTATAGGGAAACTAGATACTTCCAAAGACTCTAAGTGCTAGACAGAACCAAGGTCTTGCATGGTCCTCGGACTCAAACCTATGGGGAAACTAGTTACTTCAAGAAAAACCCTAAGTACTAGATAGAACCAAGGTCTTGCATGGTCCTCGGACTCAAACCTATGGAGAAACTAGTTACTTCCAGCAAGAGCTTAGGTGGTCGTTATTATTATTTTTTATAATTATGATAGGACTTGAATAAATGATAACCACTCCATGATGATCTAATTCTTACCATCCAATTAAGATATCAATAAATGAAATTATTTTTTGTGTGTAGGTAGGTAGGATTTGAAGGTGAATTTTAACAAATCCACCATTAGATTACATATTCTTCTTATATCTTCCATTATTTCAAAATTCCTAAAAAATTAAGGATCAATAGTGTGAGGGTGGATCCTCAGACCACAACATTTGAAGAAATTAACAAGATTAAGCACTTATGCAAGTTGCGAATATGGCCTAAGTATACGCTTGGTATCTCGGAGTTAGAATTTAAAGGTCTAATTTCAAATATGGCATGTACATAATCATTTTTACCCATTAGGATAACCAACCCATGAGACATGAGATTCACACTAATAATGATATTAATAACAATAAACACATAATGTAAAAAAGAAGGAATTCCATGCATTCAATCTAAAAACCTCATTACAATAATCCCAATGTTCAAAAAGAAAAAAAAAATAATTAGAAAAAAAAAAACAACAACAACAACATAAAAACAAAAACAAAACAACAGCTAGCCTAGATGGCCTATTTCTTCGGCTTTGTCTTGATCCCTTCCTTAGAGAGCTGAGTAGAAGCAGTCTCAAGATCCTTGGAGCCCTCACCTGGGGGAACAGTCTGAAAGGGCTCAACGAGGAGAGTTGACTCCTCAGCATGAAGGGCCTGAGCATCAGCTGTAGACTCTACAGTCTCCTGGGGTGCTTCAGAGTTCAGGCTTTCACTTGTTTCTGCCGCCCCAGAAGGCTTGCTTTCCTTGGCTAGCTCATCAAGAGCAGTTATAGCCAAAGCAGCTTCAGGTCCAGCAGCCTCAGCCTCCTCAGGAGCATCCCTAGCCTTGGAGTTGGAGAGGGCAGTTTCCTTGATAGTAGGAGGGTAGTATACATTCTCCACCCTCCACAGGTCGGATGATGCCTCAACCCTAGCTTGTTTGAGGGCCTCATTCCAAACCTGGGAAAAGTAGAGCCTGTATACCCCAGAAACTTGAGTCTTGAGAGTGGCCTAGGTCTCAACCACTCCCAAGTCATAAGCCTCCTCCTTGGAGCTCTCAACCTCTGCCCTGGTGAACACCACCTCTGCCTTAGCCCTCAAGGCTTCATCCCTAACCCACTTCACGATGTTTTTGGCCCTCTCTGCCTCGGTTCGCTTCTTCTTCAGATCAGTAATTTGCTCCTTGGCAATCTTCAGCTGATCCTCAGCCTCGAGTAGGTGCCTCGTCTGGTCCTCAACCTGTTTTTGGGCGCTAGCTAGGCCTGATTGAACGCTATCTCTAGCCCTTTTCATCTCCTTTAGATTCTCCCTGGCCTTCAAGAGATTGGCCTCGGAGTTTTTAAGGGTCCAAGTGGCATCCAAGCACTTGTCACGCTCGAGCTCCAAGGCCCTGCCCTGGTCATTGGCTGCCTCTTCTAACCTATAGGTAGCCTGGACAGCCTACCAATTGAAACAAACACACGGTGAGTTGGAAACCAAGAACAAAAATCAACAGAGCCACAAGTGTTAGAAGTCTTACCATGCCCAGGTACCTCTTAATGCTGAGGAAGACCTCCTGCCTCCTCAAACCCCTTAACTCAGCCATGTTGGTGGGAAGTAGCAGAGACCTCTCTAGCACATCGGCCATGTAGGCGCCCTCACCCCCACGGAAGTCCCTGAAGGAAGCGTTGTCTATCAAAGGCTCCCCATGGAGCATTGGGGCAGGGAGCCAGGCCTAGGGCTCGGACTGAATGGTGACTTCTTTCTCTTGGCCCTGGTGCCCAGTTTTTAGTTGTTTTGAAGCTCGTAAGGCTTCATCTTCCTCTCGAGAGGAGCGAGATTTCCCCCCAGTTCTTTGCCTTTGGAACCCCTTTTTCTCTTCGGATCGACAGGCTTAAGCCAAGGAGGCAGAGTTGATTGGGGAGGGGGAGGAAGTTTAGACCATGGAGATGATGGCTGTAATTGGTTGGAAGATGACCTAGTTTGGGCAGATTGAGGCTTCGGCGGAGGAGGAGGAAGCTTGGATTATGACTTCCCCGGCGCATCCTTCCCTGGTTAGCCCTTAATTAGGTTGAGCAGGCTGGTGGGAGGTTTCCTCTTAAATCCCATTTCGGCCTGAAAAGTAGCCCCTATTGAGTGGAGATCCACTTCAGTCAAACTGGGGTCGCCCAAGTCACCAGAAGGGTCCTTGGATAGATCAACTTGGTCGAACACACCAAATTCATCCTTGGCTTGACCTAATTCAATGACCTATTCTTTGCTTTCTACTCTTCCTCCCTCGGCCTCTGCAGTTTAATGGGACGAAGAAGAGCCTGCCAACGTAGCGCCTTTTGGGACAGGAGATCCTTTGGGAAGCAAAAACCCGTGTTCTACTACGGTGATTCTATGAAGCCGAGGATCTTTGGCTCTTATCACGTACTTTGGAGCCGAGAACAATTTCTAGATAGGATCGTACCTGAGGGTCTTGTGAGCTGCTCTGACCTGGTTGTCAACTTCGTTCACAAAGACCTCCGCCTTAAGGATGGTCTCTGAATCTTCTCGGTTGACCAAGTGAAAGTGATGTTCAAAGGCGTGTGGATCTGCAAAAGAGAAAGCATATTCACGTTAGTAGCCAAACAGGGTAAACTATGATCACACAAAAGATCAACCCTCGCCTACTTTGAATAGCCCACCTGGTGCGCCCTCCTCTATTGGACAATGAAGGCCGTCGTGCCAGCCCCCTAACATGATGAGAAAGTCCTTATTTAACCCCTTGCTGGACTCGGGGAGACATTGAATAAGCCGAATCTTGTCATCCCTCGCTTTCATATAATAGGATTTACCTTTAAGGTGTTGGAGGTTGTAGCACCAGTTTACGTCGTGATGGGTTAACCTCAATCCCATCTTCTTGTTTAGGGCATCCACACAAACCAAAATCCTAAACATGTTGACGGTGCACTGGGTGGGAGCTAATCGGAAATGCCTAAGGTAGTCCCTCGTCACCGGCCCCATAGGGATTCTCATACCACCTTCTTTAAAGGCGATCATGGGGATCACTACTTCACCCCATTGCCTCATAAAATGCCACTCGCCTTTTTCACAGTATCTAAAACCTGCATTGCTAGGTATCCTATAATCGACGATGAATTTCTCCGTTGCCTCTTCAGAATCAACCAGCTTTTTAAACCTACCCATCCCTAGAAACGGCTAAAAGACTCAAGGAAGGACGAAAGAAAGAGAGGAATAAAAGGGAAAAAAACTTAGAAGAAATAAAATATGAGTTAGAGAGAGAAGAAAACTTACAGAAATGAGGAAAAGCTCCTCAGACAGGCTTTTTATGCTGAAAAGAGACGTAAGTTTGGCTGAAAATTTGACCGGACTCAGGATATGTCCACAAGAACTCTTGAGTGTAAAAGTGAAGGGGCAGAATGGTTCAAAGGGGTATTTATACCTCCAATTAAAAATGATCGTGTGGGTTTTCCACCCATAAGTTGAAGAAATACCCACCGTTAGATTACCATCACATCGTTGAACGTGGGGAGCACCAAGCCGCCAGAATTTAATAAGGGCGCGCTCCGTATATCGAAGCGCCAAGAGCATGCCTTGATCAGGTGAAAAGACTCTAGCCCTGACGAATGACAAGACTTGACAAGCCATGATAAAGGCCCAAGGACATCAAAATTCTCCTCTCCGTCCGAGGAGCCAGACAGCAGGATTTTGAGGGGCTATTGTGGGGTCAAAGAATTCGGCCACCTCGGCCCAGTTTATACTAAGCCCAAGGCCCATGTCGAGGAAGAAGAAATGCCCAAGGATGAATGAAAAAAGTCCAAATTGCCAAGCAGCATCGCCGAGGACAATCCCATCCTCGACCAATCGAGATTATAAAGGGGAAGAGTGGCATGCCATCAAAGGCAGGCTCGTAGAGCATCCTAGGAAATAGGATAAGTACTGTAAGTCAGCTGTGGGAGCCTAGTGGAGGAGCAATTCAAGGAGAAATTGTCACCTCCATATTAAATGCCCGCAACTAACGTTCTGGCCGCATTAATGAGGAAATGACCCATGAACAGTGCTACTTTGGTTGCTGCAACTCACAGAAGGTTTGGGAAGGCAGCTGATGAGACAAGCACTCCAAAGGTGACCTGCATGATCAACAAATAGAGGGCTAGGATCAACTGAAAGAGGATATATAATGTAAGAAGTCCTCCAGAAAAAGGGGGAGGACTTTGGGAGGATCTTGGAAACCCTGGTATTGAAGCACTGAAGAAGGAATAAGAACTACAAGCTCCTCGGATGAAAGCAAAGGGCAGCATTTCACACTTTAGTCCATGTCCTTACTATTCAGGCCACTCATAACCATGTCTTGTTGTTGTAGCCCTCACTAAGGCCCTGTTCTTAAACTCATTCTCTATAAATTCATTGTATTAGGCTAGTTAGGCTTGAATCCACTCATCTAACAGTAGAAGTGCTCAAACCCAGTCCTTATAGGTACGTTTATTTATTTATTATTTTATTATTTTTTATTTATTGAGAAAGAGAATTCCAACGTATGAAATCCAATAAATGTTATTCGATACAACTAATAATGGGCGTCATACGAATAATCCTATAAGCTTCTTATGGGAAAATTATATAGAATATTCAAAATATTTTGAAGTAACAATATCAAGTAATGTTGTGATAACATGAAAGAGGTTTTTGTTAAATTAATGATGTAATACAAAATTAAGGGGATGAAGAATTTAGACTATAGAGTAAATTGGAAATTAGTTATTATGTGGTGTAATAAGTTGATTGTTTGTTTAATCATAATTTTTGCTACTTTTTTTTTAGAGAGTTTCAACCTATGACGTCCATCCTAATGATAGCTATTTATCATCAAACCAAAACACCAATCGGTTTTTTTGTGTAGGCAGGGATTGAACCCTAGATCTTTTATTCAACCATCAGAAACTTTACCAGTTGAGCTTAATATCATATTAATTTATTTTATATCATATTGTTAGGTTCTAAGACTTTAGGAACTAATGTATTAGAATTTCAATTTGTAATATGTTGGCAAACCATGATCAAAAAATAGAGTCTAGATTTAGGCTTGCTCAAAGTATGATTATTTGTAAAATTGGAATCGAGTGATTGCAAAAATTATTAGACTAATTTTGCATGGCTTGATCAATCGAAAATCAGGCTCGATCGATCGAACCACGTGCAGAATTATTTTTTCTGAAGATTTTCCAATTCATCCCAAGCTCATTTGATGTGTAGGGTTAAGTGTTTTACTTCAACTATAAAAGGAAAAATCCTAGCTACATTTTAAAAGTCTTTGATGTGCTTTGTGTTAAATCTTTTGTGAGATCTAGAGGTGTTTACCTTCATACACACTTAGGGTTATCAAGATCAAAATTCATGTCAAGAACTTGGTGATCACTTCAGTTGTTGCATAAAGAACTTAAAGAAGATCTTAAACTTTTGAGTGAAGTCTCAAAGTCACAAGTAGGAGAACTTGTGGTTGCAGTGGATCAAAGAAAGAAGTACTCTGTGGACTTGGAGCTATCCCGTGGTCGTGGTAGTAAGTTTTCTACTAGAGGTAACAATAGGATGTTAGTGGTCTAAATTCTATTGTAGAAACTTTAATTCTTTCATCGTGGGTCTGTTTTACCTTGAGGATAGCTAGGTTAAATCCTCTCCAAGTTTTTTACCAGTTTGGTGTTTCTAGGTTATCATATCGTGTGTTCTTTATATTTCTGCATTATTTACATGATATGGTTTGAATGTGTTAACCTAGAACTGAATAATTTATCTAAGTAATCACTTGGCTAAATAACTAGATTAAACAACTTGTGTTTTAAGGGGTCTAAAAACGTACAAGTGGTATTAGAACAGGTTAGCTCTTGTGTTTTTAGATCTTTTGATCTAAGAGTTGATCATTGACCCCTATTGTCATGGAACACAGTCACTCTCTTGTGATCCCACCCACTTTGATGGGAACAACTATGCCTATTGGAAAGTAAGGATGAAAGCATTCTTGAAATCTATTGATAAGAGAGTTTGGAACTCCGTTGAATACGAATGGGAGAAATCGACTACTCTTGTAAAGGAGTGGTCAACTTCTCATAAAGAAGCAGCCGCTTTTAATAGCAAAGTCATGAATGCTATTTTTAATGCTGTTTCTATGGAGGAATCCAAGAGAATCTCAAATGTTGAGGTTGCTTATACTGCATAGAATATTCTCCAAACTGTGCATTAAGGCATAAAGGCAATTAAGATTAATAAACTACAGCAGTTAACTACTACATTTGAAAGTATTAGAATGTCTGATGATGAACGTTTTGATGAATTCTATGCTAAACTGAATGATATTATTAACTTTGCTTATAATTTGGGTGAAATCTATGATCAACCTAAGATTGTTAAGAATATACTTAAATCCTTGACTGAGGACTTTAGACCCAAAGTGACTGTTATTACTGAAAGCAAGGATGTGGACTCCATTCCTGTTGATGAGCTTGTAGGATCTCTCCAGTCCTATGAGTTAGACCTACCCAAGATAAACAAATCCAAATCAATGACTCTTAAGTTAGTTGATGATGTTGATGGGAATGGATTTAATAATGAACTCTCTTCTACAAAGATTGCATATCTTGCCAAGAACTTTAGAAACTTTCTTAGGAACAACAAAGAAGGGCAAAAGGTAAAAACAATGCTGAACCTAGGAATTTTAAGAGGAATGAACCCACTAAAGTGAACAATACTTATAAATCTAAAGAAAAAGTAGGTCAAGCCTCTAATAATTCACTTGGTCAATAATGTTTTGGTTATCAAGGGTACGGTCATGTGAAATTAGAATGTCCTACATTCTTGAGATCAAAGGGTAAAGCTATGATTGTAACCCTTAGTAATGATGAAGTTTCTGATTATGAGCCTGGTAGTAATAAGGATGGAAACTTCATTGCTTTCACAGCTACTGCTGTAGTTAATGAAAGTGTTATAATTGATGAAAGTGTTGTGGTTGAAGAGAATCCTTTTGATTGGGAACTCTCTGAATGTGCTAATTTACAAGAAGCTTTTAATAAGCTTTGTAAGGTTGCTGCAAAGGATGCAATGGGTGTTGACTTAGGTTTAAAGAAGATTGCCTCCCTTGAACTTGATAAGAAAAACTTGTTGTTGAAATTGTTTGATGCAAATGAATTGATTAATAAGGTGAAGACTGAAAATATGTTGTTGTTTGATAAGATTAAGAACTTGGAACTAGAATTATCTGTTGCTAGAGAACAAATAAATAGGTCTACTAATTCTAAACTTGATCACATTTTGAGTATGCAAAAGTCTCCCTTAGACAAAATTGGTCTAGGTTTTGTAGATAGCATCTCTGTGTCTGAAACTCATTCCACAAACTTTGTTTCTTTTTCTGAGCCCCCCAAGAGTGAGATTGTCAAACTAGTAGAAGTTACACCACCTCCAAGGAAGATTGGGGTTGATCTTAAAGAGTTTAAGCCTAAGAATCCTACCCTCCCTAAGGATAAGTTACATGATAGACCGTTGTGGGTTTGTCATTTTTGTGGAACGACTGGGCATATTCGTCCAAACTGTTTCAAGTTACAAACTGCAAAGCGAGTAAATAAGCCAAAAGTGCCTGTGCCTCAAACACAAGATCCTATGGTACTTATTGGTGAATTGGTAAAGGCATTAAACCTTTATACCAATCCTGGAGTTGCTCATCATTCTCATATGAATAATAACTCTAATGTCAGAGTTGCATCTAAAATGTTTTGGATGCAAAAGGCTCATTCTAATTAAGTCTTTCTGACATGGTCCTTGTGCCTCATCTCAATACTCTTTGTGACCATTCTTCTTTTGATATTTTGTTTTCTTTTTGCTTTTAGGATTTGCATTGCATTACATTCATGCATTTCATAATAAATTGTTTTTGTTATTCCATTTAAAAATAAAATAAAATAAAATAAAAGGAAGGAAGGAGAAATATGTTTTGTATTATATATCTTGGATTTGTAATCAAGGTTGGCCTATTATCTTTACATAACATGCATGTGTACCTTGTTTAGCTTGAATGAGCTTATTTTTATTGCACTTTGCTAGTTTTAGCTATGTAGTGTATGTTGTTTGAGAGTTGTTTATAGTTTTTGATCACATGATCTTGATTTTGAAGTCACATGCTTTTGATTGTTAGGACTAAGACTTAATGAAAAAGGCATAAATAACCATCTCACCACTGTACTTCATGTACTTCACATTGCTGTACTTTACCTTCTACGGCATAATGACTGTGGCTATGACGCCAAACCACCATATTGCCGGCATAATAGCGACCGCATTTATTGTTATATGGAATCTATTTTCAGGATTCATAATCCCGCGACCAGTAAGTATTTTCCACTTTTGATGTGCAGGTTTTCATGTGTACAAATATATCTAACAATTACTAACTCTTTTTCATTTTTCCTTTTCCTTTCATTAATCTACTTGGAAATCAACAGAGGATTCCTGTATGGTGGAGACAGTACTACTGGGCATGTCCAATAGCTTGGACTTTGTATGGATTGGTTGTTTCACAGTTTGGAGATATAGAGGAATTGATGACTAACGGCAATAATGAATCAGTGAAAGAGTTCGTTAAAAGCTATTTTGGATACAAGCATGATTTTCTAAGAGTTGTTGCAGTTGTTGTTGCTGGGATTGCTGTACTCTTTGCATTCATCTTTGCAGTTTCCATCAAGGTGTTCAATTTCCAAAGGCGATAGAAAGTTGTTTTGATTATTTTGTATGGTACGTTTTAGGATTAATTCTATCCAACAAGTCTAAGATGTTTTATCTCTTACACCAACAAAATGTACCTTGAAGCTCTTGATTATAATTATTACAAATTTTTTTTTTTTTATTTATCGGTAATACTTATTGCACAGGAATTGCTTTAAATAGCTCTACATAGCCCAAAAAACAATTAGTGATTTGAAGTCATGATTTCTAATTTGACTTCGAGTTACGGTTTCAGTTATTATTATTATTTTTTTCAAAGCTTTTGATTATTTATATAAAATAAAGAGAATATTGCAATTTCCCACCCTAAACTATGACTTATTCATGTTCGAAGAATAAGCATTAGTCAACTCAACCTCTAGCCCTTTAATATGATCACCCTTTAACCATCCCCCAGTTCTCTCTCTCTCTCTCTCTCACCCTTATTCTTCTCCAGCTCTTCTATGTACAGACTTAGTCCTCATTTGAAATCCTCTAGTATCTTTCCAACTCACATACCATGGAATATAAGACCTGGAGTCCGGCATTAGTAGCCACTACCTTCTCATGGGTATCCTTCATTTGGTCTTTGGCAATAGAAGGCTTCTTCTCATGGGTATCTTTCACTTGGGCTAAGTTAGACTTGTAAATTTGAACACGGTGTTGAAATTAAATAGAAGGAATGTGAAAATAGATTGCTCTTAGATGGTCTTTAAACTAAATCGGGCTAGTTGGACTAATACATTCACTAGACATGGCTCTGATACCAATACCACCCAGGATGGAAAGCACGTAGTAATAATAGCTATAGAACATAGTAGGAATTATGACATATAGAAGTAAATATATATGACAATATATAAAATCATATAAAAACAATGGAACTAATAGTAAAGGGAGTAGGATGAAGGTCGGGAGAAGTGCAAAAGTAATTGAGCTAAAGGACTAATAGCTAATAGGAGGAAATACGATGATAGATACGTAGGATGGAATAATAGTTATGATGATGTAGAAACAAAACATAATAAAGACAATATAGTGAATAGTAATGAACAAGTAGAAATTATATGACTATGGCAAGCTATAGATACGGTGATGGAGAACAATAGTAAAAGAACTATTATAAGAATATAGCAAATATAGATATCTCAATATAAAATGCAAGCATAGATTCAGAAGACAATTTAAACAATAAATTCTTACTTGATGGAAATCTGTCTTGAAATCTTTATTGAAACAACTGGATGAACACCATCCTTCTTTATAGGTACAAGATTAACAACTTATGATACACAGTCTGTAATGGAAGTTATAAGATTCTGTAAGGAGAGAGGAAAGGTTATAAATCTATAGTGGGAGATACAAGTCTGAAATGGGAGAGGGAGATACAAGATTTCTGTAGAGGAAAGATTACAAAATGAGAAGCTTTCTTGGTTACGAAAGGAAAAGAGAGAAATTTCTGTTATTGCCTAAGCTCTCAGCCTAAACTCTTGCCTAAAATTTAAGCCTGAAATTTGAGCCTAAACTTGAGCCTGCCTTCCTTCTTCAAGAGTCTGTCTATTTATAGAAGTAGTGAACCATTGCCTGTCTTGACAAATAACTCTGATTGGAAAGTTAACCCTGATTAATATATCGGTGAAGGATACTATTCACTTTTTATAAATAGTGACATTTTGTTCTATGTGGCTTTTTCTTTCATCTTCTTTGCCTTAGATTCTCTTTATTCTTCTTCCTTTCTTGTCTTTATTCTATTCTTCTTTCAATTATAGGGCTTTGCTGGTTCCTTCCTTTCTTTCTTCTTTCTGTCTTGTCCGTGAGTGCTTATCTTCATTCTTACTATCATCTTCCTTGTGTCTATCGTCAATATTGATATACATATGTATATACACATGTATGTGCACTTGTTTTCATAAAAGCACAAATAATTTTTTTACTAAAAAACACCTTTTTCTCCAAAAATGCATACATTCTTCCATATACAAATAATAAGGCATTTTTCAAAAACCATCATATTCATCCTATTTTTCAAAAATTTTGCATCCCATTTAAAAAAAAGAAAAGAAAAAAAAAAGGAAAGTCATGCCCCTCCCCCCTTTCTCTTTCAAAAAATACATGCATATGTCAAAACACCCTTTTTCAAAAGTGCAAATATCCAAAGTTTTCAATAACGTATGCGCATATATACGTACATACATAAATACATGCACAATGTAAATGTACATTCGCATATACGTATGTGCGTTCATACATCCATGTTTTAGAAAAATGCATTTTCACCCATGCATCACCCTTTTTCAATAAAATATACATGAGAAAAGCTAGGTAGACATGAGAAACTATGCATGATAAAATGGAAAATTCCAGGAGATTGAAAATGTGAGAACAATGCAATTTTGGGTAAGAGTAGTTTTGGAAAACATAGGATTAAACGGTCGCTGTCGAATTTGAATCTTGATGAGAATAAACAGTCGTTGCCGAACTTGAATCTCGAAGAAGGCATAGGATTAAATGGTCGCTGCTGAATCTGAATCTTGATGAGACTAAATAGTCGTTGCCGAATCTAAACCCCGATGAGACTAAGCAGTCGCTACCGAATTTGAATCTCAAAGAAGGCATAGGATTAAACGGTCACTGCCAAATCTGAATCCTAACGAGACTAAATGGTCGTTGCCAAATTTGAATCCTGATGAGACTAATCGGTTGCTGCCGAATCTAAATCTCGAAGAAGGCATAGAATTAAACAGTCGCTGCCGAATTTGAATCCCAATAAGACTAAATGATTGCTATCGAATTTGAATCTTGAAGAAGGTATAGGATTAAACGGTCGCTACTGAATCTGAATCCTGATGAGACTAAACGGTTGCTGTCAAATCTGAATCTCAAAGAAGGCATAGGATTAAACAGCCGCTGCCGAGTCTGAATCTCAAAGAAGGTATAGGATTAAACGGTTGCTGCTAAATTTGAATCCTAATGAGACTAAACGATCACTGCCGAATCTAAATCTCGAAGAACACATAGGATTAAACGGTCGCTACCAAATCTGAATCCTGATGAGACTAAACGATCGTTGCTGAATTTGAATCTCAAAGAAGGCATTGGATTAAACGATCGCTACTGAATCTGAATCCCCCTAAGACTAAACAATTGTTGCTGAATCTGAATCTTGAAGAAGGCATAGTGTTAGGACATATGTGGATATTGTTAGAGACATATGTTACGTAAATTGGCTAATCCTTTGACAAAACACACTTTGTAATTGGATAGATCTAGGATGGGTTTAGTACTTCAAGGAATAAGAGTTCAAGTTTAGTATTAAAGCCATGCAAATCTATCCAAGAAACAAGTGAAGAAATGATTTTCATTAAAGCTCAACAGATCCATATCCATCAAGGTTTAATGCTGATGCTCAACAGCAGCTCGACAAAAGCTGTATCTATCGAGAATTACGAAATTCAAATTTTCAGATCTGGTTTCACACATATCCATGTGTATTTGTTAGGGTTTCTTTTCTCACAAACTTAGACATATCTAAGGATTATTTTAAGGGCCATCAAAGGTGATGTAAAGTGATGCAACTCAATGCAAATTGTTTATGCATGCAAATTGTGACTGAAGATAGAATTTGCCCTAGTTCATCATATTCCTTGTAGAAGCTATTGTGTCTTTGTGCCAAGGGTTTTGTAACCAAGGAGCTTCTTAATCTTCATCGTTGGATGAACTAAAGAACTTTGTAGCCAACATCTTCCTCAAGTTGGTGTATTAGTCATGTACTTGGATCCGTGCATCAATTAGTTAGTCACATACTGGGAGCTATGCATTGAAAAGAGAGATTTTCACTACATTACAAGTCCAACTAGGTATTGGGGTAAGGGTTCAACTGTAGGTTGGTATTAGGTACAGAGATTTCTTTTACTAGTAACCACTTGTTTTGATAATAGTAGATTCTCAGGAATGGTGACCTTAAATTCATCCGGTGGGGTTTCGCCTCGATGGTTTTCCCTATTCATAAACAAATCACCCGTTTCAAATTTATTTTCCGTTGCATTTGACTTAGTTGGTGAGTTGTTTGTGCTACCATGCTTATTGAATGTAATTGAATCTAATTAATTTCACTTGGCTAAATTAACTGATTAAGTTACTAAAAGGATCAATACATTCTTGGCCTATTAAGTGGTATCAAAGCGGGCTTACTCTGATTAGGATTAATCTTTCCTGTGTGATCCATTGACCCCTATTTGTCATGGATAGAGGATAGTCTCTTATTATACCTCCTTTATTTGATGGCACTAACTATGCATGCTGGAAAGTAAGCATGAGAGCTTTCTTGAAGTCTTTAGATGAAAAGGTGTGGCAAGCTGTGGAGATTGACTAGACAAAGCCAAAGGAAGCGCTGACTGATTGGGATGATTCCAAGATCAAAGCGGCAAACTTCAATAATAGAGCATTGAATGCTTTATTCAGTCTGATCACCAATGAAGAGTTCAAGAAGATATCCTCTACTGAAACTGCTAAGGAAGCAAGGACTATCCTCCAAACAACCTATAAAGGGACTAAGGCTGTCAAGGATTCAAAATTTCAAAGGCTTACCATAAGCTTTGAAGAGATTAAGATAGATGAGGATGAGTCGTTTAACGAGTTCTATGCCAAGCTAAAAGACATAGTTAACTCTGCCTTTAATCTTGGGGAAACTATTCCCGAACCCAAGGTTGTAAGAAAGGTGCTCAAATCTCTACTAGAGAGATTCCATGCCAAGATCGCTGCTATTAAAGAATCAAAGCACATTAACAAAATTCCTTTGACAGAGTTAGTTGGCAACTTGCAGACCTATGAATTGGGTTTGACTAGAATCGAGAAATCGAGCAAAAGTAAGAGCATGGCACTGAAGGCCAAAAGCAATGAGACCGATGAGTCTTTTGATGATGAAGATTCCAAGATGAAATCCTACATCACCAGGCAATTCAAGAAGTTTATGAAGAATGCCAATGCAAAAGGATTTGACAAGGACCGAAAGCAATCTAGTTCTTCTCAATTCAAGAGACAAGATAGAGGAAAAAAGGATGCTAAGGAAGACGGTTAGTACACTATTCCCTCTGGGCCAAAGTGTTTCGGATGTCAAGGTTTTGGACATATGAAACAGGAATGTCCAACATATTTCAAGACTATTGGAAAAAGCAAGGCCCTTGTTGCTACCTTAAGTGACACCGAGCTTGAGGATGAGTTAGATGATAGTGATGATGAAGGAATTTTAAATGCCTTCACTACTACAGTTGATCCTACTGATGGGGTTTCAAAAACAGTAGATGATAAAGAGGACTTGGTGGACTCTAAGTTTGAGAAAATGGATGAACAAGATGACATCCATACAGCCTATGCTAAGTTGTACAAGGTTTCTGAAAAGCATGAGAAACTTTATTGGCTGGCCACCAAGAAGCTGAGTGATGTGGAGCTAGATCGAGAGGAGCTCTCTACAAAGGTTGATGAAGCAAATCAAACCATTGGAGCTTTGCAGTTCGAGAACAACTTCTTTACTGAAAAGACAAAGAAGCTTGAAGTAGAACTGTTACAGGTTAGAGCTCAATTGGAGAGGACTTCTAGTGCAAAGCTTGATGAGATGCTAAGCTTTCAGAAATCTGCTTATGATAGAATCGGTTTGGGGTATGATTTCTCTTTTTTCTACTATTGCCTCTTCTAGTACTATTATGATTATCTCACCTGCTAATAATGTTAATTCTAAAACAATGAATGTAAAACTGATATAGCTAGTGAGAACATAGACAAGGGAAAATCTATTTTAAGTGCACCCCCTAATCTTGAAAAGAAAGAGACTAGAAACCCCAGGACTAAGAAGGTTAATAACAAACAATCTCAACCGAAGAAGCCGCATCTCTATCATCACTGTGGAGCTTTAGGGCATACTCATCCAAATTGCTACAAGTGGTTAGCCACTCAACAAAGCAACAGTATGATCTCGTCTGAAAACTAGAATTAGTTTCCATCTTGTGTTGCTCCTCCTGGAAATCTTCTTAAGGCTCTCATGTTCCTTTTGAACTTGAACAGTTTCAACTCTTCTCCCTCACCACTGGATCAAAGGTTCACTCAAAGAAAATGTTCTTCCAAGGTGTGGAAGGAAAAAGGCTCAAAGTGACTCAGTCATTTTTCTCTCTCTCCCCTTATGGTTTTTGCATTACTTATATGTATTGCTTTCTTATTTTGGAGTCAGTCTAGTTTTATGTTTTTCTTTGTTTAACATGTTTTTTGTTTACTTGTTTTCAGTTTTGCTTTTTTTTTTTTTTCATAAAAATTAAAAAAAAA
Organism: Quercus agrifolia; assembly: GCA_029955455.1. Lineage (NCBI taxonomy): Eukaryota > Viridiplantae > Streptophyta > Magnoliopsida > Fagales > Fagaceae > Quercus > Quercus agrifolia. The sequence continues at coordinate 22,018,814 of JARQAD010000002.1, read as the reverse complement.
AATTGAAAAAATCAGAAAAATACAAAAACGGTGTGTGTTATGTGTATATTGGTACTTGTGTACCTTGGATGGCCATTGAAACAAAGTTTTCTAAACTTTGTATCTTTTGTAGCTTAGATGAGCATCTCAATGCACAACTAAGTAAGTGAGCTTTGTGGCTCATGTTTGTGATGAGTATGATTAAGTAATTTTTTATACTTAATACTCATATCACTCTTTTTGATAGGAAGGACTAAAAAAATCCTAAGAGAAAGGCATAAATAACCATCTCACCACTAAAGCCCGCCAATCATGTATAACATTTGTGTGCTTCGGCAAAGCAAAATTGTGATGTTTATGGCTTAACATAATTGGGTATTTCTTCTCTCTCCCTTATATGCCCATGCATGATATGCTCAAAAAAAAAAAAAAAAAAAAAAAAAAAAAGCAAAGCATGTTTCTAGGAGATGTGGAAGTTATAGGATATACCTCAAAGGTGATAGTCCCCATCAAGTAGTTATGATTGTGTGTGAGTGTATTTGATTTTCTCATATCTCATATTGTCATAATATGAGACACTTATGTACTCTTGCTATGTTTCACATACAACACGCAAATTCTTTGCTACTTTTGATACATGTACAGGTACAATGTGATTTGGCCATCACAAGGAACACATGTGTTAATGTATGCTCACTAACTGTTTTAACTTGTTTTTGAAATATAAAATTGGTTAGACTTGTTTTGTGTGTGTGTGTGTGTGTGTGTGTGTGTGTGTGTGTTTTGGATCTTTGAATGCTTTGTATCTATGTTGAGAGATGTTTTTAAGAGCTTAACATGTTAATTAGATCTATGTTTGAGTGGCTTGCTTGTTGCATTCATCTCTATGTGTTTTTTCCCTTCTTGTAAAACCTTCTTTCTTCAAACTCGATAGCTTCTCGACAGATTCCTATCTATCGACCCCTTGGACTTCTTTTCTCGACAGATCTTATTGCATATTCGATCCATTGAGCTTTCTGGACTTTGTCTCAATAGCTTCTCGATCCATCGAGAAACTTTCTGTCTGGCTAATAGATTCTCGACAGAATCTTGATCTATCGAGGAACTTTTGCTGACGACAGATTCTCGACAGCACCTCGACAGATTCATATCTGTCGAGATTTAGTGCTCAACAAATCTCGCCAGCTCCTCGATCCATCGAGTTGCAATTTATATATATATATGTTCTTCGTGAAATCAGATTCACTTTTTTCACTTCTCTCTCAACAGAAAAGCTTTCTCTCTTCTTTCAAACACTTTTCCCTCACTCCAATCACCTTACCCTCTTGCATTTCGGCCTAGATCCTACATTTCTCTTAAGCCTAAAACTGAGAAAGTTTATATCCCTCCTTTTAAGAGGAATAATAAAGAAAAGGCTTATTTTGCTAGGTTAGACAAAGGTAAAAGTTCTGATGTAGACGCTGATGTTTCTAAACCTAAGTCTAAACCTACTGTTAGAGAGCATAATAAATCTGTTTTTATGCCTACTTGTCACCTTTGTGGTGTTGTTGGTCATATTAGACCTAATTGTTCTTTGTTGAGGCAAAAACCAAAATCTGAGAATAGATTTGCTGTTAGGAATACTGATGTTCCTAAATTTGTTCTTGTTTGTCACTTTTGTGGTGTCCATGGTCACATTCGTCCAAATTGTCATAATTTGAAATTTAAGCATTCTGTGTTTCAATCTAGGATATGTGATGATATTTCTCCTGCCATAAGTCCAAATAAATTGTTTCATATGCTTTTGAAAAATTTAAGCTTGTTGGCTTGTGAAAGGAATTTGCAGGATTGTAGTCTTTCTCAAAAGATTGGTGTAATTTCTCAAATACACTCTACTTCACATGGATTTTCACCTACAAAGCCAAAGACTCGTGCTATATGGGTAAGAAAAGATTCTCTAAAGTGAGTGTTGCTGACTTGTCCTTGATTTAATTCTTTCAATTGTTTGTGGACATGTCTTGATTTTGTTTTTGGTTGTTTTGTTTTTTTAGGTTGTTTTTTTAATTAAAAAAAAAATCCAAAAACATTGAAAATTTTCAAAAAGACAAAAAAAAAATATATATATATATATATTTTATTTTGTGTCTAGTTTTATTTTTCTTGAGGATTACATGAATGATGATATCTCTCTCTTGATTTAGAACATGCTTGACATTGTGGAGAAACTTGAATAGTATGTATTATATAAGTACTAAGCTATTTTTGATTTTATGTGAGTATGTACTAGTTTGTACATGTACTCAAGGGTTAATTAAGAAATTGATATTTCTTATTTGTGTACCCTCTATAGCTTAGTTAAGCACTGTCATGCATTGCATTTTTAATCATCTAGCACAATGTGTGTTTTTTGTTTTTGGTCATAAATTTAAAAAAAAAAAAACAAAAAGACTTTTGTGTTTTGTATTTCACATCTTGGATTTATAATCAAGGATTGGCCATATTATCTTTACATAACAAGTTTATGTACCTTGTTTAACTTTGATGAGCTTATTTATTGCACTTGACTAGTTGAAGCTTTGAAGTGCATGTTGTGTGGAAAAGATGTTTATGGTATTTATCACTTTGTCTTAATCTTGAAGTCACATGTTATTTGACTGTCGGACTTGATCCTTTTGAAAAGGCATAAATAACCATCTCACCATTGTTCACTAGCCAATCATGAACACCTTAGTGCATATCATAAGATTTTGTGCTCGAGAAAGTGTAGCACATGCACAAAAAAAACATAAGGTGAAGCCTCGGTTTAATTGATAATTTCTTAAAATTGGTGTGTACTATTAGGCTTGATGCCAAATCACTTAATTAAAATTGGTGTGTATATTATGAGACAAAATTCAAGAAACTTACATGATTACAAGCTTATGTTCTAGGAGATGTGGGAGTTATATGATGCAACTCTTTAGGTGATAGTCTCTTTTAAATTCTATGTGATGAATTTTGTAGACTTTGTGATTGATTGTTATTCACATATCACCTCACATGTATCTCAAACTTTTGCTAGTTGCACACACTACACAAGTTACTCTTTGCTAAACTTGGTACATTATATTGTGTGTGATTTTGTTGTGGCCATTCAAGATTAAAAGTTCCTTGATTTTAATGCAAAATGTGTTTAATGTTTGTGATTTGAGGACAAATTGATTGAAAATCTTGATTTTGTTCAACTAGGTTGAAATTGATGAAATTGGCTTGTTGTTTTGATATAATTGATCATTCTAATCAGTTTTCTAGCTTGTGTAATGATCAATTGGTCAATTTATTTTGAAAAATTAACAAGTGGTTTAAATTTTTTTTTGGGGTTTTAGTTAGAAACTCTATGTTCAAGCCAATTTTATGAGTTTGAACTTATTTTGAACTTAATTTACTGCCTTATCTCATGCATCATGTCATTTAATCTGCTCATGCATCATTTATGTTTAGGATTCACATGCATTGCATTGTTTTTGTATCCATCTTGCCGTTTTGCAGTCATATCTCTCATTGTTTTCACACATAACATGCATACACTTTGCTACATTGGGTACTCAACTTGATAAAAAAAATTGATTGATTAATTTTTGAGCTATGTACTTTCTAGTATATGCCTTTTTTATGTGTGAACTGTGGAAAATATTTTTCTTTATGAGCATTATTTTGTAAAGGGCTTTTTATTTTGTAAACTTTGAGCTTCTAAGTTGTGTTTTGTCACGGATTGCCAAAGGGGGAGTTTGTTAGGTTCTAAAGTTTAGGATTTTATGTATTTAGAACTCTAATGTGTATTGTTGGCAAACCATGATCAAAACAATGCGTTTAGAAGTGTTTAAAGCTAGCTCAAAGTTATGTGTCAATGTAAAGTTGGAATCGAGTTAAAGCAAGGAAGCATTGTGCCTTTCGGCCTGGCTCGATCTATCGAACGACAGGCTCGACCGATCGAAGCTCGGGCAGAATGCTTTTCTGCAGATTCGTCCAACTCAACCCTATTTGTTTTAAAACGTTTTTAGGGTTTCTTATTTGTCCTAAGTATAAAAGGCAAACCCTAGCCACGTTTTAGAGGAGCTCATATTTGCGGTTTGTGTAAATCTCTTGTGAGATCTAGAGGAGCTTTCCTTTACACAAACTTAGGGTTTTCAAGGAGAAGATTTATCTACGCCTTGATGATCAATTCAGTTGCTGCCATTGAAGCTTAAAGAAAACACAAGCGGGTGTGCTTGTATTTGGTGGAGAATCCAAGAAAGAAGGAGTCCGTGGATTCGGAGCTTACACGTGGTCATGTCAGTAAGTTCTACTGGTTGGTAGCATTAGGAAGTCGAGCGGGGGTGCTTGTAAGTCCTTTTGTATGAACTTCAATTCTTTCAAGATAGTGGATTCAGGTTTACCTTGAGGATAGCTAGGTCAAATCCTCCCCAGGTTTTTACCGATTTGGTTTCCTGGGTGATCATATCGTGTGTTATTTATTTTCCGCTGCTTTGCATGATTTGATTTTTATTATTATGATAACCTAGACTTGTTTAATTGGACTAAGTAACAACTTGGTTAATTACCTAGGTTTAATCAATTGTTTAAGAGGTCTAAAAACTGTCAGATCTCCTTAAATGTTGATCTTAAATGCAGCAAGAACACAACACCGGATCTTGAGATTCTTCAAGAAATAACACCGATAGAAGACATGAGAGAGCTTTTGGGTACAAAACCCTAGATCTACAAAAGAGGCGCAAGATGCACTCTAATCTCTCTAAAAAACTCTGAAAACCTCACCTAGGGTTAGCTTATAATGTCTTTTAAATACTGGAAAAAACGACTCGCGATTTGGGCTTCAAACGGTCAAGTTATGGGCTTTTTACATTTGTTGATTTTTGCTGATATGCGATTTTCGATTGATCGAGTACCAATCGAACGAAACAGCTTGTAACTCATTTTTTTCATCCCGAACTTGAGTTTTTTTTTCTTGGACTTCAATGTAAACCATTCTAAACCAATGAGACTTAGTTTTTGTCATGGTTTGTCAACATTACAAAATCAAAGCCTAACACTTAACATGGTGATGACATAAAATAAAATTGCCCTAGTGTAGATTTTATGCGTTTCTTAACAAGAAAGGTTCCCAGTGGGATGGACCCGTCATTGTATCCAAAGTTTCGATTTTGAGCGTATTGATTCGCAAAAATGGACTGAACCGAGCAAAATAAACTACCCCAATGTGGATTTTGCGTGGTTCTAAATTGATCAACTGACTTGAAGTAGAATTAGAATCACATTGGAAGATTATATGATGATGGGCTTCTTGACAACCTTGATTATGAACATCAACTTCCCCAAGCGGGGTTTTCTCAGACTCGCCATGTGGTAGAATGCATTGACTGACCCAACTATCAACTGAACTGACTGGTGCTTTGAAAAGGTTTTGTGTAAGAACTGATCACTGTGATCTTCATACCATGCTGGATGGATTGCTATTGGTGATTGGAAATGGCATTGGCATTGTCCCATTATATGTCTTGATGATGGGCCTAAACCAACTCTTGAACCGGAGTTCAACAATAAGGTTCAAGATATTCTGAAATGACGGACAAGACGCGCAAAAATAAACTATCCTAGTGTAGGTTTTGTGCGATTTTGGTTTGTGCAAAAAATCCTCTGTACCACTGTTGAATTGCCTGTGTTGTTGAACTGCCTGTGTACCACTGTTAGTGCAAAAACCAAGGGAATCTTTGCTCCAAAGTTGGTCGAAACTTCTCATTTTTCAAATCTGATGGTCAAAAAAATGTGAGGTTGTGCCGAGAGGCTTAAAAAGCCCTGGCATATGTCCCGAGGCCCAATGGCCACTTAGGGTGCGCCGCTTGGGGCTAGCGGCCACTAAAGGTGCGCTAGCCTTAGAAAGTGTGCATAAAGGTCTGGGTGCCTCCCAAACCTCCCATATTATGGTCTACGATTTTTTTGGGTCTTCTTCTACCCATTTTCTTTATTGAAAACTCTTAGAAACATCATTTTCATACACTTTATTGCATGGGTCAGCATCAGAACACTGTGTTCTTTCAGATTTGAGCATGGATGCTCTTGGGTTTAAGTCTTATAACACAGTTGTGGAGCTTGAGAGGCAGATGAAAGGGAGCTCAAGAGATGGTGGACTTCATTCTGTTCCAAGGATCGGGCATACATCAAGCAATTCATTGCCACTTCACTATTTCGTACTCCTTTAGATTGGCACTTACTAGAGGCCATAGTCACTTGTTAGGATCCCGTTTTGAGGTGCATCACCATTGGGGATGTGGACTTGGTCGCTACTTTGGAGGAGTATGATCGCTTTCTTTCTCTTCCTACCCCTGTGAGTTAGGCTTATCAATCACCGACTCGATCTCGCTTTCGCAAGATACCTGTAGTAGATGTTCTAACTCGATATGGGAGCAATTTGGGAGGTAGCATCCCCTGTGATTTTATAATCAGTCGGTTTAGCCTAGTTAAGTGCCCTATTTCTTATCAAGGAGACTTTGTGGACATAGAGGAGCATTGACCTTCTACAAGCATCAAGCCTTCATGGTGGCCTTCTTTGGGTTAGTGTTATTCCCTTCTTAATCAAGTTCTATCAGCTTTGTAGTTCTATCCTTGGTGAGTACTCTACCTCATAGCACTTCCTTTATTCCTTCTTTACTCTCTGAGACTATTCGATCTCTTTCTTTGTGCCGTGAGATGGGTAGTGGTTGGTTTAGCTATTGTGTGCATTTGTTACAGCTTTGGTTTTGTAGTCATCTGTATGTGATATCTAGGGCATAACTCGCAGGGTTCCTGAAGAGGAACAGAATTACTATCACTGTAGCCCTCGATCTCCTTTTTACTAGGGGTACCACTGCTTGGTTGAGGTATTTGTTTTGCTTGGGTCCCATTGACTGGGTATGGAAAGTCAAGTGGGGAGTTACTAGGTGGTAGGGTTGGACCCACTGTCTCTAGGATCTTTTTGTCATCATTTATGAGTATGGTCTCTAAGATATTGACACGGTCGTCATAGATTACACTTCTGATTTATGGAAGGAACCCAGGTTGACTATTAATTACCCCATCTATCCCAAGGGTGATTGTGAGTGGTCTACCATTGAGTTTAGAGAGTGGAGAGCCACCGAGGATTCGTGTTTCATCATTGACCTGTCAGTTTTAGATCCACTTGACCTTCACCTTCCAACTGATATATTAAGGGATTATGCATTGAAGTTTGAGGTTAGAGTTGAAAGCACTTTTATGGACTTGAAAGAGTGCCTGGTAGGGGCTATCAGGGATAGGGATTGCTGCAAGAAGGTCCTTGATGCCACTATGGAGGAGTTCGATCCCTTTGGTCATAGAGGTTGAGTGCATTTAGTTGAGATCTCAGATTACAAGCTTGGAGAGTGAGCTGGCAAATCTTACTCAGAGATTCATTGTCTTAGGCCAGGCGAGAGATGAGGAGAGGGCCACGCTAGAGGCTAGTTGTGCCAAGGCGAGCAACAAGGCTAATGTGCAGGCTAAATCCTACATTCACTCTACTTTGAGTCTTAAGTATGGGTCAGCTAATGAGACCAGTGAACCACAGTTGGAATTTCATCATCTCTAGGCTGAGGTAGCCGAGAAGGAGGAGGCATTGAGACTTGCTACTACTGAGATTAGCACATTGCAAGTTCTGCTCGATATAGAGAGGCAGAGATGCACCTCGAGTCCCAATCTAAAAAGGGAACTAGTTCGTCTTCGACATTCATATAGCAAGCTTAGCAAGATTACTAGAGATCTGGGCTTTGATGCTGTAGGGTTGCTTCATACCCATACCTCAGATGATCCGATTCTTCTCATCGGCTTTGGGGTGCTATGTAGGGCGGTGTCAAACCATTTGGGCCATGTTTGACTTGCTGGAATCTTTTCTGAATCTTTTCTGTTTCTTTTCATTTCTGCACATGACTTATGTAGTTAGTATTCCATCATGTATGGAAAGGTCCATCGTAAATTGCTAGGCAATTACATACGCCCTTCCACTTTTGGGTTTTTAAAGCATAGTCTAGTTGGTAAGGCATGCTTAAAAATGGAAAGAAGGTGGAAACAAAGATGTTTTTGCGTATATTGATTATCAGGAGATATTTATTCTTATGAGATTTGTGTTTGGATGCATACTGATGAATGCATGAAAGGATTAGAAAGGCACAAAACAAGCATGTTTAATGAATATGTGCGCAAATGCTTTGAAAATGCAAGATCATACAAATAAAATGGTAAATGTAAGCCTATGCATATCAATATCTCATGTTCCAAAGGATACATCTCGTTTTAGATGGATCTTTCCCATTCCCATTGAGGTACACCTTCCACTAGCGTGGGCCATAGAATTTTTAAACAAACCATAGAGGGTCATGCATGTTGCAAACATAGAGTAACCTAAGGGGATCCATCCTTCCTTTCCTCGATCTTGATCACAAAGCCAAGTGGATTCAACTGACTGATTTTTCTTTTAAAATGTGACCAGGCTAGAGTTGGCTACCTACGTAGCTCCACTAGGAAGGAACAAGTTATCACATAGTTCAACTGACATTACAAACTTTAATTGCCTTAATTTTTTCCTAGATTTTCAGGTTTTCAATTTACCTTTTCATATTTTTGTATTTTTTTTGCTTCTTTTTTTTGTTTTTGTTTTTGGGAATGTAGAAAAAGTGGTTGCACTTGGAGGCTTCCTCATGCAAATTACTATATGATACCATTAGAATTAGTGGGCATATAGGTTAGGGCAAACTTTCCTCTATGATCAGGCATGGCTTTGTTGCACTTTCTCGAGACTAGGTCGCCTTCTTTAAAGACTCTGGGTCTAACCTTCTTGTTAAATGCTCGCTCAACGCAACATTGGTACAACTCTCCATGGCACATTGCGGTCATGCTCTTCTCGTCTATCATGTTCAATTGCTCATATCGAGAACAGGCCCATTCAGCTTTTGATAGCTCTGTTAGTGATAAGATCCTAAGAGATGGGATCTCTACCTTTGCTAATGTAAGGTTGAATTTAATCAACCATCTTGTTGGATTTATTCCGTGCCAAATTTGCTTGTATTTTAGCAATTAGTAACCATGTATTTATGTGAGAATCATGTAAGGGAAATGTGTGAGAGAGTGTGAAGAATTGCTCAAATTTGTGCAAAGAAGTAGAGACTTGCAGCTGCAAGCCGCCTGATTGATGCACATGTGCCAAGCATGCCAGAAGTTGAAGCGTCGCACCAGCTGTTCACTATAGGACAAAAGTACCAGGCTGGCCAGGCCGTTTGCTCTTGCTTGAACTCGCGACTCAACCCAGTCGTGAGGTCAAGTCGCCAGAACACCTTGTTTGGCAAAATATGACTTTTCACATTCCTTCTCACCCTACTATATATATACCCTTATACCCACGATTCAAAAAGAGCTTCCAGAGAGAATTTTGAGAGAGAAACCCTAGAGAAAACAAGATTGACTCATCCACAATCTTTACCTAAGAGACTCTTCAAATTCCCTTACTCTCTTCCTCTCCATTGTTAAATCCTTGAGAGGCTCATTACCAAAACCTTTTCTCACCATTTCTATTTCTGTGAGAGGGCTGTTTGGTGCTTTGGGAAGCAGTTAGGAAGGAACCAATTTCACATTGGTTAATGCTATGGTCAAGTAGCGGAATCCGGGAAGCTAGAAAAGAAATAGGTTCGGGGCAACCTCGTTGGAGTAAGAAGCTTGGAGGGCTTAGGTACATTGGGTAGATTAGGCTTGGAGTGTCTATTGCTGTTCATGTATCCCAACTACATTTTCTAGTGGATTACTTACCGCTTGGAGGGCGGCAAAGAGGTTTTACGCTGAGGGCTTCGGTTTTCTCTTCGATAACACATCGTTGTGTTGTCCTTATGTTTGCATCTTTCTTCTCTTATCTTTGCCTTTTATTTTCTGCTGTGGATGTGATTTTAAATTGGCTTAGATTGTTTATCAATTCTGTTTATAGCTTGTGTTCATTTTCCGCACACTTTATGTTTGTCATAAAGCTTGAATTGGTAATTTTAATTTGGGGGTCTAAACGTTCATAGTGTATTTTACACTATTTGAACTTTCAATTGGTATCAAAGTGGGTGCACTCTTTGTGGTTTAAACACCTTAGTGCGATCCTTGACCCCATATTGAGATGGACCGGTCTCAACCTTTGAATGTTCCACCATTTTTTGATGGAAACAATTATGGCTTTTGGAAAGTCCAAATGAGGGCATTCTTGTGTTCAATTGATGATACTGTTTGGGATGCCGTATAAGTAGGTTGGACTAGGCCAAAGGCTACTAAATCCACTTGGGATAAAGCAGCCCTTGCGGTAGCTAATGCTAATAGTAAAGCCTTGAATGCAATTTTCTGTGGTGTTTCTCTAGATGAATTTCACAGGATTTCACACATTATCGTTGCCAAAGGAAACCACTTACAAAGGAACGAAGAAAGTGAAAGACACCAAGTTGCAAATGCTGACCACTCGGTTCGAGGAGCTTAAAATGAGTGAGGATGAGTCCTTTGACTCTTTCTATAACAAGCTAAATGAAGTAGTTGTCAACAAATTCAATTTGGGGGAGAAAACGGAGGATTCTAAAATAGTAAGGAAGATCCTCCGGTCATTGCCAGAAAGCTTTCGTGCCAAGGTGACAGCAATTGAAGAGAGCAAGGACCTTAATGATATCAAAGTCCAAGAGCTGATTGGTTCTCTTCAGACCTACGAATTGTCATTGCCCAATCAAAGAAAGAGTAAATCCCTTGCTCTCAAGACTGTAAATGAAAGGGTGGATGTTCATGACTCTTCAGATGATGTTGCAGTAGAGAAGGACGTTGCCTATCTTGCGAAGAATTTTCGAAAATTTTTGAAGTTCAAAAACAGTGGTAAATTTGGTGATAAAGGGAAATTCCAAAGTTCAAGAAGGAGAAAAGGGAATTCAAAAAGAAAGATGGAAAAGAATCCCAATCTACACAAGATGTTACTTGTTTTGAATGCAACAGGCATGGACACTTTAAGAAAGAATGTCTGAATTATTTGAAATCGAAGGGCAAGGTGTATGCCACAACACTTAGTGACTCGGACTCTTCAAATTATGATTTTGATGAAAGCTGTGATGGAGAAGGAAATTACTCCGCATTTATGGCTATTGCTCATGTCGAGTCTTCGGAGGACTTGAATTTGCTTGTGCATGAACTTGGGGAACATAGTGATGGAGAATCCATAGGAATTGTGGAAGAGTCGGATGCTAAAAAAGACGAGAATGCAGCCTGTCTTCAAGAGAATTATAATTCTCTTCTTGAAAAATCAAGAGAGTATGCTCGTGTGGCCAAGGCGGCTGTGAAGAAGATAAAGAAAGCTGAGGAGGACTATAGGAGTCTTCTAATGCGTCATAAGGAAGCTAAGTGTGAGATAGAGAAGCTAAATGGTGAGTTATCAGAAGCTTACACAAAAGTGAGATTTCTTGAGCAAGAGGTTATGCAAGCCAATGCCAAGATAACAAGGGTCTCCACCAAGAAGCTAGATGATGTCATTTCATCTCAAAAACAGTTCTCAGACAAGTCCGGTTTGGGATATATCGGAGGAAGTAGTTCATCGGGGAGTGTCACTAAAGAAGTGGAGTTTATAAAGGCCAAAGAGCAAATTGAAGTTAGACCTACTGCTGAGAAGCCTAAGATGGAGGAAAAGAGGAATATGGATGACAAACGGATGTTGAACAACTCTCATAAGCAATTTGTGGGTAGGTCTGAATCCCAAGCCAAGTCTCGTCCCCGATCACAAAGAAGTCCTAGATCAAACTATGTGTGTCACCACTACGGACTTCAAGGGCACACTCAACCGAATTGTCAAAAAATGAGAGCAATGAATAATGCAAGTGCTCCAAGGTCTCGAGGACCTAGAAATGATAGGAGAAATTGGGCTGGTGAACCGTCAAAAGGTCGAAGTGGTGATCCCGGAATGATGGACGTGATGAAGATGATTGGGGCATTCACCAACTGTTTGGAAAGCTTCACACGAAGGTTTGAAAGCCCTAACTCCCGTATCCAATCCTATAAGGATAGCACCACAAACGCAAGTGACGTGTGGGTGAAAAAGGGTACTCATGCATAAGCATTACAACATGTCCATGTATCAATACTTCCTATGCTTTGTGACTTTGTTTGGTTGTTCGCTTATTGATTATGTGATTTGAAATTTTTTTGTTTGTTTTTGCATTCTTTCATACAAATTTTTTTCAATATTGCTTTTGATCAATCTTTTCATTCTTATGTGTCAAAAATCCAAAAACCACATAAAAAGTACAAAATCAAAATTTTGATTGACATTGTTGAGTTTTGTCTCAAAACTTGTTTTGCCTTGTACCTTTGTGCTAATGGCTTTGTGCATTTACAAGCGTAGCTTGTTCCTTTGCACTCTTATCAATGTGGAAGAAATCTTGAAATCTATGTGACTGTTTTAAATAGATCTTCAATCTTGTCATGAATGATTAGTGAATAGTTTTTGTTGATCTTGAGAGATGCATAGACTTGTGCCTATATATCTTCCCATTCTTTATTTTTTGTTTTTGCTGAAAAGAGCTCTCAAAATGTAAATCTCCAAATGAAAAGAGATATTGAGCTACAAAAGCCTGTCGCACATACTAGTATTCGACTAGGAAAAAGGGAAAGCGACCAAAAATAAAGTGTATGATTCTTCAAAAGGCCAATGACTATCCCATCAAGGAGAAATATCAAAAGTCATTCTCACAATGAGATGTAATTGTTTCAAAAAGATCAAAAAGATCTAATATTATGACCCAAAAAAAAAAAAAAAAAAAAAAATGGAGTCAAATGTAAAGCTCTAAGTTATGTTATCAAGTCTTGTGGGAGGTCATATATGCGTTCTTCTATAATTGAGATGGGTCACATGATTTAGTGCTAATTGTGTATGCCTTGGTTGAATTGATCATTGAAGCTTCACATTAGACTAAGGACTATCTCATGGTTGATATCCACATACAACACACAAGTTTATGTTCAATGGATGCCATATTCATTTGTGTGATTGTACTTGTTAAAATGTGTTTCACATGCTCAATATTTGTTGATTCATACACAAAAAGATTTTTGAGTGTTTTAGGTGTTTTTGGAAAGTATTTTGTTTTTACAAAAACTGAAAAATTTCAAAAAACAGTGTTTCCTTGTTTTGGCGACTTAGTCAGGGGTCATCCAAGTCGCATGCTATAGCCGCGTGCTCGCGTGTTAATTTTGGTGACTTGTTCACGAGTGAAATGTCCAATCGCGAGGGGTACACAGAGATTTTTGCGGCTCAGCTCGCGACTCCCTCATGGGTAGACCTTCCAGTCGTGAAAAACACTTAGAAAATTTTTCAACAATTTTGTCTTTGAGTGTTTTGGCAGCTTGCCCTGGCGACTTGTTGGCAACTCACCCCAGTCACGAAAAATGCGTGTTTGGCAAAAACTGGGTCAATTTTTAAACCTTTTCAGTTTTCCCTCGGACTTTTTATGACAATTCACTTTCTCTCTCATCTGAAACTCATCCAAACACTCCGTGTCACTCTCTACAAACTCCATTGTTGCACTTGTTCACCTCCAAATCTTCAAGAAAAAAGGTATGGGTTCTTATTCTCTCACCTCATATCTCGTGTTTTGAGTTTCATTTTCGTGAGTATTTGTGTTGGTGTTTTGATTTTTGTTATAGGTTTGTTTCGATGTTTTTGGGATTGTTCTTATTTGGAATATTTAGGTATTGTTCCTATGCAAACTTGTTTCGGTTGATAGATTCATGCATTTTTTTTCTGTGTTGGTTTTCTTAAGATAATCTGTTGCCTGATTTGTGATTCATGTATTATCATATATTGGTTTCCTTTACCCATTTTGTTTGAACCTAATTCGTGTGGATCTTTTGTGCTCTCTAATTTTTCATTTGTGGTGAATCTAGTTTGAAGTCTTTGATTGCTATGTGATTAAAGCAACTCATGATTAGTTGCATTTAGCCCTAACTCATTGACATGTGTTTATGTCTGTTCATGTGTTGTATGCACTATTTATGGGGCTAGTGTGGTAGGTATCTTAATATTATGGTTGCATAATATTATCCTCATTATTCTCTTATCGTGTCTATGTTATGTGGTATCTATTTCACCAAATTGTTTTTTTTTTTTCAATGCCAATGACATGATCACTAATGTTTATAATTCTATCTATTGTGCTATCTGTTTGTTGTGGCCTCTTTTGCTTGATTACAGATAGCTCCCTCACCTCCAAAGAAGAAAAATCTTGCAAAGAAGGCTGACAAAAGAATGAAAATGGACTATGATCTATTTAGGTCCGTTCAACACTTTGAGAGATACAAAGATTCTTTCATGAAGGGAACTATATTTCAGGAGAGATTTGTGGATCTAGTGGACTTAAAAGACACATTTATTCCCACCTGTTTTGAGGGCAGAGGTTGAGAAAAGTTGTTAAGTGGTTTACCTGGAGTGTGTGAGTGACTAATAAGAGAGTTTTACTCTAATGTGAAGATTAGAGAGGATGAGCTAGATTGTTGGGTAAGAGGGCATGAGTTCACTCTAGATGCCCATGATATTGATGAGGTCCTTGGTCCTGAGGGTTTAGAGGAGTATGAGTTTATCAACTACAAAGACAGGATGTTGTCATTAGAAACTGTCCAAAATCACATTGGTGGACAAAGAGAAGGGAAATGTCTCAATACCACAGCTTTTCCAGTTGACATGAGGTGCCTCACTATCATCATGATGAATAACTTGTATCATGTGAAGAAGCTCACTACAATCAACAATGCCAGAGCCATTTTTCTTATGGAACTCAAGGAGAAAACATTCATTGATATCAGCTCTCATATATTTGATACAATAATGGATGAGACCAGAACAACTTCCCGGGCAAAGCCGGTTTTTCCTAACCTTCTCATGCGGATCTTCAAAGCAAAAGGTGTTCCAATTCCTCAAGACCTCAACCTAATGCCTACACCCTCAGTTATCAACAAGCAAACCATCATACGGATACAAGTACGGTTTCCGGGTGATGTAGATGAAGAAGGGGCTGAACAAGAAGAAGGTGATCCAATGGATACTGAAGCAGAGGCTGCAGGACAGTCTTCCACATCTAGAAGCAGAGCAAAGAGGAACAGGGCTTCTACCTCATCAGCTGCACCTCCAGATGCATTCCAGATCATCATGGAAAGGATTGATGGCCTTAGAGAGGTTCAAAATCAGCATATTGAAAGGATGACAGCTATGCAGGATCAGCTTGATGTACTTTCAGCCAAGTTTGACAGCATCTACACCAACCAGGAACACTGACCCTTTGGCCCTTTCGGTCAGAAAGGGGGAGATAATTTTTAGGGGGCAACAGCATCAGTAGCATCTGAGGGGGAGTGTTTGTTTGAGGGGGAGAAATTTTAGAAACTGTTTAAGTTTTTTTTATTTTGTGTTATTTTTGTTTATGTTTTGGATAATCGTTGATTGGCTTTAATACACAGTGGTTATGATTAATGTTTGTTTTTAAACTTATAACTCATGGATATTTTTGAAACTTTTGTATATTTTATATATTGATAATGTTTTTCAATATATAATTTTGTTTGTACCCATGTTGCTTTTGTAAGCTTTTAGGGTTGTGTTTTATGCATAGTTTGTAGGCTTTATGGTGTGTACCATGCTTTAAGCAACCTTTATGCATTGTTTATTCAGTACTTCTAACTAAATGTCATGCATTTTCCGTTTAAGTACTGTCACTCTTGTGCCTTTGTAGGATTGTTCCTAGATGCATATACTTAGTGTATTATGCATTGGTTGAGTGTTGGGCATGCAAGTGATTTGCATTGAGCTTATTAGCTTGTGTGTCCAAGTGTTCATTCCAAGTGCGAATGAGCATTGTGGTCATGACCTTGTAGTGATTGCTTGTTTGATTAAGACATGGTTTGTTTCTTAACTCCATCTTTGCTTGATCATATCATGCTTGCTTCATATGCATTTCATGATTTTCTGCATACAATGATCATGGTGTATTGTTGTGTTTTAGGAGATTCATCTTCATATGATTCAAGAGCTTCACAGTTTCTAAAATTAGGTATGAGTGAGTTATCTTCAACTGTTCCCAACTCACATGTTAAGTCTAGAATCTGTTTTAGGGTTTTTTCATGGAATAGCCAAAGGGGGAGATTGTAAGGTTGAATTTAATCAACCATCTTGTTGGCTTTATTCCGTGCCAAATTTGCTTGTATTTTAGCAATCAGTAACCCTGTATTTAGGTGGGAATCATGTAAGGAAAGTGTGTGAAAGAGTGTGAAGAATTGCTCAAATTTGTGCAAAGAAGCAAGGACTCGCGGCTGGATCTCGCGGGTGGCTCATGGCTGCAAGTCGCCAGATTGATGCACACGTGCCAAGCATGCCAGAAGCTAAAGTGTCACACCAGCTATTCACTACAGGACAAAAGTCCCAGGCTGGCTAGGCCGTTTGCTCGCGGCTTGAACTCGCAGCTCAACCTAGTCGCGAGGTCAAGTCGCCAGAACACCCTGTTTGGCAAAATATGACTTTTCACATTCCTTCTCACCCTACTATATATATACCCTTATACCCACGATTCAAAAAGAGCTTCCAAAGAGAATTTTGAGAGAGAAACCCTAGAGAAAACAAGATTGACTCATCCACAATCTTTACCTAAGAGACTCTTCAAATTCCTCTACTTTCTTCCTCTCCATTGTTAAATCCTTAAGAGGCTCATTACCAAAACCTTTTCTCACCATATCCATTTCTGTGAGAGGGCTGTTTGGTGCTTTGGGAAGCAGTTAGGAAGGAACCAATTTCACTTTGGTTGATGTTATGGTTAAGTAGCGGAATCCAGGAAGCTAGAAAAGAAATAGGTTCAGCGCAACCTCGTTAGAGCAAGAAGCTTGGAGGGCTTAGGTACATTGGGTAGATTAGGCTTGGAGGGTCTATTGCTGTTTATGTATCCCAACTAAATTTTCTAGTGGATTACTTACCGCTTGGAGGGCGGCAGAGAGGTTTTACACTGAGGGCTTCGATTTCCTCTTCGATAACACATCGTTGTGTTGTCCTTGTGTTTGCATCTTTCTTCCCTTATCTTTGCCTTTTATTTTCTGTTGTGGATGTGATTTTGAATTGGCTTATATTCTTTATCAATTCTGTTTATAGCTTGTGTTCATTTTCCGCACACTTTGTGTTTGTCATAAAGCTTGAATTGGTAATTTTAATTTGGGGGTTTAAACGTTCATAGTGTATTTTACACTATTTGAACTTTCAGCTAAGAAGACGGCTTCCATTTCGTAGACCAAGGAATATAGGGTTGCACCTGTGGAAGTACAAACTAAAGTGCAATAAGTGCACAAGGCAAATGGCAAGATCTTGTGCCAATCCTTATAGGTATTTGTCATCTTCACCAAGATTTTGTTTATGTTTTTGTTGGATGCTTCCACTGCGCCAATCATCTGTAGGTGGTAAGGAATTGAATTTCAATGTTCAATCTTGAACTGTTGGAGAAGCTACTCAATCATTTTCCAATTTAGATTCTTTCTGTTATTTGTAATAAGCTCTCTTGGTACACCATAGTGGTAAATGATGTTTTATTTCAAGAATTAAGCCACCACAGCTTAGGTGACGCTTTTGTAGGAAAAAGCTTCCACCCACTTGGTGAAGTAGTCGATGGCCACCAAGATATACTCATGCCCATTTGAGGCTTTTGAAATCACGGGTCTAATGACATCCATTCACCAGGCTGAAAAAGGCCATGGCTTCTAGAAAGTGCAAGGGTTGGGGAGGAACATTCTTTCTATTCTGATAGACTTGGAAATGGTGGCACGTCCTCACGTGCTTAATGCAGTTGCTTTCCATGGTGAGCCAATAGTAGCCAGCTCTCATAATTCTTCGAGCCAACAGGGGTCCACTAGCATGGGCTCCAAGTAGGCCCTTATGAATCTATGCATTGAAGAAAAGTTGTGTCGTAGTTCCTCTTGTACAGGACTTCCTAACTTAAGAAAAATTGGCACACCATGCACTCGATGACCTTCTTCTCATTGTCTGTGGCCCAAAGCGGGTATTCACCATCTTTAATATAAGCTTTGATATCATGGTACCATGGCTTCCTATCAATTTTAGCTTCGACGTTCATGCATTCTTCGATATTCATGCAGTAGGCTAGCACACCACAAACCTCTATATGCAATTGTCACATTTCTGATACAAAATCAATTTAGTGTCATGAGCTTGCCACTTTCCCTCTATTTGGGAAATGATTAACAGGGAATCTCCAAAGACGCTTAGATCATATGTGCCGAACTCCAAGGCGACTTGTAAGCCCACTACTGCTTAATCCTATCAAAGGCTGCTTAATACTCATCTATCCATTCTATTTTCATATCCTTCTTCAAGAGCTTGAAAAAGAGATTGCACGTGGCGGTCAACTACGCTGTGAAGCGAGCTATGCGTGGGCATGTCTCTGATGTCCTAGACTTTTGTTGTGTCCACTTCAATTCCTTTTTAGCTGAATATGAAGCTAAGCAATTTCCCTGAATTGGCTCTAAAGATGCACTTGTTAAGGTTAAGCCTCAAGTCTATCATCCACATAGACTTGGCAATCATATTGTCCACATTGACTTTGATCTCCTTATGCATCATATCATGGAACAGGGTTACCATGGCTTCCTAGTAGGTTACATCGGCATTCTTTAAGTTGAATGGCATGACATCGTAGGCATAAGTTCCCCAATGGGTGGTGAATGTTGTCTTGGCTTTGTCCTCTTCAGCCATCTTGATTTGATTATAACTTGAGAATCCATCCATAAAGGAGAAGAACATGTTGGTCAAGGTGTTATCAATCAGGTTATTGATATGTGGCAAAGGAAAATTATCCTTCAGGTTGGCTCGATTCAAATCTCTATAATCAACGCACATGCGTACCTTTCCATCCTTCTTCGACATGGGAACAATGTTTGCAACCCAATCAAAATAGGCTATGGCAGTAAGAAAATCAGCGTTCAACTACTTTTCTACTTCTTTGATTTTTAGGATAGTCTCGAACTTCATCCTTCTGAGAGCCTACCACACTAGGGGCGCGTTTGGGTTTAACTGGGATTTTGTGGACAACAATCTCTGTATCCAATCTAGGCATATCTTGATAGGACCAAGCGAAGATTTCCTTGAATTCCTTCAATAGAGCTATAAGCTCTTTTTCATGTCTTTGGGAAAGTTTACCCCAATCTTGATTGGTTTTTCCTTTTCACCTTTGTTGGCTAGGTTTGTCACCTCTGTCTTTTCTATATTGAGCTTAGAACCTTCACTCTCTCTGTTCAGAGCTTCTAGGATGTCTTGAGGTAAGTTTGGGACCTCTTCCAATCCTTCAACATTATGATTCATATCTATTGTCTCATTCACATCATCCACACCCTTGTTATGGCAAAGGGACGATGTACCCACTTGGGAATCTGAACAAATCTTATAGAGTAGAACATATACAGAGAAACATAAGATAATTTGCATAGACATATTCATAGGAATGCAAATAAAGAGAGACATAAGAATTTTCCTAAATAATACGCAGAATATTTTATTAATGGATTATGATTAAGGGGAAACAAAGTTTGTGCCTGATAATGATAAAAGGGAAATACTCTTTTTTGTTGTTTCTGGGAAAACAAACTGGGGAAATGAATAAGGAATACAAATAAATCAGGAAATGACATAAGCATGCAAAACAAAATAAATGTGTTATTCCAACCCTCTTAGGTGATTGGGAGGCTCAATCACTTGATGATGGAATACTCCTTAATCAGCCGGTGCAACCACAAAGCAAGGCTCGATGGTCCAAAGGCCTGCCATCTTGCCTAGCATCCCTGGTTGTATAGTAGAAGTCAAATCATCTTCAGAAGATATGATAATGTTCACGAAGAACTCTTCAGGAAAAAGCCGAATAATGCAAGCCAGATCAAACTCTTCGTCTTCCAATTCCTTGAAAGGTTTTGGTATAATAACCTTAACCGAAGCCGAAAAACTGGCCCTGATGTAGGGAATAGACATCCTTGAAGCAACACACTTCTTTTTCTTTTCTCTGGAAGCTTGAAAGATTTCTTTATGAGTGGGATCATACCCCAAATCGAATCTTCCTTTTGTTATCTGAGATTTCAATGAGTGCAGGGCTCCTACGTCCTACGACTCTAAGGCCTTGGCCTAACTCGTACCCAATCTTAAGCACTTCCTTCGTGACCATCAAAACTACTGCGAGCTATCTAGACTCAGGCTCTAAAGCATTGTGAATTATGGAAACTAGTCGAAGCTATGGAAGGACACTTCTGGAAAAGCATTAGCATCGATGTATGGAATAGATGTCTACTGGAAGATAGTTATGGGCTCTTTAGCCATAATGGTGATCAACTAATTCTCAAAGATGAACTTGAGTCTCCAATGGAGGGTAGACGTAACTACACCTGTTGGATGTAACTAGGGTCTCCCTAAAAGCATATTGTATGGAGAGTCCACTTTAATCACTTGGAAGTTGACCACGAAGGATCTTGAGCTGATCTCAATCATTTGCTCGATTTTGCCTTACACTTTGCGACACATGCTATCAAAGGCTATGATGATCATTATGCTAGGCTATATAAGAGACATATCCACTTTCAAGCACATAAGAGTGGCCATCAGGTAGACATTCAAGGTTGATCCATTATCGATTAATACCTTTGCGACAATCATGTCTTCACACTTGACCATGATATGCATGGCCAAAGTATGATTTCTTCCTTCTAGAGGCAACTCATCTTCTAAAAAGGAGACCTGGTTGGTGACCAACACCAATGATACCATACCCTCGAATGAGGAGTCTATAATACCGATAGGAACATGCGTTTCCTTCAATACCTTTAATAGAGCCTCACAATGAACCTCAGAAGATAACAATAGGGCTAAAATAGAAATTTGAGCTAGAGATTTGTTCAACTGTTGAATCACACTATAATCGACCTTCTTGATGGTTTTCAAGAATTCCTCAGCTTCTCCAGTGGTGACCCTATCCCTGACTGGCTTAATCGTGACCTTACCAATCTCTTTCCTCCTCTTCTCCAGTTCCTTAGGAGTATAACATTGGCCACTCCTAGTAAGTCCGGATAGACCTAAAGAGACATTAGAGCAAACCTCTTTCTTTCTATTAGGACATATGTGTTTCTCATGTTATAGAACATATGTCATGATTTTATGTAATTGGCTTATCCTTTGACAAAACGCACTTTACTTGTATTTGCGTAGACGTAGGAAGTGTTTAACTACTCCAAGAAACCACGTTTCAAGATCAAGTGTTGAAGCCTTCAAGTCTGTTCAAGAAATCAAGCAACAGTGCAAATTCATTAAAGCTCGACAGCTAGTCGATACCTGCTCGACACCTCCTATCTGTCGAGGTTTAAGAATTTCATATTTCAACTCTGATTTTCTTGGGATCCGTGAATCTGTCTATGGGCCTTCTTTTCTCCTAACCCTAGACATATAAAAGGATTGTTTTAAGAGCCGTCATATGGTACACAAGTTGCACAAGCATTAAGCAAACTCTATTCAAGCAAATTGTGACCGGAGAAATAGTTTTTGACCTAGTTCATCTCTTTCTCTTGGAGAAGTTGCTGTGTATTTGCACCGTAGGGTTTTGTGACCAAGCATCTTCCCGATCTTCATCGTGTGGATGAACTGAAGAACTTTGCAGTCAACAATCTTTTCAGAATGGTGTTTTGAATTCGCGTACTGGGATCCACTCAACCGTTAGTCACGTACTTGGGAGCCGTGCATCAGAAAGAGAAACTGTCACTACAGAACAAGTCCGATTGGGTATTGGGGTAAGGGTTCAACTGTAGGTTGGTAAGGTACTTGGGATTCCTTGCTTGTAACCGCTTGTTGTGATAGTAATGGAGTTTCGGGAGTGGTGACCTGCAAAATCACCCGATGGGGTTTTTGCCGTTAGGTTTTTCCCCATTCGTAAACAAATCACCGTGTCATTTATTTTCCGCTGCAATTTTAGTTTATTAGTGATTTGTTTGTGCTACCACTCGTTTGCATGATAAATTGATTAATTAATAACTTGGCTAATTAGTTAATTAATTTCTATCACAAGGGGTCATTCAGTTTATAGCCCATTAAACGGTATCAGAGCGGGCACACTTTGATTAGGGTTTAATCTTTGCTGTGTTGATCCATTGACCCCTGTTGTCATGAATAGAGGACAGTCATTAATTATACCTCCTTTATTTGATGGCACTAACTATGCATACCAGAAAGTACGCATGAGAGCTTTCTTGCAGTCTTTAGATGAGAAAGTGTGGCAAGCTGTAAAGATTGGCTAGACCAAGCCAAAGGAAGCACCAGCCAATTGGGATAAAGCAAAGATCAAGACGGCTAACTTGAACAATAGAGCATTGAATGCCTTATTCAATGCAGTCATTAATGAGGAGTTTAAGAAGATATCTTCCACATAAACTGCACAGGAAGCATGGACCATCCTCTAGACAACCTATAAGGGTACAAAGGCTGTCAAGGATTCAAAAGTTCAAAGGCTCACTACAAGCTTTGAAGAAATAAAGATGGAGGAGGATGAGTCGTTTGATGAGTTCTATGCCAAGCTCAAGGACATAGTAAACTCAGCCTTCAATCTTGGGAAAATCATTCTTGAACCTAATATTGTAAGAAAAGTGCTCAGATCTCTACTCGAGAGATTCCATGCCAAGATTACGACGATAGAAGAATCAAAGGATATTGACAAAATTCCTTTGACAGAGTTGGTTGGTAATCTGCAGACTTACGAGCTAGAGTTATCAAGGATTGGAAAGTCGGGAAAGGGCAAGAGCATAGCCTTGAAGGCAAAGAGCAATGACACAGATGAGTCTTCCAATGATGAAGATTCCAAGATCAAGTCCTACATTACAAGGCAGTTTAAGAAGTTTATGAAGAATGCCAACGGTAGGAACTTCGATGAGGACCACAGGCAATCTAGTTCTTCTCAATTTAAAGGGCAAGACAAAGGGAAGAAGGATGCTAAGGAAGGTGGTCAGTACACTGTTCTCGTAGGACCTAAGTGCTTTAGGTGTCAAGGCTTCGGGCACATGAAACATAAGTGTCCTACGTATCTCAAGAGCATTGGGAAGAGTAAGGCACTTGCTGCTACCTTAAGCGACACTGAGCCTGAGAAAGATTCCAACAATGAGGATGACAGAATCTTGAATGCCTTCACTGCCACTGTCAATCCTACTGATGGGATTGTTGAAGATGTGGACGAAGAAGAAGAATTGGTGGAGTCCAAATTTGAGAAGATGGATGATCAAGATGACATCCATATAGCCTACGAGAAATTGTACAAAGTTTTTGAAAAACATGAGAAACTTTACAGGCTGGCCACCAAGAAACTCAGTGATGTGGAACTTGACCGTGAGGAATTATCCACTAAGTTTGATGAGGCTAATCAGACAATTGGAGTACTGAGGTTTGAGAACAATTTCTTGGCTGAGAAGACCAAGAAGCTTGAGGCGGAGCTGTTTCAAGTCAGAGCTCAATTGGAGAGGACTTCAAGTGCTAAGCTAGACGAGATGCTCAGCATTCAGAAATCTACTTCAGATCAAACAAGTTTAAAGTATAGTATTTCTTCCTCTAATACTGCTTCTATTAGTACTACTGTTTTTGTTCGTCCTGCTAGAAATACTGAAATTGAGAACATTTATGTTAAAATTAGTCAAGCTGGTGGGAACTTAAACAAGGGTAAATCTATCTTAACAGCACCCCCTAAACTAGATAAGAAAGATGCTAAAAATCCTAAGGCTAAGAAGGCTAACTCTCAAAAGCCTAAACAAAAGAAGCAGAATCTCTGTCATCATTGTGGAGCTGCCGGTCATACTCAACCAAACTGCTATAAGTGGTTAGCCACTCAACAGAGCAACAACATGATAGCATCTGGAAGCCAAAACCATCTTCAATCATCTCTCGCTCCTCTCGGTGATCTTCTCAAGGCCCTTATGTTCCTTTCGAACTTGAACGGTTTCAATTCTTCCCCCTCTCCACCGGTTCAAGGGTTTAATCAAAGGAAAGGTTCTTCCAAGGTGTGGAAGAAAAAGGACTCTAAGTGATTTTATCACTTTCTTCTATCTTCTTGTTTTTGTTTGTTGCATTACTTGTGTGTTTTGCTTTTATTTTTGAGTTAGTCTAGTTTTATGCTTTATTTTGTTTAACATGTTTTTGTTTGGTTATTTTCAGTTATTTTTATTTTGTTTTTGATATAAAAATAAAAAAAAAATTAAAAAATCAGAAAAATACAAAAACTATGTGTTATGTGTACATTGGTACTTATGTACCTTGGATGGCCATTGAAACAAAGTTTTCTAAACTTTGTATCATTTGTAGCTTAGATGAGCATCTCTATACACAACTAAGCAAGTGAGCTTTGTGGCTCTTGTTTGTGATGTGTAAGATTGAGTTGTCTCTTATACTTAACACTCATATCATTCTTTTTGACAGGAATGACTAAAAAATCCTGAGAGAAAGGCATTAATAACCATCTCATCACTGTTGCTCGCCAATTATGCATGACATATGTATGTTTTGGAATAGCAAAAGTGTGATGTCAATGTGTGCCATAGATTACGCTACCATTAAACGTAGCGAGGCCCAGTTTCGGTCGCGGCAAACGGATTCAGCAGCACCTTTCTCTCATTCTGCACCATCCTGGTCTACTCCATCTGCATCCGCTCCTTCTTCTTCAGGTGATTTGTCTTTAGGAGACGTCATGGCGCAATTGCAACGCATGGATGCTCGTCTGGATACACTCTCTATGGAGTTCTATCAGGTGAACATTCGTGTCGGTCGTATTGCATGACGGCAGGCGACTATGGGCGGCTTTGCACTTGAGCCTACTTCTTCACCACCTTATCTAGTTGCTTCTGATTCTGATGCTGAGGATGATGATGATGATGATGGTGATGACGATGACGCTTCAAATGATGATGGAGATGCTAGCTCTACTGATGAAATGTCTACTTAACACTCTACCCTTTGTCACTCTTGACAAAAAGGGGGGGTAGTTTTGGATATGAGAGTAGTCACTCTTAGGGGGAGAGTTAGTTTTTGGGATCATTGTGTTAGGGGGAGTGTTGTTATCTTTTTCTTTTGAGGGATGTAGTGAGGATATTATGTATCTTCTCTTTTCTTTTCCTTCTTTCTTAGATACTTTGTTCTTGTACATGAGGTCTTGTGACCATTTATAGACATACATTGTACTTATTTTCTCTTCTATATTGTTGATGTATGTTTTTCTTTCACCTACCCTTTCATGTGTTGTTTCTTTTCTCTCTTTATACACATGCTTCTTATTATTTGTATGCAATCTATTATTTCTGTTTCACACAAAGATGATTTGATGAGTTCTATTTAAAGTGTTTCAGAAATACAGGTTGTCAAAGTCTACTTGCCATAAACTCTCTTCTTGCAAAGTTTTTCAAGAGTTTGTGTTAGGATAGATTTTATTGTATTCAACAAGTGAATATGAGTTGAGTGATTTATGACTTCTCTCATATGTTCATTTGTTAGTTGTGGTTTTGTCAAAGATTGCCAAAGGGGGAGATTGTTAGGACATATGTGTTTCTCATGTTATAGAACATATGTCATGATTTTATGTAATTGGCTTATCCTTTGACAAAACGCACTTTACTTGTATTTGGGTAGACTTAGGATGTGTTTAACTACTTCAAGAAACCACGTTTCAAGATCAAGTGTTGAAGCCTTCAAGTCTGTTCAAGAAATCAAGCAAGAGTGCAAATTCATTAAAGCTCGACAGCTAGTCGATACCTGCTTGACACCTCCTATCTGTCGAGGTTTAAGAATTTCATATTTCAACTCTGATTTTCTTGGGATTAGTGAATTTGTCTATGGGCCTTCTTTTCTCCTAACCCTAGACATATAAAATGATTGTTTTAAGAGCCGTCAAACGGTACACAAGTTGCACAAGTATTGAGCAAACTCTGTTCAAGCAAATTGTGATCGGAGACAAAGTTCTTGACCTAGTTCATCTCTTTCTCTTGGAAAAGTTGCTGTGTATTTGCACAATAGGGTTTTGTGACCAAGCATCTTCCTGATCTTCATCGTGTGGATGAACTGAAGAACTTTGCAGTCAACAATCTTTTCAGATTGGTGTTTTGAAGTCGCATACTGGGATCTGCGCAACTGTTAGTCACGTACTTGGGAGGTGTGCATCAGAAAGGGAAACTATCACTACAGAACAAGTCCGATTGGGTATTGGGGTAAGGGTTCAATTGTAGGTTGGTAAGGTACTTGAGATTCCTTACTTGTAACCGTTTGTTGTGATAATAATGGAGTTTTGGGAGTGGTGACTTGAAAATCACCCGGTGGGGTTTTTGCCGTTAGGTTTTTCCCTATTCATAAACAAATCACAGTGTCATTTATTTTCCGCTGTAATTTTAGTTTATTGGTGATTTGTTTGTGCTACCACGCGTTTGCATGATAAATTAATTAATTAATAACTTGGCTAATTAATTAATTAATTTCTATTATAAGGGGTCATTCAGTTTGTGGCCTATCACTTTCTAGTTTGGGTGAAGATCAAAGTCACATCGTACTTCCATGGGACACGATGGCTATCATTGTAAGGGAAGGGCTTTGGCATACGGATGATCAAGCCTTCTTGACTCTGCAAATTTGGCACCAAGGAGAACATTTTCAAGTCGATGATGACTGTGCTAGGCAGAGCAACTTCTAAAGCCTTTGGGCTAGAAGCCCTAGAGTTTCCTTGGATAGATTTTGATAGAACTAGAGGATCAAAACCTCGAATAATAGGGATTATGGGGGTCCCTTCTAGACAAATCCTGGAGATGGCTCGGTGATCCCAAGCAAAGATAAGATCAAAGGAGCAAAACCCTCAATGGCTAGCATGGTTTGTTCCTTCTCTAGAGCTAGCACTCTTGAATCCACGGGCGATTCTATAACCTCTTCAATAACGACCGAAGTCCAAGAAGCTGGCGTCCTCATCCCTAGAGGAACCTTACGAAGGCACTCCTGCAATTATTCGTCCCAGTATTTCCTTGATCCTACTGAACTTGTGCCCCGAGAACTCTAAAATCGAATAAGGTATGCTTATCCTCACTATCACAGAATGAGTAGACTTCCAGTCAAAACTTAGGGTTCCAATGTTCTCCAGAACAATGTAACTTTCTCGAGTTAGGGCCCACAAAATCGCTTTCCAAGGGAATGAGGGGGATGAGGAATCTAAGATCCTCTCCTCTACTGTAGAGATAGCGTTCACATTCCCTTCCAAATGAGGAGGCAAAGGATTGGTGATGACATTTGGCTCGACTGTGTCATTAAACTGTACTAGCTTGTTGTCGATAAGATCTTGAATTCAATGTCTCAAATGCACACATTCTTCCAAGGTGTGCCTTTTGGTCCTAAAATGGTGCTCACATTTCTTAGATGGGTCAAAATCGAGCAAACGAGGACCGACTCTAGGTTTTGCAAATACTAGAGTCACTAGCTTCTTCTCCAATAGATAAGCATAAAGCTTTGCCATGGGCATGGGTAACAAAGAGAATTTCCGTGGCTCTACCTTGGGATATCAGGGTTGATCGGGCCTTCCCTTTTGATTAAATGCTCGGTAAGGTGCCTAGGCTAGTTGAACTTGTTACTGATAAGGCCGAGCCTTCAGGGCTGTATAAGCAGAAATGACACCCTTGGTCTTTTCGGTGTTTTATCGATCATGTGGACATCGGCTTCCTTCCCTTTGCGATTGGTTACCTTTTTCACCTACTATTCTATCATAGAATTCAAAGCCTCAGTATCGACTATTTTCTTACTCTTAATACCCTCATCAATACGCTCCCCAATAGGAATCAGGCTTGCAAAATGAGTGACTTGGGAATTGATCATCTTCTCATAGTAAGGAGGCTTAAGGTTATCGATGAACCACTTGATCATTTCGTCTTCCATCATGGGAGGAAGCACTTATGCGGCTAGCTCGCACCACCTTTGGGTATACTCACGAAAAGATTCCTTACTTTTCTTTTCTGTCCTCTTAAGAACTGTGTAGTTAAGAGCTATCATAGTATTAAACAGGTAATAGTCCAAAAATGCATTGGCCATCTCTCTCCAGCTAGAGGTCTTTTCCAATCTCACATACCATATGGCTGTAGGGCCAGTCAAGTTATCAGGAAAAATTTGGCAAAGTAAAGGATGATTCTTTCCATAGGGTGCCATCTTCTTACAGAACATGCGCAGATGGGCACAAGGATCTCCAGTGCCATCATACTTGACAAACTCAGGTGCCTTGAACTTGGGAGGCATAATAACCTGAGGGAAATTGGTTAGGCTGTCCAGATCGACAATTCCTTGGGCACCAGAGCCCTCTATGATATGGATTTTCTCAATTAAGGTCTCTACTTGAATTTTGACTTGATCGTAACCAGACTCTAAGGTCTTATCCTTAGGAGGATTCAATTCGTGTTCACCCCCTTGTGGGATGAATGGCGGTGTGGCTTGGCCTTGATTTGGATCTGGCGACGGCTGGGCCCCATTATCAAACTGGGGTACAGAGCCCTCGGGAGTGGGACTGGATGAATCTTGGTTCCCTCCTACAACTAGTTGTTGCATCATGCACTTCATTTTGGCCATCTACTCTTTCAGTAGAGCGATCTCATGAGTGTTTTCCTTAATGGGGAAAGGACCACTAGTAGACATCTCTTTAGCATGAGACCTAGTGATGAAAGGATCATGGTGTGATGGTAACTTGGACTGTTTCCTTTGAGCAATCTTTTCTCTTTATAATCCTGGAAAGGAAA
The DNA here is from genome assembly GCA_029955455.1 of Quercus agrifolia. Taxonomy (NCBI): domain Eukaryota; kingdom Viridiplantae; phylum Streptophyta; class Magnoliopsida; order Fagales; family Fagaceae; genus Quercus; species Quercus agrifolia. The sequence continues at coordinate 21,989,999 of JARQAD010000002.1, read as the reverse complement.
AGAATGGGATGGGAAAGAAATGGGGTGCATTTGAAAATTTGATAATGTAGAAACATAATACAAACACTGAGTTAGTTTAGGTTCTCGCTTACTAAAAATGCACCTATCATCTTCGAAATATTGGCTTGGATCCTTAAGCGGGTTTTTATCATGGTGAGTTTTTATAGTGATGCAGAATTAATGTACAAGCTTGGCAAGTAACCTGGAACTATCATGCTTGAAATTACGAGATCGACCCTTCTCTTTTGATTACCTAGAAAACAATGCTTTTACAAAACTTTTGGCTTTTTTACAATGCCCCTAGACCATGGGCTATAGACAATGGCTCTAACAGTAGGCCTTTTACAATACAAGAAATTTCAAATTTACAATGAACAAGCCCTTTCCTTCTCGGAGAAGATCTTGAATTCTTGGCAATGTCCACCTTGGCGCAGAGTTCCAACTAATTGCCACAAATTTTATTTGTACACATTTACATGACGGAGCTATTAGTGTATGCATGCATGCCCCTTGTACGGTTGGAAACCCTTAGGGACTAGGTATGATCTAATATGTAAGCAACGGGATTGCTTTTACCTAGGGGTTAATCACAAATGCTATGTAAACAGGATAGATTGAAGCTAAAGTAAAGCGCAACTCTTTGACTTAAGCAAAAGGGCAAACCTGCAAACGAAAACTGATCCCTTTCCGCCCAACTCATTTTGAAAGCAATCCTATGAAGGATATCCTACCTTAGGCTTGGATGTTCAATCGACTTTGGCCCTTTCTAGTCCTCACAAATTTTGACTTAGTCTAGGCCAACTTTATGAGACACGGCTTAACTAGTAAGTTGGTCCTATTCTTAGGGGGGACCTCGATCATCTAATCCTTCCCTTCATAGAAGTTGTGGGATAAAGCATCAAGGGGGCCTTTTTAGCATAATCCTATCCACCCATGGACCTAGGAAAAGCCTACAATTCGGTATGCAATAACTATCTAAGGTATATGCATTTAGCATTCGCTTTCAACGCTGAGTCCGAGTTCGACCTAATATGAAGGGTGATGTCATGCATTTTGAAATGAAAGGGGAAAGGCTTTCCATGCACAATAGATATATGAATAGATAAAGGTGTAGCAGAAATTAAGTCTACTACCTTAAGTTCACATGTGAAGGAAAGCTGTAAAGCACGCTTAGGAAAGCAGGAAAGCTTCACACATACAAAAATACCTCAAAGATGATTTTTGGAAAACCATTTGCAAACATTTTGGAAAACATTTTTGAGTTTTGAAAATAGTTTACTAGGATATAGTAAAAGTATTTTTCAAAAAGAAAGCCCTAGAGGCTAACGCCAATTTCAACTTTTTTGAAAGCCAATGTCCAAAGATTAGGATCTTATCAAAAGCTCTAAAGGCTAAACTCTCTAAGTGTCCCTAGTGGAGTCACCAGTTTTTCGATGCCTCGCGGCGGTTCGACCACCCATTGTGGTGACGCTCACGCGCTCTTGAGCAATACAAGCTTGGAGCTCAGGTGCTGTAAAGAGGGTATACCTCTGGTGTGTGACTTGAAAGTGAGTCATTTTTAATTAAGTTACCAAAGGTAAGTGAAGTCACCACAAATCATTGGGTTTTTCTAAGGCGTGATTGGTCATTTGATTCTATTTGATTTTATTACCAATCCTAGGCTAAGAAAAGGTCGTTTTTCCTAATCTAATATGGATGGATAAAAAATCTTGATTCTTGAGTTCATAAGTCTAGTTACGTGTGGGGAAGGTGTTAGGCACCCCATAACACATGTTTGTAGACAGTCCTTTGTTTTGGTTAAATCTTAATTTAAGGATATTAGTGATAAAAACGAGCTACTGGCATTAGCTTTCAGGGCTTTAATGGAATTGGGATTTGAGGTTTGGGTTCAAATGGGTGTTGTCTCAATTGATGCTTCCCTAGTGTGTTTGGAATCATTGCCAAATTTCCACTAGGAAAATCTGGTAGCATTTCGCCTTATTTTCATGGTGAAAATTCAGCAGCACTTTGCCTTAGGTGTGTCATAGCACACAAAACACTATTGTTAGGACATATGTGAATCATGTTAGGAACATATGTCGATATAGAATTGGCTAATCCTTTGACAAAATGCACTTTACTTGTAATTGGGTAGATCTAGGATGTGTTTAATACTTCAAGAAACAAGGTTTCAAGTTCAAGTGTTAAAGCCATGCAAGTCTGTCCAAGATTCAAGTGAAGAAGTGCTAGTTTTTAAAGCTTGACAGCTAGTATCTATTGAGGTTTAAAAGGCTGTTTAAGCCCGATGCTCGACAACTGCTCGATTGATAGGGTATCTATTGAGATTTAATAAAATCAGTTTTTCAGATCTGATTTCAGTCCAATCCATGTATAGATGTTTGGGCTTTCTTTTCTCACAACCCTAAACATATATAAGGATTGTTTTAAGGGCCATCACAGCTGATGCACTTCAATGCAAAAGTTTTTCACAAGTATATTATGAATTGAAAATATATGCCCTAGTTCATCTTTCTCGTCAAGAAGTTGTTGTGTTTTTACACCGTACGGTTTTGTAACCAAGGAGATTCGTGATCTTCATCGTGTTGATAAACTAAAGAACTTTTCAGCCAACATCCTTCTCAAGTTGGTATGTAAGTTGCGTACTAGGATCCGCACATCAAATTGGTTAGTCACGTACTAGGAGCCGTGCATTGAAAGGAGAGATTGTCACTACAGAACAAGTCCAATTGGGTATTGGGGTAAAGGTTCAACTATAGGTTGGTATAAGATACTAGGATTCCTTTACTTGTAACCGCTAGTGAATTCTCGAGAGTGGTGACCTTAAAATTACCCGATAGGGTTTTTGCCGTGTGGATTTTCCCCATTTGTAAACAAATCACCATGTCAATTTATTTTCCACTGCATTTTAACTTAGTTGGTGATTTTTTTGTGCTACCACGCTTATTGCATGCTAATTGAATTAATTAATTAACTCGGCTAATTAATTGGTTAATTCATCACAAGGGGTCAATACTTTCTTAGCCTATCAACTATTCTCACCAAGCTTTCACCATGAGAATATGGCAATGGGAATGCCCCATTTTCAAGGTGAAAATACAGTAGTGTTTAACGTTACACCGGCAGGGTTTCATTCATGTGTATATGGCACGTGCCAACATGCTTCTGCTAGGATGAGCTGGAGCCCTTCAAAGCATCAAGCATATTGATACATGTCGCATACATAGGGAAACCAATGTCACCAAGTGACATGGATCGGGACGGTTACACTACGGTGACTTTGCACACAGTATGACATGAATATGCACTTATAGTAAATTCTGATAAGCCATGAATGTCTTGACCCCTTTGGTAACTTAATTAATTAATTTAGGCAAGTGAAATTAATTAGATTCAATTACATGTAATAAGCGTAGTAGCACAAACAAATCACCAACTAAGTTAAATGCAGTGGGAAATAAATTTGACACAGGTGATTTGCTTACAAATGGGGAAAACCATTAAGGCAAAACCCACCAAGTGAATTTAAAGTCACCACTCCCGAGAATCCATTATTATCAAAACAAGTGATTACAAGTAAAAGGAATCCCAATACCTAATACCAACCTACAGTTGAACCTTTACCCCAATACCCAATTAGACTTGCAATGTAGTGACAATCTCTCCTTTCAATGCACGGCTCCAGGTATGTGACTAAGCAATCGATGCACGGATCCTAATACGTGACTAACACACCAACTTGAGAAAGATGTTGGCTGCAAAGTTCTTCAGTTGATCCAAATGAAGAAGATTAAGAAGCTCTTTGGTTACAAAAACTTGGGCGCATAAACACAGCAGCTTCTTCAAGAGAAAGATGAACTAGGACAAATTGTCTCTGGTCATAATTTGAGTGAATAATCACTTTGCATTAAGTTGCATCACCTTAGATGGCCCTTAAAATAATTCTTATATATTTCTAGGGTTATGAGAAAAGAAACCCTACACAAATAGCTTGGATATGCATGAAAAGTAGATCTGGAAATCTGAATTTCGTAATTCTCGATAGATACAGCTTCTGTCAAGAGCTGTCAAGAATCACATATTAAATCTTGATAGATACATCTGTTGAGATATTTATCGAGCTTTAATGAACATCACTTCTTCACTTGATTCTTGGACAGATTTGCATGGTTTCAATACTAGACTTGAACTCTTGTTCCTTGAAGTATTATACATATCCTAGATCTACCCAATTACAAGTAACGTGCGTTTTGTCAAAGGATTAGCCAAGTCTATATGACATATGTTCTAACAAGTTCTGTTAGGTTCTAAAGTTTAGGATTTTATGTATTTAGAACTCTAATGTGTATTGTTGGCAAACCAAGATCAAAACAATGTGTTTAGAAGTGTTTAAAGCTAGCTCAAAGTTGTGTGTCAATGTAAAGTTGGAATCGAGTTAAAGTAAGGAAGCATTGTGCCTTTCGGCCTGGCTCGATCGATCGAACGATAGGCTCGATCGATCGAAGCTCGGGCAGAATGCTTTTCTGCAGATTCGTCCAACTCAGCCCTATTTATTTTAAAACGTTTTTAGGGTTTCTTATTTATCCTAAGTATAAAAGGAAAACCTTAGCCATGTTTTAGCGTTGCTCATATTTGCGGTTTGTGTAAATCTCTTGTGAGATCTAGAGGAGCTTTCCTTTACACAAACTTAGGGTTTTCAAGGAGAAGATTTATCTACACCTTGATGATTAATTCAGTTGCTGCCATTAAAGCTTAAAGAAAACATAAGCGGGTGTGCTTGTATTTGGTGGAGAATCCGAGCAAGAAGGAGTCTGTGGATTCGGAGCTTGCACGTGGTCGTGTCAGTAAGTTCTACTGGTTGGTAGCATTAGGAAGTCGAGCGAGGGTGCTTGTAAGTCCTTTTGTATGAACTTCGATTCTTTCAAGATAGTGGATTCAGGTTTACCTTGAGGATAGCTAGGTCAAATCCTCCCCAGGTTTTTACTGGTTTGGTTTCCTGGGTGATCATATCGTGTGTTATTTATTTTCCGCTGCTTTGCATGATTTGATCTTTATTATTGTGATAACCTAGACTTGTTTAATTGGACTAAGTAACAACTTGGCTAATTCCCTAGGTTTAATCAATTATTTAAGGGGTCTAAAAACCATCAAGTGGTATCAGAGCGGGTAGCTCTTTTGTTTTTTATCCTTTGATCTTTGAGCTGATCCTTGACCCCTGTTGTCATGGAACACGGACACTCTCTAGTTATTCCTCCTCACTTTGATGGGAATAATTATACTTATTGGAAAGTAAGGATGAAAGCATTCTTGAAATCCATTGATGAGAGAGTCTGGAACTCCGTTGAATACGGATGGGAGAAGCCCACTACTCCTGTTAGTAAGTGGCAAACTTCTCAAAAAGAAGTAGTTGCGTTTAATAGCAAGGCTATGAATGCAATCTTTAACGCTATTTCTATGGAGGAATTTAAGAAAATCTCAAATGTTAAGGTTGCTCATACTGCTTGGAATATCCTCCAAACTGTGCATAAAGGCACAAAGGTTGTCAAAATTAATAAATTACAGCAATTAACTTCCAAATTTTAAAGCATTAGGATGTCTGATGATGAATCTTTTGTTAGGAAGATTCTTAGATCTTTGACTGAAGACGTTAGACCCAAAGTGACTGTCATTACTGAAAGTAAGGATGTGGACTCCATCCCTGTTGATGAACTTGTAGGATCTCTTCAATCCTATGAGTTGGATCTACCCAAAACTACCAAATCCAAATCAATGGCTCTTAAGTCAGTTGATGATGTTGAAAGTGGTCGATTTGATGATGAGCTCTCTACTACAGAGATTGCTTATCTTGCCAAGAACTTTAGAAACTTTCTCAGAAATAGCAATAGAAAGGCAAGAGGCACAAACACTGCTGAACCTAGAAATTTTAGGAAGCATGATCCCACTAAGGTTAACAACAATGATAAGCCTAGAGAAAGAGTAGGTCAATCTTCCAACAATTCCTTGGGCTTTCAGTGTTTTGGATGTCAAGGGTATGGACACATGAAATCTGAATGTCCAACCTATTTGAAGTCTAAGGGTAAGGCTGTGGCTGTAACCCTTAGTGATGGTGAAGTTTCTGATCATAAGTTTGATTGTGATGAGGATGGAAACTTCATTGCTTTCACTACTATTGCTGTAGTTGATGAGAGCATATCTGTTGAAGAGAACCCTTCTGATGGGGAACTCTCTGAAGATGCAGATCTTCAAGAGGCCTATAACAAACTTTGCAAAGTTGCTGCAAAGGATGCTATGAATGTTGAACTTGGCCTGAAGAAAATTGAATCTCTTGAGCTTGAAAAGAAAAATTTGCTTGTTAAATTGTTTGATGCTAATGATCTTTTGAACAATGTGAAAATTGAAAACATGCTTTTGCTTGATAAAGTTAAATCTTTGGAACTTGATTTATCTATTGCTAGATCTGCTAGTTCTAAACTTGATCAAATGCTGAGTGTTCAAAAGTCATCTTCTGACAAAACTGGATTAGGTTATGTTGATAGCATCTCTGTGTCCGCTCCCCATTCCACTAAATTTGTTCCTTCATCTTCTTCTTCTTCACCTTCGGTGAGTGAGATAATGAGTAAAATTATCAAACCCTCTGTGAGTAAGGTAGCTAAACCTTTAGAAGGTTCATCATATAAGAAGATTAGGGTTGATCTGAAAGAATCTAAGCCTAAGAAGCCTACCCTATCTAAGGACAAGACACATGATAAGCCTGCATGGGTTTGTCACTTTTGTGGAAAGACTGGACACATCCGTCCAAATTGTTACAAGCTGCAAGCTGCTAAGAGAGCAAACAAACTAAAATTACCTGTGCCTTAAGTACTTGATCCTATGGTACTTATTGGTGATTTGGTAAAGGCTTTAAACCTTTATTCCAATTCTGGAGTTGGTAATCATTCTCAAGTGAATAAGAACTTCAATGCTCGTGGTGCATCTAAAAGGTTTTGGATGCAAAAGACTCGACCTAACTGAGTCTTTCTGACATGGTCCTTGTGCTTCATTGCTCTACCCTTTGTGACAATTGTTCTTTGGTTTTGTTTTTTTGTTTCCAGGATTTGCATAGCATAACATTAATGCATTTCATTCTAGGTTTTTTTTTATTAATATAAAAAAATTAAAAATTAAAAAAAGGAAGAAAAAGGAAACACATTTTGTTTTGCACTATTCTTCTTGGTTTTTGAGAACAAGGTTGGTCAATTTATTTTCACATAACATGTCTTTCGTACCTTGTTTAGCTTTGATGAGCTTATTTATTGCACTCTACTAGTTGAAGATTTGTAGTGCATGTTGTGTGGGAAAGATGTTTATGGTTTTTGATTACTATGTCTTAATCTTGAAGTCACATGTTTTTAAATGTTGAACTTGAACCTTTAGAGAAAGGCATAAATAACCATCTCACCACTGTTCACTAGCCAATCATGAACACCTTAGTGCATATCATAAGATTTTGTGCTCGAGAAAGTGTAGCACATGCACAAAAAGAACATAAGGTGAAGCCTCGGTTTAATTGCTAAATGCTTAAAATTGGTGTGTACTATTAGGCTTGATACCAAACTCACATAAATTAAAATTGGAATGTATATTATGAGGCATAAATACAAGAAACTTACATGATTGCAAGCTTATGATCTAGGAGATGTGGGAGTTATATGATGTAACTCTTTAGGTGATAGTCTCTTTTAAATTCTTTGTAATGAATTTTGTAGACTTTGTGATTGATTGCTATTCACATATCACCTCACATGTATCTCAAGTTTTTGCTAGTTGCACACACTACACGAGTTACTCTTTGCTAAACATTGTACATGTTATTATGTGTGTTTATGGTCTGACCAACCAAGTTATTGCAAATACTTTGAATTATGTGCAAACTTAATTTGTTGCTTGAAAATTTGTGGAGATTGCAAGAAATTTTGTTTCTAGGAATTTTGGGCTTAATATTCTTGATTTGAAAATCATATCATCTCATACTCATGCATTTTTTTTCTTAAATTTCAATGCTTTGAGTTAAATCATTTTGTTTTTCAAAAATTGTGTTTTTCCTCAAAAATATGGTGAGCCTCTGCCTAATTGGATTGGTCCATTTTTTTTTTCGACTGATCGAAATTTTTAAAATTTGAGAGATGGAGTCTCTGTCTGTTTCGACCGATCGAGGATGATTTTCGACCGATCAAAACTTGTGAATCAGTTTTTTAAAAAAAGACAGATTTGGACTTTTTCAAAGATACTTTTCAAATAGTTCTTTTCTTTTCTCTCTCTCCGCGTTGGCTCTAGGCTCCACCATCCAATTTTTGTCGTTTGCCTTCAAGATTTTTGCAAGGTTTTTGTCCTTGGAGGCCGGTAAGTCCCTTTTGCCCTTCTTTTTCAAGTTTATTTCTTGATTTCATGCATTTTTCATGCATTATCATGGGTATTTTCGGAACTTTCATCATATTGGGGTTTTTGATGATTCAAACCTATTCTTGTGAAATTGATCAATGGGTTTTTGTGCTATGATGCTATAATAATGTTCCCTATAGTTTAATTTGATCAATTTTGTGGTTTTTGAAAAATTGAAAATTCTAGGGTTTTGAATTTGATCTGAATTGGGGATTTTGTCAAATTGGCTTAAATTGATGAAATTGGCTTATCAAATTGATGTATTTGGTCATTATTTTTGTTATTATATCATGTGTAATGATCAATTCGTCAATATTTTTCAAATTGATCAAGTGGTTTTCCAAATTTGGGTTTTTTGGTGTTAAAACTCTTAGTGTTCAAGCCAATTTTGTAATTTAAACCTTTTGGACTTAATTCGCTGCATTAGAACATGCATCATGACATTTAAACTTGTTCATGCATCATATAGATTTTTATTCTATATTTTGTTTTTGTGCTAACTTGTAGTCTGCCTTTGATTTTGGTTTTGTGTTTTTGTTCTTTCACTCTGTGTTTTGATCCTTATCTTAGCACCATGCCTAGGAAAACTAGAGCTCATAGGACCACTTCTACTTCCTCTGAGTCTCCCACTAGATTTGAGCTGTTTAAGAATGATAAGTGTAGAGAAGCCTATGACACTTTGAACTGTAGGCGTAAGATCTGGTCTGAGTGAGCTGTTGTGTTAGATGCGCTTGATCCGGCCATTAGGGCCAATTTTGAGTCTAGGGGTTGGTTGCCTCTCTTAGAAATAGATCATCCACCCCCGATCGCCCTGATTAGAGAGTTCTATTCGAATCTCTCTTGCCACATCTATGATTCCAACACCCTAGTTAGGAGTTGGATACGAAGTGTAGAGTTCACCATTACCCCTCGGGTAGTGGCTGAGGCTCTTGGGGTGCCGGTTGTTCGAGATGTTGTCTATCCTTATGATGAGTCACCCTCATTAGATGTTTTCATGTCTTACATTACTGGGTCATCTATCTAGTGGGGTTCTGATCCTCGGATCACGTCCGCTGAGCTTACCAAGACTGCCTATCTCTTCTTTCGGATTGCGTGTCATTCCTTGTGGCCTATCTCTCACTTCCACACCATCCTTTTAGAGCGATGTGTGTTTTTGTACGCCTTTGTTTCTAGAGTGTCTATCAGTTTTCCTCACTTGTTCCTTCGTTCTTTGAACAAGGTTCATAGGAGTTCTGCCATAGGGCATGCACTGATTCATCCTATTTTCATACATAGGATTTGCTCTACTTAGGTCTAGATGGTTTTCCGTCTGGTGAGCCTGTTCATGTGATTGCTCCCATAGGTGCCACCTTTCTTCATCAGAGGGCTGCTCAGTTGAGAGTTGCTCCTTCTCGTCCTAGAGGTGCGTCATCTAGTGGTGTTGCCCCTTCTCCCTCTTCTACAGGTACTGCTGCTGCTGAGACTTCCGGTGATACTGATGTTCCTCCACCGACTGCTTCGGATGATTCAGACATTCGTGGCATGTTGGATCATGTCTTAACCGTTCAGGCGGCTCAAGGACATATTTTGGTGGACGTGCTTGATGAGATCTGTGCCTTGCGTGCGGAGTTGGCGCAGTTTAGACCACCTCCCTTTTGATGATGGATGGCTTGTTTGCCCTTTGGCATTCTGTCACAAAAAGGGGGAGTACTTTGGAGTACTTTGTAGGGTTTTTGTTTTCAGGGGAGTTTATTTGTTTTTGGTTGGAGCTTGTGGAGTTTTAGATTGTATCTAGGTGCTTCACTTTGTACTTATGCATTTTTAGCTCTTACCTTGTTTTTGATGGGATATTCTTGTTAGGGGGAGTTTTATGTTTGATTAGTACTTTATTTGTTTCTTGTTTCAAACTGCTTATTGATTTATATTTATGAGTTATTCATTGATATATGTCTTTATTTGTGTGTTGTTTGAAATCAAGAAGTTATTTTGTTTACTTGTATTATTTCCACACATGCGGTTATGCATTTTGTTTAGTGTTTCAAGAAATATACAGGTTGATTCAATTGAGCTGTTGTCTACACTTGCAACTGATGGATAGTAGTTAGGATTGAATTTGTTTTATGAGCATTATTTTGTAAAGGGCTTTATATTTTGTAAACTTTGAGCTTCTAAGTTGTGTTTTGTCACGGATTGCCAAAGGGGGAGTTTGTTAGGTTCTAAAGTTTAGGATTTTATGTATTTAGAACTCTAATGTGTATTGTTGGCAAACCATGATCAAAACAATGTGTTTAGAAGTGTTTAAAGCTAGCTCAAAGTTGTGTGTCAATGTAAAGTTGGAATCGAGCTAAAGCAAGGAAGCATTGTGCCTTTCGACCTGGCTCGATCGATTGAACGATAGGCTCGACCAATCAAAGCTCGGGCAAAATGCTTTTCTACAAATTCGTCCAACTCAGCCTTATTTGTTTTAAAACATTTTTAGGGTTTCTTATTTATCCTAAGTGTAATAGGAAAACCTTAGCCACGTTTTAGCGTTACTTATATTTGCGATTTGTGTAAATCTCTTGTGAGATCTAGAGGAGCTTTCCTTTACACAAACTTAGGGTTTTCAAGGAGAAGATTTATCTACGCCTTGATGATCAATTGAGTTGCTCCCATTAAAGCTTAAAGAAAACACAAGCGGGTGTGATTGTATTTGGTGGAGAATCCAAGAAAGAAGGAGTCAGTGGATTCGGAGCTTGCACGTGGTCATGTCAGTAAGTTCTACTGGTTGGTAGCATTAGGAAGTTGAGCGGGGGTGCTTGTAAGTCCTTTTGTATGAACTTTGATTCTTTCAAGATAGTGGATTCATGTTTACCTTGAGGATAGCTAGGTCAAATCCTCCCCAGGTTTTTACCGGTTTGGTTTCCTGGGTGATCATATCGTGTGTTATTTATTTTCCACTGCTTTGCATGATTTGATCTTTATTATTGTGATAACCTAGACTTGTTTAATTGGACTAAGTAACAACTTGGCTAATTCCCTAGGTTTAATCAATTGTTTAAGGGGTCTAAAAACCATCAAGTTCTACATATGTCCTAACAATCTCCCCCTTTAGCAATCCGTGACAAAACTACAACAAACAAATGAAGTATGAGAGAAGTCATAAATCACTTAACTCATAATCACTTGTTGAATACAATAAATCTAATCCTAACACAAACTCTCGAAAAACTTTGTAAGAAGAGAGTTCACGGTATGATAGACTTTGACAACCTGTCTTTCTGAAACACTTTAAACAAAACTCATCAAGGCATCTTAGTGTGAAACAGAAATAAAATATTGGATACATAATAAGAAACATGTATATAAAGAGAGAAAAAAAACAACACATGGAGAAATAGGTGAAAATGATAATAACTTCATCATATATATAAAAGAGATATAAGTACAAAGTTTGCTATCACAAAATGGTCACAAGACCGGTATACAAAAAGATAATGTATCTAAAAAGAAAGAAAAGAAAAGATACATAAATCCTCACTACATCCCTTAAAAAAATAAAACACTCCCTCTATCAAAAAGTCCTATGCTAACTCTCCTTCTAAGTACATGATTACTCTCAACCCAAAACTACTCCCGCTTTTTGTCACGAATGACAAAGGGCAAGTCATTGAGAAGCGGTCATCTCCTCATCATTGGAAAAGCTAGCATCCTCATCCTCATCATCATCATCATCACCGGAGCCATCATCATCGTCCTCGTCCTCTAAAGCCTGTGGAGATGGAGATATGGTGAAGCCACCCATGCGAGCCTGTCATCGTGCGATGCGACTAACACGGGTGTTCACCTTATACAACTCAATGGTGAGTGTTAGGACATATGTGTTTCACATGTTAGGATCATATGTCACTATTTTATGTAATTGGCTAATCCTTTGACAAAATGCACTTTACTTGTAATTGGGTAGTTCTAGGATGTTTTTAATACTTCAAGAAACAAGGTTTCAAAATCAAGTGTTGAAGTCATCAAGTCTGTCCAAGAATACAAGCTGAAAGTGCAAATTCAATAAAGCTCGACAGCTGCTCGACAGCTTATTTGTCGAGATTAAAGAAATTTAGAATTCTGATCTGATTTCTTGGAATCCGTGATTATGTGTTTAGGTCTTCTTTTCTCATAACCTTAAACATATAAAAGGATTATTTTAAGGGCCGTCAATAGGTTGGCAAGTTGCACAAGCATTGAGAAAACTCTGTTCAAGCAAATTGTGACTGGAGATGAAGTTCTTGCCCTAGTTCATCATTCTTGTGAAGAAGTTGCTGTGTATGTGCACCATTAGGTTTTGTGACCAAGCATCTTCTTGATCTTCATTGTTGGAATGAACTGAAGAACTTTGCAGCCAACAAACTTCTTAGTTGGTGATTGAAGTCGTGTACTGGGATCCGCGCAATTGGTTAGTCACATACTTGGGAGCCGTGCATCAAAAGGGAAACTGTCACTACAAAACAAGTACAATTGGGTATTGGGGTAAGGGTTCAACTATAGGTTGGTAAGGTACTTGGGATTCCTTTACTTGTAACCGCTTGTTGTGATAATAGTGGAGTTTTGGGAGTGGTGACCTGAAAATCACCCAGTGGGGTTTTTGCCTTCAGGTTTTCCCCATTCGTAAATAAATCACCGTGTCATTTCTTTTCCACTACATACTTTAGTTGTTTGGTGATTTATTTGTGCTACCATGCGCTTTGCATGTTAATTTGATTAATTAATAAACTTGGTTAGTTAATAAATTAATTTGTCACAAGGGGTCAATTCGTGTTTGGCCTATTAGTGAGTGTTTCAAGGCAAGCATTCATGTGCTTAAGCTGCGTCATGACGACCTCAAGCGTCACACCACCCGCAGAAGAAGAAGAAGGAGTGGAGGTGGATGGAGCGGAATGGGCTGGAGAAGTCACCGTCTTGGTCTGTGGCCGCTTCGGTCGAAGATGGGCCTCACTTCATCGAACAGATGCCGTGTTGATGGCACCCATGACGATAAAATGAGCAAACTCAGGATAGGAGACAGAGGCATGGTGAATGATCCTCGTGATAGTAGAAGGAAAGATAAACTTATCAGGGGTCGTCGTATCCCTATAGACATCCATAAGGGAGAGAATGAAGTAAGAAGGGAAGTCTATAGTGAGGTCCTCAATGAGGGAAAGCAAAAAGCAAGCATGAGGCTTGGTAATGGAGTTATAGTGAGACAAGGAATGAAGAACAAATGTCATCACCATATTCAGGAACCTCAGACCTTTTCCAAAGCCCGAGCATGAGGTGTTTTGGTGATCACCCATGAAGAAGGTATCTCACAAAAGAGAGACAGAAGTTCGTCTTTGGACATAGTCCTTAGACGTAGACATCCGGGGTAATTAGGATGCGATACCATCAGAACATGTAGCACATCAGAGATAAGCTACGGAGTGATTACTATACATATACCTCAAACATGAGTAACAAACCGAGGCACAGAAGAATCAAAACCGTGCATATTGGAGTAAAACTCCTGTGTGATCATAGAGGGACAACTCACGAGTATCTCATATAGAGATTCCCAACCCCAACTATGAATGACAATGGGTAGAGTAGTATCGAAAAAATCCGATATTATCACATAGCATTTCAAATGAATGCCACGTTTGGAGAAGTTCTTTGAGAGTCCTGATTGGCCTTCTCATCACAGAACCTGACATGAAGAGGAGTAGGATCAGAACATGATGCCCCGGAACAAAGAGGGTTCCAGGATGGAGTAGTTTTGCGCTTGGGTGCCATGCGCAAACTATCCGAGAGAGAAAGAGAAGGGAGACAAACAGAAAAGCACCATCAACGTAGAGTACCAAATATGGAAATGAAAAGGTACCTACGTATGAATAATGCATGAGCATGTGACATACAAAGAAAATTGCATCATGGGTTCAAACCCAATCCAATCTTAACAGCACACAAGGTTCCAACTTAGAAACACACATCTATAATGTATGAAACATTGTGAAATTGCAAATGTAATGCAATGCATGAGCATTTACCATCATATAAGGAAAACCCAACCCAAAATTTTCACAAAATACTCAAAGATTTTGAAAAACCCCAAAAATTTCAAGAAAACCCAAAACCTAGGTCTAAATGCATGAGATACATGAAGAAAGAGAGATTAGAGAAGCATACCAAAGGGAAAAATCAAGGATTAAACCAAAATCCAAGTGGGGAAGATGAATGGGTTGAGGGAAAAGTGTCTGGGAGAGAAAAATAAGTGTTTCTATCAAGAGAAAAGAAAAAAAATGAACCAGATTTCGTGTTGAAGCTATTTAAGAAAAATGCATCTCGATGGATTAAGGATTTATTAAGATTTTGTCGAGCACTAATTCTCAACAGATACTGTTGTCAAGGTGCTGTTGAGAATCTGTCAATGGCAAAAGTACCTCGATGGATCAAACAGCTATCGAGAAGCTATCGACTAGGCAGAACCTTTCTCGATGGATCGAGAATCTGTCGAAAAGCTATTAAGGCAAATTCCAAAAAGTTTCGATGGATCTAAATTGCATTAAGATCTGTTGAGAAAAGAAGTCCAAAGGTCTTGATAGATAGCTTGTTGTCAAGATCTGTCGAGAAGCTATCGAGCTTGATAGAAAAAGTTTTTCAAAGATAGGAAAAACATAGAAATGAATACAATCAAGCAAGCTACTCGACCAAAGATCCAAACAACATTTTAAGTTCTCAAAAACATCTCTCAACGAGAAAAATGCAAAGCACTCATAGATCAAAAACACACACATACACTAAACAAATCTAACTAATTTTATATTTTAAAAACAATCTAGACAGTTTAGTGAGCATACATTAACACATGTATCTCTTATGATGACCAAATCACATTGTACCTACACATGTATCAAAAGTAGCAAAGAATTTGCGTGTTGTGTGTGAAAATACTGCAAGATTGCATAATTGTCTCTTGTTATGATGATTTGAGATATGAGAAAATCAATTTAACTCACACACAATCATAACTGCTTGATGAGATTATCACCTTCGAGGTACATCCTATAACTCCCACATCTCCTAGAAATATGTTTGCAACCATGTTTAAAAGCATTTTGATTCTTTTTACTTTTGTTATTCTTTGCATTTTTTTTTTCTTTTAAGCATATCATGCATGGGCATATAAGAGAAAGAGAAAAAATACCCAATTATGTTAAGATTAAACATCATAATTTTACTATGCCAAAACATAGATGTTATTCATGATTGGCGGGCCTTAGTGGTGAGAGGGTTATTTATACCTTTCTCTTAGGATTTTTTAGTCCTTCCCGTCAAAAAGAGTGATATGAGTGTTAAGTATAATAGATTACTTAATCATACTCATCACAAACATGAGCCACAAAGCTCACTTGCTTAGTTGTGCATTAAGATGCTCATCTAAACTACAAAAGATACAAAGTTTAGAAAACTATGTTTCAATGGCCATCTAAAGTACACAAGTACCAATGTACACAAAACACACATTGTTTTTGCATTTTTTCTGATTTTTCAATTTTTTTTAATGAAAAAAAAAACTAAAAACAAAAAAAAAAAAAAAAAAAACATGTTAAACAAAGCGTAGCATAAAATTAGACTAACTCAAAACAAGAAAGTAAAACACACAAGTAATGCATAAACAAAAAGAAAGGGAGAGAGAGAAAAAGTGACTAAATCACTTTGAGCCTTTTTCCTTCCATATCTTGGAAGAACCTTTCCATTGAGCGAATCTTTGACTTGGTGATGAGGGGGAAGAATTGAAATCATTCAAGTTTGAAAGAAACATGAGAGCCTTAAGAAGATCTCCAATAGGAACAAAAGAGGATGGAAATTGATTCTGGTTTCCAGATGAGATCATACTATTGCTCTGTTGAGTGGTTAACCACTTGTAGCAATTTAGATGAGTATGCCCAGAATTTCCACAGTGATGACAGAGATGCTGCTTCTTCTGTTTAGACATTTGGTTATTACCTTTCGTAGTCCTAGGGTTTCTAGTCTCTTTCTTATCCAGCTTAGAGGATAGTCCTAAGAAAGATTTTCCCTTGTCTATGTTCTCACTAGCTAAAATATTTTTAACATCATTGTTCTCAGAATTAACATTATTAGCAGGTGAGACAACCAGAAGTACTAGAAGAAGCAATATTAGGAGTAGAGAAATCATACCACAAACCAATTCTATCAGAAGCAAATTTATGAAAGCTAAGCATCTCATCAAGCTTTGCGCTGGAAGTCCTCTCCAATTGTGCTTTAACTTGAAACAGCTCCACTTCAAGCTTCTTGGTCTTTTCAACCAAGAAATTGTTCTCAAACCACAGTGCTCCAATAATCTGATTAGCTTTGTCAAACTTTGTAGAAAGCTCTTCTCAATCAAGTTCCACATCACTCAACTTCTTGGTGGCCAGCCTATATAGTTTCTCATACTTCTTAGAAACCTTGTACAATTTTTCATAGGCTATATGGATGTCATTTTGATCATCCTTTTTCTCAAACTTAGATTCCACCAAGTTAAATGCAATGGAAAATAAATTTGACATTGGTGATTTGTTTACGAATGGGGAAAACCACCGAAGCTAAACCCCACCGGGTGAATTTAAGGTCACCACTCCTGAGAATCCACTATTATCAAAGTAAGCGGTTACAAGTAAAAGGAATCTCAATACCTAATACCAACCTAAAGTTTAACCTTTACCCCAATACCCAATTGGATTTCCAATGTAGTAACAATCTCTCATTTCAATGCATGGCTCCAAGTATGTGACTAACCAATCGATGCACGGATCCGAGTATATGACTAACACACTAACTTGAGAAATATGTTGGCTACAAAGTTCTTCAGTTCATCCAGATGAAGAAGATCAAGAAGCTCCTTGGTTACAAAACCCTTGGCGCACAAATGCGGTAGCTTCCTCTAGAGAAAGATGAACTATAGCAAATTGTCTCTACTCACAATTTGAGTAAATATTCACTTTGCATCAAGTTGCATCACCTTAGACGGCCCTTAAAATAATCCTTATATATGTCTAGGGTTGTGAGAAAAGAAACCCTACACAAATAGCTTGGATATGCATGAAAAATATATCTGGAAATATGAGCTTTGTAATTCTCGATAGATACAGCTTCCGTCGAGAGCTGTTGAGAATTACATATTAAATCTCGATAGATACATCTATCGAGATATCTATTGAGCTTTAATGAACAACACTTCTTCACTTGATTATTGGACAGATTTGCATGGCTTGAATACTTGACTTGAACTATTGTTCCTTAAAGTATTAAACACATCCTAGATCTACCCAGTTACAAGTAAAGTGTGTTTTGTCAAAGGATTAGCCAAGTCTATATGACATATGTTCTAACAAGTTCTACATATGTCCTAACAAATTCCTTGAGCACATACTCATGCCTCAAGTTCAAGAGCACACATGACTAGAAATGGTCGCTCATGTAGCCATGGAGGTCCATCATCCAAAGTGCATTATCACCCACACATACAGAGGCAAATATATATATATATATATCTGTGTGTATGTGTGTGTGTGTGTGTGTGTGTGTGTGTGTGTGTACATGCATCATGCACAATGCTATCACACAAAGCAAGAAAGTAAACAGACATTGCCATACCTAGGGAACGCGGCCAAAGAAAGGTGCAAGAAAGATAAAAGGTACAAGGAGAGGGCAAACCCTAATACAATGCTCTAGAGAAGAGGCTAAGAGAGAGGGAGAAAGATGTAACCACTCGGGGAGGCTAGGCCTCCTAATCTATTGAACATTGCCCATTGTGGGCTTACATCTTCTTGCTTGCATTTTTGCACTTTTTGCTTGCACCTAGGAGGTCACACCTTTGCTCTATGTGTCCATACTCCAAGCATGTACATGCAATGACAAAGGAAACAAGCTCGTAAACAAGTAAAGAAACAACTAGAAGGAAAGCATGCTAAAAGACAAACTATCAAAGACAGCCAAATGGGTGCAAACAAACATGTTATCAAACAAAAGAAGGAGTCCTATGAGGACAAATGTAGGTTTGGATCGGGTGTCCATGGCTCCATGAGATTGGAGTATGGACGACACACAGATTCATGCATGAACATATAGGCAAGCGTGCAAAGATGCAAAGAAGCAAAGAAAGCCAAACATGTGGCACATAGCAAGCAAGGTAAGCCTAACATCGCACACATCAAGCACACCAACATCACAGAGATGTATCTCACAAGTGGCCACACCCAAACAATCCACAAGAGGGACTGATGCAACCACATAAGCAAGTGGCCTAAAAACTGATGAGCACAAGCCCATGGAGGGCACAAAGCATGGCAAAACCTAGATCTAGACAAGCGAACATGGATATAAAGCATAAAAGCAAGAAAACATAGACATGTGTAAAGGAAATTATCCAAACCCTTTCATATAGGGCTAGGTGGATGGATGTAGACCTAGACTATAAGATCTAGATCTACACCCTACCTAAAGGGCCAAAACAAAAGAAAAAAAGGGATAATAAGAAGAAAAAAGAAAAAGGCTATAGAACCACATGGCATAGCAACCAACTTGTAGATCTAGACACATGAACAAGGCATAGAGCACTCAAAGATATAGATCTAAACATAAGAATGATAAGGAGCACATAAACAAGTAGATCTAAGCATAAGCATATTAAAAGGCACCTAGGCACATGGATCTAAGCACAAACACAAAATTTAGGCATATTTAATATGAGAAGGCTAGGCCAACAACATCAAAGTGGTAAAACATGGCAAAAAGCAAGGAGACATGCAAAAAAAACTATAAAACATGCTAGGAAGCAAGATAAAGCAAAGACATACTATGGAAAGCCAATAGACATGCTATGAACAAAAATAAAGCAAAGGGTGTAGATTGTAGCTAAAAAGCTACATCTACACCCTTAAAACCTCAGATCCAAGGTCCTAAGACCAAGGAGAGGAAAAAGAGTGCAAGAACACTACCTTTTGATTGGGAGAGAATTTAGAGAGGAAAAGAGAGAGCATCTACCCAAAAAAATGCTCCAAATTGCCCAATTTTTATTTTTATTTTTTTATTTTTTTAATATTTTTTATCTGAGGGGGTTTGGGGGTATTTATATTGAAAAAGCAACTTTTCAACTCCAACGGCCATTTATTGGCCGCCGACTTGGAAGTGCTTGATGGAGGTCTTCTTGGGCCTAGATTGGGTTGATCTTGGTGTCCCTGGAATGGTCTAGATGTGTAGTTTTCGGAACACTAAAGATATTAGAAACCCAACAGTCAGATCAAAAGTTATGGTCTCGAGAAGCTAGCTAACACACTTTGCACGATTTTCAAGATATCTCAACCGTTTCAAAATCCAATTTCGACCCATGAATAGTCATTGGAAATGGAATTCAATAATATTCTTAATGACATTAGTTTCAACTCATTCCAATGGTTAGATCAAGATTAGGGTTTTTGGGGTCCCTAGGAGTCAACCTTAGGTTAAACTTAGTAAGCTTGGTCAAAGTTGACGAAATTCATTGAATAGCTTGGGTTTGACGTAGAAACATGAAAAATGTTGTTTTGGGATGATTTTGACTAGCTTTGATTTTCGGTCAACCCAAGGTTGACTAAGGGCATTTTGGTTAATTTGACCTGAAATGGTACTTTGATTGCTCCGTGGCCCCATGGAAGGAATTTAATATTTTTGAGATTTATGGGGTCCGGCACAAAATCGAGGGTGGACAAAATATGGTATCTACAGTTCTCATTATATGTACCTTAGTCTTGTGACCTTTTTACGCACATTGTACTTCTTTTATACATATGATGATGATGTATGTTTTTCACCTTTACCTCACATGTGTTGTTTCTTTTCTTTCTTTATAAAGATGTTTCTTAGTTTATATAACTTGTCTATATTTCACACTTGATGCCTCAATGGATCTTGTTTGAGTGTTTCAACTAAGACAAGTTGGAAGTCTTTCATGTCATGATCTCTCTTCTTGCAAAGATTTTCAAGAATTCATTGTTGATAGGCCAAGAATGTATTGACCCCTTTTGTAACTTAATCAATTAATTTAACCAAGTGAAATTAATTAGATTCAATTACATGCAACAGGCATGGTAGCACAAACAAATCACCAACTAAGTTAAATGTAGTGGAAATAAATTTGACAAAGGTGATTTGTTTACGAATGGGGAAAACCACCAAGGCAAAACTCCATCAGGTGAATTTAAGGTCACCACTCCTAAGAATCCACCATTATCAAAACAAGCAGTTACAAGTAAAATGAATCCCAGTACCTAATACCAACTTATAGTTGAACCCTTACCCCAATACCTAATTGGACTTGTAATGTAATGACAATCTCTCCTTTCAATGCTCGGCTCCCAGTACGTGACTAACCAATTGATGCACGGATCCAAGTATGTGACTAACACACCAACTTAAGGAAGATGTTTGCTGCAAAGTTCTTCACTTCATCCAATGATGAAGATCAAGAAGCTCCTTAGTTACAAAACCCTTGGCGCAAAGACGCAACAGCTTCTACAAGGAATATGATGAACTAGGGCAAATTTTGTCTTCGGTCATAATTTGCATGCACAATCAATTATCATTGAGTTGCATCACTTTGCATCACCTTTGATGGACCTTAAAATAATCCTTATATATGTCTAGGGTTGTGAGAAAAGAAACCCTAAACAAATACATATGGATATGTGTGAAATTAGATTTGAAAATCTAAATTTCATAATTCTTGATAGATACAGCTTTTGTTGAGCTACTATCAAGCATTAGCATTAAACATCAATGGATATGGATTTGTCGAGCTATTTGTTGAGCTTTAATGAACAACACTTCTTCACTTGTTTCTTGGACAGATCTGCATGACTTCAATACTAAACTTGAACTCTTGTTCCTTGAAGTAATAAAACTATCCTAGATTTACCCAATTACAAGTAAAGTGCATTTTGTCAAAGGATTAGCCAATTTACATAACATATGTCTCTAACAATATCCACATATGTCCTAATAATCTCCCCATTTGGCAATCCATGACAAAACCATAACAAACAAATGAAGTATGAGAGAAGTCTTAAATCACTAAACTCATAATTACTTGTTAAATACAATAAAATCTTATGGTGAAATAAAACTTAAAACTCCCATTTGTCCATGAGGGTCGTCCAAGCCAAGAAGGCAAGAAGGACTGCTTAGCAAAATGGTCATCCAAGAGCCTATGGGTCGTCCATGAGGAAAGTGCCTGGACGACCCCCAACTCTTGGAAAATTCTATTGAAATTTATTTACAAGAGCCAGTAAAATTGAATCACATGTTGTTATTTCAAAGGCATGAGTAAAATCCTGGTTCATCACCATAACTTCCTATTTAGTACTTAACTTCCAACGATGATTATTCTAACTCCTATAGCAGTTGTAACTCCTATAGGGGAAGTTACAAGACAAGTAACCACTTCAAGAGCACACTATATAAACACTTATTCATGATGAGTAAAGGTAAGTTTGAGACAACTCCCAAAAAGTTGGAATTCAGAATTTGAGAGAAACTAACTTAAGCATCGAAGGGTTCTTGGCCGGTCCACCCCAGTCACCTTTGATTGTGTGTTTTCTTTTCAGGCTTTTTAAGTGATTACTAGACCATTGATGCCCAGAGCATTCAGTCTACTGATTTTCTGTGCATCATCAATTGACGCTGTCTATGAGAAAGATTATTTTTGTGTTTTGCAGTTTATTTTTCTTCGACAAAAGACTGCATAGTTCGGACAAGATCAAGGGCCACTAGTCTAGGCCAACATGAGAGTAGGGATGCCTCTAGTAATCCCTACCATGATTGACAGTCAACACCTGTCATGCAACCGCCTTCCATCCAACATGTATAGTCCATGGCAGCCGCCATGGCATAATTAACTCGTTAGAATCAAGAGTTGACTAGGGAGATTAGTCTAATAAGGCAACGCCATGAAAGATACGAGGAAGGACAAGCGTAGAGTAAAAAAGATAGAGAAGGAAATGCTAAGCCCAAAAGCCAGTCAAGGGGTATAGCTTCACGAAGGGTGCCACACTTGGAAAATGAGATGGACCAGATGAGGATAGTCATGGATAAGATGAGGGAGAACATGAGAAGGGAGAATCCCGTAGATGATTTAGTTTATCGAACAGACTCCCCTTTCATGGCTTCCATCAACAGTCACCCCTAGCCTCCTAAGTTCAAAATGCCTTCCTTGGACTTATATGATGGAACACGCGACCCTTTTAATCATATTGCTACTTTCAAGACTACGATGCACCTTTAAGGGGTTCTAGACGAGATTATGTGTAGGGCCTTCCTTGCTACCCTCAAAGGGCCAACATGAGTATGATTTAGCAAGATACCTCTGAATACTGTGAGTTCTTTCAAAGAATTAAGTAAACTGTTTGTCAACAATTTTATCAAAGGACAAAGACATAAACGTTCTTCGTCTAGACTGTTAACCATAGAGTAGGGGAAAAATGAAAGCTTGTGGTCCTTCATTACTCGTTTCAAGAAGGAAGCCCTAACAGTGGACGAGATGGACGACAAGTTGTTACTAGCAGCCTTCCATAATGGAGTTAACTCTGATTTATTCATCCATAAGCTTTATGAGCAAGAGCCTCAAACCATGGTTGAACTTGTCCATTCAGTCCAAAACTTCATGAATGCAAAAGACGCAATTATAGCAAAAAAGAGGAAGAGAGCTGAGCGAATGGAAGCAAATCTCCCGTGCCATCCTGAGTAGGGTCCTTATCCAAATAAGGCACAGATGGGAGAGAAGAAAGATCAAAATAACAAAAAGGCAAGCTCTTCGGCACAGAGTCAGCAATACACACCCTTGAACATGCCTCTAGAACAAGTTCTCATGCAAATCAAGGATGATCCTTCCTTGAAGTGGCTGGAAAAAATGAAGGGAGGTCCCAACAAGTGCAATAGGAATAAGTATTGTCGTTTCCATAGAGACCATGGGCAAGACACAAACGAGTATTTTGATTTGAAGTAGCAAATAGAAAATCTCATCAGACAAGGAAAATTGAGAAATTTCCTTGGACGAGATCACAAAGACAAGAAGCTGAAAGGAAAGCTAGAAGAACCGTCACGACCCCCACTCAGAGAAATAAGAGTCATTATAGGAGGGACCTCAACAGGACAATCTTCCAAGTCAAGGAAGACGTACCTGAAAGTTATGCAAAACGTTCAACTTTCAGGATGATCCCCAAGGACAAGGCAAACAGACGAGCAAGCCATTACGTTCACAAAAGAAGACGCTGAAGGGGTTCACCACCCATATGACGACGCAATCGTCATTACTTTGCTTATTGCTGATTATACAACCAGAAGGGTGTTGGTGGACAATGGGAGTTCGGCGGACATCTTATATTACCTTACTTTCCAGCAAATGAAGCTTGGACTATAATGGATGAAGGTGCAGCCCGTGGGTACTATAATGTTGCCTGTGGTGGTAGGAGCATATCCATAATAAATAACCAAAGAAGTAAACTTTCTTGTCTTGGCCTGTTCTTTATCATACAATGCCATCATTGGAAGACCAACTTTAAACAGTTGGAAGGCAGTAACATCTACCTACCACCTATAAATCAAATTCCCTACAGAGTATGGGATATGGCAAGTGCAAGGAGATCAGTTAGCAGCAAAAGAGTGTTATTTGGCCATGTTGGCTATAGACGAGAACGTTCAGACAATAAGCATTGAGGAAAGGAGAGTTGCTGTAAAGCCCACCGAAGTGCTGGAAGACATTACTTTGGACAAGAATAACCCTAAGAGGTATACAAGGGTTGGAGCAAGTATGAAAAGGAAGACGAAGCAAGACCTTGTCCAGTTCTTAAAGAAAAGCGTTGATGTATTTGCATGGAGTCATGAAGACATGCCAGGTATTAATCCTAGTGTCATCACCCATTGTCTAAACGTATATCCTTCCTTTAAGCCTGTGTGTCAAAAGAAAAGAGTTTTTGCCCCTGAACGAGACAATTCCATTAAGGAAGAAGTTCAAAAGCTAATTACAGCAAAGTTTATCCTAGAATTTTATTACTAGGACTGGTTGGCTAAAGTGGTGATGGTTAAGAAGGCTAATGGCAAATGGAGGATGTCCGTGGACTGTACCGATCTAAATAAAGCTTACCCCAAGGATAGTTATCTGTTGCCGCATATTGATCAGTTGGTGGACTCAACAACGAGTCATAAGCTGCTAAGTTTCATAGATGCCTTCTCAGGTTAAACCAGATAAGGATGGACAAGGCGGATCAAGAGAAGACATCTTTCATCACCAGTCAAGGCCTGTTTTGTTACAAAGTGATGCACTTTGGGTTGAAGAACACGGGAGCAACTTATCAAAGGCTGGTAAACCATATGTTTCGTCCATAGATTGGGCGGAATGCGAAAGTTTACGTAGATGATATGGTGGTAAAGAGCCTGGATGAAGAGAAGCATCTGGACGACCTTTAAGAGACCTTTAATACGCTTAAGCGATATAACGTGAAGTAAAATTCGAGTAAATGTGCTTTTGGAGTCTTATCTGGTAAGTTTCTCTGGTTCATGGCTCATAGGGGAATTGAGGTGAACCCCAATAAAATCTAGGCAATACTGAATATGGAGCCACCGAGGAACATTAAGGAAGTCTAATCCCTCACCGGACGAGTTGCTGCCCTTAACAGGTTTGTATCTAAAGCAACTGACAAGTGCTTGCCATTTTTTAAGGTTCCTAAGAAGGTATTTGAATGGACGGACGAGTGTCAAAAAGCCTTTTAAGACCTCAAGGCCTACCTCATAGCAGCTCCTCTACTGAGCCCGTCTATACCAAGTGAAAAATTGTATTTGTATTTAGCGGTGTCCCAGCATGCAGTGAGCTTGGCATTGATTAGAGAAGAAGGGAAGATACAAAAGTTGGTTTATTACACAAGCCAAGCACTAAGAGAGGCAGAAGGACGATACCCAACGATGGAAAAGCTAGCATTTGCTTTGGTCACAGCTTCTAGAAAGTTAAGGGATTACTTTCAGGCTCATGTCATAAAAATCTTAAAAGACCATCCACTAAAGAAGGCAATGAACAAATTGTAAGCCATAGGACGACTAATCCAATGGGCCATAGAACTCAGTGAGCTTGATGTCAGGTACCAACCAAGGAATGCAATAAAAGCTCAGGTATTAGCGGATTTCATTGTGGAGTTCACTCCTAACCAAGGTGAGCAAGATGGGACGGATGAAGCTCAGAGGTGGGTCGTTAATGTCAATGGCTCGTCCACATTGTATGTTGGAGGAATTGGAGTCATACTGAAATCCTTGGATGGGGATAAGTTGAAATATGCAGCCTGTCTATAATACCAAACCACCAATAATGAAGCAAAATATAAAACTCTCCTTAAAGGATTGGAATTGGCTAAGTCTTTAAGGGTGAAGTTAGTAGTCGTCCAAGGGGATTCACAGTTGGTTATCAATCAAGTGAATGGAATGTGTGAAGCTAAGGAAGATCGAATGAAGAAGTACCTAAGCAGGGTGAAGCAGCTTGTAAAAAAATTTAAAGAAGCTAGTTTTGTTCAGTTCCCGAGGGAGGAAAACATGGAAGCAGACGTTTTGGCAAAAGCAGCCTCAGCAGGAGTGGCCATGGATGAGTATGACAAAGTCTAATACATGCTAAGCATAGATCTTCCAGAGATATAGCAAGTTGGAAGTGAAGAAAATTAGATGACTCCAATATTACTTTATCTCAAAGATGGTAGACTTCTAGAGGATAAGGATGAGGCCAGAAGATTGAGGATCTAAGCTGCCAAGTATGTCCTCATAGACGAAGTACTATATAAAAAAGGCTTCTCTCAGCCTTACTTAAGGTGCTTAGCTCCAGATGAATCAAACTATGTATTGAGAGAAGTTCATGAAGGAGCATGTGGAAACCACTTAGGAGCAAGAGAACTAGTCCATAAAGTTGTCCGTGCAGGTTACTACTAGCTAACTATTCAAGCAGACGCAAAGGCTTACGTCAAGGTATGTGACCAATGTTAATGCTTCAGCAACATCCCCAGGCAGCCGTCAGAGTATCTTACCTCGATGATGGCCCTATGGCCTTTTACACAATAGGGATTGGATATCTTGGCTCCCTTTCCACTTGGAACCAGCCAGATGAAGTTTTTAGTAGTAGGGATTGACTACTTCACTAAGTGGGTGAAAGCAGAACCCCTATCCAAGATCACTCAGCAGAATGTCAAGAATTTCGTCTAGAAGAACATTGTATGTAGGTTTAGGGTGACTAAAGTGTTGATATCAGACAATGGACGACAATTTGATAATATGCTTTCCGGGACTTCTGCGAGCACTTTGGAATCAAGAATCATTACTCCTAACCCTCCCACCCTCAAGCAAATGGTCAAGTAGAAGTGGCAAACCAATCCTTGTTGAAAATCATCAACACTCGGCTTGAGAGGGCAAAGGAAGTATGGCCAGACAAGCTCTCAGGAGTTTTATAGGCTTACAGGACAACTATGAGGACCCCCACAAGGGAAACTCCCTTCAAGCTAGCTTATGGAAGTGAAGTAGTGATACTTGTAGAAGTGCACATGGCGAACTATAGGGTGATGTGGTATCAGGACGAGGATAACGAGGAGTAATTTCTCCTCAACCTTGATCTGATAGACGAAGTAAGGATGAATGCAGAGCAAAGGACTGCGAGATATGAAAACCTCTTGGCTCGACAATATGATGCAATGGTCAAACCCAGGCGCTTTAACATTGGAGACCTCATCCTAAAAAGGATTTCCTTGACAACCAGAAATCCAACCCATGGGAAATTGGGACCTAATTGGGAAGGACCTTACAGGGTTATTAATTACAAAAGGAAAGGGTCATATTACTTGGAAGCCCTGGACCGGAGAAAACTGAAGTACCCCTGGAATGTTGAGCATTTGAGAAGATATTATTAGTAAGGGGTTAGCTTGGATGAGCATCATGGATGAAGTCATCCTAGATGTTGTCACTCTGGATGAAATAAAGTTTGTTGCTTTCTGTTACATATTTTTGCTTTGTCATATATGTTCTTTATTAGCACTATGTGTTGTATTTTAATCCCTTAAAGGTGTACTAGTTTTTAAACTATGCGCTATGGACGAAGTCCTAGACGATCTATATATATTCTTAATTCCCTAAGGCACTGGCTTCTAAAGCATATGCCATGCTTGTGGACGATGTTTATGTTACATATATACAGTTTGGATTTCCAATATATGTGATGTATGAACTTCTAAATCTCATGATTCCATCCACAAGAAGGCTAATGGCCTAAGATATGTAAAATCTCTAGACGTAAAGAGGTAATGTCTTGAGCATTCCTTAAATAGGAATAAAGCAAATAAAGGCACATTCATCTAAAAAATTGACGAGGTAAAGCCTGAATCATATTTGTCTAGCTAATGGACATGAAAATGCGCACGCGTAAGAATGTTCAGTCCATGGATAAGTATGACCAGCCAAAACAATCCTTTGGACGAGTAAAAAGCTGGAGACGTCTTGCCTAAAAGGTGAGTCCCATGGAAAAAAATAAAGCCAGCCATTAAGTCTTTGGACAATTAAAGTTGGCAAAACCAATGTCATTCATAAGACGAGTTATACTTGCAAAAAATTTAAATAATGGTGAAGATGTTAAACGTGAGGGAATTCTTGAGTGGACAGACCACACTTGAGACCAATATAATAAATGATATGAACCAAACAAAAGGGGTTCGTCCATACAATAACATGCTCAATAGAAAATAAAGAAGTGATGGAAATGAGCATTCATTCATAAAAGTTTAGAAAAGGGTAGATAACCACCGTCCAAAAACCCTTATAAAGTAAAGCCTAAAAGGCAAATGTTTGGAAGCTCGTCCTAAATATGATGGATGAGTAAAATGTACTTAGATTTAAGACGGTCCAAAACAATGGACCTTATAAACAAAAAACAAAAACAAAAAAACAAAACAGAGAAACTAAGATGCCAAAATTCAACATTTTTATTGAGGGGGGTCATCTCCAATGCTTGGGTCATCTTGGGCAGGCTGATTGGTGGCATCGTCTTCAATATTAATATCCTCAGAGCTCGTCTGGAAGAGAGGGCTTGTAGCAGGACCAAGGTTGAGCTTAATGGAGCTAAAGTCCACTTCGGGGAAGTTTTCCATAGCATCCATGTGAAAATCTTCGAAGCCCACTGCGTAGTTGTTGTCTAGCAAATTAGTATACTGTTTAGAGGCTTTGAACTCCACCACCATATCCTTTTTCGCTTTGTTAAGAAGGATACTTAGCTCGTCATTCCTCTTTTGAAGGTGTTCAAGACGAGTATCCTTCTCTACAATATCATCTTTAAGCTCCTCAACCAAGTTCTGCAGCTTCTTAGCCTCATCTTTAGCCTTGGCTGCCACCTTAACCCACCGCTTGCAGTCATTTTTGACCTCCTGTATCCTCGTCTCAAGTAAGATCCTCGTCTTGTCCATTTCTATGGCCTGCCTGGACGTAGCTATGAACTTTGACATGGCCTACACAAGTGATTAAAAATTCTGTTAAAAAACATATATATATATATATACACACACATATTACTATGACAAGACAAGGTAAAAATGATTACCTTGAAAAGATCATGAACACTAGAATGCTCAAATTCTTTTAAGGACATGTCATAGCACGCTACCACGTCCTCACCAGTTACAGCTTGCTCAAACCTCTCCCAAGCTAAGTCTTCATTTTCTAGAAGGTTCATAGGAATTCTTCAAGAAGGCTGAGATGAGGCAGGCATAGTAGTTTTGGATGGAGGATCTTTGGCAATTTCAGTATCTACGTTATGGATGTGGATAGATGGCTACTAAGAAGTAGGAAAAACAGGGAGACCAGGCTTGACCACCCTAGGCTTGGACGACTTATGTTTGGTCCTCTTTTCCTTACAACGATTTGGAAGATTTTCCAAGTCAATGGCCTTTGACAAATTTTTTCTTTTGTCTCCAACAACAAGACGAGGCTAAGATTGAGCTTCAAGCCTGTTTGCCTCGTCGACCATTTCCTTTCCCTTATTCTTCTTCATGGTTGCCATCCCTAAAAGAAAAATATTGAAGTATTAGCTAAGGAATGTAAAATAACACTTAAATAAATTCTAAGTAAAAAGGAAACTCACGTTTGTGAATAGTGAGCTTGTGGGCTAGAGCTTCAACAGAGGGTTCAAGACCAAGACCCCACGTGGCAAGACGTTGAAGGGTCACCAACGAATAAAAGCTCCTATCAATGTATAGATGAGCTCTGTGGACGCGATCATGATGGAATTTACTTAAAGATGGTCATTTAACAGTTGAAAAAAAGAAGAGAGAAAAAGGTTAGACGATTATAAATAAATGGTAAAAGAAAAAAAAAAAAAAAGGAAACGTACCTTTAGGACAAAGGTTGCCTAATTCTCCAGTATATGGGGCAAATGAATCCCTGCCAACCTTAATAGGGTGCCTAGACCAAAAACCAGAGACAAAAAAAAAAAAACTCCATCTTCCAGTTTCTGTCAGATGTAACCAATGACATAATCAATCTACAGTTATTGCCCCTAACTGTAAATTGAATAAAGCCAAGGGATTGATTAATCTCTAACGGTTTGTAACAGTAAAGGAACTCGACCACAGTGAGAGGAAGATTCCCTTCAAATACTTCCCTTCACAAAACTTGCATAGAGACAATGAGTCTCCATGCATTGGGGTTAAATTGACAAACTCCTAAACCTAGCCTTGTAAGTAATTCCCTAGCAAAGACATTAAGGGGTAACCTAAGTCCCCTTAAAAGGTAAGCCTCATAGACACCTATCCCAAAATGAGGATTACAGCACCACTCCCCACGGATAGTTAACCTAGGTTTAAGGTCGTTTGGAATTTGGTACCAAGCCTCAAGGGAGGTGAGTCTCTGTTCACTCGTTTTGGAAGGAATACCTATAGCACAACTATAAACTGTTTCTACCTCGTCTAAAGGAGATGGGGGGACACTCATTGAGGTACCAACTCGAAACCCCGAAGTTGCCCTCATCTTAAGTTGTTCCTGATAAACCTCCAAGGGAACCCCAAGAACACTAGACGTGTACTCGTCCGTGGTGTTCCCCCCACTACTGCTGTTACTAGTGCTACTATTGGAACCATTATGGCTAGTTGAGTCATGATACTCGTCTATAGCCTTATTTACACTATTACTAGACGAAGAGATAACAACTTCAAACATTTTGAAATTTGAAAACCTAAGAATGAGGATGAAGAGAGTACCTGGCTTTAGACGGAGGAAGACTAAGGACACAGAAACACTCCTAGACGAGGCACTAGACGAGGAATGTCAAGGGAGAGAATTTAAGAAATGTGAAGGGTAGGAGAGGAATTCCACTATTTATAGGCAGTAAATTTCGGCATCTGAAATGACACAACCAATCAAAAAATGACACATGGCATATTCCTCGAAGAGGTAAATCGATGCGACCAATCACCAATGAGGTCATGACATGTGACATGACGTTTAACAACCCATGTAAAGGCCCGTCCAAAGAACAACTATAAATTTTACGGTGCTCTGGACGACCCATCGACAAGGGGGTAATTGATGGTGAACTAAAAACTTAAAACTCCCATTCGTCCATGAGGGTCATCCAAGCCAAGAAGGCAAGAAGGACTGCTTAGCAAAATGGTTGTCCAAGAGCCTATAGGTCATCCATGAGGAAAGTTCCTAGACGATCCCCTAACAC
Source organism: Quercus agrifolia (assembly GCA_029955455.1). Taxonomy (NCBI): domain Eukaryota; kingdom Viridiplantae; phylum Streptophyta; class Magnoliopsida; order Fagales; family Fagaceae; genus Quercus; species Quercus agrifolia. The sequence continues at coordinate 21,958,852 of JARQAD010000002.1, read as the reverse complement.
TTGGAAAATTCCATGGAAATTTATTTGCAAGAGCCAGTAAAACTGAACCACATGTTATTATTTCAAAGGCATGAGTAAAATCCTAATTCATCACCATAACGTCCTATTTAGTACTTAACTTCCAATGGCGGTTATTCTAACTCCTATGGCGGTTGTGGAAGTTAACTTTGAATCCTCTGACCCCCTCAAATATAGGGGATGTTACAAGACAAGTAACCGCTACAAGAGCACACTATATAACCACTCATTCATGATGAGTAAAGGTGAGTTTGAGAAAACTCCCAAAAAGTTGGAATTCAGAATTTGAGAAAAACTAACTTAAGCATCGGAAGGTTCTTGGCCAGTCCACCTCGGTCACCTTTGATTGTGTGTTTTCTTTTCTAGCCTTTCAAGTGACTACTAGACCATTGACACCCAGAGAATTCAGTCTACTGATTTTCTGTGCATCATTAAAATCTAATCCTAACACAAACTCTTGAAAAACTTTGTAAGAAGAAAGTTCATGGCATGATAGATTTTGAAAACTTATCTTTCTGAAACACTTTAAAAAAAACTCATCAAGGCATCTTAGTGTAAAACAAAAATAAAGGATTGCATACATAAAGAAACATGTGTATAAAGAGAGAAAATAAGCAACACATGGAGAGATAGGTGAGAAACAACATGCATCATCATATATATAAAAGAGAAATAAATATAATGCATGTCATAAATAAATGGTCATAGGATCGGTGTATAGGAGGATAATGTAACTAAAGAAAGAAAAGAAAAGTACATAAAATTCTCACTACATCCCTCAAAATATATAGACATTCCCCCTAACAAAAATGTCCTATGCTAACTCTCCCCTTAAATACATGACTACTCTCATCATCCTAAAACTACTCCTTTTTGTCACGAATGACAAAGGGTAAGTCACTGAGAGGTTGTCATCTCCTTATCACTTGAAGAGCTAGCATCATCATTCTCAACATCATCATCACTATCAATAGCATCCTCATCCACAGAAGCCTCTAGAGAAGGAGATGAAGAAGCGACAAAGCCACCAAGGCAAGCCTGTCATCATGCAATACGACCAACACGAGTGATCACCTGATACAACTTAATAGTGAGAATATCAAGGCCAACATCCATGCACTGAAGCTGCGCCATGACCACCTCAAGATTCATACCACCGACCGAAGAAGAAGGAGCAGAGGTGGAAGGAATGGTAAGGGCTGGAGGATCCGTCATCTCGGTCTGCGACTGCTTTGGTCGAAGTTGGGCCTTGCTCTGTCAAACAGAAGCTGTGTTGATGGCACTCATGATAGTGTAAAGAGGAGAATCAGGAATAGGGATAGAAAAATGGCAAAGGATCTACGTGATAGGCGAAAGAAAAATGAGCTTATCACAGGTCACCGTGAGAAAATGAGCTTATCACGAGTCACCATATCCCTATAGACATCTATGATAGAGGTAATGAAATGAGAAGAGAAGTCTATAGAGAGATCCTCTAAAAGGGACAACAAAAAATGAGCACGAGGCTTTGTAATAGAGTTATAGTGAAACAGTGGAGTAAGAACAAATGTTATCACCATACTAAGGAATCTCAAACTTTTTGCAAAGCCCGAGCATGGGGTGTTTTGACATTCACCCCATATAGAGGGTTTTTCACAGAAGTGAGATAGAAGCTCATCCTTGGACACAGTCCTTAGACGCTGACAGTCAGGGTAATCATGATGCGATACCCTTGGGACTTGTTGCATCTCGGATATAAGATCCGGAGTGACTACGATATGTGTACCTTTGAATGTCGTGACAAACTGAGGCATAGAGGTATTGATAACGTATATATTGGAGTAAAACTCCTGTATGAACACGTTGGGACACCTCAAGGGTATCTCACAAAGAGATTCCCATCCTCGAGTGTGAATGACATCAGAAAGAGGAGTATCAGAAAAGTCTGATAGAATCACGTGGCGTTCCAGATGAATGCAACATTTAGAAAAGTTCTCCAAGAAGTGCTAGTAGGCCATCTCATTATGGAACCGAACATGAAGAGGGGGAATGGGAGGATTAGAAGAAGATGATGACCTGGAATGAAAAGTGTTTCGAATCGGAGTAGATTTGCGCTTGGGTGCCATACGCAGTCTATCCAAGAGAGAGAGAGAGAGAGAGAGAGAGGAAACACAATCACAACCCAGAACAAAAAGATAGAAAAGAAAGGGTACGTATGCATGAAATATGATGAATATGTGACGTGCTAAAAAAAATTGCATCATGGGTTCAACCCAATCCAAACCTAGTAGCACACAATTTTCAACAAACAAACACACATCTAAATGCATGAAACATTGTGAAAATGTTAATGGAATGCAATGCATGATCATATAGCATCAAATAAACAACACCCAACCCAAAACTTTCACAAAAATCTCAAAAATTTTCAAAAATTTTCAAAAAGCCCAAATTTTTCAAAGAAAACCCAAAAACTAGGTCTAATGCATGAGAAAAGAGGGATTTGAAGTTCATACCACAAGGTTGAAGCTAGAATAGGCCAAAATCTTGAAGGGAGTGGAGATTGGAGTGAGAGGAGAGTGTTTGGAGAGAGAGAAAAGAATTTCTATTGAGAGAGAGAAGTGAAAATGAAATCTAATTTTATGCTGAAGATATATATAGAAATCACATCTCGATGGATTGAGGAGCTGTCAAGATTTATCGAGCACTAAATCTTGACAGATATGAATCTGTTGAGGTGCCGTCGAGAATCTGTAGTCAGCAAAAGTTCCTCGATGGATTGAGATTTTGTCGAGAATCTATTAGCCAGATAGAAAGTTTCTCGATGGATTGAGAAGCTACTGAGACAAAGTCTAGAAAGCTCGATGGATCGAATATGCAATAAGATCTGTCAAGAAAAGAATTCTAAGGGGCTCAATAGATAGGAATCTGTCAAGAAGCTGTCGAGCTTGATAAAAAGGAGTTTTTCAAAGAGAGGAAAAACACAAAGAGATGAATGTAAACAAGCAAGCTACTCAAACATAGATCTAATCAAAATATTAAGCTCTCAAAACATCACTCAATATATATGCAAAACATTCAAAGATCCAAAACACACACACATACACACATTAAGCAAGTCTAACCAATTTTATATTTTAAAAACAAGTTAAGACAATTTAGTGAGTATACATTAACACATGTATCCCTTGTGATGGCCAAATCACATTGTACCTGCACATGTATCAAAAGTAGCAAAGAATTTGCATGTTGTGTGTGAAAATATAGCAAGGGTGCATAAGTGTCTCATGTTATGATGATTTGAGATATGAGAAATTTAATTTAACTCACACACAATCATAATTGCTTGATGGGGACTTGATGGAAATATGCATGTGCGCAATGGAAAAATAATGGATCTACTTCATTCGTAATAGATAACATGCGCTTTGTAAATTTCAGAATATAAGAACAAGAGAGTGTACCTTGGTGTGATGAATTTCAAAACAAAGATTGTAAGCACTTGGGAATACTTTTAATCTTCACTCCAATTCCACTAACGCCCAAGATGAGTGGTCTCTCAATTGGTAATGTGAATTTGTTCAAGAGGGAATTAGAGAGTGTCCTACACTCACATACACCATTTCATGCAAGTTATTTTGTTACAAAAATCTGTATGTTTCTCTCCACATATCTGATTATCTAATTGGGCTAGCCTTTTGGGCCTTTCCAATTGGGCTCTAGTATGTAGCTTGGAGTGGGGCCAAAAGGGACCAATAAGACACGAGCTCCAATGGGCCTTGGGCTTTTTTGTCAACTCTTGACAAGTCCAAAGTTATCATTAACTATATTTAATACCACTATATAAATATAGTTGCACTCTAGGCCTTATCTATAAATTATATTCCAAGACTTTATTGTACACGCAACTCCTTCATAAAATGTTCGTAGTAATACAAAGTCATAAATGTAAACTGGCACTTTGTAAATTACTACATCTTAATCCTTGAGTACCCGGTTTAATCCTTTTAAGTTATTCAACATATATTTATGAAATCCAATTTCATAAATATATACTTTAGTAATTTCTTATTAAAGTGGTTAGGCCTAACTCTCTGAATAACTGAACCCATTAAACTTATCTCAAGTGAATATTTTATATCTCCGTTAAAAGACTATGAATTCCATCTTGAGAATATATGTTCCGTCAATACTAAATGTGGCTGCCCAACATAATGAGGTTTTGACCGTTACTTTAGATCTTACTCCTAATATATCAAAGCAACCTACATTCCATGATCAGGTCCATCATTCTCTCAGGATTAAGAGTTCATGTTAATATAAGTTGTGAGATTTATTATTCAATTGACAGTCGTTACGAGAATAATAAATCTCACAGCAGTCCAGTTCAATATGTCTTAACTCTTAAAACATATCAACTAGAAGTCACTATTTCCATGATCAAGACAAATCATCTTAGTTGATATGTTATAATTTTCGTAGATGAAACGTCCAATTTCATCACTGACTACGAACTAAATTCTGAGTTTACAAAGAATTTGTGATTTATATCTTCTGTGACTTTTCACATAAACCACATACTATGCATCTCATGGACTATATAATAATGTCTGAATATTCATGTTACCATTATTTTAGATAATAATAAAATAGCTTTATTAATTACAATATTAAGTCATACATCATGTTATACATAGTGTCATACATAATATTGCATATAGCATCAAACAATAGGATTTAAGGGCACTAATCCTAACAGGACTATCACCTTCGAGGTACATCCTATAACTCCCATATCTCCTAGAAACATGCTTGCAACAATATTTAAAAGCATTTTGATTCTTTTTGCTTTTATATTCTTTGCATTTTTTTTTCTTTTAAGCATATAATGCATGGGCATATACGAGAGAGAGAAGAAATACCCAATTATGTTAAGCCACAAATATCACAATTTTGCTATGCTGAAGCACACAAATGTTATACATGATTGGCGGGCTTTAGTGGTGAGATGGTTATTTATTCCTTTCTCTTAGGATTTTTTAATCTTTCCCATAAAAAAGAGTGATATGAGTGTTAAGTATAAAAAATTACTTAATTGTACTCATCACAAACACGAGCCACAAAGCTCACTTGCTTAGTTGTGCATTGAGATGCTCATCTAAGCTACAAAAGATACAAATTTTAGAAAACATTTTTTCAAAGGCCATCCAAGGTACACAAGCACCAATGTATAAAAAACATACACTGTTTTTGTATTTTTCTAATTTTTAAATTTTTTTTTATTTTTACGAAAAAAAAAATAAAGCAAAACTGAAAAAAAGCAAACAAAAACATGTTAAATAAAGCAAAACATAAAACTAGACTGACTCAAAAACAAGAAAGCAAAACACACAAGTAATGCAAAAACCATAAAAGGAGAGAGAGAAAAAAGTGACTGAATCACTTTGAGCCTTTTTCCTTCCACACCTTGGAAGAACCTTTCCTTTGAGTGAATCTTTGATCCCGTGTGAGGGAGAAGAGTTGAAACCGTTCAAGTTTGAAAGGAACATGAGGGCCTTAAGAAGATCTCCAAGAGGAGCAAAAGAGGATGGAAACGGATTTTGGTTTTCGGATGAGATCATACTATTGCTTTGTTGAGTGGCTAACCACTCATTGCTCTCAAAATTAACATTATTAACAGGTGAGACAAACACAGTAGTACTAGAAAAGGCAATATTAGGAGAAGAGAAATCATACCCCAAACTAGTTCTATCAAAAACAGTTTCTAAAAGCTAAGCATCTCATTGAGCTTTGCACTAGAAGTCCTCTCCAGTTGAGCTCTAACCTGTAACAGTTCTGCTTCAAGCTTCCTTGTCTTTTCAGCAAGGAAGTTGTTCTCGAACCACAAAGCTCCAATGGTTTGATTTGCTTCATCAACCTTTGTAGAGAGCTCCTTTCAATTTAGCACCACATCACTCAGCTTCTTGGAATGTATGGATCTTTTATTTTTTATTTTTTATTTTATAAATGTGTTGTTGAAATAAATTTATTATTCAAATATGAGGTTTTAATAATGTAATAACAGGTTACAGGTTAATATCAAAGCCATTAAAAAAATAAAAACAGAAAATAAGTTTTAGCGACGAATTTTTTTGTCACAAATATAGCAACAAAATATTGTTTTAGTGATGAAATATTTTGTCGCTGAATGTAGCAAAATTTTGTAAGAAATGGTTTTAGTAATGAATATTTTCATCGCTATATGTGCTTGAATTTTCTTAAAAATAGTTTTAGTGTCGAACTTTTTCATCACTATATGTACCCGAAAATAGTTTTAGTGACGAAATTATTTGTCACTAAATATGATTTAATAAACTAAAGTGTTTTTAGTGACGAAATATTTTCGTCACTGAATGGTGTTTTTAGCGAGGAAAACATTTAGCGACGAAACATTTTCGTCGCTAAAAGTTTAAAAAAAAAATCAAATCAGACTTTTAGTGACGAATTTTTTTGTCACTGGAAATACATTTTGTTGTAGTGTCTCATGCTTCTCGGAAATCTTGTACAACTTAGCATAGGTTGTATAGATGTCATCTTGTTCATCCATTTTCTCAAACTTAGACTCCACCAAGTCCTCTTCTTCATCTACCTCTACAACAATCCCCTCAGTAGGATTCACTGTGGCAATGAAGGCATTCAAGATTCCCTCGTCTTCATTGTCATCTGACTCATCATCAGGCTCGATGTCACTCAAGGTAGCAGCAAAGGCCTTTTTTTTCCCAATAGTCTTGAGATATGTAAGACATTTTTGTTTCACATGTCCAAAATCTTGACAGCCGAAGCACTTTGGTCTAGAGGGAACAATGTACTGACCGCCTTCCTTAGCATCCTTCTTTCCTCTATCCTGGCTCTTGAATTGTAAAGATCTAGATTGCTTTCGGTCCTTGTCAAATCCTTTTGCATTGAAATTCTTCATAAACTTCTTGAATTGCCTAATGATGTAGGATTTCATCTTAAAATCTTCATCATCATAAGACTCATCGGTATCACTGCTTTTGGCCTTCAGTGCCATGCTCTTACTCTTGCTTGATTTCCCAATCCTAGTCAAACCCAATTCATAGGTTTGCAAATTGCCAACCAGCTCCGTCAAAGGAATTTTGTCAATATCCTTTGATTCTTCAATAGCAGTAATCTTGGCATGGAATCTCTTAGGTAGAGATCTGAGTAACTTTCTTACAACCTCGGGTTCGGGAATGGTTTCCCTAAGATTAAAGGCAGAGCTAAGTATGTCCTTTAGCTTGGCATAAAACTCATCCAACGACTCATCCTCCTCCATCTTAATCTCTTCAAAGCTTGTAATAAGCTTTTGAAGTTTTGAATCCTTGACAGCCTTAGTCCCTTTATAGGTTGTCTGGAGGATAGTCCATGCTTCCTTAGCAGTTTCAGTAGAGGATATCTCCTTGAACTCCTCATTGGTGACTGCACTGAATAAAGCATTCAATGCTCTGCTGTTGAAGTTTGCTGCTATAAGGTTGAATTTAATCAACCATCTTGTTGGCTTTATTTCATGCCAAATTTGCTTGTATTTTAGCAATTAGTAACCCTGTATTTAGGTGGGATTCATGTAAGGGTAGTGAGTGAGAGAGTGTGAAGAAATGCTCAAGATAGTGCAAAGAAGCAGGGACTTGCGATTGGATCTCGCGGGTGGCTCGCGGCTGCAAGCCACTAGATGTTAAACACGTGCCAAGCATGCCAGAAGTTGAAGCGTCATGCCAACTAGAGCACTACAGGACAAAAAGTATAGACTGGCCGTTCAGTTACCTCGTGGTTGGAACTTGTGACTCAGTCAAGCCGTGAGTCCAAGCCACTAGCCAATTCTATTTTGAAAAACCTGACTCTTCGCATTCCATTCTCATCCCAGTATAAATACCCCTTATACCCACAAAATGTAGAGAGCTTCCAGAGAGAATATTTAGAGAGAAACCCTAGAGAAAAACAAGATTAACTCATCCACAATCTTTACATAGAGACTCTTCAAATTCCTCTACTCTCACCCTCTCCATTGTTACATTCTTGAGAGGTTCATTACCAAAATATTTTCTCACCATACCCAGATCTGTGAGAATGCCATTTGGTGCTTGGGAAGTAGTTAGGAATGGACCAATTTCATATTGGTTAATGCTATGGTTTATAGCGGAATTCGGTAAGTTAAAGAAGATATAGGTTCGACGTAACCTTGTTAGAGTAGGAGCTTGGAGGGCTTAGGTACACTGGGTAGATTAGGCTTGGAGGGTCTTCTGCTGTTCATGTATCTCAACTACATTCCTTAGTGGATTATTTACCGCTTGGAGGGTAGCGGAGAGGTTTTACGCCAAGGGCTTCGGTTTCCTCTTCGATAACACATCGTGTGTTGTCCTTGTGTTTGCATCTCTCTTCCCTTAATCTCTGCCATTTAATTTCTGTTATGGATGTGATTTTATTTGGTTTAGATTGTTTATCAATTCTGTGTTAAGCTTATATTCATATTCCGACATTAATTGTTTGATATTAAGCTTGAATTGGTAATTTATTATTTGGGGGTCTAAACGTTCATAGTGTTTTATACACTAATTGAACTTTCAGCTGCTTTGATCTTAGCATCATCCCAATCAGCTGGCGTTTCCACAGCTTGTCACACCTTCTCATCTAAAGACTACAAGAAAGCTCTCATGCTTACTTTCCAGTATGCATAGTTAGTGTCATCAAATAAAGGAGGTATACTTAGAGACTATCCTCTATCCATGACAAATAGGGGTCAATGGATCACACAACAAAGATTAACCCTAATCAGAGTGTACCTGCTCTAATACCACTTGATAGGCCAAGAATGTATTGACCACTTTGATAACTTAATCAATTAATTTAGCCAAGTGAAATTAATTAGATTCAATTACATACAATAAACGTGGTACCACAAACAAATCACCAACTAAGTTAAATGCAGAGGAAAATAAATTTGACACAAGCGATTTATTTACAAATGGGGAAAACCACCAAGGCAAAACCCCACTGAGTGAATTTAAGGTCACCACTCCCGAGAATCCACTATTATCAAAACAAGCAGTTACAAGTAAAATGAATCCAGTGCCTAATACCAACTTGCAGTTAAACCCTTACCACAATAACCAATTGGACTTGTAATGTAGTGACAATCTCTCCTTTAAATGCATGGCTCCCAGTACGTGAGTAACCAATTGATGCACAGATCGAAGTACGTGACTAACATACCAACTTGAGGAAGATGTTGGCTAAAAAGTTTTTCAATTCATCCAACGAAGAAGATCAAAAAGCTCATTGGTTACAAAACCCTTGGCGCAAGGACGCAGCAACTTCTACAAGGAATATGATGAACTAGGGTAAATTCTGTCTCTGGTTACAATTTGCATGCACAATCAATTTGCATTAAGTTGCATCACTTTGCATCACCTTTGACGGCCCTTAAAATAATCGTTGTATACATCTAGGGTTGTGAGAAAAGAAACCCTACACAAATACATATGGATATGCGAGAAATTAGATCTAAAAATCTAAATTTCATAATTCGTAATAGATACAGCTTCTGCTGAGCTGCTATCGAGCATCAGCATTAAACCTTGATGGATATAGATCTGTCGAGCTTTAATGAACAACACTTCTTCACTTGTTTCTTGGATAGATTTGCATGACTTCAATACTAAACTTGAACTCTTATTCCTTGAAGTAATAAACTCATCCTAAATCTACCCAATTGCAAGTAAAGTGCGTTTTGTCAAAGAATTAGCCAATTTACATAACATATGTCTCTAGCAATATCCACATATGTCCTAACAATTGTATTAGTTAGACTTATGTACTTTTTGTGTAATAGTTATGGAGATTGATGTTTTATACTTCTCTCGTAATTATACTTGTACTTTTGTCATAGATTTCCAAAGGGGAAGATTGTTAAGGTCATATTTTCTATGTAATTGGCTAATCATTTGACAAATTCTATCTCTGGTTACAATTTGCATGCACAATCAATTTGCATTGAGTTGCATCACTTTGCATCACCTTTGATGGCCCTTAAAATAATCGTTATATACGTCTAGGGTTGTGAGAAAAGAAACCCTACAAAAATACATATGGATATGCGTGAAATTAGATCTAAAAATCTGAATTTCGTAATTCGTAATAGATACAGCTTCTGTCGAGTTGCTATCGAGCATCAGCATTAAACCTTGATGGATATAGATTTGTCGAGCTTTAATGAACACCATTTCTTCACTTGTTTCTTGGATAGATTTGTATGACTTCAATACTAAACTTGAACTCTTGTTCCTTGAAGTAACAAACTCATCCTAAATCTACCCAATTGCAAGTAAAGTGCGTTTTGTCAAAGAATTAGCCAATTTACATAACATATGTCTCTAGCAATATCCACATATGTCCTAAAAATTGTATTAGTTAAATTTATGTACTTTTTGTGTAATAGTTATGGAGATTGATGTTTTATACTTCTCTCATAATTATGCTTGTGCTTTTGTCACAGATTGCCAAAGGGGAAGATTGTTAAGGTCATATTTTCTATGTAATTGGCTAATTATTTGACAAAACACACTTTACTTGTAATTGGGTAGATTTAAGTTAGGTTTAATGTATCAAGAAGTACGTTGTTCAAACATAACAAGTGATATCATTAAAGACATGAAGGTTGATCCAAGAAACAGGCAAAGAAAAGCTATTTCATTAAGTCTTGACACAAGCTCGACAGATGCTACTATTGAAGATTAATAGAAAAGCTTGACATAGGCTTGATCTATTGAAATCTACGATTTCAAAAATTCTAGATCTGAAATTTGGCCCATTATGACTTGAATAATTAGGGTTTCTCTTCTTATAACCCTAGTCATATATAAGGCTTATTTTGAAAGTCATCATACAAGAAAACAGAGACCTAGAACTCATATACTCTGTGAAAAGCTACTGCGTTTGTGTGCTTTATGGTTTTGTAACAAAGTGCTTCCTAATATTCATCATTTATGAAGTGAAGAACTTTGCAACTAACAACAATCAATCAAGTTGTTGGAGTTAGTCACGTACTTGGATCTGTGCAAAGGAGTTAGTCATAGATTGAAATTTTTTGCAACAAAGGAAAGAAGGCTACTACAATATCAAGTTCAATTGGGTATTGAAGAAAAGGTTCAACTGTAGGTTGGTATATTAGGATATGCCAAGGTAGTGGTAAGATTCCTCATACTTGTAATTGCTTGATTATTGATTAGTAGATTTTTGGAAGTAGTGACCTTAAATTCAACTGGTGGGGTTTTTGCCTTACGAGAGGTTTTCTCCATTTGTCAACAAATCACCTTATTAATTTATTTTCCGCTACATATTAGTTATTTGGTGATTTGTTAGGGCATCCATGATTTGCATGTAATTTGACCTAATTAATCAACTTTAGTAATTGAAATAATTAACCAAGGTCAATCTATTTTAACCCAACAGCTTATTTGGTAATTCCTAATTTGTAGCTAGATACAATTTCAAGCTTTATGCTTATTGTGATAGGTTTGCTTTATATTGTTTAGGTTCTATCTAATCTCCTTTAGTGTTTGGAGAATTAGGCTTTTGCGGGTTGCAAGGTAAGTAGCTTTTTAATGGGATTTTTGGAAAATAACAATGTTGCATAAACATTGTTTTAAGGTCAAACACATTTTGAAAAATTATTTGTGGATCTATGTTTTCTTAAAAAGTGTTGTGTTGTGACCCTACTATCTATGATTATATATGAAAGCACATCATGTTTAATATTGCATATAGGGAAATGCATGAATATTTGACATGGAAATCATATTTGAATTCCTTTGATAGTGGATTTCATTGACTTATGGTATTATTTGGAAATAATAAAGATGCTTATCTTAACTTTTATTATTGGGAAAGTAATAGAAACTCTTGTTGACAAGGAATGAATTTGGAAAACTTACAAACTTTGTGGAAGTTTTGGTTTTTTAAGGTTTTTCTAAGACTACCTATATATAAACTATGTATTTGAAAGGAAATGTAACCTGTGAGCTTTATGTTGTTTTAACTCTATGCCATGTGTGATTTCCTGTAATCACCTGATTTGATTTTTGTAGTCTTTGTGACAATGGAATTAGATCTAGGTGAATGCCCTTTTCACTTTGGATGACACGTTCTTCCCTGCTGCCCATGGGGGGAAGAGGGTCCTTGATTGTGTGTGGATGAGGCTATTGCCCACAAGGCCAAAAGACCACATGCAAAAGAGGTCCTATTTGACGAGTTCTCCCTGCTGCCTAATAGGGGAGAGACAAAACCTTGAGGGTATGGGTGAGACTGATGCTCTTAGGGCTAAGAGATTACATACCATAGAGGAAAATATCATGCCAGTTGTGAATAGGTGGATCCCTTGACCGGTCTATGTGGTAATGTGTTATCTTTGTGATAAATTACCTTATGTTAGATTTTATGACTTTGGAATTATATTGTTAGTGCTCACAGATTATAGTATATAGTTTCATAGTATTTATTTTGAGAAGTTTTGTGTTTTATTATTTAATCATTCTTGTCATTATTATTGAAAATGATCTTTTGAGTAGGCAATGATCATTTTTGTCATTCTTATCATTTTGTGTTTTACAAACTTTTTCAGAGTAGACAATGATCATTTTGAGACAGGTTTTTGTGGCAAGTAGTAGTTAGACTAACTACTGATGGAGGCTGGACTTTTGTGCTAGTGATCTTTAGATGATGTACATTCTAGATTAGGCTTGACTCATTCTTTTGTATCTAATAATGGTTATGACTTTTATTTCCACATGATGGGACAAGTTAATAATGTGTAATTATATTTATTCAAACCTCCATTCTTTTGTGGCCAATGGTCCTTGTAATTATTACATAAAGCTTTGACTTACTTTGGGAGTATCTTTAATGAAATTATTATGGAAATCCTTGATGTTGGTACTTGGTATTACTTGTTTGCACTAAATTGTCAAAAAGGAAAAATCTATAGGTACCTTTGGGATGTATTACTCATGCTTTGGACCATTTTGGGTTTGGGGCGTGACATTCTTAATCCTTCATAAAAATCTGCAATATAATTTAAACTTTCAAGAAACCACTGTAATTGATTTTTGTCTATTATTTCATCAGGGAATTTATCTACAAATTGTATGGCTCTGTAGGATTTAGGGTTCTCTTATGTATTATATGACCTAAAAATCTTATTCTATCTTGAAATAATTTTATTTTAGAGGTTGAAACTACCAATCCATTTTGTTTAATTATTTGGGCAAATGTATTTAAATGTTTCAGTGGTCTTCTATAGAATTTGTAAAGATTAAAGCATCATCTATATATACGATTGAGAAGTGTGTGATGATGGAAATATGCACGTGTGCAGTGGAAAATTAACGGATCTACTTCATTAGAAAATGATAACATGTGCTATGTAAGTTTCAGAATTTGAGAATAAGAATGCATACCTTGGTATGGTGAAATTCAAAACCGAAGATCAAAAGTTCTTGGGAAGACTTTTAATCTTCAACCAAATTCCACTTGATGCCCAAGATGTGTGGTCTCTCAATCAGTTTCCAAGGAGAGAATGAAGAGTGTCCAACACTCACATAAAACATTTCATTCATTATGAGAACTCTTGCGAAAAGACTTAATGAAAAGTCTCTTGAAAAAGCATTATGAAAATCTATATGTTTCTCTCCTTATATATATAATTGATTATTTAATTGGGCTAGCCTTTTGGGCCTTCCCAATTGGGCTTTACTGTGTGGTTTGGAGTAGGACCAAAAGGGACCAATAAGACACTAGCTCCAATGGGCCTTGAGCTTTTCTGTCAACTCTTGACAAATCCAAAGTTACTATTAACTATATTTAATACCACTATATAAACATAGTTGCACTCTAGGCCTTATCTATAAATTATATCCCAAGACTTTATTGTACATGCAACCCCTTCATTAAAATATTCGTAATAATACAGAATCATGAATATCGACTGCCACTTTGAAGATTACTACATCTTTATCCTTGAGTACCCGGTTTAATCCTCTATGTTATTCAATATATATTTATGAAATCCAATTTTATAAATATATATATATTTTAGTAACTCCTTACTAAAGTGGTTGGGCCCAACACTCTGAATAACCAAACCCATTAAACTTATCACAAGGGAATATTTTATATCTCCGTTAAAAGACTATGAATTCCATCTTGAGAATATATGTTCCATCAACATTAAATGCGGCTGCCCAACATACTGAGGTTTTGACCATAACTTATAGATCTCACTCCTGATATATCAAAGCAACCTACATCTCATGATCAGGTCCATTATTCTCTCAAGATTTAGAGTTGATGTAAATAGAAGTCATGAGATTTATTATTCATTTGACAGTCGTTAGGAGAATAATAAATCTCACAGCGGTCTAGTTCAATCTGTCTTAACTCTTAAAACATATCAACATACCAACTAGAAGTTTCCACTTCCATGATCAAGACAAATCATTGTAGTTGATATGTTATAGTCTTCGTAGATGAAACACCTAATTTCATCACCGACTACAAACTAAAATTCTAAGTTTACAAAGAACTTGTGATTTATATCTTCTATGACTTTTCACATAAATCACATACTATGCATCTCATGGACTAAGATAATATCCCATTAGTTCATTTATAAATAGTCTTATATAACTAAACAACTTAATTATTTATAACATGCCAATAAATTGGATTTTAGGGCATAAACCCCAACAATCTCCCACTTGCCCTCAAAGACAATTTACCATATATCCGACACTTATCTCCCTTTTAGAGTAATTCATAGTCACTCTAAGGCAAGGCTTGGAAACAAGTTTCAGTCAAATTTATTACATAAATTATCTTTTCTACTACTACTTCTCAAGTACTCGTATCTCTCTAATGAGATAATACTTACACTTAATGTTTATCTTCATCACTAAGGACAAACACATATCTTGAAGTCCAACTTCATGAATCACAATCAAACTACAAGTCAGTATTTGTACATCAAGCATCTATCAAAACCTCACTTTGGTGGACAAGCATATAATCCCTCATTATTCTAAGATATATGAGTATATGCTGTACTCCCACTAAATTAAGTGATATTTGATTCAATTGATATTTGCTTAACATGCCCACCGCAAAATAGATATTTAGCCTAGTATATAGTATAGCATAAAGACTTCCCTATAGACATGATATTGGGAACCGTCTTAATATACTCTTCCTTTTATATATCTAAGGATCATAATCCTTTACAAAGAAACTTCAAATTTAAAAGGAAAAATCCTTTCTTGAAGTATTACATGCTATGCTTGGCTAGAATCTAATCTATTTAAGCAGTTTGAGATAGACCCAACATCCTAATTTCTGAATTTTAACAAAGTTTAATTCTTAGGATGTGACTAGTCTTTCCCAAGTACTTTATATCAAACTGGACTTAGACAACAAAACCTCTATTGATGACTACAACTCTATATCATTCTAAATGATTACAATATCATCAACTTACATTAAGATATTTATTATTCTATATAGCTTTACACACCTAAGACCTTTTAATACTTGATCAAAATCAAACAATTTGATTGTCTGATCAAAGATGATATTTTATGATTCATATGCTTGCTTTAATCCATAAATGGAATTTAAGCAACTTACATACTAATCACTATTGGTTCTTTGCTATGTACAAGTCTAGGTACATCATATAGATGTCTTCCTCAAGATTGCTACTAAAAGAAGCTTTCTTGATATCCATTAACATATTTCATCCAAATGAAATATAATGGATAAGAGAATCTAGATAGAGTCAAACTTGACTATTAGTGAAAAAAAAAAATCTTTTCGTAGTCGAACCATTTCTTTTTGAATAAATCTTTTCCCATTAGTCTTGACTTTGAAGGTTTGCACCTTCAAATTTGTCAATCTCATTTCCTTGTAGACCCATTTGAGAACAATAGGCTTAATGCCTTTAGGCGCCCCTACAAGTTCTAGACTTTAAATAGAATATAATTCTATTCACATAACCATGATCCAATAATTCATATTCATATCATCTATTGCCTCTACGTAGGACCGAGGATCAAATTCATATTGTAATACCCCGAAAAAAATAAATAAATAAAAGGAAGGTTATTTAAGTAAATTTGTTTATGGGGTCAATTTTATAATTTATAATTATAAGGGAGTTTTTAGAAAATGAGGTTGAAACCCTAGTTATATATGAGCTTATTAAGTCAACGTATATGGAGAGATATTTTGAGAGAGGAGACTACCCAAAGGACTAAAGTAGAGAAGGATTGACCACACCCTTGAGGTAAGAGCCTAAGAATCTTTTTCTTGTCAAATCTAAGGTTTATTTGGAATTAGAGTATTTTTTTTTTTATGTGAATATTTTGTCCGAGAAGTGAAACTATTTAAATCTCTAATGAATTTTACGATCTGAACCATTAAGGGATTAAATCATATTCTTGGTACTTGTACTATCTCGGTAATAGTTGGGTATTCTTTTTCTTTTCTATGCCTCTATTGTGTTAAGTGTAGATGGGTTTGCAGAAGGTTAAGCATGGCCATAGTGGGTCTGATTCTGCACAGTTCTGCTTTAAGGAATTGAACCCAAAATTGATGGAGTTGGGAAAATACAAAAATCTAGTGGTATAGGTTTAAGGTCTAACAAGCTAAAATAATAATAATAAAAAATAAATAAATAAAAATAAGAAGAAGAAAAGGTGTACGTAATAGTGTATTTGTTGAAGATGGGTCGGCTACCAAAAAAAAAGGAAAACACGTGTACCTAAAGATGAGTCCACCTGTTGCTCTTCTTTTACAAGTAACTTTTACCCTTATGCATCCTATAGGTCTTATCCTATTAGTGGCAGAAAGTAAGGAATATATATATATATATATATATGGTGAATAAGTGGATTTTTGCTTTGAGATAATAACGAAAAATTATGAGATATTTTTTAACTGTCTCTCTTCTAGCCAGGCACAGTTTTAAGTTTTTCTTGAATTATTTGATTATTGAGTATAGTGCTTGAAAATTTTTTAGGTGATATCTAAGGATTTTAGAGAAAGTGTTAGGGAGAAGATCCTTATGATGAGTTAGCTGAGGTAAGTAACCTTATCCTAATTGGTTTTATCTTTGCATATTTTAACTACTGAAAATTGTTTATAGTTGTTACAATTTATTTCTATTGTATTACTGATTTCAAGTAAAGAATTATCACAAATATATCTGATTACTGAATATATGATGTATTTTATTTAATAGTTTTTCTTTTAGCTATATTGATTTAATGTAAGGATATAGAAATATCACAAATATATTTGAATATTGAATATATGATTATATATATACGTATTTGAATAAGATATATTTTTGTTAGAAACTATGATTTCATATATATGATTATAGACAATTTGACTATGAGTTGATTATGATACCCAAACCAATGAGGGTTATTCATTGGTACTCTGATACCCAGCCAATGGGGGTTGTTCATTGGTATTCTGATACCCAGACCAATGGGGGTTGTTCATTGGTACTCTAATACCCAGACCAATGGGGGTTATTCATTGGTATTTTGATACCCAAACCAATTGGGGTTATTCATTGGTACTCTGATACCCAGCCAATGGGGGTTATTCATTGGTACTTTGATGCCCAGTCACGGGGATATAACGTGACCATAGTCATAAGATTGTTAAGAATATGAATTATGTTTGAATATTTGACTATTTTGAGTCCTTAAAACTACATTTGTGATTTTGGAAATGTTTGAGTATTTGAACTATTTTGAGTCACTAAAACTGCTTATGTGTTTTTGGAACCTATTGTAAGTTATAGCTTTTGATATATGTAAAACTGACTATTTTCTAAACCATCTATGATATATGTGTAAGATTAAAGTATGTGACCTATGTGCAACTTATTATTTTAAGATTATGAAACTTCTTCAGTTGTTTTGAAAACACAGATTACATCTTATACTTTATAGATCTATTGCTTGATAAAATTTATTAGGACTTAGGTTACTTATTGAGTTGTCAACTCACCCCCTTTTTCCCCTCCAGTTTCAGATCGTGAAGAATACCAAGTTTTGGGAGTTTTGATGTTGTGTTGTGAGCAGGAAAAGAAGTTTAGTGATTTTGGGATTGGATGGTCTTCTAATAGTTTTATATTTATTGGCCAATTGGCATTATGTATATGAGGTTTGAATTTTGTTCCTATTAAATTATTGGAGATCTATTCATAAAGAAATTGTTGAGGTATTTTGGATTTATTTGATTTTAATTTTTGAGGATAAATTTTAGTTGCTAAGAAGGCCTTGCACACTTGTAGGGTGATTACTTTATAAGCGTGCGGCGGTTGTCATGTGCCTATCTTTATAGTTGGGTTCGGGGCGTGACACATATCCTTGTGGAATGGCTTCAAAAGTTTATCCCAAAAGTATCAATTTACAATCCTCCCACTACGATATTGTACCAATGTACTAGCTATATATATATAAAATAATATCTTGTGGTGTATCTAATACAACCATCTCTTTTCTAAATGTATTTTATAGTTGTCTTACAAAAAATTTTGACATTTTTCTTTTAGAAAAATTCTTTAAGAGTATTCATGTAGTCATCATCAAGAACTTTGTAATTGTACTTTACAAACATCTTGTCTTCTTTATGACTACCAAAACAATCTTCTGCAATTCCTTTTGGATACCCATCATAAACACACATTTTTCCACCTTTTGATTTCAATTTGTCAGACTTCCTTTCTAGCACAAGTGCTGGACATTTCCAAAAGTGGAAGTATCATATACTAGGTTTTCACCCAATCCACAATTTTACAAATGTCATAGGAACAAACTTTTGAAATCAGTTATAGAAAATGAATAGTAATTATTAGAGTATATCTCCAAAAGAAATAAGAAAATGGAAATACTTATCATGTACTTTACTATTTCTAAAAGAGTCTTGTTCCTCCTTCATGTATGCACTGACTTATTACTATATTCCTTTACAATAAAGGAGTCCTAGATCATATTATCCTCTAAATAAAATTCATAGATTGGGAATATAACAAATAATAATGGTTCTAAAATCCCATCTTTCACCAATCTTGAATATCATTTAGATTAATAAGATCTAGACATAAGTGCCAAAACATACAATACCAAAGGATGGAAACTCTCTTTAAAAAATAAAACATGTAAATCTCCATCTAGAAAACAATCATGGAAAAAGCTTAGTTTAACCAAACCAAAAACACTTTCCTTTGGTCATACTTTTGAGTCTAATTTCCTTTTGGCAACTACTAGGGCAACTTGCTTGCCCAACCATTTGGTATTATATAATTCTTCTTCTTACCACCCTTACCTTTCAGTTCAGGCTAAGAATTTGAATTAAATCATATTGATCTTAGCCTTAGCTTTTAGGATGTCTTCCTTTGCGTAGAACTCACTCATCAATTTAGATAATATAAAAGAAATTATTTTCAAAACAATATGAATTGATCAAATGATTCTAACAAGAACTTGTGGATCATATCCATATGAGATTAACATTTAATCTCTTCATCCAAGAATTCCAATTCCCTTTAAAATAAAATTATTTTCATAAAATGACATAGAATTGGAACTCCTTAAACTTTTCTTAGCACTCAATATGATTTATATTGAATATCATCTAGTAACACGATATTTCATACCAAACATCTCATTTAGACTTAATATAAAGCCTAAGTTTTATACTATCTCTTGCATCTCATGCTATAGTACAATTGAGAAAGAAGCCAATGTAGCATATTAGCATTTCAATGGAAACTATGATCATATCATAAGCTATCTTCCATCAATGCATCATGCATAGGAAATTATGACAATGCTAAATCAAAACATAAATATGTACTTCAACTCCTTTAAGCACCATGTCCAAAATTATTTCTTAGTTAATGTGATTCTATCAAAATAGGAGTTAGAGAACAAAATTTATGACAACTCTATTTTGAGACTATGAACTTAAATACCAGGACATTATATTTTGCATCCATAACCATATAATATGGAACCCATAAAACATATTATATTAGGTGCAACGACAACCTAATCCCGCAATTAATATTCCTTAGCATAGAGTGAATATCAACCACTATGATAAGGCGAGAATTATTCTCATTATTAATGCTATCATGGTAACTCTTACCAAACAAAAATAATTTGCCGCTCCTCCTTTAGCCTCTAAGTAATAATAGCAAGAACTCAGCATAGAGGATACTATTTAACTTAGTCTAGTGTACACCATTGCCTAGAATCATGTGTAGCCACATTTCATCCCTTTAACAGGCTTATTTTGTAGTACCATGATAAAAACACCCTCCGCATGGAATGCAAAGCTCGAACCTAAGACAAGGTGTTTGATCAAACCATTATAAACCAGGAAATTCAATCTTATAGTACCATGAAATAAACATCCTCCGCATGGAACGCAAAGCTTGAGGCCAAGACGAGATGTTTACCTCACACCACTATGAACCGACAATGGAGGCCGTGAGATCCAACCCTTGTATCTCTCTCCCACTAGAAATTTTAAAACAAGTGGATTGTCATGAAATCATTGTGATCTAATCACAATTTTAACCCTACACATTAAATGTGTTTAATTGTTTAAAATTCAATGTGATGTAACTAAGTCACGTCACAAAAACGTAACGAACATTCACGCAATCACAAAGAAGTTTAACCTTGTAATCCGTGAAGTAAATACCCTCTGCATGGAATGCAAGACTTGAAGTCAAGACAAGGTATCTATCCACATTACAATAAACTTAACAAAAGGGTTATTTCAGCACTCCCACTCATTATTTGGGTTTTTCTTTAAATAATTGTGATCCCATCACAACTAATAACCTTGCACTTGTTGAAGACTCTAATCTTATTAGAATCACTAACTAAAATGGAAGTCCTAAACTATTTAGGATTCCTTAAACACTAATGGATCAAAATTTAGTTTTATAGAACTCTATCCTTAACTTATTTGATTAAGAATTCTAATCTCATTAGAAACTACTTACCTTTTAATTAAGCTTTAATCTCATTAAAACTTCTAATTAAAATAAATTAAGTTAAAGACTTTTAATCATACAACAATTCCAATCTCATTAGAATGTTTCTTAAAAGACAAGTCCCAAACTATTAGGACTAAGAGTTCTATTTAACTAATACCTTTGATCTCATTAGGTCTTTTAGTTAAAACCATGTGTAATCTAATCACACATTGCACTGCTCTTTATACATGTGAAAACACTTAGAAAAATTTCTAAATTCCTAGATTTCGATCGATCAAATGTGTCCCTCGATTGATCGAAAAAATTAAAAAATTTGAACTTAACCATCTGACTTGTTTGATCGATTGAAAGTGATTTTCGATCAATCGAAAATCGTGAAACTCGAATTTTTAGAAATTTTCTAAGGCAGTTTTCTACAATTTTTCTTGAACAAACAACTAACATTCGAACATGATAGTCAGAGAATGATATCAAAACTGAATTCCATTGATGCTATAGTCTTAAGGATCAATTTAACATACTTAAATTCAAAATTAAACAACATCATAACATCAATTTCAATTTTTATCAAAACATAGTTTCAACAACCTTGCAGAAAATTAAATGCATAATCTTCTAACAACATGAAACTATTATCTCTAATTCCAAAACTCACAAAACATGTTATACAGATTCGAAATGAAGACCGCTCTGATACCATTTGATGGAAATATGCATGTGTGCAGCGGAAAATTAACGGATCTACTTCATTAGAAAATGATAACATGTGCTATGTAAGTTTCAAAATTTGAGAATAAGAATGCATACCTTGGTATGGTGAAATTCAAAACCGAAGATCAGAAGTTCTTGGGAAGACTTTTAATCTTCACTCCAATTCCACTTGATGCCCAAGATGTGTGGTCTCTCAATTAGTTTCCAAGGAGAGAATGAAAAGTGTCCAACACTCACATAAAACATTTCATTCATTATGAGAACTCTCATGAAAAGACTTAATGAAAAGTCTCTTGAAAAAGCCTTATGAAAATCTGTATGTTTCTCTCCTTATATATATAACTGATTATCTAATTGGGCTAGCCTTTTGGGCCTTCCCAATTGGGCTTTACTGTGTGGCTTGGAGTGGGACCAATAAGACACTAGCTCCAATGAGCCTTGGGCTTTTTTTGTCAACTCTTGACAAATCCAAAGTTACCATTAACTATATTTAATACCACTATATAAACATAGTTGTACTTTAGGCCTTATCTATAAATTATATCCCAAGACTTTATTGTACATGCAACCCCTTCATTAAAATATTCGTAGTAATACAGAGTCATGAATATTGACTGCCACTTTGAAGATTACTACATCTTTATGTTGGTAAATCTGGTTTTGTATCCCATACAAAACACACAGCGGAAGCAACAAACATGGATCTATTTCATTCATGATTGATAACATGCACTATGTGATTTTGAGAATTTGAGAACAAGATAGCGTACCTTGGTGCGGTGAAATTCAAAACAAAAGATTAGAAGTTGTCGGGAACACTTTTAATCTTCACTCCAATTCCACTTTACACCCAAGAAGTGTGGTCTCTCAATCAGTTTCTAAAGGAGAATTATTGAGTGGCTTCACTCGCACATACACACCACTTCACAACAATGATTCTCTTAAAATAAATTTCTGTATGTTTCTCCCTTTATAACTAACTGATTATCTAATTGGGCCGGCCTATTGGGCCTTTCCAATTGGGCTTTAGTGTGTGGCTTGGAGTGGGACCAAAAGGGACCAATAAAACACTAGCTCCAATGGGCCTTGGGCTTTTCTGTCAACTCTTGACAAGTCCAAAGTTACCATTAATTATATTTAATATCACTATATAAATATAATTGCACTCTAGGCCTTATTAATAAATTATATCCCAAGACTTTATTATACATGTAACCCCTTCATAAAATATTCGTAGTAATACAAAGTCATGAATGTAGACTGCCACTTTGAAGATTACTACATCTTAATCCTTGAGTACCCGGTTTAATCCTTTAAGTTATTCATCATATATTTATGAAATCCAATTTCATAAATATATACTTTAGTAATTTCTTACTAAAGTGGTTAGGCCTAACTCTCTGAATAATCAAACCCATTAAACTTATCTCAAGGGAATATTTTATATCTCCGTTAAGAGACTATGAATTCCATCTTGAGAATATATGTTCCATCAACACTAAATGTGGTTGCCCAACACACTGAGGTTTTGATCGTGCCTTTAGATCTCACTCCTGATATATCAAAGCAACGTACACCTCATGATCAGGTCCATTATTCTCTTAGGATTAAGAGTTCATGCAAATAGGAGTCGTGAGATTTATTATTAATTTGACAGTCGTTAGGAGAATAATAAATCTCATAGCGGTCCAGTTCAATATGTCTTAACTCTTAAAACATATCAACATATCAACTAGAAGTCTCCACTTCCATGATCAAGACAAATCATCTTAGTTGATATGTTATAGTCTTCGCAGATGAAATGCCCAATTTCATCACCGACTACGAACCAAAATTATAAGTTTACAAAGAACTTGTGATCTATATCTTCTATGACTAAATCACATACTATGCATCTCATGGACTATATGATAATGTCCAAATATTCATGTTACCATTATTTTAGATAATAATAATAAAGAAACTTTATTAATCACAACATTAAGTCATACATAATGTCATACATAATAAGATACACATACAATAGGATTTAAGGGCACTAATCCTAACACTTTATCCTTGAGTACCCGGTTTAATCCTTTATGTTATTCAATATATATTTATGAAAGCCAATTTCATAAATATATATATACTTTAGTAACTCCTTACTAAAATGGTTAGGCCCAACACTCTGAATAACCTAACCCATTAAACTTATCTCAAGGGAATATTTTATATCTTCGTTAAGAGACTATGAATTCCATCTTAAGAATATATGTTCCATCAACATTAAATGCGGCTGCCCAACATACTGAGGTTTTGACCGTAACTTATAGATCTCACTCCTGATATATAAAAGCAACCTACATCTCATCATCAGGTCCATTATTCTCTCAGGATTTAGAGTTGATGTAAATAGAAGTCGTGAGATTTATTATTCATTTGATAGTCGTTAGGAGAATAATAAATCTCACAGCAAGCCAGCTCAATATGTCTTAACTCTTAAAACATATCAACATACCAACTAGAAGTCTCCATTTCCATAATCAAAACAAATCATCGTAGTTGATATGTTATAGTCTTCGCAGATGAAACACCCAATTTCATCACCGACTACGAACTAAAATTCTAAGTTTACAAAGAACTTGTGATTTATATCTTCTGTGACTTTTCGAATAAATCACATACTATGCATCTCATATGGACTAAGATAATATCCCATTAGTTCATTTATAAATTGTCTCATATAACTAAACAACTTAATTATTTATAACATGCCAATAAATTGGATTTTAGGGCATAAACCTCAACATGTGAAAGGAGTGAAAATGTCATTCATTATATTTTGAAATTCACTTGGCGCATTTTTTAATTCAAAAGGCATTACGTTCCATTCATAATGACCAAAAGGGACTGTAAAAGTAGTTTTATGTTTGTCTTTATCATCTATTTGTATCTGCCAAACACAACTTTTCATATCAAATTTAGAGAAAATGGTTGCTTCATGTAATCTGTCAAGTAAATCTTTTTTGTTTGGTATAGGATATCTTATCCACTACAAAGCTATGTTTAAGGGTTTATAATTTATGACTAATCTTGGAACTCCTCGTTCTAATTTAGCTTGTTTGTTAACATAAAAGGCAGCACAGCTCCAAGGGGACTTACTTTTCCTTATTAGATTTTGATCTAAAAGTTCTTGGATTTCTTTCTTACAATATTCTAAAAGTTCTTTATTCATCTATATAGGTCTCGCTTTAGTAGGTATATGTCTTTCATTAAAGTCTTTCTTATAAGGTAGCTGAGAAATATGTTGTTTCCTATGCCAAAAGGCAGTAGGGAAAGTAGAACATATTTCTATCTCAATTTGTTGTTTAAATAATTTTATTTTTTGTTGAAGATGTGGGTCTATCAGTTGACTAGCAATTCTTTCACATTTTATTTCTTTCTGTAAAGATAGTAGGTGTCTTTTTTTTTTTTTTTTTGTGAATTCTTTCTTTATCAATTTCTTTTATAATAAAAACGTTATCAAGCAAATGAATTTCTTTAGGGATAGGAGGTAGGATAAATTTAAAAAGAATTTATTTTCCTAGCACATTAGTTCTTACTCCTTCATCTGTTGTGAGAAAGGGATAGAGTAAAGCCATAATGGGATTTCCTAATATTATTTTAGAAGACAAACCATTTACTAAAACAAAAGCAGTTTAAATCCATCAATACAAATGTGGGCATTAGCTAACTTATAATTAATTTTCAATTTTTCTCTATTAGCTTGAGTTAATCTTTCTATTGATTTTTCATTGTACTTTGATGGTACTAATCCTTCATGTAATACAATTTATGTTGTCCTGGTTTTTTACATTTCCAACAAATGACTTGTCTTTCTATTTCTGATAAATTAACAAGTTCTTTACCCTTTTTAGCAAATTCTTCTTCTTTAGAGAGTCTAACTTCTTGTCTATCTCATTTTTTATGTCTGTCTTTGTTTGTTTTTTATTTTATTTACAACTTTTACAAGTATGTCCTAGTTTTTAACCTTTGTAACAAATGACCTGTCTTTTTGTTTCTGAGCCTTCATCCTCTGAAGGTTTGGCTATATCTAGAACGAATAGTTCTTTATCATCTTTATGGATTCTTTTTTAGATTCTTTCTTTAAATAATTTAACTTTTTAGCTATCTTTGTGTCGTATCTGTTGTAGACTTATTTAAAGGTAATACAAGGTGAGAGTGAATTTCATGAGAAATAAATAAAGGGGTTTTAGGATTATTTTCATTTTTAATAGAGGTAGAAGAGTGGGTGATTCTGTCTTCTATTTTCTGTAGTTTTTTATCAGTTATTTCTAAATAAACATTATTATAATTATTTAGTTGAATTACGTTGTCTAAATTCTTATGGTCATTATTTAAACTAGTCTTTTTAATAGGAGTAGCCAAAACTTGTTCAAAAGGTGGAGAAGTTTGATACATCTCTTCTTGATTATCTTCTTTAGTCCATGATATAGTTTTTTTCTATGACACTCATCTTTCCAGTATGATAATCTAACCGATCAAATTAAGAAATTAAAATGTCTTTCAAGATCTGTCATTTTCTGATAATATTTATTTATTAAATAATCTCTTTCTGTCTCATTATATTGTTTAAAAAATTGTTTTCTTTTGCTAGCATATTCAGGTTTTAAATAATCATTTTTTAATAATTCTTTATCTAAAACAAACTCATCAAAATCTGTCAAATTTATTTCTTTTTCTCCTGATGATCTATCATATTCTGTCTGCTTAGTTTTATCTGAAACACCGATCCCATATTTATTAAATATATTATTTGTTCTATGGTCTGTTAAGAAAGATAAATTAGAAAATGTTCCTTGTTTATGTATCTGTGTAGTATTAACTGTCGGTATATTTATTCCATTCTAATAATTTTCTGTCAATATCCATTATGTTATATTCTTCTGAATTTATATATCCTAAATTATTTATGTTTGGATTTAAGGGTTGATTTAAATTATTTATTTTTGGATTAAAGGGTTGATTTCCTGAGCTTGTACTAGCACTAGATGATGATCTATTGAACCGATTCATTCTGCTTTCTAAATAATCAATAATTACTAATTATATTATCACTAACAATTTGATACTTACTATCGGGAACACCCAAACGCCTATCCATCAGCTCAACACGGGCTTACCAACACGTCACAGCGAGGCTTACCAACGAGTTACAAGGGTTACCAACGCTAGCAAATAGCTAAATAACAATAGTCTTAGTAACTTCTTGATTAAGAAGAAATAGAACTCATACATTCACTAGACATGGCTCTAATACCATTACCACCCAATAAAAATCAATAACTATTTTATTTATACAATATTTGATTAAATAGTAAATAATATACGATTAACAAAAAGTTTGACATGCTTGTTTAGAATAATGACAATTTACTAGCTACCTAATTTTGAATGTATTAAACCAATAAAAATATTGAAAGCATATAACATCAACAAAACCTTACACTTATATTTGATCATGTCCTTAATGTTTAATAAAAAATTTTAAAATGGTGAAATATTATTTAAAGTTATATTAAGTGTAACTTGATCCTGACATGTGTGTGTGTGTGTGTGTTTTCTATATTTTTTAACACACATACTAAAATTTGTTTTAATCAGATATTATTAATCATTAGATCCCTATACTCATATTTTATGCATAATTTTAAAATACCAAAACATAAAATTTAAAAAACTTAAAGATGAAATAGTTATCGATCTTAAATCATCTGTAATCATAGAAAGTATAGGAAGAAAATCTAATTCAACGGTAGATTAGTCAAAATTCATATTTAATAGAAAAATATTGAGTTGCTTAAAGTGTTATTAGATATAACTTGAACCTAACCCTATAAGAGAGAGAGAGAGAGAGAGAGAGAGAGAGAGAGAGAGAGAGAGAGAGAGAGAGAGAGAGAGAGAGAGAGAGAGAGAGAGAGATTTCTTTGACAAAAATAATTAGTGCATAGAAATAAATGCATAAACCGATTAATAAACAATAATGAATTAATATTTTGACAAACATTAAAAGGTTTTTTTAATGATGTTGAAGGCTAAGGGCCTGTTTGGTTTGTAATTTGTCATCACTCATCACTCATCACTTAAAATACCCCAATTTCCCAAACCCCTTGTTTGGCACCTTAACTCAGACCTAGTTTTCAACCTCAAATACCCTAAAAGTTGCAGCTGGGTTTCTCACAAAAAAAAAACAGTCTGTTTTGTCAAACATTGCGGTTGGTATATGGGTTTAATTACAAAAATGCCATCATAACTTGAAAACACCTAAAATGTTTTTTCAGTTTCCATAACTCATCATTCAAAAATCATAGAATTAAGTGATGGAAACAAATGTTGAAAACCAAGCCAAACAAAAATATTTGTGTGGGTCCCATGTGTTTTGATAACTCAGTTATGAGTTTTGAGTGATATTATCCGAAACTCACCTAAACCAAACAGGCTCTAAATCTCTACTGGTCTCTCTCTCTCTCTCTCCTCTCACTCTCTCAGAATAAAAAGAAAAATAACCTATTAAAATAAATTTAAAAGGCTTCCAATACTCCCAAAAAAAAAAAAAAAATGCAGATACAGAGAGAGAAGGAGAGAGTTCGTAAGCCCCAACGTCTGTTCCCTCGCCAAACATAGAGCACTGGAACTGCAACCATATAGAGAAAGAAAAATCTATAGGCATCAACACCGTTAGGCTATATATTTGCCACTATCAGATCGTCGGAACCGGTTCCGGTACATTTTTCTCCATTTTTCTAGATTTGGGTATGAAATATTACTTTTTATTGAGTTTTTTTGTTGGATAGGTTTAGATTTGATTTTGGTTTTGATTCCTTTTTGTTTTGGGTTTTTGGTTTTTTGGTTCTTAGATTACATAATTCACTAAGCCTTTCCCTTTTTTCTAATATTTGCGTTCATAGTTTTTTCTTTTTCTTTTTTCTTTCTGGGGTTTTGATTTGGAAAACTGGTGTTGCTGTTCATTCATCACCAATCTCCACTTTCATAGGTAACTTCTTTTCTTTTTTTTTTCTCTCTTTGGAGCACTAGCCATTCAAGTTTTTCTCTCTCACTCTTTGGGTTTTCAGTTTTGGTAGATATTTGGATTCCAATTGATTCTTAATTTTTCCACTCCTACTTAGAATTTCAATTTATTTTTGAATGTTTTGGTAGATATTTAGATTCCAATTGGTTCTTAATTTTTCCAGTCCTTCTTAGAATTTTGATTTTAGGTTTTTGAATTTCTTGATTTTAGCTGAGAATGTTCCATGACAACATAGCTAATAAGAATGCTTTTAAATTTTCTCAATCTTTGCAAGTTCCTCAATGCTGGTGATTGTGAGGGAAACCTTCATATCTAGAATATTAAAATTTTGGAAATTTTGGTAGGGTGCTCATGATGCAGAGATCCTTTCACTGAGCTTTAGCTTATCAAGTAAAAAGGAGGCTAATTCTGAAGAAGCCGCAAATAGCCAGTCATTCCTTGCATCAGGGGGCTACGATTGAATGATCCATCTTTATGATGTCAATAGGTTTGCTACTTTCCTCTATTTTTTTTATTTTGTTAATCTCTGCCTACTTACTGGATTTTGTGTACAGCTGTTTATTTCTGTGAGTTGTGGACTTCTTTGATTGTAATTTTGGATGGTTCTTGCTTCATTTTGAATGAAATTTCCTGAATTTGCTGCAAACCTTGATGAGTATTGCTTAATGAAAACTTATCTGTCTCATATATGTGACTTCAACTTTTTTTTTTTTTTTAAATCTAAGTTTTATATCAAGGTTAGCAATCTGAAACTGACTCAAAAAACAAATGAAATAAATATGACTTTAGGCTTACTTTGTCTTCAAGATTTTTTTTTTTTTTTTTTTCTAAACTGTATATGATATATGCTTACATTAATGATTTTTTATTTAATATAGTGGGTAATTTGTTTGTTTCTTTTTAAGACATTTCAATGGGTAATATAATATTTGTCTTGGTTTGTGTAAAATTATAATTTATAGGTCTTAATTTTATGTTTTCAGTTAGGCTGTAGTTGTTGCTTTGCAGATAGCTTTTGTTTGCAGCATATATTTTTTGAAATCCATACATATATTTTTTTTTTTGGTTGGAATCACTTAGGTTTTCCAAGTTAGAATGAATTTTGAGAATGACAAGGATGTGCAAACTCAACAAGCAATGTGGGAAGGACAACATGAACTTTCAACTAAGAAGACATATGCTAGGTACATGGAACTTCTCTTCTTTCTAATTTCAATTGGGTATTTGTTTTTGTTCTCCTTATGGCAGCGCAATTGATGTTTGTCATGTTTCATTCGTTGTTGTTTTTTCGTAGTGTCTAAATATTGGATGCCTAGAATGTTACTTTTATGTTGATGAAATATCTTAAAGTGCATATTGGGTTTTCATTATTGGATATTTTGTTGCACTTATTATTGCAAGGCTGAATAGAGTCTTCCTTGATTGCATATCCAAACATAGATGATTTTGAAAGGATTGGAAATGGAATTTTTTGGTTTTTTTTTTGGCTTTGGAACTATAACTATTGTGTTGTTTGTTTCGACTATACTCTATATTAGAGTTAGTTATTGTTGAAATTTTAATTTGACTATGTTTTGGAGGTATTATGGTATTCTATTATTGTTGAAATTATAGGTAGTTCTTTTGACAACAAGGTAGTTCTTTGATCATATTATATGCAAGGAATGGTTGCAACAATAATGCATGATGTGTGTTTGATAAAATGTCTCAAAAATCTACATTACACAATGTTTCATAAAAATTTGCACTGCAGTGCACTATTTTGAATAACTTTCTGCATTGTTTTTAAATAACTTTTTGTAAACCAATTTTCTGTTTCGTATGTTGGTATTTGCTATCTCATATTTTGCAGCAAAGTGAAAAGAAATCGAGTTAATGCTTCTATGTCATGTAAGGTTTTGAACATTGGAAGTTGTAATTTTGTTGTTTGTTGCCTTTTCATATTTTTTTATACGTTAGTATTGCATAAATTGTATTGGCATAAATTGTTTTATTATTATTATTATTATTATTATTTTGTAATCTTTACATCTATGAATTTAGACTGCAATCTAATCATATCATATACTATATATAATAGTAGAAGTCTTTTCTTGCAATTAAGGAGGTGTTGCCACGTTTGGAAAAAAGACCACTTTAAAAACAACCACGTATAGAGTTTAAACTTTAAAAAAACTGTATGATGCACCGTTTTTGGAGTCTTCTTTTCATCAAACGTATTTATAAAAACACAAACCCACTTATCAAAAAAAAAAAAAAAAACACAAACCCAAAAATCCAAATGCCATATTTCCAATCAAAAGTTTAGACTCACTCTAACTTCTGTTTCTTCTCTGCAACTCCATACACACAGGTTAGAATAATGTGTTCAAATACTGCCACGTTAGTTAAACCCAACCAAAATCCCGATCATTACACCATTTGAAAGCCCGATCGTTACACCTATAAGAGAAAACAAAAACATAAAACCCAAAAACTACCCTCTCCTGATAAACCCTTTCTTCTTCTTTGCCTCTTCCTACCGGTGAGTTTTATCTTCGCATTTAAGTTTGTTTATTAATTATGATTCAATTTTGATATTTTGTTTGGATTGGTTTCGATTTGTTTGGGTCTTTAGGTTATATTTGGTTCTCATTATGGTATTTGAGTTACAAGTGGTTCTATTTTGATTATTTAAGTTAAACTACGCCATAGTACACCCACCTTCTGCCCCAATCAGACCCTACCTCCATTGTTATAGTCTCTATTTTTTGTTTCTTTAAATTTAGGTCTGGAGAGGGAAAATGTGAGTTTTCTATTTGGAGAGAGTGTTGGTAAAGGCGTGTGAAAAGAGTTGGAAAGAGAGAAATCTGACATCTTTGGTCAAACTGCCTGAAACCTTTATAGGTATTATTTAAGTAAATATTGCTTTAAACGTTTGATTTGATTTAGGCTTAAGTTTTGGTACTCAATTGAATTGATTTTGATTACAATTGCCAATTTGTCATATAATAGAAGCTATAATTATTTTTTCTTCATGTAATATTTTTATTTCCTTTCATGCATGTTTTGATCTCATGTTGGATCGATGCAGAGTTGTGATTGCCACTTTATCTTCTATTGCTTTTATTTTTAAATGAATTCCCTTTTTGTTTGTTACCGCCTGACTACAAAACAAAAAAGCCAGAGAACAAAGTCAGTATGAGGTGTTTATTTTTAAATGAATTTCCCCTTGCCATCATCATGCCAAAACCAAAACCAATATGTTTTTCTTTCTTTCAGTTTGTTCATTAAATATGATCAGAATCTGATATTTTATTTGGAGTGGTTTTGATTTAGGTCTTTAACTTGAAGTTATATTTTTCTATTAGTTTTTCAGTTTGTGCATTAAATAGGATCAAGTTTTTTGTATTTGTTTGGATTGATTTCAATTTAGGTCTTTATGTTATATTTGGTTATGATTAAGTTATTTGGGTTAAATTTATTCATGTTTATCTATCTATGTTGTCTGGGTTAAAACACAGGGGGACAGATTTTAAGAACCTAAGTGAGTCTTAGTCTCTTTTGGACATTTTGAATGTTGAAATAGAGCAGGAGATTATTCTGGACAAAGTTATAAACAATACAAATCAAGTTGGAAGGAAAAAGTAAATTGAGAGTTTTCCCTTAATCCAAATTCTCTAGAAGTAGTAACGTGAATCTCTGTGGAGGGAAGGCTTTTCAATTCCTTCAATTTTTCTATTCTATTGAAGAATGAAAGAATAAGGTGGTGAATTCAGAGGGGTATGGGTCATATTTTGTTGAGTTCATTTTTATTGCCAATTAATTATGTATGGTACAATCTTGGTATTATAGAAAAAAAAAATAATGACTTACCTTAAATGTGGCCTCATAACTGAGTATGATGTGTATTCAAGTTATGATACTTTGTGATCTATTTGTATTCTAATCATGCTCCACAAATGTGTAATACTAATATCCATATTCTCAAGTCCCAAGAGGATTGACTTTTTACCTTTTGTGGCTACTTTGCTTGAAGTGGATGTGATTTAAGACTAATTGTGTGAGTTAACACAAATCTATCTTTTGAGAAAGGAATATATTTATCTTCTAAATGAAGATAAGCAAAGAACTTACTAGATAGGATTGCTTCATTAATAGAAAAAATATTCCCTACAACCAAAATTTATTTGCAAAAAATCAGTGAAACTCGAATGGAAACAAATGCAACTTAGATTTATGGGAGAAGTTGTGTTTCATTTTTGTTTAATTTTGTAAAAGTCTTGGGAGGATTTTTAATTGCCTTCCACTCTATTTGCATAATTACCAAGGTTAGGTACTTTAAACTTTTGTTTAAATGGCAGACAATTGTGGACAATGTGTTTTGTTGTTGTAGTTTTACGGTTGCTAGTGTGTGAATTGTATTAACAAAATTGAAAAATAAGTGGTTGCTATTAAGTTTGTAGGTTTGCATGTATAAAAATAAAAAAATAAAAAATAAAAAAAAAATAAAAAAATAAAAAAACCTGAAAAGATGCTTTATTCATGTACTTTTTTATTTTATTTTTTATTTTTTATTTTTATACAGAATAGGTACAATATTATTCTAATAATTATTGTTTTGTTCCTTAAGCTCATTGGCATATCCGGCTGAATTCCAATGAACCAAAAAATTGTATTTTAGTCGCGGAACCCTCCTTCTCAAGATTCATTCATTCTAACTACCAACTGCATTGTTTGTTCTCTACCTTACCCCTTCCCTTCTAATTTCCATCTGCTCTATCCGTACTTTGCCTCAATCCTTGCTGCTCTGTTCATTTTTCTTGCCCCTATTCCTTCTCTGCACTGGTATATCTGGAAGGTAAGCACACTCTTTCCCTCCTCACTCATTATTTTCAATTCCTGTAACTTCTCAATGGTACTTTTCTTATTTGAATTTCTATATTTAAAATTTTCCACTCCTGCTGAATTGTCTAGGGTTTTCCTTTGATCCCTATTGAAGGATAGATGAGTTTATTCTCTTTCTTTGTTTCTTTGGTCTCAAATTATCATTTTTCTATTTTGGTTTGGGTAATATTAGGGATTTTCACTCTTGATTTTAATAGTTGACTTTCACCTTTGTTTCTTTTAAATCTGACAGTTTACAGTGTAAGGATAATTTATAATTTTTTTTAAAAAGTGAAATTATGGTTCCTAGATTATACGCTGTGTTCTTGAATATTAAGGGATTCTTTCCGAACTATGGTTGTATGGTTTACACTTTAATTCGTAGATTCATATTTTGTTGAATTGTTGAACAACCTTTTATATATCCATACCATTTACAATATTTTCTTTCGCTTCTTCTGTTGTCTCTCTTTCATCTTTCTCTCCTGTAATTTGAACAACCTTCTGACCCTGTGTAATTTAAATTAGTATTATTGCAAGCATTTGGTTTTACTTTGGGCGTCACTCCATTTGGAGATGATTGAAACTTTGATCAAGACAGCGTGTTTATAGGCTTTTATGAAGTATGATGTGTTGTACACTGCATTAATGCATTTGGTGTTCTTTCTTCACTTAATTATCTGCAAATAGATCAACGTTAATTGTGACAAAGGTGCTAATAGATGGCTTTAGCAAGCTTGGTTTAGAAGGAATTAATTTTTATAAGGTGAAATTGTAACTAACCTATATCTCCTGGTTGAGGCACATGGTGCTATTTAAGGATCTAACTTTCTAAATGGAAGGCATTGAATTTTTGAAGGAGTTTTTAGAGTAAATTTCAAAACTTAGTTTTTAACTAAGATCCTTGCAACATTTTTTCTTTGAGAATGCAGCAGCAAACTATAATGGCGATTTATAATTGTCATATATTATAATCTTTAGGTAATTTAACAATCTTGGCCAAAGAAAAATTGGTTTAACTTAACAATATAATAGTTGTAGTAATTTGCAAAAGAGACTTCCTTACTGTGGTTATTCATAAAATTTACAACATTTATTTTGTATTGGACCAAATGTCATTAGCTAATTCTAGAAAGTATGACGTGAAAGATTCTAGAAATGAAGGAATTAACTACATGCTACAAAGAAAAAATTTAAGAACAATTCTAATTTGTAGCAGGTCCTAATCAAGTGAATGTTAAGATGCATGCACTTCTGCCAGTAAGCTAATATCTATATTTGTATGATCAATAAAGATTTTCCTTTGTATTAAAATAACACAAAAAAGGCCAAATAAACAACTAAAGTACATGCAAAATAATTCTGAATTAAAATCTGTCCTAACAACATTTATTTGAAACTTAAAAGTAAATTAAATATATGATACTTGTAACGTGGATCATATTTTACTGGGTGAATGGAACTTAATCTCTTCCCTTGGTATCCCTATCACATAGGATTAAAAATTCATAGGTTAGCTAGTGTTCATTATTCCTGGAACTGGTCCAATATTTTCCAATAGCTTCACTCTCAGTCATCACAACCCAAACTTTGGTGGTATTTGCAGAGGAACTTGACAAATTACATTGAAATAAAACAGACATGCCTTTTCACAATTACTTGGAGCCAAACAAATTAGCCTTTAATGCAATATAATCGCAATCTTGTTGAAATAGTCTTTGAAGGCAAGAGTTATGAAATAAAACCTAAACATAATTAAATCAATGAGTTTAGCCAAGAGCATCACATTTTTAATTTTTTATGCCATGCTAAACTCATATTCACCACCAACACCATTGCAATTTTTTTGCATAGGTGCATCATAAAATCTTGTACCTTGAAAAATTAAAAAAATCTAGTACTAAACTCATATTCACCACTAACTTTTTTTTTTTTTTAATTTTTTTTATGCATTCTATTAGAAGTAGAGAGAGACTCAACATATCTTGTCATACGCAGAAGAATTGTTGGTGTAGAATGTCATAATAGTAGAGAACCAATGAACCTATGGGACAATAATATAAAATTGGTGATCAATAGTTATAGCAAGTCATTTTGCAAGAACAAAGAAGAGTTTTTTTTTTTTTTTTTTTAAGTTTCTTTGCTTATAAAACTTACTGTAGCAAAGCATAGTTATTGCTTGGACAACTTCTCCCTCCAATTTCTCCAACCATGAATATGGCTGTTTTAAGTTTCTCGGCACAATTTATGAAACATTAAAAGAAAAAAGAAAAAATTTAGATTTATAAATTTAACTTTGTATTATATGCTTAAGTCGAATGATAAGCTAACCATCAGCATTGTGATAGATCCCACTGAAATATGTGGACAAAAAGATAACCCCTAATGCTCATGTTCTTGCAATCGATATGCATAGTATTCTCTCATTGTAACAGAATCAGTTGTATTAGATCTAATTCCATCTACATTACTATACAAATGCCAAGCCTAAAGCCATCCTTGCAAGGAAGGAACAATACAAATCTAACCCAAAAATGTAAAACCCAGCCAAAAAACCTAACTCAAAACCAACCTAACCAAAATACCCAAAACTAACTTATATTTCTTAGTTCATAATCAAATCAAAGGGGGAAAAAAAAGCATATTTTCAGAAAACAAAAACAATATAAGAAGAGGAAAAAAGTATACTAACCTTCAAAATATACTGTTGCAAAGACAAACTAGGGTAGAGAACGAACAGAGGAAATTTTAAGCCCTCAAACGTGTTTTTGTTTTAAACCATGTGGACAACATAATAAATGGATAAAATATAAAGCCCTCAAACGGTGCAATGTGCAATATTTATCTTTAAAATCAAAACTAAATGTAACTCAAATACCTAAATAAAAATCAATCCAACAAAATTTCTCAAAACTAATTCATATTTCATACCTATATATAAGAAAGAAAGGAAAAAAAAATTACTGGTGGTAGTTCTCTCTCTATCTTCAAATCTCAGTTCTTGCATGCACCTTTAGGTTCCTGATGCCAGTTTCGGTGGTCTAAGTCTGGCAAAGGAATGGACGGTGGCGTGAAAATGATGGTGATGGTTGGCCGTACGAACTCTATCTCCTTCTCCATCTCTGTATCACAAGCTTTTTGTTTTTCTCCTTTTTCTCTGTATCACTTTTTTTTTATTTTTTTTTATTTTATAGTATTGCAAGCCTTTTCTTTAATTTTATTTTAACCGGTTATTTTTTTTATACAAAGAAATTATCAAACAATGTTTAGATCGTGAAACAATATAATTTATTGCTTTTTAATTGGCTAAAAGTTAGATGGGCATTTTTTCCTATGCGGGAACACCTCCTTAAAGAAAACTATTTTGAATAAGCTATTTTGACAATATTTTTTATTTAATTCATGCAAGAAATTGGGCAGAACTTATTAATTCTATTGAAATCATAGGTTCGAATGAAGAATTGGAACAGTTGAAGGACACGTTAAGTAAGATGATGAAAATCAGAAAAGTTATGTGGTTTGATAGAGTTCCTATTGAAGCTCGGAAGTGCATGGGTGGTATGGGTATTAGATTGTTTAATAATCTGTTAAAAGAGATTGTAAGTGCTGAAATCGGAATTATAAGATGGTCAACTAATTCGAAAGCTACCATTGCACATACAATACTGATAAAAAATGGCTATATTGAGAAAAATATTCCAACATCCATTAGTACTCCGCCATACATCTACCCAATGTGACTCCTTGGCTGCATCTATTGCCCCCTCTGAATGATTTCCATGTTTTACTTAATGAGATGCCTCAATCCCTCTATATTCAAAACCTACCATCATTTCCCTAGAAGAGGTTGATTAAATGTGTTTTTTTTTTTTTTTTTAGTAATAAAGATGTATATTCAAGAACACTACCTCATGCAGAAAGTCATAAGGTAGAGTTGAAAAATTACAAAGAAAGAAGATAAAAAATAGAAAGAAAAGATACTAATTACAAAGGAGAGAGCTTAGGAACATAGGTAGAGAATCACTAGAGGTGAGTCCACAAGTCCTAGACCAATCAAAAAGGGAGCCACTAAAAGAAGCCAATAGCTGGTTGTTAGAACTTTCCGCATCCTCAAACATCCTCCAGTTTCGTTCCCTCCAAAGACACTGCATTAAGCACAGCAGAGCTAAAGTCCAAATGCTAGACGAATGCTTTCCAAGCCAATTCCACCAACCAAAGAAAGTATCGCAACTGATCTTGGCAAGACCGATGAAATCCCAAATGATCTAAACACCAAACTCCACAACCGGTATGCCTTACCACAATGTAGTAGCAAATGATCCACCGTCTTCCATTACAACGACACATAATGCACCAGTCAACAAAGTCCATCCCTCTACCCCTCAAATTGTCACCTATAAGTATTTTATCCCATACAGCAGTCCACACAAAAAAAGAAACACGCTAAGGGGACTTAACCTTCCAAACACCTTTCCAAGGAAAGATAATGGGCAATGGATCTCTTAACTTATTATAAAATGATCAGATATCAAAATCTCCATTCTTTGTCAACTTCCATCGCATACGGTCTCCATTCTTAGTTGGAGGTAAATCAGAACCTAAAGTACGGAGAAATTCATCCATACCACCCATTTCCCAATCATTTGGTCTCCGAATGAAACGGACATCCCAGCTTCTCCATTTTCCTATCCCCAACCGTTCAGGAGAAGAGGCCACTGATGCCTCTTTATTGGAGGCAATCACATACACAACTGGAAAGGTCAATTAAAGTGGAGAATCCCCACACCATTGATTTTTCCAAAGCTTCACTCTATCCCCCACTCCTACTTCAAACCGAATATTTTTACTAAAAACCTCCCAACCCATTCAGATGCTTCTCCACAAACCACATCCATGTACCCCTCTATCTAGCTTAGAGGTCCATCCCCCCCCCCCCCCCCCAATTCTTCCTCGAACTTTAGAGCTACAACCCTTCTCCAAACCCTTGTCTCCTCAACCCCAAACCGCCATAGCCATTTCCCTAGTAAGGCTTTATTAAAAGTACTTAAGTTCCTTACACCTAACCCACTATTTTCCAAAGGTGCACACACCTTATCCCATCCCACCAAATGTATCTTGGAATCCCCCCATAAGAAATCCCTTTGCAACCTCTCAATTTTATTGGCCACATGCGTAGGGATAGTAAAAAGAGATAAAAAGCAAGTCGGAAGACTAGATAATGTACTTTTAAGCAATATCAATCTTCCACCTTTTGACAAATACTTCTTTTTCCACCCAGCCAACTTAGGCTCAATTTTTTCCAAGATAGGATTCCAAATAGTAGGAGACTTATGGGACACCTCCAATGGCATACTAAGATAGGTCATAGGCAAAGACCCAATCCAGCAACCCAAAATCTCTACCAAGACATGGATATTAGGAACCTCCCCAATGGGAACCATCTCACTCTTCAAGGCATTAACCTTTAATCCTGTCACAACCTAGAAACAAAGAAGGAGCATCCGAACATGTAGAACCTGCTCCTCATCTACATCATAAAATAGAATCGTATCATCTGCAAACAAAAGATGTGAGACACATACCCTTCCACTCCTTCTACCGTCAGCCCTAAAACCTCGAAGTAAACCAGCACCTTCAACTCTTTTCATCATCTTACTGAAAACCTCCATCATAACTAGAAACAACATAGGAGATAGTGGGTCCCCTTGTCTCAATCCCCTCAAACTTCCAAAAAAAATTAGTTGGAGACCCATTAACCAAGACAGAGAAAATGTACAAAACTTATGCAGCACAATCCTCCCAAGTTTAATGAGGAACACACCAATCCATAGTCCACTAAATGAAAGTTTTTAGGTTCATCCAAGCCCTTTTAAGTTCTCTTATTAATTTTTGATCTATTAGCAATATGAATAGGGATTATCAAAATTGAAATAAAATATACTTATAAAAAAAAATTGAAAGAAACACATAATTTTTTATTTTTTTTTATTTTTAAGAAATACATTGGTAGTCTAGATAATGCATTTTTTATAAGAGTGATCCTTCCTCCTTCAACTTGCTTTTGTTAACCTTGATAGAGTACCATATTTTCCTAATAGAAATCCAAACCCACTTTCTCCATTTTCACCAAAATCATGTCTTTCTAATAGATATATGAAATATCCATGGTTAAAATGATCATATAACATTTATGTGCCTAGCTTACCAATTAGGCAACTACTCCAAAAACACAGCTGTCAAGTTTGCTAGCAAGACATTCATTGGCAATAAACACCAAATAAGAGATTTGCCAATCTTCAACATTTAAGTGATCCATGAACACTTTTTTTTTGGTTAAGTAAAGAGATTAGCCAACATCTTTGCCGTAAGCACGTAGACATTTCCAAGGTAATATGGTGAAAATCATTAATACTGACACCACCACTTTTTTTTTTTTTTTTTTTGGAATCAAAGTGACATAAATAGCATTAGAGAATTCTCAAACTTGTGATTATAGAATTCCATTTCCCCAAAACTTAATATCTAGCCACCATCTTTGGCCAACATCCACTTTAGTATTGTAACATTCAATCTCACTATCTCTAACACTTATTAATCTCTAGCCACCATCTTTGGTAGAAAACAATATATCTCTTTCCCTTTTCTCTCTAACAGTTGCATTGCACATTTTCTTTCTATTTCTTTGCTTCAAATTCAGGTCCCCAAAAAGTTATTGGAACCCAATCCACCACTCTTATTGATCTGCATTTTTCTTTGTTTACATTTTGATTTTTACATAGATTTCTTCTAAATTTTGTGGTATGGACATATTTTATGTAATTGGCTACTCCTTTGACAAAAAACACTTTACTTGTAATTGGGTAGATCTAGGATGCATTTAATACTTCAATAAACAAATTGTTCAAGCCAAGTATTAAAACCACAAAGATTGGACCAAGAAATAAGTGAAGAAGGGCTGTTCATTAAAGCTAGACAAATTCTCGACAGCTCTCGACAAATTCTATCTATTGAGGTCTCGACAGCTGCTCGACAGCTGTATCTATCAAGAATTAAGAAAAATCAGTTTTTCAGATTTGATTTTCGGCCCATGCTTATGTATTTGTGTAGGGTTTCTTTTCTCATAACCCTAGACATATATAAGACTTATTTTAAAAGCCGTCACATAAGATAATACAAGGAGAACACATGCAAAAGGTGATTGAGTGCCTTATTCTCTCTAAAAGAAGATACTGCATTTTTGCGCCTTAGGGTTTTGTAATCAAGTGCTTCTTGATTTTCATTATTGATGAAGTGAAGAACTTTGCAGCCAACATCTTCTTCAAGTTGGTGAATTAGTCATGTACTGGGAGTCGTGCATCATTGGTTAGTCACGTACTAGGATCCATGCAAAAGGGTGGCGTTCATATATTAAAGAGTTCAGAGGTTCTGAAGCGGTAGAAAGTTTCTACTGTAAGTTCATTTATGGGGATTATAGAGTCTAGGGACAAAGGTTTTGTACTAGATCTAAAACTTCTCTTTACCATAGTGAATTTCTTTTCAGGAAGGTTTCCCCCCCAGGTTTTTACTATGAAACTAGTTTGTTTTATTAGTTTTCCTAGGTCATCATATTTTGTCTTATTTATTTTTCCGCTGTGCATGATATTGACATGATATTCATGTTAGTTTGTTTTAACAAGATTTATTCATAATAAATCTAATTAACAACTTGGGATTAAAACTTGTTAATTCTATCAACCGGGGTCTAAATTTCCCATCAAGTGGTATTAGAGCGGGTACATTCTAATTGGATAAATTTCTTGAGTGTGATCCTTGACCCATATTGTCATGAATCATGGACAATCTCTTTTGATTCCTCCTTTATTTGATGGCACTAATTATGCGTACTGGAAAGTTCATATGAAAGTTTTTTTACAGGCTCTAGATGAATAGATATGGCAAGCTATTGAAGTTGGCTGGATTAAGCCAAAGAAAGTGTCGGTGGATTGGAATGAAGCAACAATCAAAAAGGAAAATTTCAATAGTAGGGCCTTGAATGCTTTGTTTTATGGGATGACCAATGAAGAATTCAAGAAAATATCATCCACGGAAGTTGCCAAGGAAGCATGGACCATTCTTGAGACCACCTATAAAGGTACCAAGGCAGTAAAGACTGTAAAGCTTCAAAGACTCACTAGTAGTTTTGAAGAAATAAGGATGGAGGAGGATGAGACCTTTGATGAGTTCTATGCTAAACTCAAGGATATTGTGAATTTTGCCTTCAATCTTGGAGAATCTATTGTAGAATCCAAAATTGTTAGGAAAATCCTTAGGTCCTTACCTGAAAGATTCCATGCCAAGATCACTGTCATTGAAGAAGTAAAGGACATTGATCAAATTCCTTTGACTGAGCTTGTAGGGAATCTTCAAAACTATGAGATGAGATTAGGTTTAATGGGAAAAGGTGGAAAGAGTAGAAACTTGGCTCTTACAGGTATAGAGGAAGAGATTGATGACTTTAAAGATGAAGATGAAAGCAAAGATGATGATGAGGATGAGGATCTAACCTTCATACCTGATGAGATTATCAAGCTTCTTCAATATAGGAAAAAGGATAAGGACAAACCTCCTAGGAAATCTAAATCCTCTAGGAAGGGTAAGAGTGAGAAACCCCTTATCTAATGCTATGAGTGCAAAGGTTTTGGTCATATGAGGATAAAGTGCCCAAACTACTTTATGAAGGAAAAGACCAAGAAGTCAAAAGATAAATGGCTGGTTGCTACTTGGAGTGATATTGAGAATGACTCTTCTGATGTGTATGTGGATGAATGTGGTCACTTTATAGTTTTTGCTGCCACAACCGATAAGGTGATTGTGGAGAGTACTAGTGACAGTGAGGATTCTTCTGATGATGAAATACCTAAGAAGATGACCATTTAGGAAGCCTATGATAAGCTACGCACTGAATTCATAAAATCTGAAAAAGACTTATCATTGTTGTAGAAAAGAGTTTAATGAGGTGAAAACTGAAAAAGTTGATCTGTTAGTCAAACTAGATGAGACTACAAGGTTAGTTAAGACTTTTGTTGTGGAGAACACCTCATTAGAAGAGAAGGTCAAGAATCTTGAGGTAGATTTTAGTCAAGTTAGAACTCAAATAGAGAGGATGTCTAGTGCAAAACTTGATAAGGTCTTAAGTGCTCAAAAGCCTAGTTCTAATAAGACTGGCTTAGAATATGTTGTTCCCTCCAACCCCTCCTCTTCCATGGCTGCTGGATCAAGGATTGTCTTTGTGCCCCAATTTGAGGAAGGTGATATAGGTATGAAATCCAAAATTGTTTTGACGAATTCTAAATCCTATGTTAGACCTTATGTTTGTCACCATTATGGTGTTTTTGAACACATTCGTCCTAATTGCTTTAAGTTGCATCCTCAAAAGCAAGTGTCCAAACAATCACATGTTTCCTCTCAAAGGCCTATACCTTTGTTTGGAGAGTCATTCAAAGCTTTGAGCTTTTTAACTTAATTTCAGGAGAATTCTAATTCTTCTATGTCCTTTAATAGACACACTAGGACACATGCCTTTTCATCTTCATGGCCAAAGACTCATACTGTGTGGATGAGAAAGGAGCCTAAGACAATGTCTTTTCTGTTGTCCTCTACTTTAATTCTTTCTATCTAAAGTAGGACTCTCTTTGATTGATTTCTTATCTGCTTTTGGAATCATGCTTTCATGCATCTGCATCTTTCCTTCATGCTTTCATGTTGTTTATTTGTTTTTTTTTTTTTTAAATAAAAATTGAAAAATTAGAAAAATACAAAAACAGTGTGTGTTTTGTGTACATTGGTACTTGTGTACCTTAGATGGCCATTGAAACAAAGTTTTCTAAACTTTGTATCTTTTGTAGCTTAGATGAGCATCTCTATGCACAACTAAGCACGTGAGCTTTGTGGCTCGTGTTTGTGATGAGTAAGATTAAGCTCAATGAAATTGTAA
Organism: Quercus agrifolia; assembly: GCA_029955455.1. Taxonomy (NCBI): domain Eukaryota; kingdom Viridiplantae; phylum Streptophyta; class Magnoliopsida; order Fagales; family Fagaceae; genus Quercus; species Quercus agrifolia. The sequence continues at coordinate 21,915,118 of JARQAD010000002.1, read as the reverse complement.
TTGCCAAACTCAATCTCGAAGAGAAGATTGAAGATTCTAAGGTGGTGAGAAAGATTTTGAGGTCTTTACCAGAGAGTTTCCGAGCAAAAGTCACAGCTATAGAAGAGAGTAAAGACTTGAATGAGATCAAAATCCAAGAGCTAATTGAATCTCTCCAAACATATGAGCTAGGGCTACCTTCTCATAAATCGAGCAAATCACTTGCTCTTAAAACCTTCACCGAGAGAATGGACAACTCCTTCGAAAAGGATGATGTGGAGAAGGAAGTATCATTCCTTGCAAAGAACTTCCGAAAATTTCTGAAGATGAAAAACAGTGGGAAGCCTTTCAACAAAGGGAAGTTTTCATCTTACAAGGGTGATAGGAAGGAATTTAGGAAGAAAGATGAGAAGGAGCCTCAATCTACTCAAGAAATCACTTGCTTCGAGTGAAATGGACATGGATATGTCAAGAGAGAATGTCCTAATTATTTGAGAATGAAGGGCAAGGCATATGCCACAACTCTCAGTGATTTAGATTCTTCCAATTCAGATTCGGAGGATAGCTATGATGAAGAAGGGAATTTCTCAGCATTTATGACTATTGCTCATGTTGAATCTTCAGAGGACTTGAATTTGCTTATGCAAGAACTTGGGGAGCATAGTGATGAGAAATCCATGGGAATTGTAGAAGAATCGGATGTTGAAGTAGATGAAGATACAGCTAGTCTTTGAGAGAATTACAACTCTCTCCTTGAGAAGTCAGGAGAGTATGCAAGGGTGGCTAAGGCAGCTGTGAAGAAAATGAAGAAAGCAGAGGAGGACTATAGAAGACTCCTAGTAAAATATAAGGAGGCCAAATGTGAGATTGAGATGTTGAATGGTGAGTTAATCGAGGCTTACACAAAGGTGAAATTTCTTGAGCTTGAGGTGATTGAAGCAAATGCCAAAGTAGACCAAGTCTGTACCAAGAAGCTTGATGATGTCATCTCTTCTAAAAAAACTTTCTCTGACAAAACCGGGTTGGGATATACTAGAGAAATTAGTTCGGGTGTCAAGCTCACCAAGGAAGTAAAGTTTGTGAAGGCCAGAGAACCAAAAGAAGTTGTCCCTACTGTTGAGAAAGCAAAGGTTGAGAAAAAGAAGAATGTGGCTGACCAAAGGGTGTTGAACAAGCCTCGCAACCAATCAACAATCAGGTCTGAAGCCAAAGGGAGATCACCTTCAAACTCACAAAGAAGTTCGAGAACGAACTATGTATGTCATCATTGTGGACTTCAAGGACACACCAGACCTAATTGTCATAAGCTGAGAGTATTGAATAATGCTAGGGATCAAAGGTCAAGAGGACCAAGAGATGACAAGAGGAATTGGGCTGTTGGGCAACCAAGAAGTCAAAATGGAGATTCTGATGTAATGGAAGTAATGAAGATGATTGACGTATTCACCACATGTTTGGCAAACTTCAACAGCATGTTTGAAGGTCACAATTCACGTAACCAATCCTATAGGGATATCACCCCAAACGCACGTGGCATGTGGGTGAATAGGGGTACTCATGCATGATTATCTCCTATGTCCATGCATCAATACTTCCAATGCTTAGGATCATAGGTTCATGTATCATATCATGCATTTCTTTCTGTATATAGCATGTTTCTTTTACAAATTTTGCTCTTACTTGTTGTTATTGATCTTACTTTTCTTGATTTTGTTTTTGAGTGTGTTCAAAAATTCAAAAGCCATAAAAATTGAAAAATCTTCAAAAAGTTTGATCACTTGTTTTTGAGTGTTTTGATCACTTGTTTTCTTTAATTTGATTTTATTTTAAATTCCAGTTACAAAAACCTTAGTGAGTTCTCTAGATAAAATCAAGATTAGCATAATTTTGGTATTTGTCAAAAGTAAGTTACCAATCCCTGAGGACGATGCTCTTCTCATCACTTTACTATAAAACTACGATACTGTGCACTTGCAGTTTTGCATCGATCAAGTTTTTCTGCTCTAGACATGTTGCCCTTTTAAGTTTAGCCCAAAATATTATTTTCAGCCCAAAACATTTTTGCTTCAGCCCAAGATACTTTTTTAGTTCAACCCAAAAATCTCTCCCTGTTTGTGTTTTAGCGCCTCCTTTTTGTTTCTTTTTACGGCACCTTTTTTTTTTTTTTTTTCTTTTCTTCCTGCCTTTCTTTTCTGCCTTTAGCCACTACATATTGCCCTTTTTCAGCCCAAGTGTTCAGCACAAAACATTTTTCAGTTCAAAACCTTTTTCTCTTCAGCCCAAAACCTTTTTTTTCAGCTGCTTCACGTCTCTTTATTTGAGTAAATCTTCATTTTCTTCAAATCTCAAATAAAATTTAAATAACAATAATGAAGTCTAAAATCAACAAAAAATAAATAAAATTAGACTAAAGTTTAAAGTTGAGAAGTGATAAATTACTCTCAATTATGCAAGTCATCAAACACCCCTAAACTTAGAACTTTGTTTGTCCTCAAACAAAAAGAAAATAAAATAAAAGACAACTATAGACACTATCAGCTAGACCCCATAGAGAAATATCATCACTCACCAAGCCATGATCTGAATTTAGATTTCATCACTAGTGACTTACTCTTTTAACATCAAAGATGGCAGGAAAATCAATCAAAAAAATTCAGCAATTTGTCAAGCAAGAGTTAAGCATTTACTTCAACCTAAAGCTAAGTCCTTGAGTGTGTGTGTGAAATAGTCAATTTAACTCCAAACCACCAGCAAATTCAGATAATAGTAGAACAACTGAAATTAGAAGAATTCTCTTAAAACTTAACCACATAAGTCCAATTTTCAGAAATCCTCTCCACTAATGTAATCAAACACCAAAATCAGAGATCAAAAGGTCTTTAATCAAGGTTGTAATGACAGGCCACAGGGTGAGGGCTAAGAAAGAATTGGATATGGAAAATCAAGCAAACTGGGAAAATACTTGGTAGAAAGAACAATAAAAGAGATATCCACAGGATTCACACCATAGCTCTTCCTTGACAATATGCTCATATGATGACAATATTACTGCTATACTCAAAAGTGGAGTGATTTTTTTTTTTTTTTTTTTTGATTTTTTTTTTTTTGATTTATTTATTTTTTGAAGAGAATTTGACACCTATAGCCTTTTCAAATTTTCAACCACTTTAACCCTTTTCCAATTCTTGCCTTTCACTTTCTCTTTAAATGCAAATTTCCACAAAAGTATTTTCTCAAAATGTAAGGTAAATTCATTGTTTTTCAAGCTTAGAACGGGAATGGTTTATGTAGTTAAAAGAACAAATAAAGGCTTATGTAAAACAAGGCTTAAAGGGGTTGAATATGGAAATACACCATGAAATGATGGCGTGATAATCAGGACGGCTGGGAAAGCTTTTTTGGTTGTGACTAAAAAAATTGCCTAGATCCTTTCTTTAATATTTGGTATAAACTAGGATTTCACCTCAAGGATCCATCAACGGATTCTAAAGCAAAGCAAGATTGAACTTCCTTGACCTAGTTAATTCAACTCCTTCTCTTTATAAGCAAAATGGAGTAGAGAAAAATTGACTGTGTGCTCAATTATTTTCAAGGACAAAGATTTAAATCAAAGTACCCACAAAACTCTGCCTGACATAATAGCAATTTTTTGAAAATTTTTCTCAAAACCATCCTTAATCACAAATTTCAGAGTCATAGAGAATTCAATCATACTCAAATACATGCTTAATAAGAGAATCCAACAACTCAAGACTATAGGAGTTTACAACCCCAAACCCAAACCAAACAATGTCCTCATTGTAATTCAAAAGTGAGAAAGATTGAAGAAAGGAAAGGAACTTCCCTGGTTTTATTTTCAGCCGCCTCACTTTCAGTTCAGTAACCTCCCTTTTCAGTTCTTTATTCCTACAAAATAAACCAGCATCAAAATCCAAATTATTCAAATAAATAAAATAATAATAATAATAATAAATAAAATAAAATAAATAAAAATAAAAATAAAAGAATAAAAGCAAGTTTTATGGGCTGCCTCCCATAAGCGCTTGTTTTATAGTCTATAGCCAGACTTTTCAATCTTCATTAATTAGGATCTCCAAGAGGAAAAAATGCACAATTCCTCTCCACTTGTTCTCCATAATAGTGCTTCAATCTCTGTCCGTTAACTCTGAATATGTGCCCTGCCTTGTCCTTCAAGTCTATTGCTCCAAAAGATGAAACTTTGTCAATTGTATAAGGACCTGTCCATCTTGATCTTAACTT